>CM076960.1:4265625-5687500 GCA_039566865.1 Aurelia coerulea | reverse complement strand
ATCGTATACTTCTTTCTTTCTCTTCAAGCCCAAGATACCATTTATTTATGTGCAACATGCGCAGCCAAGACCAGAACACTGTGTCTTCAGCATCGATTACAACAGGAGTGACTGCATCATTCTTTCTTATTTGAGAATATATGTAGAATAATATTGTATCTGCTTCTATGTGATGGCATTCAAACTCTTCAATTTCTGTATTTTCATTAGTATTCTGTAGCTTCCAGCATTTATTCCTTAAGGAGTAAATAAAGTTGATGTTGGGTTGCAAGGCTGAGAAAGAATTGAATTCGCTTCTGAGGAAATGTTGGAGACGTATTTTGTTGCCTGGGTTCTTGAAGAAATTTTGAAATTCTTTTGAAGGTGGCAGTTTATCTTCTTTTCTGATGAAAACATTTCTTGTACCTCCAAGATAAGAAGATTCCCCTGCTCTGTGAGCATGCTCACTGTCTTTGATACTCATCTCCAGGTCGCATGGGTCATTGACGAAAATGATTTCAGATGCATTTCGATGCCTTGACAAAGCAAGCGAAAAAACTCTATCAGCATAGTCACTCCAAGTGTAGTGAGTTCCATCGTTCTTTTCCCTGTGCTCCATTGAAGGTGTAACCAGTCTCCATAGAAACCCCATGTCAACTAGTGCAGTGCATTTGTCGATTTGTTTTAGTGACACAAATTTTAGCTTTTCAACTAACTTTGATTTCTGTACTTTGATCATTGTTCCGTTGATGTTGAATATTGAGAGGCACTCTTCTGTCACACGATGCTCCATCACCTGCACAAGGTCAATGTTCGCTCCACTGCTTTGTGACAAGGCTATAATTTGGGCCATAGCTTTGTTTTCCATTCCAGTAGTCTTTGGAATGGTTGAACCTTTCTCTTTCTCTGTTGAAGGTGGCTTGTCGAAGGTGTACCTTGAGTTTCTATGCATTTTGTCGTCAAATGATTTCTCGGTAGAAAACATTCTTTTTTTAAAGAACTCTGTAACTAGTAATTCACCATCATCGTGTGCGGTTTCAAAATCATGAACAAGCTTGTCAGAGGCAATCATGCCAGACTGAAGAGTCCTGAGGGTTTCATTTGAGAGGTCGAAGGGTTTGGAGTTGAATTCTGTTAAGCATTTATCAATATCTTGCACTGCTTGTTTGTCAGCCTGTAGTCGGAAGGTTGAATTTTCACGGTGATCTTGTGTTGCTTTCCTTACGTTTACCATGGCATGAAGTGCAACTCTGACCCTATTCACAGATTTGGCATTGCCTGTGTGTATCAAGAGCATCTTCTCATTTTTCAAAATTTTCTTCCAGCCGGCTTTCATTTTGGACCCTTTATTCATCGTCATTTCGATCCAAAGATTCAGCGGCAAACAAGAGTATGGCTTAGCTGTCATTGACTGAGCAAATAATCCCTGGTACAGGTACTGTGCCTTTTCTTCAGGTAAACAACTCATCTCTAGCCAGAATTCGACGAGCCATCTTCCATACTTGTTGTTGTCATAAATCTGCATCCATGGCAACATAGATCTCAGAGAAATCTCAAATTCTTCCCAATTCTGAGTTCTCAGAGCATTGATGTTTTGCATCAGTATCTCAACCATTTGCAAAAAACTCAGGCAGTACTTGGCCATATGACTTTCAGACTGTTCTAGTTCATCAAATGCTTTAGAAATAAAGTTTGAGAACTCTGGACTTGCTTCTAAGATATCATTAGTTGCCTTCAGATTTTCTCTTGTGGTATTTGATGGATTTTGCAATATCCGCAGCATTTCCTTGATCTCCGATGATAGATGATGATTATTACTGATGCTTTCTTGGATTATTTGGCGGATTAGTGCCTCGTACATTAAACGGAGACATCGAATACCTCGCTTTTAATGCTTTCCACAAAGTGCCCTGTCCACTGAACCCTCAGCAATAGCACCAGCTGCAACAAGAACGTCACTCAACCCCAACCCTTTGAACCTTTTATTGATTGCTGACATGAAGGAACACTGGGTATGGAAGGGACCAAGAAAAGGCAAAATGAGTCAAACGATATTACTACAAACCTTAAATCCAACGAACCTCCCACTCTCCTCGATGAAACAGCATGGTTACTTCGAGTTTTGACTTGCCAAACTTGTTCAAGGCATCTGTTTTTAAGTCTCTCAATAGAATGAGATGAACTCTTGAAACTGTTTCAAACAACAGTTCACAAATATTTCCGATGTTATGGCAGAAATTCAGCAAAAAATAAGTAGACCATTATTGGAGAATATACTTATTTACAAATTTTCAGATAAATTTAGGAACATCTACAATAGCAAAGTTCTTATTGCAAGTTAATGTCATTTTGGTCGAAAATGATATTCTCTAGGGGACTGGGTCAGAGTCCCCAAGGTTTGAAAAGTAGTATATGGGTACAATTTAAAGTGAAAACAATCAGTTCTCTTATTTGCAGATTGTGAAGCAGTGCATTTGGGCGGTATTTGATAGTCATGGTATGAACTAGCGCGATGTGACAACAACAATTGAAAAGCAGGCTGTAAGGCACATAACCCCCGTCTTTGTTCCAAAAAGGTCACTTTAGGGATATTTTTTCTGTGGGATAATACCTTATTGGTCTTGGCCAGTGGATTGGCACATTTAGGTCTCTTTTACGGTGTCGAATCCATTGTTATGGTGATTTCATGAGAAAATTTGTCCCATTTCAGACATTACCCCCTGGCCAAAAACGCTCAAATTTTTGAGAGGGTCCCCCAAGCTCATTTTGTTCAGCACATTTTTCTGATCTAGAAAACACCTTGAAAACAAGGTCTGCTGAAATTGGTCGCGGATTCCTGGTATTTTCCTCTACGATAGGGCAATAAATACCAAAACGTGCAGAAAACAGTGTCAGGTTCCCTATCACTAACTTTTCCCATTAATTAGAAGTCTAAAAATAGAAAATAATTCTCTATACAAATCTCATATAGTCTTATTCGATTCCTAATTGCTCTTAAATAGCAAGAATTGAAAGCCAAATTGAAATTTTCTTGTGTAAATATCTTTCTCTACTCTTATTTGCTACTTCTGGCTGCAATTCTGCCTGTTATCTCATGTTAATCTGGTTGCAATTTGCTTTTTAGTAGCTCAATCTTGACCATTTTCCCATTGTTTTTGGTTGCTTAGCAAAAACCCACGTGACCAATTAAACATCTAGTGTTGTCTTTGTAAAGCTAATTGTTCAAAGAACAACTGGAATAAGTTTCATTAGTATATCTCTTGTAGTTTTGAAGAGAAAGAGGGGGGGGGGAACGCCCCCTCCACGTCAAAAATATCAAAATTTCAACTCGGTCCAGATAGGGTTAAATGTCATTTTCGCACTTCCGGCACCCTAGGGCTATATCAGTTTTTAATATCTAGGAAATATTTCTTAGTAGGGGAGAACGGGGTCAATTGTAACACTTTTTAGAAAATCAGCCATATCGTCTAAATAATGATTTATTATGCTCTTGAAGATAAATGATATTGTAGTTGCATCCTTTGGAATAAAATAGACAATAATTTCCGTCACATAAAATCAATTTTTGTGGCGCTGTGATATTTTCAAAATCAGTGGTCAAGTGTTACAATTGCCCCAGTATCAGGGCTTTGACTTGAACAAAAATATACTCGAATTGACTTTACGTTTCATCCAGGAAACTGGTCGGTTTTTGTTTGAGATCCTTTGAAACTTCAGCTATGTTCTTGGCAACCACCAAGTCCCTTTACGTGAATTTTCTTTGTTTTCCTTGTAAGTTCTGTTTGATATTAGATGTCATGCATATTATGCATCTCAATTTCAAACGAGCCGCATTCGTGAAATTTTTGAGTTCGTCCCAATCTTGACACGACATCTAATATCTGACAGAATCTAGTATATTATATCCTTTATCCATTAGTTTTCTAATCGTTCGTGGTTTACAGTTAGTTGCATGTAGGTTAACGTTATATGTCTTTATGTTTTTGGCCATGGGGTAGTCATTGTTTTTCGCTCCCCCTGGTATCGTTCCCGTAGTGTTGTATAGTAATTAGATCAGTATTGTAGATTGTAGAACTCATTGTAAACTTTTTAAATGAATGATGTAAAAAGAAAAAAAAATTGTAACAGATGGTTGGAGCAATTGTTATACGGTATATCTTTAAAATAATCACAGATGATTATTGCAAGAATCAGCTTTTACCTTACATAAATTGTAGCACAAGGTGGCCGATTATTCATGGCTTTCAAAAGAACAAATCAAAAAAAAGATGCAGTTTTTATTTCTTTGTACATTTAAGTGTGCATCAGTTGAAAAAAATTGAATCGATTGAGACAACTTTTTCTTGTTTACAAGTATCTCAAGTCGTATGTAGATGTTTAGAATGAACATGTTCTATGCAAAAATCAGATTTTTGCTCTTTTCTGCAAGGTGTGAAAGCCAGTCTTACAATTGCCCCGTGTTACAATTGTCCCCGGTCTCCCCTATAGATCAATTGGGATGCATAGCTCACTGATATATTCTCCTTAATTGCAGATACGCTGATTGGGCAGCTCGACAATATTTGCCCACATTTGTTTGATTCAACTCTAAAAAACATGAAATGCTGCCAAGAACGTTGTGGGAATGAATGCAATAGGATCCTTACCGGCAGCATTACAGTTAGTGGCATGGATCGTCGAATCGATTGCTACAGAAATATTGTTTTCCCAATAGCTATTTGCTCCTATACCTTAACACAACGGGTACTGAAGTCGTGCAACTACTACGTTTGCCCTAAGGCTAAAAATACATGCATATAACCTTAACAAATCTATAACACGATGAGTCTTTTATCGATTAAAAATTGCTTTATCGTAAAATTATTGATTTGATGATGCTTTGAAAAAGTGAAATCTTCCTTTTTTGCAATGCTGCTTATTCCTTGTTTGTCCGGATCGCATGGAACATGCCTAAAGTAACTCAGTCTTCTGCTCTATTGAACAGCGCAGCGAGATAACGGTCGCAAAACCGCTCTCCTAAGAAAAACAATTAATTTCTCAAACATTATCCGGTCTATCAAAAAGCAGTGAAAAGGATGTGGTTCTTCATAGTCTGGGCAATTGAAAGATGAAAAAATCGCAATTATTCAATCAAAATTAAGGGGTATGGGGGATGAGACACCCCTCCCCAAATATGAGTCAGTGCAAAAATGTCATCGTTAGGGAAAGTCGGTACAATATAAAATCGGATGGACCAACTTGGCAAACCGCCAGATCATGACAAAACTTCAAAAGGTCTATGATGGTTTGAATCCAAATTTTTGGTCCGATTTTTGAATGTTTTGGGCGAAGGTCGGCCAAATATTCACAAGAAATACTTGACAATGTTCGGAAGAGTCGTTCTTAGCCAAAGTAGAGGATTTCATTTAGACAAAGCGAAGGGTGTTTGTTCTGCAAAGATTGTCCCAATGGAAGAATACTGTTACAAATACTTAAAGTTTTCTTACGAGATCCGACAGTCGAAGCATTGTTTTCGCATTCAAGTATAGAAAAAAAAACAAGAAAAATGAGGAGAGAGAGTTTATAGACGGAATACTTGCCAAGCATAAACAGGAAAACAATTTTCTTGGCACATTCTGGATTTGAACCCATTGTCTGAAAACCACCGCCAAGATCAGTCTCAAAAACATCGTTGTCAATGAAAAGCAGGCAAAGTAAAAAACAAAACAAAATTCCGGAAAACATGTCCAAATTCCTGTCTATTGACCTGGTAATTTACGGCTTTTGTCTCTGATTAAATCCCCTCTGGAAAACATTTAGTTCCCCCAAGCGTCCGATTGCCACCGCCGGCACCCTATTGAGCTTACTTTGTAAGTTTCGAAATTATATAGATTGTGAGTACATGTGGGGTGATGGGTTACCCCCGGCCTATATTCTATTGGAATAAAGAAAAAAGCTTATACATAATTTGATTATACCTTGCTGATTGTGATCGAGATCGAAAATAAGCTCATGAAATATATGTGAAGTTTGAGGTTGTTTTTTTATCGTTTCACTACTTCATCCAACTTTGGTACACTTTGAGACTGGGAAACCATTCTCTGCCCATACTATGGTAATTCTTCTGGCATAGCGACGAAATTTCTGCAGATATTCGAATCCGTTTTGAATACTCACGCACCCCTAAGACGAAAAAGGGTTCGTAATGAGTTTGCTCCATGGCTTCAGTTTCATATATTGTAAATTCCACTACATACAATTTATAATCTCAACTACTAGCTATACGAACGGATATCTAAAGTACAAAGATAAAAGATAAGTTGCAGAAAATTAACACAGTAATACAGAAAATTGATACAATATACAAATACAAAGGGAGCTAAATAAATTGTATGCAGGGAATTACTTATAGGAGGAGCTCTCTCAATGGGTAAGCTAATCGAGGAGAGAGCCCCTCCCCCCTATCCTAAGATATTATCAGGTGAGTTTAGGTAAATGTGTATGCATTTTCTTTTCATAGATTAATAGGAATTGTGGCAATGTAGATTCATCGGTTGACCTTTTTAAATAAGTAAATTTTCAGCTTGCTTTGAACGATATTTTCGATGGAGCATTTCATAGTTCCACGGGTAATATATTGCAAAGCTTAGCACCAAGGTATCGAACTTTCTGAACTGTCTAATTGTAAATTGTAAATATAAACTGTCTGATTGTAGGAACCGAGTCCTACGGAGTACGGAAACAGATCTTGAGATTCCACGTTATAAAACATCTAATGGGCAACGAAGCTTTTCGCATCGCGGAGTTTACTGTTTGGAATCAATTGAGCCCCGAAATTAAAACCGCCCCGTCACTGGCGATTTTTAAAAACAGGCTCAAGACCTTTTTGAAAAGTCACAGATATATCCCCGGATGAGGACTATTACATGGAAAGCAGTGTTTGGTCAATTTTTCTTTTCTTTTCTCTTCAAATTGAGATTTTCTTCCTTATTTTTATTTTAGAGTTTATATCATAGTCATATATACACCATGTAATTAGGTTAGATTTTATTGTTTTTTTTTCAGCAGGACACATTGTAAAACAGTTTTCTCATATATGAACTGAATGTATTACCCTGGGTAAATAATTAAAAATGAAAAATGAATGAATGAACTGATTTTAGACCATACGGAAGAATGTTTTTTCGGGACATATATAAATCACCTGGACTATTGATGAACAGATGAACTGAATAAGAAAAATCATGAACGCGATAAGCAGACTAAAGAATGGAAAATCAGCTGGTCAAAATTAAGTTCTTACAACCCTTAAAAGAGATGTGAAAGACCTTGTTTGTAGACCACTAGCAACGATTTTTAATTCCTTGTTAAGTAATTATGTTTTCCCTAATATTTGGAAAATTGCAAGTATAACCATAACTTTCAAATCTAGCTCCAAAAAAATGTAAACAATTTTCAACCAATTTCGGTTATCTCAATATTTGCAAGATTAGTTGAGAGAAAAGTGGACGATCAGTTCTTTGCAATTTTCCTCGATGAGAACAATATTGTCACGAGGAATCAAACAGCTTTTCGCAAAACTCTACTTTGCAGTAACCTCTTTCATCATCTCCAGTACTGATCACTGGTATAAAACATTAACAGCAAACATTGAATTAAACCATCTTTCAAGGCCTAAAAAAAGCGTTTGATACGGTTGATCACGAAACACTAATAAAAAAAACTGAACGCTTATGGTATTAGAGGCATCTCAGTAAACTGGTTATGTTCCTACTAAAATCAAAGCGATCAAGAACAAAACTAATGGCAAGAGAAATGATTTAATTTTATAAACACATTTAAGAAGTTTCTTTGGTTCAAAAGTTCTAGGTAATAAAAGCAACGGTTGATGGTAGATATTTGCATTGTATGTTAATAAGATATTAGCACAAGCTACATTAATCGATTTCATAGTATATCATAACTGCAGCCTCTGTTATTGGGTGGCAAATTACCACAGTGATGAAATTACGATAAATACATACAATACAATTGTTCCTTATTGATACCAATAATACTAAAAACGCAATTACGAAGAAAATTAAATAATCATAAACAAATATACCCCTACGGAAAGACCACAAATATACGTACACTGAGAACCAATAGTCTTTTGAGACTATGTCTTCAAGTGAATGTAAAGGGGGCAGTTGGATGTGACGCAGCGCGGGACATTTAAACAAAAAGTGCAGAGCATCCACTTGTCAGTGAAGATTTTTTGATAAAGGTAATTGCATGGTTTTCATCTGGTTGCATTGCAATTGTTCTTAATAATCTTGCAAATGGAGTTGAAATACATTTGAAATACATGATTTGATAAGCAATTTTTATTGATCGGAAATGGCTAAAATTCGTGAACAGCGATCTCTGCTTAGCAACATCAAAGCTGCTGAGAGAAAATCTATAAATTGAAGCCAGCAAAAAACCCGCCGAATAATATGGTTTTGAGTACGATCTATGATGCTTTGCAAACGGTAGAGTTGTATGCAGCCTTCTCGAACAATACTGGATTAGCTGCTCAGTTAATTTCACCGGAATGACAACAAAGCGGAAGGCAATTGAAACATTATTTGGCTGTTAGGCCCAGTGCTTGCGTTTTGCGTCTAACTATAGCTGACTTGTTTGCTTAAAATGAACGATGATTGGTACAATGGGCTTGATCTGGGTAAATTGGTGGGATTTAGTGTTTATTGACCTGAAAAAAGCATTTGATACGGTCGACCACGACATTCTTTGTAAAAAGCTCGAACTTTATGGCGTGCAGCAGCGAGAGCTATCTTGGTTTAGGTCCTACCTATCTAACCGTAAACAATTATGTAGGGTTAACGGTGTTGATTCAGATATCCAGGAAATAGAAGTGGGAGTCCCACACGGGTCATGCCTTGGCCCCCTTCTCTTCCTCGTCTATATCAACGATCTTCCCCAGGCTGTCCAAGATTCCTCTGTGACTATGTATGCTGATGATACAGTCTCTGCTAACAGTCGAATGATTTGACTCAGTTGAATGAAGCTATAAACAGTGATCTTAGAAAACTGAACACTTGGCTGCAAGGCAATAAGCTGTCCTTGAATGTAGCAAAAACTCATTCAATGCTCAATCTACAAAGCAGAAACACAACTCTCTCAAAAGTCGAAACGAAGTCTTGGAACTGAAAATACGTGACAATGAGCTCGAAGTAGTTCAAAAGACGAAGTACCTTGGGGTACAAATCGATAGCTCTGTGGACTGGAAGGAGCAAATTAAGGCAGTTTTACCAAGGTCTCCAGGGCAATCGGCTTTTTAAGATATGCTAAGTCTTTTCTACCTGAGGAGAGTTTGAAAACTCTTTACACAGGCATTGTTGAGCCCCATTTTCGATATTGTTGTTCTGTTTGGGGTTGTGCTGGTTCTACAGACATAAACCAGTTGCAAAAGCTTCAAATTCGTGCTGCTAGAATAATTACCAATAGCAGCTTTGATACCCCAAGCAGACAACTTATCGAGGAGTTGGGCTGGAAGACTAAGGTAGAACTCATTGATGTTGACTCTAAAATTATGGTCTTCAAGTCGCTCAATGATTTGGCTTCACAATACCTGAACGATACGCGAGGTTGGCCCAGTGGTTAAGGCGCCGGACTCACAACCGCAAGGTCGTGGGTTCGAATCCCACCAGGGTCATACTTGCTGCGAAAGTGTGAGGAGAGCTGCTAACTCTCTGTAATTCCAGGCAAAGGCAAAAGGAATCATGATGGGCCCCCCCTGCGCCAAGCGCAGAAACCCATACCTTACGAGAATAGCAAGTGTATGTACCTAAAAAGTGAAAGGTTATGTATAACCCGTGTCCCCTGCTGGAAACAAGTCATCTCGAGACTTTCCCAGGCTAGGCACGTTAAATACAATTGCTCACTCACTCACTCACTCACTCACATGTGTAATCTTTTTATCAAAAACTCAACAAGTTCCTCCCGCAGTCTCAGGAATACTGAAACTGATTTAAGGTTGCCAAAGAAAAAGTCAACAAATGGGCAAAAATGCTTTTCTTTCCGGGGAGCTAAACTATGGAATAGCCTCCCAGTGGAATCTAAGACGGCATCCTCCTTGAATGGTTTTAAGAAGTCAATAAAGGGTTAATTTTTCTTTCAATTGTAAATATTGCATAATTGTAAATAGGGTTTTAAAGTTATGTTTTTTAGTGATAGGTTATTTTAACTGTATATTGTAATTAAGTTTTTATTGGAGGGCCCCTTGAAAACAGCTTCTGCTGAAGGGCAACCCTCCTTAAAAGAATGAAATATGAAATATAAATATGAAATCTATATCCCTTTAAAGGGAATTAATTGAGCCAAAGGATATACGTGCACATAGGTTTGAACATAGAGTATCATATTTGATGATCTCAGCAACATTTCATCATCAACTATCTGCATCTACTTACGAACATATAAATAATATCAAAGAGACTGTTTTATTTACATCGTGCATCCGCCCATAGCTGAATATGTATGCATTAACACAATAAATACACAAATTACATATTTTGACGTGAATGCAGTGTAGCAGACCAAGGTTTGAAAGCGCAAATCACGTATTTATAACAGAATTCAGACTCTACGAGGTTAAAATAAATAGCAATTTGGAAAAAAACATTTTAAGAAAACTGCGTTTGGATATTTTCTGCAATTCATAAATATTGAATTGTAAGTTCAATTCCTTGTGATGTATGTATGTATATATGTATGTGTTCTGTGTATGTATGATTATGAAAAACGATACTGAGTAGCATATTATCATAATTCGTGGTTGTAACGTCCAGCAGGATATTAATAGCAATAAGTACGATGTTGTAATAACTCTAGAGTTCTGGTTCTTAGTAGCTGTAGCTAATCAGCTCAAAGAGAGTATGGAAACTATGGAGAGGGTTCTATGTTAGCAGAGGGTCCTTAAAGAGAGTTGCTGCAATAAACATAATTTGCGGTAAAAGTCAAAAACTTTGATCGAGTCCTTATTTTTCACATTTTGGTCAGCTACAGAGCATTTGTCGCTTAAATTTACATAAAAAAAGCCATTGTATACGTATACCTTACGAGATACATAGAAATTCCTCAATTCTCAGAGAATTGTCAAAGAACACAGCAATTGAAGATCTTGAAGAGTTAGTTGCCAGCACCAACACTCATATATGCACCATTGTCGTATGATTGCGTCGGCTCTTCAACAGAAGGTATTCCACCTAAAGAGAAGAAAATCACACCATAACAAGATCCCAAGGAGACTGAACTTTTTCACGAGTAAGCTGGTTCGCTATCTAGGCAGAAACAAACATTTCTTCATTTCGGTTGGGAAACCGTGAGCAAAACGCTTGTAGTTGGTGGTAACATCCAACAATATACCGGATGTCCCAAAATGATGTATCATTGTTTGGTTGCTTACATGTCCATAACCAATGAACTGATTTTCAAAAAATTTGCTTTATTTGATTGCCTAAAGGCTAAATTGTATTCTAAGATGTTGGCTGTGGATTTATCCCACCATTTTCAAGTCGAAAAGAAGATCGATAAACCGGCTAAAATTCAAGCCTTAGATGGCATGAGAAAGAAACGGCCTATTCTTCCAGTCAACATTTTAGATGTGATGCAAAAGGCTGAAATAGTATTCGCATTCTCTGAAGTCAGTATTAACTGATTTCATATTTGCAGAATGACATATATTCTCTGAACGACATATAAGTTCAGTCTTTTGCATCACATCTAAAATGTTGACTGGAAAAATAGGTCGTTTCTTTTTCATGCCATCTAAGGCTTGAATTTGAGCAGGTTTATCGATCTTCTTTTCGACATGAAGACAACGGCCTAAACCACAACCAAAATCCTAGAAGATAATTTAGTCTTTCAACAATCGGAAAAATTAAAATTTTTGAAAGTCGGTTCATTGGTTATGGACATGCAAGCAATCAAACAATAATAAATCATTTTGGGACACCCGGTATATTAAAAAAACTATCAAGTGAAAATAAAAAATCCGTGAAGAATATGGAGACAAATAGAGACAAAAAAAAGGGAAATGAGATCCGATGGGTTCCTGGCAGCTCACAGATGTTTTGCGCTTAAGTGAGAACCAGGCCTTATCTGAAATCCTCAAAGGAGAGATTATAAATTAACAGCTGCAATAGAGTGCAACGTTGAATAACCAAAAACGTGTTTCTTCGCACGATCCTCAATTTGGTTCGTGCGGAGATCGAATTAACGATAAAAACAAACAAAACGTGTTAAATCGGCTTGTTTGGATCGTTAATTTCTTCTTCCCAAGAACCAAACTAACTAGCTTGCGACAAAAAGTGGTATTTGTTATAAAAAGTTGCTCTTTGTTGCAGCTGTTAACTTATCTCTCTCCTTTCAGGGTTTCAGGTTAATTCATTGTTTCTTTTGCAGGATTTACCAGTTTCTCCCTGATTACAAGTTAACTTGGTTGCTATTCTTTAACAGGAGTTATAACAGTTTTCTTTCCAGGGAATACAGAGTCAAATGCTGCGTTTGCAGATTAATTACGATGAGTCTGTTATCCAAGGCTATTTTCAAATTCTTTTCTGCAAATCATTTCTTTGAAAGGCATATCCTTCAGAGACACAAAATGGACCGGAACAAATAGCGATAATGTTGATTTGATTTGAATGCTTAATGAGCAGGTTAATGCTATTGTTGATTTTTTTTTCTGTAACATTGCCATAGAAGGTTGTTGTAGATTGCCCTGGAAACCTATTCTAGCCTTTCAGACGTTGCTGAATTCAACCTTCGTTGTAAGATAGCAATTAAGTAAGATAGCAACTTCCAAGCGCTTCCATGTGCTGTGGCTCACCATGTGGTGGGGGTGTTGGCCTGGGTGTGAGGATTCTATCTCACTGTAGGCAGTGGGGTGGGTCCTTGCATCTTGGTGGGCACTTTTGCTGTGGGGTGGAGCATGGCACGTGGAAATGGCTTGTCTATTCAGATTGTTTATGTGTCAGACGTCGGCGGGCATTTTCGACTCAGCCAGAATATTATGTCATAACACAAAGCAGCGACCCCTCTCCCTATATGTGTTTATCTTTTCTCGTTTCTTTTTTCTGTGTATAGCATAGTTGAATTGTAAGTGTCAGCCATAGTGGAGACCAGATGACCCAGTGTCCTTCGTCGCTGTGGCTGGTGTGATAGGAATGTATGTATTTTGTAGGCAAAACAATTTTTTTAAATCATTCAAAAAAAAAGATAGCAATTAGATTGTTCACAATAGGACTCCAAACACAGTACAAATTTGGAAAGACAACCAACTGGAGACTTGCTACTGGAATTCTTGGTTTTCTTCTGATATTTGACTTGAATGGCATTGATTTCATTGATGGAAAAGGAGATTTAGAAGAAACAAACAGTTTTTTTTTCGAAGAGACAACAAGGAAAGGAAAAGGCAAGTTCCAGTTTCCTACACGAGAAATTATCCTTTCCTGTTATTTTCCAAGTAAAAATTGTCGTGAAATTTTGATTTCTTTTGCAGGGATTGTTTTGGTGTTAGGAGCCTTGATTGAACAGAGAATCATTACATAACATTACTCTGGAAATCTCACCTTATTTAGCCATAAAATTCAGTTGTATCAATCGGATTGCAAAATTTCATAAAGAAAAATGGTTCTGTATGAACCATGATGAGTTGCCGCGGAAGTTTTGGTTGGACTTTTGCTGGCAACTCTCAATCTCAAAACACAAACATTTTTGAATTAGCTATTGCGCTGAGCAGGCAAATGAGATTCATTCACAAGAGATTTCTATGATTAACAGTCTGCTCAAGAGGAATTTTCTTGCATTTCATTTCTGATAAGTGAAGGTTGAAAAGCTCGAAGGTTAGTGATTCGATCATGATTCGATTGATGGATGAAGTATGGCAACATAAAGTCAGTTTTCAACTTGTTTATTATGATTCCCTGTCGAACATCGAGCAAGGTTAGGATACAAGGGACTCAGGAAGTCAGATTAGACCACCGGTAGAAACGTGAGTCGACAAGACCACACATTTGGATTTAAAGAACTAGCAATAATTATATTTTTCTGTAACTTTCATGATCACGTGAGTCTCACAAAATCCCCAAAAAACTAAAATGTGTTGATAAAATCCCTGGGTATGAAGGGATAAAATTGTAACCATGGATGCAGGTCTGATTCATATAAAGAGGTTTGGCAGCCACAAAGATAGATTTCATTCATTTTACGCAGACAGTCAAAATGCTTTGCCAACTCTCTTTATTCTCTTATTTGTTGAATGCACTTAGAGGTGTGGAGTCTACTCTTCAGAGAACAAAATTCCTGAACCTTTTCGGAAACCAGAATAATGTACTTTGCACAATTTGCTCTTGCTTCCCCCGATTAGCAGCAGAAGAAAAGTGATAGGCTAGAAATAACGAAATACCTGCTGAATGGCCTGTTGGAGCAGTTGGGCTATGCAGCCTTGTAGCCGTCGGATATGGAGTCATCTCAAAGCCAAATTCAGGAACTGGGGGAGCATTTGGGCTAGGAAAGACGAAATAAAGAGAAATCACACTTGAAGTAAATTAACTGAGATCTACGGATCTGGTCTAAACATAGCACAAATGAATGACACACACCATTTGTGCTCTTATTGATTTCAGCGATCGAGAGAATCAAATAAAATAGGGTATATTTAGACTTGCCCAGTCCCTTAGGTAAGCTAATTTTAATTCGCCTGGTATAATTTAAAATGAGACATGCATGAATTTTTACCAAGTATTAGCTACAAGAGCAGCTTGTTCGGATAGATCCTAATAAAATGATAAAAGATGAGGTAGATATACTGCTTTTGATCCTCTAACCAACCAACTAGTTTCTTTAACTAATTTAAACTCATGACTGTGCGTATTTCGGCACTACGCATGAGCAAATTATTTGACTTCCTGTTTGATGACGTCATCACTTTTTACTAATTTTTCTTTACAAAGAAAATGCTATCAACCACAGAGTACACTAAAACGGGACTAATGTCCTTACTGTTTTCTTGCAATCAACAATTGAAAATGTTTGGTACTGAGCCCTAATGACTCTAAAATGCTACATTGTGACGTCATGAGCAGGTCATGTGAAATAACTAAAAATATATTTCATTTTTGGGTTCAGCTCGTGATGTTCAATACACAGGACAAGTGTCAAGGCTCTAGGTTGTCCAGAACAGAAGTAACTATGGGGGCTGAATCAGCCCCCTTAGTCCTCCTTGGGAATCAAATACCCTAGTCCTGAAAGAGTTAAAGGGAATAACCTGAATTAAATCTCAATCTCAATAAGTTTATAAATAGCCTATTCTTTTCGATAATACCGCGTGTGGTAAAAGAAAGCAAAGCCAAGGAAAACAATAAAGTGTTTGTTTCTCTTTGTCCTATTTATAGACGGACACTATATAGCTCAGGTCATTCACTTTAATGGAGAAATGGGAACTTGACATTTTCTTTTGTAATCTCAAATAAGTCAACTAAAATAGCTTGGAAGCCGATCAAATAATTTTTGTAACAAATTTGGATAAGAAATGATCTCATGTAGAAAAGGGAGTTGATTTTAAAGAAACAAGAGCATCTTACAATTTTCTGAGTTTAATGGAGCTGTTAACAAAACTAACGGTGCAAGGGAAAATCTCTAACAGTTTTCTAAGACTAGATTTCTGCGTTGTTTTTCAAATCAGCTCATTTGTGCAATAAGTTGATCTGTTCCATTGTGGTTGACAATTACCACTTGTTTTTTCTCTTCTAAGTGTTGCGATGAAACATGCTAGAAATATTTTGCAAAAAAATCCTGTAGAAATCCATTGAAATTATCATTAGAGCTAAGACAGAGCAAGACGGTGTCGTGCTTTCAGTGCCGCTGTGACGTCGTTCAATTTATTTCATGCAGGGCATGGCAACAACATTCAGTTGAACTTTTAAACAATGCACACTGTCTGTTATGCAGTCTGAATGACTCCTAAGCACGAGGAATTTGATATTTCAATAAGACTGGATGAATGAATCCTTGCTGGCAGGGGTGCAAGTCTGACTACTAGAAAGGAAATGATGTTCTTTATCATGCTTATTTACATATACCACCAAATACAAACAAGGGCACATACCTTGTAGGAAGTGTGCTTAGTGTTAGTATTGTACCCGTGACCCAGTACACAGAGTAATTGGTGTGCTGTAACCCAGTCCTGTTAATCTGAGTAGGATTTTCAAATTCTAACGTCTTTTAATGTTCACCAATCAAAAATCATGCTGTCTGGTTCCCTGTGGGCAACTCGTATAACAGTTTATCTCGTATTACATCAACACCAGAATTTGAAACCACAAAGTTATTCATACGTCATATTGACCTTGATAGGACTGACTCTGTGTACCGGGTCACTGTACAGTACTGGGATACTTTGTGTACTGGGTCACAGGACACCAATTACTCTACAGTATTGGGAATAAATACAGTTCCTACAAGGTAGGCGCCCTTGATACAAACGGCCAAAATTTGCAGAACATTAACAGCACTTGAATCTCCGCTCTACTTGCTGCAATTGTTTGCTAGCACTGCGGTAGGTTATTTTTTTGAAGTTTATCTTTTTTGAAAAAGAAATTTCACGGATATCACATCCTCAGAACTAACATTTAGGCTGCTTCCATGAAACAATTGTACACGAAAAGTTGAAAATCATTGTGAAATGCTATGGGCTCAATGTAGTTCATTTTTTTCACCTCAAAAAGAGCATTAAAGAGCCACTGCTGACATAAGTGCTTTGCGCCTGTGCGAATCCCACAATGCATTGCTTCTTCGACTTTCTGGGTGTCTAAAAGTGTTTTTTGGCCTAGCATGTCAACATTATTGCGGATGTGGAAAGAAGCCTACCTCAATTCCACTGTTGCCTCCTCCATCATTATCTTCATCACTTTCTTCCTGGACGGTCATGATGGGTGATCCGTAAATATATGGATTATTTCTTGTCGTTCTTGTTGTTGTACGGTTTAGTTTGCCATATCGAACGGTTCAAATACGAAGTTTAGATTACGTTAGAAAATGATGAGGCCATTTTGCCCTCCAGAGGACTGTATTTCAAATTAACATAATAAACAGACGCTATAAGTGAAGAAAGGGCCTATACAATTGTGGTTAATACGCGTTAATCCGCTTGTGTTTTAGCAATGAAGTAAATATAAATCAATAAACAATAATAAACGCAAACAAAACATTATTCAGTTCAGTGCATTAGTTATTCGGCACAAATATTCGTCGCAATTGCTATTTACCTCCTTTCGATTTTCTAGGCGCGCAAAGCACCTATGTCAGCAGTGGCACTTTAAGGGGCTTAAGCAAAGCCGTAGAAAATTTCCCTTGAAAGCTCCCCATCAATGGAAAGCGTGACTCTTCCTGCAAATTGTTTCTCATGGGTGACCTAATAAAATTTGAGATTTTTAAAATATTCACCAATACTTCATGGTGCCACCAATCTTTGAATTTTCTTTTTGTCTAGTTGTATCAAGGATCAAATAATTTTGATGCAAGATTTTAATCTTATGCCTTTGTGGGAGATACAATGAAATTGCCGTGTCACAAACACCCTATGCGCAACAGCACTTTACGAAAAATGGAAATTCTAGCAAAAAAGACTTCCCATTGCGTTTCGAATTTTAAATGAGTTCCCACAAGGCTAAAAACCAATTTTAGTAGTACTGGGGGATAAACATTATATGTTGCAATCATTCTTTTGATTGATGAGTACACTTCAAATCAGAGAGCGTTTACAAGTACAAATTACCACAAATTCAAAGACATAAGAAGAAATTTAATCAGATTTGATCATTTTTCAAAAAGGTTTTCTTTTTTGGGTCACCCGGTGCTTTTGAGCAACGTCACTTTTCCGAAGAAAACCACATGGCAGGATAATGTCTTGCAGTCACAACTGAATTCTACTGACATTGTTCGCAAGCATGGCTCCGCTTGAAAGTCAAATATGTTCTTTTTTCCAAGTAAAAGCTGAACTAAATATACAATACGTTACTGGTCCCATCCAGTGGCGTAACGGAAGCAATCGGAGCCCTTTGCGGTTTTTCAGCTTGGGACCCCCAGCTAGATGCATTTATAAAATGATATCATAGACACAAAAAACCAGGTGCAATTAAAACTTGAGGCTAATGAGTTACAACATATCTTTCACAAAACTCCTGCAGGAATCCATCGAAATTGTCTTCAGAGCTAACAAACAACGAGATGGCGTCGTGCTTTCAGCGTCGTTGTGACTTCGTTAAATTTATTTCATTCTAAACTGTTTATGCAGGGCAACGACATTCAGTTTGATTGACCTGGGCGATTTAATGTGGGTATCGAAATAGGGGAGTTTGGGATGGGGGCGAAGCACGTGGGGGGGGGGGGGGTTCTTCCATAGTAAAGGTACCTGGGGATGTGCTGCGAGCAAGGGTATACTTTTTCGGACTTCTAGTCTAGCCAAGGGTATCATTTTTGACAATATTGGTCTAGCAAACGGTCATGATATCATATTTGGCACAAATTTGACAATATTGGTCGAGGAAATGGTCAAAATTGGTCTAGCGAACGGTCATGATATCATATTTGGCACAAATTTGACAATATTGGTCGAGGAAATGGTCAAAATTGGTCTAGCCAAGGGTACCATTTTCGTAAAAATTAGTCTAGCCAACGGTACCCTTTTGAAGATGCTCGCGGCAGACCCCTACTCAAAATCTGGCCAAGAACCCCCCCGTGGGGCGAAGCCCCCAGGAAAATTTTGAGGACATGCCTGCTACTCTGGCTTAGAAAACATCTCCCCATTCATGAAAGAACCTTGAAGACCACAATTAGACAAAGGGACAAATTCTCCCATCCCCTCATTTGGCAATTCTATTTTTCAAACTTCAAACCCTCCATTGACGGCAAAGGGCATAAATCTACAATAAAAGTTACACATCCATTTTCGCAACAAAACAGTGAATTTATAAAAGTTCCATGCACATGTATATTACTCAGTCTATTTTTTCAGAGTAGATTACAATTGAGAGTCAATCAACAATATTTTCTGTTCATTCACACAGAGATATCATGCACGCATGGGCCCCTTGGAATTTTTACAATAGCCACAGCACCAGCTTAAAAGTGAAATAACAAAGGGCACTATTGCTGGGGGACCCTTCGGGGCCCTTAGTTTTTAAACTAATAGTAACTTTAGTCCATTACACAACTGGTCCCATCCACAACGGGAAGAGACATGCAGTCAACTAGTTCCCACTGCCGATGGGAAATGTTCTATCAGGGAGCCAACGCCGCATTAGCTCCCTAGTTTTTACAGTGAAATGACGTCATTTTCTCTGCGAGACTGTTGGATAGCTTGCCAAAATCACTACGTAAGGAATCTGCCACCTTGCTATGTTTTCTTTTGTCAGTAATTTATTTTGAGTGAGCAGGAAGCATTTTTAGCTACTTAAAGCTAAGTTAAGCACATTATGCATGCCGCATCCAGGCATAGGACCCCTAGATTAACGTCCCTTCCGAAGGACGGCGAGGCTAGTTGCGAGGTCATGTCTCTCAGGTCACCCATCCGGAGTTTGACGTTAGTCGACCAAGCTTAAAGGGAATCTAAGCATATATAAGCCCTTGATAAAGATAGCCGTGCAAAGACAACAGGCAGTGACACGTGCCGCACCATACTTGGGTAACTGATCTACGTCAACAGGAAATACTGATATCTGATAGGCTAGATTTTGATCGCAAGTGGCTTGAGCCACTTTTTTATGCTTACATTCCCTTTAACTGCAGTGACCTGACGGAAACTGCATAAACCGCTAGGCCACTCACCCCAAAAATTGTGACATTTGGAACATTTGGTGACAATGTGGAAATTATGCCAAAACTTACCTAGAATAATGAAAGCCACGGAAACTTTGCGATGATTCAAAAGAGGGAAGTGATGATGGAATCCCTTGCCCAGTTGCTTCATCATAAGATGGAGGAGCGGCTAAAAAAATGATTTAAACAAAATAAAAGTGCTCTACTGGCAATAAGAATAATCATGGAATGCAGCGTAGTGCGGATTGGGTTACTTTGTCTAATTTTTTACGATTGTGATCAGCAGTAACGTGTGTAGGCAATGTAAGAATGTCCTAAAGTCCTCCAATCATGAAGCTAAGAAATCAGTGATAGTTGCGTGACAAATGCACCGCTTTACTTACAAAAAGAGGCGTCCAAATCTTGTTTATATTTTGAGAAAGTTCCTGGTAGATACCTGCTAGCTGTGGCAAGAAGTTCCTTCGGATCTCAGAAGACTTTTCAGAGAGTTAATCGACTTTGCTAAAATTGACTGACGAGTGGTTCATTTTATACACTGACAAGTCTTAGTTGCCTTCTGGCCTTGTGTCTCATTATTTTCATTCATCGCTAGCTGATTTTGTTGAGTAACAGTTTCAAAACAAGTTGCAAGCATACATGGGTCTGGTTCGAATCAAACATGATGGTTGCAAATCCATCTCTAAGTTTCAGTTTATGTTTATGGGTTTGGGAATGATTGCAAACTTTGCATGGAGATAGATGAGATGGTAATTACTACAGTTGAACAAGTCAAATTACTAGGAAATGATGTGAGAAATGCTGCAACTGATCTGCAAGTCCACTGATGAAAGCATATGGAGGTCAGCGAGCAGGGGCGCGCATTCAAATTTTGTTAGAAGGGGTTTCAACATGCTTTGAACCGACTAATTTTTCAGACCGACTGAGCGTATGGCAAGCTGTTCGTACTCATTAGGAACTTTGACGTGAGCAATGCAACGAGGAAAATAACAAGCTTCTGGGGCAAAGCCCCCAGAAATCTTTTTGAGGACATGCCCTCTACTTTGGCTTAGAACACCTCTCCTGATCCCATGCTTGCCAGTTTCAAAATATATTTTTTGACCATTTTGTGACAGGTTCTCTTTCATAAATTACCATCCTCAGGAAAACTCAGGGATGATAATTTTACTGACTGCTGTTGTGCATTACATTCGCCTCCTTTTCTTACTCTTGATTCTCAAATGGAAAGACAGTGGTTTGATTAGCAGTTCACCGAAATAGTCTTTGGTTCAATCCTTTTTTATTCACATGTCACACATCAAATTTATTTTATTGGTTACTTAAGATTTTTGCCTCATCTGATAATCACAGATTTGGAGTTTCACAATGTTGGCGTAATTTTCAGTACAACGACTCCTTCACCCCCAAGCACAAGTATAGCTATAGCAACTGATTTTAGTGCTTTTGCTCTGTGGACGTTTCCCTTCTTGATTGCAGTGCTAGCTTTTAGTAGAAGGGTATACCACCTTTGATGGATACTATTTGTACTCCATGTACCCTTTAATTTTTGGGATTCATTCACTCGTGTCCGATTTCCAACGTCACATAACTACCATCACCGGCACCCCCGTGCCAGATTGGAGACTGAGTATTTTTAACAGTTATTGTTCCCTTGGGACAATCTTTGCGGAACAAACACCTTTCACTTTGTCTTGGAACGCTTCTCGCAAACAAATGATTGCTTGCCCCTAAAAGTGGAAGCCTTGGGCAATTCTGCAAAAATGCTATCCTCTACTTTGGCTTAGAACGACTCCCCCAATCTTTGTCAAGCATTTCTTGTGAATATTTTAACTGTCATCCATGGGCCGACCTTTGTCCAAAACATTCAAAAATCGGACCAAAAGCTTGGATTCAATCTATCGTGGACATTTTGAAGCTCGGTCCACCAAGTTGGTCCATCCGATTTTATCGTGGACCGACTTTTCCCAACGAGGACATTTTTGGACCGACTCAGAAATTATTGGAGGGGGGTGTCTCACCCCCCTAATATGCGCCCCTGTCAGAGAGCATTCTCATCACATAGTGATGGAATTTGGAAACACTTGTATTCTAAGTTCAAAGAGGATACCTCTTTCAAAGCGTTTACAGACGTTTTGCAGTAATCTATTTTGTCAATTCAACATTGGTTAGTCATCATTGTGATAGAATAGCGTTTTACTTGTCATAAATTTGATTTGTAAGATTTGATGCACAGCCCCATGAAAAGCGGTCATGCTTGACTGAGGGGGAAACCGTGGTTAAAAAGATCTAAATGAACGAATGAATGAATGAATGTAAGGAATACCCTGCTCAAGTGTACTTACCATCTGGCATTAATGAGCTTGGAAGAACAGCAATAGGCACGTCGCCATTTCCTACTTCGTAATAGGAACATGAGAAAGGCTGTGTTTGGCCTGAAATAAACAATTGAGAATTTGATAATATTGCTTTCGCCTGAAGTAAACAGTTGGTAAAGGATTTGAAGATGGGTTGGCACAGTGGTGTAATGTTGTTTCAGTTCCACTCACATTACAGCCAGGATAGTCCAGAGGGAATTTCTTCGAGTCCCCAACGCAGAGCAACAGTGTAATGACAAGGAGTTGTGGACTCGGTTGGCACTTGGACATTCGTTCTACGTACTTGGCATTAAAACCGTAACTTCACGTTCACTTCATTTGCACTTATGAGCTGAAAACCAGGGATAAATACTACTTGTCCCTGCTGTAAGCTAAGCAACATGTGCAACGAATCTCTTTTGAAGTGTCATGTGTTGTTAGTATGTTATGGCAGTCATTCATCAAAGGAAACGCATTTCATCACGGAAACCTTCAGTTACATCCATTATTGCCCATAAACTTACGTTACGTAACAACAGAGCCGGGCTGATGGAGATTTCTATGAACAAATGTGTCAAATTTTAAATTTAAATTTCGAATTTGGCTGAAAGAAGTGGCCACATCACTTGTGGAGAAAGAAAAATTTGGCTTACTACGCGTGCTTTTTCCGTTGAATTGGTCGAGTTTTGACATGGCATTTAAGCAGAAAGTTATGTTGGAATCTTACCTGATATATTAGCAACATTTTGATACGTCATATTGCATGCTTGCATCATTATTGATGCAACGTTGATGAAAAGAAAACAGTTGCTGCTGATTTGTAAGGAAATAAATTGCTCTTATTGCTCTATACATATGAGGTGTTCTTTGATGGAAATGCAATCATTCAGCACTGACTTCAAGGCGATGTATTTCATCGACCAAATGGAAGGATACAAAGAGATAAATGACTGCAATATGAAAGGTAGACAAGAAAACTTCATAAGTAACTACATTGGAAGTTTTCATGCCCCCTCACGAGTCACCATTATACCCCGGACCTTATGTAGTCTCCCAAGAACAATGTATGTTGGGATCTCTGTTGCGAACAATATAATGAAATACCAAAAGAGGACAACTTGCTTTAGATGCTTCAAATAAATAGACTGGTAAAAAAGGACAAGTAAAAACCAATATAACATTTGTTTCTTTGGATAAAATAATCATCATTCCCCTGCTGAGATCGTCAAACACAACCGTCTTTTTAGACCGTGGTTATGCAGCTAGTTAAAGGCATTGAGCCCAAATAAATACACGAGTGTTGGCGCTATTCAATTTTTTTGCAGACAAACTGCTGATGGCCCTTTTTGCTATGAAACAATAGCGCTGATGTTTAAAAGCAGTAGGGAACACAAACTTCTTCTTCCTTCCACTATTCTCAGGAATTTCTTTGGTTAAATTTCAAAAGCGACAAAAAATGACCAATTTTGTTTGATGATTGGGAAGAAGCAAGAAGCTGATATTAGACAAGAGCAGGCTATTTATGTGGACTCAATGTCTGTAAATTGATCAACTACCTTTAATAAAAAGTCGACACCATACCTTGATAGGGGGTAGTAGATGTCGTTAGCACGGATGTCGTTCCTATAGCATTTGATGGTGCTGCTCTAGCAAATGCAATGTTGCTGAAATGAACCTCTTCCTTTTTCGGAGCTAGCTCTGGTTGATTTTTTTCATTTCCAACGATAGGTGTCTGGTTTTCTACCTCATCAGCGGCTGCAATAGTCTCTGCAGGAGGAGCACTGGTAGCAGCAGGTTCTCCAGTGGCAGGATTTGCAGGTGGAGTGGTTGTAGGAGCAGGATTTACCGGAACAGGGGCTGGTGCAGGCGGAGGTGCAAGTGCCGGGGCAAGAACTGGAGCGCAGGCAGGGGCAGGGGCTCCATCAGGAGCAGACTTCTTTCTACCGTGTTTTCTTCTACAAAAGAAGACGACACTAATGCCAACGACAGCCGAAATAATACCACCAATCCACCCTGGAAATGCTCCACTTGGTTTCTTTTGAGGATAAGAGTATCCGGCTGGAAGAGAATGAATACATAAAGTCCAATAAACGCAGAAATATCAACATCTACCACGTAGTAACAAAACCATCCCCGTTTCAAAGGCCACTACTCCCTGGATATCAAAGCGATAATAATAGCTGGCATATCATTCAATAGCAGACATGTTCAACAAATTTTGAAAAATTAAATCAATGAAAACGGCTACTCCGTTTTGAAACCATGAGGGGTTCCTCAAGAAAACTCCTCCAAGAAGAATTCAAAACAGGCTCAAAATCACCATCAAATCTTCTGCCTTACAACAATGACTTTTACCAGCTTTAGCACGTGCTATCCCTGCTTAGCACGTGCTATCCGGCTTTAGCACGTGCTAGGACGAACATGACATCCCTGAGAGCATAGCAGAGTTATTCCGAACGATTTCATTCTCCCAAAAAGATAACACGTGCTGAAAAGTGTTCAAGTCATTGCTGCAAGGCAGAAATATTGGAAAACTTGTTTGTGATGTTAGGGACGTCTTAAAGGTTTCATTAAACACTATATTTGCCAATATCATAACCTTGATATCCAAAGAGCAATGACATTTCAAACGAGGGTAATTTGTTTTAACTCACCAGATAATTGTATCAAAGCTTACTTTTCACGACTGTTTACCTGGAACAGTGTGAAAAATAGTTTTTGAAATAAAAGTGGGAAAGCACTAGATTATTACAGCACATATTTTTAAAACTTTCTGATAATGGGTGACTTCATCTCAGAAAAATCCGAAAATATCGGCAAATTCCTAGATATGTACGGTATTGCTTAACAAATTTAATCAAACAACCAACTTGTTTTGAATCCAAAAATCCTCGATCGATATATCTTATGCTGACAACAGATGCAAAATCTTTTCGAAATTCAACTAAACAGGATTGTTGGATTTCCATACTATGATAATGACTGTATTGAAGAATGGTTATATCAGCATTCCTCAATGCTGTCATTTTGGTTATATCAGCATATGACCTAAAAGAAAGTCTAGGAGTACACCAAAATAGCCATTATGATTACAGTGCATTTAAAGCATTTGTAAATCAAAACTGTTGTAAATAGGCACGCCCCTTTTAAGAAAAAGTATGTTAGGGCAAACGATGGTCCATTTATGACAAAGGCTTTGCGGAAAGCTATTATGCTATGCACACAACTGCGAAATAAATATAACAAGAAAAGGACCAAGACAATTTTAATATTTTCAGAAAACAGAGAGACACATGAGTCAAATTACTTCGAAAAGCAAAATTCGATTATTATAAGAATTTGAACTTGAAGGATATTTCAGACAATCGGAAATTTTGGAAAACCATGAAACCTCTATTTTCAGGTAAGGTGCGACAAGAATTCTAGCATTACCCTTAACGAGAGTGGTAAGATACTTTCTGATGAATTAGCCGAGATAGCCGAGATTTTCAATACGTACTTCATAAATATCACCGATTCTCTTGGAATTCCGCGAGGAGAAACCAACACGTTTCCTATGCGAACTGACGATCCTATCGATATTGCCACTAAAAATACATTTCACATCCCAGCGTCATCGCAATAAAGGAGAATATAAAATTTAGCGAAAAATTTTACTTTTGGGAAAATACTCTAAGTGAAATCGTTCTGCAGCTAACTAAGCTTGATCCAAAAAAATCAGCCCCCAAAAGGAATATCCCAGGGAAATACTAAAAGAAAATGCTGACATTTTTCTGAAGTTTTACAATCAACCTAAACAGCTGCATCGTTAAATTAGATTTCCCTAAAGAGCTTACGGCTGGAGACGTCAGTGCCCTCTTGAAGCAGCTGATACATTAACCCTATATTGGTTGGGACTTTTTGTTATAACTCTGACAGGATAACAATTATGGTCCGGAAACTTTCTGACTTTTTGCTAATACTTATTGTTCAATGACTCAAGAAGTTTCATAAAAATATTTTGACAAATAAGGGGGAGGGAGACAATTTTCCGGAACTGACTCAGTCAAAATCGGCAATTCTCAAATATTAATTGTCGCGAAAAAAGTAGCAAAATTGCAAAATTTTGCAAAAATCTTTTGCAGAGTAGTGCTATTTGATGTATTCTATCATAATTTTCATGTTTGGATGGAAATTGTGCTCCAAATTAAATTTTATCGCATTTTTCCTGATTTTGACCGATTTTGCCACTTTTCTTGACCATCTAAAGAAAAATGCTGACGCAAGCAATAATGACGGCTAATTTTAGGTTAATTTTTATATTTTCATAAAGTACATGCCTGGGGCTATTAGTACACCAAATTTGGTTGCTCTATCTATTTCCAGTCAAGAGTTAGGTAGGGGGCTTTTTTGCCCCCCCCCCCAACCAAAATAGGACGTGTCGGATAGCCCAACCACTATAGGGTTAAGCAAGAAAAACTAAAGACCCATCACTGTACTTCCTCCTATTTCTAAGGTATTTGAAAGAATTATATATGAGCAAATGATGACCTTTGTCATCAGTTTCTTATCAAATGTTCTTTGCGGATTTAGAAAGGGGTATAATACACAGAGCACGCACTTCTAAACCTGATAGAGAAATGCAAAAAGATTTAAGACAAAAGAGGTTACGCTGGTGCAATTTTGATGGATCTCTCAAAAGCGTTTCATTTCCTTTACTATGAATTCTTAATAGCAAAGCTTGATGCATATGGTTTCAGTAGAGCGCTGCGTTTTATCCACATCTGTCTCACCAATAGAAAATAAAGGGCGAATAGAGCATTTAGTGAATGGCGAGACAAAACTAGGTGTTCCTCAAGGGTCTGCCTTAGGGTCCTCGCTCTTTAATATATATCTATATTAAAGATCTGTTTTATTTAATAAAATACACAGACATTTGTAATAATGCTGATGATACGACTATCTATGTGTGCGATTATCAGCTTGAAAACATTCAGGATCGGTTGGAGCAGGATGCTTCGAAACTCTCTGGATAGTTCCATGATAACTACATGAATTTAAATGATGACAAATGCCACTTGCTAGTATTTGGTGATAAACTAATGAACTTTCTGTGACAGTGGAGCAAGTCTGAAATAAGTTTTGCCGCTGACCAACAGCACCATGCGTCCTCGCATTTAGTTGGAATCTGTGAATCTGGAAAGCTGCCAGGAAAAACGAACAATAGATTTTGGAAGATTCCTGACTATTAGGAATCGGCATATTGTCTTTGGTACTTTGCCACGTGCACAGGTTGGAACTTGGAGATTACTTGGACGAAAGCCGATGTTAATCAAACATTTAGAAATGCTCCAAGAAATTGGAATAGATAGCGTGGTGATTGTCGCAAAAAACGAAGAATCCAAGCATTTAATGTTTTACAAAATGATCAAAAACTGGCCGCAGCCTTTTCACTAGCATCTCTGAAATCCTTCTTCGAGATCTAAGCAACATTTTGAACCAGCAGATGAGCTAGTCGGGAAATAGGGCATCATACTTCAATTGTTTATCGAAGTACCAGTGATCTTCACATGGTTATCGATCTGAGTATTTTGGTCTGCCAAAGTAAACCCTCCTAGTGTTCAAAAATCCTTGAAATAAACAAGCAGTCAAAGTATTTTTGAAGAGGTAGATACTTTGTTGCTTATTTTATTGAATGGCAAGCCTATTTCACTCTTCTGAGCCTCACAAGCTAAGAAATTTCAAGGTTATTAGATTTTGGTTCAAAAATAGTGAGGAAAAATTGATCGAATTTCCATGTAAATTGCAAATAATCTGGCCGCAGCCTGTCAGAAAATCGCATTGGTACTGCCGGGAAAATAGGGGATCACATGGTAAAAGTTAGATATCTACGTGTTGGTTTAATGTTGATTTCAGAGCCCGCCATCTTTGTTTATTTACAATCTAGCAGCCGCAAACAATGGAGAGCAACGATAACAGCTGAAGGCGAAGTCAAAATAATACTCCCATCCTCAGCCCATGTTAGTATTGATTAATTGATGTTGGTTTGATGTACGAGGGGGGTAAGTTTATGATAGATTGGGGCGAAATTCTCGTGGTTTTGAAGTATGTCGCAAATTTTTGTGACATTGATTTCGCGTTTGTATTCCCTATATGGCAAATTGATCGTTGAGCAAAAGCTAATTTTTTAAATTTTACAGAATAATTTTTTACTTCAGGGTAAGCATAACTGCGTTCAGAAAATAACTCGCTCGTCGATGTTACTCGCAGTGACGCACGTCGGGCGGGAAGTTTTAGTCCATCGAAGGGTTAGTTGAAAGAGCAGAAACTCCAGCTTTTGCACAAGGATTTAATTGCCAAGAGTTAACTAGTTTGAATTCTTTGCAACATTGGTTTGCGATAACTAAACTGGGTAAAACTCCGCAGGTTCCTCGTGTAACTAACTGTCTTGTTTATGTTTTGGTTTGTTCTCCGTGTTGCAATGTAAACTCTTTCCGTGTAACCTTCACCTATGCACGTTGTTGCTGTTATGGGTTCGGCTGTAGTCAGTTCTAGAATCGAGGAAAGGAGCGTTTGTAATGATTCTAATGTCACCATTGTCTCGGTTTCGAAGGATATGTGCACACGCATAGAAATAATTTTTCAGACTTGCTTGACAGTGTGAAATTCTTTGATCAAGGAGAGCACTGAAGAAAAACTCCTAGGTGTTTGTTACCTTAGATAAAAATCTTATTTTCAAATACCACCTATATTCCCGCTGTAAAAGGGCTTGTCAGAAACTTCGTGCACTGGTAAGGATATCAAAGTTTATGAGTATAGACAAAATAGTATTGATGACGTTTGTCATGTCACAGTTAAGCTATTGTCCTCTGATCTGGATGTTTCATGAATAACGTATGAATAATAAAGTGAATAAGATTCACGAACGAGCTCTACGGATCGCAGTAAAAGATAGTCACTCTTGTTTTGAATCCCACTTAGAGAGTAATGAATCTGTCTCTTCATCAGAAGAATCTGCAATTGTTGTTGGTTGAAATATCTAAAACTAAAGCAAGTCCAAATCCAAACTTCATGAAAGATATCATTATTAAGAGAATGGAACACTATAATTTAAGAAGTCGGATTACTCTCCAGTTGCAATGGTTGTTGATATGGCTTGCTTGTGTGTCTGTGTGTCTGTGTGTCTGTGTGTCTGTGTGTCTGTGTGTCTGTGTGTCTGTGTGTCTGTGTGTCTGTGTGTCTGTGTGTCTGTGTGTCTGTGTGTTTGTGTGTTTGTGTGTTTTTTTGTGTGTTTGTGTGTTTGTGTGTTATGTGGCCATCGAGACATGTTTCCTTTTCAGCTACGTTATAACAGGCCATTTTGCAGACCAGTTGACAGCAATGCAATTCTAAATTGGTTCTGCACGAGGCTTGGAGCCTCAAATTTGGTGAGAAATTTCCCTTTCGTATATAAAATGTGCTCGTTCGCGTCTGCTTGGCTATGCAGGCATTTCAAGGTATTATGTTAGCTATCGCTTACTGGGGTTGAATGTTCTCGTCTTCGAGTCTTGCGTTGTTTCTCTCCTCTTAGTTTGGGATTGGAGGGAACATCTCGCTTCGTTTCATTTCATTTCATTTCCTCGTTTCGTATTCTGTGGCGGAAAAAATACAGGTTTTCCTTCCAACCCCACCTTCGGGATGCTGATTTGCTTTTTCGGGAGAAGGGCTAGTTCCTCAAAAGCTCAACTTGCCATAATGATGAGAAAATACAGCCTTTTGTTTGTCTGATGCGTATGAGGTTGAAATATGTCTGAAGGGCAGGAAAGCCCCAGCAGTGTTGGGCCTATATATGTGAGTGTAGTTTTAATGGTCTACAAGAACAAATTAGTAAAGACACCATACAAGAATTTCTGTACAACACGTCCGAACACCCAAAAGGCAAATTCAGATTTCCAGATACACACAACACAGAATCTCTTCTATTTCTGATTGTATGCGTTGGATCAAATATGCTGATTTGCATAGGAAACATGGGCGAAAAGCCCCGTTTGATCTAATGTTTCTTGATAAAAATTTGTAACGTGAAAAGGCTACACATAAACTCCAGATATCATTTCTTTTAGCTCAGAGCTGCAAAACTAAGCGTAAATGCTGATTTCCACTCAGCGGAAATTTTATTGTTTACGAAAGAAAATTTCGCTCTGAAATTGAAAAAAAGTTAGCAACTTTTTATTGTGTAAAATTTCGCTAGCCCGTAAAGTGTATCTGCGTGGAAATCAGCGGTAATACTTACTCCAGCCATAAACTTCAACTTCGCATAAGGTAAGAAAATTAGCTTTCATCAGTTGCACATATACATATCTTCCATACAAGACAGAATAGCAACTGAAACTCTTGGTTTGGCCTGTTCCCATGGCTTTGTTGTAAGAATAGCATCTACAGAAGATAAACAGAAAATCAATTCTAATACAAGGAATGGGACGAGCATTATGTTCACAAGGAATGGTTGATGAAGAGTAACAACAATTGTGCATCGTATGAACCAGAAAAGGTTCGACACTTTGAAAATTCATAGGAATATATTTGAATGCATCAAATTGTATTGTGCATCGAAGTATTTTTCTATTTTCATTGTGCTTTTACGAGTTTTGATAACAAGGGTAAATTCAGCTTTACAGAAATTTCTTTGATGCGAAATGCCTGAAATGGGGTCTAAAACACAAAATATGCGAGGACAATTCTCCTTTCTTATTATAAGATGAAGGAAATGATTTTCAAGAATTGTAGCACGGAACAATTGTAGCATGGGGCAATTGTAACTAACGCTCTCATGCCTGGCAGAAAAGCGCAAACATCTAATTTTTGCATAGAACATGCTTACCATAACAGCCCTATTAAGTCCCCCAGGGAGCCTATTTACTTTCGGATACTCCAGAGGGGGGCTTGAAAGAGAGAGGGGGCTTATGAGATAGGGGGCCTTATTCACAAAATCAAATGACACGGATACATGTGATAGCTTTTCAGTTTTTTTACCCCATATTTTGCGGATTGGACATACAATTTTACGAGCCAAATACATAAAATCAACACATTTGTATCCCCAACAGTACCCAAATTCACATGCAAATTCGTTTAGCCAAATAAATGGAAATGCTTTGGCAACTTCTGGAATTTTATAAAATTGAGGAGGGGGATTAATAGAGAGGGGGGATTATTCAAAATTTTTGCTCAGAGGGGAGGAGCTTATTAGAGAGGTGGGCTAAGTAGAGCTTTTATGGTATTCTAACCCTTTACACACGAGATGCAGAAATGTTCTTCCAAGTTTGTGAAATTTTTGGGGGGAAAACATATTTTTGTGTACGAAAGTTTTGCTTCCACTGTAAATTTGTCGCTGAATTTCATTGTCACATCATATATATGACATCTATTTAGGATCAAAAGTACGTTCAAACTTTTAAGATCCGCAGGTGAAAAAAGAATAACGATAGCTGACCAAGGCAGGTCCCGTTGTAAGCTGGCCGATGGCTTGGCTTGTTTCAGTTTTTAATCTGGCCAAACGATATGATGAGTTAAATGTTGAAACTTGTAAACAAAACACATTTTTCTCGATCAATTCAAGTTTTTCCAATTATTGCATCAAAACATGGCAGATTTTCCACAAAGTGTTACATTTGAACCCGGTCTCCCTACTCTTGTACAAACTTTCTCTGGCTCACCCGGTGTGAAAGACATCATGAAATTTCGCTACCAAAGTACTGGGCAATAATAAATACTAATTCAATCTTTAGTGGATATGAAAATATTTCACAAAAACCATGGCTATTAAATGGACATTTTGAGACAAAATGTTCTCATTCTCAGCAAAGAAAATAAGGTGATAGGCTTTTATAGTGATCATTAGTGAATTTTATTGAATAATTAGAAGTGAATTATGTTTGAAATATGTTTAAGAAGAATTTATGCTTTAAGACTCTGTCCTAAAATCTTGTAACCGAGTAACATCTTGAAGCAGATAGTACATATACTTCAGTAAATTCAGTCGTCAGTCATATCTATTGGTTAATTGATTTATTGGTAGTCACTGATTTATGAATTCAGTCACTGGGGCAAATTAAAAGTTTTACCAAAGATTAAAGTGTACTCACAATCGATTAGTTCCTGGATTGTTATCAATATCTCCAACACTGATTTCAAAATGAGCTAATCTATTTGCACAGCAATCCCCTTTATTGGCTGGTAAACCTCAATTCTCATTCATAATTGCACTCACTTACGGATACTATAACGAATACCTAAGAATTTATACTCACAATCGATTAGCAAAGCTGAATTGTTGTCAATATTTCCAGCATTTATTACAAAGTGAGCTAATCTATTTGAACAGCCATCCCCTCTATTCGCTAGTAAACCTCAATTCACATTAATAATTGCAATCACTTACGGATACTATAACGAATACCTAAGAATTTATACTCACAATTGATTAGCTCCTGGATTGTTATCAATATTTTTAACATTGATTACAAAGTGAGCTAATCTATTTCAACAGCCATCCCCTCTATTCGCTAGTAAACCTCAATTCACATTCATAATTGCACTCACTTACGGATACTATAACGAATACCTAAGAATTTATACTCACAATCGATTAGCAAAGCTGAACTGTTGTCAAAATTTCCAACATTTATTACAAAGTGAGCTAATCTATTTGAACAGCCATCCCCTCTATTCGCTAGTAAACCTCAATTCACATTAATAATTGCACTCACTTACGGATACTATAACGAATACCTAAGAATTTATACTCACAATTGATTAGCTCCTGGATTGTTATCAATATTTTTAACATTGATTACAAAGTGAGCTAATCTATTTCAACAGCCATCCCCTCTATTCGCTAGTAAACCTCAATTCACATTCATAATTGCACTCACTTACGGATACTATAACGAATACCTAAGAATTTATACTCACAATCGATTAGCAAAGCTGAACTGTTGTCAAAATTTCCAACATTTATTACAAAGTGAGCTAATCTATTTGAACAGCCATCCCCTCTATTCGCTAGTAAACCTCAATTCACATTCATAATTGCACTCACTTACGGATACTATAACGAATACCTAAGAATTTATACTCACAATCGATTAGCAAAGCTTAATTGTTGTCAACATTTCCAACATTTATTACAAAGTGAGCTAATCTATTTGAACAGCCATCCCCTCTATTCGCTAGTAAACCTCAATTCACATTCATAATTGCACTCACTTACGGATACTATAACGAATACCTAAGAATTTATACTCACAATTGATTAGCTCCAGGATTGTTATCAATATTGCCAACACTGATATCAAAGTAAGCCAATCGATCTGAACAGCAATCCCCTCTATTCGTTAATAAAACTCGATGAACATCTCGTGACCATTGTAAGTCTACTCTCCACCATGGCTTGTTTTCATAATTAGTGTGTGTGCATGAATGAGAGTGAAAGTTGGTGGTACGTTTGCCATCGACTGCTTTGGATGAGTTGCCATAAGCAGACATTGTCGATGACTGCTTTGTTGGCATACCACGAGCCATGTTCCCTAAAAAGAAAACCACATTGACTAACCATGATACACATTTTGCTAACCATGATGCTTTGCAGCGCCAAAGTTTGTTTTCCTCTGATATGAAATCAAAGTAGCAAACGCTATTCCAACAGGAATTGCTGTTATGACTCATGAGGTATGTTTTTAAAGAAGATACAAAGTTTCTCAATACTTTGGAAACTAACCTCCAACAGCATATACTTCGACTTCACACAGTGTAAGGTATTCTGTGATTCTCAGAGCAACAAAGACATATCTTCCAAATATTGGAGAATCGCATTCTATTTCTTTTGTTCCTCCCGTGCCTAATGAAGTTGCGTAGTAGTAGCAGCTAAGGGAAAAAGATAAGCATTGTCAAATATTGGTAAAGAAATCATATAGATAGCCAACCTGGTTCCGAGGGCCAGTTTCCTACGTCAGTACTGACCCTGGTACCGGGTAGGTCAAATTCGCAATTTGATTGGCTATTTGATCACAAAGGCCTCATTAATTATTCCAAATTCCAAAGACTTATTGCTTGGCAGAAAATCAGTCAACTTTGGGTCGCTGTCACGGGAAAACGCGACAAAAAATTGAAAAACCGAATTTTGGTATACCTTAAACGTCATAATGTGCCCCAGTTCAAGGGGGTTTGAACCCCATCCGTCTGCGCTTACGGGAGAAATTTGCCATATTTGGTGATTTTGGGGCCCATCCCTATTGATTCCCATTCAAAAATGGCCTCCATTTCATCCCTATTTTCAAAAATTCAGTAGCAATCATGGGGGGGATGAAGGTTTGACTGGAGGTGAAAGACCACGGCGCATTAGAATTTTGGGGTTTCATGAAGTTTTGGGTCGTTATGACGTCATAAAAGGGGGTTGAAAAAAAATGTTGCGATTTTCTGACCCGAGGTTACTTTTGGACTTGATGCTAGATGGTTATTAGCCTGATTTCAAAATGGTAAAAAGTTTACAAGAGACTACTTGTCTGCGAGTCTAATAATGCCATTTGGGGTTCAATATCGCCCTCAGGGGCTGCGCGCGGGCGCTGCACAAATGGGGTAAAATTTTGGCCTACCCCATTTTGGGCCGTAACTCCATTTTGCGAGGAGAAAACGGCTTCGGCATGCCAAAAATCGACGGGAAACCGTATTCTTTCACTATAACGCTTTTAACATTGAACTTATCTCCAAAATTCGCAAAATAACGACCCTTTCTTTTTTCAAAGCTGTGGGGGAAATTCTCGAAAATTTCCACTTAGGCCCTTTTCCACCCAAACGGATCGTGCTCGTTTTCCTATTAAATGCACTTGCAAACGCCGGATTAATGATTAAATACCTTAAAAAGGGTTGAAATAACGTCCTCCAAAGGTTTGTTTTCAGTATTTCGAATCATCTACTGCATTATTAGCATTAGAGGAACGGCCATTTTTCGTCGCATTTTCATACTTTTTCCTCAATGTTTCGGACTTATTACATGGTATGTTATGGATCAAACTCAGCTGACATTGTATCAAATCTGGGTCAAATCTGTCAAACTCAGTTTCCATATGAAGACAAGAGAGTTCTGTAATAAACTGCAGCTGATAATTTATGCAAAACAAAATGGCGTCAAATATACCACGATTTTGGCAACCGGTACCATGGCCCAAATAGGTTGGCGTAGACTCCTTTTGGGGCATGGGGACGAGGTTGATAGATAGCCTATCAGGCAACCTCGTTCCCAAGGGTATCTGTTGTTTTCAATAGGAGGCTAGATCTCAACAGATACCCTTGGGACCGTGGGACCGGTTTACAAATTTTGTCAATTTTTGATCGGAATAATTAGCATAATTTGCCAGATAGCAGGTCCTTTCGAATGTCATATTCGACAATTTCGAAATGTATATTCCATGGTTCGAACACCACTCATTTTATTCAGAGCCATTCGAATGTTCTTCATTTCGACTGAACGCCAGGGTTTCAAAGGTGAGAAACTTCTTTTGTTTCGAAAAGAGCCAATCAAATAGCAGAATAGCCTAACAGGCTCCAGGGTCAATGTAGGCGTTGAAGTTTACGGAAAACCTTCATTGTCACTAGGTACGAGGTCACCCATCCAGGTAATGAACTGGCCTGACCCTCAGGTTTCATTTTGATGATTGAATGGGACCCATTGGCGGTAAGTCATGGGACAATATAAAGACATAGATGTGCACAGTTGTATTTCATTGCCTACCTCGTGTTTGATCTGTTCACAGATTGTTTTGAGGGAAAGGAACATGGCCTAAATTCTTGATTTGTAAAATTTGATGATAACTTGACAGTAAAATTTCCCAGGCTGAAAACTGAATGTAGTGGTAGAAGCTTTCCGTAACTGCTTCAAATGTCTACAAGTTGGTTGGTTGAAACAACAATACCTAACGTTGCAGCACCAAGACGGATGAACGTTTCGCTTTGAGAGTTTTGTTTTCATTGATTATTTTCAAGTGTTTTTACCAATTTGTTATTTGTGACGCTTTCTTGTTAAAAGGTATTATGAAGGGGAGTATTGGATCACATACGAGATACAAGGTGACATTTGGCCATGGTTGCTAGGGATAAGTCCTGTGCAACAGAACGTACTGACCTTAATCGCGAAACGCTTCTATCTCCGGAAACGCATTAAAATTCCAAAAACAAGCTAACCACAGTTCGTGAGCAGGGCAAATGTTACACCACAAGGGCTTGCTCGGACTACCTTGGAGCGATGAAAAGAGGATGAATAACTCACACTCAAGGGGGGCATCTAAGTATTTTTTGGTATGGGGACGTGCTATTTCTTATGGGTACTTTCTCAACACGCTACAAAATTATGGGTATCATTTTCAAACATTTTATTCCCGGTGAGTCAGAAAGTAAACCAGGTGCGTCAGAAAAAAGAATCCCCGCTTGGAAGGCCATTGCTTCATGAATATCAAAACAATAATATTGAAGACTGTTTTGTTTCATTGCCAATATGTTCAATTAGGTTGAGTAATTTACCCGGCCTAAATAGGCCATTCCTTCCCGTAGATATGGGTGATGTTCTGCAGAAAGCCCCTTCCAAAAACCTGCAAAAACGAATGAAAACAATGAGAAAATTGTCCTTCCTTTTTTGGAAATTGAAAATTGTCTCTTGGGACAATGGAATCCCCTTGAATAGGTCATCGATACCAGGGGGAAGACTTATTCATCCTCCCAAGAGGATAGCACGTGCTAAAGCGTCCACAAGTCATTGCTGTAAGGCCACTGTAAGGCAGAAATGTAAGGAAATTTGTTCATGATTTTGGGCACGTTTTGAAGGTTTTTTATAACTTCAGAATGGAGTGGCCGATCTCAGTTCGGTAAATTCCATAGTAGATTTGAACATTTCTACCATTAAACTATATATTTGCTGATATCATTGTCTTGATATCCATGGAGCCATGACCATTCAACCTGGGATTCCTTTTTCTGATTCACCTGGTAGGAAATTTAGACGAAATTCACGGAATTATGCGCACCAATTTTCGGGCAAAATGGCATGTCCCAGTAAGATGATTGGTCGAGATACGCCTCAGTCGAATGTTGTCAGAGCAAGTTTATAGCCCCTAGATACCTAATAAATTTTTATTTCAAGGGACAAGTATACTCATGCTTTTCTGTAAGCAATTCTTGAACATTTCGATTTGCGTGGAAAAATTGAATTCCTTTGAAAGTCCACAAGTTTACAAAGAACATTTATTTTCAGCTCCAAATGCTTAGGTACCCAGGGACCATCTTGCTCTAACTGACTTGCCTATTTCCAGGCTGAAATGAAGCACCCTTCTCATTGTTTTGAAGATCTGAAATGGCCTTAAATCGATCCCCCGTTTTTGATGACTTTTTGTGGATTTCAAGCTTGCCCGTTTTCTCAAAATCTTTAATTCTGGAAATTTTCTGTGCCGAAAAAAAATTCCAAACAATACTCATAGTGTAGGCTAGTCTTTTACCAACAGAACAACGTTTGAAGCATTTCCATCAGCCACGTACCTTTTTTCTGAAGCAGATCGCGTTGGATCACTTTTTTCTGGGGCACCCGGTAATTAACTTGAACATAGATACCTCGTTTGTTGATATTGGTACCTTAAGAGCAGACATGCTAATCTTGAGAGCTCAAATTTGCATCCTCCTGCAAACCAGAGCTTTAGCCTTTTTGACGTAAGCAAATTCTTAAGACAATGCGTAATAATCAACGATAGCCTTGACAAAATTTGAAAAATATCAGATCTTGTGTTATTCTGTTCTCCAGAAGTCACCCCCCCCCCAGTCACCCATTGGGAAGTTTCTTAATTTTTCATTAATTTCAGTTCTTAATTTCGATGTGCTTCAGGACTTTGCTTAGGCCAAAAGGCCAAGCAAATTTGAGCTTTCAAGATTGATATTTCTGCCCTCAAAGCACCAATACCAACAAACGAGGTATCTATGTTCAAGTTAACTATCGAAGAACATTTCGAGAGTGATTAGTCATTGATAAAAGCTAAATTCAATTCGATGGAGTCAACTAACTCTGTATATATTGTTTTGGGAAACCCGGTATATTTATGTAAATATGTTTAGCTAGGTAAAAATCGCTGATTGCATTTGACGTCACAAGCACCACGTGACATGCTGCCGGAGAATGCGTAATAAATCCCGTCCTTTTTCGTAAAAGGGCATTTCCCCCCACTATACGGGCCCCTATATCTCAAACGAAAAGAGATACTTCAAAAAATGTCAGATTTGGAATCTACGTCTAAACTTTCTTCAAGTGGCAAAAATAGTACTTTTTGTCACAGATATTCTTCGGAAACGGAATCACCATATAAAGCAAAACTTACAGTTCGTTATGATTGGGATCATTTGCATTATTACCAACTTTGATTTCAAAATTTCGTAATCTACTTGAACAGCAATCTTCTCGGTTTGTGATTTTAACTTTCACAATCTCTTTAATAGCAAGAAGGTCTACTCTCCACCACGGCTTGTGGTCTTTTTTAGTGTGGGTGCACGAATTGGATTCTGCATATGTAGTATCGCGCCTTCCATCGACTGCTCTTGATGATAATCCACCATCAGAAGTTGATTTCTGACTCGTGGGCTTTCCTTTTGCAATGTTTGCTAAAACAAGAGAATAAAATCCTTACAAACTGATCTAATATTTTCGCACCAAACCTTACTGTATATTAATCTTAAAATAACCACGTAGCACCACAAAAAATATGCATAAGCCTATCCATAAGCCTTCGCACGGACTGGCTTCAAATAAATAACTAACTAAGATGAACTAACTAACTAACTAATTAACTAACTAACTAGCTAGTTAATGAACAATCTAAACTAATTTTTGAAACTAAATTAAATAGATCAATAGCTTGAAATGACATGGATGGATATTCAGAGGGAATATGCAATAGCAAATAGACCGGTCTACAAATACCGGGTGTTTTTTTTATATTTTTATAAACAGTTAAAACGTTTACATACAGAAGGTACCTAAGACTTTACATATGAGCTACTGTACAACACTACGAGGACAATACCAGGGAGAGCAAAAGACCATGACAACTCGCTGGCCATTCCATGAAAAAAACATCATACAACTAAATACTACTACACATATAGCTACACATAAGCTACCAAATACGGATACATACTAGGATCTGTTTCACATTGGAGGTCATGGCTAGCACAGGCGATATTGCTGAACAGCAGGAACCCTGACCGAGAAAACACCACCGACAACAGCTGCCGCCGCTGCTGCTCCCCCCCCCCCCAGGGTCTCCACCGCTCAAAAACATTGGGCATGTGCTGTCGGCTCGAGGTTCCGGGTGTCCCAAAAAGTACTCCTGCTTGAAAAGTTACTAGCATTTTATCATAAGCCAAATGTCAAATTTGTTTTCATGACAATTAGATCAATTACAAAGACATTTGTCTAGGCATTGCTGATCTTGTGGTGATTGGTTTGAAAATTTACAAATTTAATTTCCTTAGGGTGGCCTGGTTTTGCAGCATTGATGATTACAAGACTAATTTATTTTTGTCCTGTATATGAAGGTCCAAGTTTGGTTATAAATGTCAGAAAGACACACACAATAATTTTGTAGACTTAAGATTACGGTAAATGTTTGAAGGCCAAAAATGTCGATTTTCCGATCTAGAGTAAAAGAAAGGAAGTACAATTTTTCACACAAAGCTTTTCGATGTGGTTCAAATGCTAATCCTAGCTTTTGGCCTATTAAGCCACTTGCATGCTTAAAAACAAATATGAAACCACGCTTTGTGTATTAATTCCTTTGTTTAAATGGGTAAATTGCTGTTTAAGGTTATTACAACCGTTCAGGCGGTGATTAAGACACTCCGTTCACCACGGCCGTTCGTCAAAATATACCAAACAAACTTATGCATCATTCGACGCAGAATTAAACGAAGAATATCATAAAAATAAATTCAGTTGATACAATAAAATCACGAATAATATATTCGAGATTTGGGCAAAATCGACCACCCTTGCGAAAAAAATCTCTTTGTACCCCAATGATAATCGTTGGACCACGACTATCTATTTACTAAAGATTTAAGGCGCTGAACTGCAAAACCGTATCACGAATTTTTTATAAAAGTTACTGTCTTGAAATTATATCATTTTAAATTGATGTGAATGTATTAAATGTATTTTTTAACTTTCAGACACTTATAAAAATCGGACCAGTGGATCTATCACAAATCACTGACACTGTTTCGTAGTAATATGCATTGTGACTCCGTGTGCCAAGTTTCAAGCGATTCGATTTGCCTGTTGGGTACAAAAAGATTTGTTATTACCCACCAATACTCTGAAATCCTGTTTCGAGAAAGCAGGCTTTTATCAAAATAAAGCAAAAATTGTGGGAAATACGATTATGCATGAAAGGTCAAGCAATAAGGCTTGAGCGCGGTATTGGTAAAGCCGGGTAAAGCATTATGTCAATAACAAAGCAGCACGGGATGTCATGAACACAGCTGCAAGGTCAAGTGAGTTTACTTTAATCCCCTAATGTATATTCCTGCAATTTTTGAGAAACAGGATTGCTCCTTTTAAAATGCTCAAATTTCCAAGTAATTGTGGCTATTTCTTCAAGGAGTTGGTTTAAACAGTACTCAAATACTTATACCATCAGATTATGACAAAAACGAAAAATCGAAAATTTTTCGTCTGAACGGTCACAGTAACCTTAAGCCCCAATCGCTTGACCGAGATTATCATGTGGCTTTTGTCGCCTAGATGTTTACATGAAAATTACCATGAGTAAAATTCCTTTCTCCAAGGACGGAAAAATCTACTAGGTACAGGTACGAAAACGCTATTTTGCACCCTTTAAACAAATTGAATAGGTTAAAAATTTGCACACGGCCAGGACAGACTTTGAGCATGCAAGTGTATCTCCAAATCTTTTAATGTGCTCTGGTCCGTCTTTCATATCCAAAGACACCTGTGGGAGGGCAGAAATATTATTTGCCAATTTTTGACAGCACATAGTTTTAATGGGAGGAGGAAAGCTTGGGACTTGCATTTCCTACTGCTATAAGTCACATTTTATTACATTGAACGCAAGGGTACAAAATGGCTTTTCAAAATGGTACACTCTTTTCAGCAATACATTTGCCTGGAAAATATCACTATACCATGTTTTGTCCAATGATGATAATATGGCAGGAATACCAAAATTTTTGTGCATGGAATGATGTATAGTTTAACTAAATTCCGTTAATGGTTTGGCTTTTAGGGATAGAAAACGAAATCTCGTGTTACAAACGTTTACTATAACCTTAAAAAGATAATCAAAAGTCTCAATATCATGATTCTCAGGCAATATTTACGATGTTGCTGAAAGACTATAACTCAGAAAGAGGTTTTTTCAATGAGTTATTTCCTACTCTTTAAAGGCAGTCTGTCACGCATCTGATTGGCTGCAATAAAGTGCTTAAGTGAGAGCTCAACACAACAGATGTCTTTGTGAATCTGTGCACTGGAAACAAAGGACTGTTAAATGTTCTCACTACGATCACCAGCCATTCAATGCTCCTATTCGTTATATTGTTCTTATCAGCCAATCAGATGCGTGACAGACTGCCTTTAAGTAATGAAAACACGTTTTATCATCCTTAAATATATTTAGATCATTGACAAAGAGATCAAAAAGAGAATTATTATAATCTAATTTTGGCAATTTTTCAAATAGGAGTACTTATTATCGGGACACCTGGTAGGACAAAGACAACATTCAGATACGGGATGGTATAATATAAGATTAAAGATCCAAGATTCAAGATCCAAGATCTCGGATCTTAATATCTCGGATCTTAATATCTCGGATCTTAAATTCTCGGATCTCAATTTCTCGGATCTTACTATCTCTGTCTCGGATCTTAATATCTCGTATGTTAATATCTCGGATGTTAATATCTCGGATCTTGAAACTTTTAGGACCTGAATACATGGGCGAGTTGACCCGCATGCAGCTCGGATCTAGCTCGGCTATGGCTCACCAATGATCATGATTACATGGGAGGGTTGACCCACCTGTAGCTCGGCTCTGGCCCTTAGCCAACCGAGCTAAAACCAAAGACAAAGAGAGGCTTTATTTGATGACTCACAGTTAAAGCGCAAGCGTGCACAGCAAGTCAACCCGGCGTTGACTCGGTTGCTTAGACTCACGAAATAGTCCCAGTTATTGCAACAACAAGAGCAACAGCAATGACAACAACAACAACAATATATACTTTTGCTCAAACTGGGACTTATCGACTTTCACATCAAAAAGTGGGACGAAAATAAACAATGGGCGCACAGATTTTTCTATTCCCTTTGAAACGAGGTTAATGGCCTCTTTTCGGTAGTTGGAGAATTTCAGGAGCTGTGGAGTTTTGGCGTGCACTATTGCTAGATGAAGATTGCCTTCAAAATGAGGAAATTCTTGTTGAAACTGAAAGGTTTGTTAATTCTTAGATTAAAGAAACATTCATGCGAATACTTGTGGCTTTTGTTCATTGCTAACATCACTCAAAACTTGAATTTTGAGGCGTTTTATTATCTGACGATTGAGCTGATAATTTAGGCCCACCGCCATTACTCGCCTTTTCGTACAGCGTTGCTTTGGTTTCCATATCGGACATGAAATCGAGGGAAACAATTTCGTCCCAATTTTCAATGTGAAAGTCCATGAGTCGTAGTTATAGCGTCCATCAGCCTATCAATAGCAATAACTACGAACTTGCAATCAGTCTATCGGTTGCTGCGATTACATGGGAAATGCCAGCTCGCATGGCCGGGTTGACTCACGTTCGAAAGACGAACCAACCCGACAAAGCGGGTTGGCTCGCTTCATGTAATCGCAAATTGTGTTCATGAAAGAATTGACCAAAGCATTAGGACAACTCAATGAGCCGGAAACGAGCTACAAGCCACTCAACTCGCCCTTTTAATCAGGCCCTTATACCATCCCCTCATGTACAGTAATTTTGCTTTGGCTATGCATTGTTCATGGCAAGTGTCCAACTTTGATTTCAATACATACATTTCGATTTTCTGCAACTTGCAGATGAAACTTTTTTAACGATGCATACACCTTTTGCAGAAAATATTTATTGCTTACCTGTTAAGGTCATGGATGGTTTCGTGCCTGGAAATGAACATAAAAACGTTAGAATAGGATAGAGGATGTCGTACCATTGGATAACTTTTACGTCACAATATTGGTAATTCTTCCATGTTGGTAAGCATAGGTGTCAAATCTTTGAAAATTTTTTCGCATTAAACAAAATTTTCAATTATGCCGGGTGTCCCAAAAAAAGTACTCCGGTTTAAAAAATCACCAAAAATCAATTATCAAACCTTTGATAAAATTTTCTTTTCCACTTGTTTTGTCAAAGACCCAAAAATATTTCTAGATAACAAAAATTTTGCTTTTGATACAACAAGGTAGAAAAATTACAGGTTGAAAAACCTTATTTTGACCTATAGTTTTTTAAACAAAATACTAAATCGTGCCTAAGAGTCAAAAATTTCAGATTGTATAACATCAATTGAGTCAATAATGATAGTGCGCATTTTATTCTGTCACTCATGACCAAATTAGAAGCTTTACATGCACAAAAATTTGATCTGGCAATCACCAGTGATTTTTTGCAGTATGATTCAAAACCAGGTAACCCCAAAAAGAGCTATGTTTGCTAATTTATAAACCTATTATAAATTTGCTATATCTGGGAAAATAATTTGGTCCTTGATCTACTTGACAAAAAAGAAAATTTAAGATCGGTTGTGTAATCAAATTTTGGTGATTTTTCAAACGGGAGTAACAAGGGCAGATTTTGTAATACAATAGCAACAGTTGTGTTTGATTGACACGTCAATTCAAAGCGATTAGCGACTGCAGACAAAGGAAATTCTCTCAACCAATAATTCAAAACAAACAAAGCCGCAAAAGTTTTTCTGAAACTAGTGGGACAAACTCTCGCCTTGTGCAAGCGAAAAGTGGTTTTTAAGAGAAAGTATGTGCTTATAACGGAAGAAGAAGGGTAAATCTAAAGTTCTGTCTGGCGGATTTTGTTTATTTGATTCAGGAGCTGTTTTGTAATCGTTTCATTTAAGCCCTAAATACGCGAGAATTACAATGCTTTCTGCTCGGCCTCTGAATCAAATAAGCAAAATCCGCCAGATAGAACTTTATATTTACCCTTCTTCTTTCGTTATAAACACGTAACTTCTCTTAAAAACCTCTTTTCGCTTGCACAAGGCGAGAGTTTGCCCTACTGGTTTTGGGGAAACTTTTGCGGCTGTGTTTGTTTTGAATTACTGGTTGAGAGAATTTCCTTTGTCTGCATCTGCTAATCGCTTTGAATTGAGGTGTCAATCAAACGCAACTGTTGCTATTGTATTACAAAATCTGCCCTTGTTAACGGGAGTACTTTTTTATGGACACCCGGTAGTTGGCAACATATTTTCGGAAACACCCTGTAGTGAAAAAAATGTAAATTGCTCACTTGAATATTTACAAATGAAATTTTTCTTGTCAGTGCACTTTCCATCAAGCCATTGATCAAAGGAGATGTCAGAGATGATAAAAACACAATCTTCTCCTCCTGCAGCATCGTTTGGTTCTCCTGATTTCCAGGCAGTAATTAAGAGTGGAAAGCCACCACTCCAAATGTAAGTTCCTTCGCTGGCTATATCATTTAGCCCTATCCAATATTCACCACTATATCCCGTCCATGCACCCAAATTAGATTGTTCAGTCTGATCGTTGATATAAGCCAGATCACCTCCATAAGCTTTGCAGAAATCCCTTGCTTGATACCAAGTGAAATTGAAAGCCTTGTGAACGGTATAATCATCAGCATTCGATACTTTGGCTACATAGAAAGGAACATTAAATCACCAGCTATTGGAAACTCCGAATACAAAAATTTACAGATGATACGTTGAGTCTTTTGTAGTTCCTTTCTGACAGATAAAGTATACCGGGTGAGCCAGAAAAAAGTTCCACTTATGAAATTTCATAGCATCAAGAGTACTGCATGGATTGGAATGAATCAATATTTGCTTGATAGCCAAAAGGTCGAAGTATTTTTGTGATCTTTCTCGCCTTCTTGTGAGCACTGGAAGAATTGATACATGCAAGCCTGCAAAAACTTCGCGGCCCCAAAATGACAGAAAAGGCCTAAAATACTTGATCAAATCATAAAGGACTCCTCACTCAGAAAAATAGAGAAAATGCAATTTCTCATTGGTGAGAGATATCGTCTGCACATTTACTGCCATGGGATTGAAAATCTTTAGTGTCTGTTTTGAGAATCTGTGTCTCATGACTCTTGAGAGAAGTGAAGCGCCTGTGCATATTGGTCCGTGTTAGGAGAGTCCTAGCAATTTGATCAAGTGTTTTAGGCCCTTTCTCACTCATTTTGTAGCCATGGAATTTTTGTAAAGTTGAATTTACCTACATTTGCATTGCTCGTAAGAAGACAAGAAAAATCACCAAAATACTTTGATCTTTTGGCTCTTAACTACCGGGAGTCTCAGAAAAAAGTACCGCCTTTTGACTGGAAATAGGAACAAAACGATAAGATATCATTACTATCCGAGTTCACAGCTAAATGTATCAATCTTCAACTTAGATGCACATACCTTGCATTTTGAAATCGTACACCAAACACCGGAGATACAAGTTTGCAAAGTCAAAATTTACAGTGCACCCAAAACCAGAGGTTTTGACAAAGGGCCTAACCATGATTTGTATCATGGACATTTTCGAAAGCACCTGTAAACTTTAGTTTTAAATTTGTTTGCTTTTGGAAAGAATAAAAGACACATGGGCATGGCCCTGATTAAATGAATATAATAAAAATGTGGTAAAAATGATAACGTCGTGCAACACCTCAAAAATAAGCGTGCATGTGCTCCTTTTCCTTGTCTTCGATACAAAATACTTGGGATGGAATGCAATGCACGGACCGATTCCTAAGAAGAAAAGTAATTTCAAGAACAATTGAAGCGATACAAGGTTTAATTCTTTTCAAAAATAAAAACTAAGTTCAAAGTTGAAAATTCTTTTGCGAAATGTAATGTGATGTCAAATCATGGCTAGGCCCTTTCTCAAAACCTCTGGTTTCAGGTGCACTCCAAATTTTGACATTATGAACTCATATCTCCGGTGTTTGGTGGACGATTTTGAAATGCAAGGTATGTGTATTTAAAGGGACTGGGTCACATAAAGTAAACAAACTTCTTTCGAAACGACGATTTTGCAGTTTTTTTGACAGGCCATATCACACAGATTTTCTACTATTTTTTTTCAAAATGAAAGTGCTATTTTGAAGATGAACTCTTGACTTCAGAGAGAAACAAACGAAACAACCAAATGTTGTAAGATTGCAAAGATATTGATGGATTTTTAGAAGTAACTTTATTGTGGATTCACCCCATCCACCAAAATCTGTGCAGAACACAATGGGCGCGTGCCGGCGCGTGCGGGCAACAATATAGATTGCAAAGATAATAGATTTTTTACGGTTACGTGACCCAGCCCCTTTAAGTTGAAGATCGGCAAATGTAGCTATGAGCAAAAATATCCCAAAATTTTATGGTTTTGTTCCCTTGTTCGGTCAAAAGGGGGTACTTTCTTTAGAAACCCGGTATAATTTGAATCATTCAAATCCATTAAGTACTTGTGGTGCTACAAATTTTCGAAAGTGGGAACTTTTTTCTGGTTCACCCGGTACAAAAATTTTAATCACCATAAATGGAAGATTGATATGACCAAGAGCCATTGTGGAAGAGTTTCTATTTGAGTAGCATAATGGCTCCATGCAACATCAACCTGCCATGCGCAGGGATTAAACTTGTTACTCAACGTCTCTCAAAGAGTCAGAAACAAAATAATAAACAAGGAAAATGTGATGTATCATAATTAAGAGTTTCCTGCTACCAGTGATTAAATAAACTTACCATATAGCTATCAAAAATAGGCAAATAAGTTGATAACATCTAGAGCCGTTCTGCTAGAATATGCCAAAATGGAGAGTTTTACGGAGAAAGATGCTAGATTTTCATATAACATACAGGTGTTTACAGGCTTTGTTTGGAGGGAAACATCACAACAGGATGCTCAATGCGTGCAAAATGGCAAACAAGTGTGTCAACATACTCAATTCAAGCTCCTTCAAGCCAAAATCATACTTCTGTCAAGCTTGCATGGGAGTTTTGCAAACTTATGAAATCTTTGAAAGAGCCCCTTCAACATTTTACCCTTGCGAAAGCTGCAGGTACACGTGGTATTATCAGGGGAGAATGAAATAGTTTTGCCCTGATACAGCGCGTTGATCTTGTTGAAAGAAATCTCTTTACAACGCAAAGAAGCATGCGTTTTTACTGTCTCTCAAACACATTCTCTTCGCAGGACAAGTTATGACAAGGCATCCCAGGGGAGAAAACACTATTTCCGAACTATTTCATTCTCCCCTGATAATACCACGTGTACCTGCAGCTTTGGCAAGGCTAAAATGCTGAAGGGGCTTGGTTAAAGGTTTTCACAGTTTGCAAGACTCCCATACAAAGTCTTACGAAGAAAATCTATTTTAAATAATGCATCACATGACCGATTTGGATGGGAAAAGGTTTATGATCTAAGTCAGATTTATGGCTGCACGGAATAATTTAGTTCACAACGATCGGGTGGCTGAACGCGACGCGAGAGTCCGCCAAACACCCCACGTCTTTTCTGACTCACCCAAGATAAGGCTCAAATCCTTACTGGTTGTCAGGGCATGCGGAAATCATCCAATTTCATGCTTGTCAGCCAATGAGATCACCGCTTTCTAGCCCCTGGAGACAAAATCGGCCGTTTGATGTAAATTTTCTAGTACCCTCACTAAAACTGAAATGGATGCTAAAATACTTCAGTTATTTGCAATTTTTTTGAATAAATCAGTTGTGGGGATGTCCGTCCAGAGTTGTTTACATGTTTAGGCACACAACTTGTTTGGGGCCGGAGCTGCGTTCATTTTCCGGTCGAAGAATATTGACCTTCGTTGAAATATCTATAGAAATCGCTACAAATGAGATATACGGATGAGAATTTCAGCGATTACGCATACTGACCTGAGCAATAACCGAAACTCTTTCACTGCTATCATATCTCAAAATTGGAGGCAATTTCTAACGATTTCTGGTAGAGACATCATTTGGGCCTAAGCTTGTCCTCGCTTAAAACTCATTCCATTGCACTTAAAAAGTAATGGTAAAATTCTTGAGCTAGATAATGCGCTTACCCATGACTCAGACACCAGTTTGACTTCGTTTGCCTTCTTTAATTTGCCAAATTTTTGTAAGAAACAACCAGTTGTGGGCGAATTGCAAAAACTTTCCTCGGTCCATATTTTTCTCTACACAGATTCTCAGCTTCAAACAACAAACAGTGAACTTTGACATTGTATCATAAAAGTCTTGCATCACAGAACACTCATTTGAACGATTCCATGCGCTTTAGCGAGGCACTCGTGAATTGTATTCACGCATTTCGTTCTTTTCGTTCTTATTTCAATCAATGTAAAACATAAAAAGAACAAAACATTGTTTTTGGGTTCGGTAAAAAAGATACCCGGTTTTGCTCTTTTGTTTGTTTGCATTGACTGATTGAACCATATGCGTGAAAACAATACACGAGTGCCTCGCTAAGGCGCATGGAATCGTTCTATAGGAATGTTTTGTGATGCAAGACTTTTATGATACAAAGTTCACTGTTTGTTGTTTGAAGCAAAGAGACTGTGCAGATAAAAATATGGACCGAGGAAAGTTTTTGCAATTCACCCACAACTGGTCGTTTCTTATAAAAATTTGCTAATGTAAAAAAGGCAAACGCAGTTAAACTGGTGCTTGAGTCATGGGTAAGTGCATTATTCAGCTCTAGAATTTTACCATTACTTTTTAAGTGCAATGGAATGAGTTTTAAGCGAGGACAAGCTTAGGCCCTAATGATGTCTCTACCAGAAATCATTAGAAATTGCCTCCAATTTTGAGATATGATAGCAGTAAAGGAGTTTGGGTTATTGCTGAGGTCAGTATGCATAATTGCTGAAATTCTTATCTGTATATCTCATTTGTAGTGATTTCTATAGATATTTCAACGAAGGTCAATATTCTTCGACCGGAAAATGAACGCAGCTCCGGCCCCAAACAAGCTATGTGCCTAAACATGTAAACAACTCTGGATGGATATCCCCACAACTGATTTATCAAAAAAATTGCGAATAACTGAAGTATTCTAGCATCCATTTCAGTTTTAGTGAGGGTACTAGAAAATTTACCTCAAACGACCGATTTTGTCTCCAGGGGCTAGAAAGCGGTGATCTCATTGGCTGACAAGCATGAAATTGGATGATTTCCGCATGCTCTGGCAACCAGTAAGGATTTGAGCCTTATCTTGACTCACCCGGTAAAGTTTTTTTGTTGAACTGTACACAAATTGATTAAATCACTGCTAATCGGGTAACCTTTTTCAGGAGGGATGGATGGATTCTGCATGCAATGACTGCTCTGGCTAGTTTGTCATTTATTAGTGATTTTGGTATAAGGAACGGCATCGATTTTTGCAATTTTGCTATAAGTATAAGGTCGGATATACATTTTCGAAAAATTGGTATAAGGTCGGGTACACTTTTTCGGAAGATTAGTATAAGGTTGGGTATACTTTTTCGGAAGATTAGTATAAGGTTGGGTATACTTTTTCGGAAAATTGGTACAAGGAACGGGTATGTTTTTGAAGCTTTGATGGCACGTCCCCGACAAAAACCTGGTCAAGTGTTCATACCACTTTTTCAATGATCCATTTGTTAATGAATACTACCGGGTGTCCCCAAAAAAAGTACTCCGGTTTAAAAAATCACCAAAAATCAATTATCAAACCTTTGATAAAATGTTCTTTTTCACTTGTTTTGTCAAGGACCCAAAAAAATTTCTAGATTGTAAAAGTTTTGCTTTTGATACAACAAGGTAGTAAAATTGCAGGTTGAAAAACCTTATTTTGAGCTATAGATTTAAGCAAAATATTCAATCGCGCCTAAGAGTCAAATTTTCAGATTTTATAACATCATTTACAGTAAGTCTCTAAGGATATTGTGCATTTCTTTCTTTGATTCATGACCAAATTAGAAGCTTTCCATGCACAAAAATTTGATCTTGCAATCACCAGTGATTTTTTGCAGTATGATTCAAAACCAGGTAACTCCAAAAAGAGCTAAATTTGCTAATTTTTAAACCAATTACAAAATTTGCTATATCTGGGAAAATTATTTGGTCCTTGATCTACTTGACAAAAAAAGAAAATTTAAGATCGGTTGTGTAAGCAAATTTTGGTGATTTTTCAAACGGGAGTACTTTTTTGGGACACCCGGTATATTTAGGAAGATTATTGTTAACTTCTTTGTGATGTCACAATATAATGATGCATAATTTTGAAAGATTACATCAAATTTCAGAATCTACATGAAAAATGGAACTAAACAGACTACAAAAGACAAAATAGGCAGATCAGTTGTACGTATAGTGCCATGCTATAGAAGCGTAGTGATTCAATTTATATGAACAAAACAAGGGTGTATCTAGGATTAATTGATAATAAATGAAACTGCAACTGAAACGGTTGAATCTTTCCAAAAACTTTAACCCTATTTTGGTTGGGGTGCCCCCCCCCCCCAAATAAACTTGTTTTGCTATAACTCTGCCAGGAGAACAATTACGGCCTGGAAACTTTCTGACTTTTTGCTGCTATTTGTTGTGCAATGACTCAAGAAATTTTATAAAATATTTAACAAATTAGGGGGAGAGACACAATTTTCCGGAACTGACTCTGTCAAAATCGCCAATTCTCGAATATAAATTTTCGTGAAAAAAGTAACTAAATTGCAATATTTTGCAAAGATATTTTGCAGGGTAGTGCTATTTGATGTAATTTATCATAATTTTTATGTTTGGATGGAAACTGTGCTCTGAATTAAATTTTATCGCATTTTTCCTGCTTTTGCCTGATTTTGGCCAATTTTGCCACTTTTCTTGACCACACAAAGAAAAATGCTGACATAATCATATATGAGGGCTAATTTATTTTAATTTTTACCTCCTTATTAAATACATGCCTGGGGCTATTAGTACACCAAATTTGGTTGCTCTTTCTATTTCAATTTAAGAGCTAGGTAGGGGGGCTATTTTGGCCCCCCCCCCCAACCAAAAGAGGATGTGTCATATAGCCCAACCACTATAGGGTTAAGATAGATTGTGTAAACATGCTATTGCAATATTCTCTCCAATGAGTTGCTCTTAGGGAATTTTATGTGATTTGCCATAAATTTCCAGGAAGCTAAACTATTTTTTATTGCAAAGCTCTTATTCTCTATGTACGAATGTATGAGAAGAACTAACTAAAGCTTTGAAAAACAGCACTGAAATTTATAAACTGATCAAAGAAAATCAATATCTATGATCACTACAAGATGGTACAAAGCCAAAGAAGTCTGCAGATGTTATGGTTTACGACTTAGTAATTTGAGGTCACAACTCAAAAACCAGCAGAAGATGCTGTAATAATCCCAACAGTTTAAAAGTCATTATAAACATACTCTCCCTGGACTGGAATTGTGTCTGAATCGTGGCAAGTCACTGCAAGTCACTATTTGCAGACGCAAAAATATTGTTTGCATCAGACTCACGCTATGTTTTTGTGTCGTGCTTCCAAGAAGGACCATCCACTAACTACCTCAGTCCCATTTTTCCGCTTTGCTTATTGAATAAGATGATGGCACTACGCTTCAACTGTTTGTAGTCTATTCTGTTTGTAGCAGCCTTGCACTATAGTTGGCTTTTGTGTCGTTAATCAAGAGTAGACCGTAGGCAAATCAAGGTTGTTTTAAATGCGCAAGTGACGCTGCTGCCAGGGCACAGTGACACATTGTCATGGCTTAGACGAGTCTAAACTCTGATCTAGAATCTGACCTAAAATCTGGAACAGTCTACACTGTCACCAAAAATCTGCCAAGAACGTTAACAGTTTTAAACCATATGTTCAGGAACAAATTCTATGAAGACCTACAAAATCAAGAAAACAGCCCCCTATGTATATTACTTATTCTAAAAGTTACAAAAATTTGACACAAAAACTGAAACCGTTTCTTTCAATGAAACCTCTGGTGGGAGGACCATTATGGAAACAAGGCCAGAGGCGCCGGAAGCCTCATGATGTGGCGGGGGCAGGAATAGCAGAAAGGGCACCTTGGGGGGTGTTAAAGTTTGCCGTTGAAACTAATTGGGAATCGTTTTTTAGGAATTGTGCTAAAGATCTATTCCGACAGGGACGCCACCAGCCCAAACAGCTGGGGTGGTAAGAGATGGGGGTCTGGGAGAAAAAGTTCTCCTGACCACGCCCTTCAGACCCTTAGAAAACGTGAAAAACGCCCTTTAGGCACTCGGAAAATGTGGGAATGCCCTCTTTATTATTTTTATCTATTCTGGAAAAGCAACCATCTCAAGTAGTACTTTTCATTACAGCGGGCATTTTTGCACAGCAAAAATCAAACCAGAGAAGTAAATCATATATTAATTTACGAGGAAGGAAAAGTTATGATTAGAAATTGAAATTTTATGTTCAATAAAGGAATTCAGAATTTAAGAGGAAGGCCAGTTATCACAAAAGTTCCAAGTCAATCAAAATCTACCCCCCAAGCTTTTTTAACTGATTTTGGAGAAATTATAGGATCAACATCTGTGAAAACTAGGGTGTACACCCCAGAGACCACCCCGTGGCGACGCCACTGTCCTTCGAGGGTACAGTGATCTTGAGAGCAGAAGGAATCGTTCTATTATTGTGACTGCGGACAAAAAAACAACTATGAATTGATACTTTCTCTGAAAAAGTTTTTTTGAAAGGGCACTTTCCTGCCCCTGCGCTGCCCACGTACCACTAGGGCAACGGGGGCAGCAGCCCCCACTGCCCCTATGGCTCTGGCGCTGCTGCCCCCGTGGCTCCGGCGCCCTTGAATAAGGCCACACACACTTGACCTTTTAAATGCAATCCCTGCCATTTTAACCTACCTAGGGGTGTTTTGAGATTAGATTTTAACGTTTATATCTAAATATTGTACACATGTTACTAAACATGTCTTTTCTCAAAAACATTATAAAGGTCAATAAAAACAAACAAAAAACAAAATAAAAACAAAAAGTCTCCACTCTGCTCATCATCAGTATCAATACAAGGAAATAAGGTTTGGTTTGGTAATAAAATAACACTTCAAACTTTTATTTAATTTTTCACCGTAAATCTTAGTATTTAGTTTCTAGTGCTGTACTGTCTTTACTTTTAGAATGTATTTTGTTGAAATGAATGTTGCATTTGGAATTAATGATGAAAAATTAAACTGGAATTTTAGGCCATTTTCGTCTGACGACAGTTCTGTGATTGATTTTATCTTTTGGAGCTGCAGTTACTTACCATGTGATAATAGAATATTGAAATTAAGAGCAACAAATGATAATGCAATTCTTCCATCAAACATCTTTGCTGTCATCGATCCTTCCTTTAGCAAGGATTACAAATGGCGGTAAACTTCGCGACTTCTACCATTTTACGTTCTCTTCCATATTGTTCTCTTTGTTGTTGAAGCAAAGAGTCATGGCTCTCTTTCCTTTCTCTCCTTCACGACAACCAAAAGAGAGACTTGCAGTGCAGCAAGTCCAAAGTCACACTCCATATTTGTTAGGTAGGAACTGTTTATGAGAAATGATAGGCTCGATTTTTTTAGGATCTTAAGAAACTTATAACAGCTAAGAAACATTTTTGTAATTTGCAATCAAATCTATGTATTTTGAATTTGTTCAGTGATCGCAACTATTTTGAAATTGCTTTGAGTGATTTAGTGATTTACATACTAAGTACTTTTGGAGCCTTTAAACAAAACAAAACCAACTCTGCACTTCCAGCATTAAACATATCAGAAAGTTATAAGAGACGTCGATAGTGCAGAAAAGGAGATTAACCGTTAGTCGCTAGTTCAAGCAACAAAGCACCTATTTAGTCACTAGTCAAGACATTTTGCTTGAATTAGTCAAAGTTTCCCACCAAATTAAAATTTTTCACATGAGCTTTTGTCATTTACGACTGAATAGAAAAGCAATTCAACTTCCTTTTATATGAGCTCGGACTTTTTAGTTGTATCACCAACTGAAAAATATGTGTGCCAAGCTACGGTGAAGCTATTTACCTTATTTGTCTCCCTTTTCAACTTGAACATGACAGTACTAGCCTATTGCATCTCAAAACCACGATGCTTTCTGAATTTTGGTTTGAGCTGACACCGGCATCATCCAGCCGTAGGTTCCTGAATAAAGCATAAAAAGTAACATTACATACAGCCAGAAATCAGAAATCTTTCTGCTACAGAGGAACCACCTTTTGGAAGAGCCTGAGTAAAGCCAGTAAATCAGCTTCCTCTCTTAGTGCTTTCAAAAATCTGATATAAATCGGATTACGTGCTTTCCTTCGTATTTTAATTTATTCACCGTTTATTTACTGTATTATACTGTAAATGATTGGCTTTTGTAAATATATAAAATTATTGTGACTAGTTTTCCTTTTGCAGCTTAGGTATTTTTAACAGGTCAGTTTGAAAACCAGATATTATTCACCCGTTATTATTCTGAAACTTTTTTAACCTTTATCAATATTTTAAATGATGAGGATGAATGAGCCAGAGCCAGAGATGTTCACGTCACAATTGAGATATTTCTTCTTTGTAGGGAAAACAAGTTATTCTCTCGAAACTTCCCATCACCTTTGTCCCAAAACAATGCCTTTTTAAAGACGAAAGTCTACTGCCTTTTTAAAGACACTTCAATTTCTTTTAACTTCATTGTTTCTTCTACTCTTTTGAGAGAAATTTATACATATCACTGATGAAAATGTGACAGTAGGGTGCCGGCGGTGGTAATCGGAAGCTTAAGGAAAACTAAATATTTTCATAAGAAACTTTAGTCAAAGACAAAATCCGAAAGTACCAGGTGAATGGACAGGTATTTGAACATATTTTCCTGCAATCTTTTGGTCATTTACTTTGCCTGCTTTTCTTTGGCAGCGATATTTTTGAGACTGATCTTGGCGGTGGTTTTCGGACAGTGAGTTGGCAATGCAGAATGTGCCAAATTAAAAATTTTTTCTTTTTATACTTGGCAAGTATTCCGTCTTTAAACTCTTTTGTTTCATTTTTCTTGCCTTTATTTCTATTCTTGAATGCGAAAACGATGCTTCGACTGTCCGTTCTCGTAATGACATTCTGGAGAGATTTCGGTACACACAAAACAATCTAAAAGCTAGGAGATGCTTTCGAACAATGTTGTTTTGATCTCATTACTATTTTTGATTGATTTATGTATAGAATAATGAATGAAATGTCAAAATCCAAAAAACATTCAAATCCGACCTTTGTTCATGCTCCCAAACAACTCTTTATTTGGTGTCCGAAAACCACCGCCATGAACTTTTAAAACCATTCGATATGACATCAGCTGTCCTCCCTTCAATGAAACTGTTTTAAGTCTTTGGCATAAAGCTATGTGTTATTTACATGCTAGACATCCAATTCAAATGATTGTTAGATATTTTTGCTTCTTTCTTGAATGGATTCAGAGTTTTGAATCAGGGATATGATATTCGCAACGACAACTTCTACACTGCCAAGCACAACGAAAACAACTTCTTTAAGTATTTTACATTCATGGAGGCTTTTCGTAAAGTTGTTTAGTATCTATAATGTTAGCTTTCAAAACCAAGAAATACCCACTTTGATGGATTCATTTGTAATATACTTTTCTGTCGGTTTTTGCATTTATCCGATTACAACCGCCGTCCGATTACCACCGCCGACACCCTACTACAGATAAAAAGTTTTCGCCATAAAGCAGTGTCCAAAATCGTATCGCGATGATATGTAACAAAACACAAGTTTCCATTGGTCAAAACAGGAAAATGAAGGATAGAACCAAGTTGCTGACTATTACACGAGTTAGTCATTTTTGCATGCCTTGCTCGAGAGAGGTACAACCAGTAAAGGGTAAGCCAAAAGAATCTGATGGTTTTCATTACTTGCATAGGAAACAAAAACTTGATTATCTGTTGCAAACATTTTTTGGCTTCATTCTCGAAATACTGATGGACAGGAAGAAGAATGGAAGATTTCAGCGAACCACTGCTCGTTTGAAGAAGAAAAATATTTTTTGTGTGATAATAGCTACACGTATTTCTTTTTTATAAGAAACTGCTTATAAGAAACTCAACTCTCAGATCGCCAAAAAATTAAAAGAAACTCCAGTACTGGGAGAATATAAGTTAAGAAACTATTTACTTCGATAAAGGAAATCCTTGACCTTTTTCATTTTACTTTCATTTGTTTCCAGTATCATATTACTCGTTAAGGTACTTCAGTAATGTCTAAACATTGGAAAGGCTCGAAAAATATTGTTGTGAAGTGTTCTCGAGGGCACAGGTAGTGAACATGAAGATTGTTATGGAACCTTTAAGAAACTCGTAAGAAACTCTGAGTACTCAAAATCTCATAATTTTAAGAAACTTTCAGTACTGGTCCAAATTCTTAGTTTCTTATAAAAAAATACATGTAGTCCATTTTCCATTCCTTTTGACCAAGAAGTGTTATGTTACTTGAAATGTCAGAAAATTCCTACCAGCCTTAGTTTCTTATGAGAAAAATGAATGTATTAGATTGTATGCGCAAAAGAAACTTACATTAGTTTTTTCTACAATTTTGCCAGTTGATGCCAAAGTGCAAGTTTTTTTTATGGAAACTCAACCTGCGGATGGAGATTGCCTATATCAAAGACCATTAGGTGCGAAGTTCAGTTTTGGATCTTGTCTCTACAATACAAGTCAACTAGTATTAGGTGTTCTTTACTGCAATTTGAATGATTTACCAGATTGGGGAAAGATTTATAAGCCTAGATGAATTTCCAGTTTTGTTTGGCTTGTGAGTGATCAGATTTCACTACCAAGGACAATCCAATAAGAAGAGAAAGATCATCGGAGGAAAATGATATTCGTCATTAGATGACGAAGGAACTATGTACAATAATGTAATTGAACAAGATTTGTTTGAATTTTTGTTACTTCTGCTGATAAGAGGCGAAACTTGGCTGTTATGAAAACTCTATCGTTTCCTTTTAACTTTCTCATCCGAATTATTTATTTCCTGGTGGGAAGCTCCCTCCAAAATATTTTCTTTTGATTTTGCTCGCCTTGAAGACCATGACTTTTGATGGCTTCTCATAAATAATGCAATCTTCTTCGATTTTGACTTCCTCAGCAATTTGCCTTGGCAACCAGTAACTTCTCAAAATGCAATCGTTTTATAGTTGCAAATTTCAGAATTCAGCCGAATTAACCCTATCCAGATTAGGCTTTTCGAAACTTTTGGGAGACGAGGGGGTGCCCCCCTTCTCTATTCTCAGAACCATAAGTGCTGTGCTAGAGACTTTAAACTTGCAAAAGTAACAAACACCACAAATCGTTTTTGTTTATGTGACGTGGTTAAGTGCTGACGTCAGCAAATTTTGCTAATTTGGGCATGAAACCATAGAAATAGAAGTGTAAAACAACATAGACTTGTTCGCGTTGTATCTCCAAATAGATAAAACATATTGCTATGAGCTTTGAAATATTGAAGAATTATATCCTTGTAATTCTTATTTTGAAATTCTTGAGTCGTAACATTAATGTTTTTGCTGATGTCAGCATTTATTTGTTTTGGAAGTAAAAAAGAGCAATATTTGTCTAAAATTGATTGTAAATTGCTTAAAAAATTGCAAAAAGTGCTAAATATGCATAAAGAGACCAGCTGCATCATATGATGCTGCATCATATGATTTAGCTGAGTCAAATCATAGGACTGGTGACATAGACTGGTACCATCAGCAAACATGGACATAGTGGAATCTTGGACAACTTGTGGGAGATCATTGATAAAGATCAGGAAAAGTAAGGGACCAAGGCATGAGCCTTGTGGCACACCAAATTTTATATCCCCAGTGTCTGAGTCGACACCATTTACCCTACAAAACTGTTTACGGTGTGTGAGGTAAGATTTGGATTTAAACCAAGAAAGTTCCCAATGTTGGAAACCATAGTGGGCAAGTTTTTTTGCAGAGAATATCATGATCAACAGTGTCAAATGCCTTTTTAAGGTCAATGAATACTAGGGTGTCGGCGGTGGTAATCGGACGGCAGTGGTAATCGGACATTTGCGAAAATATCTCGAAAACCAACAAAAAAGTACGTTACAAATGAAATCTATCAAAGAGGGTATTTCTTGGTACTGAAAGCTAACATTATAGATACTAAACAACTTTACGAAAAGCCTTCATGAATGTAAAACACGATAAAGAAGTTGTTTTTGCTGTGTTTGGCAGTGTAGAAGTTGTCGTTGCGAATATCACACCCCAGATTCAAAACTCTGAATCCATTCCAGAAAGAAACAACAATCTTAAACAATCACTTAAATTGGATGTCTAGCATTTAAGTAACTCAAAGCATTATGCAAAAGACTTAAAACAGTTTCACTGAAAGAAGGACAGCGGATGCCATATCGAATTGTCTGAAAAGTTGTTCACGGCGGTGGTTTTCGGACACAAAGTGAATCAGTTGTTTGGGAGCATGAATAAAGGTCGGATTTGAAATGTGATTGACATTTTATTCATAAACATCTATACATACATTAATCGAAAATAGTAATGAGATCAAAAAAACATTTTTATAACGCATCTCTTAGCTTTTAGATTGTTTTGTGTGTACCGAGAGCTCTCCAGAATGTCATTACGAGAACTGACATTCGAACTAATGTTTTCGCATTCAAGAATAGAAAAAAAGACAAGAAAAATGAAGCAAAAGAGTTTATAGACGGAATGCTTGCCAAGTATAAACAGAAAAAAAATTTCCTTGGGACATTCTGCATTGTGAACCCACTGTCCGAAAACCACCGCCACTGTCCGAAAACCACCGCCAAGATCAGTCTCAAAAACATCGTTGTCAAAGAAAAGCAGGCAAAGTAAAAAATCAAAACACTTCGGGAAGATATGTCCAAATACCTGTCCATTCATTTGGTACTTTTGGTTTTTGTTCTTAATTAAAATTTTTTATGAAAATATTTAGTTTTCCTTAAGCGTCCGATTACCACCGCCGGCACCCTAGTCCCACAAGCTTACCAAAATCCCACCCATTGTACAAATCAACAGTATTTTTAAGTAAACAAGTTACTGTGGACCGAGGGCGCAAAAAATATGACTGGCCGTTGGAAAATTGACCATTTTTGTCCATATGATCGTACAATTGGATGGTCACAAGTTTTTCAAAGAGCCTTGAGATGACTGGTAAGACTGATATTGGTCGATAGTTAGATTTGTCAGTCTTTTCTCCATCTTTGAAAATTGGAGTGACTCTATAGCTACTTTCCATGAGTCAGGAAACTGACTTGTTTCAATGGATGTATTGAACAGGAAGGCAAGCGAGTTTTCGATGAAAGGCAATGCAAGTTTCAAAAAGTAGCTAGAGATGTTGTCAGTCCCAAAACTCTATGCTGTTTTGACCTTGGTAAATGCATCCCTGATGTCCTGAACCTCAATAGTCCCCCTATTGTACCGGGGGGGGCAAAAAATGCCCCCCCAACCAAACTTTTGATCATAAAACAGAGAGGAAATAGAAAAATGAGCTGAAACATCCATGACTTTTCCTGATTTTTAATTGGCAATTAAATTTTAGACTTTTCATTGTCATAATTTAAGTCACGTGACCAGTAGATACCCAAATTTGGAAAGTAGTCACAAAGAAAATTATAAAAACAGTCATAATTCCTTTGTCTTAACCTTGATAAAGTTGTGATTGGTACCAAACGATTCCCCTTGCAAAGTACTTTCATTTGATATATACATTATTCATATTTGCTGACATCAGCAAATTATAGATTCCATGACGTCATGCAAATTTATGACGTCATATCTCTAATAAAGAAGGACAAAATTTTAAAATGTTGATATAAATCGATGGATAAACACATTCTCTTCATTTTTAAAGGAGAATTCCGGGATAATTTTGACTTCGGCATTTTAGATGTATCTCAGGGCGCTGAAACCATTTCTGAAAAAAATTTTGCGAAATTCCTAACAGATTTGAAGTTATCGGCCCCCAAACACCACCCCGAGTCCATTTCCGAGAAAGCACGGGTTTGATTGCGCTTTTATCCCGCGGGACACTGTGACGTCAAATGTGATCAGTGGTATTAAGCAACATCTCAGTCAGTACCTCAGTACTGTGGCTGAGTGCGATAAAGGTGTTGGTTTGAATCATTTCCAGTCTTATTCTTGCTGATAAAATGGCTCACAGTTCTGAAGAAGAACTATTCGAGGACGAAATAATTACAATCTATCGTTATCAACTGCAAGCTTTCATCTTTGAGCCTGGTGGCGAAGATACACGTACTGAGAAAGCGAACAGCAGCCAACCAAGAGGACAGCAGCAAAATTTTTCATCGAGGACAGCAGCGAAACAGGAAGAACCAGATTTCAATTGGTAACACAGCATGGTAAGAAAACACGTTATCGATTAACTAAATATATTTTCCTGATACAGGAGCGAGTAACGAAGCATTGATATGCAAACTAGGAGGCATTTTAAAGGCAACATCTACAAGGGAGAGTTAGTTATCTAGGCCGTCTAGGCCTATCACCAACTATTTTCAGGAGCGAGTGTGGAAACTGTACGCAAATGCCAGCAGGTCGGGAAATTTTATGCTGTCGCGAGAGATATTGAGAGTCAGATTGAAAGCTGGTGAAAATAATCCTGTTTGCATTTCTGACGATGATGACTTCAAAGAAATCTGCTTGAACCAAGCTGTTGTCCTGACAGCATTGTATCAATACATTGAAGTTCTGTTTGGAAATTATTTTGAGTGCAAATTAAGTTATTAATTAATTGAGTGCAAATTAAGTTATTTACTTGTTTTGAGATCATACTGAGTGATTTGGGAGCCCTTTCAGATAAAACAAACTTAATTCTACACTTCCGGTATTAAAAGTATAAGAAACACATAAGAAACTTTCGGCAGCAAAATCACCCAAAAATTTAAGAAACTGCCTACCAGCCCCGGACCTTGGTTTCTTATAAAAAATGAGTGTATAATGCCCATGTCAAACCCATTGCAAACAGGAGGAGAAGGGTAATGTTTTACAACTTCCACTGATAAATAGGAATATTAGAAAACCTAGCTTAGCCAAGTGCATTGCTTTTCGTTGCAGATGGTACAGATCATACATCAGATACAAGCAGTTTGTCAGGTGGGTTTGGCACAGGCTTGGAAAGCACAGACGAGAGAAATCAAGAAACATTACTAAAATCAAAAGACTTATTAAATATCTAAATACATTATGAGAAATCTAATCAGTTGTGGCACTTTAGACCCTGGGTACCAGAGCCAAAAATTAGAAATAAAAGAACTAGAAAAAGGAAATAAGAAAAAAAGGCCAAAAATTAAAAATAAAAGAAATAAAAGAGGAAATAAGAGAAAAAAGAAATAAGGGAAAAAACATTCCCTCTTCCTTCCCTCTCTTCCATTTTCCTTGTTTTCTTTCTTTAAATTTTTTTGGCTCTTGTACCCAGGAAAATTACTTTTTGCGCCTATTTTCGTGGAAGAAATTATTTTTTTGAGTTGATGCGTTGTACCTCAGCATGAGCACCCATATCCTAAATATACCTGAGTACCCCCCCCCCCCCCCCCCCCTTGGTGACTGAAAAGGTACCTCTGTTGACGTTGCTTATTTGATCGACAAGAGGTGAACATCCAGCAACTCGGGATTCATCGCGTTTTGTCGTCGGGACTGCACCGCGTTTCAAGGAAGGGCGCTTGGTTCCTTTCAGTCTCAGCGATGCTATCAGAAAGATTTAATTTTGCTACCTAAGCTCTCTGTGAAGCAGGATCCGATGGGAACTGGAAGAATGCTTTCTATGGTGGTGGTCGGCTAGGCCCTGACGACCTGGCACTGAATCTCTCGTTGCAGCAGCATTTTCGGCATCATCCTGTTCGTTTCTACCTACTTTTCTCTTTCTGCTATCTTCTAAGCAGTTATATGCACTACAGGCACTACAATGAACCATCTCAAAGGAAATATCTGGCCAAGGGCTGCAGTGAAAACTTTTATCAACAACGCACACACCGCACTTATGTCGCGTTCAATTCCTACCCTGACCATCCCCCCCCCGGGCAGCCCGGGGGTCAACAAAAAATCCTTGCTCAAATGCCCGGGGGCCGGGGAAAAATTGATGGTCAAATGCCCGGGGGCCGGGCACTGAAAAAATGCTATATTCCCAGTCACTGTATAAGCAAAAGCTCTCGTTCTTGCCAAATGCTACTCAAATGCCCGGGGGCCGGGGAAAAATGTACGGTCAAATGCCCGGGGGCCGGGAAAATTTGTTGTGCAAATGCCCGGGGGTGTCCCGGGGGGGGGATGGTCAGGGTAAGAATTGAACGAGACATTATGTTTGCTTTTGATCGCGTGCAGGAAACCACTGATCACAAATGACATCACAATAGGCGATTAATTCTCGGAAATGAGAACAACCGAGAATTGTCCCGCAGCAAAACGACGATTTCAAAGGGCAATTACTTGGAAACTATACATCATTCACAAAAAATGTTTTTACGATGATTTTTATCACCTTAAACTACCCCTTTTGAGATTGACATGAAATTATCCCGGAATTCTCCTTTAAGTAGTTTATTGAGGCTTTCATACCTTTTATTTGAATTAATTACCACTTTTTGTGTTTTCAGTACTGAAGCATATATCTGACATGGTCTCATTGTTTGGTCGCTTGGCAACGAACCACGTGACTTATTAGCATTAAAATCTATAATTAGACTCCTAATAGATGTACATACTATTGTGCGAAGTTACAATGGCATACTAATTACGGTTTTGGAGATAATTAGGGGGGGGCATTTTTTGCCCCCCCCCCCCGGGCAGTGGTCTGACCCTAGGAGCCCGGGTAGAATAGGGTTAAGTGAAATTTAGCCTTATTTTCGTTAACCTTATAGTTACCTGAAAGGAGGGGGTTGGTTTGGAACCAGATCAATTTTGTCAGCAATGTCCTTGCCTACCGAGCAAAAGAAAGTGTTCATTTTATCCGAAATTTCTTTTCAGCAAGCAGTCTCCAAGTCAGACTCTTTGAGACAGTCAATGCCACTAGACTTAGACCTCTTATTGAGAAGTTCATTTATTATCTTCCATGATTCTTTCATGTTTCCTTCACAAGGAGAGATCTTATTGGTGTAGTACTTCTTCTTCAGCTGGATGTTCAGGGTACTAACCCTATTGCGTACCTGTATGAGTCCATAAGGATTGGGAACTGCCTTTTGCTTGCAGCCTTTCTAAATCTGTCTCTGGACATCATAAAGTTTCTAAGATCCTTATATATCCAAGGACAGAATTTCTCTGAGACACGCATTTCAGATATTGGGGCATGTATGTCTATAATCAGAGAAAGTAAGTTGGAAAAATTGTTGACAAGAACATTATATCATCAGTTTCATTGAGCATTTGCTCCCAACATATGCCAGAGACATCGGCCAGGAATGCTTCTTCATTGAAATTCTTCATTTTACGAGCTTTGATCACTGTGTGGCTTTTTTGTACTGCACTATTGAATTTCCTAACACAGTAAACCATAAAGTGATCACTCAAAGAAACTTCATGCACTCCTGACTTTGCAATATTTCTGGCACACGCTGTAGCAATATGGTGAATGATGGTGGAAGTGTTCAAAGTAACCCTTGTTGGCCCCTCAATGAGCTGTTTGAAGCTGAACAGCTCATAGAGATTAAGCATATGCCTGGAATCATTATCTATGGGCTGATCAGCTATCTTCATTTCGAGATCACAATTTGTATCTCCAAGGAAGATAATTTCTTTGCCTTCTTTATCCAAAAAAGAGAGAACCTTTTCCAGCTTCTCAAAGGTGCCAACAGGGCTACCTGGAGGTCTATACCAGACAACGACAAGAAATGGTTTACATTTTGGTGGTTCTATCTCAAGACAAATAAGCTCTAGATCATCTACAGGGACATCGTCCCTGGGCTTAAATCTTACAGAGTCTCTAATGTAAAAGAATACGCCACCCCCATTGCAAGTCCTGTCAAGCCGTTTTTGTTGGTAACCTGCATTGTCGGTCAGTTCCTTTGCAATGGAACTGTCAAGCTTGGTCTCATTTAGGGCAAGAACATGGATCCCTAGATTATTCAAAAGCAACTGGACCTCATCAAGGTGACTACGAAGACCATTGACATTAAGAGATTGAAAATCAATAAATTGAAATGTGAAAATACGAAAATTGAAATAAATACTTTTTGGAAGAAACGAATAAGGTAGAAAAAATTTCTAAAATCCCTCTGGCCTGCCCATAATTTAAGAAATTGGCTACTACCCCCAGACCCAATTTAAGTTTGTTATAAAAATAAGTGCAATGGTTCCACAGGTCAGATCCGCCCATTCATCTTAAATTCTACTTCTTATTGTGATCATGGATCTTAAATTCCGAAACTTGGATCTTAAATTCCAAACTTGGATCTTACATTCCGAACCTGGAATTTAGATTCCAAACTTGGATCTTTGGATCTTGAATCTTTGGATCTTGGATACTAAATTAGACCGTCCCCGTGTTTGCTGGCCAATGGCTTGGCTTTAATTCAGTTTCTAATCTGGTCGAACAGTGTGCATCCATGCAGTATTAAAGAGTTAAAAGTTGAAATTTGTAAAGAAAACATAATTTTTCTCAATCGATTCATTTTTTTCAACTGAGGCGCCCGAATTTACAAGTAGATAAATACAACGTCTTGCTTTTAATTTTCTTATTTTTAAAGCAATGAATAATCTGCTACCTTGTGTTAGATTTGTGTAAGGAAAATCCAAAGTGGTGCAATAATTACATGTGATGAGTTTTAAGTTGTGTCGAATTTGCCAAAACCATGTGTTACAATTGCCCCGTGTTACGGGGTCAATTGTAACAGTCAACCACTGATTTTAAAACTATCATAGTGTCACGAAAATTGGCTCCACGTAATGGAAACAAAGGTCTATTTTATTTCAAGAGATGCAACTACAATATCATCTTCCTCCAAGAGCACAATTAATCATTATTTGTACGATATGGCTGATTTTTCAAAAAGTGTTACAATCGACCCCAGTCTCCCCTACATTAAATTCACTGAATTTTCGTATGATTAGACAGTGCAGTACCCTCCCCCCTCAGGCATGTTTGCAATAACTGTCAGATCACTGCGTTAACCATAGTTACGGGTTATCATCTTCAAAAAAATCGAAGAAACCTGCACAGAATCCAAGTGATTACGTTAAACTAAGTCGTCAAAATTAGTTGCAAGTAAGATCATGTGAGCAACGCCTAAACATAATTACCTGTTTCTTACAAGAGTAAAAGTCTTTCACTTTCGCATTGTCCCTCAATAAAATTTGAGATTCTTGCCAAATCTTGTATATGCATGTTACAGATAATTTACTCTTGTGATTAAATGAAAATTTTTCGAAAATTGTCTGAACGAAAGCTGAAAGTAGCTTCAGAGAGAAAAGAGCCTCCTCACTGGAGAAGGTAAGTCGATATGATAACTTGTTTGATATCAATCCTACTTCTTCTAAGGACTCAATTGCGAAAACTCGTGCTAAATTTGGTGTAGAAGTGAGCTGGCGTAGCTGTGGCTAACAGAGGCGGTTGGGACCCTTATCGATTTTTCAGCTCTGGGTCTCCGAACTGTAAGCATAGTAAGGTGATATAGATATAAACATAAAAACAGAATGTCAAATTTAAACCAGAGGTAAATGGCTGGCGCATACAAAGATAAAACAATTATTTCATTTCATTTTATGATATTTATAAAGGGTAAGTATTCAACGTATAATACAAAAATTGATTTACAAACTGCCCTCTTAAAAGAAAGAAAAAAGCAACTTACATTATCAAGATCAAAACTAATATAAGCATTAAATGTCAAGAGGAAAATTATGATTATGTACAGGACTGGCATTTTTCAATGACGATTTTAAATGTGTGAAAGTACTGGCCATCTTATTTTCTCTTTTAGTTTGTTCCAAAGTTTGGCCCCTCTATATGAGAAGCAGGGCCACATGCCGTTTTTAGCAATGGTACATAAAGGTCTGTGCTGGTATTACGAAGCTGTCTAGTGCTGGTTTCTGATAACCTTTGGAACAGTCCTGTAAGATAATCAGGCGCTTCATGGTTTATAGACCTATAGACCATTTTCAAGGTTTCTGTTTCGATGAGATCGTTGACCGTTTGCCACCCTAATTGCCTGATGATAGGTGCTGCAGACGATCTGTAGGGGCTGTTTGTCACGATCCTAGCTGCACGATTTTGGAGCTTCTGAAGCTTGTTGAGTGTTGTGTTGCCACAAACACCCCAGACTGGGCAACAGAAACGGAAGTAAGGCTCAACCATACTTTTGTACATGGTCTGCAATGTGCTTAACCCTAATCCATATGGGCTTTTTTCGAGCTACCATTTATGGGGGGTGCTTTCCACCCCCCTCTGAAAACTGCCTTAGACGCATCTGAATTCAATACAACTTGGCGCAGTTATAGAACAGGTAAATTTTAGCTCGCAGCATAATTTGGGTGTGGCTGCCACACCTTGTGATGTCACAGTGACGTCACGAAGCTGAAAATCTGTGAAAATCAGGCTTCCAAATTGAATTCAAGTTTAATGAAGATTTTGCATGAACTTTATGCAGCTTTTGGTTCAGTTTGTCAACATGTTTAGTGATAAAATATTATTTCATTGAAAATAGCGATTTTGGAGTGATATTTCGGCAGAAATTAGCCGATTATTATGACGTCATTTGTGCGAATAATTTATTCTATGTAAAAAGAGAGCAAAAGAACCTGAAAAATGGTGATTATCTATAAAAAATGTATTCTTAGAGTGATTTTCATTGAAAAAGCTTGAAAAGGCTTGAAAAACTTGAAAAAATTGCTAATTAGTCCAAAATGGCGGCCAAAAAGACGTCATTATCAAAAAATGCTGACATCATCAAATTCCAGATATTCCGGTATCAAATTGAAGCCCTTTGTTTGCTGATTCATTTGCTGTATAATACTTCATAATTCAATCAAATATTTCCATTGAAATCATTGAAAACAATGATTTTTCTGCTACCTCCTTCCAAATATGGGCATGTCACGTGACCTGTGAGTCCTATTGTTCAAAACTCTTTCCACCAAAATGTGGCTAATAGATAATTAGTAAAAGTCAGGGAGGCTGGGGGACATAGCAAATGTCGTTTAAAAACGCGGCAAATAAAACGTTGAGGGGGGTGGAATCCACCCCCTCCATGCGGATTAGGGTTAAAGGGAGATACCGTTTAGCATGGCGTATCATACCTAATGCCCTTGATATATTTTTTATCATTTTGGCTATGTGAACATCCCAACTCAGATATTGGTCCACATGTACCCCTAAGTATTTTGTGTTCTCAATCATTAGAATGTCAGCATCGCGAATAACAAGTGCCGGCTGTATAGCTGATGTTTGTTGAATATCCTTAACCTTTTTGCAACTTCCAATCACCATGCTGTTTGTTTTTGCAACGTTCAGTGACAGCTTTTTTACAGCTAGCCATGTGTTTAAACATTCAAGGTCCTCATTAACCTTTTCATTTATTGTGGGAATACTATTCGAGGAGAAGGATAAGCTGGGGTCATCGGCATATTAATGGGGAGATATCTCAGCTGGGGTACCACAGGGTTCTATTTTAGGACCCTTGTTTTTTCTTATGTACATAAATGATTTAACTGAAAACTTGAAATGTAATGTTAAACTTTTCGCTGATGATACGTCGCTATTCACGGTCGTCAAAAACTCCAATGTAGCTGCCAATGATATGAACCATGATTTGGAATTGATAAAGCAATGGGCACATGACTGGAGGATGTCGTTTAATCCTGATCCACAGAAGCAAGCCGTTGAAATATTGTTTTCGAGGAAAAGAAATAAAATTGACCATCCAGTGATTCTTTTTAACAATACACCTGTGAAGAATGTAGATGAGCATAAACACTTAGGCCTAATCCTTGATTCAAAATTGTCTTTTTCTGCTCATATTAAAGCAGCTATTAATAAATCACGCAAGAGTATCGGTCTGCTGAGATATCTCTCGAAATATCTCCCCCGACATACGCTGAACGAAATATATAAGCTCTATGTTCGACCCCACCTGGACTACGGAGACGTTATTTACCATCTTCCTGCTAAAGTATGTGAATTTAGTGGTAATATAACGTTGCCAAGTCTCATGGAAAAGTTAGAGTCCGTTCAGTATTCTGCTGCCCTAGCTGTATCAGGAGCATGGAAGGGTACGTCGAGAGAGAAGCTGTATGCAGAGCTTGGCTGGGAGTCGTTGAGCTCCCGTAGGTGGAGCAGACGCCTTATTCTATTCTACAAGTTCATAAATAATTTAACTCCTGAATATACTATGGATCCAATACCACCACTGCGGCAGTCGCGATACTCTCTTCGCAAGCAGGATGCCATCGGGCGAATAAGGGCAAGGGCAGAAAAATTTCAATCTAGCTTCTATCCTCATTGCTTTTCTGAATGGAATAAGCTTGATCCAGAAATTAGACTTGCACCATCTATTGTTGCTTTTAAGACAAAGCTGCTATCCAAGATTCGTCCCCTCCCTAAATCTGTCTTTCGAATACATGACCCAAAAGGACTATCGAATCTTACCCAACTAAGAGTTGGTCTCAGTAAATTGAATTTTCACAAATTCAAACACAATTTCAAAGATACTATTAACCCAATGTGTCCCACAAACAATGGCATTGAGGATACGGAACACTTCTTGTTGCTCTGCCCTTCATTTGAAGTACCACGTAGAGATCTTCTCGCTGGAGTTTCTGCTTTATTACGACCACTTGGACATACCAATCTTCCAAACGATTTTCTAATGCAGATTTTATTGTATGGTGATAAAGATTTTCCTGATGTTATCAATAAAGATATACTTTTGCTAACTCTCCGCTTTATCCCTCAAACTGGTCGGTTTGATTAGGAATTTAAAACTCAGCCGTAAGTCACACAACCACCACGTCCCCATTTTAAGGTAATGTTCCTTCTTTTTTTGTAAGTAGTAGTAGCTGTAGTAGTAGTCACGTGTAGCTTTATGTGCTATTTTTGTTTCCAGTAGTCATGTTTAGTGTGATGTTCGTATTTTCTGTTTTATGTTGCCATGCGGTAGACGTGTTTTCGCTCCAAATGGCATTGTTTAAGTAGTAGGGTAGAGTATTTTGTAAGTAGTGTCTATTGGTAATATGTATTGTAAGCTTTTATTGGAATTAAAAAAAAAAAAAAAAATATTAACTTGTGAGTGCTTAATAAATAGGGGGAGAACATTTATATAGATGATGAAAAGTAGAGGCCCTAAGCATGATCCCTGCGGAACTCCACAAGTTACTTCTCCCATATCGGAAAGCTTCCCGTTTACCTTACAGCACTGTTTCCTGTTTGAAAGGTATGATTGAAACCAGCGTAGTTCTTTGCCTGCAACTTTATAGATTTGTAGCTTATTAATTAGGATTTCGTGGTTCACCGTATCGAAAGCTTTCTTCAGGTCTATAAATGTGACCGAGGTATATGTTCCATTTTCGATATTAAAATACCAGTCATTTGTACACTTTAATAGGCATGTCAAGACTGAATGTAACAATCTGAAGCTAGATTGTTGTCAGTACAAAAGACGATTTTACACCAAAAAATTATAATACTGGTCATAAACGAGCTTCTCAAATAACCTAGAGATTACAAGCAAAACAGAGATTCTATATTATTAAAAGCTCTCATTAAGAGCTTTCATATAATATATAGTTTCTTAACTTTCATTAATGTCTATAGTTTTTTAGACATATGGCATCATAGATATTTATGACGTCATTGTTTGAATAGGTGTGTAAAAAAGTAAAAATGTATGTGTTATTTTGAGAGAAAATATGACGTTGTATACAGAGTATTAACCGTTTGTAAGAATAAAGTTTGTTTTCGTTAAAATAAAGGACATTATTGTAGTTACCATACATAACCTTATTGCAGACTGGCCACAACATATCTAGTTGCCTAGCAACAAGTCACGTGACTAATTAAACTTTAGTTACTTAATTAGAATCACAAGAGGTTGATGATACTGCGTACCAACTTGCAACTTCATAACTCTAGCGGTTCTGGAAATAATTAGCCCCCCCCCCCCCCACCCAGGTGAGGAGTGAATCAAAAGAGCCTAGGTGAAATAGGGTTGAAAACCTCTCCTGATTCCATTCAAAATTTTTGGAGAAGGCCTGTTTCGATCACATGTTTTCCTATGCCAAATTAGACCCTCTAGCAATTTTCTTTAAGTTTTTAGATGAATGACCACCGTTAGGAAAGCTTTTGCAAAACAACTGTGTACTTTGCTGAGAACGCTTCTCAATATCCAATCCTGTGAGCCCTTCTAGGAAAATGCCAAGAGCACTAACCTTTACATAGGCTTTTCATACCTCACCTTATCTTTACCCAGCCACTTTCTCCTCGCTTTGAAAGAACATCAAAGACCATATTTTGCCACAAGATGGAAAATGCCCCCACACACCCCCCAATGTCACTGAACAAGGTATTTATCTTCAAGTTAATACCTACATACTAAAGATGAGCCCATATGATGATCGGCTGTAACACTGCAGAAAAACTAGCTGGATGCAAAAATAAAAAGAGTTCTGCCTCAGTAACTATGGTTCTGCAGGGTTTATAAAAAACCTGTCAAAACATTTACTTTTCTCTGTGGCAAAAGGTGTAACATGAATTAGAAACGATTTTTGCAAAATATGCCACTCGTGGATTGGCAAGGAGGAAAAATACACGCACATGTCAAAATGAGGTAGCCCTATTCTATATTGTTTGATTGCATGTTTGTTGGAGGGAAGAAGGTAACAATGCAAATTTTTTGATTTATCTGATCCTGTAATCATCACAAGAAGCTTGCATTGTAGCAGTTATATATGGTTTGATTGTTTATTGACAAAATCCATGCAGTTATTCATAAAGACTTTTCGACAACGAAACTCTTTGCAAATAACTTTAGTTGCACCACAATTTTCAGAAGAAACTGTAAAAGAAAACATTTCAACTTCTTTGAGAGGTTTTCTGACGAAGAGCTCTGTTATTCACAACTGTTTAACTTACAGCTTGCTTTCTAACTCTACGATAACTTAGCCAATGCAAAATGGAGAAGCGAAGTGAGTGGGTGAGTGGCCGAGTGGCTTAAACAGTTTCCGTCAGGTGACTGAAGTTAAGCTCGGTCGAGTGAGGTCAGACTCCGGATGGGTGACCTCTGAGGCCTGACCTCGCAACTCACCTCGCGCCGTCCTTCGGAAGGGACGTTAAACTAGGGGTCCCATGCCTGGATGCGGCATGCATAGTGGGCCTAAATACTTAAAATAAATTACTAATACTACTACTACGAATGTCTAACTTACATCAAATGATGCAATTGGAGCAATGTCGAAATGAAGCACTACGTCATTTAACACATGGGTTCTTTCTTCTTGCTTACAAATTTTATAATGAACCGTATTGAAAAACTATACATCAAAGGAGAGTAGGGGTGCCAGGCTTTCACGATCTCATTTATGTCACGCCTGTTGTCCCAGAGAAATTTAAAGTTTTCGGCTGGCAGCATTTTCTTGATTCGCCCTGTAGAGAATCAAAATAGCTACCATGAACCCCAGGGGGGTACTCTGGTATATTCAGGATAGAGGTGCTCAGGTTACTTTTTTGGGTCTAAAATTTAGGCAAGGATTATTTTTTTGGGTCAATGATTTGTACAGTTTTTTTTTTGGGTTCAAGAAATTCTGGCTTACTTTTTTAGGTCTCAAATATGAGAAAAAGTATAAAAATCGAGAACAGCATAATTTACAAACAAAATTAGAATCAAGTACTAAAATAGAAAAACATAAATATCCAAACACTTTATGAGAAATCTAATCAGTTAGGGCACTTTTATGCAGATTTACGATACTGACTTGATAACTTTTGGGTATGTAAGATCGGACAAATTATTTTTTTGGGTCTGTTTTCATGCTAGAAATTATTTTTTTGGGTTGATGCGTTGTACCCCAGCCTGAGCACCCCTATCCCAAATATACCTGAGTACCCCCCCCCCCCCTGGGCCATGAACAGGGGAAATCGTAAAGAAACTTCTGACTCAGAAAGATACACAAGTAATTTCGTTCACGGGTATTGGATGTTGTCTGCACACTTACAGTAAATCCCCGCATATAAGAACGTAAAAAAATAAGAACCTACAGGCTGTTTTTCCTAACTTATGAACCTTGTAATTAAGAACCTGTTTCAGTTTGATGAAAAATATGTTCTTATAGCAGTTGTAGCAAAGTTGATTTTGGATTGTCAGTGTTAAGTTCATTTTTGTCCCAGTGGGCTTTTAATGTTTGAATCTCCTCCCCTGCTGTTTGAAAGCTTAGCATTGGTCATTAGGCATATTATAACCTTGCCAAAACAAATAATAGGGCTGAAAATAATTGACAAAGGTTCTAAAATGGCCTACGCAATGTACTCTTCAAATAAGAACCATTATACCTTGAAATTTGGCTTAGTACCTTTAAAATAAGAACCTATTTCAGCCTAGCTCTCCAAAAAGTAGGTTCTTATATGCGGGGATTTACTGTATTGCTATGAGATGAAACAGATTCAACATTTATTTAACCCTATTCATACTGGGGTGGGGGGGGGGGGGGGTTTCGCCTCCCCCTACCAGACTTAGCTGCGTTACGCTAAAACGACAAGAGATATAACCACCAGTTTTTGGGACATCTATTCACATTTCATAGGCAATTAAATTCTTAACATTTCATTGTTCTACCTCTGAACATGTGACCACAGTAATACCATATTTGGAGAACAGTCAGCAAAAAAGCTTAAAATGTCCGTAGTTGTTGTGTCGTTTGCCCGATTGATCTCAAACATGCACCATTAAATTGCATTTGATAAGTACTTTCATTTGATATATACATATTTCAGATTTGCTGACGTCAGCAAACTGTAATATAGATGATGTCATTCACATTTATGACGTCATTGATCTAATAAAGAAGTGTAAAATATAAATTTTTGATGTCTAATTTGCTTCATCTTATTAATCTGATTAATTTTGAGTCTATATTTAACAGATAAAAAGACAGGACTTGCAAAAACCTGCGATGAAAATAAATGCATGCAACAAAAGGCTAATTTAAAGCTAATTGTGCTAAAAATAGAAACTAAAAAAATCTTATTTATATATTTTTGAACTATGACATGTTTCCTACTATTTGAAACAAATTTGGAGAAAATCGGTTGAGCGGTTGATTGAATAGAAATGTTCTGGTTAAGTAGGTATAAATTTGCCAATTTTCCTCAGTTTTTCGGTTGCCTAGCAACGAATCACATGCTTATCAAATTCCATTGTTTTATTTGAATAGCCAATTGTCAGACGAACGAAAGGAGTAAGTCTTATTGTTATATATTTTGTAGTTTTGGAGAAAAAGAGGGGGGAGCGCCCCCAGTACAAAGTAACTAAAAATTTGCCCAGGATACAGATAGGGTTAAGAATTATTATTATTTTCTTTATCATTACCTTTATCATTACCTTATCATTACTTTACCATACCATTGCATTGAAAAACTTGGGCAACACAATGGCAGGGATGTCGGCTTGTTGACTTCGTGTATAATTACACGTAGTGGTGGGGTGGAATTCCCTATCGAGCTATCCTGGATTTAGCAATTTAAGCAAATCTTTGGAGGGTCAATGGCCGATATCCCTTGCCTGTTGTCTCGGGTTGTAAAAGTTGTTGTCGCGAAGAGCTTTCAGCCCCTTGTCTATAAGATTTAGAGATCGCTTCTTTCTATTCAAATCCAAAAAAGGGGGAAAACATCTTCGAGTAAGGTCATTGGGGAGTTTTGTAGAAAGAAATTCATGCCTTGTTTTTTTGCGGCTTTGTCTATATGTAATATAAAAACAGTCTTTCATGTTTATCTTGTTGATAGTATTCTAAAATAATATTCTTTTCTTTTCTTTTATTTGTCTAGTGTATAGAAACTATTTTTATGTAAATTTTAGTATAAATACTTGGCTGTCTAGGATTGTAAATACACTGAAGAAGATTTTATATCGAAACGTCTGCCCTGAAACAGTTGTGTTTTTTATCTTTATCATTATTATGATTATGATTAGTACCGAATTCAATTACTGAAGGTACTAATACTTCATATAATTCATGATTCAAATTTGCATCACCGAAGAACTACTTTAAGTTTGGTTGCTCTCAGAGTTTCCTACTTCCCAAAATTGCATAGAATGGTTGCAAGGCTGTCGTAATTTCTTGACCTTGGATATTTGTATCCAAGTACGTCCTCTCGTCTTCTTGCAAAATGTGCAATTGCAAAATTGAGGGACCATTATGGAAAAAAGGTCACACTGACCTTTTAATGCTATCCCTGCCATTGTAACAAGGGTTGTTTTTAGATTAAATGATTTTAATACTTAATATCACACCCCTGTAATTAGATTTCTTCATTTTTGATAAACTTATTTTTATTTTAATGTTAATTTGGGCAAAAATATACATAAATATACGTACATAAATACAACGGTCTCAAAAGTTCTTACTTTTATAAAATAACATAAACTTCATCAGTTGATTTCATCTCCTCTCTTAGAAGCTGTCAATTCCAAGTTCTACATTTCCAAGTCATGGCAAAGGCAGTCATCATTTCAATTCTCCTACTATCCATGGTTATTTTCATCAAATGCATTCAGAACAGCCAAAGCTCTAGAAAGCATTGGCGGCAAATTGCAGAGTCTCAACACGGGTCTGGGCATATTCTCAAGGTCAAAGATTGTATCCTCGGTTTCACGGGCCTTGCGAGGTGAAGATGACGAATTTGTGAAGGAGGGCTTAAGGCAGGCCATAGTCACACTTTCTGTTCTTGATGTTGGTGGCGGCGCACTTGTACACAAAACACAGCATATCGTTGACGTTATTACCACTGATAGGGCATCCCAGAATACAGCAAATGCTTGGAAGAGCATGGGAGGCAGGACGGATTTTTTGGATAAACTGCAACCAGAAAGACTGGGCGACTTCCTGAGGGATGAAAAAGCAAATGTTTTAAGGGTATTCAAAAACGATGTGGATGCACTACCAAATGGCCACACAACACTAAAGCACATAAAAAAAGCTCAAAAATGGCTGAGATTAAAAGCAGCAGCAGAAGTGCTTGGACCAGTCTTTGATCTTGTTAGCATAGGTGTCAATGCGTGGTCTCTAGGCACTACAATTCAGGGTTGCGTAGCAGCACCAAGTGAATGCAATCGCGGAGGAATTGCTTCGGCATCGCTTAGCATAGTATCTGGTGTTGTTGGTGTTGTAACATTTGGTCTTGCTTTGAAATGTGCTGCTTCAGCAGCGATCATAGGCCCCGTAGGAGCAATAATTGGCTTTGTTCTTGCTATAGCTGCTACAATCATCGAGTTGACATACACACCGCCACCAAGTCAAGCAGAGGTTGAACGGCAAGCTAATGCAAGGAAAAAGTTGATGATGCTTGAGCTAGACAGATACACAAGGCTGCAGCTTTACATTGCAAATAAATTAATCTCAGAAAATGAAATAGAAAGAAGTGACCTCTATGTTGCTAACCAGGGACACCTTCCGAAATGGTTTGATTATCCCACAAGGAGAATTCAGTTTGGCACAAACTATGGCTCAAATCCACGCCAAAGAAATGAAATACCACAGAAATGTGACAGACCAATTCGTGGCTTTGGTTGGGATACACCACCTGTGGGCGGTTATAATTTAAGAAAGTGCCCATATCTTGTAGATGGAGTTGAGCTGGAGTCTACAGTAACATCTGGCAAAGAACTGGGATTTGGATTTTATGGTTTCACTAAAAAGGATCGAGAGTATGAAAAATGGCGCGATCAGCAGCCATATGATGATGTTCCATACAATGGAACGATTCTGCTGGTAAGTACTGACAAGGTACAAGAAGGCTTTTTAACGGACAATGAAGTAAATGCAAAACTGCGAGGTATGGTGATACGCACCGATACTAAAAGCGGTGATGCAACAAAGCCCTTCCACGACCTCATTGCAATTGGAGACATGCCAACCTTAGACAGAGGTGAGAAAATATCAATTTTCACTGGGGAAGGAAACGATGCTCTGAACATTGATGGAAGACTGGGAGATTTTGAGAATCCGAGTTATGCGCTTGATGTCACATTTGGAAATGGCCAAAACACATTGTCTTTCGACGGCATGGCAAATGATTCTCCTATCAAAGGGATCCACTTCGATGGGAAACATGGGATTTTGCGGTACAAATATGGGTCAGACGATCAGAAACAAGATGTTGCAATAATCAGAGGTGTGAAAATTCTTGCAGGGTCTCCGTTTGACGACTACATCAAACTCCATGCGACAACACCTGCAAGAAAAAGATCAACTGTGAATGAAATCGAAGAATTTGATTTCACGGTTTTTAAATTCAAGGGTTCAGCAACCTACGAGATTGATGTCTCAGAACTTGCAAGCCAATCAGCAATGAGAAATTTCAAGATAATTGACAGCACTGATGATGGAGACTCTGGTTGTGTGGGTAATGCGCCTGTATTGAAGCTAACAAACTTTGATGCCGGGGCATACGCCAATGATATACTCAATCACAAAGACAAGGTAGAAATATACGGACAACGATCAAGTGGAAAACGATCATTGAAGAAATCACACAAGGAGATAAAACAGGACATCAACGACGTTGTCAGCAAGAAATCAAATGTATGCAGCGGAGAGCTAGAAGGAGAACATCCAGAAGGTGGAAAAGATGGCAAGGTCCTTCTGGCTAAAGTTGCCCTGTATTCGAAATGTCCCGTGGAAATTCAAGCAACAAACAAAGATGGTTCTTGTATGATGGCTCCTCGCGAAAAATCTGACCTGGATATAAAATTTTTCAATGGAATCAAACTGGATATTGATTTCACAAGACGTGCATACCAAGGAGGACAAGGAAATGATTGTGCCGTGCTCAAGTGTCCAGATAACGATGTAACGACTCAATCCAAAATCAAACTCGTCGGTGCCACTAATGATTTCCTGGTAATTGGAAGGGAGAAGTTTCTCGATCCGTGTGATATTGACGGGGAAGAAGCAAAAATCACGCTGGAAAAACGACCAAACAAAAGAAACACGTGGGTTCTAAAGTTTGAAGGAGTGGCCAAATTCAGTGGAAGTGGTGTGCGGCTCGTCCTTAGAGGCGTCGATAAAATAGTCAATGAGTTCGGAAATGTTGTAGTCAATTTGAGAAATGCTCAAGAATCCTCTATTGATCTCTATGACCGGTATGCAAGAGTCACAATCCAGGAGATTGGTAACATGGCTGGGAAGGATCGCAGTCAGGAGATCAAAGACAACCTCCTGAAATGCATTAAAGAAGAATCCGAGATGACAGATGAGGAAAAGGAACTTTGTAAGACAACAAAGGATGAAACTACCGGATAACTGGAGAAAGGAAAATGCGCGTGCCACATCACGACGAATTTGAGCATTTGACAAAAAAGAATAATATGCTTTCAAAGAAACTAATGATATGAAACAAATTTAGGTTTGTAGTTTATTTGACAAAGGATGCATCAGCTACCCATCGCCTCAAGATATCTTAATCGATGTAAAAAGATGGGTGTAAATTCTATGACCTATCCTATTAATTGAATGGCTTGAAAGAGACTTTAGCTACTTATCTACCGGGTGTGCCAAAAAAGGTAACGGATTTGATCGGGGCTAGCTTTAAGAATTTAAGTCGAATCGATCCCTAATAAGTTTTGAAGTACTCTTCGATAGTTAACTTGAAGATTAATACCTAGTTTGTTGATATTTTGTGCATCGAGAATTGGAATATTAATCTTTAAAGTCCAAATTTGCGTTCATCACCAAACCAGATCTTTTAGGTTTTGGCCTAAACTGTAAACGCACTGGTTATCATCATCATATTATTATTTAAAGTTGATATGTACATAGTTACTAAAAACTAATTTAAATCAACTATTTACAATATAACAAAACTATTTACAAATTAAACATTTACATCTTTTGCCATCCCATTCTTTGATCCCCCTTTTGAAACTTCTCAAGTTATCAGCTCTCTTTAGTTCATCATCTAGAGTGTTCCACAGGAGACTACCTCTAAACGAAAGAGAATTTAGTCCATATCGATGTGACTGTGCTGATGGAAGCCTGCATAGCTCTTTGGTGCGGAGATTGTAAGGTATATCCTTTTTAACAAAGAACTCCCAAATATATGAAGGGTTAAGATGGTTCATGGTCTTATAAATTTCTATCATAAGACTTTGCAGATTCTTCTGGTGAACTGTAACGCTTTCAGCCCTGGCTAAAAGTTGGTCAAATGATGAGTCATAATCTCCGTACAAAACCCTCAAGGCACGTTTATTTGTCCTATTTATATCTTTGTTAGCAGTTTTGCTACAAAATAGCCATATCAAGGGACAATCTCCTCAGTCATAGGTTAGGGGAATCTCCTCAGTCATAGAATATTCGAGACAAGGATCGGTCCTTTGGGCACTCATTTGAAAAGGATATAAAGACTGAAAACTGAAAACTGACAAAAAATTAATGAATAAAGACACCAAGGAATATCTCCTTGCAGTCAAAATGCATTTATAAAAGTACACAGAGCCAAGCAAGCAGCAGTGAACATTTGTATGTTCCCTTGGGCATATAATAATAATAATGATAATAGAAATATTTCTACAGGGAAACCTTTTCAATGCCAAGGGCATTGTTATCAATAAGGGTCCTGTTAAATGTTATACGATTGCTTGTTTCGTAATATTTCGAGGGAGATGATACAAAACGCATTTCATTCAGCATACAGTTCAAATCCTTACTGGTTGCTGAAGCACGCGGAAATCATCCAATTTCAAGGTGCTCAGCCGACCATATCGCCTCTTTCTAACCACGTGATATCAAATCAATCGTTGGAAGGGAATTCTTGAGTACCCTCACGAAAATTGAAATGACTACTAAGTTGCAATAATTACATGGAATTTGTTTTGAAAAATCGGTAGAAGGGATGCCTCTCTGCAGTTTGTAGCGTGCTCAGACAAATATCTCATTTGGAGCCGAAATTGTATTCATTTTTCGGTCGACGAATATTGACCCTCGTTAACTCATTGATAAAATTCGCTACAAGTAAGATATAAGGATAAAAATCTCATCGATTATGGTGATTGCCCTAAGAAATAGCTCAAACACTTTCTCTTCTTTTACATATCAAAATCGCAGGCGATTTTCAGCGATATCTGTCAGAAATGTCATTTGGGCCTAAGCTTCTCACCGATTAAACATCGTACGTTGGCCCCAGTAAGGCTTAGTTTGTATTCTTGAGCTAAACGATTCACTTACCAATGACCCCAGCATTAATTTGACTTTATTTTTAATTTAATGTCTCCAAATTTTGTTCAAAAACATCCAATCTTGAGCAATTTCTGCAAATTTGTTTCGTTCCGTCCTTCTCTGCAAGCGCAAGTAACCTGCTCAAATGTCGCAATCGCTAGGTTATTGTAATACAAAGTAACGCGATTCGACACAGTTGATGCACTCATGAGCAGTTTTTGGCACGTCTGTCTTTCTCAATTCATTCAAATTGAAACAAAAGGGATAAAAAACTTTTTGGCTGTTTGGTATATTAATGAATAGATTTTACACAAAACAGCAAAGCAAGAAACAGTTTTGAAAGCAGCTTTGTCGAATCAATTCTTGAATCAATGCAAACAAACGAAAGGAACAAAGCTGTAAACGTGCAGCGTAAAAACAATTGTCTGAGAAGACAAAGTCACTTAAGAAGACAAAGTCACTTGGGGTCATCGTAGAGGAAAGATTAAACTGGGAACAACACTTCAAAGTTGTTAAAGGGAAGGTTCGTGGAGGTCTTTCATCTCTTAAGAAACTGAGAAACCTTGTGCCACAAAAGCAACTAGATAGTGTATACCGGGCCCTCATAGAAAGTCATTTGTGGTATGCAAATGTTATTTGGGGAAGCATTCCTAGTTCTAAAATAAAAATCCTGCAAAATCTACAGGACCGAGCCCGAACAATAATTGAGAGGGCTAGGATTAAAGATAATTGGTCTTACAATTGGCTCGATGTAGAACAACTAATTAAATTCGATCGATCAGCCATGACCTATAAGATTATGAGCAGGATGTGTCCAGAGAGCCTTTGGGATAAATTCCCCCAGATATTCTTGCATTCAAACTATAGTACGAGAAACTGCAGGAATATCCAAATTCCAAGATACAACCTTGAATATGTGAAAAAAGGCTTTCATTATTCAGCTCTTACTGCATGGAACAGCATCCCTATTACCATCAGGGAGCTGCCAACCTTGCCACAGTTCAGAAGAAATCTAAAAACTCACCTTAAGAGCTGAAGCAAACTTGAAACACGACTCCCTGGAAGAGCAGCAAATAGGCCCCTAGAGCAGTTTTGAACTTTCTTTTCTTCTTGTAAATATTATACTGTAATTACTGTATCATAACTTTGATTTGTATTTAATTCAGCTGAAGGGATTTTGTGTTTAAATAATTTGATATGATATGATATATGATATATGTTGTTTTGTGTAAAATCTATTCATTAATGTACCAAAAAAACCAAAAAGTGTTTTCTCCCTTTTGTTTCAATTTGAATGAATTGAGAAAGACAGACGTGCCAAAACTGTTCATGAGTGCATCAACTGTGTCGAATCGCTGTACTTTGTATCACAATAACCTAGCGCAGCGATTGCGACATATGAGCAGGTTACTTGCGCTTGCAGAGAAGGACGGAACGAAACAAATTTGCAGAAATTGCTCAAGATTGGATGTTTTTGAACAAAATTTGGAGACATTAAATTAAAAATGAAGTCAAATTAATGCTGGAGTCATTGGTAAGTAAATCGTTTAGCTCAAGAATATAAGCCTTAAGGCTGATTTCCAGTCAGTGGAATTTTCCGAGCGGGCGGAATTTCCTTTGTTTGCGTGAGAAAATGTCGCCCTGGAATTGAATAGAAAGTTACGGCTGAGCGACCTTTTATTGTCTAAAATTCCGCCCGCTCGGAAAATTCCACTGACTGGAAATTCGCCTTTATTGGGGGCAACGTATGAGGTTTAATCGGCGAGAAGCTTAGGCCTATCAACGTCAGCTCGTCGCTCAAACCTCGCTTCAATCATTACAAGTGGAATTCCGACTATGTCTTCGTCAAAACGATAGGCCGGTGCTTGACCATATGAACAGCAAGAGGCTCACCTCGCTCGACAAGGGGCGTTTGCGCCAAGATTGACGACACCATAATCCTGCTCACTCTGAGTATCTTCATTTAAAATTCACCCTGCATCACTGAAGCTTAGTTTCGATTCATAAGAAGACATTTTGACTGAGAACGATGGAAATGCAATGCAAAATGTTCGCAATCTTCCAGGGGCGTCGTGGGTACCAATTGACAGGGGGGCACAACTTGCTGGTTAAAAAAAAATGATTTTTAGACAGAGATACCAAGACCCTGATCTGGCATTCAATCGAAGCAATAATACAGATTAGTTTGCTATAACTGTATGGGAATAGAGCGTACCACAATCAGTGCCGTGGCCAGGGTAAATTAAGTAGGTTGGAGCACTGAAATGGAAAATTTTTGGGGCCACGCCCTTTACTTTGGCTGAGAATGCATCTCCCAATATCATGCTTGCCATTAGCGACAAGGAAACCTTGATAGCTTCGTGACAGTTCTCCTATAAATTGGAGCACGAGGAAAATTTTTGAAGAAAGATCCTTTACTTTGGCTTAGAATGCATCTCCCAATGTCATGCTTGCCATCAGCGACAAACCTTGATTGCTTCGTGACAGTTCTCCTATAAATCGGAGCGCGAGGAAAATTTTTGAAGAAAGATCCTTTACTTTGGCTTAGAATGCATCTCCCAATATTATATGCTTGCCTTTATCTATGCCTTTAGCGACAAGGAAGCCTTGATCGTTTTGTAACAGTTATCCTATGAATCAGAGCACGAGGAAAATTTTTGACGAAAGATCCTTTACTTTGGCTTAGAATGCATCTCCCAATATCATGCTTGCCATTAGCGACAAGGAAACCTTGATAGCTTCGTGACAGTTCTCCTATAAATCGGAGCACGAGGAATGTTTTTGAAGAAACGTCCTTTAATTTGGCTTAAAATACATCCCTTGATTCCATATTTACCAGTGCTAAAATAGAAGATTTGACCTTTCTCGGAAAATTCTTACCCATCTCATACAATTCATACAGATAAGAAATTTCGGAAAAATTTCCGAATTTCCTTAAAATTTTCGAATTTCCGACCAAAAATCCGAATTTCCGACAAATATACGAATTTCAGACGCTAGGGGAGCACGTGCCCCTCCCCTGCCCCCAAGCCACGATGCTTCTGAAGATTCCAAATTTCAGCAAAAAGCCGAACGGATCTGAAATTTCCGAAATTTTCCGAAATTTTCCGACTTTTTCTGACTTTTTCCGAAATTTTCCGAAATTTTCCGAAATTCCGACGCTAGGTGGGGCACGTGCCCCCCCCCTGCCCCCCACCCAAGACGCTTCTGCAATCTTCACGTATGGTCGAAATGACTTCTGACAGCGCAATTCAGTTGGCTACTAATTATGACGTCATCAACAAGTTCAACATTTCGCAACAGGTACTCGTTTTTATGAGCGGATTTTTCACACTTACTGTCGGCGGAGATTTGCGAAAGTGTTACCAAAATGATCAGGAAAGATAACATTTTCTAAAATTGGTGTTACCTCATTTTCGATAATTTGGTTGCATAAGCACTTAAAGGACTGGAAAAAATTCGAATTACAAATTCGATGGATTATGCTGACAAACAGAAGCTCAAAGCTCAAAGAAGAGTTTCAAGGAACTTTGCCTGACAGAACAAAGTTTTACGAACAAGAATACAATGTGAACAGTTGGCGACAACATCTATCTTTGTACGTAAGTACTATTTTGTAGCTTTCGCTAAGCATTAACTCATTTACTATGGAGCTTTTAACTCAAAGTGTTTTATTAGAAAAAATACGAGTGTTGCCATAGGCCCTTGTCAGAACGAGGCAGAAATAGTGATTTCAAAATAATGGCGTTTGATTATGAGTCGTGGTTAGGAGCGTCCGGCAGCCTTTCAATAATGCCTACGGCCATATAATCAATCTAAAAACACCCTATTAACCTTATTACTACCGGGCTATTTCGACCATCGTAGTACCGGGGGGGGGGGGGGGTGCACAAAGTGCCCCCCTCCGTAACTTCGCCAATATTGCAGATACGAGGATGAAACTTAGTACAATGGTGTACAGAAACAAAATATACACAATAGGCTACTTTTTTAGTTCTTCATTACATCAATGTCGTCACTATGACGTCATAATTGAGGAAAATTGCACTTTTTGCTTACTATTAGCAATATTGGCAATATTTAAGTTCTTAATTTATAATTTATTTCATATTGCTACCAGAATGTATCCCAAAGCATCACTGAATAAAAATTGGCAATGTAATGTCAATTTAAGCTTATTATTTATATCATATATTCATCATATATTTGCATCAGTTGGTAATTGTTTCATTTAAACCCCTAATTACTGTTGAAAATACTCTAAAATGCCTCAAAATTGTTGAAAACAATCAATAGAACCAATTTTGACCATTTAAGGTTATTTAATACATTTGTTGTTATCTATAAGACGTCATAAACTTTGATGACGTCATGAATGTTAAATTTGCTGACGTCATCAAAAATGGATAAAGCTATACATCATCTGAAAGCTCTCATCGAGAGCTATCGAATGGTGGTATTCTCAACGTTCTACGATCATCCTTGTTAAAACTGGACTTGCTTCTTTAATTGTCTGGCTGACCACGTGTTGGAAAGAGGTTGGTCACGTAATCAGTATCTACCATTTTGAAAAAAAAATTGCAAATTTTAATTAGTTGAGGAATATTCCCAAGAAAACCCGTTCAAGAAACCTTCAAAGCATGCCTAAAATTGCGACCACATTCTCTCCCTTAATAAAGCAATGGCTTTACCTACCTTCGTGTATCCTTTCCTAGCCTACGAGTATCGGTTCTTTCCAATCCAAAGAGAAGTCAATTTGCAAACCGAGGTATTTTGTCTTTTTGACTAATTTGAGCTCATTATCACGTATTTTCAATTTCCACTCTTCATTTCAACATTGAGTGTATTTGTGTTTCTGCTTGTTGAAAATAAGCATAGAATGAGTTTTTGCAACATTCAGTTAAAGCTTTTTGCCTTGTAGCCATGTATCCAGGTGATATGGTAAAGTGCAAGTTGCTAGTTGCAGTTGCGAATGGCGAGTTACACTTATTTTGCGAGTTGCGAGTTGCGAGTTACACTTATTTTGCGAGTTGCGAGTTGCGAGTTGCAAGTTGCACTTATTATGCGAGCTACGAGTTGTGAGTTTGCACTTAATTTGCGAGTTGCAAGTTGCGAGTTGAACGAAAGTTGCGAGTTGGAAACTCAAAAATGCGAGTTGAAACTAACATTACGAGTTGCCCGTTTTCTTTTGAATGAATGCATTTTTCGTAAAATAAAATGGTTTTTTGAAGTTGCAATTGAATTTAGAACTGTTTTATGGATTTAGCGTTTTTAGGCTGTTGTAATTTTCTTTATAAGAAGTCAATTGTAAGAAGCTACATGGCTACTATTACAATTTGCAGCTTTCATTCCCCCAAGTCGTTCACGAATGTTACTGTAATGCAGTAAACTGGGGAATTGCTTTAGTTGTCTTGAAAGAAAATTAAAGGAGAATCATTAATTCGTTGTCTTTCCCTTTCAAGACGACTTGTGCAAGTCCATGTTAATTGCTGGGCTCAGAAAAGAATTTGAAGTAAATTGAGCTCTGCTAAGGGTGTTTTTCGATTTGGAAAAGCATCTTTAACTCACACTCCTTCAAAATCTGGTGCTTTTTTAGCAAAAACGCTTTGCTTTTCAAGGAATTGGTAACGATTCCCTATACACCCTCTCGCTTTTCAAATTTCGTAGGTATCTTCGACGGAGTGATAATCACTCGTGTTCGAAGTAGCTTCAGCATGATTTCTTGCATATACTTCAGTCATGCCTATTTGGCTTTAAAGGCTTCTTAGCAATTCTCAAGTATAGTACTACCGGGTGCGCCAAAATAAACTATGCATGTTTGGCAGGCCACAATAAATCGTACATAGGTCCGATTTTGGAAATTTGTGATTTAATCGTTAGCAGAAACCCTGAATTAGATACTGGGATTTTTGCAAATTTTTTCATTTTCAGTTTTTAGAGCTAGAGGCGAGTTTCCTAAAATGTTAGTTTTCGAAAAAGTCTGAAAACGATAAAAAAACATCGATCAAGTTTTCCAAAGAATCGACATGAATGGGCAAAGAGAGAACTTGTTCTTGGTGAGTTGGGATTTAAAAATCGACCAATTGTAATCTGCTGTTCGAGAATTTGTACTAAACCCCCAAATCCCCCTGAAAACGTTTTCTCTTTGTGCATTCATGTTGAATCTTTCAAAATTTGATCGACGTTTTTTGATCGTTTTCAATGTTTTCAAAAACGAGCATTTTGAGAAACTCGCTTCTGGCTCTAAAAACTGATAACGGAAAAATTTGCAAAAAGTCCTAGAATCTAATTCAGGCTTTCTGCTAACGATTAAGTCATAAATCTTCAAAATCGGTTCAGTGTACGATTTATTGTGGCTTGCCAAACGTGCATAGTTTATTTTGGCGCACCCGGTAGAGTTTCTTAAATTTTTCCCAATCCTAGTACCAGTTTCTTATAAACCATTTTCTTATAAAGAAACGACGTGTATGTAGTCATTTTTTCAACATAAAAAGTAAGTAAGTGAAGGGCGTCCCAGAAAATTAAGAAACTCTATGGAAGCGATGAGAGGTCAATTCGAAGTTAAGAAATTCGTCAATCTTTAGTTATGATTTGAAAAGTAGTTTGGATATACAGCTAATTTGTATTACCAACTCAAGAAATACCAAAGAGGATAATTTTTCTTCTCTGTAGGCCTAATTGTCCGAGCTCAAAGCAAATCCTTTCGTAGCGGCTCTCTGTGAATTAAAAATCCGTTCTTTAACTCCCCTGATGTTGACAAAGGCTCTTCAAAAAATTTTATTTTATTTTTTTTTTTTATTCAATATAAAAATTTACAACAAAATTACCTAAACACTACCTACAATCTACTATACCACACTACAAGAAAGGGGACCAGGAGGAGCAAAATGTCATGTCTACCCCCTGGAATTAATATAAACTAAAATACAACTAATACAAACTACTATACATACGCTACAACTAATACAGATAGATATTCTAATTATAAAAACATTTTACAAATAAATATTTGAGCCGGTTTCACATTAGATGTCAGGCCAAAATATAATAGTGAACAATCGGTACGCCGGCCGAGGAAACAACAACGACAACAACTGTCCCCGTCACTGCTCCCCACCCAAGGTCCCCATCGCTCGAGACACCGCTATCGTGTCTGGATTTCTAATATAAGCCTAACATCCAATGTGAAACAGGCTTGCAAAGGAATATATGGACAGGACTCTACGACAAGAAACTTTACGAAAATGGACTTAGTGATTTGGTGACGTTTAACTAGATTTACGGTGATATTTATATTTGATATTTGATATTTGATTCTTTTGTGATCTCAACTGAAGCGACCAGTTGCGTGGATGTAATGTAGAGTCAACTCGAGTATATTTCTGTTGAGGTCCTTTGGAAGGTCTTTATCGCCATATAGTAAAAGTTGCGTCAAAACCTCATTTGAAAGATCGATATGTCCAAATGGTCGCAGCAAATCAAACACTCTAGCGAGAAGATTTCGACGTTCAACCTCAAAGGAGGGGCAGAGCAACAAAAAGTGTTCCGTAGTCTCGATACCATCGTTTGTAGGACACATTGGATTTATGGAATCCCTAAAATTGTGCTTGAATTTGTGAAAGCATAACTTACTAAGACCCACTATAAGTTGAGTCAGATAGGATAATCCTATTGGATCATGAATCCCAAAGACAGATTTAGCAGGGGGGCGGATAATTGAAATCAGCTTTCTCTTAAAGATAGCGACCGATGGTGCAAGTCTAACCTCCGGATCTAGTTCATTCCATTCTGACAGGCAATTGGGATAAAAGCTAGATTTGAATTTTTCTGTCCTTGCCCTTATTCGCCCAATGACATCCTGATTGCGAAGAGAGTAATGCGACTGCTGAAGTTGAGGGATTGGATCAGCTGTATATTCAGGCATCAGATTATGTATCATTTTGTAAAACAACGTAAGGCGTCTACTCCATCTTCGGGAACTCAATGATTCCCAACCAAGTTCTGCGTACAACTTCTCTCGCGATGTCCCCCTCCACGTTCCTGTAACGGCTAGAGCAGCAGAATACTGAACTGACTCCAACTTTTCCATCAAACTTGACAAAGTAGTGTTACCGCTAAATTCACATACTTTGGCCGGAATATGATAGATAACATCTCCGTATTCCAGGTGGGGCCGCACATAGAGCTTGAATAATTCGTTTAGGGTATGTCTGGGTAGGTACTTGGAGAGATATTTCAACAAACCGACACCCTTCCTTGTCTTAGAGATAGCTGCCTGGATATGAGCCGAGAAAGAAAGCTTTGAGTCCAGGATAATTCCTAAATGTTTATGTTTATCCACTTTCATCACTGGAGTATTATTAAAACGAATTTCTGGATGATTGATTTCAATTCTTTTCGTAGAAAATAACAGTTCAACAGCTTGTTTTTGAGGATCAGGATTGAAGGACATTTTCCAATCGTAGGCCCACTGTCTTATCAACTCTAGGTCATGGTTCATATCACTGTCAGCCGAGTTAGAGTCTTCTACTACGGTAAACAACGATGTATCATCAAAAAATCACGGTGTTTTAGCTGCAAATGATGGAAAATCTAAAGTTTTTTTTACCGAACTCGCAACTCGCATTTTAAATGTACCAACTCGCACTTTTCACTATTAACTCGCAACTCGCAACTCGCAACTCGCAACTCGCAACTCGCAACTCGCAGAAAGCACCAACTCGCAACTCGCACTTTACTAATCCACGTATCCAGTGTCCTAAGATCGCTGTAAATAGCCTACGTGGATACGTTAGAATCTATGACTGCTTGTGGGAGATCATTGATGTAGATGAGGAACAGAAGTGGGGCAAGACATGAACCTTGTGGAACAACAACTTCTATGTTCACAATTCTTGAATCAGCCCCATTAACCTTGCAGAATTGTTTCCGGTTGGTTAGGTAGGATTTAAACCAAGAGAGTTCACGTTGTTGTGCACAGTAAACCTGGTGCTTTTTGCAGAGAAGAGAATTCAGGGCGATGTCATCCTCCCAAGAGGATAACTCATGCATAGAGCGTGTTGTCGTTATTGCTGTAAGACCTGTGTAAAGCAGAAATATTGGGAAATTTAGTCGTGACGTTGGCCATGCTTAAAGGTTCCTTGAAGGGGCATTCTCGAGAGAATGCTCATGATTTTAGAACGGAGTAGCCGATTTCAGCTAGGTAAATTTTGAGACAGATTTGAACAAGTCTGTCATTAAATGATATGTTTGCCTATATCATCGTATTGATATCAGGGAGCAATGGGATTTCAAACCCAGGGGGGGGGGTACTCATATGTTTTTCCTTACGGGGACGTGCCGCTGAAAAGGGTATCATGCTCAGGATTTCCACTTAGGGACAGGGTGTCACTTTTGTATAGTCGGCTCCATGACAGGATCCATACTTTTTGTAATTGACTCCGTAACATCATCGTAAGCCATTTTCACTCCGCGAGTGTAATTTAAATCGTTGGATGGCAACACTTCCGGATTTTCTGCGTGACTTCTATCAAATTTTCAGGGCAGCCTACAAGTTTGTGTGAAGAAACTCAAAAATGGGGTATTGTTTTTAGAATGTTACTCCGCGACAGGTTATCATTTTCGGGAATTTTACTCCGGGACAGGGTGCCGTTTCAGAATTTCCAGCGGCACCTCCCCGTATTTTCATAGACAAAGTACCCCCCCCCCGGGATTTCAAACAGGAATAATTGTTTTACTCACCTGGTAGTAGCTTCTAGCCGGCCTGGTTTTCCTTTATAATTGACTAGCTGACCAGCTGCCGTTACTCTTCAGATGAAAAATCTTAGAAAGAGACAAATAGTTTGTTGTAAATCGTTCAATAAAAGAAAGCATTCGTTCTCTTATTTGTAAGTACCTGTCAACAAGCTAGCGAATTGCATTTTGGATTTTCAGCAATTGAATTAAGACCCTTGCTGAAACTTGTTAGGAAAAATGATATCAGGTAATGCCACCACCAGCCTCTTCAAATTAGAATGTTGGAAAATATTTGAACTGCATATCAAATAAATGCTCTTGTTTGCAATAGATCCTTTCGAGAATTGATTGTTCTGGTTGGCAGAATGAGCAATTTCTAAAGAACGGCAGGATATTGATTGGAAATGTAATCGATTACCTTGATAATTTATTTCCTGGTTTGCAATAAGGGTATCTTCGAAAGTGGCTGTTGGTGTACTACAGCTGAATGCCGACTTCAGCTGTCAAAACACAAGAGAAGAGACGAATTGGTTAAACAAATTTCAGGTTTGTCACAACAGTTGCATGGGCCACAATGTTATATAATATTTAAATCTTCTACCTCCTCTGACAGGTAAAACTCAAAGAGAATCTTTTAAATTTCATGTGAATTTTCTTTGCTGTTATAAGTTTGAAGGTCATTCATACTATGATATGTATATGTCATACGGTAGCCAAATATTTGTCAGTACCTCAAGTCCTCTATCGTTCCTAATTTGTACAGACTCTAATGAAGACTTTTACCCAATACAGTGTTATTCTATAAAAAGGTTCTTTAGTTTCATAACGTGGAAAGTCACCCACAGAAGGTACAAATCATAGCCGAATATTTTTCATTCTATTAAGTCAACTAGAGTCGTGTCGCCCATTATACCCATGTCGTCGCGAAGTTCTGAGTTAGATCCAAAAAGAGCAATTAATGAAAAAACCAAATAGCCAGATTATATCACCAACTAATGGAGAAAAATATCACAGAGTATTGACTTTTTATGTAAACTCTTTATACTGATTTTAGATGATTTTAAAGAAGGGGGTAAAACGTCGTTTTCTTCTAGCGTCGCCCATTATGGCCGCAGGAGAAACAATGAACACTACTCTCCGGTAAAAAGTTTTAATAAGAAAAACAGTTTTAATTATTATTCTTCGTTTATCATTTGATACTTTGAACACAAAAATATCAATAAGAATCAACCTAAACTTCGAGTTTTGGCAATTGAAATAAATGCTTCAAGGTTTTCTAAATCCTGCCTTATCTCTTGTTATTGGATGGATGAGTTCTGGCATATTTTCTAAAATGAAAATAGGCTTAATATAGTGCTGCGTTTTTTTGGGTTTCGATGATTTTCCAAGTCAGTAGGTAACATTTTGACCCAAATCGGTGTTTTTTTTTTAATAAATTTTGCATTTTAATATTTTGAAACGATTGGAAACTTCACTGGTAAACTGATGGGCATAATGGGTGATGAAAATAGCAATTAGCAGCACTCAGACTTCATAACCTTAAATCTCAACCAGAAGCCACTTTGCTTTGGTTTTATTGTAGATTTCTTCTGTAGAGACAGGACTTCTGAAAAATCTATGCATATTTCAAAAATTTCAAACCGCAAGGTGTCTAGTGAACGAAAAAGAAGGAAGGAATGTAAATAGACTCATGAAATTTGCAATACTTGAAAAAATCAATTAGAAATATGCACAAACCATCTCGTCGGGTTTCAAAGCAAATGAACTGAAACTTCAGTGAAGGTAAAATCATGATAAAACAGATGTCAGCGAGGATTTTTCGAGCAATTGCAATTTTATTACTAGTCTTCAGTCCTCTGAAATTTAATTTCTCTTGCTAGCCGGCCATAATGGGCGACGCTACTCTATATTCCCTGATTGGACAAACTCAAATGAATATTTTTATCCAAATACAATTGTATCTTAAAAAGAACATTTTTTATCGTCATAGCTTTGAAACTCATTCACACCAGTGACCACGGAGTATTCCTTAAATGGAGAGGGGATTAGAAAGCAGTCAGAAACTCTGAGGGGGGGGTCTGGGGGTGAACCCCTTAAAAAGGATTGCGGCTAAGCCCTCTACCTGACAACATTTTATTTTGGCACCGCTTGCTAACACTTTGAATATCAAAAGCTGTTATAACAATAATTCATGTATATACATATAGATTTGAAGTTGAAGCATACACATTTGAAGTTGACAGAGCAAAGTACAGATGCATGTGCAGGTGCAGAAAAAACTAAATAATTATGACGAGCAAACATAAATAGAAAATTTAAAGGAACTCCAGCATGAATACATGTCTGAGATGGCAAAAATGATGCATGCAAAAGATAGTAGAAATTATTTCAACGATGCAAGACTGAAGAAAGTCGGAACAGAAATACAGGAAACTGAACTTAAACTTCGCAATTACAAGTTTGAAGCTAAAAAAGTATCTTGTAATTATGTACCTAACTCTAGAATTAGCAGCGATACAACTAAAACAAACAAACCTAATTAGGAAAGTATTAATATTAAACACGAATCGCAAATTCCTGTACCAATTAAAAAGAAAAACAAGATCAGATACAAACTAATATTTGACATCAAATAGAATGAAATAATCTTACATAACATGAATAGACGGATTTTGTAAAAACTAAGAGCTGCAGTAAAGATATACCATTTAGCCTGAAGAGTCTGCATGAACAGACGAAACTAGTCGCAAAAGAATAACGAGCTGTCTTTTGTTAACGCCTTCTTCTTCGCTTTAACATATATATTGCTACTTGCGTACTGGATTCTCATTCGGTTTGTACGCGTATAGATGTATATAGTTTTAGCATATTGCTCCGGGACGTACTTCATTTGAGATAAAACTTGTTAAAACAATCTGAAGTGCTTTTCATATAATGAATGAACGAGAAACACTGCTGCGGGGGTATACAGACTCACTCAAATAAGGGTGTAAAGAGTTTCATGACATAAATGGCAATATTCGAATATATAAACGCAATTCGTTAAAAAGCAAAATACTATCTCTTGAAAATTATTGGAGGGAAGCTAAAGACCACCCAATCTCCGCTCTTCTTGCTTTCACACAGGAAAAAAACCATGGATAAACATGTTTCATTACATCAAGTCATCTATCTCTCCTTATTGGACAAATTTAAACAAAGAATTTACCTAACACAATTTTATCTTATAGGAACTTTGTTTGCTGTCATGACGATGAAACTCCTTCACACAGACAACCGATAAGCGCTTTTCATTATATCAGAATTCAGAATCTCCACAGAATGGACAAAACTCGCGAAAAGACTGTCAACAAATACTGAGCTTTCATAGAAACTTTCTACAACGAAATTATGGTATGTCACAGCCAAGATGATCTTCGAGGAAAGGAAACATTGAAGACTATCATTACAAGCATCAGTTTTATTGACATTCTACCTGCTTTATGGACGATAGCGGGAAATGCAATTTGTATTTTCACATTCGTGAAGACACGTGCACTCCACACTCCATCGAACGTCTTAGTCGGTGCATTGTGTGCAACTGATTTGTACACTGGATTAATAATTCAACCATTATTCATTTCAATTTGCTTTAATATATCATCACACAACGATATTAGCAACTTAGTTGGAATCACAACCATAGCAGTCCACTTTGGAGGAGTAGCATCGTTTTGTTTGACTTACTTGGTAACACTTGATCGATACATTGCAATATGTCATCCTTTTCGGTACCAGGAATCGGTAACGGCTAAAAGGTACGTTTGTGCTGTGATAATAACGATACTAGCCACCGCGATGATGACAATATTAGAAGAATATTACAGGCACGAGGTCTATATTTTCAATCTTGCTTTACAAGCAGTTGTCATACCACAAATGATAATATTTTACGTGTCAATCTACAAGATCATACGTCGACAAAGGAAAGCCCAAATTTCTGTTGGCACAATAGAAGGCTGTGAAACTGACAGCACCGAGGTTCGACAGCAGAAAAAAGAGAAAAAGAGAGCATATACCATTGGAATCATAATAATAGTATTTGTGGTATGTTATGCACCACAGATGGTCTCTTACCTGTTCATCTTCAAGGTTCAGGACGGTTTTTGTCATTTATCAAGTTATGCCTTCACAGTTAGCATTTGCCTACAAATGTTAGTACTCCTAAATAGTGCTGTGAACCCAATCGTGTATTCGCTGAGAATGAAAGCAATAAGGAAAGCAGCTTGTCGACTATTTAAAAGGAATACGTCAGTTATCCAGCGCCCAGCTATAGAGCATGAATCATGAATCAGCTGAAATCCACAGTTGCTGACGGTGACCGGTGACGTGATCCCCTCTTCCTGATCTTCTTCTTCTTCTCATGTGCCGTCTACTCGTTGCAGGTTGGCTGCTATGAATTGTTTCCACTTTCCTCTATCCTGGGCTTTTCTTACAAGCCATCCATAATGTTTTCTTCCCACCTATTTTCCTGATCACCCTGCGTAATGTATGTGCAGTACAGTGAAGATCGTTCAATACAGTGGCGGCTGATCAGTACAAAGGAGGACTAACATCAGTACTGTTGGATGGGGGACTCTGCCAGGTAGCATCAGTACAGTGGAGGCTGTTCAATACGGTGGAGGGCTAAAATCAGTACAATGGAGGGATAATATGAAGAGTGTGGCGGTATAACATGGAGTATCGGTGGAGGATAGTCAGTACGGTGGGGGGCTATAATAATAATAATAATAATAATAATAATAATGAATTTCATTAAAGTTGGTTAATAATACAAATAGTTTTCTCTAAAGGGAAAAGTAACCAATCAAAACCAACTATTTAACTACAGAACTAAATATAACATATTATTTACATATATCGGCTGAGTCAGAAAAAATATTCCCCATTTGAAAGGTCATGGCCAGGGAGCGCCGAAGTTTAAGAGTCGAAGTTTTTCGAAGTTTACTTCGGCGCTCCCTGGTCATGGCCCCCTGGATATCAAGACAATGATATCGGTAAATAAATAGTTTTATGGTAGAAATGTTCAAATCTACTATAAAATTTACCTGACTGAAATTGGCTTCTCCATTCTGAAATTATGAGGGATTTTCTCCAGAAAGCCGCTTCAAAAAACCTTCAAAACGTGCCTAAAATCATGAACAGATTTCCCTAACATTTCTGCCTTACAATGCCTTCCAGCAATGACTTGTGAACTTAATTTCCCCTCTGTGTTGTTGCCTCAAGCCTTGCAGAAAGACACATAAAATGTTTTGTTTGCACGAAGCCTTATCATAAATCAACAAACTACGATGTATACCACTACAAGTCAAATACCTACTTTTACCTACTAGTACGTGGGGTTTAGGAAATGCGACAGTGGCTGGAGTAAAGGCAAAATGTGGAGGGTGGCTGATACTTAAACCGATCGTGTTCTTTCATACTTAATGAAAGGCCATACTTAATGGCAAAAACACTCACACAGAACGAATTCTTCCATACTTAATGGAAGGCCATACTTAATGGCAAAAACACTCGCCCTGAACGAATTCTTCCATACTTAATGGAAGGCCATACTTAATGGCAAACAACAAATGACAGCCTTACTCCATACTTAATGAAGCACCCCATACTTAATGGAGACCATACTTAGTGGTAGGCAAGGTCCTGGAATTAAGAGCTCTATTACGGCCTAAATATCTTTTAATATAATACATATACTAATCATAAGTAGTATCAGCCACCACTCCAAACTTGTGGGCATGTTTTAGAAGTTGAAAGTATCTTTGTCGAATGGGGTTGAGAGTGATGAAAACAATTCACTCGCTGCCACTATCGCATTTATGCGATACCCCATGAGACCGTCAGTTATTTGGTAATCAGTTGTTTTGAGGCGGTTTAGTTAAGATTATTTCGGGTGTTTCAATTAGCAAATTTCAATAAAAGTCCCCAGAAAGAATGCATGATGACCGAAGGCAAAATCACGACAGACAAGCTAACATCGAACTTGGATACCAAGGTAGGCCCTTGTATGGTGAAAAGATGTTAATCTTAATTCTAACATTTGCGTATATCCAGTGGCGGAGCCAGGGGAGGGTATGGGGGGAGGGTAAATACCCCCCCACTTTTTTGAAAATGTGGTAATTTAGATTCGTCCAAAAATGACATAAAAATGTTAACCCTAATGCATATGGGCTTTTTTTTTTTTTTTGAGCTACCATTTATGGGGGGGGGGTGCTTTCCACCCCCCCCTCTGAAAACTGCCTTAGACTCATCCGAATTCAATACAACTTGGCACAGTTATAGAACAGGTAATTTGTAGCTCGTAGCGTAATTTGGGTGTGGCTGCCACACCTTGTGACGTCACAGTGACGTCATGAAGCTGAAAGTCTGTGAAAATCAGACTTCTAAGTTTAATTCAAGTTTAATGAAGATTTTGCATGAACTTTATGCAGTTTTTGGTTTATTGTGTCAACATATTTGGTGATAAAATATTATTTTATTGAAAATAATGATTTTGGAGTGATATTTTGGCAGAAATTAGCCGATTCTTATGACGTCATTTGTGCGATTAATTTATTCTATGTAAAAAGAGACCAAAAGAACCTGAAAAATTGTGATTATCTATAAAAAATTTATCCTTAGAGTGTTTTTCATTGAAAAAGCTCGAAAAAACTTGAAAAAAAATGCTAATTAATCCAAAATGGCGGCCAAAATGACGTCATTATCAAAAAATGCTGACATCATCAAATTCCAGAACTTCCGGTATCAAATTGAAGCCCTTTGCTTGCTGATTCATTTGCTGTATAATACTTCATAATTCAATCAAATAATTCAATTGAAATAATTGAAAACAATGATTTTGCTGCTACCTCCTTCCAAATATGGGCATGTCACGTGCCCTGTGAGTCCTATTGTTCAAAAATTTTTCCACCAAAATGTGGCTAATAGATAATTAGTAAAAGTCAGGGAAGCTGGGGGACATAGCAAATGTCGTTTAAAAAGGCGGCAAATAAAACCTTGAAGGGGGGTGGAATCCACCACCCCCCCCATGTGGATTAGGGTTAAGGAGGTAGGGGTAGGTATGTGTTCAGTCTTTAATATCGATTTCTTGGTCATCCAATGCTAAATATAATCTCATCATTCTGAAATCTTTGTGTGTCGTTTGTGATCGCATAGCAAAGTGAAATTGATCAACACATACTTGCGTGCAAAAATGGGGGAAGAACGACTTGAGCAGTTGGTGCTCATTTGCAATGAAAGGGATATCTCCAATTTGTTATCAAGCCAACAAAAGTTTCCCTTTGAGCATTATCAACGTTGCAGCCTGACTACATACTTTGGGGAACTTGGGTTCAAGATCAAATGTATATTTCAGATACATTCTCACAAAACTCATTTTCAGTTTTACTACTTTTAATACTTGGTGTAAATTGTAATACATTTAAAAAGCCTTGCATCGAAGTTTCTCACATGCATATCAATGATTTCATCTGTCGTTTTCTTCTTCATGCAGACAAACATGGCGGCGCTCGTTCTTGGTCATGCTAGTCATATATCACGTGATGTCGGTCACAATTGCATTCGCGACATTTTATCTTGCTGTTTTGTCTTTGGGACACTTCTTCCTGGCTGACGTCGTGTATTTGTACAGGCTTAGTAAAGGGGGTATCAACCCTAGAAGGAAAAACTCGAAGGGGAGTAAATCTATTAAACCAAACTTTAATTTTTTACGAGGAAAACAAGTTCATTGTGAATGAGCTTAATACGGCATTTAATAAGAATAATAATAATAATAATGCACTTATAAAGCGCCAAAATCTATATACATATGTTCCAAAGCGCAAATATTTAATCATTTGAAAGAAAAGTGGGGACATCGGCACTGTACCATATCACACAAATGCAAATTTAGTTGTTATTGTTGCCATGTCCGAGTAATTCTCTACAAAACAGATGAAAACATCTGCTCTAGCTTCAAGGTTACTGGGCAGCGCAAACTTTGCACTATTCCCATCAACAAACGTTTTTTGAGTCCTCAAGAAGAGGAAGAAACTACAAACATTCCAGTGTGACAATGCAGTAATTTTTCGATGTTTTACTCATATTTTTTTTTTCTTTTCGTATTTTAATTTAACGGCCAGAGCTAGATAAGCTATGCTTTACTTTGGTTGTATAGGATACAGATCTTTTTATATATATCTTGTAATAACTTTTAGTCCTGTAATGAAAAAAAAAAAAGTTGAATTGAATTGAATAATGTGAAATTACCGCAACTCAAAGAAATACTTAACTTGTTAATTGTGACCACTTGTGACAACTTCTTAACGGTCTTCCTGTCGTGTTCAACACAGAGAAGTGATGATATTCCCACTTTTACTTGCAGGACTTGTTGTGCCCTGATTGTCCATCATTTCTGCCAATTTTTCTAGCCAAAAGGTTAGCCCAGTAAGGCATTGTTCAGCATCTACGCCCGTTTGATCGGCTAAATTTCACTTTTCGGAACACATGCAATCTCTCCTTTCTTGCCGTTGTTCAGCTGTTGTGTTTCAGTCTGTGATGAATGTTGGTGCATCATTGTTCAGCATCTACGCCCGTTTGATCGGCTAAATTTCACGTTTTGGAACACATGTAATCTCTCCTTTCTTGCCGTTGTTCAGCAGTTGTGTTTCAGTCTATGATGAATGTTGGTGCATCATTGTTCAGCATCTACGCCCGTTTGATCGGCTAAATTTCACGTTTTGGAACACATGCAATCTCGCCTTTCTTGTCCTTGTTCAGCTGTTGTGTTTCAGTCTATGATGAATGTTGGTGCATCAACTGTACTGCCAACCGCCAAGCTCAACACAGCTGTATATCATTGTAGTTCTTGTCAAAATTAGGCTTCCCTCTATATGTCCAATGTGCAATGAGATGAATCAGGGGTACTGGCATCATATGAAAAGACCAGATAGCCCCTTGTCCGTTCAATAAGTCTGTTGCGAGATGGCCGCAAAATAAAATCTTTGTTGTTTTCTGACTGATTGAAACATGGAAAAAGATGCTCATTTCGGTAAATTGAACAGTTTTATATATCACACTATCCAGTTCGTAGATCTACCCAAATTTGGTAAATCCTCTTATCACACACTGAGTTAGACTTGTAACGAGAACATTTCATTGGCTCACTTATTTCAAAGTCTGACAGGTTCTAGAGGTCTGACACGCGCAAAGGCTGTTGGCATGCTTGGACTCTGCGCATCAACATTGCTCGTGATAAATGCAGTCCGCAAAATTTATGAGGTGTCAATGTCCGGTCGGTATTATCTTCAGTCAACCTTTTTCGCACTTTTGACCTCACGCTAATCTTTATTTCTACCAACGCGAAGCTTAACTTATTCCTTTACTGTGACCTTTGAATGCTAACATGCAGCTCCGAAATGCCGTAAAATCAGAACTTCCTTGTGTTACTGAGTCTGACGAAAAGCTTATGACATGCATGTGACAATACTTTCAAGCCTGAAGCACAACACTTTAGGGAAATTGCAGTACCGACTAGTATTAAATGGGGCCAACTACTATTATCTCCTGTGTAGTGAATTGATTCAGAAAGTAGAAAAACGAGGGGTCAATTAACCTAATTCATATCTGTGCTATGAATCTGAAGCTTTAGCACGTGCTATCCTCATGGGAGGATGAACAAGTCCTCCCCCTGGTATCGATGACCTATTCAGGGGGATTCCATTCTCCCAAGAGGACAAAATACATGAATTTATGTGAGTGTCATCAATTTTAGAAAGGCAAATGTGCTCATTGTTTTCATTCATTTTTGCAGGTTTTTGGAAGGGGCTTTCTGCCGAAAATCACCCATATCCACGGGAAGGAATGGCCGATTAAGGCCGGGCAAATTACTGAACCTAATTTAAAATATTGGCAAGACATTTTTCAATATTATTGCTTTGATATTCACGGAGCAAAGGCCTTCCAAGCGAGGATCCTTTTTTCTGACTCACCCGGTAGTACAGTTGCATTTGTCCCCATTCCACGTTTTGAGTATTTTTTCTAATGAGGCTATGTTTTAGTTGTTCTTTATTTCATCAGGTACGGAGTTCCACAGGCTTCCCCTGAATAATATGGAGTTAATTTAATTCCATAGGAGGTTAACATCAGTACAGTGGAGGGCTAACCTCCGCTCAGTTGTTGGCTTGCATGAAGCGCGTCGGGGGAGGGGGGGTTAGCGTTAGAACAGTGGAGGCTGTTCAGTACTGTAGAGGGCTACGTTTGTGTCCCGCGGGGGGGGGGGGTACTTGATTTACGAAAATACGGGGACGTGCCGCTGGAAAATCTGAGAAGGCACCCTGTCCCGGAGTAGAATTCCCGAAAATGATACCCTGTTCCGGAGTGGAACTTTAAAAGCAATACCATATTCTTGGGTTTCTTCATACAAAATTGTAGCCTGCCCTAGGAATTTGATAGAAATTTGATAGAAATCTATCAGAAAATGCGGAAATGTTGCCATCCAAACGATTTAAATCATATTCGCGGAGTGCAAATGGCTTACAACGACGTTACGCAGTCAATTATACAAAATATGGACCCTGTCATGGAGCCGACCATACAAAAGTGATACCCTGTCCCGGAGTAGGAATCCTGAAAATGATACCCTGTTCGGCGGCACGTCCCCGTACTGAAAAATATATGAGTACCCCCCCCTCCGGGGTTTGTGTGTTGCTTTGATGCTTTTGCACGGCTATTACAATTTGCATTCATCAGGATGGAAGTTCCTCTCTTTGCATTCCACTAACAATGTGAAATTGAAGCTTGGCAAGATCAGTGGATGAAATGACCAATTCAATCGTACATATTAAATGCGCCCTTGAAGAAAAAAAGTAGCCCAGTCCGTTCATTTGGGGTTCCTTTGAGGAGTATCTTGAAAGTTTTAAAGTTCTATCGATCCTGCCTGTGAAACGATTTTTTACGGTAATAGACCTTTTAGCTATTCTACAAAAGAACCTGGATCGAGTGTTATTTTTATACATTTTGATATGCGACGTTCGATCGAGTGGCTTTAGAGCTTCTTTCACTATTGTACACATTCGAAAATTCTACAAAATGTAGCAAAATGTTGTTCAATTCTGATTCCTTTCAGAATAGCTAAAAGGTCTATTGCAGCGAACGAAGCGAAGCGGCTGCATAGATACTAGACTTATGACATTTCGTCCTTGTTTTCGCTCCATTACCCCCTCCCCCCACACTACCCATTCCGCTTCAACGAAGTTTTAGCGGAATGACTATAACAGTAAAAAATAATTCAATTCAATGGAGCAAAACTTAGACGAATATCATCAGTCTACATAGATACTACAAATGGCCCATCGTGGATTATCTGGCTTTACTCAACCTGTACAGCAAAATTGCTGACTTTCGTGGAGTAGCTTTTTGTGATTGGATAAAACACAAGAACTGCAATGCGTCATTCGAAATGTATTTCTACCTGGCAGAGTTCCTTTGTCAACCAAAACAGTGGCTAGTGGCTACATTCAAATTCAATCAGCAGGTTCTAATTGCTTCAAAATCAAAGAATGTCCAAATCTTGAATCACAGACTGATGATTGTTTTGCATGCCTACTGCAACCGCAAAAGGTTGCCATGCAAACAATTTCCAAAATTTCCATTTAAACAATTTCTAGAAGCTCCACAATTTCCAAATTCGAGCATGAGAATTATGAGAAAATTTTTATAATTTATGAGAAAATTATGGTACGCTGCAGTATTATGTGAAAAAGAAATGTGCAAACACTGCAACTTTTTGACTGTTTTCACGAATATTGTGATTGGAGAATTTGCGATTTGGGCAGGGTTAATCACGGAAAATTTTCTCTCTCCCAATGAAACTCTAACTACATAGCTGCAGATGGTAATACAATTTAATTGCCATAGACTTCCTCAAAGCAAGGTTATCAGAAAAAAACTACTAGGAGGCAGCCCCCCCCCCCCCCCCCCCCGACCAAAAGAGGGTTCAACAAACTTCAGACAGGCATTTGAACTGTGAACAGACATCATTTACTTGATATTCCTTATTGAGGGTCGTTTAGGGGTTCCAGGGAACAGGGGAACTTGCGAAATGTATCCAGGGAACAAGGGAGCATGGCCAAAATTAAAAAGGAACAAGGGAACTTCGGATCTTAGCCAGGGATCAGGGAAATTTCTATCTGTGATAATTAATTCAAGGATATTTACATTCAATGGAATTTACTTCTGCCAAAGCAAAAGATGGTCCTTGAGAATCATTCTAAGCCAAAGTAACGGTGTCTCTTTGAAAAATTTTCCTTGACAAACTATCACAGAATCGTAAAGACTTCCATTTTGGGGACGAGTAAATTGGAATGTGACAAACGTAAACAAAGGAAAGTGTGGTGTGGTTTGGGGCTTTCAAAATGAAGCTTGAGAATCGTTCGATTCTGATTCTTTTCAGAATAGCTAAAAGGTCTATTGACTATCCAAGAAGAGGCGTGTTACAATTCCCTGGCACATCAATACCCTGGGTACGAGACTCTCTAACATAAAATAGAGATCAAGCAAGTAAAGGTAAATTACTAGAAGAAGAGGAGGAACCACACCACAAATGAAAAGATACGACGCTCATCTAGAAGCAGTAAAGAATTTTCCAGTATTCATACAATTTGAAGGAATGAGAATGATAACAAAAGACAAAGACAATTCCCGGGAGCACATTTTGAGATGTTTACCTCTCTCCTGATCGTGCGAACACTAACTTGTGATACTGATGCAAATGATCAAGTGATTTTGTTGCAACACTTTAAGAATAGCTGCATAACATTTAAAAATACTTTGGCCAGTCATTTGTTTGTTTCAATGTTTTTAATTTTTTATGAAAAGTCAACCCAGTTTTCTTCATATTTTTACCTCTGTCTTCCTCTTGGAAAAACGTTCAAAAATGAGCATAGTTAAAATATCGACTATCAATGTGAAAAATATGCAAACTCCGGGGAACAAGCGGATTTTCTCAAGGGAACAGGGGAACAAGCAGAAATTTAACAGGGAACAGGGGAATATATACCCCCCCTAAACGACCCTCCTTATTGGTGATTACCCAATTTTTGGAATTGTACTTTAACTTCACTCTTCCCCTACGGTGGTGAGTAACTGCCTCCCCCCCCACAGGGTTGGCAGACGAGACGATTCTTCAGAGCTGCAGCCACTTAACTATATTAACGGCTAGTATTTTTACGCATTATTACATACTTCAAAGGGCTTGATGATACAGAATAGATTTAAACATCTTTGAAATGAAAACGTCTTTAGACGTTCTATGTGTCGTAAATACATTCAAACCTTTCATCGATTCTCCCAGAAGTTTCCCCAAATCTTCGGGATCACTTCTGCCTCGTTGATATTTCCTAGAACATTGAAAGTGGCATTGGTAGTGAGGACCCGCGGACCACGCGTCTTTCTTCGCTACAAATGTCCGGGTATCTTGTATTTAATTTGTTATTCAAGTTTTTAGATAGAAAGAAGAAAAAAAACTTTTGACTTCACGAATATTAGTGAGTTTTTAAAATCCGTATTGTTCGTGTCCTATGCATCCGGCCGACAAGTTTCAAACACCAAGGTTGCATTACTCTCTCAAAGGGCTTACACATTTTTTTATAAGAAACTTGGATCGACACTTGGTACTAAAAGTTTCTTAATTTCGCATGAAAATGTCGGTGTTTCGTAATAAAAGTTTCTTAACTAGTTTATTTTTTGATGGGACAAAGGTAGAACTGCTTATGTGAAAATTTGAAATACTGGTCTTTTCTGCTTAAATTTGGCGGACAAAGGCAGAACCAGCTTACAGGTAAACTTCAGGATTTTGATTCGATAGGAAGTTAAAGAATTCGATAGGAGGTTAAAAGTCTTGATTTTTGTGACAAACTGATGGAATAGGAAAGATTGATATTCAAGTTTCACCTTTGTCCAAAAAACTGTTGTTTTAGGCAGGAAAGTCGTACTATGTGACAAAAGAACCGGTTATTGTTTCCAATTCCTCAGGAAAAATATGGGGTCAAATATTCTACAGTGCTTGCCCGTCCCTGGCTTACCTACGTTCATAATATATTCTTGCCATTTTCTATCAACTGCTGAATATAAATTTTTGAAATCTGAAATGCAATAACCTTAGCAAATTTGAGGATCCTATTTATGTTAGGTCTTCCAGTGAAACGCCCGAGAACAAAAGCATTTCCTCGGACTTGGAAAACTTACGGCTTGCCCCCCCCCCAACTAAACAAGCTGAATTTTCGAAACTGAATATCATGCAGATGCAGTAACGTATCGCATGCAGCGAAGCGCGGCAAGTAGAGGAGCACACAGGGAATGCCAAATGTTGCAGAGAATATCATATACAGTGAAGCTAACAATGTACAACAAAACTGCAAATACACGAGAGACAGGTTGAAAATGATGACAGTTTCTTAAAAATTACAAAGTGGTTGCTACTAAATATGACACACAAAATTGTCAATACCACAACTAATATGAGCCCCTGTGCAAGTTCTTGAAAGAAAATCGTTCGAGCTCAGGGCAAATGGCCCTACATAGTGGTTGGCACATGTAACGGTAACGTGTCAAATTCTTTGCGGTAAGTTTTAGTTTAATACTGACCTATATTTGCTGAGCTATGACTTATCAATGGGTAATAAAGACATTTTTGCATCTACCTTTCGAGACAAATTGTAAAGAGGTTTGGCTGAAAAAATGAGAAGATTTAGAACACTGAGACTCTTTCGGTGTGTGTCAACATCAGAACTACTGTTCTGTTTAAAGTCACACTTTGATGACGATATCAAGTTAGAAGGTCTCAATGTTGTGAATCTTCTCGTTTTTTGCATCCCAATTTTTTTGCTAAGCACCTTGTGTATCATAGTTGTGGAGAAATATAGATTTCAGAAAACAGAGTACCAAAGTTAAGCTGAAAGTTTTTCCCTCAAAGAAACCAAAAGTTGTTTTAATTTTTTTCTATGTGACTACATGTAGCCCCGTAGCTCAGAACACAGTCGATTTTTATAAGAAGCATTACAAATACGCAAATGGCTAAGAATGGAGTCATGATTTTACGCTCGAGATGCAACCTTTGCTTCGAAAATCCTGCATGAATGTACATGGCTACAGAAGCTGAAATATCGTTCTAGCTCTAGTGCATAGTGTGAATCGAGCGGCTAAATTCTGGGACACATTGTCAGTGATATATGATAGTCCTTGTGTCTGTCACGAAACTACGTATTGCTACGGTCACTCATACACATCAATATTTGTTTCTTTTTCGTGGATACTTTAGCCTGATATCTGGTGTGGTAAAGACTTAATTCTTCATTTCAAATTCTGTGTGGAGAAACGGCTAAAATAAACAGCTACATAACTACCATAAACAGCTGACGAATTGATTTCAAGATTCAAAATCGAAAATCGGCCGAACAAGACTCGAACAAGACAAAAGCCCTGATAAATGGATACCAAATCTACTTTTCAGAGACAATTTACATTTATGTGCGACCGTTATAGTTTTCGTTACTTGAGCGGTATCGTTCGAGTTTCAGTTGATATGGTGTTTATTCAGCACTATTTGTTTGCGTTGAGTCCTCCTCTTCGATTTTCGGTGCAAGGTAAAACCTAAGGAACAAAATGCTACATTCGTGATCGAAGAATACTGACCATAACCAATTAGACGCTGCTGATTAAGGTTGACCTGAAGCGAAATGTTTTACTGATGCAAACGATAGGCACTGTTGAATGACCGGGAATACTGTCAAAAGATTGTTGATATCTCATTTATTTTTTATTCATCCATCATTTGTTATTGATGACGTCACTTTTTTGCAAAAATTCAAGAAAGTATACCAGGTTGTAGCCTGCGCACAGACTTTCGTTACTGGGAGGAGAGGAGCTTTCATCTCCTCCCCAATAATTTCGTCTGCACCCAGACTAACCTGGTTGACTATATTTCCAACTGGAAATCTAAACACAAAGTTCCTTTCAATTAGCATGCCTTTCAAAACATCATGCTAACTTGTCAAGTAATCTATATTCCATTTGAATTATCTAAAAAAAAATATTCCATTCATGTAGGTTTGTTGAAAAATTTCTGGTAACTGTAACCTGTCCGAGATCAGATACAGCTATATTTCCATAAGCTACACAAGGAATTTGCAAAGAAAATGACGTTATCACCTGACAATTAAAAACTGTGGATAACTTGAACACGAAATGGGATGTAAAAAAAAATGTAAACCGCATCCTATGTCATTCAACCTTGCTATTAATTTGCATCAATACACATTTTCACTTCAGACAACCTTTAAAGATGTAGGTTGGTTGACAGTTGCAAAGACTATGGCTGATAAATTGTGAATACCAAAAAAACACTGCATAAAAAACGGTGCATAGTTTAGGACATTTGGTTGAAATCAGGCTTGATTGTGATAGTTGTACAAAAAAGGTGCTTTTCTGAGCATTTTCAAAAAAGGATCAAATTTAAATCAGTCACCATGTAGCTACGTGTAGAACCAAAAGCAGTGATAAATTAAGCGTTTATCTGCACAATAACTGGCCAAAGGCATGCATGTTCAGTTACAAGAGACCCTTAGGGTCTGCATATTTTTATGGTCTGACATATATCATTCTATAAGCTTGTTGTTTTTTGACACATCGTTGACCACAAAAAAATAATAGCAATGGAGTGGATCGCCTAATTTCAACCTACAAAAGTTTAACAATTTATTTGAGCATTCATGTACAAGATAACAAAGGTAGCTGCATATTTTAATGAAATCCCCCGTTTACATTTGAAACTATTTTATCTCTTTAAGGTAAAATTTTTTGCTGGTAATCTGTGCAGTAGCACATAATAACATAGGTACCCTAACCAAAATCCTATCTCCTACCCGTAAACAAAACTATAATAACAACCAATGGCGACCCCATCATCTTCATACCACTTCGCAGCATTTTGAGGGAACTAAATTTTGAGCTATTACAGTTCAATGCTGCACAAATTTTGAAGTGGGCAATCCATTGTGGCACCTGCTATCATACACATCAGAAAATGTTTGGAAATCTACGGTACCTGCAACCAAAATATGATGGTGCAGCCACATGTGAAAAAAGGATGAAGTGTAATGGTCATATCATACTAACCTAATATGGCCAAGATTCTCCATTTTGTATTCAAGAACAAGAGGAACGTCTTTGCAGATTGACATAGTGACAGAGCTTGCCAGTGGTGTGGCCTAAATTCAAGAATGTTAAAGAATAGCTACTATCTTAAAATCCTGAACTCAGAAAACAATTGCAAACATTAAAGTCTCCCTGTATATTTCTCGCTATGGTCTGTGATTTATTACAAGATGAACTTTCAAACAAATTCACAACTCAGGAGTTCATCATTTGATGATCTGCTGTATATGTTAGTATTAACTAATTCACTAATTCATTAACAGATTATTAATTAACTAATTCCTAACTCTTTGTTTGGGATTAAATGTTGACTATATTTCTTCCTGTCACTTCTGTATTAGTTACATATTGGCCCCATAGGAAAACGTTGCGAAATTACCCACACAAGCTTGAATAACAAATCTTACATTACTAGTAATAATGCTTATTTTGTATTTGATTGATAAACTACTTAGTAGCAAATCATTGCTTGTTATCATTTTCTGCAATTTTTAAGTGTATCTGTAATCATTCCTGTACACATACATGTTTATGGATCTTGCTGTTCACATAGCCTACTCCAAGACACCTGAGAACTTCAGGAGTCTTTTCCAGAAAAGGCTTCTCATTAAAGCAATAATTGACCTATATTATGAAATAATGAAAGAATCAACTAACCTTTGTGAAGAAGTTTAGGAATCTGAGAGCATATGTTTGGGTGACTGGCTCATTTAGTTCAATTGAGACCTTGAAACAAATATGCACATTTTGTTAATATTGTGTTATAACACACAATAATACAGTACAAAGATCTACTGTAGCATGAAATATGCAAAGCTATGAAGTATCATCTTATAATAATCTTGTAACTTCAAAATAATAATGCTTCTACCGTCCTCATCTGTAGTTTTTGGCCCTGTGCCTGAAGTCAAATGTAATGAGGTCCAAACTTTTTTTGGTATATCTATTTACATTCAAAATCTCATTTATCAAACAGTTGTAGAAAATTGGTCTAAAAACTATATACCTGATCCTCCTCTTTGTCAACAGCTGTATTTTGTCGCAGGGTGATGTTTCCAGTGCCAAGGCCCCCACTGCACGAAAATCGGATACCATCTTTCGTACAAGCAATGTTTACTGCAAAAAAAGACAGAGATAAATTCATCAATAAACAAGCTCCTTTGATACAAATACAGTGATACAAGTGGAGTCTTGAGTGAAAACAGAATAATTGGACTTTCAGAACCACAACCTTTCTATCTCGAACCCAATTTGCTTACCTTGCCAAGAGCCAGGTCTATAACACAGACATTGCAGACCATTTGCAAGTTCACATTTTAGGTTTTAACATAAGGGAAAACCTAAAACGAGGACATCACAGATATTTTCTAATTCTTCAAAATAAAGTGTTGATAACCATGTTTCCACAATTTTTCAAAGTTATGGGTTATTTTGGATAATTTTGACTCATTTTGGGTCGTTATGGGTGATTCCATAGTCTAACAATAACAAAATAAAAAATTAAGAGCAAGCAGCTAAGAGAACTAGTTAAGAAATATAGACAATTTTGAAAACTGTAAGAAAACTCTGTCATATTAATAAGCATATACAACAAGCAGATTGTAATATAAATATTTTACTGTGAATATCCATCTTATTCTTACCTGAGTCACCAATTTGTGTTAGATCTCTGCATATCCTTTGAAGTTCAGCTGATGGCATGCGGATAATTGCTTCATATTCTTGATCCTATAAATATTTTGGAACATGTTCAGGCATTGAAAAGATTTTAGGATTTCAGGAAAAGACTGACCTGATATCCCACAAATGAAACAGTCTAATGTAGAGGGCATATCGTTATACCATAAATGTTTCTTTTGCTTTTCAGGCATGACAGACATTAGTATTAGCAATATGTTTGTAGAAGTCTTTTTTATCCTGTTAACAAATTTCGTAAAAATTTGATCACAAACAATTTCGCAAAAAAACTTCTGCAATAGAGCCCTCTTTATTTGAAATTTGAAACTGCTCATTCATTCATCGCTCAATGTTCCTACGATTTTGCGCTTCAAATTCTGTACAAAAGGAAATGGGTTGTAAATGTCAGCTCACTGGCAATGCAAATACAATGCAAGGATACAAACAAAACATAAATGTTTATTGATTGATCTTTAGCAAATGGAATCAATGAGAAACCTTTAAATAACTGCAATATGTGGAGGACGGACTTATTATGAAGGATGGAATATCCATGGACTTTAAGTCCTCACTTTGTTATAAACCAAAGCCACAGACTTTCGGACATGAGGTCTGTGATTTAGGTTTTAGGCTATTTGAAAATCTAAAACACAGTCCATGTGGTCTGCATTATAGACCTGGCCCTATCTTAAGGGGATGGACACCCCTTTGTAAGCTTAGCTATGAGGGCAATAAAAGGCTCTTATTGAAATTTCCTTTCCGAAAAGGTCTGCAATGACTTGGAATGGCATATTTAGATGGACTGCTCACAAACAGTAACTACCAACTCTTATACTATTAGAAATAAAATTTTAGAGTTTCTTAATTGTTCTTGAACGTAGTACCAGAGTTTCTTAAACTTTTGGTCTTCTTATAAACCAACTTCTTATATAAACATGTGGTCATGATCAATCGCAATGAGTGCGAATGAGTGCCAATGAGATATGATGATAGCAAAACGTTGTAGCAATCCGTAACAGTACTTTGAAACGGATATTATTCTCGATGACTTTGATATTCAATTGTCGTTTTCCGTAGAGACTTTGCTAATTCATTGTTGTTTCCTTTGTTTTGATGTGCTGCCCTCGAATTGTCTGGGTCATTTGCTTGGGTCTTTTGAGATGGCGGAATACGTTTGTTTTTAACAATGGGACTAATTATTTTCTTCTAAAATTACGGAGCGATATTCGACATGATTTACCGTTTTGCGGGAGCGACCAAAAGCTCCCGTGATTTGGTTTGTGCGAGTGCTGACGCGATCGCGAGCGATCGCTCGTGTGGAACGAAAAGGCCTGGTACTCCTTGGAACTCTTGGACAGAATAGAGTATAATTACTTAACTTTTTCAAGTCATTTGCTTCATTTAGTTTAAAACAACGAAATTTCAACATACCGGGATTCCAAGATGTTCCGCATCAATGTCCATTAATTTTATTTCATAATCTGAGACTTTCTCTTGATCTGTCAATTGTTTATATAATAATAATGAAAAAATGCAATGCACTATCCTTGTTGTATATGTTACTATAGTACAGGGTGTTCCGGAAAAATTGTTCGATGTTTGATTAAATATAAAAAAATAACGAAATAATGAATGGGCTCCCTGTTAACATAACCATATTGCTGAGATTTTAAATTAATTTTAGACACCAGAAACTAGCAAATCGGCTAAATATTCACGGAATTACGAGCGTTCGAAGTTCAAGTTTGTGCGAAAGCTGAAACCAGACGCCCCTAAATTGCATATTTAGTGAAAGTACAATCTCGGTTATTCAAAACAAATCAAATGGAATTTGAACATCACTTTCGATCAACTAGCTTTCTATAACATTGAATCAAGGTTATGGATGCTTAGAGGAATCCTGTTCAGCACAATTTAGAATTGCCCCATCTCTCATTGATTAAGTTTTCATTCCGTGTTTTAAATACTTGCAGTCTTCAGTAAATTTTGGTATCGGTTACAAGAATTAGATAGCTTTAGAATTTTGTTGTGGTTTGCTCTGATACCGACGAGAGCCTTCTTTTACCTCGATTTTAGAACGTCTTTTTGGAAAACAAGTCAGTTAAGGGCGTCTGGTTTCAGCTTTCGCACATATTTGAACTTCAAAAGCTTGTAACTCCGTGAATTCTTAGCGGATACGCAAGATTTTGGCGTCTAAAATTTATTTAAAATCTGAGGAACAGGGATACTTAACTAGGAGCCTGTACCTTTTATCGTTACTTTTCAACATTTAATCAAACGTCAAACAATTTTTCTGAGACACCCTGTACATTTCAGCATTTCATAGGGTTCCTTTCTGGAATATGTTAAGAGATCACAACAGTACATGCCTTCTGCACAGCAATGCTCTTAAGAATTTTCAAGAATTCTTCAAACTCTGATAAGAAGTGGTAAAAAAGACTGTACCAATCTTTCAACAAGAAAACTTCAGAACTTAAAAATTCTCAAAAAGAATTTAAAGAATTCTAGCTAACAGTCTAAATCTATCCAAGGTATGTACTGTATTGACTGCAATTGAAGGTGTTGTGGTGCAGTGGTGTAATCCTCTGACTTTGCAGCCAGAACAGTCAAGCGGAGTGGGTTTGATACCCGGTAGGACCCTAATACTTGAGCGTCATGAGAAGGCGTCGCGGACTCCATAAGGTCTACTCTATTCTTGCGATCCCAGCTTTGGGGCTGACAAACGCAACTTCACCTTCACCTTCACCAATGAATGAGTCACTAAATACTTACTTGGACTTTCAAATATTATTTGTACTGTATCTGCGTTGTCTTCTGCTTTTATAGTGACAATATCATCATTTGAACCACATTTAAGAATCTTTGACAAACTAGATGGATGGAGGGATGAAGGTTATCAGTAAGGAAACTTATAAAGGCTAGATTAGAAAGTTTGTATTTTGTGTGTGCAAGTTGAGGTGGCCAAGCATGATTTGCATGGAAATTTTGTACTTCCCAAGGCTGAGGAAAATGGGTTAAAACAATAGATCTGTTGTTTGTTGGCAGCTATGGCTCAGATCCAACACCGCATAACTTTCCACATACAAGCAGGTTTCATATCTTTAAATCGATGTAAAAAGGTTGGTGTAAAATTGTATGACATATTCCTTCTAGTTGAATGGCTTAAAAAAGAAACTTTGGCTACTTATCCATAACTATTCCATTGGACTTATCAAAAATCTTCCATTCTTTCAAAATTACAGCGTATTTTACATTTCAACTGATTTGAGGATGTGACGTCATCAAATTTCTAATTCGTAAGCCAGAAGAGTGACATAATTTTGCTTGCTACCACATTGTAGACATTCATAACTAGATGATTTTCTTAACAATTGTCATGTTTCATCGACAAAGCTAGAAATTACGATGGTTTCAAGATTTTTTCAACATTTTCATGGAATTCTTAGAAAAGAAGAAAAAGACTCTATTTCTGAAAATATTGAATCCTTTTGAAAAGTCCAACGGTAGAATTATAGCAAAATAGATAAAGTTTCTTTGAAGCCGTTCAGTTTAAAGAAATAGGTCATATAATTGTACACCCACCCTTTTAAAGATTTGAAACCTATGCTCCAAGTGCAGTATATTGCTTTTACTTTACAAACCTTCTGGTCTGGAAGTGAATGAGTTTATCTGCTATGATAAGATACAGTAGCTTATTCATAAACTTAACGCATACATAGCCAAAGAGTCTGTGGGGGCTTTGTAAAGGTCAAACAATTTTCAATACCTACTACGCAATCATACCTTGACTTAGAGAGCTATTCCTCACAAACATTCTCACGAGGAGCACATACAGTATAGGCCATTCGCAACTTAACATCATTTTCGCACTCAAGAAGTCGCGCGATGTCGCAAGATTTCGTACGGAGCAAGAGAACCATCTTTCGTACGAAATCGTTGGGCGAAAGCGGGATAGCCACACTCAAACAGGACCTTTCTTTCGTACGAAATCCTAGAGCGAAGGCGTGATGCGAAACTTGTATGGGAAGTTTCTTTGAACAGCATTTTTTATAGCAGGGAAAGGAAGATTGGTTATTTAATCCACACTACGTTTGACATTATCTTGGAGGGCAATCATGGTCAGACTGAGCATTTATGCAAGAATGCCGCTTGTGAAGAATCTCATGGAACGAAAGCCTTACTTACGGATAGTAGACCTTGAACGGCAGTTAGGGGCAGAGGATCGAGTTGAAGTTGACAAAGCTTGTCAATGTTTCTAAAGAAATATAAGGGAACTGGCCTAATTCAGGATTTTCCAAGAGCTGGCCAAAATTGAATTCTAATAAACTGCTGCAGGGCCTCCGACGAGATCAGAAAAGTGGGAGGGGGGGGCAAACTTTTACACATATACGTCATTTTATCGCCTGTTCTTATGAACAATTCGTGAAAGGTATAATTTGCAATGCCCCCCGCCCCCGTCGTCGGAGGCCCTGCTTCATCATAGTGATTTTATCGACACTAAAATGGAGAAAAACAATGAAGCGATCGCGCACTCCTTCTCTTCCCAACGCCTTGTTTTTCCAAGTGATGATTTAAATCTTGTATTTGCTCTGGGGCCAAATACCAAACAGGAAGTCCTAAATCCAAAACCCTTGATGATTTGATAGTTATCATTGAATTGTTTACAAAGATAATCCTGCAGGATGTTAATATCACTTAATATTACTTAAGCCTGGTTTTCACTAGAGTCATAAGGATCATAAGAATCATAAGAAACATAATTTTCAGATCTTATGACGCTTTTGATCAAGTGAAAACACCAAGAATCCTAATCGTAAAATGATTATTACTTGAGTTGATCTCTTAAAACGCGCGACATAAGGATCGTAAAGATCAAAAACTTTTTCATCTTTAAGATCCTTACGACCGGATGTGCCGGATTAAGCCTTTGTTTCTTCAATTAGATGATGTAACTTTAGCCAATTCCACTCAAAAGTAGGCCTTCCAAGTGTATTCCTAAGCAGAGAACTGTAATTATTTGTATAAAATGGAAGTATTTTGGCTGGAGAAACCATGGGAGCAACTAACAGATGCCCAAAATCTTAGATAGCTTCAGGAAAAGTCTCATAAAGATTTTGAGTGAAAATTTGTGGAATAAAGCGTGTATCATTTCCATTTCTGTGAGACCTGTGCCTTCTTACCAGAATCTACATTATCTGGAACATAAGAGAGAGCGATAGCAAAGGCCACACTGCATTTTCAAAGGAATTTCTTGCCAAGCTTGCACTATTATAGCAGGATTTTAAGGAACATTATGCTTCTTACGATCGTTATGATGCAGTGAAAACAACATAGTCATAAGGATTGTAAGCATCATAAGATTTCAAAATTATGTTTCTTATGACTCTTACGATTCTTATGACTCTAGTGAAAACCAGGCTTTATAGGCTGAAGAGATGCCTGCTGTTAATTCTTTTGAAAGATCAGTTTCCTTCTTGCTCATTCAACTTGCTTTCCAACGAACTGATAGAATAACTTTGGTGTCTTATTTTAACCGAAGTTTGATAGCCGCTGCTGCAAAAAAGGGAGAGTACGACAAATTGTCTGCTGGTTTGTCTCTTCATTCAAAACAGGCAAATATCATTTACTGGCTAATTTTCAGCTGTTATTAGGGCCGTTCTAACAAATGTTTTCCATCGTAAGTAAATGAATAAAGATCCCAGCGTTATTTCACTTCCAAAAATCTCGTACACCTTTCCCAAAAATCCTTCAGTTTTCAAAAAAAATCTATCAAAAATCCGTAAACATATTTTTGTTTTGACAAATCTCGTACACTTTTGGAATAAGTGAAATGCCCCTCCATGAGATGCAGGAAAGCCCGGACTGTATACAAAGTCAGTGGTTCAATGAACAATAAATTCTCTTGACGTTTCGTCATTCGTATTTCGTCATTCGTATTTTATGAACTTGTCAATGACTTCGCATCCAAAGACATACAGATAACTTTTGATTCTCCCGTGCGAACAACTCTATGAGATCGCACGAATTGGCATGCAACTTCGCATTACGAATTCACTTTCATTCGTATGACATCGCATGATCTGGCATGCGACTTCGCATTACGAATTCACTTTCATTCCTATGACATCGCATGATTTGGCATGCGACTTCCCATTACGAATTCACTTTCATTCGTACGAGATCGCATGATATCCAACTTTGCATTACGAAATCGCTTTCATTCGCGCAAAATCGTACGAGGTCTTGCGACATCGCAAGACTTCTTACGAATTTTGCAAGAGTTAAGTTACGAATGGCCTGTACTGTAGTTGTCATTGGATATTAGAGAACACCCCTCTCTCATAAAGGGTGACAAAAATGCAAATACAAACCTTGCCAAGGACAGTCCAAGAGTCATGGTCCTGTCACATCTGTATGGGTCAAAACCATCTGCATTCAGTGCAAGGAACACAAGACTTACATGACTACTGTCCATGGCCTGAGCGCTAATGCCAGAACTACTGCAATCAAAGTTGCATTCTGTAACAAAGTCCTTCATTGCTTCAACACATTTTTTTAGGTAGTTTCCTTGGGTCAATCTTGCTTCCAGCATTGTGCCTAGTTTTTATGTAAGTCAATGAAAGTCTGTTGATGAAATAAAGCAGATGAAACTAAACATACTGTTTACAAAACGTTATGCATACACTCAATTTTTTATGAGAAACTTGGTTTTGAACTTTGTAGTGACTGTTTCTTAAAGCTTTACTGTCACTATAAATACATTTGTAGCCTCGCTTTTATCATTTGTCTTATGACACCATGAGAAACGGTTATCAAATCCCTCTATTTTGCAAACTCAACATCAAAGAAAACAACGCTAATCCCATAGCCATACTCCGCAGAGAGATCAAACGACTGAATTTTTGGTCACCAACAGTTTTATATAGTGACAGTAAAGCTTTAACTTCAGATCCAGTTCTTATTGTAAAAAATTCCTTGCAGAGTGCATTCCCCAGACTCAGTAAAATTGAATCTCAGAAGTTATCGTAATTTTCAAGGATTCTGTAACCTAGCTGTTGAACCCAGAGAAGGAACAAGGAAGAAGCAAACCACGAACAAAACTTATAATTTTTATAATTCTTTGTGTCTGAATTATACCTTTTGTTTGAGACTTTGCAAAACTAATGACCATGAAACAAAAACATCTCTTCTCTTTGACCTCTGATAGCTTCAGTAGAGTTTCTCAACTCTCTACATTTGCTCATAAGTGGTTTCTTACAAAATAACGTTTAGTGAAACTTAGATTTTTGGGCCTTCAACAAAATAATAGATCAATTGTTGTTGGCTCAACCTGAAGACCAAAAACTTAGATTTCCTTCACATGATACCACAACAATTTGAAAATGACAAAGGCTGTGATGATGGTAGCAAAGTTTTGGCACACTTTAGAAATGATAGAACATTCAACTGTAACAAATCCATTGAAATCTCCCCAAGAATTTGATGCCAGAGAACTGAACCTACACCTTGGAAACTGTTCAGCCTCACTTTGGAAGCATTAAACACATTCTGCTTCATTGTTTTTAGATGTGCGCACAATGCTGTTTTCAAAATGTGCCAGTGAGAGTTCCTTTTTCAAAATCAATTGTTTTCAAAATCTACTGTTTTCAAAATCTGTTGTCTCAGTTACGTTTCATTTATTTTATCATACGATTCTAAAAATATAATAATTCTACACAAGTCCAGAATAGAAAGTACGCACGAGTGGAGGGGAAGAGAAAATTCGGGAGGAGGGCTGCCTTATCAGACTGATAAAAAATCAATTGTTTACAAAAATGCTGCCCAACTTAAGGATGATTTCTGCCCCCCCAAGCCCCCTGTCTGCTACGCCTATGAAAGTAGGGCAATTTCCGCTGAGAGCTACCTAGGGTGTGCAAAGAAGGGTCCTCTACTGTTTATCTATTGTCTGTTTTGAATACCCTTATTGTTTTCCTTGGGTGTACAAGTGCCACATTCTCCATACAGGTCCGTACCGTAGTAACATTTCTCAACATTTTCAAATCATGCTGGCATCATGTGAACACAATCTTATTTCCTTGTTTCACCTCTCGCTTTCTACTTTCTATCTTTCTATCTCTATAAAAACATTTGACATAAAAAAGGGGGGGGAATTCAAAGATACTACAAAATCACAGCAAAATTTTCCCACTGCTGAGAGTAGTAGAGTTAACCAGTCTGCAGAGTGCGGCAGCTGCACGCACGAGATTTTTTTTTCTTTGTTTTTCTATTGTTTTGGCAAAAATCTCCGGCGTGGACTTTGCATGGTTTCCACCACAAGCTCTTTGTTCATTACTTTGAAAACAAAGGAATCAAAGACCTTGCACGTGAGCATGCCACTGTTTCCTTGCTCTGCATGTGCGAGATCTCGTTGAGAACTGCCATACTCTGCAGACTGGGTATAGATAGTACAGCAAAACCTCAGTCAAATGACTGTCAAATGAAGCAACGGTCCAGTCTGCAGAGTATGGCACTTTTCGACGAGATCTCCAGTGTATGTACAAGTAGACATTTATTTTGTTCTCTATTGTTTATTGTCAATAATAGCCTATTGAAATCTCCGGTGTGCAGGTACCAGAGAATACTGATCATACTCTGCACACAGGAGGGCGACAGTAAAGACTACCAAAAATTGGGTGTTGAAAAGGAAATGAAGAATAAATAACTCAACTGATTATAATTGACAAACAATGAATGATGACATTTACAAACTCAAACAGGATTGAGATTGAAAAAATGGATCTTATCGATCTCATTTTATATTTTTGCGAGAAGATGTGTATTGAAAAGCAAAAATTTTGGCGGGAAATCCTTTATTTCTTTCATAAAAATAAAGGGATTTAAAATATCTAAAATATCCCCCTCACGCAATCAGTATTGATCATCAAGAGAAACAACCTGGTAAAACGGATAGTGAAAGATGCAATATCTAGATGTAAATTATTCATTGATTTCGTTCTACATTCAACTCGAACGCTGTTGCTATTGCTAATGTGAATTGAAGCAGATAATTCTTGTTTGGTGGGCCTAAATTATCTCCAGTTTCGAAGTTGAATTACAATCAATTTTAGAAGCAAGCAGACTTGCAAAAATACTAAAGAACGTGATACTAAATTCCTAGTGTTCTGACAAAATAAAATAATGGTCTAACTAGCTAAGATTAGTAAGATTAAGATAGATTTATCAGTGTAAGTTTTACCTTATCTTGCGTTGTCTTCGCTTCTTGCAGCGGCCTTCCTTCACAGAATGAATGTCAGAGTCACGTGATGCCCAAAACAATGGATTTTCGCGCCAAAACTGCAGAACTTGTAATTACGCGGGAAAGGAAAGAAAAGAGGCTATATTGCAGTGAGAGTGAGGCAATTCAAAAATGGTACACATTAAGCCGGTTTTCCACTAGGCGAATTTTTTCGTGCGAAGCGAATTGTTTCGTGTGCAAGCATGCGCACTTTGATTTCAGCAGGCGCTACATTTTCGCTGGCTCCTTTTCTCTGCGAAAAAGTGAGTTCGAACAGTTTCTACATTTCAGCCGCGACGAAAAAATTCGCTTCGTGCGAAAAAAATCGCCTAGTGGAAAACTGGCTTCAGGTCATTCTTCATAGTCATAAATTCCCCTTCCTCCCAACCTGGTTCCTAGAATCCTAGGGCCAATTTCCTACGCGAGGTTGCCTTCCTCCGGAACTTCCGGAAAAGAACTTGAAGGTGCGACCAATAACTAAGTGGGTGAAAAATGTTTCATACCCTCTTTATCCCATGTTGGTTCTATGTTGTAGGAGAGGGGGAGGGGGGATGCAGGAAGCAGCAAGTTGTCCACTGTTTATCACAGTGAAACTCTTGATGAGATCTTTGCAAGAGCATTATTTCAGGCTTCTGAATATAATCAAATTTTTGAAAACAACATCTCTTACTTGGACCCTTTAGAATTTGGATTTGAAGTTTGCAAAGGTGGTTTGAAGCCAAAGTTGAATAGAAATGCAATTCAAACATCTGAATTAGGCTCCCAAATCGTAATGAGTGAGGTAGATACAATGTTGCTTTGTCAGGAACATGAATTTGATGACAGGGATTATTCCAACATATCCATTGCAGATGAAATAGTAAACCCCGAAGAAACCCTTTGTAATGCAAATGATCTAGTTGATGTGGATTTGGAAGTTGACATGACAGGAGAAAATATTTTTAACATAACTTTAGGGCAAATGGATATTAGCAACATAGATGAAATGGATGTGTCACAAGATATAAATATGCCAACCTTTGCTGACAACCCACAGTCTTCCAACCTGTTCACATTTGAAGAATGGTTGTCTACACACAATATGTAGTTGGGGCTGGTATGATTTTGTATCAGATTTGTTGCAACTGGATGAAATCACGTGGACTTGTTGAATTGTAAATAAATTGTAAATAAATTGTAAATATTGTTATACACAATTGTTTGTTCGGATTCTATTTTGTTGACCTTATGGTTCTGTTTGGTTCAGTTTGTAAATAGCCATCTTCATGGACTGTGACCTTGACGTGGTGAAGATGCTTGTGTAACTCTTTGACCCATTAGAGCTTCACTAGCTGGAGCACTATCCGCTCCTTCCTAGGGCTACCCTTGCTAGGCAGATCAATGGTTAGAGTTCAGACAAAATCAGTCCACTACACATATTTTGTTAATAACTCTTTGTAAATAATTCAACTCTCAGATCAATGAAAATTGAGAGACCTCAGTACTTGGAAAAATCATTTCTAAGAAATGTCATCTTTATAATGACGGCAAGCTATTGCATATTTTCAATTCAGTTCTCATTTTTTTCACTTGATGTAAGGCACCTGAGAGTATGTTCAATAAAACTTTGCTATGAAATGCTTCTGTTAATGATAAGTACTTCATCTGTTTGCACAAAATACTCATTATTGTGAGCTCGGCCGAAGTAGGCCCAAAGCCTATATCCAAGGTTGTACTGCACTTCAAGGCTTCTTGATGGCCTAATTCCCTTTCCCTGCCTTATGGTATCTTTTCGTCATATTCGCATAAACATACAGCTTGCTAATAAATCGAGGTATAATTCAAGACCATGATAACTAAAACGACACATAGTTAGCTTTCATACCATTTCTTTACCATTTGTGTGCTGTAACCACACCGCAGCTCTCTTGCTCCTGCCGCCGCCATTACTCGAACTTTCACTCCTGACCAACATTCAATTTTGAAATTCCCGCGCTTCATAAAACCTTACTGCGCATGTTCCAATGACTCAAAAACGACGTCACGCAAAATTCACCGGACTTACGAAGGTTCATCTCCCCAACAAATCGAGCATGGAAAATCTTCTTCTAAATCATAACGATGCCATGCTGTATATGATGTCCCAAAAAGCATGTGCGCCGTTTGAGTGTTTGAATGGCTGTGTGAAGCAGACGTACATCCAATTTTCCTGCGTTTTAGCCTTTTGAATTGAAGAGATTCATTTCAACTTAGAATTTGGCAACGAGTTTGAGTAAATCTGACAAGTTGTTCCTGATTTATTGAGAAAGAAAGTCAAAATGAATGGTTGTTTCAAAACGAGAAGAGTTTATAAGAAGAATGATTATATTTACTATTAGAGGATATTTATTTTGGCTGAAAAAGGGTTTTACCAATTTATACCCACGATATCTTATCACTTTTGTTGGTCGATATTTAATATTCTTAAATTTAGTTTTGGAAATTGATATTTAAACTCTTAGTTAGAGATTAGACTCAACACTTATACTTTATACTTAATATTTACTTTAGATAATATACTTTAGAAATAGGTGCAGGTCCACATCAGCCATGTGCTGCTTATTTAGCAACCTGCCTCAGGGACGTAGGAAGCATCTCAAACTTGGAGGGGCACGACACTTCGAGGGCACTTTTTCCATTAAGCTAAAGGGGCATTTGCTGAAAACAAAAAGGGCACTTCTTTGTTTATTTCAAAATCTTGGGGGGGCACGTGCCCCCAATGCCCCCCCAGTTCCTACGTCTCTGACCTGCCTAAAATAAATGATGTATGTATGTATCTCCGTAGTTAAAGAAAATAAACAGAGTTAAAAGCAGCTTAGCTTGGGGGACTGGGTCAGTCTAAATATAACCTATTATAAAACAACAGTGGCGTCTGCCGTTCTTTTGTGCTATGTTTAGATCATGTCGCTATATCTCCGTTCATTTACTTTAACCTCATTGCTTGCTAGATATGCGGGGGTTCTTGTTTCTCCTTCGCAGCGTCACCTAAGTAGCTTACGCCCCGCACCAGAAATTATATTCTTTTACTGCTGATAGTCCACTGAATAGACTTGGAGCAAGTCTAATAGCTTGCAGGAAACACATTTGGGAGTAGTAACTCAAAAATGCTAACCAGGCAGTCTGCTGAGCGCAACGCAAGACTATTATATTGGTTTAAAAGGACTTCGTCAATTTTGAGAAGCAGCAGCACTTGCATTGCACAGCACCAGTGGTGGAAAAAATATTTGCCTTCCTGCGAAGGAACGCCAAACCAAAATTCTTCCTTCCATTGTTTTATCAATTTTCTGCAGTCCGAAGTTTCAGTGTAGTCGATAATCCACTAGGAACTAATATTACTTTTAAAGTTTCCTTGGATCACGAAATTGTAAATGAAAAGAGCAGTAGTATCCAAACATCGATTCTATTCTTTCCTTCCTTTAGTCCTTCCTGTCTTGTTCTTTGTCATCCAATCTTCCTTCCATCCTTTCTTCCTCCTCTCCTTTTTCTTTCCATCCTTTTTTACAACCTCTTTCCTGTCATTTCTTCATTCCTCCCTTCATCGTCTCCTTTCTTTCCTTCCTTCTATTCTGCTTTCTCTCTTTCCTCCCCTTTTCTTCCTTCCAGACAAACCAGCTTCCTGCGAAGCTGCGTCGTGGCTTCACGCACTTTTTCCACCTCTGCACAGCACTATTCCTAACAACCATAGATAAGTTAAATATTCCTGGTTATCACAAAATCCAATTTACCGTATGACTATATGTTTTCTCTTCTGGACATCAAAAAACCAGGCAAGGGTAAATTTGTTGAATCAATATCTTTGTTTTTACCATGATGGAGAATAATGAATCGTCTGGTTTCGAGGCAGCCAATAATTTTGACTTTCTTGCTCCAAAAATCAGCGACTATTTATCAGAAAAACTCAAACTCGGTGCCAACCTTTAAGCTAAAGTCTCTTCTATTAATAACCGTAACAATGGGTAAATTGGAGCAGCAGTCACTCAAACGGCGCACATGTTTTGTGAGACACCTTGTAGACATTTATAAACAGAGTCTTTCTTGAAAATCGTTCTGTGATTCCTGATAAGATTTAGAAATTACGATGGTTTACGCTTTTTCCAAATATTCTTGAATTCTTAGCATGGGACTCAAATCTTTCAAAGAGGAGTACTTCGGGGTTTGCGGTATTGCGGTATCGGGGGTAAATTTTGTGCGGTATTGCGGTAATGACTGAAAAAACTTGCGGTATTGCGGTATCGAGCTTTCACAGCGCGGTATGCGGTATTGTACGAAAACTAACATCCAAACTTCATGCAGTGCCATTTTCCTGTTGAAGAAGAAAGCATCTTCGAGACGAACTGATAGAGGAAAGAAAAACGAAGAAGAGGGTGGTCCCTTATCCCTCTCTCCTTGTGCCTGCTCCACCTGCTCAACCTTGAAAAGGTGCCTGCGGAGAAGAGCACGCAACATTCTTATCTGAAGAAAAAGAATCAAAATATTTGCACGACTCAAAACTTTAGATATAGGAAATCACCCATATTTTCAAATCAGGCAATCCGACAATGTTGGACAACTTTACGCCTATCACGGTAATTCCTGCTCTATCAAAAGTTATCTAGAAGATCATTTATAATCAACTGTCCCAGTACCTTGAATCGAATAGCCTATTGTGCCTACATCAGTTTGTGTTTAGACAAGGGAGATCTACGCAACATGCAGTTACCTCACTGCAGGCCCGATACCAGCCTTAATTCTTAGGGGGGCAAAGAACCAAAATTTTCCGATGCTATAAAATCAACAACAACAACAGCAACAACCCCAATTTTGGGAAGATCCGTTAAAACATGCACGAAAGGACTGATGTGCTCCTTTAATGATTAGATTTTGGAATTATTTTGTAGTGTCAAGGTTGGAGCCTTCAAAATTGGTCAATATGAAGAAAAAAATGCTGTAGATTCAAAAATTCATATCAAAATTTATCCTCGAAAGTCAATAAATTCATGTTCTTTGCATCATTTTCCCAGTAAAATCTTCTAAATGTGGGCCTGTAAAAACAACAAAAATCCGACAAGTGGAGTGAAATTTCCGATAAATGGCCTTCTGGGGGGGGGCGCTCCGCCCCCAGCCCCCCCACTGGCTTCGGCCCTGCCTTACTGTCAGAAAAGTTTAGACAGAACGTTGAAAAAGGGCTACTTAGTGGTGCTGTCTATATATTGACCTTCGTAAAGCCTTCGACACAGTACGTCATGCAACCTTGCTGGAAAAATTGCCAAGTTATGGTATAGATGATGTGGAATTACAATGGATAGGTGATTATTTCTTTAATAGGATACAATACTAAATATTTGATAACACCAGCTCATGCGAAGAAAACGTTACATGCGGTATACCACAAGGATCCATCCTGGGGTCCCTTCTCTTTGGGCTGATAATCAACGCAATCCATATTCCGCTCACTGATGCTGGCATTATATTATATGCCGACGATACTGTTTTATATTGTGCAAGGAAGAACTCAATTGAAATACAACAGAACTCAATTGAAATACAACAGTTACTTAACAGTGAACTGCAAAAAGTTGCAGACTGGCTTCATGAAAATAACTTGTTCATTTAACTTGAAAAAAGGTAAAACTGAATTTGTGCTATATGGATCACATCAAAAGTTGTCCAAACAGCCAAACGTGGACATCAAAATCTACAATCAAACTATTCATGAGACAAAATCATACAAGTAGATTTTGATAACCATCTGAACCCACACCGACATTTGGAAATGGGTAAAAAAAGCTTCAGCCAGAATAAACTTTTTATCTGGTATTCGCGAAAAAGTCAGCCCTTGTGTAGCAGAATCGATATTAAAAAAGAATTGATATGTTCTACATCTTCGTAATTTCTGCTGTCAATGCAGTTTTACTGAAAGCACATCAATGAAACTTTTCCCGCCGTTCTCACGTCACAGTTTTGTCTGTAAAATCTCTAACTACGATCTAGCTAATAGACCAAACTACAAATTTTGATGAAGGAAGGTGGATTTAGGTCGGAATCAAACTGCTACAGACCGGTATACTGTATTAACAGCGATGTTTTTAGTTTTCTAGCGTTTGCGGTATTTTGCTATTTTTGGGTGCGGTATTGCGGTATTTGATGTCTTTTTCGTGCGGTATTGCGGTATTGGGACCCCCCGAAGTACCCCTCTTCAAATCATCAAAAAGGTCGGTGTAAAATCTTAATTAATTTTTTTTTTAATTGCATGGCTTAAAAGGAGCTTATGTTCCTTTCCTGTAAATCTGCCGTGGAAATTTTCTGATATCTTAGATTTTTTTCAAAATGGCGGCAATTTAACTATTTTTGAAAAAATTCATCGAAAATTTTGAAAAAGTTTAAATCATCGTATATCCTGAACTAATTGAGGAACATTGTATAACCTTAAAGAAAACCATGGCTTATGAAGGCCTACAACATGGTGCCAACCAGAAATCTGTAGCTTTTCTAGTTTGGGATTTAGAAATTTGATGACATCATAGCCTCAAATTTAATAAATGCTGCCATGTTGAAACTAATGAAGATATCAATAAATTGCCACGGCAGATTTACAGCAAAAAACCCTAAGTTCCTTCCAAGCTATTTATTTCAAAGAAAACTGCAACAGAATTTTACACCGACCCTTTTAAAGATTTGAGTCCTATGTTTGAATTCTTAAAAAAGAAGAAAAACAGTCTAATTTTCAAAATATTGAAGATTAAAAGAAGGTCCAACGGTAGAATTAGCGGAACAGCCAAAGTTCCTTTGAAGCAATTCAATTCAAAGAAATAGGTCATAGAATTTTACACCAACCTCTATAAAGCATTGGAACTCCTGCTAGCGTAAATTCAGTGACACACCACAACAAAAGTCCTAACGAGAAAGATAGGAAATATCCAAAACATTTAATAAAGAATTTCATTTTATATCTCGCTATTCCTTATACCTAAAAATTCATTTTCTGTTTTCGAATACCTATTTCATATTTTCTAAAACCACAGCGATTCCTTGTCCACCTCCAATACAAGCCGATCCAACGGCGTATCTAGCATTGCGCCTCCGTAGTTCATGAACCAAATGCCCAGTTATTCTTCCGCCTGATGCGGCTAATGGATGACCAAGGGCGATTGCTCCTCCGTTTACATTTGTTATCTCTCGATCAAGACCGAGTTCACGTTCGACACTGATGAATTGTGGTGCAAATGCTTCATTTACCTGCAACAAGGACACTACATTAAAAGAGCCGTTCAATGTTTTATGAATACATCTTTCTGTGGTCTCTTTGCTGTCGCTATCTTACTGGTCCACTAATGTGGACGACAACAAAGAAAAAGGCACATGTAAGGTAGTATACCAGTTGCAAAGGTCTCCTGAAATAAGAGTACATACCTTTGTTTAGGCGAAGTTGCGGTTTTACACTATGCCGGTTGAGCGACGAAAATTGATAGACTCTTGTTTTCTACTATCTTGTAGTCCTTCAAAAATTGAATATTCCTTTTATTGGTCACCTTGATTTTCCTAAGTCGGTTTGGCATATATGGTACTTTTTGTTTAGATTGTTCCTATCGCATATCCTTTCAAAAACATATAAATACTGCAATGCCAAAGTTAGTTTAGAACAAAACGTTCCGGAAGCCATTTACACTATGCCGGTTGAGCGACGAAGCCAGTTAGCATGTCGTATTCATTTCGTGCCGTATTCAAGTAACAACTTAGACTTGCCCCAAGTCTATTTCGTCAAAAAAACTTCGTCAAACAAAATTGAAGTGACCAGCGAAAAGGAAAAGTGTTTCGTAATATACTTTCCGGTAGACTTATTACAGTTGACGAAATAGACATGGGGCAAGTCTAGTAAAAACTATGCCGGCATAGTGTAAACGAGAGGCCAATACGGCACAGTTTCATGCCGTATTCATTTCGTACCGGCATCGTGTAAACGGGGTCTAGCTATTAAGATGTTAGCTACTAATCTTTTAGCTTTTAGATTTTAGCTATCATGATGTTTCAAACAGGGGGGAGGCAGTTTTCTTAGTCACCCGGCACACAGAAAACAAACTAACCTCAACCAACGACATATCCTTTAACTCCAACTTTGCTGCCTTCAATGCTTTCCTTATAGAGGGTGCAGGGCCAATTCCCATAATCGATGGATCAACCCCCTCGATTCCATATGATACGAGTCTCGCCAAGGGGGTAAGACTGTGTTGTTTACATGCTTCTTCGCTTGCTAGAACTAGCGCACAAGCTCCATCACTGATGCCCTATTAACAGAAATATAACAATGCATGCAAAGTAATTTGATAAAGGGGTAGGGTGTGTGACGAGCAGAGGTGAAAACAGTTTTCTCCTTTCTGATAACCTAGATATATGACGCAAAACAGTTTGCCAAATTTTAAAAGAAGTAAATTATAAATCTCCTTTGTTCTCAGTTCATAGCAGGTGATCCAGAAAAAAATTAACGGATATACCAAAAAACATCCAAATGTTGCTAAGTAGCTAAATAACCAACCTGGCCTTCATCATGGCTTGTTGCCCTTGCTAGCAGTTTACTGGAAATTGGCAAAAATAAGGATTTTGTGAAAATGGGAGATTAAAACTTAATATCTTTTTTATTCTTTCAGTGAGGTTTGATTGGTAAACTGTTTTATAAATTTCTTCAATCGAAAAGAACAATGAACATGGAAGAACATCTTCTGGAAAAGTTACATATCTGTCGTACGATTGCACTGTCAAACTTTAGTCTTTCAGACTTATTTTTCCGTGTCTTCTTTTCAACTTTCTACGAATATTTCCACCCATAAAGATTTCTGGGAATTATGTTCCCAAGTTCCGATGCTTTTTCCACCTCTGTTAACGAGTCATGTCCGCGTAACTTTTAATGAATTAATTTGTCAACAATAAGACTCGCACACCATACCGCATACGTCCCTGTTGATTAAAGAGGCTTCCGGTTTCCGTGGTGGATTTAGGGGGCGAATGGGTTAACTGCCCCCTTCATGATGAAAACTGCGCTTGGCGCCCCTTTTTCGCAAGAAGAGCGCCCCTCATCCTCTTTCAAACGCAATATCTTTTAAGCTTTTTGATCTAAATGTGGGGAAACATATAAATCAAGGCGTTATTCAGTAAAAAACCAAACAATTTTCTTACAAAATGGGTGGGTTCTTGGCGAGCTTCTGTAAGTTCAAATAATATGTTTCTCCTTTTCTAATCATGAGATATCTGTAACACTAGTTTTGAGAACCCTTTTAAAAGCAAATGCATATCAACGTAGACTGCTCAGAAAACTTCTCAACATAAGGTGGCCCAGAAAAATATCGAATGACCAACTCAAAGCCAGTATGAACTACATAGAATGGTCCAAAACAATTGAAACAGCAAGAATCAGATGGATCGGTCACTTATTGCGAATGCCAGCAAACACACCTGCAAGGATAGCAATGGAAGAAGCAGAACGAATTGTTAGAATGCCCAGGGGTCGACGCAAAACCACTTGGTTGAAATGTGTAGAAGAACAATTGGCAAAATTGAATATGACGTGGGAGAATGCCAAAGTGTTAGCTCAAGATAGAACATACTGGAATCTTTGACACAAAAATCAAAATAAAAAAAAACGTGTATTTGTTGACACTACCCGGTGCCTAGCACTTTATGTAGATTATAATAATGATAATTTAAAAGGCAGAAATCAATTCCACAGTCAAAATTTTAAAAATCAAATGAATTCATAAGAACCTTTTGGCACTAAAAAGGCCATAAAACGAACAGCAAGTTTCTTACGAAAAAAATACGTGGTACACATAATCTTTCATAAGAAACCAAGCTTCCATGAAATTGCATGATATCCAAATTCTTTCTGTCTTTTGATGCATTGCATTCTATTTTGTTAATCTTGTTTAAAACTTTGTAATAACCGGCACGAGACCATTTAGAGACATGTACACAGTAGTAGCTGTTTCGCTTCCAATGATATTTCTAATAAGAAGAATACTTACCGAAGCATTCCCGGCAGATACAGTGCCATTTTTCTTGAAAACAGGTGCAAGCTTTGCGAGACCTTCTAGAGTTGTTGCTGGCTTGGGATGCTCATCAACGTCAAATATTACATCACCTTTTCTGCTTTTGAGAGTTACCGGAGCAATTTCTTCTTTGAAGTAGCCATTCTCGTTAGCTACACGAAAACAAGAGAATATCACACTCAATGCATTACAATGTGGATACTAACCGGTTTTGTGTTTTGCAGGAAAATATAGAGGCAGATGTCTTCAAAGTACCAACAAAGCTTGCGAGGTCTGTTTGATAGGACCAAGGGTTTTATACTTTCCGGTAGAAACAATAAACTGGTTAGTAAGAGATTATTGACTGACAGTTTCTGTTTTTAGTTGTCTATTATTCAAAGAAATGTATCTCGTCACAGCTATCTTGCAACATATCTTTGTAATTCCGGTAAAGTATGCCTAGTTGTTGTTGAAACAAAAACGCATCCTTGTATCCTGTTATACAAGACCACGGGAAATTGCAGGAAATTTTCGATCAACCAATAGAAGTTGCTGGATTCTTGTGTTGCCTCATTTTTGAAATTTCACAGAGGTAATAACATAATTTCATACATGAATGAAGTTTCAAAAACGAGGTAATATACGGATTCTCTCATTCCCATTGGTTAATCGCATGTTTTCTGCAGTTTTTCCAAGACTTGTATGACGCAATAAAAAACGCATTTATCACTGCAGTAACTGCTTCAGGCCATCAGATTTATGATAAACTTAAGGGACATATCACAGCAAGAAAATACCTTCCATTACAGCTCGGTCCTAAAGTAAGAAGCAACGGTATCAGGTAATAAAATTCATACTACTGAGCATACTAGGTTTGATGTTTGAGTTTAAAACCTCTGGTCTTAATATAATTACGCAATCCTCGCAATCCTGGTCTGTACTAAAAGAGCTTGCATGCTACCACATGTATATCCAACTCAATTTAAATAAAAAATTCGATTTAGTGCCTCATCCTATTGCTATAATTATGATACCAATATTCATGACAAACGTTGCATGATATCTTCTTATTGTCATAACAACAAGAAAGAGAGAATTAATTTGCTTTGCCCAAGCAATTTTGAGTGTTTGCATCAAAGTCCATCTAATTACCAAGTTGACAGATCATATCTATTATAACAGTGGAGAAAAAGAGGGGGATGGAGTTCATTCCTCTTCAGGTATTGACCCATTCAAAACTTCCAGATGAGATAGGGTCGAGATTTCGTGTTAAATTCTTGCATTATTATTGATGTCCGATGATAAAGGCTCGACAGACTACAAAACATTTACCGGGTGTCCCAAAAATGTATCAAGATTGGGTAACTCCAGCGATGTGAATTTAGCTTCGATCTATTTTTAATCACTCTGAAAGTTTTTCTCAAAAGACAACTGGAACAAAGATACCTCACTTGTAGGCTCTGGTGCTTTGGGAGTAGAGATGTCAATCTTCAATGCTCAAATTTGCCTCTTCCTGCAAACCAGAGCTTTAGCTTTATGGCCGAAGCAAATTCTTAAGGCACATATATCAACGCTAGCCTCGATAAAATTTGAACAATATTAGATCTGGTGTTATTCCGCCGCCCCCCCCCCCCCAGTCACCCATTGGGAATTTTCTTGAAATTTCATTAAGTTCAGTTCTTAAATTCGGTGTGCTTCAGGAACTTGCTTAGGCCAAAAAGTCAAAGCTCTGGTTTGCGGGTGCAAGCAAATGTGAGCTTTCAAGATTGATATTTCTGCTCTCAGAGCACCGATACCACAAACGAGGTATCTATATTCAAGTTAAATATCGAGGAAAATTTTGAGAGCTGATTTGCAATTGATTAAAGCCAAATTCTGATGAAGTCAACCAAATCTGCACACATGTTATTGGGACACATGGTAATACAAGAATAAGAACATGCACTGAAAATAATTAAAAACCTGTTGGCATCACATTTTTAGCACACCTGCCATAAAAGTTGCATTAAGCCCCCGGGGGTGGCACATTGGATTTTGAAGATTCCAGAGGGAGCATCAATTTTACCGCCCACCCCCAAAGGATTACGCACAGCCTAAAGAAGAAACATCTTATGTTACATATAACAAAGTCATACCTTGATGCCATCTCTGTTGGGACTGCAATGCAAACTCGTCTGCTTCCATTCTCGATATTCCATACTTTTCAGCTAAATTCTCTGCTGTTATTGCCATGGGGAGCTTGATGAGTTCATCTGTTAATCCTGCCCACAGGGTATCTTCCATCTAAAATTTTCAAGTGATACCGAGTGAGTCAGAAAATTCAGCATGCTATGGCTGTGGATTAAAAGTTACGCGACCGATATTCAAAACTGAAATGCTAATCTATTGGTCAAAGGCTAACTTAGATGAAAACTTTCTTTTTGGTAAAATCATTCACCTCCAAGACTCAAAATAAGGAATGTGCTGGTAATGGGTTCGATTCTGATCTATGATTTACTTGCCAGTGACATCTAAATTTAATTCTGAAATAGACCATAGTATCGGATTTATATTTCAATGCAAGATAAAACATGGACCAGAATCGAACGCGGAATTCTCGTTCCCATACAAACCCCTTACCAGCACTTTCCTTACTTTTTTAGTCTAAAGGAAAAGTGATTTTACCAACTAAAATTTTCACATCTAAGTTAGCCTTTGGCTGATAGATAAATATTTTAGTTTTAAATATCGTTCATGCACTTTGACAGTCGAAATACTGGAATAAAGGATGGAACATTAGTAAGGTGGTGGAATCAGACTGGTTTAGGCCTATTAGATGACTGGGGAGCATATTCGCTTTGTTTTTACTTTACACAACAGTCAAATTAATGCTTAAGATTGTTACATCTGAAAACTGTTAGATCAATGCATTTTTTCTTTCAAATAAGAACCTATGAAAAGCCAGGGCGACAAGGTTCTTATATAATGGAGTAAATACTAAAGATTTAAGGTTGTAGGTTCTTATTTGAGGAAGGCTTTTATGCGCAGGCTATTACTGTATATCAAACCTTGACGGTTTAGCTAGTAATGGATATTCCGATAATTTTGCCTATTCCACGAGCTCGCAAACCATGTTTTTAATTTACGCTAAGTCCACATTGCTCCATGTTCGATTTCTCTTCTAACTTTGATGCATTTTGCCAATCTACACTGATATGAGAAAGCATAACAACACTCTGAGAATGACGAAGGATTCAAATTGTTTCAGATGAATAAGAAGAAAACAACCAAACAACAACGCCTCCCCTTTGAAAACACAGAAGTGACCTACTTTTCATATATCATATAAAGGGCTATTTTCGACCAAAAATCCTGTCATTTCCTCAAACGGTCAGTTGCTAGAATTTTCAAAAGTATCTATTATGTATTATCTTTTAGTGTTCGCACCATTTTTTTTTAATTTTCAGAAGTCTAAGTTTTTAAAGTGAAATTTCAAAAGTCTCAATTTTGAGGATGGAGCAGTGTGAATGGGGCCCTTATTATAAAGAAAGGCAAACTTTTGATGATCAAGCTTACCTGTTAGTAACTACTTTAAGACATACCCTTGGCTCTGTCCCGAGCTTAGTTCCAAAGCGTATTCCCCTGACAGCATACGGAGCTTGGCTCATGCTCTCTGATCCACCAACCAATGCAATACTTGCATCACCAAGCATAATCTCCTGGAGGGACAGAAACATAGTGATTTACGTTGAGTGCTGCGAGATACCTTTCGCAATTGTTTTAAATTTTTCAGCAAATTGTTTTAAATTTTTCAGCAACAGAATATTGCAAAATCAAAAGTTATGAAAACAAGAAATGAATCCTTAAAGTCTGGTTTCATGCACATGCAATTCGAGTAGAGTTAGGAAATCATTTTCTTTGGTTTTTCTATCATTGATAAGATTAACTCTTTGCTTTTTTCTAGGAGTTCGATCTGCTAATTTCATCTAGTGCCCTCCATCATTGGATGATTTCATTGTAAGAATACAGTTACAGCGACAAATATCAAAATGTATAACAAATGATATTTCTGAATCAGATTATGATAAATGTGTGGATATTCGTTCCAAATTAGCAATAAACATATACAAATGGTAAGACCTCTGTATTTTCCGCAGGCAGTTCTGTGATGAAACTAAGGTTATGTGCATGAATCTCCCTGGAGAGCCATGAACTCGAAGGCTCTTGGGTAACAGGCATGCATTGCATTGCAGCCCAATTTGCAAAGGTGGCCTCTGCATGAAAATAATCTTGTGATGTCACTCAACACTAACTTGCATTTCCAGATGCAGCCAAATGTCTCATCAGGTGTATGTTTAACATTGGACTTGAATCAAATGAAATCCATGAAATCCACAGAAGAAAACAAAAGATTGCAATGCGCATGAACAAGGGCAGATTTTGTAATACAATAGCAACAGCTGCGTTTGATCGACACCTCAATTCAAAGCGATTAGTGGATGCAGACAAAGGAAATTCTCTCAACCAGTAATTCAAAACAACCAAAGCTGCAAAATTTTCCCCGAAACTAGTAGGGCAAACTCTCGCCTTGTGCAAGCGAAAGATGGTTTTTAAGAGAAGTTATGTGCTTATAGCGAAAGAAGAAGGGTAAATCTAAAGTTCTGTCACGTAGATTATGTTTATTTGATTCAGGAGCCGAGCATAAGGCATTGTAATTCTCGCGTCTTTAGGGCTTAAAATGAAACGATTACAAAACAGCTCCTAAATCAAATAAACATAATCTAAGCGACAGAGCTTTAGATTTACCTTTCTTCTTTTGCTATAAGCACATAACTTCTCTTAAAAACCATCTTTCGCTTGCACAAGGCCAGAGTTTGCCCTACTAGTTTCAGGGAAAATTTTGCGGCTTTGTTTGTTTTGAATTATTGGTTGAGAGAATTTCCTTTGTCTGCATCCACTAATCGCTTTGAATTGAGGTGTCAATCAAACGCAATTGTTGCCATTGTATTACAAAATCTGCCCTTGTTGTGCACATGCTGGTTGTACAAGAGCCTTTAACAACACTACAAATTATATGATAGTAATGATTGATAATTGTAGCCTCCTGTATAAAAATACATAGCTAAACTTGGCCTTGTACAGGCCTTGTAGCAGGGATTATGACCTTGTTATGACCTTGTCCTAACCTCCAAAGAAACTTACGAGGCTATCAGTAAGATTCCAAGTTACAACCAGTCTAACAAAAGGTTTCCATGTAAGATCAACCTTGTGCTAGCCGAGGGTTAAACTAATTTTTCTTCTTCTCGACAGCTTTCTCCTTCCTTCTTCAGAATTCTTCTTGACAGTCCTGAAGAAGTTCTGCATGGCAGGACGAAATATCAAAACAGGTAAAAAATAAATTCACACACATATGCTGTTGCCTTTTTCGTCGTGTTGTCTACAAATGTAAATTTATTAGCATTTTTCGAGCCATTTGCAAGGTTACAGCAAGGCTTTTCTAGGCTAGAACAAGGTTACAATCCATAACTACAAGGCTTGTACATGGCTATCACCTAGCCTTGTATTTTCGTACAGCCTCACTTACTTGTGCTCCATTGACTACAGATTGAAAAGATGATCCACAGAGTCTGTTAACTGTCAATGCAGGTGTTTCCAGTGGGATTTTGGCACGTAATCCAATGTGCCGTGCTATATATGCTGCATCAGTGGAGCTCTAGTTGAGATAAATAGTATATATACAAAGTGATCAACAATAAGAATTGGTAGAAATAACAAAGTGCACAGATAATGCGCACTTGCTACCAGCAATTCGCACTCAGACAAATGTTGTCCACAAGTTTGGCAGACAGTACACACAGACAGGAACTTAGTGTGTAGGCCAATCAGATAACAGTATACTGTGTTCATTTGTTGCATGATAGCAAGGGATTAACTTTGGTTTTAACACATCATCACACTGTTAACATTGCCCATGTCTCTTGAACTTAACACAGCAAGGGACCGGGATTCCTTTATAGTTATTAAGAGGATTATCTTTTCCATGGGTACTTAGACATGTTTCAGTAATGTTTTCCTCCGAAGTAATACAACTGCGGCGTCTAACCACCCATGCTTTAATCAACGAAACCTATATTTAAATATTATGAGCCTCTGTTGACCAAAGCAACATCATCAAGTCAAAGAGCACTGGGAAACAATGCACTCAGGTAACCCTGTCTAGCAAAGGCCTTCGATATGTACAACAATTCTGAAGTCGTAGTCTTTGGCTCAGTGATAACAAAAACCATTCATTCATGCTTAGCTTCCTTGCACACCTCTGTAGACCATACAGTAACTGCATAACTAATGATAATGTCTTGGTCTTACATAGCAATATTAAGAGAAAGGTCCTACAACATACCTCCGATTTCTGATTCCCAAACAAGGCAGAAAGCTGAGCTCTTTGCTTTGGACTAGTCAATATCTCAGGGACATTACCAAAAGGATCCAGGGCACTTGAAAGATCGGTGGTGAGAAATGGCCATTGGACGTTAACGTTCATCTTCAGCCACAACACGAAAAGTAGTGCCATTAAATTAGCAAGGCACTGCCTAGTCATCTCAGTTTGAGTTATTACTGTATAAAGTTTTCACGAAGCACGCTTCTAAAGTATTTTCCCTGTTATCCCGCCAAATTGATAACACAGCTCGGAGAGTGGATAAAAGCAGACAAATTCTGCTAACTTGCTCGTTCCTGATAGGCTGCCAGGGTTTCAAGGCTCCTGATTCGACAGAACAGCCCGCGCTTTTTAGGAAGTTGGATATCATTGGACGAAAAAGCAGGTAAAACAGTGTGGTCACGGACAGAACGAATTGATTCTTACTTCCTGATTGGAGAGCCTTGAGTAAACCAGGAATCCCCCCGCATGCCGTTTCATCGTTCGGAATCATCTTTAAGCCTCTCTAAATCTCTCACGCTCTGTAAACCGTCTCTCGCGCTCTGTAATACTCATCGACAAGATATGAGTAATATTTTAAGGAATGAACAGTTGGATGATTTCACAAGCAATGCAATGGCTGTGTTTTTGACCTAACAGAAAATAATTTCTCAATAACGACCGACGAAAAGCAAAATTTTAATTCGTCGTGTAAGGGCGCTTTTACTTTTTATGAACAAGAAACATGCTTTCTTACCCTTCATTCTCCTTTATTCACTTTGAGCTGTCTGTAGTTGTCTGTTGTTGTCAGTTGTTGTCAGTTGTTGTCTGTTGTTGTCTGTTACTGTCTCCTACTCTAAGATTGCCAAGACTTAAAAAAAAGAGCTCCATGGGCGAACCGCGAAAGTAATAAGACATATTTCTGATGGAGGTCATAAGAAACCTGCAGTTGCATGTTCTGTTGAAACTCAACTCTCAGATTCCAGTACTGGTTGATTAAGATCTATCGAATGATGGTAAACGAATACGATTTCTCTACCCCTACGCTCCCATGTACAAAAGTTTCTTAGCTTTTTAAATTCAGATAGGGTTGCTTTGTAACTTTCGAAAAGTTGGGCCTACCGTTTCATATTTAGCGGTTTCTCACAAAAAATATCAAGTCCAGCACGTCGCAACGAGACTATGCTCAGTAAAATGGGCTTTGAACAGCATCGTAAAGAGGGGGGGGGGGGGGTTTGGGTTTCACGGGTTGTGGGTTTGGCCAATTTTAATGCTCGGGTCTCGCGATTTCTTTCAAAAATTCCGTTGTTTTCGGGCTTTCAAAGTCATACAGTCCCCGTAGTTACCTGAACCTGACATCGAAAAACTTGCTTCCGAATGCTTGAAACCATGGACCGAGGGTCAGTGAAAACAAAAATGTAGGAAAAAATCGAAGATTATTGACGAAAATTAAAATTCTTGGTTTCAAAGTGAAGCTTCGGGTTACGAAATTTTTCCTTGCGGGTTCTCGGGATTTTGCTAATTTTGGTCCGGGTTTGCGGGTTCTAGTACCCCCCCCCCCCCCCCGAAGCCCCCCCCCCCCCTCCGCAAGAGAGCGTAGAGGGCAATGAACTGGGTGTTATAGCATTTCTTCAACATCCTCATACATTATTCTATGTCTACCTAGTTTTGGGAATTTATCGTGTAAGAGTGCCTTGTTTCTTATGAACAAGACACCTGCTTTCATCCCTCCTTTTCACTTTGGGCTGTCTGTAGTTGTCTTCTGTTCTTGTCTGTTACTGTCTGTTACTGTCTGTTACTGTCTGTTACTGTCTGTTACTGTCTGTTACTGTCTGTAACTGTCTGTTAAAACCGCTTATAAGAAACTCACGCTATGGAACCTATGCGCATAAATGGGTGAATAATCCTATACTTGGTGGGTTACGATCTTATACTGGGTGGGTTATGATCTTATACTGGGTGGGTTATCATTCTAATTTGGTGGGTTACTTTCCTAAACGGGTGGGTTATCATCCCCAGAACAACCCGCCCAGTATAGGATAATAACCAACCCAGTATAAGGTTATCCGCCGCATTTGGGATGATAACCCACCCAGTATAAGATGATAACCCACCCAGTATAAGATAATAACCCACCCAACATAAGGTTATCCGCCTCATTTAGGATGATAACCCACCCATTTAGGATGATAACCCACCCATTTAGGATGATAACCCACCCGACTAGGATAATAACCCACTCATTTCGGATAATAACCCACCCATTTGGGATGATAACCCACCCATTTAGGATAGTAACCCACCCAATTAGGACGATAACCCACCCAGTATAAGATCATAACCCACCCAGTATAAGATCGTAACCCACCCAGTATAGGATTATCCACCCATTTGGGCCCATATGTTCCATAGTGTGAAACTTGACTGTCAGATTGTCTGTAGTTTTTCTGTCAGCATAAGCATAACTCTGATTGTCGATTATCGCATGATAATTAGAATTTCAGTTTGATAAACTAGGTTCATCTGTGATGATCTTGGTTCATGAGACACAAAATGACACATTTGGTTTGCAGATCGAAACACGACTCACAAAAATTTCAAAACCCTTGTAAGATTCACTTTTAACTTGCTGAGCTCCCGGTGAGCTCCTTTGAACAGTGGTGTAGAGCTGGGGGGGCTCAGGGGGGCTCAGCCCCCTAGTTATTTTCTCCGTAATTTTGGGGCCCCTAGTTATTCTGAAGAAATTTTGATTTTCTTAATTTGTTTATTATGACAAAAATGACAGAACAAGGTAATGTTATATTCTTTTTAAAGAAAAGATCCTGGTTTTTGGTTTGCACCAAGATGAGATTTTCAATGATTGTCAAGCTCTCATCTTCCTTGATGTTTATAAGCATAAATGGGCCTCCCTCCTGTACATCTATGGGATGCCACCAATGTTACATCAAAATGGCTTCAGAAAGACACAAGTGCAAATGACAATAGAACAAAGAAGTGCAAACGGACATCATAAGTGGCAAGGCGATGGGGGTATGGGGTGCCCCTGCCACTAGTTCCGAAAAATGGTCCTCGATATACCTTTTAAAACGGAAGAGAAATGGCTGGGTATATAGGTTCGGTGAGAATTTTTCCGTGAAATGCCAAATAATGCTAGAAGGAGATTATACATAATTGAACTGTGTTATCAAAGCCTCCCTTTTGGCACTGGTAAATATGGAGTCAGGGGATGCCTTCTGAGCCAAAGAAAAGGATGTTTCTTTAAAAATGTTCTTTGTGCTCAGATTTGTAGGATAACTGTCAGTTGTCACAAAACTATCAAAGTTTTTTTGTTGCTAATGGCAAGCATGATATTGGGAGATGCATTCTAAGCCAAAGTAAAAGGTATGGCCACAACAAATTTCCTGGTGCCACCTTTCTACCTGAGCCCCCCTAGTTATTAATCTAGCTCTACACCACGCCTTTGAATGATTGCAATAAAATAGCAGTTACATGCCCAGAACAAAATTTGGACTGCAAAGCGGCTGAAGAGGCTTGTGATAATTTGCGAAGTTTTCAAAAACTTTGCAATTTTTTGCTACACAAAGAAAATATGTCAAATGAATGGTTAACAACAAATTTAAGCAAATTGAGTCAAATAGGAAACTTTCAGAAAAAACTTTGCAAATTATCAATTGGCATTTTAGAAAATTGGCGAGTTTTTCTAAAATGCCAATTAAATATGTCCGATACTTGGTGTTGCTGGGTCTTATGATGAAGAAAGCACCAAGGAAGCTGGTTTAGGGGCAAACGAAGTATTTGGGTCTAAGCGCGTGGACATGTCCGAGTCTCATCATAAACACCGGCTAAAATAGTTTATACTAGTAGATTCGGTGTTGATTAGACGTGTTCTACAATGTTCCACAGAGGCACAATGCTCTCCACTAGTTCCCAGCCATTTCTGGGCTATTTAAAACAAACTTTACAAATTATCAATCAGGGGACCCTATTGATAATTTGCGAAGTGTTTTTGGAAAAATTTCCTATTTGACCTAGCCTGCGCGCACACCCATTGTCCTCAATTTGCTTACCTTCGTTGTTTACCATGCATTTTGCATTTTCTATGTGTGTATTGGATAGATTGAACAAACTTTGCAAACAAGTCGCTGAAGAATATAGATATAGTTCATTCATAATGATTTGCATCTGATTTGTTCGAGCAAAAACTCCAGTCTACAGCTTTTTTTATATTGATTTGAAAAAATTATCTAAACTACAAACTACATACATTCCTATGTACCAGCCACAGCGGGGAAAAACACTGGGTCATTTGGTCTCCACTATGCATGGCTGGCACTTACAATTCAACTATACTATGCACAGAACAAGAACGAAAAAAATAAACACATACAGGGAGAGGTGTTGCTGCTTTGTGTTATGACATAATATACTGGCTGAGTCTACAGCTTACTTGCTACTGTATGAATTTTCAACCTCAAATGTTAGCATTGAAAAAAAGTTTGAATTCCTATGTTTAGGGAGGTAGTTACATCCCTGAGATTTGCAAAGATTCTTTTACCAGACAAAATGTGAATCCATCAATCAATCAACAGTTATATGAATATATGCCCATAGGAATGTTAGCTAAAAACTGTGATGTTTGTTATGGAAAAATGCTTGGCAATGATCTTGATGCTCGTTCTCCAGTATGAGGAAAGATGAAGTGAGTGTCACTTTCTGGTTGTACGAAGAACTTTTTTTACATTGTGTTATTACAGTACATCAGGACAATTATATGTATGTGCATATAGGGTATATGACACGAGATTTTTTACCAATCAAAGACTTCTAAACGATTGCAAAGACATTTCGCTGTATGAAGTAATTACTGCCGCTTAAAGTATCATGGAGATATCAAGCATAAAATTGATGAAAAATATTGTGTAACGAAAACAACACCATCGTATCTTTTGCTTCCTTTACAGTCAAAAGGGAGTACTTTTATGAGACACCCGTAGTATAGTCTGATTGAACGCATCCACAAGGGCAGTAAACGCTAATGAATGTGGAAACCACACAAAGGGGTAATTGTTGACGTTTTTGGTGCATTGTACTACCTTTCATTTTTGGAAAACGAAAACTCTAATTATCATGATAATCGAAAATCAGATTTATGCTCGTGCTGACAGATCAACTAACAGACAATCTGACAGTCAAGTTTCTTATAAGTGGTTTTAACAGACAGTAACAGACAGTTACAGACAGTAACAGACAGTAATAGACAAGAACAGACGAGAACAGAAGACAACTACAGACAGCCCAAAGTGAAAAGGAGGGATGAAAGCAGGTGTCTTGTTCATAAGAAACAAGGCACTCTTACACGGTAAATTCCCAAAACTAGGTAGACATAGAATAATGTATGAGGATGTTAAAGAAATGCTATAACACCCAGTTCATTGCCCTCTACGCTCTCTTGCGGAGGGGGGGGGGGGGTTTGAGGGGGGGGGGTACTAGAACCCGCAAACCCGGACCAAAATTAGCAAAATCCCGAGAACCCGCAAGGAAAAATTTCCTAACCCGAAGCTTCACTTTGAAACCAAGAATTTTAATTTTCGTCAATAATCTTCGATTTTTTCCTACATTTTTGTTTTCACTGACCCTCGGTCCATGGTTTCAAGCATTCGGAAGCAAGTTTTTCGATGTCAGGTTCAGGTAACTACGGGGACTGTATGACTTTGAAAGCCCGAAAACAACGGAATTTTTGAAAGAAATCGCGAGACCCGAGCATTAAAATTGGCCAAACCCACAACCCGTGAAACCCAAACCCCCCCCCCCCCTCTTTACGATGCTGTTCAAAGCCCATTTTACTGAGCATAGTCTCGTTGCGACGTGCTGGACTTGATATTTTTTGTGAGAAACCGCTAAATATGAAACGGTAGGCCCAACTTTTCGAAAGTTACAAAGCAACCCTATCTGAATTTAAAAAGCTAAGAAACTTTTGTACATGGGAGCGTAGGGGTAGAGAAATCGTATTCGTTTACCATCATTCGATAGATCTTAATCAACCAGTACTGGAATCTGAGAGTTGAGTTTCAACAGAACATGCAACTGCAGGTTTCTTATGACCTCCATCAGAAATATGTCTTATTACTTTCGCGGTTCGCCCATGGAGCTCTTTTTTTTAAGTCTTGGCAATCTTAGAGTAGGAGACAGTAACAGACAACAACAGACAACAACTGACAACAACTGACAACAACAGACAACTACAGACAGCTCAAAGTGAATAAAGGAGAATGAAGGGTAAGAAAGCATGTTTCTTGTTCATAAAAAGTAAAAGCGCCCTTACACGACGAATTAAAATTTTGCTTTTCGTCGGTCGTTATTGAGAAATTATTTTCTGTTAGGTCAAAAACACAGCCATTGCATTGCTTGTGAAATCATCCAACTGTTCATTCCTTAAAATATTACTCATATCTTGTCGATGAGTATTACAGAGCGCGAGAGACGGTTTACAGAGCGTGAGAGATTTAGAGAGGCTTAAAGATGATTCCGAACGATGAAACGGCATGCGGGGGGATTCCTGGTTTACTCAAGGCTCTCCAATCAGGAAGTAAGAATCAATTCGTTCTGTCCGTGACCACACTGTTTTACCTGCTTTTTCGTCCAATGATATCCAACTTCCTAAAAAGCGCGGGCTGTTCTGTCGAATCAGGAGCCTTGAAACCCTGGCAGCCTATCAGGAACGAGCAAGTTAGCAGAATTTGTCTGCTTTTATCCACTCTCCGAGCTGTGTTATCAATTTGGCGGGATAACAGGGAAAAAACTTTAGAAGCGTGCTTCGTGAAAACTTTATACAGTAATAACTCAAACTGAGATGACTAGGCAGTGCCTTGCTAATTTAATGGCACTACTTTTCGTGTTGTGGCTGAAGATGAACGTTAACGTCCAATGGCCATTTCTCACCACCGATCTTTCAAGTGCCCTGGATCCTTTTGGTAATGTCCCTGAGATATTGACTAGTCCAAAGCAAAGAGCTCAGCTTTCTGCCTTGTTTGGGAATCAGAAATCGGAGGTATGTTGTAGGACCTTTCTCTTAATATTGCTATGTAAGACCAAGACATTATCATTAGTTATGCAGTTACTGTATGGTCTACAGAGGTGTGCAAGGAAGCTAAGCATGAATGAATGGTTTTTGTTATCACTGAGCCAAAGACTACGACTTCAGAATTGTTGTACATATCGAAGGCCTTTGCTAGACAGGGTTACCTGAGTGCATTGTTTCCCAGTGCTCTTTGACTTGATGATGTTGCTTTGGTCAACAGAGGCTCATAATATATAAATATAGGTTTCGTTGATTAAAGCATGGGTGGTTAGACGCCGCAGTTGTATTACTTCGGAGGAAAACATTACTGAAACATGTCTAAGTACCCATGGAAAAGATAATCCTCTTAATAACTATAAAGGAATCCCGGTCCCTTGCTGTGTTAAGTTCAAGAGACATGGGCAATGTTAACAGTGTGATGATGTGTTAAAACCAAAGTTAATCCCTTGCTATCATGCAACAAATGAACACAGTATACTGTTATCTGATTGGCCTACACACTAAGTTCCTGTCTGTGTGTACTGTCTGCCAAACTTGTGGACAACATTTGTCTGAGTGCGAATTGCTGGTAGCAAGTGCGCATTATCTGTGCACTTTGTTGTAGCAGTTTCCTTTCATATGTGTCAAATAAATATGTATGACGTGTATTCTCTTTCCTGAAAATACCTGGCGTACGAGAGCTTAGGGTTCAGGGGTACCTTCGGCATAGGTTTTTACATGGAATGCACCAGGGCTGATAGCCAGTCTGCAGAGTATGGCACTTTTCGACGAGATCTCCAGTGTGCAACAAGAAATTTCTTTTGTTCTCTATTGTCTAATTTGAATAGCCTATTGAAAATCTCCGGTGTGCAAGTGCCATACTCTGCACACCTGGCTGTTAGTAAGTAAGATTTCCTTGCTAAAGCCTAAACAATATTTAGACCCATTCTTCTCAGGGCAAAAATTGGAGAAAGTTTTGTTTTGACTACTGCTGATGTTGGCCTCAGTTTCAAGAGGAAACAAGAATAAAATTATCTTTGGCCTTGAAATCTTCAGGTTTTCCTAGTCAGGCAGCACAGCAGATTGTTTCCTTAAATGGGCAACCTAACATTGCCCGATCCGATTGGGCAACATTTCCTATTTATCCCTGGAACATACACAGACTTTACCTGAATCACATTTCCAAAGACAACCGTGTCCACAAGATTTGGATCAACATTCCCTGCTTCCAAAGCTGCGACAGAAGCTAAGTATCCCATTGTAGTTGCTGTTGTGTCTTTCAATTTACCACCAAATGTACCAAATGCTGTTCTTTTAGCTGCAACAATAAACACAGCTCTTGTGCAAGCCATTCTCTCAGTCGATCGTTTGTCAGAACTGCTGTTGCAAGCCTTGCTGCCTCTTTCCTCAGGAATGAGTTTTCCTTGCCCCTTTCCTTGCCTCTTTTTTGGGTTAGGCCAAATTAGACTTTGGACCATAAGGTGGTTTCTGTATTTTAAAGGAGGCTCTGCGATTCTCTAACCCTGTCACGAGGGCAATTTTACTTCCGCAATGGTGCTGCTGCAGTTGTTTGGCAGTTTGGCAGTTGTTTGTTATTGCTACTGGCCAGACCTACTATAAATTGACAGATACCAAGGAGCGTACATAGTCAATGGTTTGTGAAGCTACTAGTCTACTTTTCACACCACGCACTGCAGCGCTCCTTCAAAACTTTGATGATCACATACCAGAAGCCTGTCTAGACAGTGAGTGATGGCGCAGTTTTCAGACGCAGACGGAAGTGCAGGAAAGTTGGCCGATATCGTTACATGTTCAGTGTGTCTGGATCCTTTCACTGCTCCGAAGACTTTACAATGCCATCATTCGTTTTGTAAACAATGCCTGGCAAAAATTTTACATGCAAAGCTTGTAAAAGAAGGTGTTTTGGTCTCCACCAAAGAAACAGTCCTAGAAATTGAATGTCCAAATTGCAAAGCAAAGCATGGCGGTTTTGATACGATCAGTGCAATAAAAACCAACCCAAACGTTAACCAAATGCTGGCCTTTTATGATGAATTTACTGTAAAGAAACAACTAGGAAATGAAGGAAAGTTATGTCCTTGCAAGGAAGTCGCAAAGTATTCCTGCTTGAGGTGTGTTTTCGAGGGGGGTGTACAGGGAACGGAGATCTTTGTGAATATGTTTGTTTGTTTGAAGGGGAGTAGCAGCCTCCACAGGTAAAAGGGCAATGAAATACGCCGTGTAATGTGCCGTAAAATCCTCCGTAAAATACTGCAATACATGTGATCCTGACCCATGTAATGTTTTGTAAGATTGGTCATTCCGTAGAATACTCTATTCAAAGCAATTCTACAAAAAATAAAATACTACATGCCTTGTGATCGTGCAGTAATACAACATATATGTAATGTAATCCTACATTAATGTAATGCGTCATAAGATTGGTCATTCCGCAGAATACTTCATTCCAAGCAATCGTACAATAGTTAAAATACTGCAGGCCTTGTAATCGTGCAGTAATACAACATGCATGCAATCTTACAGTAACGTAATTCATCGTAAGATTGGTCATTCCGTAGATACTTCGCTTGGAGTAATTGTACAAGAATAAAAATACAACAGGCCTTGTAATCATGCAGTAATAGAACATGCATGCAATCTTACAGTGACGTAATTCATCGTAAGATTGGTCATTCCGTAGAATACTTCGCTTGGAGTAATCGTACAATAGATAAAATACTACAGACCTTGTAATCGTCCAGTAATACAACATATATGTAATTTTGCATTAATGTAATGCTTTGTAAGATTGGTCATTCCGTAGAATATTCCATGCAATGTAATCGTAGGATTACATATAATGGAGCCTTACGAGAACCAAGCAGTCGAACAGTATGTGACATATTCTGGTGAATTTTACTGTTTGTTGTATTACGTGTTTTGTTGTATTTCATAGAATGTTTTATGGAAACCATAATGCAACGTAGGATTACATATAATGGAGCCTTACAAGAACCAAATAATCGAACAGTATATGACATAGTGTGATGCATTTTACTTTTTGTTGTATTACGTGTTTTGTTGTATTTCATAGAATGTTTTACGGAAACCAAAATACAACGTAGGATTACATATAATGGAGCCTTACAAGAACCAAGCAATCAAACAGTATATGACATATTGTGGTGAATTTTACTGTTTGTTGTATTGCGTGTTTTGTTGTATTTCATAGAATGTTTTACGGACACCAAAATGCAACGTAGGATTACATATAATGGAGCCTTAGAAGAACCAAGCAATCAAACAGTATATGACATATTGTGATGAATTTCACTGTTTGTCGTATTACATGTTTTGCTGCATTTCATATAATGTCCTACGGAAACCAAAATACAACGTAGGATTACATACGATGGAGCCTTACAAGAACCAAGCAATCAAACTGTATGTGACATATTGTGGTGAATTTCACTGTTTGTTGTATTACGTGTTTTGTTGTATTTCACAGAATGTTCTACGGAAACCAAAATGCAATGTTGGATTACATACAATAGAGCCTTTAATGCAACGGGGAATTTCACTAATTAGAGTTTTACATGCATGGATCAAGTAATAAATCAAAATGTGAAATCCGACATTCGATTGCACCATTCGAGGGATTGTGTGGCTGGAGTATTTCATTGCTCTTTTACCTGTGCTCCGCACAGTGATCCAGAGCATGGAATAAATGCCAAAACACAAATAGTTGCAAATGCAAAAACTTTCACACCTATCATAGAGAGGACACTTTGAGGTATTCAGAACAAAAATCCGTATAGAAATCGGACCAACTACTGCAGAGAAATTGCACTTTTAAGTTGCCAAAAATTGCCAGGCCATGTTTTTGTTTACATTTCCGGTGTATCACTTTTGAAATGGGCCTAAACCAACAATTTCAAATGTTCATTTCTCCAGGTGTATTCCTCCGATTTCAATAAAAAATTTTTCAAATTGACCCTCAATGTCTGTGCAATTATACAACGTATCAGGTCTATGAATTTACATCAATTTATTTAATTTATTTGGCACATATTTGTCAAGGGGTATTTTTAGCAGTAGTACTACTCAAGACCCCTCAATTTCTTCTTTCCTGGTGCAAACAAAAAAAGTGAGGAAAAAAGAGTCTTAAAAACTCATTTCGCACTAAACTTCAGGTATCGATGAAGGTTTCTGCCAAAGGGTTCGTTCAGGTTCGTACATGTAAAAATTTTATAGCTGATATAAACAATTGAGTCATTTAGGCCTATGTATGCAATTTTCTGTGATTTTCAATGATAGTATGTATATTTTGTTCTGAGAGTGTTTCCAATGCTTAGTTTTCGTTTTAATTGCACAGCTTTAATAGCGAGGGTTTAAATTCTAAATAAAAAGAGGCATTATTTCATTACCTAACAATCACGTTAAGATTTAAATGACTTGAATCGTACGCGGTACGGGTTTAACATGGTTTACACTAAAATCACGGCAACAAGCATCTTATGTCTATGACTGTTAAGATACAAAGCTTGGGCTTGAGGTCCATTTTTTGATCTTGGAAACTGCACTAATAGGTTACAGGAAGGTGTGGTGTGCGGCAAAAGGATTTCTGTCATGACCCAATCCCAGAATTTAGGGAAGATTTTGATACCTAATCTTTGAATATGAGTTACGTTTTCACAAAGAAAAATCTTCGCTGCAAAGCCACTGCAATATTTTTGTTTCACGTAAACAAAGCATTAGGACTTTAAATTACCTAACATTAAAGTCAGGGGAAACAGAACAGTGTCAGAATGTTTCGTAAAATGATAAGCCCCAGTACCAGAAAATTCACAACAAGATTATAAAAATATACCCCGTTTCTATAATTTCTGACAAAAACTCCCCTAAATGCCTATATGACCCGAAATTTGAGAACCCCCTCGCCTGGGCTTTTAGTCTATGAAGTGCACTTCTGTTGTATAAGTCTTGAGAAACGAACTTCATCTTGGACTTCAAATTAAAGGTGTCACGAGCCTTAGCTTTTTGGTTCATTACATGTCGTGGGCAATGATAAAAACTATATAGTTATCATGAATTTTATGATTTTATAGTTACTCCATAGGCTGTGTATTTATCACTTTATCTTTCTTTATTCAATACCTAATGCTGAATTTTAAAAATCCAAAGGAACTTTACATTTATTTTTGGTTAAGGTTGAAACTGATTACAGAATCGCACAGACTGAAACTATATTCTAAAAGTTATCTGCAGTTTAGAAGACTAAAACTGTCACTTCAAAGAAAACCTCTTGGTTTATAATCCAATTAGAGTTTTTGTGGAACGAGTACATCTGAAAATTCACTTTTTTTGTTTGCACCAGGAAAGAAGAAATTTAGTGGTCTTGAGTAGTTCTACTGCTAAAAATACCCCTTGGCAAATATGTGCCAAATAAATTAAATAAATTGATGTAAATTCATAGAACTGATACGTTGTATAATTGCGCAGACATTGAGGGTTAATTTATAAAAAAGTTTATTGGAATTGGACGAATACAACTGGAGAAATCAAAATTTGAAATTGTTGGTTTAGGCCCATTTCAAAAGTGATACACCGGAAAGGCTTATTGTAATTTGCGAAAATTTTCGCATCATGCGAAAAATGCGAAAATTCGCAAAATACAAAAAAGGTGCTTGAAATTGTAAAATGCGAAAATTCTTAAATTCCTGTTAAATCGAAAACTTAACGCTTCTTCCTTCTCAATGATCAAAACAAAATAAGCCAAGGACAACGGGGACAAGGTTACACAACCACCTGGTCTTGTCTTGCTTTGCTGCTGTCGTCCATGCATGCTCCATGGCCTAAAAAAGTTCTGATTCCAATCGAGATCCAAAACATAATCAATTGATTCTTCAAAGTCAGCATTTGCCAGTCATGATCACCCTTGAAACCAAATCCACGCCTATAAACCTCAACATGTTGTTACAAAAGCTCAGAATGGGCAATGGAAAATGTTTTCGCAAATTACAAAATAACATCAACTTTTTGTAATTTGCGAAAAATATCCAAAGTGGCCTATAATCACAAATTCCGTTGAGTTTATGGTGTTCAGAAGAGTCTTTCTGATTTAGAGTAAACATTAGAGGCATTCAAAAGATACGAGAAGTCTTTTTAGGGACCGTTTGTTGATTTTTCGCAAATTACAAAATACCATCAACTTCTTGTAATTTGCGAAAAATCAACAAACGGTCCCTAAAAAGACTTCTCGTATCTTTTGAATGCCTCTAATGTTTACTCTAAATCAGAAAGACTCTTTTGAACACCATAAACTCAACTGAATTTGTGATTATAGGCCAATTTGGATAATTTTCGCAAATTACAAAAAGTTGATGGTATTTTGTAATTTGCGAAAAATCAACAAACGGTCCCTAAAAAGACTTCTCGTATCTTTTGAATGCCTCTAATGTTTACTCTAAATCAGAAAGACTCTTCTGAACACCATAAACTCAACTGAATTTGTGATTATAGGCGACTTTTGGATATTTTTCGCAAATTACAAAAAGTTGATGGTATTTTGTAATTTGCGAAAAATCAACAAACGGTCCCTAAAAAGACTTCTCGTATCTTTTGAATGCCTCTAATGTTTACTCTAAATCAGAAAGACTCTTTTGAACACCATAAACTCAACTGAATTTGTGATTATAGGCCACTTTGGATATTTTTCGCAAATTACAAAAAGTTGATGGTATTTTGTAATTTGCGAAAAATCAACAAACGGTCCCTAAAAAGACTTCTCGTATCTTTTGAATGCCTCTAATGTTTACTCTAAATCAGAAAGACTCTTCTGAACACCATAAACTCAACTGAATTTGTGATTATAGGCCACTTTGGCTATTTTTCGCAAATTACAAAAAGTTGATGGTATTTTGTAATTTGCGAAAAATCAACAAACGGTCCCTAAAAAGACTTCTCGTATCTTTTGAATGCCTCTAATGTTTACACTAAATCAGAAAGACTCTTCTGAACACCATAAACTCAACTGAATTTGTGATTATAGGCCACTTTGGATATTTTTCGCAAATTACAAAAAGTTGATGGTATTTTGTAATTTGCGAAAAATCAACAAACGGTCCCTAAAAAGACTTCTCGTATCTTTTGAATGCCTCTAATGTTTACTCTAAATCAGAAAGACTCTTCTGAACACCATAAACTCAACTGAATTAGTGATTATAGGCCACTTTGGCTATTTTTCGCAAATTACAAAAAGTTGATGGTATTTTGTAATTTGCGAAAAATCAACAAACGGTCCCTAAAAAGACTTCTCGTATCTTTTGAATGCCTCTAATGTTTACTCTAAATCAGAAAGACTCTTTTGAACACCATAAACTCAACTGAATTTGTGATTATAGGCGACTTTTGGATATTTTTCGCAAATTACAAAAAGTTGATGTTATTTTGTAATTTGCGAAAAATCAACAAACGGTCCCTAAAAAGACTTCTCGTATCTTTTGAATGCCTCTAATGTTTACTCTAAATCAGAAAGACTCTTCTGAACACCATAAACTCAACGGAATTTGTGATTATAGGCCACTTTGGATATTTTTCGCAAATTACAAAAAGTTGATGGTATTTTGTAATTTGCGAAAAATCAACAAACGGTCCCTAAAAAGACTTCTCGTATCTTTTGAATGCCTCTAATGTTTACACTAAATCAGAAAGACTCTTCTGAACACCATAAACTCAACTGAATTTGTGATTATAGGCCACTTTGGATATTTTTCGCAAATTACAAAAAGTTGATGGTATTTTGTAATTTGCGAAAAATCAACAAACGGTCCCTAAAAAGACTTCTCGTATCTTTTGAATGCCTCTAATGTTTACTCTAAATCAGAAAGACTCTTCTGAACACCATAAACTCAACTGAATTAGTGATTATAGGCCACTTTGGCTATTTTTCGCAAATTACAAAAAGTTGATGGTATTTTGTAATTTGCGAAAAATCAACAAACGGTCCCTAAAAAGACTTCTCGTATCTTTTGAATGCCTCTAATGTTTACTCTAAATCAGAAAGACTCTTCTGAACACCATAAACTCAACGGAATTTGTGATTATAGGCCACTTTGGATATTTTTCGCAAATTACAAAAAGTTGATGTTATTTTGTAATTTGCGAAAACATTTTCCATTGCCCACTCTGAGCTTTTGTAACAACATGTTGAGGTTTATAGGCGTGGATTTGGTTTCAAGGGTGATCATGACTGGCAAATGCTGACTTTGAAGAATCAATTGATTATATGTTTTGGATCTCGATTGGAATCAGAACTTTTTTAGGCCATGGAGCATGCATGGACGACAGCAGCAAAGCAAGACAAGACCAGGTGGTTGTGTAACCTTGTCCCCGTTGCCCTTGGCTTATTTTGTTTTGATCATTGAGAAGAAAGAAGCGTTAAGTTTTCGATTTAACAGGAATTTAAGAATTTTCGCATTTTACAATTTCAAGCACCTTTTTTGTATTTTGCGAATTTTCGCATTTTTCGCATGATGCGAAAATTTTCGCAAATTACAATAAGCCCACCGGAAATGTAAACAAAAACATGGCCTGGCAATTTTTGTCAACTTAAAAGTGCAATTTATCTGCAGTAGTTGGTCCGATTTCTATACGGATCTTTGTTCTGAATACCTCAAAGTGTCCTCTCTATGATAGGTGTGAAAGGTTTGCATTTCCAACGTTTTGTGTTTTGGCATTTATTCCATAATTTTGACAATCTGGATCACTGTGCTCCGGCCTCGCTCGGGGGGTTTGCGTTTGGTATATAGTCGAGAGCCGAGAGGGTCTGATAATCGAGAGGGGGGGCAAGTAATCAAGGGGAAATTTGAAAGTTTTCACAATTTCAATTTTAGCACGAAAAATGCTTCTTTAAACGGGTTTCATTTTTTCAAATGTAGGAATTATGAGTTGCGTAATTTTATAATGAACTATTTATCGAACAGAAACGTCAAGATTGAGGATCAGAACTTTAATTAAAACGAAGATGAATATTAAGCGTAGTTGCAGTTTCTAGCGTCAAATACTGGGATCATGGAAGTTGGGAAAACTTAACCGAATCTGTGACCTCTTGTGATAACACTCAAGTGGTAGGGCTCTACCTCAGCCTGTGTTCCAGACCACTTGAAAGGGAAAGCTGGTCGGTGTAAAGGCCAGTTTCAAGTCAGTGGAATTTTCCGAGCGGACGGAAATTCTTTTGTTTACAAGAGATTTTTTTTCAACTTATTTTAATTCAATATTTTCTATAGCTATTACATACAATGAAATAACTAATCTAAATCGAATATATACATAAATAAACTAAACACTATATAATAGAAGTAAACATCAAATAATTTTTTGCATGTTATCATTCTATTTTGTACATATCTACATATAAATATACACATATATGAATCATTTGATACAGTGGCAATTTTTCAGTTCGACTTAGTACATTAGATACATTAGATACAGCCTGTACGAAAATACAAGGCCATGTAATAGCCATGTACAAGCCTTGTAGTTATGGCCTTGTAACCTTGTTATAGCCTGGAATAGCCTTGCTGTAACCTTGTAAATGGCTTGAAAAATGCTAATTAGCCTTGTAGAAGCCTTGTGGAAACCTTGTGTTAGACTGGTTGCAGCTTGGAATCTTGCTGATAGCCTTGTGATTATTTTCCAAGGTTAGTACAAGGTCATAACAAGGTCATAATCCCCTCTACAAGGCCAAAACAAAAGTTTAGCCTTGTATTTTTGTACAGGAGGGCATTGTTTAGCCATTTTCAAATCGGCAAGCATTACACTGACACTCCGGTCCATCCCAGCTTTTTATCAAACGTTTAAATATGGTCAAATTTCCGGCTGTTTTGAAATCATTGGATAATGCATTCCAAATTTTTGGTCCAAGTGATCTATAACTATTTGATCCAAAAGTGACTTGATTTGGTCTGTAATGTACTAAGTCAAATTGGTTCCTGGAGGACCTGCCCTCAGATTTAAATTAAAATATATCTTTCATGAAAAGGGGGCTCAGATCATGCATTGTTTTATAAATCTTGATACAAAGCGTTCTGAGGCGATTGCTGTTCATTTAACATTTCTTGAACTTTGATAGCAAATCCGTATAAGAACTTATACGATCATTGTGCAGGAATTGCAATGCTCTTTTGTGCAGTTTTTCAATTTTTGCTAATGATTTTGCCGAGGAAAAATGCCAAACGAGGGGGCAGTAATAGAAAAAAGAAATCACAAAGCTTTCAACTAGAAGCTGTTTTTCTTTGAAATTGAAACCAATAAAGGACTTCAGCCTCTTCAGGACGTTTAATTGTGTCACCGCCTTTCTGCAAAGATTCGAAATATGAATGTCAAAATTCAATTTGTTGTCAATTTCAACCCCGAGAAGGCGAACTGACTTTTCGGACGTTATTTCTCTTCCCTGAGTTAAGATTTTTTCTCCAGAAGTGTCTTTCCTATCTTTCCGTACTAATAAAGTGTGGGATTTTTCTGGATTAGCAATCATTTCATTCTGCCGAAGCCAGTCCAGAGCTCTATTTGATTCGTCTTGTAGTAATCTAATCAAGTCTGGCAAGTTCTTAGCGTAGGCACTGATAGTGTTATCATCGGCATAATTATGCAGACCAGCTTCTCTAATGAAAAAGAAGAGGTCATTAATGTAGAAATTAAAGAGTATAGGTCCTAACACAGACCCCTGAGGTACTCCTCAGGTAATAAAACTTGAAAAGTACTATAAACGTTGTTGATGCGAACGGATTGTTCCCTTCTTTTCAGATAGGAATAGATGAAAACCAGAGCTGGTTCATCAAATCCATAGGCGTGTAATTTTGCTACTAAAAGGTCATGGGGTATGCAGTCAAAAGCTTTTGACAAGTCCATTAGAATTGCTCCAACCAAAAAATCGTTGTTGAAGTTCTCTCTCCACTCCTTCTGTGTCAAGAGAAAATGTCACTCTGTAATTGAATAGAAATTTAGGCTTGAATGACTTTTTTTTGTGTAAAATTCCGCCCGCGCCGAAAATTCCACTGACTGGAAACTGGCCTTAACGGAGCACTAATCTGTGTTCAGATGATGAATTGAATTGCCAATAATTATGGGCATTCTTTCGCGCATCTGATTGGCTTCAATGATCAACACAACGAATGTCTTTGTTAATATGTTTGTTTGAAACAAACCAGGGCTAATCATTATCAATTTGTACAGACGTAAAAACTCAGTAGGATTAGCAGGCATTCAAATCTCCAATTCTTTCATTGTAAAAAGTTAATAGGATTGATTAGCAAACATTGAAATTTCCTATTTTTTGTATTGTAATGTGAGTTCTTCGCATAGACGGGCTTTTCCTTCTGATAACAAAACAAATAGTGATTATGCGAATTGTTAGTTGCATTAATTAACTTCAGATTGTCAAGAAAATTTCTGAACACGGATTAGTGCTCCGTTACACAGACCATTTTCCTTTCCAAGTGGTCTGGAACAGGCTACTCTACCTGAGACCCATTCCAGTCTGCATGAGTCCAAATGCCCTACAATCTTTGGGTTAGTTTTCGCGCTTCTCATTCAGTAATTCACGCTTTGATTAGTCCAACAGAATTTATTAAAAACAGTCTAGATAACAAACATTTTGGGTGTGGAATTTTATTGACCTACAAAAAGCTTTTGATATGATCAATCACCAGATTCTCCTCAATAAACTTGAATATTACGTTATAAAAGCTCTTAATGGTTCAGCTTCTATCTTAGCAATAGAAGTCAGTATGTACAGTATCTGTGCATTGCCACAACTCTATATTCACCTCAATGTTAGCTGTGGTGCTCCTCAGGGCTCTGTCCTTGGTCCACTTCTTTTCCTCGTCTACGCAAATGATCTTCCAAACTCATCTAAAAAGTTATCTTTTTGCTGATGACACAACATCTACTTTGAATCTGACAATCTTAGCCAACTAGAAACATAAGATTCTTTTGGATGATTACAAAGTCCGTCCTGAGCTAAGCAAGCATAAGAAAATCGGAATATCGATTCCTTCATAACCCCAAATGATCGTTGATGCTGGTTTTAGCTACAGTCAGAGAGATGAGTGTTGCTGCTGCTAAAGTCGCCTTCCATAGAAAATCAAGCACCTCGTATAAGGACAAGAATCGCCTGAAAAGCAATATTTTGATCTTCATGCCAAACGAGGATGGTACGCAAAAAATCAAAGGTCATTACCCCTAGTTTGCTTAGTTCTTGCATGAAAATATCGGTGCATTTGTCTCAAATTAGATGTCATGTGAGATTTACGATAACGCAAAATTGCTTCTGCAGAACACTGTTTCAGTGTGATCACGTGCCTTCCCCCAGTCAATGGCGGCATTGTTTACTGGGATTCTGCACCTTTCTGTAACTGTGTAGGAGGGGGGTCCTTCTACCTTCGGTGATGCTGCGAATGCTAACCTCTGTGCAGGCCGCCGGTTACATCATCCTCTAAAGTTGACTTATTTGCATAATGAATACTTTCATACTATACTATAATATTTATACTATCATATTAATAAGTGGCTAATGATGCGTTCCTTCTAGAAAACGATTGTTTTAGCATAATTAAGCTGCTAATGAAGTCAAGAACGTGCCAATTCTGCGTAAATTTCTTGTTGTGCCAGGGTAGACATCATATGGTGATTTATTCATCTTATGGTGTCAAATCTGTCTAACATGAAATAAGCCGACGTCAAATGTTGCTTTAGGATCGCGGGGCGCTTTCTGTGCGCGTTCTTTGCGCTTTCTTTATTTCAGTGCCAATTAGCAGAGATGAAACGTTAATCAATTGCTTTAACGAGCATGACGGACTTCATTTCTTTCTTTCTTTCTTTCTTTCTTTCTGACTTTCTGACTTTCTGACTGACCTTGAGCCCCCTCTTAAAAGTGGTAAACAATGAACTTGTTATGTTGAAAAATGGCTTGATGCTACCAAACTTGCACTAGATGTAGAAAAAAACTAACTTTATCATTTTCCATTCTCCGCAACATTCTTCAGATAAAACTATTAGCATCAAGATTCGTAAGAAATATGTTTATCAGGCTAAATATGTCAAATTTCTTGGCCTTTTATTGGAGGAAAACCTCAAGTATCTTTCTTGAATGAACTATCAAAAAAGATAGCAAGAACCAGTGGTATATATTCTTTAGAATAAGGCATCTCCACTAATTTCCTTGTATTGCTCACTATTTGCCTCTTTTCTTCAATATGGAATCATATTGTATGGGGTCTTACCTACGACATCCATACTAAGCCAATATACCTTCTACAAAGGAAAGTTTTTACACCAATTTTCTCTGAATTAAAGATTCTTAAGCTATATGATTTATTTCATCTAAAGCTACTTACCTTTGTGCATGAATGTGTAATTTCATTCTCCTACCTTCTTCCATAATTGTTTTGAAATCTTGTCATTTGTTCATCAGTATGATACCAGGAAGGCTCACAAGGGTGTATTTAAACCGCGTAAAAATACTTTGCAATATGGCTTGTGCCCCCCCCCCCTTAACTTTGTCAATATTGCAAATATGATGATGAAACTTAGCACAATGGTGTAAAAGAACAAAATCTACGCAATAGGCTACTGTTTTAATTCTTTGTTACATCCATGACGTCACTATGACATCATAATTGAGGAAAATTGCACTATTTGCTTACTATTAGCAATATTGGCAATAATTATGTTCTTGGTTGATAATTTCTTTCATACTGCTACCAAAATGTATTTTTCCTTTCCTTCCTTTCCTTTCCTTCCTTAACAAAGCTTTTTTTTTGAAAAAAGGAGGCCCGTTAACAGGCTATATTTTGGCAATCAAATTAAAACAATTATGACCACCGTCAAATTCAATCAGGTGGTTGTAATTGCAATCAAACAATGCTCGAATCTTGAACGACAGATTCGCAATCGTTTTGATTGGCAAAGGAATGCAAGGATACTTCAGCATGCCTCATTGCACCTGCATAATCAAACAACATTATTTGAATCCGCAATGTGTAGGCTACAATCATATATTGTTTTCTTTACCCTATCAAAGACAATAATAACTTATCGTAGCTGCATGGCTACAATCAAGATCAGAGTAGAACATGTAGCCACTTAGCCACGCATCAACATTCTAGCCTTTGAACAGGCGATAAACATGTGAGATGCAGAGCAGGTAAACAAAAATGTTGCTGCATGGTCGGAGTGCAAGATTTAATGTTTGAACTGAGAGTGATATCATATTAACTTGCACTGGATCTTGAGTCATACTAATACCCCCATTCCTACTGACACAGTTAAACCAGCTTTGTCGAAACCACGTTAAATTTCAACCAATCAAACGCATTAGAGGCCCTTTACATGAGAAATGTCAACCCGGGTTGAGTTGAACACGGGTTGAGTTTCAACTCGGTTGACGGTGTAAGCCTTCATCGCATCATTGAAAGTTTTGAATGGGCTCACATTCCTTCTTCTATTGTTTGCAACCATGTGACCTAATCTCAACCCGTGTTGAGATTCCATGTAAACACAAGGCAAAATAAGCAATGCTGTTAAATCTAACTCAACCCGTATTGAAATTTCTCATGTAAAGGGCCTCTTAGATTTGTTGCATTGACTAATTAGAATTAACTTGTCGGTGTGAATTGGGTATAAGCTGTCTTGAAATATGCAAGCAGTAGGATTGTTCTCAAACTCGAAACTTCCCTTGCACAATTCGCCCCTCTGGGTGCACATAACTGCTGGTGAATGGTAGTGAAGTGAGTACACCCCCCCCCCAACAGATTGGCAGCCGATTGTCTCTTCTCTTCTGAGCTGCACTCACTTAACTTCGTTAACAGCTAGTATTAAGTCTATTTGCATCTTAGAAACTTAAGCCAAAACTCATCCATCCATGCTCAAGAGATGAGATAAGGAGATTTAGAACAACTTAGATTTAGAATTACATGAAAAGTCAATACTCTGTGATCGTTTCCCCCATTAGTTGGTGATATAACCTGGCTACTTGGTTATTTCATTAGTTGCTCTTTTAGGATCTATTTCAGAACTTCGCGACGGCATGGGCATAATGGGCGACACTACTCTAGAAATGTGAATTCCACATTATTCGAAAGGAAACCTTCCAAAGCAAAAAAAGGAAAGTTTTCATTTGAATTCCAAATATGTTTACTTTGGGAAACATCTTTTGCCATATTTTTATCGTCACAGAAGATGCAAATAGAAAAATAGGAACCCCCCTCTTCTTCACTTTCTTTCCTCTACCAATTCATCTCGAAGGTGCTTCGTTCCTTATCAGAAAAATGGCATTGCATGAAGTTTGGATGCCAAAGTTCGTACAATACCGCATACCGCGCTACGAAAGTTGAATACCGCAATACCGTCAGCTTTTTCTCTTAATATTGCACTACTGCGCAAAAATGCCACCTGATACCCCAATATCGCTAACTCCGAAGTGGCCCTCATCACAGATATTCAACTCAGCGCATATTTGCATACTTTTTGTTTGCGTTTACAGGTGAAACCAGATTATTGCCAGAACTATTATCTCAAACATACCTAAACGGATTTATATCAAAAGTCATAAAATATAGTCAGTGCTGCAGCGCCGTAGTGCCATAATGCTGTAGTGCGATATAGTACCATGCTGCCGTGGTGCCGTGTATCAGAAAATGCCATCTTCATACAGTGTTATGGTATCAGAATTTTGAGGCGCTCACAGTTGCACGGATAGCAGACGAAAATGTGCTGACTTTGCAGAAATTATATGGTTGTACCTCAGCCCTGACGATGACGATGACGATTGACGATTGAATAAGAATGGCGATTGTGGCCTCGCATTATTTCAACTCTCCATCACGTTCAGTAATTGCTGTTCCAATGACCACAGGAAACACGACACACGAAATCCCACCATCACATAGACTCCTCGGAGTTTTGGGATGTCGGTGGGGCTACTAGCCTGATAACCATGGGGCTACTTGATAACCGCAAAACATTCCACACCGCAACTTGAAAATGGTATTTACCGAAACGGAGTTAAACGAAAGGATTTTACTGGACAACTATCTGAGATCACAATATATCTCAACGGGGACGAGATAATGAAGGGCAATTGACACTTGGTGTTTTCTCTTCATTTCGAGCAATTTTCTCGTCCTAGTTATAGACAGCAGTGGTATTTCCAGAGATGGTTAACAGGGGAATATCAAATTAGGGCTCTGAGGGTGAAGCCATCAGGAACATTTTTGATGATGTACCTTCTACTTTTGCGTAGAGTCCTTCTCCTGAACTTCCTTTTTTCGGTAGTAAAACCAAATTTGTGACAATTTTGTCACAGTTCCTATATGAATTAGAATCCCCAGGCAACTTTTAACATAATCAGCTAGGGTAAAAATAATTTTCTTTGACTTAGACTGTCTCTACTCGATTCCATGCGTGTCAGTGAAAGATTGGAAACATTGACATACTTAGATTTTTCCATATGAACTGCCGTTTTTTGAAAATGTTTGAAGAAGCAACCTTTGCTTAGCTTTAAACTCTTCTCACAATGTAATGTTTGTCCTCCCCCAAAATGGAAACTTTTAAAATTCTGCGTTAATATGTGTGGGGAAATTTTTGAGGTCACTATCCTCTGCCTATCAAATTCAGCATCTCTCGGAAAATGTCTTCTCCTAATCAAACCCAACCGCGATCTCCTCGCTTTTGAAAGAATCTCAAGGGCCATCTTTGTTCGAAGTAGGTGGTGTCTCAATCCACGCCCAGCCCATGGGAAATTCTGCACCATCTTCCTCTCGGAAATTCCTCGCTTTTCCTACTGATAATACCAAATACCGAACTATGATCTCCTGAAAGCAGTCCACCGTGTTATGTTTCAAAACGGGATACCATGTCATTGAAGCAGATCACTGGAAACCGACATAGAAATACCCAATAACCACAATACTGTGGATTCTAAAGGCCCCCAGTACTTAATAAAACATTCCATAAAGAAGCTCTCCAGTAAAAAACTATAGTAGGGCTGGCTCTGATCTACGCAACCAGTTGCGCATTCAATGAGAAAACCCCAATCATGTCTCATTGTCATCGCTGTTAAGTTTAAAGTTTGACAAATTCGATCAAGAAATGAAGGCCTTTCAGGAAAGATTTTGAGATAAAATGCTTTTGTAAAGTCACTTGTAAATCGATAAAAGTACAACCAATTTCAATCAACAAAATTCAGTTAACATGTTACCCACAAAATCCAAAACAGTTTTAACCCTAATCCATATGGGCTTTTTTCGAGCTACCATTTAAGGAGGCGGGGAGGGGGTGGATCTGAAAACTGCCTTAGACTCACCAGAATTCAATACAACTTGTCACAGTTACAGAATAGGTAATTTGTAGCTCGTAGCGTATTTTGAATGTGGCAGCCACGCCTTGTGACGTCACAGTGACGTCATGAAGTTGAAAATCTAAGAAAATCAGGCTTCCAAGTTAAATTAGAGTTTAAAGAAGATTTTGCACGAACTACATGCAGTTTTTCGTTTACTTTGTCAACATATTTGGCTATAAAATGTTATTTTATTGAAAATAACGATTTTGGAATGATATTTTGGCAGAAATTAGTCAATTCTGATGACGTCATTTGTGCGATTAATTTGTTTTATGTAAAAAGAGACCAAAAGAACCTGAAAAATAGTGATAACATATTAAAATGAATCATTAGAGTGCTTTTTATTGAAAAAGTTTGAAAAAAAATCGAAAAAATTGCTAATTAGTCCAAAATGGCGGTAAAAATGACGTCATTACAAAAATATGCTGACATCATCAAATTCCAGAAATTCTGGTATCAAATTGAAGCCGTTTGTTTGCTGATTCATTTGCTCTATAATACATCATAATTCAATCAAATATTTCCATTGAAATCATTGAAAACAATGATTTGCTGCTACCTCATTCCAAATATGGGCATGTCACGTGACCTGTAAGTCCTACTGTTCAAATTTTTTTCCATCAAAATGTAGGTAATAGATAATTAGTAAAAGTCAGGGAGATTGGGGGACATAGCTGATGTCGTTTAAAAACGCAGCAAATAAAACCTCGAGGTCCCCATATGGATTAGGGTTAAGAAATCTGAAGAGTAGGCAATAAACTACGTTACTACTCGGGCTTGCAAACGCTTTAGCTTGTTTGACTCATCCGGTATATACCGGGTGTCCCAAAAAATTGATTACACGGCCGATCTTCAACTTTCTTTCTTTGTCAAGTAGATCTTGGACCAAATTATTTTCCACGGTATATCTGCTTTTGTAATTGGTTTAAAAATGAGCAAATTTAGCTCTTTTTAGGGCTACCTGGTTTTGAATCATACTACAAAAAGATCCGATGATTGCCAGATCAATTTCTTTGTGAATGTAAAGCGTCTAGTTTGGTCATAAATGACAGGAAGAGATGCACACTATGATTGGCGACTTCAATTATGATAAAACATTTGAAAATTTTGACTCTAGGGCAAGATTGAGTATTTTGCTTAAAAACTATAGCTCAAAATAAAGTTTTCCAACGCGTACACTTTCTACCTAGCTGTGTCAAAAGCAACCTTTTTATCATCTATGAATATTTTTAGGTCTTTGACAAAGCAACTCAAAAAGAAACTTTTATCAAAGGTTTGATAATAAATTGTTGGTGATTCTTTAAACAGGAGTACTTTTTTAGGACACCTGGTATGTTACTCCTTACCCACTTGACTCTCTTTGATTGCAAATGAATTGATTTTGCAGATGTACAACATGTTATTGCAAACTCTGCTACAGGAACAGATGGAAATGGGGCACTTGTAGGAAAAGTGCACACGAGAAAGCAACAGAAAGCAAACATTTATTTGTTGGCTGTCAAGATACCGGAGAATACATTTGCAAAATACATGAATTACCGCTGTATTACTATTGCTCTGCGTGCAAAGGCGCACTGTGTTTGGACTGCTATTTGGCTGAGCATAGAGACCATCACACAACAACAGTTGATTTAGCGTGGAAAGGCGCAACACAGTTATTTGGTCAGCTGAAGTCTTCGAACGATATTAATCAGGCAGTTTGGCGAGCCTTTAAACATTCCGCTGACCATGTTTTGCAGCGACTCGTAAAAAATGAACGGGAAGTTCTGCAGAAATTGCAAAAAGAGCAAGCAAAGATTCAAGGGCTTGTGTCATTGTTGTTCGAAGGAGCCAGGGAACATTACAAACAAGTATTTGCAAAAGAGAAAGAACATGTTCTTCAGAATGTGACAGAGAGGAAGTACACAGATGATGCAATGAAGCACTTTCATCCAGAAGATACTTCCACGACATCTAGACTGTGCCTTGTAAGTGGCATGCATGAAATGTCAGAAATGCTTAAGTGTTTAGAGAAGGAATCAAATGATCTGAAGGTGAATACTTTGCGAGTCAAAGAGCAACCAAGTAGCGACTTTTCCCTTCGCATAAACGACCGAGAAGTATTCAAATCGATACTTGAGCTATTTGGTAGCATACGATTAGAGCCAATCATTACTGCCCCTTTCTGTCCATCTTCACTGGTAACGCTTGAAACTTTTATTAGTGGTGATTATGAATCTAAAGAAAACAACGCTGAACAGAGTACATCTCAAGAGGAATATCTCCTTCAAGGTGCACGACCGAAAGCCATACCATATGAAGGTAAGTTATGCCTGCTAGGTTTGGATTTGATTTGATAAAATCATAAAAGAAAATGCCCCGATCATCAAGATGTGCTTTCTATGGGTTCCTCAAAAAGAAAAGTTACAATGTGTAAGAATAGTTAAATAAAGCAATCAAAACTAAACGATGTAAGCCTAATGAAGTCTTACATAGCTAAAATTCAAAAATTCTTCATTCACTTCTTTACTACAACAAAACAGTACGAAGATCTTTGTTCCACCCATTTTGTTCTTGAAGTTGGTAATCTAAAGTTCTCTCTACTTCAAGTGTTTTTCTTTTATATCACAGTTAAAATTCAACCAAATACAAAATACAATATTCTGTGCCGTCCATAGCAGAAATTATGGTGGCCGATAAGGGCCAATCCTCATTTCAATTTCAGAATCCTCATTTCAGTTTTAGAATCCTCATTTCAATTTTAGAATCGTCATTTCAATATTAGAATCCTTGTTTCAAATTCAGAATCCTCATTTCAATTTTAGAATCCTCATTTCAGTTTTAGAATCCTCATTTCAATATTAGAATCCTCATTTCAGTTTTAGAATCGTCATTTCAGTATTAGAATCCTTGTTTCAAATTCAGAATCCTAATTTCAATTTCAGAATCCTCATTTCAGTTTTAGAATCCTCATTACAATTTTAGAATCGTCATTTCAATATTAGAATCCTTGTTTCAAATTCAGAATCCTCATTTCAGTTTTAGAATCCTCATTTCAATTTTAGAATCCTTATTTCAATATTAGAATCCTTGTTTCAAATTCAGCATCCTCATTTCAGTTTTAGAATCCTCATTTCAATTTTAGAATCGTCATTTCAATATTAGAATCCTTGTTTCAAATTCAGAATCCTCATTTCAATTTTAGAATCGTCATTTCAATATTAGAATCCTTGTTTCAAATTCAGAATCCTCATTTCAGTTTTAGAATCTATTTATAAAATTTAAATTGGTTTTACTTGCCATTATCTTCCACTCATTGCGCTTTTCTTTTTTGTCGGAGCTTTCGCCTCACCTCTGAGGCCTCTTCAGCGACTGATTAATTCGATTCTTCGATCAGATATGAGTTTCTAAACGTGTTCGAATTTCTATTTGACGAATGAATAATATGAACGTAACTATAATCAAAATAAGTTGTTGTTGTTGCGTCTTGGGCGTGGGACATTTGTGTTTCCCCATTCTTCTTTGGAATTTAAAGATGGTGCCATCTCACTGATGAAAACTGCCTCCGTCACCTGCCGCAGCATTGCATCACCGGGACACGTCGCTAGTTTCTCTATCGAAAGTTCTTGCTTAATACCTTCATGCCTTGCTTTCATATGTTTGAATAACATCGAGTTCTTATCTTCCTTTTCATATCTGTTTATGTGCTCGTGTATTCTCTCTCCCAAGCTTCGAGCTGACTCACCTATATATGCTTCCCTGCAGTTCTCCTCGTTCGATCCTACGCATGTTATCTTGTAAACAATGTCTCTAGATTTGCAGTTCACTTTTGGGTTTAATTGGCATGTTCTACAGTCATCCTGTTTGCAGTCTTTCTCCTTCATTGGATTTGATCTCACAAGAGCTTGTTTTAGAGACTGTCCAGCCCTTTCCACAACACGAATCTTCAATTCTGCTTCTTTTAGTGCTTTTTGGCATTGTTTCGCTAATTCGCTGTTTGGTGTTGCATCTACGAAAAGAACTGTTTCATATCCGCCTTTTGCGTACCACGTTTTCTTCTTTTCTGCCTTCTCTCTATCTCTCCTAGCACGCTCCCAAAACTTACTTCTGTACATAGGGCATTCTCCTTTTTTATGTTTGTCGATGATATTGTCAAGCTTGCTTTTGGCTTCTTTGTAAACTTGCACGCGTTATTGTTGATTGTATCCTGAGTACTGAATTCTTTGCATGAAATGCTGGATATGGTGCTTCCTTTCGTCATCTGGGCATTGGGAGGATACGTTTCTCATTATTCTAACCAGATCAGCCACTAGAATACTTGCTTTGGTTTGATGTGAGAGTGCTGAGCTATTGTTTATAAGGTGCTTGCTTGACATTGGTTTCATGTAATGAGAGAAAAGGATTTGATTTTTATTTTCATTGTCAACCTGGACACTTTCAATCCATTGCTCAATATCCAAAACTGGCATTCTGTTGTTTGGGTGGTTTCAAGGATAGTCAATGGTTACTTTAATGCTTGGATGTATCTCATTGGCTCTTTCTTGGATACGTTGCATTGTCACTTTATCACTTTGCTCATCTGCTTTTTCTTTTGGTATTGCCTTAGCTACAACATTGATATCGTCGACATAGCGTGAATACATTTGGAGTTTAATGCCTTTTCTGTGAAGTCTTTCTTTCAATTCTCGATCCCACCATACCATAAATAGCAAGGCTACATCACCTGCAATACCTACGCCTATGGCTACAGATTTCCGTTAAATGTGTAGATATGATTCTGAAGGGTTGCTAGTAGACTGATGCGTAATCCATACATGACTAATTCCTTTATTTCTTGTGAGTTTCTTGGTTTACAGTTACTTTTTGTCCATCCTGACCACCGTTTTTCTGGTTTCTTGTTTATAATGGATGCAGCGAGGGTTGGTGTTCGTCCCTTGCTCTGTCTCGTTGGGCAAAACTTTAGGATATCATCAGACTGTAATGATTTTTTGCTGGTCGTCAACATAAGGAATAGTCCTAATTCATCGAGATCTACGTTGTCAAACTCTACATCGCTTTCATTGATGAGCTCTATGCATTTGTTCACTGCAAACTCTTCAAACCGAAAATGAAATTGACGGGATTATATTCACAGATTCAAAACCACCAGAACAGTATGAATCAAAACCAAGAATTTGTGGTAACGCCAACGTCTCCAAAAGCGAACAAGCTGCACTGGAACTACCTCCAAGATTCGCCATATACAATAAGATCAATCCAATCAAGAGTAAAGCTGAAGTAGAGAAAACATTTACCAAACTCAGATGGAAGAGAGAATTTGAAAAAGATAAAGAAAACACAGATGAAGATTCTGACGATGAACCAGAGTTCTATGACAGCGCAAGAAAAAGCTACAATCTTAGAAAAATAAGACCAACCAGCTTACCATTCAACAAAAAAGCCTTTATGCCACCCTACAGTGACAAAGAAACCGAAACTAAAATAGAGGTTGCCAAACTGAAGTTACACAAAATCATAGATGAGTATTCTACTAAAAGCAAAGGAAAGGAAAACCTTGGAAAACAAGAACTGGATGGTATCAAAATATTGCAGTCTAGAATATCACAAAAAGAAATCGTGTGCTTTCCAACTGATAAATCGGGAAGGTTATCAATAGATTTTCCTTGCAACTACATCGAATCAATGACTCCACATCTCGATAGTACGTCGAAAGTCGACGAGAAGCAATATGAGACTGTCGATAGAACATTGAATGCACATATGTCTGCATGGCGCCGAATCCTAAATGGAGATGAAAGAACGAGTGGTAACTTTCAAGCAACAAATAATGCAGTTCCTCCTTTATATGGACTCAGAAAGGATCATAAACCGTGTGAAAATCAGGTGAAAGGACCACCAATGAGACCGGTGTGTGGGGCGATTGTAGCATGCAACTACCGTATCTCACATTTTCTATCAATGATACTGAGGCCAGTGATTAAATCAGCACATGAAGTTTGTGAAAGCACCGAAGACCTCCTCAGCCGAATGGAAGAATGATCTGAACGCTAGCATTATTGGTAGCATGAAACATAGGGCTCGAATCTTTAAAAAGGTCGGTGTAAAATTCTATTGCAGTTTTCTTTGAAATAAATGGCTTGGAAGGAACTTAGCGTTTTTTACTGTAAATCTGCCGTGGCAATTTATTGATATCTTAATTAGTTTCAATATGTCGGCATTTATTAAATTTGAGGCTATGACGTCATCAAATTTCTAAATCCTAAACTAGAAGAGCTATAGATTTCTGCTTGCCACCATATTGTAGACCTTCATAAACTATTTTTTCTTTGGAGGTTATATAATGTTTCCTCTATTAGTTTAGGATTTACGAGTGTTTAAATTTTTTCAAAATTTTCCATGAATTTTTTCAAAAATAGTGAAATTGCCGCCATTTTGAAAAAGATCAAGATATCAAAAAATTTCCACGGCAGATTTACAGCAAAGTACCATAAGTTTCTTTCAAGCAATCTAATTCAAAGAAAACTGCAAAAGAATTTTACACCGACCTTTTTAAAGATTTGAAAGATTTGAGCCCTATGCTGGTAGCATGGATGTAGCTGCGTTATATCCATCAATAGACGTAGAGTTTGCAATGAATAAATGCATAGAGCTCATCGATGAAAGCGATGTAGAATTTGACAACGTAGATCTCGATGAATTAGGACTATTCCTGATGTTGACGACCAGCAAAGAATCATTACAGTCTGATGATATCTTAAAGTTTTGCCCAACGAGACAGAGCAAGGGACGGACACAAACCCTCGCTGCATCCGGTATAAACAAGAAACCAGAAAAACGGTGGTCAGGATGGACACAAAGTAACTGTAAACCAAGAAGCTCACAAGAAATAAAGGAACTAGCCACGTATGGATTACGCATCAGTCTACTAACAACCCTTCAGAATCATATCTACACATTTAACAGAAATCTGTACCAACAATCGAAAGGTGGAGCCATAGGAGTAGGTATCGCAGGCGATGCAGCCTTGCTATTTATGGTATGGTGGGATCGAGAATTGAAAGAAAGACTTCACAGAAAAGGCATTAAACTCCAAATGTATTCACGCTATGTCGACGATATCAATGTTGTAGCTAAGGCAATACCAATAGAAAAAGCAGATGAGCAAAGTTATAAAGTGACAATGCAACGTATCCAAGAAAGAGCCAATGAGATACATCCAAGCATTAAAGTAACCATTGACTATCCTTGAAACCACCCAAACAACAGAATGCCAGTTTTGGATATTGAGCAATGGATTGAAAGTGTCCAGGTTGACAATGAACATAAAAATCAAATCCTTTTCTCTCATTACATGAAACCAATGTCAAGCAAGCACCTTATAAACAATAGCTCAGCACTCTCACATCAAACCAAAGCAAGTATTCTAGTGGCTGATCTGGTTAGAATAATGAGAAACGTATCCTCCCAATGCCCAGATGACGAAAGGAAGCACCATATCCAGCATTTCATGCAAAGAATTCAGTACTCAGGATACAATCAACAACAACGCGTGCAAGTTTACAAAGAAGCCAAAAGCAAGCTTGACAATATCATCGACAAACATAAAAAAGGAGAATGCCCTATGTACAGAAGTAAGTTTTGGGAGCGTGCTAGGAGAGATAGAGAGAAGGCAGAAAAGAAGAAAACGTGGTACGCAAAAGGCGGATATGAAACAGTTCTTTTCGTAGATGCAACACCAAACAGCGAATTAGCGAAACAATGCCAAAAAGCACTAAAAGAAGCAGAATTGAAGATTCGTGTTGTGGAAAGGGCTGGACAGTCTCTAAAACAAGCTCTTGTGAGATCAAATCCAATGAAGGAGAAAGACTGCAAACAGGATGACTGTAGAACATGCCAATTAAACCCAAAAGTGAACTGCAAATCTAGAGACATTGTTTACAAGATAACATGCGTAGGATCGAACGAGGAGAACTGCGGGGAAGCATATATAGGTGAGTCAGCTCGAAGCTTGGGAGAGAGAATACACGAGCACATAAACAGATATGAAAAGGAAGATAAGAACTCGATGTTATTCAAACATATGAAAGAAAGGCATGGAGGTATTAAGCAAGAACTTTCGATAGAGAAACTAGCGACGTGTCCCGGTGATGCAATGCTGCGGCAGGTGACGGAGGCAGTTTTCATCAGTGAGATGGCACCATCTTTAAATTCCAAAGAAGAATGGGGAAACACAAATGTCCAACGCCCAAGACGCAACAACGACAACTTATTTTGATTATAGTGACGTTCATATTGTTCATTCGTCAAATAGAAATTCGAACACTTTTAGAAACTGATATCTGATCGAAGAATCGAATTAATCAGTGGCTGAAGAGGCCTCAGAGGTGAGGTGAAAGCTCCGACAAAAAAGAAAAGCGCAATGAGAGGAAGATAATGGCAAGTAAAACCAATTTAAATTTTATAAATAGCCTTGGGTACAACACTCGGGATCAGATACGAATTCTTTCGAATTCAATACAAACTAGACGAGTTTTAGAATCCTCATATCAATTTTAGAATCGTCATTTCAATATTAGAATCCTTGTTTCAAATTCAGAATCCTCATTTCAGTTTTAGAATCGTCATTTCAATTTTAGAATCGTCATTTCAATATTAGAATCCTTGTTTCAAATTCAGAATCCTCATTTCAATTTTAGAATCGTCATTTCAATATTAGAATCCTTGTTTCAAATTCAGAATCCTCATTTCAATTTTAGAATCCTCATTTCAATATTAGAATCCTTGTTTCAAATTCAGAATCCTCATTTCAGTTTTAGAATCTTCATTTCAATTTTAGAATCGTCATTTCAATATTAGAATCCTTGTTTCAAATTTAGAATCCTCATTTCAATTTTAGAATCGTCATTTCAATATTAGAATCCTTGTTTCAAATTCAGAATCCTCATTTCAATTTTAGAATCGTCATCTCAATATTACAATCCTTGTTTCAAATTCAGAATCCTCATTCCAAATAGGGTTAATAGTTTATTGCGACGATCTCCCCATACAATATCTGCATAAGCAAATAACGTCAGTATCATTGAATGGTGCGCTGTCTCTCTTTGCGCTCTTAGTAGTAGATGCCTTATGCGTGTTAGTTTACATATATACCAGCCAGGTGGCATGACCGTAAGAGCCAGGTATTGATTTGGGGGCTTGGTTGTTAAAACAATAGAGGACAATGCATTTAATTTATACTTGTGGTGTAATGTAATGTGTAATTGTTATTTCAGATGCCAACAATGGGCAATGATTTTGCTCAGTGTACCACAATAGGCAGAAACTGGCTTTAGTCTGGCTTTCATGATAAGTTCTGAATGAGTAAGAAACTGAGAGTCAGTACATTTCCAGACACTAACCATGTATAATAATAATAGGCCCACAGACAGGTCTTCAGTACGATAGCGTCCAAGAAAGGTCGCAAATGAGCTAATTGCAGCTCTGCCACAGAAGAGACAGTAAGGTAAACATATGCCTCAATGAATAATGTACAAAATGGTCAGTAACGGTGCAGAAACAATTAAATTTTGAAGAATAAATGAAAGAACCTTACCACATTGATTGTCCCTAAACTGATGACAGTGAGTCCCAGTTATCGCTCACCAAAACGAGACTACTGCCTACCAAACCGAGACCGCTCAAACTGGGACTCATAAACAAACAGCGAAAAAACCGCCCTGTTCACCCCCAGTTCCAGGAGGACCAATCATCTTGCAGGAGGCAAAATGCATACATATGATTGTTTTATCCTTGCAATCTTTTTAGAAAGAAGCCGGTCTGTTATTTCAACCTGAACGTAAACAATAGCTGCCATTGCATTCATGAAACAACAGAATAGGCTCCCGGAAGAAAAAATGTTTACTACGGAGCAGGGCTTGAAAATGTCCGGCAGCGCCGGCAGCGGCGCTGCCAGGAAGTTTTTGAGGTAGATGGCTCGCAGGAAATTTGTCACTATTTCGCAGGAAATTTGTGGCATATTCTGGCATATTCCTGATTATCCAGTTATTTTCTTGTTCTACATTCCTTTAATTTGCAACTAAATTTTCGTGATAGTTTTTGTTTGAATGACGTCTTTCTACGATTTCACACTACTTGTAAAATACAAATACCTGGTGACCAAAAAAAAACTTCACAAGCTGGGTCATATAGCTGGCATTCTGAAAAAAGTTATTGAAAATGGGTTGTACGTATGGGTTTGTACCAGCATTTATTCAAAAGGCTTAGCTATCTTTTGAGTTTCTGTATAGTCACTGCAAGCTATGATTACTGTTCCAGCCTCAGCAGCAAACTGTCCAACTACCGTCTATGTAACAAATTAATTTATTAGTGTATATGTAAAAGCATCTTGTTTTCCTGTAGCATGTATTATTGTATTATTTATTTTAAGTTAGGTAATGTATTATTGTTGAAATGTATTTAGGTATATTTGTCAATGAAAACTGAACTGAACTGAACTGAACCGTCGATTCAAAGTTTTGTTGTTGCAAATACCTTGGAAGAGCATATGAGTCAAATCTTTCAATAGGGCACAGGGAAACCCGCAAATCTTCCAATTTCACGCTTATAAGCCAATGATATCGTCGTATTCCGATCACATGACTGAAAATAAGGCTTCCGAGATAAATTTTCGAGTACCTTCACGAAAATAAAAATGGATATTCGAGTAATAAAGATACAGAGCTGGTTTTACCACGAATCGATTCGAGAGGCCTTACTCCACATTTGTTTTTCTGCATTTGGTTAAAATCTTATCAGGGATCGGCGTTACATCGAATTTTATTCCTTCGAAAATTGGCCTATGTTCAAGAATTCTTCAGGAACGCTACAAATAAGATATAGCCTTCAAAATTTCACATGTTACGTGAATTATGTCCAGTAATAACATGAAGGTATTTGTTTGTGTGATTTTCGGAAATCCTAGAGGAATTAAAGATATTTGCTGCGAAGAAAGCTAATGGGCCTACCTTCACCTGCCGCAGAATCCCAGTAATCGGCATTAAATCACTCTTTTTCGCAATAATAACCAGCGGATACATTAACGAATAACTTCACCACAAATTCAATTTCTTTCCACCATTTTATCATCGATAATTTCGATAAAATGTGACAAGACTTTACAGCCTCTGCAGCAAACCGTCCAACTACCGTCGATTCATAGTTTTCTTGTTGCAAACACCAGGAAAGCTTGCATAAAACAAAAGGTTGTGCAAGGCTCAGATCTCCCATATGACACAGCAAAATGTTACCATTGATAATAGATTGTACACCTTTGAGAATAGATTGCAGGGGAAATTTCTTTACACAAATTATGTACTTTTCCGATGTGACAAAGAAATTTGCAATCTTTGAGAAATGTTTTATTTTCTCTTTATCTTGCAACGATAGAAAGACTTTAGGAGTGTGCAATCTATTCTCAAAGGTATCATTTTGCTGTGTCATATGGGAGACCTAAGTCTTGCAAAACCTTTTGTTTTATGCAAGTCTTGCAAGACTTCCAACGTGTTTGCAACAAGAAAACTTTGAATCGACGGTAGTTTGGACGGTTTGCTGCAGAAGCTGTAAAGTCTTGTCACATTTTATCGAAATTATTGATTATTAAATGGCGGAAAGAAATTGGATTTGTGGTGAAGTTATTCGTTAATGTATCTGCTGGTTATTATTGCGAAAAAGAGTTATTTAATGCCGATTACTGGGATTCTGCGGCGGGTGAAGGTAGGCCCATTAGCTTTCTTCGCAGCAAATAGCTTTAATTCCTCTAGGATTTTCGAAAATCACACAAACAAATATTTTCATGTTATTCCTGGACATAATTCACGTAACATGTGAAATTTTGAAAGCTATATCTTATTTGTAGCGTTCCTGAAGAATTCTTGAACATAGGCCAATTTTCGAAGGAATAAAATTCGATGTAACGCCGATCCCTGATGAGATTTTTACCAAATGCAGAAAAAAAATGTGGAGTGGGGCCTCTCGAATCGATTCGTGGTAAAACCAGCTCTGTATCTTTATTACTTGAATATCCATTTTTATTTTCGTGAAGGTACTCGAAAATTTATCTCGGAAGCCTTATTTTCAGTCATGTGATCGGAATACGACGATATCATTGGCTTATAAGCGTGAAATTGGAAGATTTGCGGGTTTCCCTGTGCCCTATTGAAAGATTTGACTCATATGCTCCTTGGAAGTCTTGCAAGACCTGCATGAAACAAAAGTCTTTGCAAGACCTAGGTCTCCCATATGACACAGCAAAATGCCACCTTTGACTATAGATTGCACACTCCTGAAGGCATTCTGTCGCAGCAAAATAAAGAGAAAATAATACATTTCTTAAAGATTGCAAATTTCTTTGTCACATCGGAAAAGTACATAATTTATGTAAAGAAAGTTCCACTGCAATCTATTCTCAAAGGTGTACAATCTATTTTCAAAAGTATCAATTTGCTGTGTCGTATGGGAGACCTAAGTCTTGCAAAACCTTTTGTTTTATGCAAGTCTTGCAAGACTTCCAAGGTGTTTGCAACAAGAAAACTTTGAATCGACCGTAGTTGGACAGCTTGCTGCTGAGCATTTAAAGTCTTATATCACTTTATCGAAATTATCGATGATAAATTGATGGAAAGAAATTGGAACTGTGGTTAAGTTATTCGTTAATGTATCTGCTGGTTATTATTACGAAAAGGAGTGATTTAATGCCGATTACTGGGATTCTGCTGCTGGTGAAGGTAGGCTCATCAGCTTTCTTGGCAGCAAATAGCTTTAATTCGTCAAGAATTTTCAAAAATCCAACAAACAAATATTTTCATGTTATTCCTGGAAATAATTCACGTGAAATTTTGAAAGCTATATCTTATTTGTAGCGTTCCTGAAGAATTTTTAAACATAGACCAATTTTCGAAGGAATGAAATTCGATGTAACGCCAATCCCTGATGAGATTTTAACCAAATGCAGAAAAACAAATGTGGAGTGGGGCCTCTCGAATCGATTCGTGGTAAAACCAGCTCTGTATCTTTATTTGTCGAATATCCATTTTTATTTTCGTGAAGGTACTCAAAAAGTTATCTCGAAAGCCTTATTTTCAGTCATGTGTTCGGAATACGGCGATATCATTGGCTTATAAGCGTGAAATTGGAAGATTTGCGGGTTTCCCTGTGCTCTATTGAAAGATTTGACTCGTATGCTTCCACGCATATGACTTCAAAAGGTATATGACTCGAAAAGGTATCATAAATCAAGATGCGACGATCACTTAAAATCACTGTTGCCATAGGGATCCTGTTCCCAAATGACAGTGGGTGATTTTGCTTACGTTGTACAAAAATCTCAAAATATGTCAAGATTAGGAGGCATACTATCGCATGCAAAAAGTCAAGATGTTGCAGCACCATATATACAACAGTGGTGGAGATATCTGAGAAAGTTTAGTAGGTCGCCCTGGTCCAAATAGGGTTAAAATACTTATTTGACCAAAGTCTCATGCAAGTTCATTACGTTTTGCTTACTAGTGGTCATTTTTTGTGATATTTGGACTTTCAAAATGGCGGATTTTTGTGTCAGTAAATAAAAACATGTCCCAATAGAAACGCTTGCTTTATGCCGGTTTTTCTAAGTCGTACCGCGCCATGCCGAACCATGGAAATTTGAGTTTGACTGAGGTTCGACTTTGAGCGCCTCTATTTTATGAAGAAAAGCTTTTGCCATTGTGTTGTGCATTGCCGTGCCGTGCCGTGCCGTGCCGTGCCGTGCCGTGCCGTGCCGTGCCGTGCCGTGCCGTGCCGTGCCGTGCCGTGCCGTGCCGTGCCGTGCCGTGCCGTGCCGTGCCGTGCCGTGCCGTGCCGTGCTGAACCACAGTGACGCATGCTCATGGTGGGTATGGTTGGGTTGCAGATCCACACAAACAATGGCTTTTATCATTGTGCGCATGTGTGGAAATGTTGGGGCACGGCGCGAATTAAATTTGGTTTATAAGTCACACCGGGTTAAGTCAGTCGAGTTTCCTTTGGCATGCAGTTTGATTCGGACGAACCAAGTGTAAATTTGGTTTAATAAGAGTCGCGCCACGCCGAACCAGACAAAATTGTTCGAAATTCACTCGATTCGCACGGCGTGGCACAACTTATAAAACGGGCTTTGCAGTGAACCCGTTTCTGTTCGTTTTCAGTCTTTTCCATTGGTCTTTTTTGTCGTTTTATTCAACTTTTCGTCGCTATATTTTTGATTTGAAGTGTCAAAAGTATAGCATGTTGTTGCTGTTGCAGCTGGGTTGAATGTTATCCGTTTAATGCGTTTCCACTAAACCACAGGTGGGTTAAATGATACCCAGGTTAGAATTGATCCATTCTGTGACCAATTTTTAAACTTATCCTTTTTAACTGGGTTAGTCGGCACGAAATGCAAGAAAAAGATAACTTTTATCCCATTTTTTAAACCCATGCTATTAGAAAGGCAGCTTCAAGGGAAGGTAAGCATATAAAAGTGGCTCAAGCCACTTGCAGTCAAATTCTATCCTGTCAAATATCAGGATTTCGACGTAGATCAGTTAACCAAATATGGTGCGGCACGTGTATCAGCCTATTGTCTTTGCAAGGTTATTTTTATCGAAGGCTTATATATGCTTAGATTCCCTTTAAACATGTCAATAACTTTTTCAAAAGACAACTATTGCTCCAAAAACCAATTCGAAAGATAACTGTACCGCATGTTTGTCTCATGAGCAATTGTGACTGCAAATTGTACCGGGTGCGCCAAAATAAACTTTCCACGTTTGGCAGGCCACAATAAATTGTACACTTGACCGATTTTGAAGATTTATGACTTAATTTTTAGCAGAAAGCCTGAATTAGATCCTAGGACTTTTTGCAAATTTTTCTGTTTTCAGTGTTTAGAGCTAGAAACGAGTTTCTTAGAATGTTCGTTTTCGAAAACACTGAAAACGATCAAAAAACGTCGATCAAATTTTAAAAGACTCAACATGAATGAACAAAGAGAAAACGTTTTCAGGGTGATTTGGGGATTTAGTACGAACTCTCGTACAGCAAATTACAACCAATCGATTTCTACATCCGAAATCACCACGAACAAGTTCTCTCTTTGTCCATTCATGTCGATTCTTTCGAAAACTTGATCGATGTTTCTTGATGGTTTTCGTTGCTTTCGTAAACTAAAATTTTAAGAAACTCTCTTCCAGCTCTAAAAAAACAACAAAAAATTTGCAAAAACTTCCAGAATCTAATTCAGGCTTTTTGCTAAAGATTAAGTCATGAATCATCAAAATCGGTCCAGTGTACGATTTATCGTGGCCTGCCAAACGTGCATAGTTTATTTTGGCGCACCCGGTAAATAAAAATCATATGGCTTGCAGGACCTCAAATTCCCGCTAATTCAAGTGATTTGGAAGACTTTCCAAAATGGTTCGAATTATTACCAGATTAAGATTAAGATAATTATACTAGGTTTTCCTACGAAGTTAAGTACAAAAGCTTTCTTTCAGAGCTTTCATCGGAAGAAGATGAAGATGAAGAAGATGAGGAAAGTACCACTGATGAACATATAGGTCTTTGGAGATTTTCTGAAATGATGTGTGACAAGAAGACCAGGAAAAAAAAGATAATAAGAAAGATGTCGAAAAGAGAAATGAAAGGGAAGAAAAAGAAAGAGCTGATTCGGAAGTGATTTCGTATCAGGTGACTCAAACCAATTTACGAGTTAGATCATGCCTTGTTTTGTTGCAAAAGTTATCAACACAGGATACCCATATTGCAGTTTCTTCAAGTTTGTTTTATTTCTTTTCTTATCGTGTGTTGTTCTCCATTCTTTCACCTATTAACAGCATGTTTGAGAGAGCACAATTTTTTAGAGCACAATTTTTTGTTCTTTTTTGAGAGAGTACAATTAAAAGAGGAAACAAAAAGTAAAAACGGAAGGGAGAGAAAAAGAGAAAGAGAAGAAGGATGCAGCTTAGCTCATTCGACCAATTCCTAAGAAAGATGTATTCTGAGGTTGCTGAGGTGATGCGTCTTTTTAGGGTGCTGTTAAACCTAGAGTCTCCATATAAGAAGATATCTAAAAGTGCACATTGAGATAAATCGTTTATATTGATTCCTGTTTCAGACAGAACAGCAGATAACTTTCCAAGGAGGAGTGTTCTCTGTGATCAAAGTCTTGTCAAAGCAGCATGTAATTTTCGATATTTTCCATACCATCATTTAGTAAGCACATACAGGATCGGACATATTGCAAAAGCTGTGCCGAAACTCATGCTCTCTAAAAACCCTTAATCCTACCCTTAACTGAGTGAGAAATCTGAGAAGATATGGGTTCAAAATCTCCATATATTTCATCTTTTTCAGGTCTTGTCAGTTTAATAAGCCTAGATTGAAAAATGTTCAATGAAGAAGAATTTCGTATTAGTTGGGGCTCTGATAGCATTGATCATGCAGACTATGATAGCAACATGAAACTTCCTACACCTTCCCAGTTTGATGCGCTGAAAAAGATAAGAATCAGAATCCAGCTCAAATCTGTCACTAAATGCTATTTCAAGACTGGGGTATTTGGGCCCAATCGTCCCTTTGAAGGTATCCATCATAACTCTGCTGCAAATGACAATACTTTCCTGAAATGTGGTACAGATACGTAGTTTGATGCATTGAATAAGATGACAAACAGACCCTCTTCCAAATTTGCCCCAAATGCTATTTTTAGACTGGGCTACTTGGGTCCAGTCCCTCTGCAGGGTATCTATCATAACTATACTGCAAATGATTATACTGCCCTGGCATTTGGTACAGCTACGTAGGTTGATGCCCTGAATAAGATGAGAAATAGACCCGTTCAAAGATCTGCCCAAAAATGCTATTTTTAGACTGGGATACTTGGGCAAAATGGCCCAATCCCTTTAAAGGTATCAATCATAACTCTGCTGCAAATGACAATACTGTCCTGGCCTGTAGTACAGATACGTAGGTTGATGCCCTGAATAAGATGAGAAATAGACCCGTTCAAAGATCTGCCCAAAAATGCTATTTTTAGACTGGGGTCCTTGGGCACAATGGCCCAATCCCTTTAAAGGTATCCATCATAACTCTACTGCAGATGACAATACTGTCCTGTCCTGACCTGCAGTACAGATACGTAGGTTGATGCCCTGAATAAGATGAGAAATAGACCCCTTCAAGGATCTGCCCCAAAATGCTATTTTTATACTGGGGTACTTGGGCACAAAGGCCCAATCCCTTCAAAGGTATCAATCATAACTCTGCTGCAAATGACAATACTGTCCTGGCCTGTAGTACAGATACGTAGGTTGATGCCCTGAATAAGATGAGAAATAGACCCCTTCAAAGATCTGCTCAAAAATGCTATTTTTAGACTGGGGTACTTGGGCACAATGGCCCAATCCCTTTAAAGGTATCCATCATAACCCTACTGCAAATGACAATACGGTCCTGTCCTGACCTGCAGTACAGATACGTAGGTTGATGCCATGAATAAGATGAGAAATAGACCCCTTCAAAGATCTGCCCCAAAATGCTATTTTTAGACTGGGGTACTTTGGCACAATGGCCCAATCCCTTCATAGGTATCAATCATAACTCTGCTGCAAATGACAGTACTGTCCTGGCCTGTAGTATAGATACATAGGTTGATACCCTGAATAAGATGAGAAATAGACCCCTTCAAAGATCTGCCCAAAAATGCTATTTTTAGACTGGGGTACTTGGGCACAATGGCCCAATCCCTTCAAAGGTATCAATCATAACTCTGCTGCAAATGACAATACTGTCCTGACCTGTAGTACAGATACATAGGTTGATGCCCTGAATAATATGAGAAATAGACCCCTTCAAAGATCTGCCCAAAATGCTATTTTTAGACTGGGGTACTTGGGCACAGAAAGGTGAAAATGTTCTTTGAAGGTGAAACAAAAACCAGAAAGGTTCTTTGAAGGTGAAACAAAATCTAGTTTAATGTTTGACCAGATATTACTTATTTATGTGATTTCCACTTTTGCAAATTATCGACTTACCTTTAAAGACTGAATTCTTTCAATCTTTTTGCTCCCTTATTTTATGACATTCTTTGAGGAAAACTTATGTTCATATGTTGTGGCCCGTTGTGGCAATAAAGTTTGCAAAATCAAGCTCTCAAACAATCATGCTTTCTGTTCATAAATTGTATCAATTCTTCGTCATTTTATGTTCAGTTTCTCCCATTATTATGCTGTCAAACGATGAAAATACCTTGTTCAATTTTGTCCCAAAGGACCTAAAACTTTCATCATTTCATCGAAGCAACCAAATAGTGTTTCAAGTATTGGAACCTTGATTTCCTGTCTGGAATTGATTTCGGCTGTTGGGAATGCCGCTTTGGTCGTTCCTGGAGGCAAAGGTTAACTTCCTTTCGCTGGGCCTAAGCCCCCTCAAAGGAAGCGAGAGGTCCGTGGAATGACGATGTTTAAGAAAATTATTTCTCAAAAACCAGGTGGAGTAGACCAATGGGCAAGCAACTCTGGTTAGGAAATTTATCTGACAACGCAGATTAAAGATTTCCAAAGGTTCATCAAATGTACAGGGTGTCCCAGAAAAGTGTTCGACTTTTAAATTTGTATACATCAGGAAATATTTGATATACCGGGTGTCCCAAAAAAAAGTTCCGGCGTTTGATTGAACGCAGACAAAAAAGTTCGTTATCTGGCAATTTCTGTTCATTCTAGGTACATGCTGGACATTTCAACTTACAGTTTGGCGTATCGTAGGAAGAAATCAGTAATCTGAAGATGGAGTTATTAGTCCTAACATCGCAGCTTCATCTTGAAGGCAAAACCAGAGAGATTAGTACGGCTTTCTGCATCATCGTGGTGGAGGGGGAATCTCCGGATGAGCAACACAAAAACTGGGTTGACACTTTGTTTCGTTGCCTTGACGACGTGCAAGAGTTCCGTGAATTGAGCATATTTGAATTAAAGGTCTAAAAATCGAATCTAATAGGTCTCAGGGGGAAAATACTACGTTCATACCTTGCCACTCAATTCGGACTGGACGAACACACAAAAATGCACTATTGCATAATATGGTAGGTCGAAAAAGCAATTGAAACTATTCTTTAGTTAAGAAAAGACAGTCTATTCTACTCCGTGCCGTGAAACCGTGAAACAGTAAGAATTCCCTTTTGAAATTCCCAGTTGGCACCAGGCAACAATAACAGCAGCAAACAGTGGTCCCGAGACCTATTTGTTTCTATTCTTCACACCTTAGGCTAATTCACACAATTAAAAATGATTTAAATCTAAATTCCGTTCAATTACAAAGCCACGCTTTCTCTTGTGAATAAAATTTCTGCCCGCTCGGGACGTCAAGGTAATGAACGAATTGTCAACTCAATTTTTGTGTTGCTCATCGAAGGAGTCCCCACCATCACGAAGCAGGAAGGCGTAATAATCTCTCTGGTTTTGCCTTGAACATGAAAGTGAAATGTTAGAGCTCATAACTCCATTTTCAGATTACTAATTTCTTCCTACGATATGCCAAACTGTAAGTTGAAATATCTAGCACGTAGCTAGGATGAATAGAAAATTGCCAGATTAAAAAGACTTTTCTCTGTGCTCAATCAAACGTCGGAACTTTTTTTTGGGACACTCGGTATTGTTCTCTATTGTTTCAAGAACAATTGCCCCTTATCAGAAGCTGCTTCTTACAGCGCTGAACCTCATTATAGAAAGTAAATCATGGACCAGAATCGAGCAAGGAATTCTCATTCCCATGCAAACCCCTTACCTGGATTTTACATTGTCTGGGCCTAAAAACTAACTTGTTTTGCCAAAAACAAAATTTTCGAATCCAAGATCAGTCTCGTGCGCTTCATTCTACATGATTAAAAGATGGCGTACGTGTAAACTTTTATTTGACATCTTAATAGGTAATCTCATCCGGTAAGTCGTTTTTGCTTTCAGGTTGCTTTGTGTTGGTCCTGCCTTTAAGCAATCATTTGAAAATTGCATACCCTTGCAGGAGGACCATTTGAGGGAAAATACCTTGTGCCGGAGCAAAATAGCTTACAACGATGCCTGTTCAGTGGCACTTTGCACAGTGAACATTTTTTAAATACTCCTCTGGGCATTTATCAAATTTACTGAGATGTTCAACTTCAATTCAAATGATCTCTTTTACATCTGAATTTCAAACAAGAGTAACAATTAAAACTGGATATGACAACAGTCAGCGAGTGCAGCGACTTAGTATTTGCACCAAATACAAACAAGAAATAAATTGGAAAAATTATTGCTGTAAAGCTTCATCAAGAAATCAAGAATTTTTAAATCATTTTCATTCTAGGAAAAGGAACGCTCCATGAGGTCAGAATGTTTGGGACATTTCATTTAGTACCTGTGACAAAGGCCGAGTATTCTCTATTAATTTTAATGGAGAATACTCAGTCCTATGGTATTGAGGCAAACGGGGATTTGGAATTCTTGCCTCGTAAGTCAAGTCATTGATTGCCTTTTAGATTTACTCAAACCAGATAATAAGCAAGATGAAATCCTTCAGTTGAAATTCAAAATCAAATAGTGGAAAATTGTACTGATAGCATCTTCACGGAAGCTGTGCCGACGGCAAACTTTAATTTGTGGGACACCCTGCAGGTAATACCATATACAATCCTTGCCTCATACCATCGGCAATACATACCATATGGCAATATTTTCTTCATAATTCATCGATTGCCTTTCAGATTTACTCAAACCAGGTATTAAGCAAGTTGAAATCCTTCAGTTGAAATTCAACATCTACTGGAGGAAAATTGTATTGATGGCATCTTCACGGACGGCAAACTTGTTTTTTGGGACAACCTGCAGGTAGTACCATATCTTTTCTATTTAGAAATTGACCCTTGAAGATTTCAAGGCGTTACACAGATTGAGCTACCGTCATTTATACCCACTTCAAGTCAAGTGATCATGCATACAATTCAGCAAGAATCTCCTTATTAATTGATACAGTGACTGTACCCCTATCACGCTACTCATGGTATAAAGTTTTTATCATGTGTGAAAAGATAGTTTCTTCAAGAGCACAATGGCATGCTGTCAAGAGGGTGTAAACAAGTGGGTGTTAGCTGAGATTCCATTTACATCCTTTCATAGGGGTTAAAATTAATTAGTACGCCTAACTACGTTTACACATTACCGTATATATATATGTATATATATAGGTCGAAACGAAAAAGTACAGTGCACAAGTAAAAATATAAGTCGAAACGAAATACAAAATGAGTACAGGCATCACTGATTTACTGCAGACTTGTGTATTTTTTATATATTTATTGACGTCAGTCTCAACAGGAAAGCCAATGGGCGCTGTGAGCGCTTTTATGACAGGGAACTACCTCTGTCAACCTGCTACCTGAGACTGACTTTCTCGGCAGCATCTAAGGCTTTTAATACCGAGCATTGTCATATTTGACGTCTTATTAATAAAAAAATGGCGCTTTGGCCTAGGCCTTTTTCAGCCTAATGTTTTGGAGCTATCACCGGACTTTTCTCGGTGTGCTTTCCTTTTTGGCATTAGAAAATGCTGCAATCAGTGTTGCTTGGCCAGGAACAATCGTTGTTGTCCATCTTTTGGCCCTACAACATTACTTTCTGCCTGAACTCATGATGTCTTATGTGCAAGGAAATAAATAGGTCGAAACGAAAAAGTACAGTGCACAAGTAAAAATATAAGTCGAAACGAAATACAAAATGAGTACAGGCATCACTGATTTACTCTTGTGTATTTTTTATATATTTATTGACGTCAGTCTCAACAGGAAAGCCAATGGGCGCTGTGAGCGCTTTTATGACAGGGAACTACCTCTGTCAACCTGCTACCTATATATATATATATCCGTCCAGTTTGGCTTCCCGTTTACACAAGAAATTGTGATGTTTGTCATCCAGTGAAAAAATTGTTTTCTACTAGGTTACTAGTTTCTAAGGCTTGTAGCAAAGCGTGTGTGCTAATTAGCACAAAGGACAAACACAGCGTGCCAACGACAAAGGAGCAAAGCCAGCAGGCATCATTATTGCGCCTCATAATGAATAAAAATACTCTGGTCGTGAACTCTTAGAAAAATTCGTGCGTCCGTCCAGTTCATCCGGTAAAAAAATGTTCATCCGGTTTAGTTTCAAATTAACATGCTGGCGTAGGTGGGCTAAAAGTTGTACGGGCAGTCGTACTGATATTCGTGCTGATAGCCAAGTCTCGTGTGAACAGGGAGGCCTAAGGATATTCATCCTTACAAACATTCATCTGGTACTGTGTAAATGGTTCTGAATTCGTCTATTGACCAGGAAATAGCTGACTACAATGAAATAGCTTGTTAATGTTTTAAATGGAAGTTAACTGATGCAAGAATTCAGTATTCTCCTCTAGCTTGCCTGATGACAGCCATGTGACATTGCAAAACAACGAATTCATCTGTATCACCTCCTTTGTCAGGATGATGCTTGAGACATAGCTGGCGGAAGGCTTTGTTGACTTCTCCGTTTGATGACGACATCTCAACTCCCAAGTAGATGTAAGCTTTTTCAAGAGCTTCTGATTGAGGGATACCAAAAATTGTTTGTGTTAATCGATCAAATATAACATTTGTAGTCGCTGCTGCTACCCAACCTCCTACAATCCCCCCTAAAACTGTACCCCATGGACCTAAGAGCGAGCCAAGTGCTGCTCCACCGACACCTCCAGTCATTCCTCCGATAATTGCAGCTGTATCGTCAATCAAGCTCTTAGCACACCTCTTGCCACTTATCTCTCCTGCCCACCAACGTTTTATGTGCTGGTATGCTTTATAAAACAGATGAACAGCTGCTAGACCCACCATAACTACGGTACCACCTGTCTTATCGACCATTCCAACAAACTCGTCAATTGAAGAAACAACCCTCCTGTCACTGATCAGTCTAGGTAGAATTTCCCTTATGTTATCCTTAGCAGCTGCTGGAATCATAGACCAGGCCCTAGCAAATCCAGCGCTGACAGACGTGCTGTTCAGTTCACTGTCCTTGAAACGCACTAAATCGAAACCTTGGCAATGATCTGCAGGAAGAGAATCTTCGCTGTAATCTAGCATTTGCTCATAAACCATGTTCATTCGATATCGAAAGGCTTGATCTTTATTAGCTCTTTTTGTATCTTCAGAGAGCTTCTCGGCAAGCATTTTGAAAGCCTTCTCGTTATTGATCGTAGCTTTCAGTGATCTCCACTGAGGCGCATAGGGCCTTTCTTGTTTCTCCATGTAAGCAGAATTTTCTTCGTCAAGGAAAAACAATATGCGACATAGGTCTTCTTCCCTTCCATCAAATGTCTGTATGAGCTTTTCTCTGATGGTGTCCATCCACGGAAGGTCTTCCATTGCTGAAGCCATTTAAATTACTGTTTGGCTTGGCTCTCGATCTTCGACCTGTGATTGAAAAACATTGCATTTCAGAAATATTGCATTACAGATCCTGACGTGAGGCGAATTGAGGTGAGGAAAGATGAGGCTATGTGAGGCGAGGCGAGGTGTGGCAAGGTGAGGTGAGGTAAGGTGAGTGGAGGCGAATTTGAGGCAAGATGAGGTGAAGTGCGGCGATGTGAGTGGAGGCAAGTTGAGGCAACGACAATAATGAATACAGTGAACTAATCTAAATCATCCTTTCTATGGATTGCGCAAACATCTGCTTCTTTAGTTTGTCCAGAACACAAAATTTGTCGACTGTTGCGCTAAGAGAATATATCTTCTTTCGCCTCCTGTATAATTATCGTTGGCATAATACCACTAATTGTCTCACTAGTACATATGGAAGGGGAGTATCTTTTTGCAATTTTCCAAAACATGTACATAACTGCGGAAAATCTAATATAAACCTTAAAGTGCACCTGCGGGCAAAACTTTTTTCACGCATTTCGGAAAATAGACACAAATTACTATTGAAAAGTGAAAACGAATTTGAAATCCGTCAACCCTGTCAAATTTTATCGCGCAGTGAAGTTTGAAAAACAAGGAAGATTCTGTGCAACGAACGCGGATTTTTTAATGAAAAGGAGTCTGGCACTAATGTAGCTGTGACGTCCACGAAGTTACGAAAATTTAGGGCACCGTATAATTTGCTGTAATTTATAGTGATAGGCCCGGTGAAGTGCGCGTAGCAAAGCACAGTTTTGTGAAAATGCCAAACAGATGCGTTGCTGGACATTGCAGTAACTTCCCGAATGTCGAACAAGGAATAGTGCTCCATGCTTTTCCATTTTACGGCGATGAACGTCCAACTGCAAGGAGGAGAAGGCGTCAGTGGGTAGAATTTGTTAAGGCGAAGCGTGCGAGCTGGGAGCCAACAGCTACATCAAGGTTGTGCTCAGCTCACTTCAAGCCTGAAGATTTCATGCGACGGTTCCATAACATTGAAGGTCAGGGACAAGCAGTCATTCCACGGCTTATTCGTGATGAAATTGGGGTCGTACCTGTACCTACTGTTCATGCCACGCCAACGAATTCCAATGATGATCGTCCCGATGCCTGCAGTGGCCTATCGTCAGCACAGAGGAGAAGGCGAAACCGACAGGTTAGTAGTGCAAGTCTATTTGATCGTTATTCCATCATATACCCTTTCCTTTCTATTTTTTCCATTGTAGAATTCCATTTAGAATTTTGTAAATCTAAAAAACTTTTAACCCTAATTTCTAGCTTGTACGGGATGCGTTTGAAAACTCACGTCAATCTGGAGGAAGTGCCACTGCAGCAGGTGATGAAGCAGAACACATCCCTTCTGAAAGTGAGACAACGTTTTACGATCCTGCAGTCTTAGACGAAAATTTATTACTTGCAGCCGGTTCCAGTGCCGGTGATATCATTGAAGGTTTTGAAAATGATGAAGAGCTGGTAAGTTTATCGTTGTTTATCTGGAGTAAGTGTAAATCAAGGGTGATGTAAGATGAGCAAAACTTGGTGATCATTTGGTTTCTTACATCAGCCAGACGAGAGGGGCAGTGTCAGAATTGAAAATTTTGTGAATATAATTTTTACTACACATTTCCTGCATAAAAATAAATTTCAACGATAGTAAACCACAAAACATATGTTTCTTACCCACAAAGCTAAGAATTTATAATAATTTATGCACTTTGTTGTCCTTTTTGACCAAACAAACTCTGCAGCTTCTATTCATCATTATATGAACTCTGTTGCAGTTCATGGTATCACCTGAATAATCTAGGTTTTTAGTTTGTAATTCACATTTTCCCACAGTTCAAAGATTCATGCTGTCAAACGACAGAGCATTGCACTGGGTGTGAATATCTAAAAGAAGACAACCGCAGACTAAAAAACAAAGTCATAACATTACGAGCCAGACTAAATATTCAAAGAAACACAGCAAGGAAGTTCATATTCAGTAAGTATAGCTGCCCACTTGTACTTGTTCTCCTCTTTTCAAAACCAGTTGAATCTGCATGCAGGTTTAATAAATTGTTATACAGTACATATGTGTGGAGGTAATGCCACTTGTATAATGGAAGTATTCAATAGGGTTTCAACAATAGACAGAAAAGAAGAAATTTGGTCACCTACAGTAATAGACCAATCTTTTTCAGATCTATGCAACCAAGGTTGCAGTTTTTCATTACTCTTGCCAAGATTGTTGGTAATGGTATCATGGATCAAACAGTTGTACCAGCCACCAGCTACAAGTATTTTTTTTGAGATAGTATGTGTCAACAGATGGTTTCAGAATTAAAATATTATCATGATCCTTGTGTTCAATAGGGTTTGGCCATAATGTGGCTGGATCTCCCTGCTGTTATCAAATACAGGTAAATGATTAGTGTTTTATTTTCAAGGGAAAAAAAGAAAATTAAACCCATGTACCCACTTTGAGGAAGAACCATCTGATTCAGCTGATGAAACCGATGAAACTGAAGAGGTATTTCAACTTGATGAGGAACTTGAGTCAGCTGATGAAGAGCAAGAATTGTATGAACCAGATCGGGACATGGAAATGGATTCAGATAGCGATATGGACTCAGAACAGGAGACAGAAAAGTATTTAAAGTTATTGTAAGCATGTAAAGTTGAAATCCCCATAAGCTCACAAGAGCCCATGTTATGCATGGAAAGAGCAGCACAGATTACTTTCTGTTATGCACCATTTTTTGGAAATATCAATTGCTAGCAGCATAGGTTCAGTGAGATTCATCAATCCACTTTAGGTCTGATACTGTACATACAGTATCTGGATGTAAATAAATTACAGTACAGTAGAGAAAGCTGGAAATTGAGATGAAACTTGTAAGATTTGAATAGACGATTGTGCTACAGATGGCAGCGAGGAATTTTTTACCAGAAGATGCATTGCGTTCTAATAAAGATTCTTTCACAATTCTATAGGAATTTGATCAAAGAACGCAGTGCATCTTGGTAAAAAATTCCTCACTGCCATCTTTAGTGCAATCTTCTATTGAAAAAGGTTAATTTTTCAAAAATTTCTCGCTCTCTTGCAGCTGCAACCTGACATTTGAAAGAGGAGATGTAAGAAATGAGCCAAAGCATATTGTTTTCTTGTCTCAGCTTTCACTGCTGTTTAAATTTTGCTTCGTTTGCAAATCAGACAACCCACTTGTTGTAACCAGGCAGAAAGGAACAATGGTGGAGGTAAAAGCTACTTGCTGCAACATGTCATGTGGTTACCAACACAGATGGTGCAGCCAGCCTTACCGGAAAGATTCAAAGATGCCTGCTGGAAACTTGCTTTTGTCAATGGCCACATTATTTGCAGGTGGATCTATCAGCAAGGTCATCACCATATTCAAGCACATGGGTCTTGGTTGTGTGTCCTTCACTACTTTCTTCACAATACAAAGGGTAAGAACTATGCATAAGATGCAATCAAATTACTGGCTGCAGACACCAACATTTTCAGGACCTGCCGGGGGGTACTAAGCTTGCGGATGGATGGGGGGTCTGCCGCCCGGTTTTCAGAAAGCTACCCTCTTCTAATTACCGAACTTGCTTTTGATACCCACTTTAATGATGAATTTTGGCAGAGAACTGCCCATTTTGAGCATTTTCTCCGAATTTCAGCGAAGCCCCACCTATGTTTATGGAAAATCTGCTGAAAAAGGACCCTTGTTTAGAGAATTTTGGGCCCAAAAACCCACCCATATGGGCGGCACATACCCGTACCCTGAACATGTTATGTACCTCCCCCCGGGGGACCTGCTAACTAACATAAAGCTTATAAGATGGTAACAGAACTGTTCAGTCCTTGCTTCCCTTGTTCAGTGTTGGATTCTGTGGATTCTGGCCATCAGTACACCAAAACTCTAACAGGGATGTGGGAAACAAATTAGCGTCTATAAATTTCTGATTATTTCTGTGAGGAATACCAGCTGTACAGTATGGCAGGTGTACATACATCCACAAAAGTTGTGAATGGAAAGAGATGGGGTAAGTACAGTACACATAAGAAACCAGGGAAATACTTGTGGGCATCAAGCACTCACAAAATAGAAAGAAAATCAATGTGAAAAGCTATGAAAAGTGTAGTGCCAATCTATAGACGATTCTGCTAAAGATGGCGGCAAGGAATTTTTTACCAAGATGCACTGCGTTCTTTAATCGGATGCCTGTAGAATCGTTAAAGAATTTTCATTAGAACGCAATGCATCTTGGTAAAAATTCCTCGCTGCCATGTGCTCTATTCATAAATGGGAGGTTCTCAATTTTTCCTGATTTTGTTTTCACAGACAAAACTATTTCCAACAATTTATCTGTTTTGGCAAAGATATCAGAAGAAACTCTTTGATCAGATTATTGGTAGCAACTCAGCAATTGTAATCTCTGGGGATGGTCGCCATGACAGTATGGGCCATAGTGCCAAATATGGGGCTTACAGCATCTTTTGCAATACACATCCTGGAGTTCTTCACTTTGAAATGATACAGGTAATTATGTCTACATGACTCTTCCATGCTTCTATGTGGTAAGGGAACCCACTTGATCATAAGGTACCATTATGGTACTATCAAACAATCATTTACACCAGGTGTGTCAGAAAAAATCAGTATTTGCTAATTCAAAATCTTGGAATTCTCTCCTAAAGTCCGGCTTCAAATCTAGAAAGAGTGTCACCCCTACTATTATGCAATTCATCAAAACTATTTGCAAATTTCCTCTTTCTCAGTCAGTTAAGCTGAATTGTCTTAAATATAGTTATTGTTATTATTATTGCAGAGAAACGAAGCTGGAAGCAGTACAGGGATGGAGTTATTGGGCTTTCAAAAGGCCATGGAATACCTCAATAGATCTGGATTGAACATTTCTACATTTATTTCGGATAGACATGGCTCAATTGCAAAGTCCATGAGAGATGATTACAAAAATATTAAGCATTACTTTGATCTTTGGCACTTGAAAAAGAGTAAGTTGCATTTTGTTATCAATTGCAAATTGTGTACTAGATGTATATAGTGCTTGAATTATTGGAGGATTGAAATATTGCTTGTGGTTACATGTGTTTAGACATGTGCAGTATGAATGAGCTCCTGTTTTCAGCACAAGGCTCCTACAGTATACCATCCAAATTGTCACTTTTACAAAACTATCTTTGAAATTGTTGTATGAAATTCAGTAAGCTTCTCGTAAATATTTCTTCAAAAAAAGGAAATTGAAGCAGGACTTTTTTTCTATATTCAAGAAAATTTAGGAAAATCTGATATGGTCCAACCTTCCTTTCCAGCATTGAGGAAACTGATGTTAAAAATTGCAAAGGAGAAAGATTGTGAAATTTTGAATGATTGGATCAAGTCATGCACAAACCAATTGCACTGGAGTGCAACGGCTTCTGTAAACTGCGGGTCCGCAGGTCCAATAAAATGCGGGTCCCACGGGGTCCCACTCCAAAATTGGTGGCGGGTCTCTTTGTGTAAGGCGTGCTACAGCGGTCGACGGGTCTTGCGAGGCTTACGCCCACTTCCTGTTTTCATCCTCGAATGCTTGCGTTGTTGGGGAGATGAACCTCGGTCTGCATTGTTCAAAACAATTGCAGATCGCGTAAGTCCTCACCAATAAAAACTTCCGTCATTGGAACATGCGCAGAACGTAGTATTTCGTAGATTGATTACTTCATTCTGAGTTTCGTCCTTGCGCAGTAAATGACAAAGGTCGCACTAGCCTGTTTGAAGGAGCGATGCCGTTGACTCATAGTAATCAGTCTATATTTTCCCAGCAAAAGCAGCGTGTGTTCTTAGGCCAATGTTCAGTCGTGTTGATGGTTTCGTCTATCTGGTTGATCAACAAACCATATATAGTGGTAGGCCTAGGAGGTTGGTTTTGTGGTGGTTATTGGCTAAATGTACTCATCATGTCGGGGTTTTGGGTGCAGGACTACTACAAATTCTGCTGTAAAAGCACAAGGAAAGGAAGACATTGTGAGTACACGAATTTTTTATAAGAAACGCCCACTTCCAGTACTGGGAAAATATAGCTTAAGAAAATATTTGTTTTGACAAAGGGAATCCTTCACATCTTTTTACATCATTTTCACTCGTTTCCTGTCCATATTACTCCGAAGGTACTTGAGTAAAGTCTAAACACCGGAAAGGCTTGGAAAACTTCAATTTGTCAAACGTTCAGGCCTGAGGCTCAGGGGGAGTACCTTCATCATCATCATAAGGCTAAAATGCACTACCTATCTTACAAGGTATGGTAGCTTAAAGAACATAACAAAAAACAGGTGAACTGAACTAACTAACGAAGGGAAGAAACAAACAAGCAAATAATAAAAATGTACCCAGGGAGTAATCAAAATTTGATAATTTTAAGAAGCTTTCAGTACTGGGTGTAATTCTTAGTTTCTTATAAAAATACGTGTACTCAGAATGCAAACATATTTTTGCACATAGCTGTGTTCCAGACTCAAGAAAAAATCGATCAAAAAGCCTAATGAATATGCTGCAAACATTTTCATCAAACTATGTCTTTGTTTATTCCCAATAAGCAAAACGAGCAAGCGGAAGTACCCTTCGGATTCCTAGAAAAATGCTCAGCATTACGATATTTTGGTGATCTTCTCTGTTTCAAAATATTAAAGGCCATTTTTTTTCATTATTTCACTACAGGACCTACAGTATGTCGCTATTTCGTTATTTCGCTATTTCATTTTTTCGTCGAATACCCTGCAGATGCTATGAAAGTATCGAGCGATGCATGGGGACTTCCCCATGTGAAGGGATCCCCTCCAAAGTACAAAGTTCTCCCATATTTGCATTGGAATTGCAATTCTTTGCAAGCTGTGACTCAGGATCTTTTCATTGATCAGGTACGATTTCACAATGTATTCTTCTCTTTGTGACCTTTGTAACGATCTGCGTCACCATTCAATCCCATCGATATTGGTTTCACTCGATGAATTGCAGCGATGATGAATTGCTGTATCGCTTCTTTCTGAACGAAAGGCTCCTTGCCGCATACAGCGGCCATTTGTATATGGCCGTGGGACCTACATTCAAAGAGACCCGCAGACCCGCATTTTATCGGACCTGCGGACCCGCATTTTACAGAAGCCGGGAGTGCAACAACAACTAGCAGTGGTGATGGTGATCTGATATTAGCCAAGTTTAATGTATTCTTGGGCCACATTTTGGACAAACATGAAAACTTGGATAATCCATTGTTTAATAAATGTGCACATGGGATTATATCAGGAGAAAGGAAATACTTGATTGAAGGTAACACATTACAGTAACCTTCCACTGCCTTATTCACTATTTGTAATTGCTTTTTTGCAGTGTAGAAGTGAGGAGGACAGAAAGGGGTAAATACACCCCCACTTTGAACAACTTGGCTAAAAGTTTAATTGGAAAATGTGATAAAATGTCTGGGTATACCTTTTACCCTACCCAAAATGTTAGACTTCACTTTCTTGTCTTTCTTTGCCTCTGTTTACTTGTGGTACTTAAGATTGGGGACGACATAATATCAGTCATGAGGTTTTGTGGCAGATAACTTTAGATAGCAATTGTTTTCTTTTAGATTCCCCTCCTTATGAAAAAATCCACAAAGCCCTGACAAACACCAGATTGGTAAATGCCATCAAGCAGGTGTCTCCAATTGACCAGACAAGTTGCCTGGAGGGACTTCATTCAGTTCTGAATCAGTTTGCGCCAAAAATGATTGCCTTCTCTCACACTGGTATGATCTGCAGGTAAGCTTGTAATAAAGTATACAGTGAAATTTATGTTTGTTGAGAAGTAGTAGTGCATTAATACAACAAAACTAAATGGATATTTTTGTAACAAATCAATAACAGCAAACATACAATCACTACACTTTTCTGTGTGCCTGATTCAGAGTGATAGCATAGCCAATCCTTGTAGTTCAGCTGCATATAACAAAATAATATCAATGGGTGTGCCAAACAGCTTTCTCTTCGTCCATTCATGGCAAATCTCATGCTACAATCCAATTCAAGCTTTTTGCAATGGTTTAGGGTGTGAGTCCCCAAAATTGATCCAGTGTATGATTTATCAGCCTGTCAAGGAAGTTTTTTGGCACAGCCATTTAATTCTACAGGTCAAGCATGTGGTGATTTAAGCTTTTTCCTTTCAAGGCACATCCTTGCTGCAACTCATTTCAACTTCAACCTTGACCGAGAAGAGGACTGCAGAGAAACTGATGGAGCACTGAAACTTAAAGTTACTTGGCCAAGTTTTTAAATGGTGAAGCGAAAATTCGCACAGTGCGAATCAAACAGAACTATGGTAGGAAGAAATGTGAATTGGTCTAATAAAATATAATATTGGACACAATGGCAGACATAAATTTGGGGAGGCCAAAGATAGGCATTCTTTCTCTTGTTGTTTCCAAAGAAAAATTTAAAAAGTATTGTTGAACTGCTTTCCCCAACATCTAGGGGCAGGGGGTGATCGCACCCCAGTGTCCACCATTGATGGTATGTGTTTTCTGACTTATGCTGTAAAATTCTGGTTAATTCAGATCCTAGCTAGGGTAATGGTCATGGCACAGTGTATTTATATTATATAATATTGTGCTTTATTCAGTACCATTAACATTGCTCAAGATGTGCTCTGACTTTAAACCCTTTTGTGACATCCTCTTGCAGCCTACATTGGGGAAATGTTCAAGGTGCTTGAAGAAAGTGCTGATGATATATTCAAAAATGCAGCAGAAACATTGAAAGGTTTGACACCAGCCCCAATGAACAGGATGTTGGAAAGAATGGCAAAGGAAGGAGCGATAAAAAAGCATGAGGCAAGAAAAATAATGAAAACAATAGATGTCCCTGCAACCGGTACAGGTAAATCTGTAAGCTTTTCATGTGCTGGGGTTTACTTTTCTGCTAAAGGGACTTTGACAGCACCTCCTATCCAGTTGATTCAAGTAGTTGCAAAGGTTAAATAAAACCTTACTTCCATTCTCAGGAAACGTTATGAAATATACTTCCATTCTAATCATGAATTTACAGACTGGTGGTTCTATTTCAGATGCCAAACTACAAAGCAATGGCAAAGCTGTATGCATGCATTTACAGTACAGACCTTGAAGAATTCTTAACAGTTTTAGAAAGTTGCTCGCATTATGATAATGAAAGACTGCACATTTTTTCAAACAAGAATTCCGAAGAAACTAAAAACATTCTCAAGCAAGAATTTTCAAGAATCCTTAGGCAGGAAAACTATGGCAATGTACATGCAAAGCCTGTACTGTAGGATGATTTATTGTAACTGTTTAATATTAATTGTGTGCCTTTGTTTTGAAAAGGCAATGGCTTGTATTCTAAACAATTTCAAACAAACAAACCTCAAAGTTTAATCTTATTTTTACAGCCCACAATCCGACAGTTGGCTCAACTCATGGACAGGCTCCAAGTCGAACTGCATCTACAAAGCCTAGAGCTCCTCAGATGTGCAGAAAGTGCAATGTGCTTCGGAAAGGACATAAATGCCCATTCAAAGGTCAAAATAATGAATAAATTACATAGCATTGGTAGCATTCGTGGAGTACATAAAAGCTAATCAGTTTCTTCTTGATCCCTGTAGCCAGTGAACTCTTCTCCATTCTTATTATCAAATTTTCTCCTTATTGAAGCATAGGCACATGCTGGCAGAGGGATTCTTCTGTTTCCAATTTGCCCATGTACAAATCTCGTAAACTGCCTGTATGCAACACTCCTCAACACTCCTATTCCACCAGTTATCGACTTTCCAAAAAACACATTTTGGAGGGAAACAATTGAAATTTCAAGAAAGATGATACAATGCTCATGACTGGTTAGACTATTCTGTTGAAAAAGACGCAATTTACTGCTTCCACTGCAGAGTTTTTGGAACACTTGGTGAGTTTTATTCAGACTGTCTTGCCATAAAAGCTTTATTAAGCCCCCCTTTCTACTAAGCCCCCACTTATATAAATACCAGAGGTTACCAAAGATTCTCCAATGTTAATTTTGATGTGCTTTGAGATAAAACTTTGCTGAATTCATGTATTTAACTCGTAAAATTGTATGTTTAAACCACAAAATGTGGTGCAAAAATGACTAAAAAGTGTCCAAAATTAAATAAGCCCCCCAGGGGTTTAATAGAGTTTTCACGGTAATCATGGTTTATTCATATTCTTTATGTTAACTCTTCCCTTAGAGCTGTGTATTTCTATACATATCCTTCGCTATCAAACTTCAAAGGTAGCAGCTTACACCATTAGGGATTAATACTCGATTTTTCTTCAATAAGGATCCAAGAGTTTGTTTAAACACCAATAAGACGTTTGGCTCTAAAAAAAGGTTCGTTTAGAAACATCTATCACCAGTGTAAGTCAATCAGTGGACCCTTCTATTTGTTGAATAAATAGTTAGCGCAATAAACATTATTTCTGGTCGGGACCCGAAAAATGCTCCCACGAACAAGGGCAGATTTTGTAATACAATAGCATGAGTTGATTTTGTTGACACCTCAATTCAAAGCGATTAGCGATCACAGACAAAGGAAATTCTATCAACCAGTAATTCAAAACAAACAAAGCCGCAAAATTTTCTCTGAAACCCAGGTAGCTAGCTCGCTCGCTGTGCATTCCAGAAATTATTTTTAAGAACAAACATGAGCATAGATCGAAAGAAGAAGGATATATCTACACATCTGCCGCGGGCATTTTATTTCTTTGGTCCAGCAGCTGAACAGTAAATGTTTTGATATCACCCAAAAAAAAAGAGAATTGAATCGCCTCCTAAACGGCTTTTGAACCAAACAAATAAAATGCCCGCGGCAGATGTGTAGATGCATCCTTCTTCTTTCGATCTACGCTCATGTTTGCCCTTAAAAACAGTTTCTGGAATGCACAACGAGCGAGCTAGCTACCTGGGTTTCAAAGAAACTTTTGCGGCTTTGTTTGTTTTGAATTGCTGGTTGAGAGAATTTCCTTTGTCTGCAATCGCTAATCGCTTTGAATTGAGGTGTCAACAAAAGCAACTCATGCTATTGAATTACAAAATCTGCCCTTGTTGCTCCCACGTAGATGAAAGAAGGAGTCAATCTTCAGAGCCTAACGCTTTGAGCTCCCCAAGCATTCCCTTCGATGAATGAAACATGAATAAGAAGTTGTACATTATATCTAGGAATCATTAGGAAAATTCTAGCTGTTAATAATTTCATGTACACAGCCTTTGCATGTTACAGAAGAAAGCGGCTGAGCAATCCGGTAAATTATTCTAATGTTGTTTATTTTTTTAGTTGGGTGCTCTGAAACGACTTTCATCAAAGAGGGTTTCAGAAACTGGGAAAAAGCAACTGGAAAGGAAGGAAAGCTCGAAGAACATGCCAGCTCAAGAATGCACCAACTGAGTGTGGAAAGAGCCATAACCCGAAAGACAGCAACGCCAGTCAATGCACTATTGTCTGAAGCAGAGGCAGCAAATGTTTCAAGAAGACAGAAAGAGAAAGAAGAAAACAGGCACATACTAGCTGTCATCTTTGATGTAGCTCGACACCTAGCCCTACAAAATGAAGCTTTCGGGGCCATGATGAAACTGCAGCCTCCTTCAATCAAGGAAAATTCCTCGAGGAAATAAAGTTTCTTGCCAAATACCACGCACCACTCCGCTCTTGGCTGGAGGGACATCCTGGAAACGTATCATGGCTTGGAGCTCGAATACAAAATGAAATGATTGACATAATTGCTTCTAAAACACTGGAAAAGATCATAGGACAAGTGAAGGAGGCACGATTTTACTCCGTTGAATGTGATGAGGTCACAAGCCACAAAAATTCGTACATGTCCATTGTACTCAGATACGTCTTCGAGAATACGATATATGAAAGTGTTGTAGGCCTTAAGCATGTAATGAGTTTGAAGGGAAAATCACTTTCGGATGTATTAGTGGAAGAGCTTGGAAAAGTGCACTTACCGTTGAGTGACATGATTGGTAAAGCGTTTGATGGAGCAAGTAATATGTCCGGGAAAGACAAAGGCATGCAGCAGGAGCTCACCAAGGCAGGGGCAACATCGTCCCTATATTTCCATTGCTTTGCACATCGCCTAAATCTAGTGCTGGGGAAGTGTGCCGAGACGTTGCCTCTTGTAAAAGATGTCTTTGAAACTATTGGATCAATATATCGTGTGATGGAGGGATCCCCACAACGTAATGCAGTCTATGAGGCAAAATTGGAAATGTTTGGTATCAAGGAAGGCAGAACTGCTCTTTGCTCTCTGTCAGATACGCGATGGACAGCTAGAACTGACAATCTTTCCGCCAAACTTAACGTGCTACCCACCCTTGCTGCAACATTAATGGAGCTTGAAGCGAGTGACAACGCCTGTGCAGGATTGCTCATGACCATTAACTCGTTTGAGTTCTTACTGAAAGTGGTGATATTGGAAGAATGTTTTCAGATCTCCAGAGTTGCGTCTGAACAGGGGCGGATCCAGGAAATATTGCGACTACCGCCAAGATGAGGTTATTCGAAATACTTGGGTGTGGCCTCTTGAAAATAGGCGTGTACCTAAATAAATAGATACAAGGATCTGACAATCTGACTACTGCTTCAGCAGTAGTCGCAGTAGTCTGGATCCGCCCCTGCTGAACACTTGCAGAGGGAGGACATGGATATGGTAACAGCTGTGGATGCAGTGCAAACCCTTGTCAGACAGCTCACATCATTCCGCAGTGATGCAAGATTCGCCGAATTTCTAAAAGGTGCCCAAGATACTGCAAGCAAATGTGGCATTAAAGATGATTTCAGTAGTGAATCAGCGAAGCGTCGTAGTACCCTGCCAAGCCATCTTGGAGATGGTCAAGTTTTACTGGAGACAGCTTTCAGCCACAGAATTGCTTCTTCAAACACAGAAGATAACAGTGAGTCACCAGCAACAAAATTTCGCCGAAGTTTCTATTACTCATTCCTCGACCTTATGCTTAGTGAGCTAGAGAAAAGATTTTCTTCAAAAGCGTGTGAAGTGATGGTCCAGTTGTCTGCCCTCCATCCAAAAAAAATGGGATTCAAGTGATTATGGGAAGATAGAGAAACTAGCGAAGAGATATGGCGTTCCCGAGCAAGCTGCTTGCCGAGAGTACTGTCTTTTCAAGGATTCAACCTTTTTGCAGATCTTGATTACAGAAATAGAAGAGAGAAAGAAAAATGGTACCAAGAGTCCTTTTTTGCCATTACTCCTGAAACAATTTCGAGAAAGTGAGTTGGAGACCCTGTACCCTAACCTCTACGAGATCATAAATATTGCAGCAGCCATTCCTGTGACAACAGCATCTTGCGAAAGATGTCATAGTAAAGTAAAAATAATAAACAGTTACCTTCGAGCAACAATGAGTGAAGATAGACTTGATAATTTGGTACTGATAAGTAGCGAGAGAGACATTGCCTCATGTATTGAACTGCCAGTACTTGTTAATCAATTTGCAATAAAGCCAAGAAAAGTAATATTGTAATTTGTACATGATATGCTGAACAGTTTTGATGAATCTGAAGTTTATTTTTGCTAATAAAGTATTTCAGTAGCACTTAGTCTTTTTGATGGATTTGCAATTATTGATGAAAAGTATTTTTCCCTGTTTCCAATTTAGGTCTCATTGTAGGCATCTTTCTCACACAAAATATATCAAATAAGGGCGTTGCCCCTCTTTTCCGAGAGTCTAGAGGGCGTGGTCGCAAAAAATTTTCTGGGGGCTCCGCCCCCAGACCCCCCTCACTTCTCAAGGGCTGGGTACGCCTCTGTTGGACCAGAGCCTATGATAAGTGCCTGCGTTTTCACAACGTTCAGAGAAAGTTTATTTGCATGCAACCAATTCTGTAGCTTCAAAAGATCTGAGTTTAGGTCATTTTAGGTCATCGATGCTTTTTGAAGAGAGGGAAATGGCCGCACCATCAGAATACATGCTGACATGAGATTTCTGCAGAGAAAAAGGCAAATCATTGATGTAAATCAGAAATAAAAGTGGACCAAGGCAAGAGCCTAGACAAGGACCAAGACAAGGGCAATAGACGATTACGCAGAAGATGGCGGCGAGGAACTTTTTACCAAGATGCATTGCGTTCGAATAACGAATCTTTAACGATTCTATAGCAATTCGATTGAAGAATGAAGTGCATCTTGGTAAAATGTTCCTCGCCGCGTAATCGTCCATTGTGATATGTCTAAAGATCATTCCTTTGTACATAGAAAACTGAAAAGGGATTCCGTGCATCCTTCGATTTCAACGAATTTGCCCCTTTCTCTGCTTTGGGGGCAAATTTGAGAAAACGAAATCTTTAGTGCATCAAGTACGGGGAAGACGAAGATATTTGCGCATTGAATCTCCGGGCAATATCAAATACACTTATTTTTTATATAAGAAACTAAGAATTTGGGCCAGTACTGAAATGTTGAGTACTCAGAGTTTCTTACGAGTTTCTTAGAGGTTCCATAACAATCGTCATGTTCACTTACTTGTGCCCTCGTGAATATTTCAAAACAATGTTTTTAACCCTATCAGGCCTAGGGTATTTGATGCTCTAGGAAGACTAGGGGGGGGGGGCTGATTCAGCCCCCTGTTTCATTTCCATTCTGAACGATGTAGAGCCTTGAAACTAGGCATGTGCATAGCACATCGTGAGCTGAACCCAAGCATTAAATCTTGTTGGATTTTGTCCCAATTAGTGTCATTGAATTGCTCTCATTAAGAGTTTTCATATGATGTATAGTTTGTTAATTGTCATTAATGTTTACAGTTTATTAGACATATGACGTCATATATATTCATGATGTCATTGTTTGAATAGGTGTATAAAAAAATAACAGTTAATGCGCTATTTTGTGAGTAATTATGATGTTGTACAAGAGTATTTATTAACAGTTTCTAAGAATAAATTTGTTTTCGCTAAAATATAGGACATTGTTGCAGTTACCATACATAACGTTATTGCAAACTGGTCACAACATATCTAGTTGCCTAGCAACGAGTCACGTGACTAATTAAACGTTAATTATTTAATTATAATAACAATAGGTCAATGATACTGTGTAGCAACTTGCAACTTCATAATTAGGGGAAAGGCCCCCCCCCCATGTGAGGAGTGAATCAAAATAGCCCAGGTAGAATAGGGTTATTAAACAAAGTACGTGTACCTTGGGGTACAAATTGATACGTTTTACTGCATTGGAAAGAGCAAATCAACGTTCCTATCAGTAAGATTTCACGAGGAATAGGAATGCCCAAGTATTCCAAGAAATGTCTTTCGTTGGAAACCATCCAAAAGATGTATTTTAGTACAGTAGATTCGCATTTTAGATATTGCTGCTCTGTTTGGGGATGTGCGAGTGATACCATTCTAAGAAAATTGCAAAAGCTGCAGAATCGAGCAGCGCATGTCGTTTCAAACAGTCCCTTCGATCAAACATCGTTGCCACTAATATCAGTGGCGGAAATTATGGGGGGGTTGGAGGGGCAACTGCCCCCACAATTCGACACGATTCGGAAATTTTCCTTAAAAACCGGAAACGTAAGTGGGATCGAAGTGCAGCAAAGCAACGAGTCACCATCAAGAAGTTGACGAGTTTTAATCTGCAAAGAACAAACAAAATTCACAAGCTCAAAAGCATATTCTAAAGTTCTTATTCACTTTCATTTATTTCAAAAACGAGAAGAAAGTTGTTGGGTATAGGTCCGAGAGTAGCAATATTTCAGAATGATGTTGGAATGTGATTGGGAGAGACATTCTAAGCCAATGTAAAGGTTGGAGTTCTCAAAATTTTCCTGGACAAAGCTTCAGACAAACACTGCAAAAATGTTAAATTTTCACCACATTTTTTCATGGGGAAATGTTGGGGAAACGGACACTTTCCCCATAATTTCTCAAGAACGAAATGGAAATGTCCGTTTCCCTTCAATTTCCAAGATAAACTGGTCCGTTTCCCCTAAATTTCCATGCAGAAACTAAAGGGAAATTTTGATATTTTTTGCAGTGAAACTATCAGCAAATTTTCAAAGTTTCCATCTTGAGGACAGTTTTAAGACAGAGTAGCGGTTGTTCGTGCATTTTTGTCAGAAATGGTTATTCATGTCATCAAATATTCAGATTGACAATGAACAAAGAACATTTATTACTGTGTTAATTATTCATTAAACATATACGATACAAATGAGTTAAAAGGATCTGAAGCATACTCACTTGCAATTTAAGCTACCACTCCTTGAACTGGAAATTGAGACTTGAACTTGAAAGAACGAAAGTGAAAGACAAATGTTGGGCATTTCCAGTGAAACGGAAGTAAAAGTTACTTGATTGATCGCTAGTAGAGATCACCGGCCCCAGGCCTCGGCACCATGACCCTCGGCCCTCACAAATATAGGAATTTCTTCGTTTCATAACTGTCTGGCTGTTCCCGCATTTAAAATTATCCGAACGGTGCCGTTCAATCGAAAGATCGCAATGTTCGAAGCCTCCAAGAGCTCCTTTCAAGCAAAGTGAGAGAACTTCGAGGGGCTGAGTCATCTGAGTCTCGCAAAACAAGTTGAGTATGATTTCCTAAACAAACCACAAATGTACATACGCCACACGCTCCTTTGCATTCAATTCATGCGCCTTCGCACTCAATCGCGGGAGTCACATTCCATATGGTTGATGCTTTGATCATGGGTAGTTAGACACTGCTGGTGTGCTTCTATGGAGGAGCGCTGGATGATATGTATCTGCGGGGGAAATTTTTTGTAGTACTGCGGAGGAGATATCGAAAGGACGAAAATATTAATTAAACTATTAAAATGAATGGGAAGGCAACCCCCTATATCTTCCTACAGTGATTTTTCTCGTGATGCTCGTAACAAGGGCTTATGGGCTACAGGGATACAATGGAGCATGATTGCATATTGAAGACGGGGGACATCATAATGATAGATCAAACTGAAAAATGGCGGACTTCGAAGCTGTGGCTGCTGTGGCTGGTGCTGAATTGCGGACTACAGCTTGCTCTATCATAACCAAACAATCCTCTGCCAAAAAAGATTGTAGTCCCCCGTCGGTATAGTCTATTGGAAAAAAATATTCTTAATCATGCAATCGTAACTAAGATTGGACCCATGTTAGAGAGAGTTGCGAGATTTTCGTAACAAACAGCATCAGATCCTTCAGCAAGTCGAGGCGAGCAAGCCATCGGAGAGCGAGCAAGCCATCGGAGATGGGCGAAAGTTGGTGAAAGGGGAATATTTTCACTGGAGACACGTTACTGAGATTGGTTGTTTTTCGAAGAAAAGATTTTTACATGCTGAGCGTTTGAGATCTTATGTCGAGAGGAGATTTTGCTGGCCTATTCGAAGATGAGATGAAGAAGAAGTGAACATGGAGTTTAGGTTAGGCCCAACCAGAGAATCCTCCAGATGTGAAGATATGAACAGGCAGCGTGGCTGGTGTGATCAAATTAAAAAAAGACGTGATTGAAATATGAAGCAAGACTTGGCCATATCAGTTAAGTTATTTACAAGATCTCATGTAGCCGGGATGAACAACCAACATTTGTAGAGCTGTAGATGTTACAGCCATAAAATGGCAGACGGAGTCTGTCTGGCTGCATTCTTATCTTGTTGGGGATACGAACAGGCTAAGTTGAAAGCCTCGAGGAATCCCCCAAAAAGGGCTCCAGATCGCATGCGCAGTAGCGATTTACGTCACTTACGTAATATGCAAATTAGCTTGACCGTTGAGAACAAGGGAAGAAACAAAAGGAGCGATGCGCATGACAACGTGAGCCCCAACGTCGGTTCGCTCTCAACAAAGCTGAAACACAATGTATCAAAACAATAGGGTCAGCACTTCATCTCCCCAACAATATCACTGAACACTGATGACAAAATATGTTCATGGTAATTTGAGAAGTTCTGCAGAGTGACTTGGGGCTGGGAGCTTGTTGAGAATTCTACTGACTTAGTCACCTTTTAGTTGTGTAGTCCAATCCCAACATTTGGGATCTTCCCAAAAGATTAGACAATGCAAAGGACTTGCAAGCATCAATGTATCAAGGCCAAATATGTTTGTTGTACCAGCAACTTGGTGTGCTTGGATTATCATGTTTGAAACTTGATCGTAGCTTATTATTGATTGTACTTGCATGATTTATATAATCTCTTAATTGCTTTCAAAGAAATAAAGATGTAGGCATTTTAGGCTGCTGCTTGTAATGATCAAAACTCATTCAGCATTGTTTTGCAACTCTAAAATATTTTTCATTGTCAACAGATGTATTAAAAACTAATCGATCACATCCACACCTTGTTTCCTTATCAGAAACGTTGATAAGCCCATAGCATTAAAAGTTTCTTAATTTCACATGAACATTTTAGCATTTTACTGCTCATAGTTTCTTAAATTTGTTTCTTATTTTTGGATACATGAAGTTTCTACCACTGCCAGGTATTTATTTCTTGACATGCAGCACAATTTGTTGCAGGCAAGCAAGTTCTCTTTAGCCTGCGTGCAGCCTCAACTGGGGAGTTGAGGCTGCACGCAGGCTAGTTCTCTTGGGCTCAAAGCATAACTCCGTCATGGGCTGAGCCCTTTTGGAGATTAACATTGTAGATTGTAGATAACATTTATGAAATATTACTCAAAAACATTTGGCTCAACAAAAATTTCCCCACAGCTTTCTTTGAATTGGCTTTTAAAAGTTTCTTAGCACTCCTCCAACATAGTACTAGAGTTTCTTACATTTGTCACCATCCTGGTACTAATTTCTTATAAACCACTTTCTTAAAAAATAGAAAATGTTTATTTACGCATATTATGCAGGTGTTATAGATATAACTCTTGTGAATCTTTTTGATCCCTCCTTGACTCAATGGTGTCAACTTTAAGGCCCCAAGCAGAAGCAAGAGGCATGGAACAGCATTAATTTCCTGCCATTAATGCCAAGATGGCAAAATCCTGGTTTCTTGGGTTCGTACAGCTACTTCAAAAATCAGCTCTAAGAAGTGATGACTGTTGACCCTTGTTTTCCCTCAAAATCACATTTTACTATAATGCAGTCATTTTTAGTTTATATTGTAATTTGGAGTTCAAATTGAATTGTGAATAAAATTTATAAACTAAACATGGGAAGGTTGATGAATAAAGGATGGCACATCTACAACAGAATTGCTGTTGACTTTCCTTTGTATCTTCGTATCTTAAAAAATCCAGAATCCCGCAACCCTTCATATCCTGTTTTGGATCTGTTCCACAACTTAAGACATGCTCCTATTATCCTGTAAGAAATTACATTTATAATTTGCAAATGAAACTTATAGAATTTAGACATTTTTTCAAACTCAATTTACTGCAATCATAGATGGAAGAGGGAGGGGGGAGTGCCAAATCAGCCATCTGGTAACTTTTCTTCTCTATCCTTACAAATTGCAATCACAACTTGGAAACTTTCTGGCTTTTAGTTTTGCCCATCTTGTACTCACAAACTGATTTTTAGAAAAACTAAAATACATTTCAAGATAGATATTATTATATTTGGTAAAGGTGGTACGATAAAATATGGTATTAAAATGGCAGATGCAACGAACGAAACGAGTCTAAATAATTGGCACACTGAGGCCTTTCAAACTTATATGATAACATAAGTTTGAAAGGCCTCAGTGTGCCAATTATTTAGACTCGTTTCGTTCGTTGCATCTGCCATTTTAATACCATATTTCAAGATAGAAATGGAGTTTCAAAAGGTTTCCATATCAAATTTCAATTTGTGAAATCTATACTCAAACTGGAAATGATACAGCAGCATACACTATCTTGGTGTTCTGTCAAATTGGCTATCTATTTTTGCACAAAATTGACACTTTAGTTGACCCATTTTTTGCACTGTGCATGTGCAAATTCTTTCAATTTTTTGTGATGATATTTCTCCTACTCATAGAAGATGTAACCATGAAATACATGAAAATTGAACTGATTTCTTTGCAGCAAACAGTTTACATGCAGCCAGTAATTGAAAATTTTTATTAGTTGTGGTTGTGGTTTTCTACATGAAACATTATTGATCACAACAATCTTGTGACACATCTATCTGATGCACTTTCCAGGTAAAAATTCTCATAGCTCTAAGCTGTACACAGCAGGACAGAGGGGGGCCTTCTCAGCCCCCATAGTCATAATTATCAAAAGTAGATTGCAGAAGTGACACATAGAAACTGTATGCAAGACAGCAAAATACTTAAAAGTAAAATATAGTCTACCTGTGGAAGAGGCTATTAATTGTTAATACTTTGTGTAATATTCTGTTGCTTCCCCCTGTTTCTGGCAAGGGATCAAATACAACCAAACAAAATGCTAAACCAACGATAGAGATCAAATAAATTCAAGTTTATGCATCAAATGAATACAGCGTAAAAGCTTATCATAACATCCCTTGGCAAAATATTGAGTATGTTTGCAGATGCTTCAAGCTTGATACTGATTGCAAGAATTTTGTACCTCTTTCATCCTCCAATCGTTGCTGCAGCTGCATTACAGACATATGTTTGAAGTTTATCTTTGATGAATGGCTTCCTTGGCTACTATGTTGGAAGCTCGAAATGACCTGACTTGAAGTGCATTGTCAAGCTTCTGGCATTCTTCGCATACTTTTGATTTTGTTGCTGAGCTTATCATAATTTTGCACTTAACAGAAATGAAGGCTTTGAAAGATGGGGATGCTTCATGAAAAGGACCAAATGAAGCCAACTTGGCAACACTCTGAATGTGACTTTCACTGTCATACACAGTATCCAACAGGATGGAGTATTTTGCTTTTCTACACCTTTGGCACACCTGACTTCTACTGACAATTGACAAGACATGAACAAGAGAGGAAGCAGTCTTTATATTCATAGGAATATCCCAACCAAGTTCATGGAGATCTAAAACTCTATCACCAACATTCACAACAAAAGATGAATCTGCCTTTAAAACCAGAGAGTCTCTGTCACTGAAAACCCATCAACGAAAATGTAGGTATTTAGCATAAAGTGGGATTCAGAAGGAAAGCATGCTAAACCCCATTTAAGGAGGAACAAGTTTTCTACCTTCAACTTTGGTCATAGGTGCAAAATACAATCAATGTGTGTGGTTGCAATGGAGGGTGGCTGGTGGCAAGATGTCATTAAAATTAAATGGAATTCTAAGCTCTGGCTGTTGTGTTACTTCTACATGTACTTCCACTTGTATACCAGCATACAAATCTGAATATCCAACAAGAGAAAGAATAACAGGGGCGGATCCACACTACTGCAACTAGCTGAAGCAGTAGTCAGATCCTTGTATCTAGTTATTAACGTCCAAGCCTATTTTCAAAAGGCGACACCCTACTATTTCGAATAACCTCACCTTGGTAGAAGTCAGAAAATTTCCTGGATCCGCCCCTGAATAAGATCAATTTTTTGGAAATTTGTGCTATTTCACTGTTTTATAAGTGATATGACTTCATCATGACAATGAAACATAAAAGCAAAATAGTGAGAACTTTCTTAATCAAGTGACTAGCACAGATTCATTTCAAAGATCATTTGCATGCACCAAGATCATAATTCTTTTCCTGATTTTCAACAAATATTCTTTTTATCAGCAATAACTATATCAATATAGAATTGTCTTCCATTTTCACATTTTCTTTTACCAAATCACTATCATAGAAAATCATTTTTATTAGGGTATACTGGGGTAAAATGGGCAAGATGAGGGTAAAATGGGTAGCATTGACTGCTAGAAGTTGCCAAACAACAAGTCACAATAAAAAATTTAATTACTTAATTTAGGATCACAATAGGTTGATCATACTGTGTACCAAGCTACAACTTCATAGCTCTATTGGTTTTTGAAATAATTAGGGAGGATGCCCCTAAGTACATAAAAACAGCGTTTCCAGAATCTCGATATGTGGTCTAAATAGGAATATTCAGAAGTTAAATATCCACATTATTTACACTAAACCTTTTTGTTTAAAGTTGTGATAATCTTTGATGTGCATTCACGAAGCTTCACTTTAAGGCACTGAGGGCTTTAAACACCTTCGTTCTTTTGCTCTTCCATGCTTTGCTTTGCTCTTGGTATTATTTTTAATGCAGTCCAGAGCATGCACCACTGGGGCTTGGAGCTTGCCCATTGATCGATTTTACTGCAACTTTTTGAGATGTTCTTATTTAATTTAAACAGGTTGAATTTCACCGACACTTTTAGGCAGGGGTATGTATGGATATGGCATGGATATGGCACTTTATGAATAATAAACTTTATTCTCCCTACAAAATTATCTTATGATGCTAAATTCACTCACCTCTTTTTTAAATCCTTGAAAAATGCCATCATGTGCGCTGTCTAGTCTAGGTCTAGGCCTTCATCGATATTTTCTTTTTGGCCGACATCTGCTGTGTGATAGATATTTTTAGAAATTGCCGCCTTTTTTTGCTGGCGCTGTGAGCCAAAACGAGGCGCGTCGAGCCATTGAGGCTCGAACAAAAATAGCGCCCCCCGTCTCTATAGCTGTCAATCATAGAGTGTTTCCTAGAGCTGCCCTACCTCTGACGTCAGAGGTAGGGCAATCCTTTGTTTTCGGTCGCGTGTCTTGTTACGAGCATCATGAGAAAAATCGCTCAAGGAAGATATTGGAGGTTGCCTTCCCATTCTTCTCTCTCCTTCTCTCTTCGCTTCCGATCTCCTCCGCAGTACTATAAAAATTTCCCCCGCAGAGATCTCCTCCGCAGTACTATAAAAAAATTTCCCCGCAGATATCTCCTCCGCAGTACTATAAAAAATGTCCCCCGCAGATACATATTATCCAGCTCTTCTCCATAGAAGCACACCAGCAGTGTCTAACTACCCATGCTTTGATGCATTATTTACAAATGTGTGGACCGCAAACCAGTGGCGTCGTGGCCGGGGGGGCCAGGGGGGGCCATGGCCCCCCCTGTGAAAATGTTGTCGGAAAATTCGTCAGTTTTCCACTCTTGTCGGAAAATCGAAAAAAATTGAATTAAGCTATTTTCTTTACATAGCTACTTTATGGTAATCGAAATGTGTACATGAAATATCGCTTTTTCGGTCGCGAAAACGTAGTTTTTGATGAAAAAGTAGGTCTTTCGGCAAAAAACTAGGTCCTTCGTTCGTTTTTCTGCAAAAAGTTCCTTTTTCAATAGATAGAAAAGTGTGTTTTCTATTGGAAAAATAGACACAATAGGCGCAAAATTTTCGGACCAAGAAATTTCAGACAAATGCTTTCGGTCAAAACATTCCTGGACTTTTCCCCGAAAATTCGGTCGTTTTACCTTCATTTTGGTGGTTAAAAACGATAAATTTACAATTCATTTTGCACGCTTCATACTTAAAAAATGTCATGCATTTATGGTTTGTGCATTAAGCTTTCAATGAGTTGCTCGTCAGAATTCGCACAAGTGAATATTGTTGAGGAAGATGGAAATGATTACTAAGATGGAACTACTTTCAGTTTCTGTAAACGGATGCTTATAGGAATGAAGATTTATATCAAGCTATCACGTTGTTATCTAAAATTTGAAAACGATCTATTTTTCAGTGCTTTTGAGGTCCTTTTTTCGAAATTTCCCATGAAAAACAAACAGTAGATTCTTCAAAATAGGGGCGTTTTGCAACGATCTAAAGGGCGTGGTCACAGAAAATTTTCCCGGGGGCAAGCCCCCGGACCCCCAGTTTTCCTCCCCCTTGCGCGCATCTAGCTTCAGCCTCACCCCCAACACCAATCACGTCTCGACAACAGCCCAGTGGCGGAAATTCAGCTTTTTGAGTGGGGGGGCAAGCCGTAAATTTTCCGAGTCGTAGGAAATGCTTTTGTTCTCAGGCATTTCGCTAGAAGACTTAGACCTGACATAAATAGTTCCTTAAATGTGCTAAGGTCATTGTATATCAGATTTCAAAACTATTTATATTCAGCAGCTGATAGAAAAAGGCAAGAATGTATTATGAACGTACTGTCGGTAGGCCTAATAGCTACGAGGACGCTGGCCCCCGGGAAAATTTTTGAGGACTCTCCCTATTTTTGCTTAGAATGCCTTTCATGACCCTATGTTTGCCAGTACTGAATTGGGATTTTGACAATGTTGTAGTATTTTTTCAGAGTAGCATCCCAAGGAAATTTTTTGGGTAATCAGATAGTTTAATTGGGCTTAGGAGAGCTCTTGGATCCAATGTTTGCCAGTGCCAAATTAGAATATTTGATAGTATGAATTACCAGTTCTCAAAACAGTTCTGCATGAGGAACCTCTCCTTTGTCTTAGAACGCTTCTCGCAATTCAGGTTTTGCCTGCCCCCGCTCCCAACATGGAAACTTTGACAATTCGCTGATAATTTGTGTTAATGTCGCGTCCAGGAAAATTTTGGAGAACTCCAACCTTTACATTGGCTTAGAATGCCTCTCCCAAAGCTTCAACATCTCGCGGAAATATTGTTACTCTCTAACTAACCCATACCCAAGAACTTTCTTCTCGTTTATGAAATAAATGAAAGTGAATAAAAACTTTAGAATATGCTTTTTGAGCTTGTGCATTTCGTTTGCTCTTTCTATATAAAAACTCGTCCACTTCTTGACGGTGACTCGTTTCTTCACTACAGTTTCAATTCCACCTACGAAATTTCCGACTTTTAAGAAAATTTCCGAGTCTTATCGAATTGGGGGGGCAATTGCCCCCCCCAACCCCCCCATAAATTCCGCCACTGCAACAGCCTCACCTCCAACAAGAATCGCCTCTTAACAGGACTGCTGTGTCCCTTTGAAAAATTCTTCGCTATCATTTAACTTTTATATGACAAAAGTTCTGAGACATTTTGCCACTTTTTATACGTTATATTCCTGCTTCATTTTTGTCGGAAAAATGTGTCTTTGTCGGAAAATTCTGACCCTTGCCCCCCCTAAAATCATGCTCCCACGACGCCACTGCCGCAAACTGTTCAGCATTGTTCTTCACTTTGGACCCTTGGAACGGACAGCTTTTAGAGTGGGTGACAGGACACCAAAGTGAATAAGCATTAAGTAAAGTGTACTTCGAAACCATAATCAAAACGGAATAATACTCATGTAAATGAGAATTTTGAAGGTTCCTCTTGAAATCGTTTTTACGAACATTCTTTAAATCGGCGGGATTCCTTTGACCTTCAATAAATGTCTTGGACACAGGCAAGCACAGGTTATAAGAAGCAAGTGAAAAGAGGAATTAACTTCTTTCAACAAAATGGAAAAAGCTACTTCAACAAAGTCTTTGGAGCTTCCTAATTTCTTGCTAATGGTCATCTCGCCATCGGTGCGTTAGTTTCTTAGAAAGAGTTACTTACAAACAATTTACTCTGCGTAATTTCGAAACAAGGGAAAGAGGGGTTTTCAGGGCGACAGTTAGCCAGAACGAATACGAAGGCGCATGAATTGTATGCGAAGGAGCGTGTGGCGTGCGTACATTTGTGGTTTTTTTAGAGAATAATACTCAACTTGTTTTGCGAGACTCAGAGTCAGATGACTGCTCGTGCTCGGTCCCTCAAAGTTCTCTCACTTTACTTGAAAGGAGTTTCTTAAGCTCTTGGAGGCTTCGAGCATTGCGATTTTTCGATTGAACGGCACCGTTCGGATAATTTTAAATGCGGGAACAGCCAGACAGTTATGAAACGAAGAAATACCTATGTTTGTGGGGGCCGAGGGCCATGATGCCGAGGGCCATGGTGCCGAGGGCCGGGTCGGGGCCGGGGATTTCTAATAGCCTTCCCAAAAACAAGGTCAGTTCTGGGCCGAAAACATAACGATTGTCTCCCTAACTTTGTCGTTTGGACGATGTTGTTTTGAACCGAAATTCCCTACATATGGGTCTGTTTTTAACCAAAATTCTGGTAGATGGGTTATGGGTAGTTATTTCTAGAATTTTCTTATCAATGGTCCCGATAATGATAATCCACACAAAACAACTTTCAAATCGACAAATCCATACTAGGAAGCATCTCAAACTTGAGGGGGCACGACACTTTAAGGGCACTTTTTCATGAAGCTAAAGGGGCACTTCCTGAAAATAAAAAGGGCACTTCTTTGCTTATTGCAAATCTTGGGGAAGCACGTGCCCCCAGTGCCCCCCCCCCGGTTCCTACGTCTCTGCATACGGGTCAGAAATTTCCTGATATTCATACAAACGGGCTTGGCATTTTTGAATAATATGTCATACGAATGGATCTTTTTCTCAAAGTCCAAATTCAGGTCGAATCATGTTCACAATCCCAGGGGGGGGGGGGTACTCATTGACTTCCAATACATAATACATGCCAATATTTGGGGTCCGAAATCTTACGTTAAATAAATATTTAGGGTCTGTGAACTACAACATGGACAAAAATTCAATATGTGGGGTCCACAAATCTGAACAAAGAAAGAATGGTGCAATTTGGCCCTGAAGTTGCGAATCATGAGATAAATGTTTTGGTATTATTTAAAAACTGAGAAAGATCAAGAAGCTTTAATTGAAATTATTCAAAACATTTTAGGGGCCCCAGAAATAGATATTTGGGGTCTTCAAAATATTAGACTCAATATTTGGGGTCCCCAAAACATTAGGCTTAATATTTAGGGGTCAGCAAAGAAATAGTGGCATGGATCCCCCCGTATTTAGAATTAGGGAGTACCCCCTGGGTTCACAATGAAGCACCTCCCCCCCCCCCGAGAATATGACTTAAAACAGTGCTGGTCTGATTTTGTTTAGTATAGAATTCAATGCGAGCATAAGCGTACGGGAAGAAAAAATCTAGGGGGGCTGCCCAACACAAAGTCCATTGTTTAGCATAATTTTTGCCCGACTGAGGGCATTTTCTTGCCCGATTGGGGCTCATTTTCGATAATTTTTCTAAAGTTGGGGGGGCTACCGCCTCGTACGCTTATGAATGCGAGTATAATTTAGTAACTAGCAACTAAAATGCTTGGTAAAGTAATTGGCAAGCTGAAATTTCTCCATAGAAAACAAAGCTTTGTGGGTAACTCTCTCCTCGTAGGTTGCTTTTAATTAAATGCTGCTGGGGATACAAATCATAAAAGTTCAAAGCAACGGTTAGCCCCCAAAAAGGAAATTTTATAAGAAACCAAAGAAATAGTACGCTCATTTTTTAACCCTTGGAGGGGCACAAAGTGCCCGCGGCAAAGTTTATTTGATGTAGTGTCGTCAGTTCAAAAGATAAAGAGCTGAAATTTTGCGACTTTTCCTAAAATTTCATGGAATAATTAAAATTTGTAATTTTTGTCAAAATGGTAGATACTGATCACGTGACTAACCTCTTTTCAACACGTGGTCAGCCTGACAATTAAAGAAGCGAGTCCAGTTTTAACATGGATGGTTGTAGAACATTGAGAATAACACCATTCGATAGCTCTCGATGAGAACTTTCAGATGATGTATAGTTTTATCCATTTATGATGACGTCAGCAAATTTAACGTTCATGACGTCATCAGAGGTTATGACGTCATATATATAATAACAAATGTATTAGATAACTTTAAATGGTCAAAATTGGTTCTATTAATTGTTATGAACAATTTTAAGGCATTTTAGAGAATTTTCATCAGTAATTAGGGGTTTAAATGAAACAATAACAAACTGATGCAAATAAATGATGAATATATGATATAAATAACAAGCTTAAATTGACATTGCATTGCCAATTTTTATTCAGTGATGCTTTGGGATACATTCTAGTAGCATTATGAAAGAAATCATCAACTAAGAACTTAAATATTGCCAATATTGCTAATAGTAAGCAAAAAGTGCAATTTTCCTCAATTATGACGTCATTGTGACGTCATGGATGTAATGAAGAATTAAAAAGCAGCCTATTGTGTAGATTTTGTTCCTATACACCATTGTACTAGGTTTCATCCTCATATCTGCAATATTGGTGATGTTACGGAGGGGGGGGCACGGCACCTTGTGCCCCCCCCCCCCCCGGTACTACGATGGTCGAAAAAGCCCGGTAGTAATAGGGTTAAAGGTTGACAAACAGGGACGCCGGAGCGATGGTAGGGCAAGGGGGGCGACTAGGAACGTGAGGGCAATTTTTTCATTTCATTTCATTTCATTTTTAATTATTTATACACGGTGGCCCCATCAATCAACGACTGCTTTACAGGGGGCCGTGTTAAAAAGCTTACAAAATTAACAATACTTTACTAAAATAACCTAATTACAAGTGATAAAATCTAAAAAATCTAACTAGAATACTTATGATAAAAAATTAAAAAGAGTAAAATCAAAACTGGTGAATGGAACGAAAAATCACAATCAAATGGTCAAGCAGAAGGCTGCAGATGGTTTTTTAGTTGGCATTTAAACGAATTAAGCGAATTTGCTTGTTTTATATCCAACGGAAGCTGATTCCAAGTTCTAGCGCCACGAAAAGATATCGCTTTTTGTCCTTTGCAGGTTGTCATCCTTGGGATATAGAGATCAGTGGCTGCATTTCGCAAGCTAATATCAATATTTCGGTCAGAATTTTTTGTGAACAAATCAGAAAGATAGCTAGGTGCAAGGCCAGTTATTGCTTTATACGTAACCGTAGCTGTTTCACTTTTAATCATATCACTGACAGTAAGCCATTTAAGGTTCTTAATCAAAAGGGTCGCAGATGTATCATAACTGCTATTTGAGACAATCCTTGCAGCTCGATTTTGCAATTTTTGCAGAGCTTGCAATCTAGCTTCGCCACAGCTTCCCCATACAGAGCAACAGTAGCGAAAGTGTGGCTCGACAATGCCTCGGTACATTTGTATCAGAGTAGGTTTCGGTACGAATTTCTTAGCATACTTGAGAAAACCTAAAGCACGAGATACTTTGCCACATAAGACTTTCATGTGCTGATTCCAGTCAAGATTACTGTCAAGTTGAACACCTAAATATTTCACATTGTTAACTAGATTTATGTCAGAGCCTCCAATAGAAAAAGTTGGAGAATCTACTTTCTTTTCAGCAATCTTCTTCAGGTTTGGTTGGGAACCTATAACCATCGCTTGCGTCTTTACAACATTTAACGACAGTTTGTTACCCTGCAACCATTTGTTTAGACAATCGAGATCCCTATTTAGTGTCGTATTAAGCTCTTCGATGTTTTTAGAGGCATATGAGATGCTAGTATCGTCAGCATACATTGTCAGATTACATTTATTGAGTGCCAAAGGAAGATCATTAATGTAGATTAGAAAAAGGAGTGGTCCTAAGCACGATCCCTGAGGAACACCACAATCAATATCGTGCAAATCAGAACATGCACCATTAACTTTACAGAACTGACATCTGTTTTCTAAGTAAGATTGGAACCATAAATATTCGAGGCCGTCAATGCCATATTTCTTCAGTTTCGCGAGAAGAATTTGATGATTGACCGTGTCAAATGCTTTCTTAAGGTCGATGAAGACCATAGCAGTGTATTTTCCATTATCTATATTGACGTACCAATCATTTGTATTGTTTAAAAGGGATGTAACTACAGAATGCAAACTCCTAAAACCGGATTGATGCGAAAAAAGATGCTTATTTCCGTCCATATACTCATAAAGCTGATTGTAAACCAACTTTTCAAACACCCTTGATAAAAAAGGGAGAACTGATATGGGTCTGTAATTTGAGCGATCATTCTGTTGGCCACTTTTAAATATAGGGGCAACTCTTGCAATTTTCCAACTATCCGGGAAAACACCAGTAGCTAAAGAGAGATTAAACATGTCGCAAAGAGAATCGGCCAAGATTGGAAGTCCAGCTTTCAAGAAAAAGTTGGCAATGCCATCAGGCCCAGATCCCATAGATGATTTGAATTTTCCAAAGACCTTTTCGACCTGACGTGTATCCACGGGCTTAAAGTGGAACTTAGTATTTTCTTTATTGACAGAATATTCATTTCCCAAAAGTGGATTTACCGTATCCGGTATTTTGTCACTGAGCTTTTTACCAATGCCACAGAAAAAATTATTCATGGATTCAGCGATAGCCTTATTGTCAAATATTGTTTCACCCTCAACACTTAGACATGAAACATGAGTAGTCTTGGATTTTTTGTTTAGAACTTGGTTAATAATTTTCCATGACCCCTTAACATCACCAGCATAAGACGAAATCTTCTTTGTGAAAAACTCACGCTTCAGGTCCAAGTTCAACTTGTTAACTCTGTTACGTAACTGCCTATAAGCTTGCATCAAAATTTGGGATTTGGATCTAACGGCCTGTTTACGTAGTCTGTCACGTGTGGCAGACATAGTCTGAAACTCCTTAGTCAGCCATGGGGAAAATTTCTCAGACACACGTTTATTACGCATCGGAGCATGCTTCTCAAGAATGAGTGAGAATATATGGGACCATTGCTTAACAATTTTATTAATGTCGTCAGTATTGGAAACAATACCTTTCCAGTCTACTGAAAGTAAGTCATTCAAAAACTCAGTTTTATTGAAGTTTTTCAGACTTCTTGTAGAAATATTTTTGTGCTGTTTCTTTACAGAGCCACGGAATTTTCTAATACAATACACCAAATAATGGTCACTAATGCCAAGAGGGTGAACTCCTGAAATAACAATATTTGACTTATTGTTAGTAGCCACATGGTCTATTAACGTGGATGATGAGATTGTCTCTCTTGTGGCTGTTACTATAAGCTGATGGAGTCCAAAAAGATTATAAATATCTAGCAATCGATTTGAGTGAGGCGGTAAATTTGGTGCACCTTCAGGTCGTTGGGTAGGGTAGTTCGACAAGATGTCACAATTAGTGTCACCAAGGAGAATGATCTCTTTACCTTCCCTCTCTAAAAACTCTAAGGTTTTCTCAATTTGATCAAAAATCTCACTCGACGCATCAGGAGGTCGATACCATGCCAGTACAATAAAAGGAGCAGAGCGAGCTGGCTTAATTTCTACACACAATATCTCTAATGAAGAATTTGGGAGATCACTGCGAACAGTACACTTGTCCATAAGAGAGTCCTTGATATAAAGAGCAACACCACCGCCGTTGCGGTTGCGATCACATCTCTGTATGGAATATCCTCCAATGCTGACTAGATCGTCATGAACATTTTTATCTAGCTTAGTTTCATTTATCGCCAAAATATGAGTTCCAAAATCTTTTGACAAACTACGAATCTCGTCAATGTGCAATAGAAGGCTATTCACATTCAGAGACGCAATCGCAATACCTTTCCTGTTACCTAGAGCGGTACCACTTGCGCAAGGGGCGTGGTCTGGGGGAGCTGTAGATGTAGGAGCGCTTCGTCGAGCAACATCTCTGTCGGTTTCATAAATTTCGCTACATGCTGAATCATAAACTAGTCAGAATCCAATAGTGTTCAAAAAGTTATTCGCTAAAATACATGTACCTCCATAATTCAAATGCAGGCCACTTCCGTTTAGATGACATCGCTCATCAATGTTACTATTATCTATGAATGGAAAGTTTTGTAAACTACATTTTCTACTTAAAAATTTGTTTACTTCGATAGCCTTACCATTAAATTCATCGTTCCGCCGCACGAGTCCAGATACAAAAATTTCGTTATCTTCATCTTTCATTTCTGCTGCAAGCTTCACAATACTGTTTGCAATTTCTGCGGGGGTTTGCTCGCTTGAGAGGTCGTTCGTACCACAATGGAGAATAATTTTCTGTGGGGCTCGATTTAGGGCAGGCACAACATGGCTGTTCATGTCCTTAACATTTGCCCCGCTGAACGATTTAACATAGACCTGTTCTTCATTTCCTGTGGCCTTTGCCATTTTGAAGCCCTTTATATCCTTAACCATGGAGTCGCCCAAAATATATGTGGTAGGCTTTCCACGCCGTTTGCTTGTGGGACCCTCTCTGTGCTTGAGATTACTTCTGTTCTTTGGTCGCTGAATAGCCGCAGAATAAGTCGAGGCTTCATTTTCGGTGGCAGCTCCACAGAATGTTGGTGTATCTTCATGTTCAAGCCCTTCAAATCTATTAAGCTCTTTCGGCCAGGCTGTCTGTGTTTGCGTTTGCCAGACGCTGTTTTGGTTCTCATTACGTGCCTTATTCCTCGTGGGTATTGTGGACCATTCAGTCGTGTTGTTATTATCAGCTTTTCTCCTTTTGTTATTTGAACTACTCAAAAATGGCCATTCGGTATTACTTAAAATTTCATTGTCTTCATTTTTCTCCAAATCAACAAAGGGTGCTGTGGGAATTGGCTGCCTTTTTTCGCTGCAGTGAAAAATTCCCTTGGGACTAGAGGGTTTGGTGAAGTTTCGAAGTGGATTCTGAGAAAAAACCATAATTCTAGTGCTTAATTCTCGAATTTCAAATTCTTTTTCCTTGATAGCAATCTTTAAATTGTTATTTTCAATCAATAGGTCTTTGCTAAAATCCCTCTCTTTCTGTAATAATTCGTTCGTTAAATTTAAACTTCTGACGAGGTCACCAATGGCGACCGTAACATTGGTTTCTTGCACTTCAAAATTTTCGGTAAGTATTGTATTCCCTTTTTGAGCATTTGACTTCTTTTTTATTGAAACCTTTTCCGGCTTTTTCTCGTTTTCCTTCGGAAAGACCAAGGAATCGGCATCTCCTTCACGGGCTCGTTTTAAAATTTTACCAGATGCGATAAGATATTGCAGAGTTATTGCTACCTCGCTGTTGCTTAGGCCATGCTTCTTTGCCAGCGTGTTAGTTATTGAGTCAGCTTCTGCTGCTTTGTGGGTGCCATGAACGCGTTTAATCTCAGCAATGATAATTTCCTGCAATTCCTTGTTTTCCTTATTGCCATCTTCTCCACACTCAGCCATACTGTACATATATTTCGTGAAGATAAACTCGGAGCAAATTAGTGCGATGAGTCACAGTCACGCTCACGCTCTTTTCGAATCACATAAAATCGTATATTTTATTTTGAAGTTGCAATTGCCAGACATTTTTCGTTTCTGATATGGGAACGAATCTATAACGGCTCTTCTATCAAGTTTCAAAGTAAATTATTGTTTTTCATTGAAAGGGCACCTTTGCCCCCCTTGCCCCTCTTAGGAAAGGGCAGGAGGGGCGCTTGACCCCCCGCGCCCCCCCTCTCCGGCGTTCCTGTTGACAAACTCATGCTACCTGGATTGACAAAGCTAAGAGCGTTTTGTGACTTACAGCCTCACTTTTCCTAGTTCACTAAAAAATGTTTCCACCGTGTCAGGGGCGGATCCAGACCGGTTTCACCGGTTTCCGTGCATCGGTCAGGTTTCCAGACCAAAGATGAAATTTGTATTGTCTGCCTAACTTTACAGAAAAATAAAATAACTTCTGCCTATTTTCATTTAGCCTGCGTGCAGACTGGACTATCCTATTGAGTCTGCACGCAGGCTAATTTTCATTCAGCAAATCAGTTTTAAGTCAAAGGATCATAGTGTTCATAGACATGACACAGGGCACTCCTACACAAAATCTCTCATAAACAATCAGCGAGCTCATTATGGTTGCACTTATTTGGCTTTATTTGCTATGGTTCTCCAGGAGGTACGTCCTTGGAAACCTGCGTCATCCAGTTGCGTAACACATTGCACATATGATTCACTTTGAATAGCTGTGACGTTCCCAACTGTTTTGATATTAACTCCTTGTAATCTGATGAACCAATAAGGGTTGAGTGAACCTGTCCAGCGACTTCCGTGAACCGGTAGGCAATTGTTTAAAATCGGTGAACCTGTGTCGATTAGGAAGTAAACCGTTTCTGAAGGAAGTAAAATATGTAAAACCATGCTTGCAAAGGAAGTAGATTTTCATGGAATAGAACAAGAACGAGAAGGGCCAGCAGACAGCAATGGCTAGCCCCGGGGGGGGGGGGGGGTACTTAGTATATTTGTCCGACGGGGATGTGCCGTTTTTTAGGGTATCGTTTTCACCGATTTTTTCTAGAGCAGGGGTATCGAATTAAGGCAGTTTTTCTAGAGCAGGTTGTTAAAAGAGCACATTTTCTCTAGAGCGGGTTACTATTTCAAAAATCATCTTTTTAATTTTCATGATTTTGTTAATTTCCTCGTCTCTCTCCTGGACTCTGCTCACTATCCTGATGATAGGCTCAAAACGATTCGAAAAAATTCGAACCTGCCGGCGGGGACCTGTTTGGCGGTTGTTGTAAGAACAGTGATTGTTGTAAGAACGACCCGAAAACGCCACAATCTGTGTTTTCAATTGTTCTTGCTATTGTCTTTCGCTAAATTTTCTTTTATTGAAGATTCAATGCCTCTACGGTTTCTATGTGAATTGAAAAAGTCTACAAAGGCTTGTTCGCGCATTTCAAGATTTCAAGTCATGTGGCAATACTCTAGGGAAGTTTCTTTATTTTACTCCTTTTTACATTCATGGCAAAAGTTTGCTCGTTGCGAAATAACTTATAAAATTCAAAAGAGGTTTTATCAAGAGGCTTTATCACCTGACTTGAAGTGGCGGAAACATTGATTGGCTGTGGTCAAAATGCAAACAAATCAAATTGCTATTGTTACAAAATTTACCACTGCTATGCCACACCGTTACAGCTTGGAAAGAAATTAGAGTGAAATTGGAAAGGAACAGCTGTTTGGAAGAATGAAAGACGTTAAGGGAATTGAGCGAGGTAGCTGTTCGTCTTCAGATTGTGACTGCGAAGAGTATCTCTTAGAGCGAGGTGGCCAGATAAGATGCTCATATTGTGACTGTGCACCAAGCAAACACGCTGATTTAGGTCGTCGTGATGAAGAATTCGAAGAGTCCGGGCCTAACAAAAAATTGATCACGAAACGATCTCCAAGAGAATCCATCCAGACAGTAAGTTTTCTTATATCATTACATTTCGCAGGCCTATTATCATTGAAGGGGCTCCGTCTCAAATTTCGTATCGAAGCAGTGATTTGCAGTTTTGTTAAAGGCAATATCACACAGAATTTTAATCGTCTTTTCAAAATGAAAGCTTTATTTTGCAGATAAATCTTTGTACTTTGGAGAGGAACAAACCAAACCTTCATATCTGTTACGATTGCTCGGATATAAGTAGATGTTTGACGGCTATTTTTTGGTGGTTTGTATGAAGCCGCCAAACAAACAGCGGAAAACAATGGACATGGGCCTAGATAAAAACGATGCATGATGGGTAATCAGGATCGAAATCTCACACGCGTTGTACTGTTTCTATAAACTGTTTCTATAGATTTATGACGATGAGTCCCTTGTATCCCTGCGGTAAACCTTGCTCAACAGGGACTCATAATAAAGCAGTGAAAAAACTGACCCTATTTTGTGAAGTCTCGCTTTCAGATTGCCTGCCAGAGAGAGCCTAGAGCCTAAACAATCTGCAAAATATTTCTTCGAAACCTCCAAGGACCTGTCTTTGTGTTGTACACTCTTTTTTTATAAGAAACTAGGGTCCGGTGATGGTAGGCAGTTTCTTACATTTTTGGGCCATTTTGCTAGCAAAGGTTTCTTATGTGTTTCCATGTGTTTCTTATACTTTTAATGCCGGAAGTGTAGAGTTCATTTGGTTTTGTCTAAAGGGCTCCCAAATTACTTAGTAAAACAAGCGAGGGGGGACTCCCAAAGAGTAGTTTCCCATATATATCTCAGCTTAACTTACTCTTTTTTAAGGACAATGTGATTATGATTACGGAGGAAACTCGCAATTCCAAATCAAAATCGTCAGGAGAAATGCAGCAAAGGCAAGACCTTCCTGATGAAAGTGCTCCACCGTCCAAATGCTCAAAAATTGATTGTGGTGATCAGGATCAAATTTTTGGAGAGGCCATACCTGAAGTTGACAATGCAGTTGCTGTATTGCAAAGTTTGAGCAACGACATAGCTTCAAAAGAGAAGAACTTACTAGGGTATAAAGTTTTAACCCTATTTGTACTGGGGGGGGGCGTTTTTCGCCCCCCCTAACAGACTTTGCTGCGTTACGCTAAAACGACAAGAGATATAACCACCAGTTTTGGTGACTTTTGCTAAAATTTCATAGGCAATTAAATTCTTAACATTTCATTGTTCTACCTCTGATCACGTGACCACAGTAATACCATATTTGGAGAGCAGTCAACAAAAAAAAGCTTAAAATGTCCGTAGTTTTCGTCTCGTTTGCTTGATCGATCTCAAACATGCACCATTCGATTGCATTTGATGAGTACTTTCATTTGATATATAAATTTTTCATATTTGCTGATGTCAGCAAAATTTAATATCTATGACGTCATTCACATTTATGACGTCATTTACCTAATAAAGAAGTGTCAAATATAAATTTGTTTGGTCTAATTTGCTTCATCTTATTAATTTGATTCATTTTGAGTCTATATTTACCAGATAAAAGGGCAGGACTGGCAAAAACCTGCGATTAAAGTAAATGCATGCAACAAAAGGCTAATTTAAGGCTAATTGTGCTAAAAATAGAAACTAAAAATTTTTGCAAAGTATGTATTTTTAAACTATAATATGTTTCCTACTATTTGAAACAAATTTGGAGAAAATCGGTTGAGTGGTTGATTAAATAGAATTTTTCTGGTTAAGAAGGTATAAATTTGCCAATTTTCGTCAGTTTTTCGGTCGCCTAGCAACGAATCACGTGACTTATTAATTGTCATTGTTATATTTGAATAGCCAATTGTCTAAAAAACAATGGGGGTAAGTCTTATCATTGTATCTTTTGTAGTTTTGGAGAAAAAGAGGGGGGGCGAAAAACGCCCCCCCCCCCAGTACAAAATACCTAAAAAATCGCCCAGTACAGATAGGGTTAAGGACAGGGAATGATAGTTTTACAGCAAAATGCAAGACATGTGAAACAACAGTTGCATTAGGAGCCTTTCCAAGAAAGGTCTCAAACCTAGACCTGCATTGCAGTAGTACATGCCACTTGGTTAACCTGGAAAGCTCCAGTCAAGAATCGACTAATGTTTCACTGTTGACAAAGATGCTTGAAGAGAAATACCCAAAAGCATTCAAACACAGCCAAGAAACAGTCACATGTATCCTGTGCCAAAAATCATTTTCAGCTTCGAAGGGTGTAGGTAGGTAAGTAAGATCTTTGGCAACATCGCGCAGCATGTTAACCCTATCTGTACTGGGCGATTTTTTAGGTATTTTGTACTGGGGGGGGGGGGGCGTTTTTCGCCCCCCCTCTTTTTCTCCAAAACTACAAAAGATACAACGATAAGACTTACCCCTATTGTTCTTTAGACAATTGGCTATTCAAATATAACAATGACAATTAATAAGTCACGTGATTCGTTGCTAGGCAACCGAAAAACTGACGAAAATTGGCAAATTTATACCTTCTTAACCAGAAAAATTCTATTTAATCAACCACTCAACCGATTTTCTCCAAATTTGTTTCAAATAGTAGGAAACGTGTTATAGTTTACAAATACATACTTTGCAAAATTTTTTCAGTTTCTATTTTTAGCACAATTAGCCTTAAATTAGCCTTTTGTTGCATGCATTTACTTTAATCGCAGGTTTTTGCCAGTCCTGCCCTTTTATCTGGTAAATATAGACTCAAAATGAATCAAATTAATAAGATGAAGCAAATTAGACCAAAAAAATTTATATTTGACACTTCTTTATTAGGTAAATGACGTCATAAATGTGAATGACGTCATAGATATTAAATTTTGCTGACATCAGCAAATATGAACAATTTATATATCAAATGAAAGTACTCATCAAATGTAATCGAATGGTGCATGTTTGAGATCGATCAAGCAAACGAGACAAAAACTACGGACATTTTAAGCTTTTTTTTGTTGACTACTCTCCAAATATGGTGTTACTGTGGTCACATGATCATAGGTAGAACAATGAAATGTTAAGAATTTAATTGCCTATGAAATTTGAGTAAAAGTCACCAAAACTGGTGGTTATATCTCTTGTCGTTTTAGCGTAACGCAGCAAAGTCTGTTAGGGGGGGCGAAAAACGCCCCCCCCCCCCCCCCAGTACGAATAGGGTTAAGAGTAATAAGCATTTGGAGAATGCAAAAGCTAAACAAGGGTCAAGGACCTTGTCATCTTTTTTCAAGCCCAGAAGTTCCACTGATGAAATGCAAAATGGAAAAGATGCAGCACGATCCCCTGTTTCTTTATGACAGGGGTACTTTCTGGATTCATGCAGCTATAAGGATAAAGGTGAAATTATAACTTTAAACCCGAAGCTGCTTATTAATGATAGCCATCATGGGATTGACAACGGAGAAAAATCATGGTTTCCTGAGCCACACCAACAATTTTCCAATGTAAAGTCAGATGGGTCAGTTTACAACTATGCTTGCACATTCAGATCACCAAAGTGCATTAGGGTTGGATGTAGCCAAAAAATTAAGAACAACATGTGTGCATTTTGTGCAGAGCTGCCCCATCTGAATTCTTTCAGATGTAGATTAATTGTTCGTTCTAAGAAATCAAACGAATCTGGGATGCGAAATACGTCATGTGTTAGAAATGATTATTTGACAGAACAAGAGAAGATTCAAAAGCTTAGCAATCAGCAAAAGAAGCTAGATTCAAATGAATCAACAATTTTCTTATTAAGTAGAGAAAATCTGCGATTGAAATTAAGGACCAGGACCCTAAGAGATAAACTCTCTGAATATGCAAAGCGAGGATCCATGAAATCTGTCTGCTCGCAGTTAGAGAAAGCAGCACACCTTGGAATGCTGGAAGATAAGACCGTTTTAAAGGATTTATTAGAAAGCACTGCTGCAAACTTTCACAAGCATGCAAATGGAAAGCGCTATAAAGCATCGCTGCGTGAATTTTATGAAGTTATCATGTACTGGGGAGGACCCAGACTTGCAAGTTTTATTGGTATTAATCTGTTTGGCCCCGAAATCCATAGCGTATATAGATGGAGGAATAAGAAAGGAGTTCAGTTAGAATTTGGAATGGCAAAACGAAATTTTGAAGTGCTTGCAAAGGTGTACAAAGAGGCAATGCAGAGTATTGGGTTATGTAAAATTCCAGTGGAGGCAGCAGAAGACGAGACGGCAATAGTTCAAGAGGTATCATACTTGCAAGAAAGAGATGTTCTGACAGGGTTTTGCGGAGCTGTTGGTGCAGATCACATGTGCTCCGATGATTTTAATATCAAAATTGGTGAAGGAGAGGAGGGCTACAATGCAATAACCGATGCATTCAGTAAGAATAAGATTGGTAACTATGCTCGTGTGATTTTGATCAACCCCCTTCATCCAGCATTGCCAAAGTTGCCTGCCATGATCATGCCCAGTTGTAATTGCTTCGACCATAAATTTGTAAATGATCAATGGAGGGAGCTATCAGATTACTATGATGCCTACATAAAACCAGTGATGGGTCCGCTGCTAGGTTTTGCCTCTGATGGGGAATCAAGACGAAGGAAGCTGTTCATTGAATACGCCAGTTCCTCGGATGGTCTTCGTTTCCAGCCAATACCTAGGAATCTTGGCTTCATCTATACTGCAGCTAAGAAATCCTTTGGAGATTCGTACACAATCGAGAAGTTGTGTGATTCGGACTACATCCACTGTCATAAGAAATTAATCAATCATTTAGACCACGAATCAAGGATTATGACTATGGGAAATCAACGAGTGCACCTGAATCATATCCAACTTGTCTATGATACATTCCCAGCAACCCAGCATGGTTTGTCCAAATGTGATGTAGACAGGACTGACAAACAGAACTGGAATTCTGCTCAAAGAATAACGTTCTCAGTCGTAAGAGACTGCTTGCAAGATTTGGTAGATGGCAAAATTGGTCGCAAAGATGACACAGTTAAGGTACCCATCTCTTCTTGACAATAGTTTGGTTGTATGTTGAAATTTTTTGCAGCTGCACTGCAGATTTGAAAACAAGGGTGAAATATGCAGGGACCGTTTGTCATGTCCTGACAATATGGCGTAACTGGATCAGAAATCATGAAAATTTAGAGTTGAAAAGAAATTTCATTTCAAGTCAAACGTACACGGATGTGTTGCTGTCATGCCAATTTGCTGTTTCTCTCATTTGTTACATGAGGGATAATTTTCCAGAGCTACCATGTGATCTTCTTGGGTCAGGTTCTGATTGTGTTGAGTCATTTTGGTCGAGCAACGGTCAATGGGTTGGAAACCACCATAATTATACATTTGGCACCCTCTTCAGAAATCATGCGCATCAAATTAGATTGGAGCAAATTCGTGTGGACCCCAAAGGCCCAAAATTTAGTAAGCCACATCCAAAAGGAGAAAGTATTTGGCATAAGCAGCTCCAGCCGGGATTTACCTCTGCAGATCTCAAAAGTTATCCTACTGAAGGCGAGGAGATATCTGCGTGGAAAGATGGAATAAGGCAAGTTCGTTCGTTGGCAAAGATGATTGGTATGAATCCAACAGAAAACAATGCAACTTACGATGCTAATGGCAACGGATGTGCAGATGAAGATATATGGTTTTTTAGACCATTTGATGAACACTGCCACGTAGATGAACCAGAAGAACAGACCGACGATATTAACCATGCTGAAAATATTGATGAAAGAAACGAACCTGAAAACAACACGACATTTAGGGGTAAGTTTGTCTTTGGCAATTACTTTTTGTATATAATTTGCCTTTATTAATGTCAATGATAGCCACCTTAAGTTTCTTTGCAGGCGCGTAGTTTCTTGGCATACAAATGTTGGAATATTTCCAAACAGAGAAAGCATGTGAAATATTTCACAAATCCACCAGGAGCCTATGTCATATATCATTTACTCGAAGATTCCTTGTGTTGTATAGTTGGTACAACTCCAATTTTTTCATTGGCCAATTTTTAGAACATCCCTGCATCATTCTGGATTCTACAAGAAAAGTCGAGAAGGTGGAAGAACATCGTCATTTAAGATTTAGGTTTGAATAGACCATTTGCCAATTAAGAAAAATTCCGACAGCCCTAGTAACAGTCGGAAATCCGGGGAGTCCTCTCCATTACAGTATAATCGGCAAGCCGACCCGGCCCGATTTTCTGACCCGAAGCTGCATTTGGAGCCGATGCTCGATGGTTACTCAACTAATTTCAAAACAGAAAAAAATGTACAAGAGCTAACTCGTTTGTGAGTCTTATCACGAATTTGGGGTTCAATATTGCCCCCAGGGGCGGAGCGCGGGGGACGCGAAAATTGGGAAAAATTTTGGCCTACCCCATTTTGGGCCGTAACTCCGTTTTGCGAGGGGTAAACGGCCTCGGCATGTCAAAAATCGACGAGAAACCGTATTCTTTCACTTAAACGCTATTAATCTCGAATTTATCTCTAAAATTCGCAGAATAACGAGCCTTTCTTTTTTCAAAGCTGTGGGGAAAATCCCGAAAATTTCTACTTAGGCCCTTTTTCCTCCCAAATGGATCGTGCTCGTTTTCCTACTAAATGCACTTACTAACTCCATATTAATGATTAAATACCTTAAAAAGGGTTGAAATAAGGTCTTCCAAAAGTTTGTTTTCAGTTTCTCGATTTATCCACTTCAGAATCAGCCCAAGACGATCGGCCAGTTTTCGTTGATTTTTCAAAATTTTCTTCCAAGTTTTGGACTTATTACATTTGAAGTAAGGGGTCAAATGAGCCGATCGTTTGTTGATGTGCCCTACTCTACAAATCGATCGTGGGAAATACATCGAATAAGATATTCTGAAGTGGAGAGGATTCCCCGATGTTACTAGGGCTGTCGGAATTGGCCGCGCTCGCCTCAATCCCTTTTTCCTAATTGGCAAATGGTCTATTGAATGATTTTCCTTATCAACAGATACTTCAACTGATGGACATCCTATGGAAGCCTTCAATAACTTGCAATTGCTTGACAGTGACATCAGCCAAATAGAAGACAATGTGTCAGTAGCCAGTGAAACACCCCAGGCCACAGCTGCCAGCATCCAACCGGTAGTAACAATACCAGCTACAGGAAAAGAAATATACAAAGCAACACTTGTTACATTGCTCAACAAGGATCCAAAACTTTCCCATGACAGGTAAGCGTACATTGTTATATTCTACATTTGGCTATTCGTTAGAAGAATTTTTATGAGAATGCAATCTTTCTCTTATATTCACCTGTTGTGCTTGACTTGCTAATGCTAATGCAGTAACTTTTGCAGCAAAATATTTATGCTTTGAATCTTTGTTTGTTTGCTGCTTGTTTGTTTGTTTATTTTTTGCTATTTGCAATGTTGCTTCAATGAGGTTTTACAGCTTTGATATATCCTACGTTTCACCGGTTCAGCCTGTTGAATATGGAAATGGTCTTTTTTGATTATCTCACTATCACTTTAGCAACTGAAGTAGGGGCAAAAATGACTGGTTCTGTGTCTGGTTTGATTTGATGCACAGCAACGACAAGAAACCAGGTGGGAGGTATGGACGCTTTGGCTGCAAAAATGAATAAAGATCTTTGAATGCAAATCCTTTTAATGCAATACTTCATCCAGGATAGTGTATCCATGTCTCAAAGTTGTGTCTGCTTCTTTCTAGGTTGGCTCGGGTAAGGCAAAGACAAGAATTCAGTAGGAGTGAAACAAGAGCTAAACCAACAGCAGATGGGCAGTATGTTAGCCTGTTTGCAGATTACGCTTTTATTGATGGAACAGCTACATCATTTCAGATTGGCAGAGTAGACAGGATGATTTTGGAAGGAGCGCATGGAAGGAAAAATTACAAGAAACCGGAGCCTCTTAACAGCGAGAAAAAAGACAAGTTGATGGTGCTGGTTTCCGAATATGAATTGAAAGATGAGGATCAATGCATCTTTTCTGCCGTTCAATCAAACCAGACAACAAGATCATTTAAGGAAATCCTATGCGAGGTTACTTTAAGGGTATTGGCTTCTGGTGACTTGCAAATGGAGAAGGAAGAATACAAAACAATAAGCTCATTAGTGGCACAAGTAAGAGGTAGGCGAGAAGCAAGAAGACGTGGAAGAGATCCAGTCCAGAGAATAAATGTACAAAATGAGATTAGAGACTTTGAGAACATTGATGGCACCGTGCGCTCTGTTGTTCGATTTGATTTGATTTGATTTGATTAAATATCTTTAAAGAGGATGCCCCAATCACCAAGAGGTGCTTTTCATGGGGGTCCTCAAAAGTAAAAAGTTACAATGTAGGTATAAAAAATAGAAATTAATAGTAAACTACCTAAACTTAAAAAATCTTACACAGCTAAAAGCGATTACAGTCCTTCGTTACAATTCAAAATTGTTCATTCTGTTCTTTAAAAAAATAATATGAAGATCTTTGCTTCCCCCAATTAGTTCTTGAATTCGGTAATCTAAAGTTCCCCTTATTTCGAGTATTATAGGTATGTATTTCATTACCCCTCACGTTCGCTGTGTTCACATTATTTAGCAAAGTTTTCTTTACAAATGAACTCCTGTGTGCCTTCCTTCTTTCCTCAAGTGATTCCCATTTCAAAGCAGCAAGTGCATCAGAGCTTGATGACCTGTTTGGGCGGTCCAGTATGACTTTTGCAACCTTATTCTGCAGAATCTGAAGTGACTTCATTAATACTTTATTGTCACGGTCTCCCCATACAATATCAGCATAATCAAAAATAGGCAGCATCATTGAGTCGTACACCGTCTCTCTTTGAGCTCTAGGTAGTAGATGCTTTATTCGTCTCAGGACACCTATTCTTTGAGACACTTTTCTGGCAACTGACTCTACATGATCAGTCCAGGAGAGATTTTCACCGATGATAACTCCTAGGTATTTATAGTTGCTGACTTTTTCTAATCCCTTGCCTTCAATGCTCAGCGCCACATTTCCAAAATCTTTGACTCGCTTATTTCCTCCAATCAGCATATATTTTGACTTTCCTATATTGAGGGTTAATCTGTTCTCCACAAGCCAGTTCCTCACATTATGTAGATCTTCATTTAATGCTACTGTAAGATGATCAGCACTAAGAGCTGTTGTATAAACTACTGTGTCATCAGCAAAGAGTGATGATTTGGTGTTTTGGAGTCTATCCGGAAGGTCATTGATGTAGATTAAGAACAAGAGCGGTCCCAACACCGATCTCTGGGGGACTCCTATAGAAACATAGCTTGGTGTGGAAGTAAAATTACCAACACTAGTGCGTTGCGAACGATTACTGAGATATGACGTAAACCAGCCCACTGACTTTTCATCAACACCATGAGCAGCTAATTTTCTCAGCAGGATGGAGTGTTCGACTGTGTCGAAAGCCTTCTTTAAGTCAAGGTAACAAGCTCCTGTTATTTTAGAGTTATCCATATTTTCAAGAATGTCATCACAAAATTTTAAAAGGGCATGCACAGTTGACGAAGAGTGCTGAAAACCATATTGTCTTGGATGAAGAAGGACATTTTCCTTTAAGAATTTGTATAACTGAGCTCAATCTATAACTATAACTGAGAATTGTTCAACCACAATTGAATGACACTGGAAACAGGCGTTCGGCAAGGGCTAGAACTGTAATAGTAAGAGATATTTCATAGTTTAGTTGCAAGAGGGTATGGAGATGTAGGATTTTTTGAAGTGACACTCATGAAGCAAGATTATTACGTTTTTCAAAGGCTTACAGAAGCAAAGCAATGGGTTTGAGCTCAATCTTTAAGCAAAAATCAGTGGTCTTTTTAAGGTAGCAGTTCATTGGGTATTCATTACACCCCATCAACTTAAACTGGCAACTAGTTTTTCTTGGTAACCAAATTTATATATTTTCACTGAATTCTTGCTAATTATGATACCTGATAATTTCAAGTATAATTTTTCTCTTAAATGCCACTTTGTACCGGTAGTTCCAAGGATCTGTTGCGCATTTCCAAAGTTCCTATGTAGGAAATCTCTTTTGCTTTGGAAACATTCATTCAATAATCTGTAAGTTACAGCCAAGGCAACTAAATCCAAACACAGGGCTAATGTCAAACCACTAAGAACCATGCTGCAGGGAACATTTCAAATTGACTTATCACCTTAACATTGATACTTTGATATTGATGCATGAGTAAATCGTTAGGCTATGCTCCATTGGAGTCAACCATAGTAAAGGGAAATATCTCTGTCTGATAATAGAAAATGTGTTGCAACTTGTCTTTAATACCATGGACTTCATACTGCAATTTCTTAAAATTATATGATTGTTACAGTTGGTTGCCTTTAAATGTTGGCTTCAAGGCTACTCTGCAAGATGTACCAAAACCATCTCCGGGGATTTGACAAATCCTTACGATGTGATTAACTGAAAGACTCAAATCAATGAACTTTTAGCTTTAGCAGATGGTCGTTAGTTGTTACTGCATTATCATACATTAGTATCAGCTCTGTTGAAGCAACTCTTTATATTTTAGCAGTTTTTTAATACATGTATATAGTTCCGTTTTGATTGGAATCTTTTTGCATATTTTATGAAGCAAGGATGAGCAAATCATCTTTATGGTAACAACTTTGCTGAAAAAATTTAATAAGGTAGTATGGTCAGAAAATGCTCTGAGTGCCTGAAGACTCTTTGTTGCTTAATCGCTCTCTCATTCTGCTGCCTGTCTCCCCCGTTTCCAAGAACTGAAGCAAATAGCTACACTCATTTGTTGTAAGAAATTGCTGACAAAGTACATAGAAAGGCTGTTCGTAGTGACGCTTTGGGCGTTAAAAGTTTAGGAATTTTAGCCTATGAATGCAAAGTGACCAAAGTGTTTTCGTCACCATGTTTTTGTACAGCACCAACCCCCGGGGGGACCACTTGGTACCTGATGTGTTATCATGCTCGTACAAAAAAGCGCGGGAAAGGGTGCCTTTCTTGAAAGTAGGCACGGACCCGCGCGGGCCCGTGTTTAGGGGTGCCAATTCGACCAACGTTTAAAAAAAGGGTGCACTTTTCTGCATTTGATAAATTTAAATTGTTCTACAATGATATTTTAGTCATGATTTATAAAAAAGAATTCTTAACGAGTCAAAGAACTTCTCAGACCAGCATAAGATGGGGAAGGAAGTCGAGAGCATTTTCCTCCTCTTCAAATCACACCGGCAATATTAGCAAATTTGGTAACTGAATTGTCAGCTATTAGGGTACCTGAATAAGAGAAGTTCTATTTTGACACGGGAAAGGGTATGTTCTCATGAAAATTTTCCGCGATTAGGGTATGTATTTCGCTAAAACAGGTCAGCGTTTAGGGTGCAAATGTTAAGCCTTTGTACGAGCATGATACTATAGGAAAGTATAGGAGTGGTCCCCCCGGGCACCAACCAAACTGATACTAAAAAAAACCTTTGCTGACAAGTTCCCTTTGCAATTATCTGGGTTCAAAAAGCCATATCAGCGGACTTCAATCAATTATGATCAGCTCATAAAAATTGGTTCGGTCCAAGCTAAGAAGCCAAACTACAAAGTAACAAATTAGTGTATTTTGCCATTTTTCCAAATTCTGGAGCGGGGTATACTTCTTCCGGACTTTTTCTAGGACAGGGTGTCGTTTTAAGGGCAAAATTCTGGAGCAGGGTAAAAAGAAAATTTTTTCGTGGGCACACCCCCGTACAAATTTAGGTCAAGTACCCCCCCCCCCCCCCCCCCCCCCGGGGGGCTAACCCAGAGAAGGAAGATCTGTATCGACTCCACAGTGCCATCGAAGAGAAGCGTGAAGGAGAGATACAGCGGATAAAAGAAAAATACGAATGTCTTCTAGAAAATTTGGAAATTGAAGGAAGGCGTGGAGAATTTAAGGGTCTGAAGGGTGACGAACATGCACAGTCATTCGTCGATAAAGATACTATGCAAAGGATGGGGGAAATTACAGGGAAGAGCTCAAGACCTGCAGCCCTATGGTAAAGATGGCATATTTTGTAATATTTCTTATTTTAGTATTTTGATTGCCATCTCTTTTGATTTCAATTTCAAAATTCGATTATAGGTATTTTTATAAGAAACTGCCCATAGGCAAAAAAACTCAACTCTCGGATCGCCAAAAAATTAAGAAACTCCAGTACTGGGAAAGCATGAGTTAAGAAACCATTTATTTTGATAAAGGAAGTCCTTGACATATTTTTACTTTATTTTGACTCGTTTCCTGTATCATATTATGTCTAAACATTGGAAATGCTTAAAAAGGCACAGGTAGTCAACATGAAGATTGTTATGGAACCTCTAAGAAACTCGTAAGAAACTTTTGAGTACTCAAAATCTGATAATTTTAAGAAACTTTCAATCCTGGCCCAATTCCTTAGTTTCTTATTAAAAATACGTGTATTTCAATAACACAACGAATATTTTCGGCCATTTTGAACGACTAAGAAACTCAAATTTACACATTGTTAAAGTGCACATCCAGCGCAAAACTTTTATTTCATTTTCTGATAGGACTATTAAAGTAATGCTATTCTGCCAAAAAAAATTTTGAAAATCATTTTCCAAACCACTTTTACAACGGATTTTGTGCAGCGTGGTCGGTTCCATGACCGCGCTCCTGAGTCCTGGGTACTAGTGACGCCTACCCAGGAACACAAATATTGACTTTCAGCAAACTTTCAATGTGAACACAGGATAACAGTACTTCCACGAGACCGAAGATTGGACTTGCTCGGCTGTTTTATCGAGAAGAAAACCTAATAACGATGGTACTTAGTATCCTTATCAACAGCAAATAGTTTGCAAAGCAGATAGATGGACGTTAACAGAATTGACATGAAGTCAAAAGAAGGCAAGAAACCTTGACGGCAAGCCGAGCTGCGGGACAGTTTGATAACGGGCCTATCTTTCTGCAGACCGCCGTTCGCCATCATTTGTGATCGACTGTTGTGACGCAGGGTTGTGACGGAATCTAATCGCAAGCAAAGTAATTCCTTGATTGGCAGTGTATTCGAGGTAATCCGTTTTCAAATATGGTTATTTCATAGTCTCCGGGAAGTATACTTCCAATGGTGTTCAAATTCAATGCCATTTACATCTATTATTGAGCAAATCAAACATCGGAAAAGAAATGGAAGAACACTGGCACGTCTTTAGGTCAAGGCTTCTGACAATGCATATATTGCATGCAGGCTCCAATAACACTTCACCCAGTTTGAAGCAACTTTATCGTTTGCCAAAGAAAGTAATCTACGTATTGGAGTCAAATTTTCAAAGCCAAAATACAATGCTATTAAACTGCAAGTTTGGAGCCTTTTATTTGGCATGTAGATAGCACCAGGCTGTTATCGATTTATAAAAACGTATGTTGTTTTTTTAGATTCCTGAGTGGACAATGCCAAGCACATAATGTTGAGTAGAAGGAATGCACAAATAAAGACAAAGACAAAAATAATGACTTTCACATTCTTCACATTCAAATGAAAAAACATTTGTCTACTTTGAATAACTCAATTATGTGAAACTTGTGTTTATCAAAATATCAAAACCCTCCTGTTTCTGTGAATTGAAGGACAAGACAATTTCTGAAACATTGACCTTATATGTGGCAATCTTTTTCCGAAATTATTCTAGACACTCGGTAAGTGAGGAAAAGCAAGAATTGGGAAATATGACACATTTTCTCAGATACAAGTGTAGGAAGCGGGGGCTACAGCCCCCCAATATTTGAAAAATTCGCCAAAACCAGCCATAATCAGGCAAAAATTGATCTTGTCACGAGTCGGGCACAATTTTCATAAACAATATACATCTTTTTTATCTGGCAGCCCCCCCCCCCCCCTAAATTTCATCTTCTTATGTGCTCATGATCTCAGAGGTCAAACAGATCCAGAAATAATCTTCTATCGATTGTTCCTAAATTTATTTTGAGAATTTAGGAAAATAAGTTCATAAATCTCCACCAACAATTGTTCTGTAGCAATACGATACCTTCCAGAGTATAGAATTTACTTTGCTAATTAAAGATATCATTTGCAGCAAAAGGTCCTTTACAGACAATTTTTATCACATTCAACAGAATTGGGCTGTTAGGGGGATGGCTTCAGCTAAAATGGTACTTTTGCAACAAAAAGTGAAACATATTTTCAACTTTTAAAGAATTGGCCCTACTGGGATAAAGTGGATAATTTTGTGGTAAAATGAGCAAGACAAAAATATGGATAAATTTCATAAAATCTTGAGATACAAGTCTTCTCAAGCTACATCTGTTAGAACCACACTCCATGAAATATTGAATGTCGATTTAAGTCTACCCTCTGGCAATCATTATTACCCATTGCACCTCAGCCTACCCATTTGGCTTGAGAATGGCCTTTAATTTAATTCACATCAACATAATTTATTACCTGACTTTATTTAGTTGCTTGCCATTTTCCCCTGCAGACCCTAACTGGTAACCATTGGTATTCAGGCAGTTTACACTACTTAATTGTGATCTGACTGAAGAAATTGCCTCTGGCTTTGTCCCAAACGCTATGCATATTATTTTAAAAGGAGTGGTGGTAATGGTGCTAGTGGTGGTAGGCTCACAACATGAATGAATTTGATGATAAATCTAGTGGTCCATTAAGATTGAAGGGGTGTTGAGCTGTTAATGGCCCAATGCCATTAACTGTCACAAAAAAACTGTTTGTTGGTGACCCCTAAGAAATACACCAAAAATGTCAAGATTTGCATATCTTGTGCACCCCTGTACGAAAATACAAGGCCATGTAATAGCCATGTACAAGCCTTGTAGTTATGGCCTTGTAACCTTGTAATAGCCTGGAATAGCCTTGCTGTAACCTTGTAAATGGCTTGAAAAATGCTAATTAGCCTTGTAGAAGCCTTGTGGAAACCTTGTGTTAGACTAGTTGCAGCTTGGAACCTTACTGATAGCCTTGTAATTTTCTTCCAAGGTTAGTACAAGGTCATAACAAGGTCATAATCCCCTCTACAAGGCTAAAACTTGGCCTGTACAAGGCCAAGTTTAGCCTTGTATTTCTGTACAGGCCATGTCAAATACATTGGTCTGCCACATCAAAGTCGTAACTGTCAGAGTTTAACTCTTTGACCGCAACTGTAAAACATGATAAGTTCTGGTCAATTGCCATTGTAAGCAAGCCATTTTTCTATTGCTGCTCATCAGTCAAAGATATGTCAGTGTTCTGTGCCATAGATGTGACAAGGTTGATGAACTAACAAAGGAAAGAAACAAACATAATTTAATCATAATTAACAGTGGATTACTTCATGTGACTGCATGTATGGAAAGACCATTTGCACTTGTTTTCAATATCTAAAATATTTGAAATTGCTCAAAAAAATCTCAATGTTAGTGTTCAAAATCAGTGTAAAAATGCAGTCTCTCATTTTGTAACAGTGAGTACAGATTGGACTACAGTAAGCAAGAAATTAAGAGTAAGATCACCAAGTTCAAGGGAATGGTAATGGAAGATCTTTCCTCAAAACTTAACAGAACTGGATGTTGTTGTAATCCACATTCCACAACAAGAACACAAATTATGTTATTTATCAGAATAGATAAACATCTCACTTCACTTTATGCCACCAAGCCTAAACTATTTCTACCCCAAAACAGTAAGATAAAGTTTCTATCACACAGAAATAAAGAATAGCAAACGACAACAATTCTTACCTCATACACTACAGACAGTGCTTGTTCATACCATTTGAATGACTGAATGAATTTGAATGAACAACTGAATTAAACGGTGGCGTTGTTTGATCTGTTGATATTTGATAATGGATATCTTTCCAATCCAAAGCCTGCATAAAGCAGATGTGTGACTCCAGTTTCATCTCGTTCTAATCTGAGAATTCTTGGCCCTCCAAATAATTGAAGCTCCTTTCCTTATGAATTCATCTGCCTTGAAATGCTTGGAGCACAGGGTCGAGCTGGCAGTTGCTTCCCATTTCGCTCGCTTCAGCTTCACAAAATCCACCCATTGCCAGCAGCAGGTCGTTCATCGCCATGAAATGGAATTAGCTGGAGTACGATCGTACGATCCTGTTTTTTAAATCTGGTTAACTTCCACAGCCAGCTGCAACGCATCAGTTAGGCATATTCAGATATATACGATTCGGTTTAATGCTTCCAAAGTTTACTTGAGTTCCAAGTGAATAGAGTAGGCCACAAATATTGCCTTCCTGGGTCATCGTCACACGCGTCTCGACCCAGATCTCCCATCATGCTACAAAAGCCCGGCCGTGGAACCGCATTTTGCCCAAATCCTCAACTTCATCAACGCATAAATCAAAAACTACTCAGCCGATTCAATTTTTGTTTTTGACAATTATGATTATATCAAGTTGATCTATCATTTGAAAAAATAAAAACTTTGCACTGGATGTGCACTTTAAAGTTTCTTGCCTTTTTAGCCTACGTATCAGAATTTTGTAATTTTGGAAAAGCAGGCCTAAAGTTCTTACAAAGGTTTCAAGTAAAAAATTAATGCATATGCTTTTGGCACGATATGCCGTGTCTCAGATGAACTTAATTTACAATTGCAAACATCCATCAAAACGGACAAACGTTGACAAATTTAACATAAACAATCCTTTAAAGTATCAAAGAAGAAGTCTTACACATGTCAAAAAACGGCGTTCGGTCATCATTTATGTGCATCCTTGGTTTGTCATCTATTCTCAGGCAGCGCATTTCTTCCTATTACCCAACATCGACGAAGCCAGAATTGGAAAATTTAATGAATGGGGACATAGATCCAAGGAAAGGCGCACATTTCAATGGTTCCCTTCACCTTCTATGGAATGCAACGCATCGTAAAGGGTCAAAGGATTTTAAGCCAAACCACTTCGTGCCTCTCAACCCTGAAGGTTCGGTGGGTTCATTCTCCTTGTCTCAGTCAAAAATTGACTTTTCACACGCAAAGGTTATTTCAAAGGGAACAGAAGTTAGTGTTTCCAAACTTAATGCCAAACCACATGCTTCAGCAACAGAAACGCAAACTGGCACAAAGCGAAGTTATCCCCTAGAAATTAAGCAAGGACAAAATATAAAAGTGCAAAATTAGAGAGTTCTGGCATTAAACGTGGAAACCCAATACATCAAGAAAATGAAGTGGATCCAAATGATTTTGGTCTTTTATTCAAGGCGACGCAAAAGTTGACGGATCATCAAACATATCAAATAATTCAGAATAGGTGGAAACCAACCAAAGATTTTGATTTTCCACAAACAAAAGAAGGACAGAAAACTCGAAAGTTTGCTTATGGTTGGTTGGAGAAATACACATGGCTTGCATATTCGCAGTACTTCGATGGTTGTTTTTGTATAGCATGCTCCCTCTTTGCTAACAGAATTGGAAAAAATTCCGGAAAGCTGACAAAATTGCTGTCAGAACCATTGACTTTGTGGACAAGTGCAGTGACCAAATTTCGCGAGCATGAGGAGAGGTCAAATGTACACAGGTTTTCTATTCAGGCAATGATGGATTTCAAGGACATAATGGAGAACAGGGCAATGCCAGTTGACAAAGTTGGCGTCACAGGCCTGCAATCTAAAATCCGCGAAAACAGAGCAAAATTGAAGCCTATCTTCAAGACAATTATTTTCTGCGGGCACGAAAATATCCCTCTCAGAGGCCATAGGGATGATGCAAAACAACTAAGTCAAGGGAAAGAAGTAGGAAAGTTCCAAGCACTTCTCGATTTTCGAATAGATAGTGGCGATAAAATTTTGGAAGATCATTTTAAGAATGCCCCTAAAAATGCCACTTATCGCTCCAAGACTGTACAAAATGAGATTATCGAATGCTGTGGAGAGTATATTCGTAACACGCTGGTCACAGAAATCAAAAGTGTGAAATTCTTCTCGATTTTGGCCGACGAAGCCCAGGATGTAAGCAATAAAGAGCAAATGGCACTAGTACTCAGATATATTGACAAGAGTGGTGACATCAAAGAGAACTTTCTGAAGTTTATCCACTGTAAAGAGGGAGTTAAAGGCGATCAGAGAGCTTGGCCTAGACCTACTCACTCAAAAAAATAGGGGTGCTACGGAGGGTTTTTCAGAAAACCTTGGGGTTTTTTAGGCTCATAGGTTTTTTTAAAAACCCTCAAAGGTTTTTTGAGAATTTGGTCTTTTGGTGGGGTTTTTTTAATAACCTTGAGGTTTTTCAGACTCTTGAAAAACCCTTTAGGGTTTTTCCCTGTTCGGCATCACTAAAGGGTTTTTCACAAAAACCTTCAAAGGTTATTCATATCAAAGCAATTTTCACAAACCCTTTGCAGTTTTTGTTCATGGCCATGGGAGGTTTTTGCAAAAACCTGCAAAGGTTGTTCGGGGTACAAAGTAATTTTACTATAGTCGAAATGTGTAAGGGTGTTTTAAATAACCTACCGCACTTTTCTTACCTGTATCGATCAAAATGTTGGGATAACATACAAATCAAGGTGATATTTAGCAGGAAAACGAAATGATATTTATTTTTTATTTTTGCACGCCTTTAGTGTGCTTTCTCTCTTCAATAGCTACTTTCGGTGCCATCACTGGGACTCACTGCAGGTAGCCTCCCCTCAATTTCGGACTGGATCCACCCTTGACTTGCTCTATATGGCATAAAACTAGGGCAGAGCGAGGCGTGGAGCAACAAGGGCAAATCAAAATTCTCAAGCTTCTCTGATGGCTCTGCTCAAGCTTCTCGGGGTGCGGATAAGTCATGTGACCGTCAGCGCGAATTTTCGAATTCGATCCAGCACGAAGTCTTCGATCTGGCGTCAGCACGAAGTCTTCAATTTGTTTGAGATTTTCGAGAACGACCTTTCAAGACCTCAAAAGAATGCTTTCAACGCACAAGAAACGAAGAAGCAGACAAGATGCAAATAATTTCCAACAAAACATTGGTGAGTCTCTTCACTGCGTTGCTTATACTCCCAGTTATTTGCTGTGTAAACATTTTGCAGCAAGAATCACAGAGTTCGCAAGAAATTCATGAATAAAGTAGCTTCTTTCTCATTATGACTATAGATACTTAGGCCTAATCGAATGCAACTGCCTCCTCATATCAAGTTTTCCATGTTTAAGAATTGTTCATATTGGTTTTACGAACGTTCTTTCTTGGTGCACATATTCATACCAGGCCTAGAAGATTTATTGATGGATAGACTATAGTCTAGCTAGACTAGTCATTATAAACAATCTAACTACAGAGACTTTACCTGTAGTCCAGCCAAGACCTGCTCGTGCAGTATCAAGCACCTATGCACGTTGGCCGTTGTACGAGCCTTAGCTTTTTTTGTTAAACTTTGTTATAAGAATATCTAGGTTTGCTTTATTATAAGTACCTAGCTGTATACAGGCTATACTGCATTTATTTTCAGTTCAATTTTCAAGATAATGGTAGCCTACTTCTTGTGAAAACCTGGCCTGTTATGAATGGACAAAAGTGTGAGGGCAAAAAAGTATCATTTGGCGAGACACCTTCACAGAGATCAAGGTAACCATAAGAAAATGAACTTAACTTGTTTTCAGAGCTTATGAAAGCATCAGAAGAGAAAGTATTTCGCTCTTTAGCCTTTCAAGAAGAATTTGATTCATTCAAAAACTTCAAAAAAGGGAATTTTGCTGGCCCATTCGGTAGATATAATGTTTGATTTGACTTCACGATTAATACAGTAATGCCCGAAATTTAAGAAACCGCCTGAAACAAAACGTCCAGGATACTGGAAAATAATTAGCCCTCCTACATTCATAAGAAACATGAGGCTCACACCAATTATGTAGTTTCTTGTGATGTGATCGATTGGATGTCCTGGTCTGATGGTCTTGGGGCATTCCAGTTCATTCAGAGTTCATAAGAAATTGCTGCCAAGATATCATAGATTTGAACAGATTTTGCATACATTTTAGCTGATTTTCTTGACAATTGATGTCATACGCAAAGGGATAATATGACAAATCTTATCTGCAGTAGCCTGTTTTCCTCGGAATTTGACCAATTGCACCTAAACAAGAACCAAGCCAAGCGGCTAGTTTGACAAAGAAGAGAGAGAGTGCAAGGTGTACTCATCATCATCATAGCATTACCTAATATTACTGCAAATTCTCCAATCGTTGAATAATACCCAAAGTCAGGCAATGCTTTAATGAATATGCCCCTCGATTAAGGCCCGATGGGACTAATTGAATACATTTTTTATAGAGAAACTAAGGTCCGGGGGGGGGGGGGGGGGGGGGGTCTGGGCTGGTAGATAGTTTCTTAAATCATAAGGAACTATTGCTACCAAAAATTTCTTATGCGTTTCTTACATTTCTGATACCCGAAGTGTAGAGTTAATCTATTTTTGTTAGAATGGCTTCAAACTGACTTAGTAAGACTTCATAATTCGCACTAAACACAATGTCAAATAAGTTGCCATAACTGTACAGTGTCAAAACACTTTTGAGTGAAAATTACAAACATTTCTTAGCTTGTTTAACTTAGGTGGGGCAGTTTCTTGAGTTTCGAAAAATGGAGCTTACCATTTCTTATGAGCTATTTTAACAAGAAACTAAGGGACTGATCATTAATTTTTGCTGTGGAGAGGGTGGAAGACGTTTACAAATATTTGGTCAAATTTTCGCAACCCCTCTCTGATTTTGCTGAAAATGTTGGTGCCCCCTTAAATAATGCAGAAAATTTGTTCAGCCCCCCCCCCCCCTCCAAGTACACTGTCTTGATTCCAATTGCATGAAGATTTACATCGTCACAGCTGCTAGCATGTAGAGAGAAATATTATGTCAAAAGTTCCTGAAGAGCTAGTCTTTTAGAATTCTACAGGACTTTTATCTCAAACTATTATCCTACCCCCTCCCTAAAATGTGCGTTATTTTTCGTCCCCCTCTCTTTAGGTACGTAAAATTTTAGCACCCCCTCTCAGCACTCACTTATAAGTTCAAACGAGTTCCGTGTAAGTTTTCAAGCCTATGCTACGGATTTCCATGATTAAAATGAATATAGCTACATACAATATATGGTGAACGATGTAGAAGAGGGACAACATCCTCAGAGAGCAGGCATCGAGTTGATCTTTGCGCTTTTTTTCGTTTATTCAGCTTTCTACTAACTAGTTTCGGCCACAAGGCCATCATCAGAGCAACTGAAGAATTTTTATGATACAACGGCTTTTATAGAGAATAGTTCAATTAAGTCTAACTAACGAATGTCCATATTTGGTTGCTTGATCGAGTGTCCGTTTGTTCTAAATCGTCAGATTTTTGTCTTGCTCAAAAAACAGCCTCCTCCTCAGTTTCTGGCCATCTCAGGTCGCTACCCTTCGCAGTGGATCAGTGTCCAAATTAAATTTTGTTGTGTTGTGCGTTGCTTGTTATGCAAGTCGATGTTTTTGTAACATACAAATTGTAGCTACACACAATGATTTTTCAGCCAAAACAGCCTAAAATTTAGAAACTTGCTACGCCAGCCCACACCTAAGTTTCTCATAAAAATTTCTTGTGAAATGTTCATGAAGGTAAAGGGTGCTTCACCTTCATCAGGAATGTCATGAAACATTTCATTTCCAAGAAACCCTTCCAAGAAACCTTAGAGGCTCTTTGTCAACCGGCATGCATCGTGATTGTTTCTTTGCTTTTCGTTGATTTTCATGCAGTATGAAATTAGACCACTTTTAAAGTTGGGCTACAATGTGCGACTGTTTTTAATGGATGCCATTTTTCTCTTTCCAAGGATTGAGGAAAAAGACCAGTAGAAGACTTGCGTTCTTTCAAGGTGACGAAAGATGTACAAATATCAAGTATCATTACCATACTGGGACGATGTTACGAAGAATGGACTTTGAAGGTTATCTTTGGGCGTTTGACGTTTTTATTGACTATCGTGTATAATAGAATGCACTCTTTTTCATCAGAGACATTATATAGAAATCTGTAGTGGTGTGTTCCAGAAAATTAAGAAATCTACCAGAAGCTACTTGAAATGAAATGTACTTTTGAAGCGATAAGAGGTCCCTTTGAACTCAAGAAGTGTTTTGAGCTATTTTGGATACGAGTTGCAATGTACTTCATTTAAAAGAGTAGCACCAACCCAAATGATGCCAAAACGTTGAAAAGTTCTATTTATGATTTGTTCGTTATTGCACAAAGCTATAACTAGAGGTCCTCCGTGAATAAAGAAATTGTGCACACAAGAAACTTTTAACAGAGTCGATCCCAAAATAAGAAAACCTATTGCAGATGCAAGAACGACGATGTCTCTTATAAAAATTGAGTATACATGGTGACCCAAAAAAAATGTTTGACGTTTGATTGAATATTAGAAAATAATGAAATAATGAACGGGCTCCATCGTAACATAACCACATTGCAGAGATTTTAAATTAATTTTAGGCACCAGAAGCTAGCAAATTGGCTAAATATTCACGGAGTTACGAGCGTTTAGAGTTCAAGTTTGTATGAAAGCTGAAACTTGACACCCCTAAATTGTATATTTTTTGAAAGTAAAATCTCGTATATTCAAAGTAAATCAAATTGAATTTAAAAGCATTTCCGATAAACAAGCTTTATCTAACATTGAATTAAGGTTATGGATGCTTGGAGGAATCCTGTTTAGCACCATTTGGAATGTTCCCGTCTCTCATCGATTAAGTTTTCATTCCATGTTTTTGGAGACTTGCATTCTTAAAGTACATTTTGGCAACAGCTATCTACAAGAATTAAAATACTTTTTAAGTCTTATTTGGTTTGCTCTAATATCAATGAGAGGTAAAACATTGCACAGTCTTCTTTTACCTCGATTTTGGGAGGCCTTAATTTGAAAAACGAGTCATCTAGGGACGTCTCGACAAACTTGAACTTCAAAAGCTTGTAATTCCGTTAATTCTTAGCGGATTTGCAAAATTATGGCGTCAAAAATTAATTCAAAATCTTAGGAAGAGGGTTACCTAACCAGGTGCCTGTACATTTCATTGCTACTTTTGATATCTAATCAAACGTCGAACAATATTTTTGGGACACCGCGGACACCCTGTATTACTGACCAGCAAGGGCCTTCGTATCGTGTATAAAGTTAGCATATCTTAAAAGCTCGCCAGCGGCATTATCTAATTTCGGACTCTCCAGAGGGGGGGGGGGGGGGGCTTATTCATGAAAACAAATGTCAAGGATATGTATGATAGCTTGCCAGTTCTTTTACCCTCATTTTGAGGATTCAATACACCATTTTACAAGTCATATACACCAATTCCACACAGTTTTATCCCAAAACCATATCAAAATTCACATGTAAACTTGTTTAGCTAAATAAATGGAAAATCTTTGCAGTCAGCAAAAGTAACAAGGGTGTGCTGAATGTTGAAAGTTGAAAAATTTGCCAGATGTGACAGACTGTAATCAAAGCTCACCAAAGCCATGAAGATACGTGAACAAAATCCTACTGGCAGCAAATAAAAACCCACCAAAAATATATTCTCAAGGGCAATTCATAGTCAAAATTTTACTATAAGCTCTTTTTGCTCCACACACACAATAATGAGCTTACATATAGTTTTTTGGAAATACAATCTTGACGTAGCGCGGTTCACCCATTGTAAACTTTCTTAGCTTTATAGTGTTTGTAATTCGTATGTAGCTCATGTCTATTGCTTAAATTTTCTTAGTCTCTCATGTTGGATTAATTTCGTTTCTCGTGATGATCTATTGCACTCAATCATTTTGCCTGCTCTGGAACAAATCAACAATTTCTCCTGCTTCCATGCTACTGTGAATCTGGCGACTGTTCTAAAGAGTTTCAAGGAGGGTTGTTTTTGGTAACAAAGGCCTCTTAGGGTTTTATGAAGCAGCCATTGCGGGCGATAAGAAAAACCTTTGCCATTGGTTTTTGCAGCAACCAAAGGGTATTTGTAAAAACCCCAGGCAAAGGGTTTTTGCTGACACCTGCAGTGGTTGCGTATTATAGGCTACTGAAAAACCCTTATGGGTTGTTATAACGTATCCAGTAAAACCTCCAGGGGTTTTTATAAAGCAACCTATGGGTTTCTATAAAAACCCATGAGAAGGGTTTTTATAAGCACCTCTAGGGGTTGCGTATTTGTAGGCTGATGAAAAACCCCTTGAGGTTGTTATGACTCATCCAGAAAAACCTCTAGGGGTTTTTATAAAGCAACCTAAGGGTTTCTATAAAAACCCCCGAGAAGGGTTTTTATAAGCACCTCTAGGGGTTGCGTATTTGTAGGCTGATGAAAAACCCCTTGAGGTTGTTATGACTCATCCAGAAAAACCTCTAGGGGTTTTTATAAAGCAACCTAAGGGTTTCTATAAAAACCCCCGAGAAGGGTTTTTATAAGCACCTCTAGGGGTTGCGTATTTGTAGGCTGCTGAAAAACCCCTTGAGGTTGTTATAACACGCTCAAAGGGTTTGTTGAAAAACCCATCCAAGGGGTTCTTATAAAAACCCAAAGGAAGGGTTCTTGGAAAAACCCATAAAAGAGGGTTTTTCTAAAAACCCCTGAAAGGGGTTTTTATAAGAACCTCTAGGGGTTGCCTATTTGTAGGCTGCTGAAAAACCCCTGGAGGTTTTTCTTAGCACCTTTATTTTTTTGAGTGTTTGAAGGCCTACAATGAAATTGAGCTGATCCTTGATACATTGTAAAATAAAGTACACAATAATATTGACACCTATCACAATAAATGGTACAATGAGACTGTAAATTTGGGACAAAAAGTGAATGTTTTACCATCAAAGCCAAGAACCAATGCACGTCAGTTACTGAGGGATAACACACCCGCTGATACACTGATTATAGAAGATGCGTTTCATATAATTGCGTTGATCTTCTCATCACAGAGTTGAAAAGAAGGCAAAGAGAACAATACTGTTACCATGGGACTCTACCTCGTTCCATCAGTCATGATTGAACATATTGGCAATCATGGAGTAGGATCATGGAAGTTAGAGTTTGCCAAGTTTGTCGAGCAGCACGAAGATGACCTTCCTTCACCAAGATTGTTGGCTGCGGAGATGGATCTGTGGGAAACATTTTGGACAAGAAGATTCGTTGGTGTACTTCCAGACAGAATACTTAGCACTTTGAAAAGTTGGGAGGAATCTACTTTCCGAAACCTTTACTGCTGCCTAAGATTGCTAGGTACCGTTCCCGTAACAACATGCGAATGCGAGCGATCAACATCATCTTTGTGAAGGCTTAAGTCTTACATGAGAAGTACAATGGGCGAAAAGAGGTTGAATGGGTTGGCTGCACTGCACATCCACCAGCATCTAACGCTTCTTTTCTGCGTTTGACTGTAATCCAACTCTAGACGTTCGCTCTGTATACCTTGATATTTCTAAAGCGTTCGACCGGGTATGGCATAAAGGCCTTCTTTATAAGTTACAGAGATGTGGTGCTTCTGGAAATCTGCTTACCCTTCTCCGCAGTTTTCTTTCAAATCGTAAGCAGCGAACAGTTTTGAACGGCAAGCAGGGGCGCACATTAGGGGGGGTGTGGGGGGGTGAGACACCCCCCCAATAATTTCTGAGTCGGTCCAAAAATTTTCTCGAAAGGGAAAAGTCGGTCCACGACAAAATCGGATGGACCAACTTCGTGGACCGACTTTTTCATGGACCGACCAACCACGACGAAGCTCGAAAGGTCCACAAGAGTTTGAATCAAAGTTGGTCCGATTTTAAATGTTTTGGGCAAAGGTCGACCCATGACGACACTTAGAATATTCACAAGATGTGCTTGACAATAACTGGGAGAGTCGTTCTAAGCCAAAGCAGAGGATGGCATTTAAAAAATTTCTTAGATGCATTACAAAATTGCACAGGCTTCCATTTTTAGGGGCAAGCAATCAGTGGCTTGTAAAAAGCGGTCCAACACAAAATGGAAGGTGTTTGTTGCGCAAAGATTGTCCCAAGGAACAATGCTGTTACAAATACTCAAAATTTCTAATCTGGCACTGGGGTGCCGGTGGTGGCTCTACCAAAAGCTAACACTGCTGACACTATGATCATAAGGGAAAACCTTCTTAGAGGACAAACACACTTAAACAAGTCGCTTTTGCTAGGCTTGGCGGTGAAGAAGTCGTTGTTCTTAAGATTACGCCTATACTTGAAAGTCCAAGTCCATGATGCATTCTAAGCCAAAGTAAAGGATCTGTCTTCAAAAATTTTCTTCGGTCGATAATGTTTAGCATAATTGTCACATAACGATCAAGGTTTCCTTGTTGCTAAAGGCAAGCATGATATTGGGAGATGCATTTTAAGCCAAAGTAAAGGATCTTTCTTCAAAAATTTTCCTCGTGCGCTGATTTATAGAATAATTGTCTGTCACAAAACGATCAAGGTTTCCTTGTCGCTAAAGGCAAGCATGATATTAGGAGATGTATTCTAAGCCAAAGTAAGGGATCTGTCTTAAAAAATTTTTCTCGTGCGATAATTTATAGCATAAATGTCACAAAATGATCAAGCTTTCCTTGTCGCTAAAGGCAAGCATAATATTGGGAGATGCATTCTAAGCCAAAGTAAAGGATCTTTCTTCAAAAATTTTCTTCGTGCGCTGATTTATAGCATGATTGTCACAAAACGATCCAGGTTTCCTTGTCGCTAAAGGCAAGCATGATATTGGGAGATGCTTTCTAAGCCAAAATAAAGGGCGTAGCCCCAAAACATTTCCTGGCGATCCCCTCGTTTCAATACCTCCACTTAATTTACTCTGGTCACACCGCTACTTGCTATACATTCAGTCGGTCCGAAAAAATTTAATCGGTCCAGAGCATGTTGACACCCCCCAAACAAAATTTGAATGTGCGCCCCTGACGGCAAGTCTTCTAGTTGGGGAAATATTTCTGCAGGTGTTCCACAAGGCTCGATTTTGGGACCTTTATTGTTCCTTATATATATCAATGATTTGTCTGAGGACCTGAAATGTACCGTAAAATTATTTGCTGATGATACTTCTCTTTTCACCACGGTAAAGGATCCTGTACTAGCAGCTGATGACATGAACCATGATCTGAATCGGATAAAATTATGGGCACATAGATGGAGAATGTCCTTCAACCCTGATCCCAGAAAGCAAGCTGTAGAGATAATTTTCTCAACGAAGAGAGTCAAAATTGATCATCCCGCGATATTTTTCAACAATATGCAAGTAATGAAAGTGGATGAGCATAAACATCTTGGTCTTACACTAGACTCAAGGCTTTCTTTTTCAAGTCATATAAACTCGGCTATTGCCAAATCGAGAAAAGCAATCGGAATGCTGAAGTTTCTTTCAAAGTATCTTCCTAGGGAGACCTTGAATGTACTTTACAAACTTTATGTTAGACCCCACTTAGACTATGGTGATGTGATTTACCACATTCCATGCAAGGAGATCAGTCTCATTAGCCGTGGTAATATCCTGATGCAAAAACTCGAATCGGTGCAATATTCTGCAGCATTAGCAGTAACAGGTACATGGAGAGGGACCTCACGTAAAAAGCTGTATCAAGAGCTAGGATGGGAATCCCTGTACTCTAGAAGATGGAGCAGACGACTTTTTATGATCTACAAAATCATTAACAACCTGATGCCAGATTATACAAGAGATCCTATTCCACAACTAAATCAGCCTAATTATGCTTTTCGCAATGAACCTGTTGTTGGTCAAATTAGGGCAAGAACTGAAAAATATAAGTCAAGCTTTTTCCCAGACAGTTTGCATGAATGGAGTAAACTTGACCCTGAAATCAGAGAATCTTCTTCCATCAGTATATTCAAGAACAGATTGCTTTCGCTTATTAGACCACCTTCTAACCCTGTTTTCGGTATTTATGATCCACGAGGGCTTTCTTTATTAACTCAGCTTAGGTTAGGGTTGAGCAAACTGAATTTTCACAAATTCAGACATAATTTTAGTGACACAATCAACCCGATGTGTCCAATCAACGACGGTCCTGAGGATACGAAACATTACCTGTTGTTGTGCGCTTCTTTTGGAGAACAAAGGCGTGACCTCCTCGCTGGTGTCCTTCCGGTGCTGCACTCATTTGAAATTATTGACGTTCCAAATCCTGTCCTTTTACAGATTCTTTTGTACGGCGATAAAAAGTTGCCATTTGAAGTAAATAACTTCATCTTAAAATCAAGCATCTTGTATATTTCAAGAACGGAACGCTTCGTATAATATCATGGTCCTCTTCATTGAATATCCCTAAATCTTGTGCCCAACGGCCTAACCTACTTATTTGTAATTAGAAAGTATTGTAAAATGTAATCTGTATTATATTTATGTCCCCTTTAAAGTAAATGTTTTTTCTTTTTCTTTTTTGTAGTTACGTGTAGTTTTAGCAATTATTTCTCTCTCTATTAGTTACGTGCAGTGGCATGTTCGTATTTCCTGTTTTATGTTTTATGTTGCCATGAGGTAGTCGTAGTTTTCGCTCCAATTGGTATTGTATTAGTAGTAGGGTATGGTATTTTGTAAGTAATGTTGAAAGTAATATGTATTGTAAGTTATTAAGGTTACTGTAACTGTTCAAACGACAAATTTTCGATTTTTCGTTTTTGTCATAATCTGATGGTATAAGTATTTGAGGACTGTTTAAACCAACTCACTTCCAGAAATAGTCACAATTACTTGGAAATTTGATCATTTTAAAAGGAGCAATCCTGTTTCTCAAAAATTGCGGGAACATACATAAGCCGATTAAAGTAAACTCACTTGACCTTGCAGCTATGTTCATGACATCCCGTGCTGCTGTGTTATTGACATAATGCTTTACCAATACCGCGCTTAAGCCTAATTGCTTAACCTTTCATGCATAATCGTATTTCCCGCAATTTTTGCTTCATTTTGATAAAAGCCTGATTTCTCGAAACAGGATTCCCGAGTATTGGTGGGTAATAAAAAATCTTTGTGTACCCAACAGGCCAATCGAATCGCTTGAAACTTGGCACACAGAGTCACAATGCCTATAACTACGAAACCGTGTCAGCGATTTGTGATAGATCCACTGGTCCGATTTTTACAATGGTCTGAAAGTTGAAAAAGACATTTAAGACATTTACATTTATTTGAAATGATATCATTTCAAGGCAATACCTTTTATCAAAAATTCGTGACACGGTTTTGCAGTTCAGGGCCTTAAGTCTTTGGTAAATAGAAAGTCGTGGTCCAACGATTATCATTGGGGTACACAAAGATTTTTTCGCAAGTGTGGTCGATTTTGCCTAAAATCTCGAACAAATCATTCGCGATTTTATTGAATCAACTGAATATATTTTCATGATATTCTACGTTTAATTCTGCGTCGAATGATGCATAAGTTTGTTTGGTATATTTTGACGAACGGCCGTGGTAAACGGAGTTTCTTAATCGCCGCCTGAACGGTTACAGTAACCTTAAATGATGTATAAAAAAAAAAAAAAAAAATCTAACGCTTGGTTTGGAAAAACTGATAAACGATTTTGCAGCATGATGCATCCAGGGCGAATGATGATGACCAACATTTTCCACAATTAAACAGTTATCCTTGCGATTTGTGACTCTCTCAATTATAAAAAATAGTAGAGCTCTTCAAACCGCTATTCAGATGGAGAATTTTTCAGTTATTACTTTTAGTTCCTTTCAAGCATTAGTGTGACATTTAGATGTTAATTCCAATTTGAAAAGGTTTGGTAGATGCTTCACTGGATTATCATTATTTATGTAAAGGGGCGTTGCCCTTATTTTCCGAGAGTCTAAAGGGCGTGGTCACGAAAAATTTTTCTGGGGCTTCGCCCTCAGACCCCCTCGATTACCCCCCGTAAACCGGTCAGAATTCAGGGCTGGATCCGCCCCTGCGTGTAGTACACTCTTTTTTTTTTATAAGAATATTGTCTATAAGAATATTCAGGCTCAGAATCATCCAAATTTTAAGAATATTATAAGAATATTGCTCAGCCTCAGCTCGTATATTTGTGTCTCATTTTCCAGCAGTTGCCTGTTTTGCGATGTTCATAACATTCTTATTGTTACAATTGCTTAGATTTGTCTTTCGTTCGACCATTTCTTCATAATAATATGACACTTCTTTGAACGATGTTCCCCTGAAACCATATCAGATTTGAAAAATTGCTTAAGAATATTGAGGCTGGAAAAAATTTATAGTATTCTTATAAAAAAAAAGAGTGTAACTTCCCGTACAGAAAAAGCTAACGAAATACTGGGAATTTTCTGTGTCAATTCCCAGGTTTCCCGGGAAAAACTGGAGCTGGGGAAATGAGTAAAATTTCCGGGAAAGCTTGGCCCAGACTGAAGGTGAAAATATGTCGAAAATTCCCGGGAGACCCCGGGTAAGCTAGGAAAGCAGGGACCCCAGAAATCCAAGGAATTCCCGGAAAGCTTGGCTAAAGGAAGGAAACTTCCCGGGAAAGCTGAAAGCTGGGGAAGGTTTTTTTGTATCATCGTTGATTTGATAACCCCCTCAACAATTTCTCATTTCGAAAATTGCTGAAAGAAATTACGGAAATTGCAGGAAAATATCAAACTCATGGTCAAAAGTAATGAGCAAGTTTGCAAGGCGACCAGTCCATGCACAGGGGGTCCAGTAATGTCAGTGAAGACTACTGTAGTTTTGGTTTCTTGGCTCCGTGGTTCTTGGTTCCTTCGTTCCTTGGTTCGTCATGAAAATAACAGCTGTGTAATTTGATACAGATTACATCATCCTTGTGTGAACACAGTGACATTTCGTTTCACAAACCGCTGACCACTCAAAATCACCAGTCTCACAGCTAGATTTCAAAGCGAGTGAGACAACTGGCCTAGATGGGTCGGCCATCGGCTTTTGCATTCCAGCGTGAGCTCATCCGTTCGCAGTTAAATCCACTATTTGATTTTGATGGAAGAAAGGTTGGTGAACATTGGGAGACATCAATCGACGAAATTTTCTAATTAAAAAGCACTATTCGAAGACTTCTTGTGGCCATGAAAAAATGGCCCAATTCATACGCAGATTCATGTTGATGAAAGAGGATATTTCTCCAAAACTACACCGTGCCACATCAAGAACTTTACAGGAGTCCTTGCCAAGAATATCAGGAACATGACCTATCAGGTGGGTTATTCACCGTTTTTTGCGTTGTGACGTTATTCTAGGTTTTTTAGACACTACTCTAGAACCATGTTACGTAAGTAGCAGAAGGAACCATTTCTTCCATATTTTGTTTGCATTGAAATACTCAAGCTGGAAGTGTGGCATTTATTTATGTTGATAAAACTACCTATGGACAATTGATACCCAGAAGCTCACAGTCGTGAGTGGTCGGCAAGGCAGGTAAAATGTTATTTATCAAACTGCAGTCTAAAATGGTTCTACGGTCGTCATCTGAAATTGCCAATTTTGAGGCGTTTATTTCTCCAAATCGGCACCGTGCCACATCACCAAACTTTGCCAGTGCACTTGCAATGTCTTCAGTAACAGTATGCCAGTGCCGGTATATGCACTGTTTTTTGAGTTAAACGTCAATATTCATCTTTTTAGGGGAAGGTTTTGTTTACATCGACAACGATTTGGGCAAGGAAAAGCTTTGTCCTTAACAATCACATACGGGGCAAGGGCTACATGTCATGTGTCATAAGAAGCCGATATTTCAGTACCTGATACATCGCTACAAGGGGATTTTCGTACTTAATGTCATAAGATTTACTATATAATCCAACTATCTACATCTCTTTAGACAGAATGCAAGAAGTAACGAATCCTCAAATTAACAGTCAGAAATTTAACCACATTCCTATTTAATGCAGAAACATGTGCAAATTGTTTGATGCATTGCTGAGGGCAATATGTCAATTTAGTTTTAATTCCATTTTATATGAAGGGGGTCAGGAATGTTGGAAAAGGGGCATAGGGGTGACTGCCCTTGCTGCCATCTAAGAAATGACCTGACTATGTTATTTTCTATTGCTTTGTCTTGTCCAACTAACTTTTGCAATCCCTGAATAGGTATTAATTTGAAAAGGGTGACAATTGTTTGCAAAAGGGCATATTCTTTTGCCTTGCAGATCCATGCACCTTCAATGCATACAACATTTACAGTGATATTTTGCTTGCATATCCTTGACCCATCCAACTTGGCTAGCTTTTATACATAGATGGCATAGAGATGTAAAAACAGCACTGGACTGTACAGCAGATGTTAACAGTTGCAATTAAGGGATTTCAGGGCTGTAGGAATGCATCTTGAACTTGGGAGGCACAGCACATCAAGGGAGTTTTTCATCAAGCTAAAGAGACACTTTCTAAAGTGGAAAGGCACTCTTTTGTTTACTGCAAAATCTCAGGAAAGGGTGGCATGTGCCCCCAGTGCCTCCTGGTTCCTATATCACTGAGAGATTTGAAAGAAAGAACATTTCATGAACATTTTTAGCATCATTTGCAGAAGTACACAGTATTATTGCAGGATATCTTTAGCTAGATAACTGTATTTTAATTCTGAGAGGTATTTTCAAGTTGCTTTCACTGAATTTTTCTGTTTTTATTTGTGTGTGTATCTGTGCAGAATGATGATTTTATTTTCAATAAAATTCTATTGGAAGAAAAAGATGTTTTGGAATAGGTCAAGGGTCACCAGAAAAAAATTTTGACCAACATGAGCAAATTTGACACATTTCATGGTGGGGGTCGTAGGGGGGTTCCGAAAACCGTGAAACCGCCAAAATATTTTGCGAAAACCGTAAAACCGCTAAAATTTTATAGCAAAACCGAAAAACCGCCCTATTATTCCTACTAAAACCGTAATGATAAGAAATTCATAAGAAGCTATGTTATTCAGGTGAAGGTGAAGGTGAAGTTGCGGTTTTTAGCGCCAAGCGCTGGGATCGCAAAAGTAGAATAGGCTTAATCGAGTCCGCGACCCCTTGTCATGACGCTCAAGTGATGGGGCTCTACCGGGTATGGAACCCTGTCCACCTGACTGTTCTGGCTGCAAAGTCAGTGGATTACACCACTGCGCCACATCACTTTCATTCAGACGCAGTGGCACACACTCAACGGCATTCAACTGTGCATTTCAGGGACGTACGATCCATAAAGCAAGTCCACCGAGCAAAGCAAATATTTGTCATTTAAACTCACGATTGCTTCACTCATCCACCAGATATTTTCCCAAGGAAATAAAGATTTGGAGGATTTTTATCATACTCGATACCTCAAAGATATCAAACAGTGTCGAGGGCACTCAATTGGCCCCACCCCTATTCCTGAATTCCGCTACGTTTTTAGCCAAATTCCAGATTCTGGTCATAATTTTTCAATGAATTCCCGCTTCCCTTCCTAAAGCTAAAGTACACCAAAACTTCATGATTTTCACAACGTTTGATGGTGCCTAGAGGCATGCCCTCTGCTTTTGACTAAAACTATCATTCAGTTGAACTGAACCAAGATATCATACAGAACTTTATAATATCTTCGGTTTCCTTTTTATCTTTCTTTAATATCATTTGCAAAGTCTCTTGCATCCTCTTCAAGAGCAGTTCATGATGAGAGACTTCAATGTGTGATCAAATGCATATTTTCATGCCAAAATGAGCAGCGTCGTGGCCAGGGTAAATTAAGTGGGAGCGTATAACAAGGGCAGATTTTGTAATACAATAGCAACAGTTGCGTTTGATCGACACCTCAATTCAAAGCGATTAGCGGATGCAGACAAAGGAAATTCTCCCAACCAGTAATTCAAAACAAACAAAGCCGCAAAAGTTTCCCCGAAACTAGTAGGGCAAACTCTCGCCTTGTGCAAGCGAAAGATGGTTTTTAAGAGAAGTTATGTGCTTATAGCGAAAGAAGAAGGGTAAATCTAAAGTTCTGTAGCTTAGATTATGTTTATTTGATTCAGGAGCCGAGCAGAAGGCATTGTAATTCTCGCGTCTTTAGGGCTTAAAAGGAAACGATTACAAAACAGCTCCTAAATCAAATAAACATAATCTAAGCGACAGAGCTTTAGATTTACCCTTCTTCTTTCGCTATAAGCACATAACTTCTCTTAAAAACCATCTTTCGCTTGCACAAGGCGAGAGTTTGCCCTACTAGTTTCGGGGAAACTTTTGCGGCTTTGTTTGTTTGAATTACTGGTTGGGAGAATTTCCTTTGTCTGCATCCGCTAATCGCTTTGAATTGAGGTGTCAATCAAACACAACTGTTGCTATTGCATTACAAAATCTGCCCTTGTTGGAGTGTATTATGTGGAAGACATGGGTTTGAGGGCAACTTCTGGCGATCCGCTTCTAGCGATCCAATGTCTGTGGTGTTAAAATTGAATTTGATCATTTTCTAACAGGTGATCATACAAATTATGACATCCCCAGAAAACTTTTTGAAAAGCTCAATTTTTTTTTGCTTAGAATGCCAAATTGTAGCAGTTTTCTATGAATTACAACCTTCAGGAAAAATCTTTGTGCAAACGCATTTTTACTTTGTCTTAGAAAGATTCTCTCAATCCAGTTGCCTGCTCCAATAATGGAAGTATCCATAATTATGATAGTTTGCCTGGGAAAATCTTTTATAACACCAAGCTTTAGCTTTACTTTGGCTCTCCCAATCAACATCCAGTATTTCCCAGAAAGATTCTTACCCTTCCCTACATACCCAACTACAAAGAGTGTCCCAAAAAATGTTCGACATTTGATTAAATATTGAAAAATAACGATAACATGAGCAGGCTCATGGGAAGGTAAGCCTGTCCCCAAGATTCTGAAATGATTTTGGAGACTAGAATTCTAGAATCGTTGCGAATTCGTTGAAAGTTTCAAAGATCAAAAATATGCGACTGCGACAGCTACCAAAGACCCCTGGATGACTTGTAACGCATGAAAGCTCCAAGATCGAGGTAAAAGAAGGTTATCCAAAGTCATACCTCTCGTTACTATCAGAGCAAACAAATAAGACTTCGAAAGTAATTCAACCCTTATAATCATCGTGAAAATTTGCTTAAGAACGCATGTATCGAAAAACGTCATTGACGAGAGACTGAATCATTTTCAAACTTTGCTCAACAGAATTCCTCAAAACATCCATATGCTTGAAAGTTAGGTTATCAAAATTGTTTTCAAATTCCATTTGGCTTCCTCTGAAATAAAAGAAACGATAGCCCATCTATTTCTACCACAAATGCCATTTAGGGGCCTCTGGCTTCAGCTTTAGCACAACCTTGTTCTTCAAAGCGTGTAATCCCGTGTATCCCCATGAAAAATCAACGGATTTTGAAGATTCTGGTGTCTAAAATTAATTAGATATCTTGTTATGGAGCCCTTTCATTATATCATAACTTTTTGATATTTAATCGAACGTGGAACAATTTTTTGAGACAACCTGTACTCAAAAATGGGTTTCCCGGGCTTTTCAACACATGGTGTGATTTTCACCTCCACTGCATGATGGCAGCTTGCCTCGATATCGTTTTCAAGTCTGGAATTTGATATGAAGAGTCTCGTATTGTGCGTGCCACTTTTCGTCTTCTCGTCGACATTTCCGATTGAAGAAATATCTGAAAATCGCTGAGGAGAGACAAAAACCGTGAAAACGTTGTTTTTAAGACTAAAAACCGTGAAACTGTCTCCAAAAAGGCTAGAAACCGCGAACCGTCAGCCATTGGCGAAAACCGTAAAACCGTCGTTTTGAGGCCGAAAACCGTGAAACCGTCCCCAAAATGGCTGAAAACCGCAATCCGTCAGCCCCTACGACCCCCCTCTGCTTCAAACCGAGTGTGCGTGCGCATAAAAAACGAAAAAACCCCATGTTCCTTGTGTGCGATCGGCCTGCTATTGTTACAGTAGAATATAGTATAGTAGGAAAGGGATGAAACATCGTCGAGCCGCTTCAGAAGTGGTCCTAGAACTTCGATAAATTTCTGATGTCAGACAAGCGCTTTCGATTTACTCTGCACGATTTTACACAGACCATAGATGTATTTACCACTGTCTGTAAAGTTCCTGTCGAAATTCGTTTCGTACGTGGAGAAAAAGAAGAATTTTTTCTCCGTTGGGTTTTTCGAGCAAATGAAGCGAGGTTAAGTGTATGCTACTGCATCACAGGCTTCAAAGGACACGGATTAAGTTGGTTTGATTGACGTTTTTGACCTCGCGTTCTTTGTTCATAAAGTACACAAAATGACCTCTCTCTTCAACCATTGAACGCAAAAGCAAGAGGCCGAGAATTGCGTAAGTTCAACGATTTGTGGTTGCCTCGTACAAAAGCTTTGAATTTACATTTCTGCGATTACTTTCACTTCAGTTCGCATATTTGAATAAATTATCGCCTTCATTTAGGAACAGAGGGTTTTTTACACGCTTGCACGGAGCGTTTTTAGGGGGGCTGCAAATCCAAAATGAAGGGGCAAAGCAATTTTGGAATTTACTTTTGTGAATCCGTCAAAATGGGAATTACAGTATCGCGAGAGTACACTCAAAGATAAGATAACTGACCGAATAATGAAAGAAAGTAGTGCATAATTAATTTCTCAATCCTTTTTAAATTGACATTTAGCAAAATTAGAATTTCGCAAATTCGTTAATTACGAATATTTCGCGGGAATAAATTTTTGAGAATTTAACATTATAGGAAATTTTGAGCTATAAATTCCAGGAATAAATTTTGGCAAATTTCATCGGCGTAGGGGGAGATAAATTTGGGGGGCTGCCCGATAAAAAATCCATTATTTAAGCAAATTTTGCCCGACTTAAGGCAGATTTCTGCTCGATTATGGCTGATTTTTGCAAAATTTACGGAAGTTGGGAGGGCTGCAGCCCCCCCAGCTCCCCCGTCTCCTACGCCTATGGCAAATTTCAGAGAAAAATGTGAAAGTTTCTTCCCGCGAAAGTTTTCTTCTCTAAACCCTATTACTGCAACCCTCCTTCCCCCTACATAAACGTGATATGATATCCTACTCTCCCAAATAAAACATCGAGACAGTCAGGAGAAGATCCCAACAATCCACGGCTGCACTAAGAGTGTATAGTAAAGTAAAATTGACAGGGGCGGATCTAGCCTAAAATCTGACCGTGGCTCGGGAGCGCGAAGCGCGACCAAAGGAAGGAAGGGCAGCGAGCGCGAAGCGCGAGCTATACGGGGGTCCGGGGGCGGAGCCCCCGGAAAAATTTTTGGGGGCCACGCCCTTTACATCGTCGGAAACGCCCTATCTGACAGTCTGTTGTCAAAAAGTTAGAGTATAACTGTAGTAAGTGAGTGCCACAAAACAGAGAGAAATAATCAAGAGGGAAAAGGAACGATGTATGAATCACCGGGGGGGGGGGGGGGGGCGGGTACTTTGCTGACGGGATGTGCACTTCTTTCCGGGTATCGTTTCGCCCTTTTTTTAACGCCGGTTATCAAAAGAAGGCAATTTTCCTAAAGCCGGTTGTCAAAAGTGTCATCTCATTATTTTTTGACAAATTTTTACGTTTTGGAGTTTATTTTTCGCCAATTTTTTCTAATGCCGGCTATCATTTAGAGGGAAAATTCTAAAGCCGGGTGAAAAGAATCTTTTCTGGAGGAGTGCACACCCCTTACAACTGAAAGTCAAGTACCCCCCCCCCCTGGGATGACTCATTCATTGAGACTATTACAGAATCCCAATCGTTCCCGTATAGGTAAACTATTTTATCCCAGATCAAATAGCAATGTTTTTATATGTTTCAAAATTGCAGTTTCGTACACAGTTCTTAGCGGTTTCTTGTAAACAATGCATGCAGCTTCCTCAAAATTTTGAAGGTGATTTTCCTTCCTCGATGGAAGATTTGATCTTACTGTCTGTCTCAAAATTCAAGAAAAATCTTCTGATCGACAGATAATTCAATTATTTGCTGTCTTGAAACTTCTACTTATAATAGATGTTTGTTTAGGGCATAGAAATAAAATTCTATAGAATTCTCGAATGTAGAAAACAATACAGAGATACCTGCTGACTGCTTTTGACAAGCTCGTGCCTGGATTGTTCCGAAATATTTATCTTTTTAAAACCATAAAGCTCACAGGAAGTCCCAAGCTCTGATCAAAGATCAAACATGTCAAATGAAATACAGTTCTAACCGCAATTTTTGCCCTTGATGATATTTGATAATATACCGACTTAGATCGGTGATACCAACCTACTGCACTCGGGACTGAACTAGGCCATAGATAGCGTACGACGACACCGTCCAGCTTTGAGCCATCAGAAATGGCATTTTACTAAACTGGTACATTTTCAGGCAGCTGTTAGCATCATCCATGGTCTGCAGGCATTGTCGATGTAAACATTCGAGCTCTCCTTGTGACTTCCGTGAGCCTTTCTTCTAAGATACTCAGCAACTTTTGGCCAGACACTTTTACTGTGAGCCGCCATTATGCAGGACACGAGAGATCATAATTCTATCAGATTGTACAGGACAAGTGAAGACTGGGAGACAGTTTCACTTGATTGGTAGATGGTTGGCTCATCTGAATATCTATTGGCCTGCTCTATTTTTCAAAATGAAGAGTGGCTGTCCGTGGCTCCCGCCATTTTTCACTTGAATTTGCTGCACGATGATTGGTTGAATCCTGAAGACCGTGGCTCAGATCTGCCAAGTATGGCTCCCGCCAATATTCAAATCTTTTATAAGTCATTCAGTGATTGGCTGTAAGGATCTTGCAGCTGCCGTATGAGTGGTTACGATTTTGGACTTAGTGGCCCTTATTCATTGAGTTGGATGAGAAAATGCTTTCTTTTGAGCACTGCCGAGACAATTCTAACGTCGATTTTGTTTTAGAATATCTTTTCGCGATTTTGATAGAATGTTGGAGAATAATCAAATCTTTGAAAATCTGACCGTGGCTTGAGCGACCTTCGCCACCCCCTAGATCCGCCCCTGATGACAAATGAAACAACAGCAGGCCGACCGCACACAAGGATGATGTAATCGGTATTTGTTGGAGAGACGAACTGCAGTCTCACAGCTAGATTTCAAAACGAGCGAGACAACTGGCCTAGATGGGTCGGGCATCGGCTTCTGCATTCTAGCGTGAGCTCATCCGTTCGCAGTTAAATCCTCTATTTGATTTTGACGGAAGAAAGGTTGGTGAATATTGGGAGACATCAATCGACGAAATTTTCTGATTAAAAAGCACTATTCGAAGACTTCTTGTGGCCATGAAAAAATGGCCTAATTCATACGCAGATTCCTGTTGATGAAAGAGGATATTTCTCCAAAACTACACCGTGCCACATCAAGACATTTACAGGAGTCCTTGCCAAGGATGTCAGGAACATGACCTATTAGGTGGGTTATTCACTGTTTTTTGCGTTACGACGTTATTCTATGTTTTTTGGACACTGCTCTAGAACCATGTTAGGAAAGTAGCAGAAGGAACCATTTCTTCCATATTTTGTTTGCATTGAAATACTCAAGCTGGAAGTCTGGCATTTGTTTATGTTGATAAAACTACCTATGGACCACTGATACCCAGAAGCTCACATTCGTGAGTGGTCGGAAAGGCAGGTAAAATGTTATTTATCAATTTGCAGTCTAAAATGGTTCTACGGTCGTCATCTGAAATTGCCAATTTTGAGGCATTTATTTCTCCAAATCGGCACCGTGCCACATCACCAAACTTTGCCAGTGCACTTGCAATGTCTTCAGTAACAGTGTGCCAGTGTCGGTATATGCACTGTTTTTTGCGTCAAACGTCAATATTCATCTTTTTAGGGGAAGGTTTTGTTTACATCGTCAATGATTTGGGCAAGGAAAAGCTTTGTCCTTTAACAATCACATACGGGGCAAGTGCTGCATGTCATGTGTTATGAGAAGCAGCTACTTCAGTACCCGATACATCGTGTACAAGGGGATTTTTGTACTTAATGTCATAAGATTTACAATACAATCCAACTATTTATGTCTTTTTAGACAGAATGCAAGAAGTAACGAATCCTCAAATTAACAGTCAGAAATTTACTCACATTCCTATTTGATGCAAAAACATGTGCAAATTGCTTGATGCATTGCTGAGGGCAATGTGTCATTGTAGTTTTAATTCCATTTTATATGAAGGGGGTCAGGAATGCTGGAAAGGGGGCATAGGGGTGACTGCCCTTGCTGCCATCTGAGAAATGACCTGACTATGTTATTTTCTATTGTTTGCCTTGTCCAACTAACTTTTGGCATCCCTGAATAGGTATTAATGTGAAAAGGGTGACAATTGTTTGCAAAATGGCTTATTCTTTTGTCTTGCAGATTCATGCACCTTCAATGCATAGAACATATGCAGTGATATTTTGCTTGTACATCCTTGACCCATCCAACTTGGTTAGCTTTTATACATAGATGACATAGAGATGTAAAAACAGCACTGGACTATACAGCAGATGTTAACAGTTGCAGTTAAGATATTTCAGGGCTGTAGGATGCATCTTGAACTTGGGGGGTACAGCACATCAAGGAAGTTTTTCATCAAGCTAAAGAGACACTTTCTAAAGTGAAAAGGCACTCTTTTGTTTATTGCAAAATCTCAGGAAAGGGTGGCATGTGCCCCCAGTGCCTCCTGGTTCCTACATCACTGAGAGGTTTGAAAGAAAGAACATTTCATGAACATTTTTAGCATCATTTGCAGAAGTACACAGTATTATTGCAGGATATCTTTAGCTAGATAACTGTGTTTTAATTCTGAGAGGTGTTTTCAAGTTGCTTTCACTGAATTTTTCTGTTTTTATTTGTGTGTGTATCTGTGCAGAATGATGGTTTTATTTTCAATAAAATTCTATTGGTAGAAAAAGATGTTTTGGAGTAGGTCAAGGGTCACCAGAAAAAAAATTTGACCAACATGAGCAAATTTGACATATTTCATGATTTTTTGGACAGTAATGCTAGTATCCTCAAGAATGTACACCTAAAATTTCAGGGGCAAGCAAAATCTGTTGAAAAATCAGTTAAAATTATTTCAAAACCAGTTTCTGAAGAGTGCATTCTTTTTCTCATAAGAAACAAAGGCCCTTCCAAGAAGTTAAGAAACTCTACTAGTAGCAGTTATCAGAGGCAATTTTGGAAGTTGAGGTACCTTTCAAGTTTTGTAATTCCTGGAAAATCATTCTAACAAAAAGTGTTAGATCGAATTGGATTAATTGACAGATTTCTGATTGCAAAACTAATCAACGAATTTCACTATTTTTCTAGAAAAGCATTGAAGGACTTGTGTAGTGAGTCTAGTACTGCCCTTACAAGTATGACAATTTGCCTTTGCCTTGCCTCGATGTATCACGCTCGCAGAAGATGAGACGCCTCTGCTTCAAACCGAGTGTGCGTGCGCATAAAAAACGAAAAAACCCCATGTTGCTGTGAGACTGGTGATTTTGAGTGGTCAGCGGTTTGTGAAACGAAATGTCACTGTGTTAGCAAGACTGAATTTTGTTTTTTATGCGCGCGCAGATATCCCTCGAAACCGAGGCAATGGCAAAATCAGAATTATTACAAACGCTCCTTTCCTCAATTCTAGAACTGACCACAGCTAAAACCATAACAGCAACAACAACGAGCATAGGTGAAGGTCACATGGAAAGAGCTTACACTGAAATACCTGAAATAAGAAGAACAACCCAAAACAAAAACAAGACAGTTATACACACAAGGAACCCGCGGACTTTTACCCAGTTTATTAATCGCAAGCCAGTGTTGTAAAGAAATCAAACTGTTTGATTCTGGGCAATAAAAACTGTTGCAAAGCCTGGAGTTTCTGCTCTCTCAACTAACCCTTCGATGTACTAAAACTTCCCGCCCGACGTGCTTCACTGCGAGTAACATCGACGAGCGAGTAATATTTTCTGAACGCAGTCATGCTTACCTTGAAGTAAAAATTGTTCTGTAAAATGTAAAAAATTAGCTTTACTCAACGACCAATTTGCCATAAAGGGAATACAAACATGAAATCAATGTCACAAGAAATTTGCGATATACTTCAAAACAACGAGAATTTTGGCCTAATCTATCATAAACTGACCCCCTGGTACATCAAACCAAACATCAAGTAATCAATACTAACATAGGCTACGGACGGGGGTACAATTTTGACTTCACCTTGAGCTGTTGTCGTTGCTCTCCATTGTTTGCGGCTGCTAGATTGTAAACAAACAAAGATGGCTGGCTGGGAAATCAGCATAAAACCAACACGTAGATATCTAATTTTTACAATGTCATCCCCTATTTTCCCGGCGGTACCGATACGATTTTCTGACAGCCAAATAAAATTTCGATCAATACAAAAAGTTTCCTGAAAAGGCTGTGGCCAGATTTTTTGCAAATTACATAGAAATTCGATCAATTTTTCCACACTACTTTTGAACCAAAATCTAGTAACCTTGCAATTTCTTGGCTTGTGAGGCTCAGAAGAGTCAAATAGGCTTGCAATTCAATGAAATAAACAACAAAGTATCTACCTCTTCAAAAATAATTTGACTGCTTGTTTATTTCAAGGATATTTGAACACTAGGAGGGTTTACTTTGGCAGACCAAAATACTTAGGCAGATAACCATGTGAAGATCACCGGTACTTCGATAAAAAATTGAAGTATGATCCCCTATTTTCCCGAATAGCTCACCTGGCTCAAAATGTTGCTCAGATCTTGGAGAAGGATTTCAGAGATGATGGTGAAAAGGCTGCAGCCAGTTTTGGAGTATTTTACAAAACATTAAATCCTTGAATTCTTCGTCTTTTGTGACAATCACCACGATATCTATTCCACGTGTTTGGAGCCCTTTAAAATGTTTGATTAACTTCAGCTCTCGTCCAAGTAATCTTTAACTTCCAACCTGTGCATTTAGCCAAGTACCGAAGACAATAGGCCAATTCCCAGGGGTCAGGAATCTTCGAAAGTCTATTGTTTGTTTTTTCACTGTGTTCACAAAATTGAGTTGACAATTCGTTCATTACCTTGATGTCCGGAGCAGGCAGAAATTTTATTGACGAGAGAAAACTTTGCTTTGTAATTGAATAGATTTAGATTTAAATCAATTTTGATTGTGTGAATTAGCCTAAGCCTAAGGTGTGAAGAATTGAAACAAATAGGTCTCGGGAAAACTGTTTGCTGTTGTTATTGTTTCCCTGTGCCAACTGGGAATTCCAAATCGGAATTTTACTGTTTCACGGTTTCACAGAGTAGAATAAAGTGTCGTTTCTTAAAGGACAAGTCCTGGGTTGGTATGATTGATTGATGAGAAAATGCAAGATAATACTGTTATGAATGATGTATGATACTTTTTTCCACTATTTTTCGCCTTCTCCTTGTGAAATTACGTATTCAAATATGCAATTTGAGCGAAGTGACATCATATCGTGCAAACGAAAATGAGGCTGTGTGATTGTTTTTAGCCTCTTTATCGTTGCAAGCCGCTTTATCGAATTCGCATGCAATTTTCAATGCAAGAGTACGCAATAAAGAGGATAGCAGCGATTAAGAGGCGGAGAAACAATCACGCAGCATCGTTTTAGTTTGCGCGATATGAAGTCACTTCGCTCAAATTGCATATTTGAATACGTAATTTCACAAGGAGAAGGCGAAAAATAGTGGAAAAAAGTATCATACATCATTCATAGCAGTATTATTTCGTATTTGATCATCAATCATGCCAGCCCCGGACTTGTCCTTTAACTAAAGAATAGTTTCAATTGCTTCTTCGACCTGCCATATTATGCAATAATGCATTTTTCTGTGTTCGTCCAGTTCGAATTGAGTGTGAGTGGCAAACCGTGGCAAAGAACGAACTTAGTATTTTTCCCCGAGACCTATTAGATTCGATTTTCAGACCTTACTTCAAATATGCTCAATGAGCGGAACTCTTGCACGTGTCGTGAAGGCAATGAGAGAAAGTGTAAGGCCAGTTTTATATGTCGTGCCACGCCTTGCCAGTTCGACTGAAGTTCGACTTGGAGCGCCTCTGTTTTATAAGGAAAAACTTTTGCCGTGCCGTGCTGCGCCGAGCCACAGTGACACATGCGCATGTTGGGTATGGTTGGGTTGCACATCCACAACAAATAATGGCTTTTGTCGTTGTGCGCATGTGTGAAAATGCTGCGGCACGGCACGACTGAAATTTGGTTTTATAAGTCGCACCGGGTCGACCCAGTCGAGATGCCTTTGACATATGGTTCGACTCAGTCGAACCAAGTGTCAATTTGGTTTTATAAGAGTCGCACTGCGCCGAACCAGGCAAAATTGTTCGAAATTCACTCGATTCGGCACGGCGCGGCACGACTTATAAAACGGGCCTAAGCCTGGTTTTTGTGTTGCTCATCCGGAGATTCCCCCTCCACCACAATGATGCAGTAAGGCGTACAAATCTCTCTGGTTTCGCCTTCAACATGAACATGAAATGTTAGAACTAATAACTCTTCCTACGATATGCCAAACTGTAAGTTGAAATGTCGAGCATGTAACTGGAATGAATAAGAAATAGCGAACTTTTTTGTCTGCGTTCAATCAAACGCCGGAACTTTTTTTGGGACACCCGGTACATCTAATTAAAGCTGGTGACGTAGCACCATTGTTTTAAAAATTATTTGCCCCCCCCGCCCTGCTTCCTATGTTCCTTTGAGGTTTAAATTCAATGGAATTGTCACCTTCAGAAAAAGAACTTAAATGTCAAGTTATAATTTTGATATTTTGTTTTAGTGACCATTGTTTTATAAAAATGCTGGTAAGGAGTTTGTATGGGAATGAAAATTGCATGTTGATGACCATTGATGACGTCAGCAATTTAAATTTCAATAACTTAAATGTCAGCAATTAAATCATAGACTAGAATTGAACATGGAAAATGTTCCCATACAAGCCCCTTACCAGCATTTTCTAATTTCTGGGTCTGAAAGATAGTTTTACCAACACCATTTTCATACATACCTACAATCCTGGACAATATATATTGGAACAACGTAATATTCTACAATTTCAAATGTACAACCCCCCTTTTACCCCCGATACACTGTTGCCTGGATGCTTTCAGTTTCAAGATGCCAACCAACATTGTTTCGGGGGTAAAAGGGGATGGTGCAAATGTAAGAGTGAGAAGAACTGAGATAATCAGCAAAAAACCTACTTTGTGCCAAATATTTTGTCCAGGATTGTAGCCCTTCACTGATTGATTAAAATTCAATTTTTGAATATCGGCAGCATCGTTTTCATTCCAAAGCACGCCAAACGCGTTAACTTTTTTTTACTTACCCTATATACAGGGTTTTTCAAAAAAAAACCCAACCCAACTATATACGAGATTTCTTCATGAAATAATGAAATTTGATCAATGTGATGCATACCATCTGAAAGCATAATTGGTATTCTTTCCGATGATATCTAGGTTTGTTGTACAAATCAAATCATGATTGTCGTTTATGAACATTTAATTGGCAATCAGAAAATAAGAATTTCAATACCCATTGTAGACTAGCTACACTAGTTCCTCAATTTCACTGTCGTTGTTATTGCTGATGGCCAGCTCAATTAGGGACTAGTTGCCAGAGAGTTTCTCAAATCAGAATTTTGGGACGGAAAATCCACAGGGAGCTCCCATAACAATTAGTAGAAAGCAAACGAAATTCGGCTTCTGCGAGTGAGATACGGCGAAAGCGGCATCTTTGGAGGAGCAATGTGCGCTAGGTGGAATTTTTATAATGCGGAGGTTAATATTTTTACACAAAATGTTAAGTGGATGTGTCAATTGAGGATTGCACATCCTGCTTTGAATATCTGTTTTTCATAGGCGGTCAGTGATTTTGAGAATCTTAAAGTGAATGACCTGAGATATATAGCGCTTGTCTTTAAATAGGACAAAGAAGCACCTAATCCTTCCATTGTTTTCTTTAGCTTTGCTTTCTTTCACTATGCGCTGGATTATCAAATGCAATAGGCTATTTATAAACCTACCGGGTGCGCCAAAATAAACTATGCACGTTTGGCAGGCCACAATAAATCGTAGACTGGACCGGTTTTGAAGATGTATGACTTAATTGTTAGCACAAAGCCTGAATTAGATACTGAGATTTTTTGCAAAATTTTTCATTTTTCAGTTTTTAGAGCTAGAAGCGAGTTTCCTAAAGTTTTAGTTTTCGAAAACACTGAAAACGATTAAAAAGCGTCGATCAAGTTTTCTAACGAATCGACAATAATTGACAAAGAGAGAACTTGTTCGTGGTGACTTGCGATTTAGAGATTGACCAATTGTAATCTGCTGTACGAGAGTTCGCTCTAAACCCCCAAATCTCCCTGAAACGTTTTCTCTTTGTTTATTCATGGTGAATCTTCTAGAATTTGGATCGTAGTTTTTTGATCGTTTTCAATGTTTTCGAAAATGAACATTTTAAGAAACTCGCTTGTTGCTCTAAAAATTGAAAATGGAAAAATATGTAAAAAGTCCTAAATCTAATTCAGGCTTTCTGCTAAAGATTAAGTCATAAATCTTCAAAGTCGGTCGAGTGTATGATTTATTGTGGCCTGCCAAACGTGCATAGTTTATTTTGGCGCACCCGGTATGAGATCTCATCTTTTAACTCAGGTTATTCACTTTAATGACATGAACGCAAATACATTGAAAGCAGTTCTTTTAAGCCTATCCTGGTTGCGAGGCAAATTTGCCCCCCCCCCCAGTAGACTTTTTGTTATAGCTCTGCCAGGAGAAATATTTTGGCCCGGGAACTTTCTGACTTTTGCTGCTACTTATTGTGCAACAACTCAAGAAGTTTTATTGAAATATTTCGTCAAATTAGGGGGAGGCAGACGATTTTGCGGACCTGACTCTGTCAAAATCGCCAGTTATCAACCTCGTCCCCAGGGCCTTTTGTCATATTGGGACGGAGAAGAAAAGGCCCTGGGATCAGCTGGTCACATGACCATCAAAACACCCTCTCTCCGTGGTTGTCATAAATAATAGAAATCCTTATGTATGTAGCAGTTCTTCATCAGGCTATGGCTGCTTTTTGAGTGGAAATGATAAGAAAACGATGAGATATCATTACTCTCCGAGTTCACAGCTAAATTTCTCAATCTTCAACTTAGATGATAATACCTTGCTTATAAAAATCGTACACCAAACACCGCGGAGATACAAGCTCGATAAGTCAAAATTTACAGTGCACCCAAAACCAGAGGTTTTGAAAAAGGGCCTAGCCATGATCTGTATCATAGACATTTGCCAAAGCACCTGCAAACTTTAATTTTCAATTTTTTGGTATTGAAAAGAGTAAAAGAGGCATGGGCATGACCCTGATTAAACGAATATAATAAAAATGTAGTAAGGATAATAAAGTTGTGCCACATCTCCACAAGAAGCGTGCATGTGCTCCTTTTCTTCATCTTTGATACAGAAAATTTAGGATGGAATGCAATGTAAGGACCGATTCCTCAAAAGAAAAGTCATTTCAGAAACAATTGAAACAATTCAAAATATGATTCTTTTCAAAAGTGAAAAATTAAAGTTCAAAGTTGAAAATTCTTTTGAAAAATGTATGTGATATTAAATCATGGCTAGGCCCTTTCTCAAACACTCTGGTTTCAGGAGCACTCCAAATTTTTACCTTGTGAACTCATATTCTGGTGTTTGATAGACGATATTAAAATGCAAGGTATGTGGATTTAAGTTGAAGATTGAAAAATGTGGCTATGAACTCAAAAAATCCCGAAATGATATCATGTTGTTTCCTTGTTTGGTCAAAAGGGGGTACTTTTTATTGAGACACCCGGTAGTTCCTTGAAAAATGTTGTATCAGGGGCTCCACAGGGTTCTGTACATGGTCCAACTTTATTTAATTTCTTTATAAATGATCTCTTTCTCTATATAAAGCAGACATCCCTTCATAATTATGCTAATGATAATACACTTTCTAATTTTTCCAAAACTATGCCCGAGCTCGTCATAATTTTGGAGAACGAAAGCAATGTTGCTTTAACTGGGCTATAACAGAATGAAATGCTTGCAAACCCTGCGAAATTTCATGCTTTGTTAGTAAGAAAGGATCGGAAAGATACTAGTGAACAAAATATAAGCTTTCAGGGTCATGAAATCAAATCAGAAGAAAACATAAAACTTTTGGGCGTAACTCTGGATAACAAATTGAGCTCTGATACGCACATATCAAATCTTTGTAAAAAAAAAAGCTGCGACACGACTAAACGTTCTGAAAAGACCAAGATCATTTATTGAATTTGTGCAGAGAAAGGTACTAGTACAAAGCTTTGTTTACTCTAACTTCAATTATTGTCCGTTAGTTTTGGATTTTCCCTCCATGAAGTCGCTTCATGAAATGGAAAAGTTACAAGAGCATGCATTAAGATTTCTTTACAATGATCATCAGAGCTCATATAATGAAATACTCCAAATGTCAGGAAGATGTACTATGCAACTCTCGAGTCAAAGAACTCTGTGCATTGAAATTACAAAACAGTGAATAATGTAAATCCATCATTTATGAAAAATTTCTCCTAATTCAGATCTTCGCACTATTCTACCAGAAATCAGTTTGACTTAAAACGTATAAGACCAAATCAAGTAACTTTTGGTTCAAACAGTCGAGTCCGTTGGCCCTCAAATATGGAATGGCCCACCAAATAAAAAGGATATTCGCAGAAAACTTGAACAGCCTTAAACTTTTGATAAAACAATGGAATGGTCCAGAAAGTAAATGTAGTGCCTGCATTAGTTTTAATTTGATTCAACATAAAGTTTTATATAGATTTTAATTTCATTTGATTTTGATTAGTTAACCTTTTATATATTGTATACATTGCTAGCTATGTAAAATATCGAATTAGAACTAGAAATAATTTTCATTAGTGAGTGCTGCGTACTGGTCATTGGCTTTGGGCTGTGTTAAAAATTGTTGAAATAAGGCTTGCTCCGTCTGTTGCTGTTTTTAAGAAAAACTTCTATCAATAATTCGCCCCCCTGCAAAATCTGTTTTGGCATTCACGACCCAATAGGCCTAGCTTATCTTTTCCAAATGAGGGTTGGTCTGAGTAAATTGAACTTTCATAAATTCAAGCATAATTTCAGAGATACGGTGAACCCAATGTGCCCAACGAACGATGGGATTGAAGATACAGAACACTTTTTGTTGCTTTGCCCTTTATTCGGCATCCACCGACGAGATCTTCTCAGGGACCGCGCAGCCATTGGGCTAGGGGGGCTATAGCCCCCCATTTTTTCAAAGATTCAATTTTTTTCAATCAAATAAATCAATGACAACGAAGAAAACCAACTCATATAAAAAAGTATGTGTCAACCGGGCAACCGTGGTGCATTTAGTTTAACCCTATCCAGACTAGGCTTTTTGAAACTTTGGGGAGACTAGGGGGGGGCACAAAGTGCCCCCCCCTGGTTTTTCATAGAATCATAAGTGCTAGAGACTTGAAACTTGGCACAAGTAACAAACATGATAAGGCAAACAAGATGATGTGATTTGTTTTTGTTTATGTCACGTGATTAAGTGCTGACATCAGCAAATGTTGCTAATTTGGGTGTAAAACCACATGTACTTTGTCACGTTGTATCTCCAAATTGATAAAACATATCGATGTCATATTTGAAGCATAGAGGGATTATATCCTTGTAATTCTTATTTTGAAATTTTTGCTTTGTAACGCTAATATTTTTGCTGATGTCAGCATTTATTTATTTTATACGAAAAAAAGAGCGATTTTTGTCTAAAATTGATTATAAATTACTTTTAAAAATAGCAAAAATTGCTAAATATACATAGAAATACCTGCTGCATCATATTATGTCACACATTTTTCTAAAAATGAACCATAACATGGTTTTTCATCAGTACGCATGCGCAACAACCAATTGTTGATGACGTCATCAAAAATCAATAAGCTATATATCAAATGAAAGCTTATTTCAAGAAGAGCTCAAAAATTTTTGTCTCATTGTCATAGAGCCAGTGGTTCCAAAGCTAGGACTTAAACTGTAATTTTTTTGCGGAGCACTCAATTTAAAGTCATGTGTTGACCCCCGGAATCAGTGTCAAAATTTTTGAAATAGACATGAAAAGATGTCTCATATATAGAAACTAAAAGTCACAAAAAAGCTAGACTATTGAAGAGATACTCGATGAGCTGTGTGAAAAAGTTTACTAGGGGGCACTTTGTGCCCCCCACCCCTAGTCTGGATAGACACGGTAGACACGATGTCCCTCTTGGAAATTGGTAACGATTTCGTTGAAAATAACTTAGCATCGCAACTGTGGAAAGTTTGCTCTGACAGATTTTAAGTAGTAATAGCTTTTATTAGAAGAAACGCTTTGTTGTTAATTTCGCTACTGTATATGAATATGGACGTAAAGAGGGAAGTCTTGTTTGAAAGGGGCGTTTTACGACGTTCTAAAGGGCGTGGTCTCAAAAAATTTTCCGGGGGCAAGCCCCCGGACCCCGATTATAGCTCGCTTCGCTCGCTGTTCAGCCCCCCACTTTGAAACCGCTCCGCGGTCCCTGGATCTTCTCGCTGGAGTTTCGGAATTATTACAACCATTTGTTCACATCAACAGCCTTCCAAACAACGTTCTAGTACAATATTTATTGTATGGTGATAAAGACCTTTCTGATGACGTAAATAAGAATATACTAGAAATGACCTTAAATTTTATCCACAAAACTGGTTGGTTTGGCTGAACTCAAATTTTTATTATACGTCACACAGCCACAAAGTGTTTTATTTGCTCCCCGTTTGTTAAGTCTGTTTCACACTTGATGTTCGGTGAACGATGTATGAACCAAAGTTCATCCACACAAAATCGGAGTATTTCAAAAGGATTACATTGAAAACCAGTAGCCCTGTTCTGTCGTCCGGGGTTCCTATCATTCGGTATCGTGCGCCTATGCTGGCCTTACATCAAATGTGAAACAGTTCCCAGTATTTGTCAGTAATTAATTATATTGTATGCGTAGCTTTTTGTAGTTGTTTTACTTAATCTCATTTATTTGCATGTCTTTATGTTAATGGCCACGGGCGTAGTCATTGTCTTTTGCTGCCTGTGGTATCGTACCTGTAGTGTTGTATTGTAGCATAGTAAGTAGAAAGCATAGTAGGTAACATGTAATGTAACATTTTATGAATATATAAAAAAAATTGTTGTTGGTGGAGCGTGCATGAAGAATTTGAATCTATTACTCTACCTGGGGAGTCAGAATGAGGCCGACTCTGCATAAAAGGTTGGGTCTGGGGCATAGCCCCTGAAAATTCCTTGTTGACTACGCCCTTGAGACGGTGGAAAAATGAGGGGACGCCGTTTTGATTTGTGAAGCTGAATCAAAACATTCTCCAACCAAACTTGAGGACACGTGCAAGGTATGCAGGTTGCAAAGGTCCTTTGAAAATTGGAGAATGGGAAATATCAATTTTTGGACCCTATGACCAATGCTATGACTTTGTCTATGTTGAAAGCTCTATTCAGTTAGAGCTTGATGCAGTGATTTGTTTTGTTATCAGAAAGAAAAACCCTGTTCTCATGCATAATGGCTGAAAGGAAGCTTGGCATAGAAAAAATTTAATACGTCGTATTGGCATTCTAAGACCAGTCTAAATTTAGGAACTAGCTGTTAACGGAGTTAAGTGAGTGCAGCTCAGAAGAATAGTCTGCCAACGTTAGAGGGGGGCGGTTACTCACTACCATTCACGAGCAGTTATCTGCCCCCCCCATAAGGACGGATTTTGCAAGGGAAGATTCGAGTTAACGGACAATTCCAAAAATTAGGTAATTATCAGTAAGGAATCCCAAGTAATCTTGTGGTATTATTTTCTGCCATGTATCACATTCTTATCATTAAAATCCGATCTATATTAAAGTGCCCTTCTTATGGAAAAGTGCCTTTGAAGTGCCGTGCCCCTCCAAGTTTAAAGATGCTTCCTACGTCCCTGAATATCTCTGTTCAATATCCAGAACTATAGGCTTCTTTGCTTGATTCAAACAAAAGAAAGCAAAGTCATGCATGTGTAAGTTTTAAAGTCATAAAAATAAGTGAAATTTTCCAAGCGGGCTGAATTGTATACAATACAAGGGTTACTCAGCCTTCTAATTCAGTCTCAGAGCAACATTTTCTCTCGTTTACAATATAGCTTCACCGACTGGAAACTAGTCAAATTGTTCGCATGACAAAGGTTACTGACGAGCAGTTATGTAAAATGTTTACGTTTTAAAAACTGATCGCACAAATAGCTTGATGGATCTCTATCACAGCAAAATAGATTCTAAATGATCCAACATAAATAAGATAAATAGTTATTATAGATAATGATAAAATGTTGTCAGCTAAATAATAAAACTTGGGTTGTAGGATCATATGGTCCTATGGTCGTATGATCCGGGGTCGCGGGGTCGTAGGGTCCGGTTGAAAGAACATTCCGCCATAGATGCCATTTCAATCATATCTGCATCACTGGTTTTGATCATTTTCTTGTAATTAACTTTCACTGTTCATTGTTTGCTCCATCCAACTACATTGATATTAATTGCATTGCAACTAACTACATTGCATTAACAGGAATAATGAAACAGTTGTATCATCACAACAAACTGTTCAATGTTGAATTCCAAAAATGTCGAAAAACAGGCTTTGTATGCGTAGGCAATGTTTTGTCTTGACAACTGTTCAATTGTCCATCCCGCAACAGATTGTTTTATATGATGACTCCCTACTGTGTTTTACTTTGCATGAATGCAGATCCAATCCCTGCATCACAGGATGTTGAACAGGCAATTCTTTGGTCCTGCAACAAAAACAGAAATTGAATAAGGTTTTACTGTAAACATAAATGGCCTAACCTAACCATTTCTTGAGATTCTTCGTCTCAATTTTGAACATTGTTCCTTTATTCATCCCCTGCCGGTTTTAGTACTCAGCATATTTTGTTTGTGCAAGGACGAGCAATGTCAACAACGCCTAGGCCGAGGCCCGCGACAGCCGACAGCTTCCCTTCTCTGAAACATTTAAGCAGGACAACCGATTCTATGAAGAATGGTCAAAAAAACAACAGAGAAACAGAGAGGATAAAAAGAAAGTCTCTCATATTTGCAATAATGGTATAGAGGCAAATTTTGATACTTACCTAAGTGTGTGAAGTCCCTTCTTCTCAACTTGCAGTGCAATGTAGCCAGCTTCCTTTTGAAAATTCGAAGGTGGGTGGAAGATGGCAGGCAGGCTTGGAGTTAGCAACCGATGCGGAAAACAAAGGCCTAAGAGTCATGGCTCTCTGCGCTCCTTTGTTCACACACACACCGATGCAGAAAACAAAGGCCTAATAAGAGTCATGGCTCTCTGCTCCTTTGCTAACATATATAGGCACCCGTGTTTTTGGAAGTAAGTCTCATTTAAATCGCAGCTCCGCTACCGCTGCGCTGCAACAATGCCAATTCAAAAGCCGCTAAGCCGCTGACCGCAGTGACTGGAAAATTGTTGAAAACAGACAGACAGATAGTAACCTATTCTCATCCAATTAGTCACTCTCCCTCTCAAATCAACTAAGATACCCGAGTGCGAAGGAAGATCGCTATTTGAGAGGAATTGTGACTAATGGACAATTTTCACTTCACTTTTCTAGGCTTAAAGGCCTATTGTCCCCAGTTAATGCCCCTTTTTGCCTTTAAGCCCATGACACACATAAGAAAAAATAGGAAAACTGCAAATACTGTAATAGTTGAAAAGTGAAGTGGAAATGGCCACTGTTGGCGGAAAGAACCGTCGCCGAGGGAGGAGAGGTGGGTCGCTTTTACACGTGTGACTGCTTGTTGCGTAGAAAGAGACGGAATAAACCAATTCTAAGCTTTAAATACCTTGCTTGAGCCTCAAGGGGCTACACACATAGCTAAGCAGATCCCGTGGGGGTAAAGAATGGAGTTTTCATGCGTTATTTTGAGATTTCAGAGTGACCCCTTGGGTGAGAATAGTAACCTATTCTCATCCAATTAGTCACTCTCCCTCTCAAATCAACTAAGATACCCGAGTGCTTCGGAAGTCACAATTTCGGTAATGTACCATGCAGAGAATACAAAGAAAGATGAAACATTAGTAGCAAAATATAGCTATACCATAAAACCTCAAGGCTATCTACTCCATAACTCAGAAAAAACCAACCCCTGCAAAAACAGAAATTAGGTACCACATATGTATTACTTTTGATCAGCTCTAACTCCGTCAAAAATGAAGTTTCATCCTTGATACATTCCTGTTTGAATGCCGTATGCATAATGTTTAGATTTTTCTAAATTCTTAGAAATTAATTGCAAATGATACAAAGCTGAAATTTTATGGATATGATGCCACTGGGTATATGCTTCCGTTGAAAAATGTTTTGGTTCGGTAGATGCAGCATAGGTTGACGAAGCCACACACCAAATTTGAGTCTGAAATCTTCTATTGATTATTGTTATATAATTTCCCAAAAATGCAAAAAGTGCAATCTTGTAAAAACTGAAACGAAAGATCAGTATTTCGTGACTTGATATTTGAATGTCTCCCTCTCTTACTCTTTTCCCTTGGTCTTCATAACCTTTTTTGCTGATCTTAGTTTGTTTCTCCATGATTTCCTTTCCTTGCTTTTGTGGAAAGGGGCCAGAAGTGGTGCATAATTTTAGTTTCTTTGCACTTGCAGAAAGAAGGGCCTATTTTTAAATTCAAAAATCTGTCGGATGGACATTAGATACTTTGGAAGCCTACCAAATTCTTAGCTTTGATGTAAGACCATAATGTAACCTTGCATGATATAAAGCATCCGAAGGGTAATGAAAACAAGAAACTGATTTGTTTTCAAAACGAATGTTGCTCTGGGAATAACGAAGAACATCGACATGTCGGATGGACTAGATAGAAAATGCACATGTGCAAAAATAGTTACTTCAACCTCAATTCTATCTCAGCATTAAGCATAACTCACAAAAGACTGTAACTGTTCTATGGTATTGTCTATTGCTGACAATGTAACTCATGTAACACTTAGAAAAATAACAACTTGTTCGTCAAAAAAGGATAACAAACGTGTCAGATGGACATGTCGGATGGACAAAAACGTACTGCAAAATTGAACTTCTGAAAACACAAACAGAAGTAATTCTAAATTAATAACAACATGGCACTGCGTAGGTTCCACATACTCGTTGGTGTTATTGTTGGCCCAGGCACAAGATAAGCATTATCTTATTGGAATGTCCGTCCGACAGATTTTTAGAATGGAGAGTTTGGTGCCAAAATACGCATAAATATATTTTTGATGCATACTTTCTACCTATTCATGACACAGTAATGTCCACTTTTCAACATTGGAACACATTATTGACTTCTATTGCGGATAAAAAATATAACGAAAGTCCGTCCGACAGGTTTTATAGAAAATATGCTTGAAACAAAACAATGCTGAATTAAGCTTCAAAACGCATTGCGAACAATTCCTGTTGTTCCCATTGTGAGCAACTCCAATTGCTGTATGCATTGTTGCATAATTGAAGAGTACTGTGAAAAGTACACACCAGCAACTGTCGGACGGACACACTCTTTAGTCAAAATTTAAAGGCTGTAGATACTTTTCTTCGTGCAAAGGTGATTCCTCCAAACAAATTAGCAAGTTGGGAGATAGCTCCAACAAAATTCCGTGGCTTTATCACTACCATTTGTTTTGGGAAAAATAAATCCTCTCTTTTTTCTGTCGGACGGACAATTACCAAGATGTTTTGTTTCCAACTCTGCGTGGAATTACAAATGATTGCCAAATTTTGTATGTCAGTTATATGAACTATGAAGACTACCATGAAAGGCAAACAACAAATCTTAAGTCAACTAATTCGAAATTAGAGAAAATTCTTTTTTAGTCAAGCATGCAGCAAAGTTAGACCTCATATTAAAAAATTTCATCACAGCAAGCAAGAAATGGATAAATTATTTAACTTAACCTGAATTCGGAAGACCTAAATGTGTATCTTTGAAAATGTGAGGTCAAGAAGTTCGGAAATATGGTTTCAATTTTCACCTCTTTGCGTGACCAATTTCAAAGTAGGCCAGAATGCCATTTTCAACTTCATTTTGTGCGCCTAACTAGGCAGATTTTGAGGAGGTTGAAAGGCGCTTTTTGCCTTGCTCTTCGGATCGTTCACGGCCTCTGAAAAATCCATTTTCATGATAAAGCTGCTTGTGAGTTTTTCCCCTCTTCATCAATATCTTTATTTCCCATTCTTGGCTGATATTACGATCGTTGCCGATGAATATCATGACTCAACTTTACTTCTTGTCCGCTACAAATATTTTGATAAATATTGAGGCTTGATAACGGGCTATGCTCGAACCATGGCCGAAGCCAGTGGGGGGGGCTGGGGGGCGGAGCAAGGCCATTTGTCGGAAATTTTACTCCACTTGTCGGATTTTGTTGTTGTTACAGGCCCACATTTAGAAGATTTCACTGGGACAATGATGCATAGAACATGAATTTATTGTCTTTCGAGGATAAAATTTAACATGGATTTTGAATCTACAGCATTTTTTTTTTTCTTCATATTGACCAATGTTGAAGGCTGCAACGTTGAAACTACAAAATAATTCCAAAATCTAGTCATTAAAGGAGCACATCAGTCTTTTCGTGCATGTTTTAACGTATGTCCCTAAAATTGGGGTTGTTGCTGTTGTTGTTGTTGACTTTAGAGCGTCGGAAAATTTTGGTTCTTTGCCCCTCTAAGAATTAAGGCTGGTATCGGGCCTGGCTCGAACGTCGTGCTTATTTCAAATCGCATAAAAGTGCGTATAAATATAAATATATTCTACTCTAATTACTTGTGTATACAAATATTTTGAACTCTCAACCACTCAACCATTATGCTAGAGCCTCCTATTCACTTTGAAAATGGAATGGTGGAATAGAAGGCAGAGAAGAATTGCAGACCTCAAGCCCAAAATTCGAAATTCGGCCTCCAAATAGTTAACAAAATAGCCGTTGCTGGGGCCTTGTCAGGGAATGATTTGTTGACCAACTGTTAGAATGTTGGTCCATAATTCAGAAATTAGTGGCCCAGGGAGATTTTCGTTTACAGAGCTGGAATCTACATTTATCCAAGAAAGTGTAAAGTTGAAATTTTGAAGTTTTAATCGAGAATTACATATGTAGTACATTAAGATAAACAATGTAATGAAGCCTTTAAAGAGCTTTTGTGACGGAAAACTGGCCAAGACTGCTCGCTGCACATGCACCAAAATGAATATATTTCGTCTATCCACGATACATTGTTCATCTACCTCAACAAGTTGTAGGTTGAATGTTAGCGTGAGGAGGACCTTACTGACTGTTACATTTATTACAGAGGTGGAAGCCAGAATTATTCTGTCAGCAGCATCGCCTGTAGCTGGCGGCCGATTCCCGCATTCTAGCGATTGTAAGTGCGGCCTGCAACAGTTAAAAGAACAGTCTGAATGCAAGCAAATCCCATTGCAAAAGGTTTTGTATGCCATCCAAGTATTTTGCTAGGAGGATATAAAGGATATCACCTCATGATTTTGTTTTTCTACTGAGACAAAAACAAGGTTATAAACTGCTAAGAAGGATACCACTGGGCGAAATATGTCCTAGGGGAAATCGGAGATAACAAGGGTAACTTGTAGATCATAAACAAGCAATGATCCAAAAAGAAGACGGCAGGAAAAAACATTGCAGTTTGGAATCTCCGAATCGTTGTGCAAAAATATTGAAACCATTTGATGGATACTGGTAAAAGAAAGTTGCACTTAAAGATAGATACTAGAAAAAATCAGATGCGAAAAACGGAAACATTCTTGGCAAACAAAGGCCTTTGAAATTTGTGTTATCATCAGAATGGGACTGACTAAAGCTCACAGGAGTCTATGAGACAGAGGCACATTTCGTGTCTCCCGTGTGTAGTGCAGTAGTTTTATCTATTTTTTTTTTCAATTTTGCATTGACTGTAATTGTGCTTGGGTTGCATAGAAAAAAACAACTGCAACAGATAAAATCCTTAGAACAATCAAGGGCCACCATAAGCTACCGATTTTATACGTCAAGGGGGGGCCTTATCGAGCATGGCATTATTTCGTCTTATAAGTCATAACTTTAGGAATGTTTGAGCCAAGCTGGAGTCGATATGAAGCACTGCAACTATGTGAAACCACCATCGACGAACAATGTCATACGTCATAAGACATACGAAATTAAAGCTCAAATGCAAGCATTGATTCGAGTGACTTTCATCATTGCACGAAACAGCGTAAACAGGAGCTTTTGGGTCAAAAGAAGTGACAAAAAAGGGTGTAACAATAGGTTTAGCAAATCTCTTGTGGACAATGTCTGCATAAAATGTAAATTAACGCTAAACAGTGCTCTTTAAAATTCATCAATCAAGTTCTTTTTGGCTACCGAAACGAAGACTTACGCTAGACGGTGCTCTTTCAAATTCATAAATCAAATTCCCTTTGGCTACCGTAACGAAGATGTATAAGAATATATACGCTAGACGGTGCTCTTTCAAATTCATAAATCAAATTCTCTTTGGCTACCGTAACGAAGTGTACGCTAAACGGTGCTCTTTCAAATTCATAAATCAAATTCTCTTTGGCCACCGTAACGAAGATATACGCTAGACGGTGCTCTTTCAAATTCATAAATCAAATTCTCTTTGGCTACCGTAATACGCAAAAACGGTGCTCTTTCAAATTCATAAGTCAAATTCTCTTTGGCTACCGTAACGAAGATTTACGCTAGACGGTGCTCTTGCAAATTCATAAATCAAATTCTCTTTGGCTACCGTAACGAATATATACGCTAGACGGTGCTCTTGCAAATTCATAAATCAAATTCTCTTTGGCTACTGTAACGAATATATACGCTAGACGGTGCTAGACGGTGCTAGACGGTGCTCTTGCAAATTCATAAATCAAATTCTCTTTGGCTACTGTAACGAAGATGTACGCTAAACGGTGCTCTTTCAAATTCATAAATCAAATTCTCTTTGGCTACCGTAACGAAGATATACGCTAGACGGTGCTCTTTCAAATTCATAAATCAAATTCTCTTTGGCTACCGTAACGAAGATGTACGCTAAACGGTGCTCTTTCAAATTCATAAATCAAATTCTCTTTGGCTACCGTATTAAAAAGCGTCGATCAAGTTTTCTAACGAATCGACAATAATTGACAAAGAGAGAACTTGTTCGTGGTGACTTGCGATTTAGAGATTGACCAATTGTAATCTGCTGTACGAGAGTTCGCTCTAAACCCCCAAATCTCCCTGAAACGTTTTCTCTTTGTTTATTCATGGTGAATCTTCTAGAATTTGGATCGTAGTTTTTTGATCGTTTTCAATGTTTTCGAAAATGAACATTTTAAGAAACTCGCTTGTTGCTCTAAAAATTGAAAATGGAAAAATATGTAAAAAGTCCTAAATCTAATTCAGGCTTTCTGCTAAAGATTAAGTCATAAATCTTCAAAGTCGGTCGAGTGTATGATTTATTGTGGCCTGCCAAACGTGCATAGTTTATTTTGGCGCACCCGGTATGAGATCTCATCTTTTAACTCAGGTTATTCACTTTAATGACATGAACGAACGCAAAGACATTGAAAGCAGTTCTTTTAAGCCTATCCTGGTTGCGAGGCAAATTTGCCCCCCCCCCCCCCAGTAGACTTTTTGTTATAGCTCTGCCAGGAGAAATATTTTGGCCCGGGAACTTTCTGACTTTTGCTGCTACTTATTGTGCAACAACTCAAGAAGTTTTATTGAAATATTTCGTCAAATTAGGGGGAGGCAGACGATTTTGCGGACCTGACTCTGTCAAAATCGCCAGTTATCAACCTCGTCCCCAGGGCCTTTTGTCATATTGGGACGGAGAAGAAAAGGCCCTGGGATCAGCTGGTCACATGACCATCAAAACACCCTCTCTCCGTGGTTGTCATAAATAATAGAAATCCTTATGTATGTAGCAGTTCTTCATCAGGCTATGGCTGCTTTTTGAGTGGAAATGATAAGAAAACGATGAGATATCATTACTCTCCGAGTTCACAGCTAAATTTCTCAATCTTCAACTTAGATGATAATACCTTGCTTATAAAAATCGTACACCAAACACCGCGGAGATACAAGCTCGATAAGTCAAAATTTACAGTGCACCCAAAACCAGAGGTTTTGAAAAAGGGCCTAGCCATGATCTGTATCATAGACATTTGCCAAAGCACCTGCAAACTTTAATTTTCAATTTTTTGGTATTGAAAAGAGTAAAAGAGGCATGGGCATGACCCTGATTAAACGAATATAATAAAAATGTAGTAAGGATAATAAAGTTGTGCCACATCTCCACAAGAAGCGTGCATGTGCTCCTTTTCTTCATCTTTGATACAGAAAATTTAGGATGGAATGCAATGTAAGGACCGATTCCTCAAAAGAAAAGTCATTTCAGAAACAATTGAAACAATTCAAAATATGATTCTTTTCAAAAGTGAAAAATTAAAGTTCAAAGTTGAAAATTCTTTTGAAAAATGTATGTGATATTAAATCATGGCTAGGCCCTTTCTCAAACCCTCTGGTTTCAGGAGCACTCCAAATTTTTACCTTGTGAACTCATATTCTGGTGTTTGATAGACGATATTAAAATGCAAGGTATGTGGATTTAAGTTGAAGATTGAAAAATGTGGCTATGAACTCAAAAAATCCCGAAATGATATCATGTTGTTTCCTTGTTTGGTCAAAAGGGGGTACTTTTTATTGAGACACCCGGTAGTTCCTTGAAAAATGTTGTATCAGGGGCTCCACAGGGTTCTGTACTTGGTCCAACTTTATTTAATTTCTTTATAAATGATCTCTTTCTCTATATAAAGCAGACATCCCTTCATAATTATGCTAATGATAATACACTTTCTAATTTTTCCAAAACTATGCCCGAGCTCGTCATAATTTTGGAGAACGAAAGCAATGTTGCTTTAACTGGGCTATAACAGAATGAAATGCTTGCAAACCCTGCGAAATTTCATGCTTTGTTAGTAAGAAAGGATCGGAAAGATACTAGTGAACAAAATATAAGCTTTCAGGGTCATGAAATCAAATCAGAAGAAAACATAAAACTTTTGGGCGTAACTCTGGATAACAAATTGAGCTCTGATACGCACATATCAAATCTTTGTAAAAAAAAAAGCTGCGACACGACTAAACGTTCTGAAAAGACCAAGATCATTTATTGAATTTGTGCAGAGAAAGGTACTAGTACAAAGCTTTGTTTACTCTAACTTCAATTATTGTCCGTTAGTTTTGGATTTTCCCTCCATGAAGTCGCTTCATGAAATGGAAAAGTTACAAGAGCATGCATTAAGATTTCTTTACAATGATCATCAGAGCTCATATAATGAAATACTCCAAATGTCAGGAAGATGTACTATGCAACTCTCGAGTCAAAGAACTCTGTGCATTGAAATTACAAAACAGTGAATAATCTAAATCCATCATTTATGAAAAATTTCTCCTAATTCAGATCTTCGCACTATTCTACCAGAAATCAGTTTGACTTAAAACGTATAAGACCAAATCAAGTAACTTTTGGTTCAAACAGTCGAGTCCGTTGGCCCTCAAATATGGAATGGCCCACCAAATAAAAAGGATATTCGCAGAAAACTTGAACAGCCTTAAACTTTTGATAAAACAATGGAATGGTCCAGAAAGTAAATGTAGTGCCTGCATTAGTTTTAATTTGATTCAACATAAAGTTTTATATAGATTTTAATTTCATTTGATTTTGATTAGTTAACCTTTTATATATTGTATACATTGCTAGCTATGTAAAATATCGAATTAGAACTAGAAATAATTTTCATTAGTGAGTGCTGCGTACTGGTCATTGGCTTTGGGCTGTGTTAAAAATTGTTGAAATAAGGCTTGCTCCGTCTGCTGCTGTTTTTAAGAAAAAGCTTCTATCAATAATTCGCCCCCCTGCAAAATCTGTTTTGGCATTCACGACCCAATAGGCCTAGCTTATCTTTTCCAAATGAGGGTTGGTCTGAGTAAATTGAACTTTCATAAATTCAAGCATAATTTCAGAGATACGGTGAACCCAATGTGCCCAACGAACGATGGGATTGAAGATACAGAACACTTTTTGTTGCTTTGCCCTTTATTCGGCATCCACCGACGAGATCTTCTCAGGGACCGCGCAGCCATTGGGCTAGGGGGGCTATAGCCCCCCACCCCATTTTTTTCAAAGATTCAATTTTTTTCAATCAAATAAATCAATGACAACGAAGAAAACCAACTCATATAAAAAAGTATGTGTCAACCGGGCAACCGTGGTGCATTTAGTTTAACCCTATCCAGACTAGGCTTTTTGAAACTTTGGGGAGACTAGGGGGGGGGGGCACAAAGTGCCCCCCCCTGGTTTTTCATAGAATCATAAGTGCTAGAGACTTGAAACTTGGCACAAGTAACAAACATGATAAGGCAAACAAGATGATGTGATTTGTTTTTGTTTATGTCACGTGATTAAGTGCTGACGTCAGCAAATGTTGCTAATTTGGGTGTAAAACCACATGTACTTTGTCACGTTGTATCTCCAAATTGATAAAACATATCGATGTCATATTTGAAACATAGAGGGATTATATCCTTGTAATTCTTATTTTGAAATTTTTGCTTTGTAACGCTAATATTTTTGCTGATGTCAGCATTTATTTATTTTATACGAAAAAAGAGCGATTTTTGTCTAAAATTGATTATAAATTACTTTTAAAAATAGCAAAAATTGCTAAATATACATAAAAATACCTGCTGCATCATATTATGTCACTCATTTTTCTAAAAATGAACCATAACATGGTTTTTCATCAGTACGCATGCGCAACAACCAATTGTTGATGACGTCATCAAAAATCAATAAGCTATATATCAAATGAAAGCTTATTTCAAGAAGAGCTCAAAAATCTTTGTCTCATTGTCATAGAGCCAGTGGTTCCAAAGCTAGGACTTAAACTGTAATTTTTTTGCGGAGCACTCAATTTAAAGTCATGTGTTGACCCCCGGAATCAGTGTCAAAATTTTTGAAATAGACATGAAAAGATGTCTCATATATAGAAACTAAAAGTCACAAAAAAGCTAGACTATTGAAGAGATACTCGATGAGCTGTGTGAAAAAGTTTACTAGGGGGCACTTTGTGCCCCCCCCCCCCCTAGTCTGGATAGGGTTAACGTAAACATGATTATTAACACCGAACCGCTGCATCTGCTGAGAGATCTTTCTCAATGGCTAGACACCTCAAACCTGGCTTCGTTCAAACATGAAGCAAGCAAGATTCAACCGAGCTAGCAATATTGAACTTCATAAACAACGAGTAGACACGATGTCCCTCTTGGAAATTGGTAACGATTTCGTTGAAAATAACTTAGCATCGCAACTGTGGAAAGTTTGCTCTGACAGATTTTAAGTAGTAATAGCTTTTATTAGAAGAAACGCTTTGTTGTTAATTTCGCTACTGTATATGAATATGGACGTAAAGAGGGAAGTCTTGTTTGAAAGGGGCGTTTTACGACGTTCTAAAGGGCGTGGTCTCAAAAAATTTTCCGGGGGCAAGCCCCCGGACCCCGATTATAGCTCGCTTCGCTCGCTGTTCAGCCCCCCCCACTTTGAAACCGCTGCGCGGTCCCTGGATCTTCTCGCTGGAGTTTCGGAATCATTACAACCATTTGTTCACATCAACAGCCTTCCAAACGACGTTCTAGTACAATATTTATTGAATGGTGATAAAGACCGTTCTGATGACGTAATTAAGAATATACTAGAAATGACCTTAAATTTTATCCACAAAACTGGTCGGTTTGGCTGAACTCAAATTTTTATTATACGTCACACAGCCACAAAGTGTTTTATTTGCTCCCCGTTTGTTAAGTCTGTTTCACACTTGATGTTCGGTGAACGATGTATGAACCAAAGTTCATCCACACAAAATCGGAGTATCTCAAAAGGATTACATTGAAAACCAGTAGCCCTGTTCTGTCGTCCGGGGTTCCTATCATTCGGTATCGTGCGCCTATGCTGGCCTTACATCAAATGTGAAACAGTTCCCAGTATTTGTCAGTAATTAATTATATTGTATGCGTAGCTTTTTGTAGTTGTTTTACTTAATCTCATTTATTTGCATGTCTTTATGTTAATGGCCACGGGCGTAGTCATTGTCTTTTGCAGCCAGTGGTATCGTACCTGTAGTGTTGTATTGTAGCATAGTAATTAGAAAGTATAGTAGGTAACATGTAATGTAACATTTTATGAATATATAAAAAAAAATTGTTGTTGGTGGAGCGTGCATGAAGAATTTGAATCTATTACTCTACCTGGGGAGTCAGAATGAGGCCGACTCTGCATAAAAGGTTGGGTCTGGGGCATAGCCCCTGAAAATTCCTTGTTGACTACGCCCTTGAGACGGTGGAAAAATGAGGGGACGCCGTTTTGATTTGTGAAGCTGAATCAAAACATTCTCCAACCAAACTTGAGGACACGTGCAAGGTATGCAGGTTGCAAAGGCCCCTTTGAAAATTGGAGAATGGGAAATATCAATTTTTGGACCCTATGACCAATGCTATGACTTTGTCTATGTTGAAAGCTCTATTCAGTTAGAGCTTGATGCAGTGATTTGTTTTGTTATCAGAAAGAAAAACCCTGTTCTCATGCATAATGGCTGAAAGGAAGCTTGGCATAGAAAGAATATAATACGTCGTATTGGCATTCTAAGACCAGTCTAAATTTAGGAACTAGCTGTTAACGGAGTTAAGTGAGTGCAGCTCAGAAGAATAGTCTGCCAACGTTAGAGGGGGGCGGTTACTCACTACCATTCACGAGCAGTTATCTGCCCCCCCCCCCATAAGGACGGATTTTGCAAGGGAAGATTCGAGTTAACGGACAATTCCAAAAATTAGGTAATTATCAGTAAGGAATCCCAAGTAATCTTGTGGTATTATTTTCTGCCATGTATCACATTCTTATCATTAAAATCCGATCTATATTAAAGTGCCCTTCTTATGGAAAAGTGCCTTTGAAGTGCCGTGCCCCTCCAAGTTTAAAGATGCTTCCTACGTCCCTGAATATCTCTGTTCAATATCCAGAACTATAGGCTTCTTTGCTTGATTCAAACAAAAGAAAGCAAAGTCATGCATGTGTAAGTTTTAAAGTCATAAAAATAAGTGAAATTTTCCAAGCGGGCTGAATTGTATACAATACAAGGGTTACTCAGCCTTCTAATTCAGTCTCAGAGCAACATTTTCTCTCGTTTACAATATAGCTTCACCGACTGGAAACTAGTCAAATTGTTCGCATGACAAAGGTTACTGACGAGCAGTTATGTAAAATGTTTACGTTTTAAAAACTGATCGCACAAATAGCTTGATGGATCTCTATCACAGCAAAATAGATTCTAAATGATCCAACATAAATAAGATAAATAGTTATTATAGATAATGATAAAATGTTGTCAGCTAAATAATAAAACTTGGGTTGTAGGATCATATGGTCCTATGGTCGTATGATCCGGGGTCGCGGGGTCGTAGGGTCCGGTTGAAAGAACATTCCGCCATAGATGCCATTTCAATCATATCTGCATCACTGGTTTTGATCATTTTCTTGTAATTAACTTTCACTGTTCATTGTTTGCTCCATCCAACTACATTGATATTAATTGCATTGCAACTAACTACATTGCATTAACAGGAATAATGAAACAGTTGTATCATCACAACAAACTGTTCAATGTTGAATTCCAAAAATGTCGAAAAACAGGCTTTGTATGCGTAGGCAATGTTTTGTCTTGACAACTGTTCAATTGTCCATCCCGCAACAGATTGTTTTATATGATGACTCCCTACTGTGTTTTACTTTGCATGAATGCAGATCCAATCCCTGCATCACAGGATGTTGAACAGGCAATTCTTTGGTCCTGCAACAAAAACAGAAATTGAATAAGGTTTTACTGTAAACATAAATGGCCTAACCTAACCATTTCTTGAGATTCTTCGTCTCAATTTTGAACATTGTTCCTTTATTCATCCCCTGCCGGTTTTAGTACTCAGCATATTTTGTTTGTGCAAGGACGAGCAATGTCAACAACGCCTAGGCCGAGGCCCGCGACAGCCGACAGCTTCCCTTCTCTGAAACATTTAAGCAGGACAACCGATTCTATGAAGAATGGTCAAAAAAACAACAGAGAAACAGAGAGGATAAAAAGAAAGTCTCTCATATTTGCAATAATGGTATAGAGGCAAATTTTGATACTTACCTAAGTGTGTGAAGTCCCTTCTTCTCAACTTGCAGTGCAATGTAGCCAGCTTCCTTTTGAAAATTCGAAGGTGGGTGGAAGATGGCAGGCAGGCTTGGAGTTAGCAACCGATGCGGAAAACAAAGGCCTAAGAGTCATGGCTCTCTGCGCTCCTTTGTTCACACACACACCGATGCAGAAAACAAAGGCCTAATAAGAGTCATGGCTCTCTGCTCCTTTGCTAACATATATAGGCACCCGTGTTTTTGGAAGTAAGTCTCACTTAAATCGCAGCTCCGCTACCGCTGCGCTGCAACAATGCCAATTCAAAAGCCGCTAAGCCGCTGACCGCAGTGACTGGAAAATTGTTGAAAACAGACAGACAGATAGTAACCTATTCTCATCCAATTAGTCACTCTCCCTCTCAAATCAACTAAGATACCCGAGTGCGAAGGAAGATCGCTATTTGAGAGGAATTGTGACTAATGGACAATTTTCACTTCACTTTTCTAGGCTTAAAGGCCTATTGTCCCCAGTTAATGCCCCTTTTTGCCTTTAAGCCCATGACACACATAAGAAAAAATAGGAAAACTGCAAATACTGTAATAGTTGAAAAGTGAAGTGGAAATGGCCACTGTTGGCGGAAAGAACCGTCGCCGAGGGAGGAGAGGTGGGTCGCTTTTACACGTGTGACTGCTTGTTGCGTAGAAAGAGACGGAATAAACCAATTCTAAGCTTTAAATACCTTGCTTGAGCCTCAAGGGGCTACACACATAGCTAAGCAGATCCCGTGGGGGTAAAGAATGGAGTTTTCATGCGTTATTTTGAGATTTCAGAGTGACCCCTTGGGTGAGAATAGTAACCTATTCTCATCCAATTAGTCACTCTCCCTCTCAAATCAACTAAGATACCCGAGTGCTTCGGAAGTCACAATTTCGGTAATGTACCATGCAGAGAATACAAAGAAAGATGAAACATTAGTAGCAAAATATAGCTATACCATAAAACCTCAAGGCTATCTACTCCATAACTCAGAAAAAACCAACCCCTGCAAAAACAGAAATTAGGTACCACATATGTATTACTTTTGATCAGCTCTAACTCCGTCAAAAATGAAGTTTCATCCTTGATACATTCCTGTTTGAATGCCGTATGCATAATGTTTAGATTTTTCTAAATTCTTAGAAATTAATTGCAAATGATACAAAGCTGAAATTTTATGGATATGATGCCACTGGGTATATGCTTCCGTTGAAAAATGTTTTGGTTCGGTAGATGCAGCATAGGTTGACGAAGCCACACACCAAATTTGAGTCTGAAATCTTCTATTGATTATTGTTATATAATTTCCCAAAAATGCAAAAAGTGCAATCTTGTAAAAACTGAAACGAAAGATCAGTATTTCGTGACTTGATATTTGAATGTCTCCCTCTCTTACTCTTTTCCCTTGGTCTTCATAACCTTTTTTGCTGATCTTAGTTTGTTTCTCCATGATTTCCTTTCCTTGCTTTTGTGGAAAGGGGCCAGAAGTGGTGCATAATTTTAGTTTCTTTGCACTTGCAGAAAGAAGGGCCTATTTTTAAATTCAAAAATCTGTCGGATGGACATTAGATACTTTGGAAGCCTACCAAATTCTTAGCTTTGATGTAAGACCATAATGTAACCTTGCATGATATAAAGCATCCGAAGGGTAATGAAAACAAGAAACTGATTTGTTTTCAAAACGAATGTTGCTCTGGGAATAACGAAGAACATCGACATGTCGGATGGACTAGATAGAAAATGCACATGTGCAAAAATAGTTACTTCAACCTCAATTCTATCTCAGCATTAAGCATAACTCACAAAAGACTGTAACTGTTCTATGGTATTGTCTATTGCTGACAATGTAACTCATGTAACACTTAGAAAAATAACAACTTGTTCGTCAAAAAAGGATAACAAACGTGTCAGATGGACATGTCGGATGGACAAAAACGTACTGCAAAATTGAACTTCTGAAAACACAAACAGAAGTAATTCTAAATTAATAACAACATGGCACTGCGTAGGTTCCACATACTCGTTGGTGTTATTGTTGGCCCAGGCACAAGATAAGCATTATCTTATTGGAATGTCCGTCCGACAGATTTTTAGAATGGAGAGTTTGGTGCCAAAATACGCATAAATATATTTTTGATGCATACTTTCTACCTATTCATGACACAGTAATGTCCACTTTTCAACATTGGAACACATTATTGACTTCTATTGCGGATAAAAAATATAACGAAAGTCCGTCCGACAGGTTTTATAGAAAATATGCTTGAAACAAAACAATGCTGAATTAAGCTTCAAAACGCATTGCGAACAATTCCTGTTGTTCCCATTGTGAGCAACTCCAATTGCTGTATGCATTGTTGCATAATTGAAGAGTACTGTGAAAAGTACACACCAGCAACTGTCGGACGGACACACTCTTTAGTCAAAATTTAAAGGCTGTAGATACTTTTCTTCGTGCAAAGGTGATTCCTCCAAACAAATTAGCAAGTTGGGAGATAGCTCCAACAAAATTCCGTGGCTTTATCACTACCATTTGTTTTGGGAAAAATAAATCCTCTCTTTTTTCTGTCGGACGGACAATTACCAAGATGTTTTGTTTCCAACTCTGCGTGGAATTACAAATGATTGCCAAATTTTGTATGTCAGTTATATGAACTATGAAGACTACCATGAAAGGCAAACAACAAATCTTAAGTCAACTAATTCGAAATTAGAGAAAATTCTTTTTTAGTCAAGCATGCAGCAAAGTTAGACCTCATATTAAAAAATTTCATCACAGCAAGCAAGAAATGGATAAATTATTTAACTTAACCTGAATTCGGAAGACCTAAATGTGTATCTTTGAAAATGTGAGGTCAAGAAGTTCGGAAATATGGTTTCAATTTTCACCTCTTTGCGTGACCAATTTCAAAGTAGGCCAGAATGCCATTTTCAACTTCATTTTGTGCGCCTAACTAGGCAGATTTTGAGGAGGTTGAAAGGCGCTTTTTGCCTTGCTCTTCGGATCGTTCACGGCCTCTGAAAAATCCATTTTCATGATAAAGCTGCTTGTGAGTTTTTCCCCTCTTCATCAATATCTTTATTTCCCATTCTTGGCTGATATTACGATCGTTGCCGATGAATATCATGACTCAACTTACTTCTTGTCCGCTACAAATATTTTGATAAATATTGAGGCTTGATAACGGGCTATGCTCGAACCATGGCCGAAGCCAGTGGGGGGGGGGGGGCTGGGGGGCGGAGCAAGGCCATTTGTCGGAAATTTTACTCCACTTGTCGGATTTTGTTGTTGTTACAGGCCCACATTTAGAAGATTTCACTGGGACAATGATGCATAGAACATGAATTTATTGTCTTTCGAGGATAAAATTTAACATGGATTTTGAATCTACAGCATTTTTTTTTTTTCTTCATATTGACCAATGTTGAAGGCTGCAACGTTGAAACTACAAAATAATTCCAAAATCTAGTCATTAAAGGAGCACATCAGTCTTTTCGTGCATGTTTTAACGTATGTCCCTAAAATTGGGGTTGTTGCTGTTGTTGTTGTTGACTTTAGAGCGTCGGAAAATTTTGGTTCTTTGCCCCTCTAAGAATTAAGGCTGGTATCGGGCCTGGCTCGAACGTCGTGCTTATTTCAAATCGCATAAAAGTGCGTATAAATATAAATATATTCTACTCTAATTACTTGCGTATACAAATATTTTGAACTCTCAACCACTCAACCATTATGCTAGAGCCTCCTATTCACTTTGAAAATGGAATGGTGGAATAGAAGGCAGAGAAGAATTGCAGACCTCAAGCCCAAAATTCGAAATTCGGCCTCCAAATAGTTAACAAAATAGCCGTTGCTGGGGCCTTGTCAGGGAATGATTTGTTGACCAACTGTTAGAATGTTGGTCCATAATTCAGAAATTAGTGGCCCAGGGAGATTTTCGTTTACAGAGCTGGAATCTACATTTATCCAAGAAAGTGTAAAGTTGAAATTTTGAAGTTTTAATCGAGAATTACATATGTAGTACATTAAGATAAACAATGTAATGAAGCCTTTAAAGAGCTTTTGTGACGGAAAACTGGCCAAGACTGCTCGCTGCACATGCACCAAAATGAATATATTTCGTCTATCCACGATACATTGTTCATCTACCTCAACAAGTTGTAGGTTGAATGTTAGCGTGAGGAGGACCTTACTGACTGTTACATTTATTACAGAGGTGGAAGCCAGAATTATTCTGTCAGCAGCATCGCCTGTAGCTGGCGGCCGATTCCCGCATTCTAGCGATTGTAAGTGCGGCCTGCAACAGTTAAAAGAACAGTCTGAATGCAAGCAAATCCCATTGCAAAAGGTTTTGTATGCCATCCAAGTATTTTGCTAGGAGGATATAAAGGATATCACCTCATGATTTTGTTTTTCTACTGAGACAAAAACAAGGTTATAAACTGCTAAGAAGGATACCACTGGGCGAAATATGTCCTAGGGGAAATCGGAGATAACAAGGGTAACTTGTAGATCATAAACAAGCAATGATCCAAAAAGAAGACGGCAGGAAAAAACATTGCAGTTTGGAATCTCCGAATCGTTGTGCAAAAATATTGAAACCATTTGATGGATACTGGTAAAAGAAAGTTGCACTTAAAGATAGATACTAGAAAAAATCAGATGCGAAAAACGGAAACATTCTTGGCAAACAAAGGCCTTTGAAATTTGTGTTATCATCAGAATGGGACTGACTAAAGCTCACAGGAGTCTATGAGACAGAGGCACATTTCGTGTCTCCCGTGTGTAGTGCAGTAGTTTTATCTATTTTTTTTTTCAATTTTGCATTGACTGTAATTGTGCTTGGGTTGCATAGAAAAAAACAACTGCAACAGATAAAATCCTTAGAACAATCAAGGGCCACCATAAGCTACCGATTTTATACGTCAAGGGGGGGCCTTATCGAGCATGGCATTATTTCGTCTTATAAGTCATAACTTTAGGAATGTTTGAGCCAAGCTGGAGTCGATATGAAGCACTGCAACTATGTGAAACCACCATCGACGAACAATGTCATACGTCATAAGACATACGAAATTAAAGCTCAAATGCAAGCATTGATTCGAGTGACTTTCATCATTGCACGAAACAGCGTAAACAGGAGCTTTTGGGTCAAAAGAAGTGACAAAAAAGGGTGTAACAATAGGTTTAGCAAATCTCTTGTGGACAATGTCTGCATAAAATGTAAATTAACGCTAAACAGTGCTCTTTAAAATTCATCAATCAAGTTCTTTTTGGCTACCGAAACGAAGACTTACGCTAGACGGTGCTCTTTCAAATTCATAAATCAAATTCCCTTTGGCTACCGTAACGAAGATGTATAAGAATATATACGCTAGACGGTGCTCTTTCAAATTCATAAATCAAATTCTCTTTGGCTACCGTAACGAAGTGTACGCTAAACGGTGCTCTTTCAAATTCATAAATCAAATTCTCTTTGGCCACCGTAACGAAGATATACGCTAGACGGTGCTCTTTCAAATTCATAAATCAAATTCTCTTTGGCTACCGTAATACGCAAAAACGGTGCTCTTTCAAATTCATAAGTCAAATTCTCTTTGGCTACCGTAACGAAGATTTACGCTAGACGGTGCTCTTGCAAATTCATAAATCAAATTATCTTTGGCTACCGTAACGAATATATACGCTAGACGGTGCTCTTGCAAATTCATAAATCAAATTCTCTTTGGCTACTGTAACGAATATATACGCTAGACGGTGCTCTTTCAAATTCATAAATCAAATTCTCTTTGGCTACCGTAACGAAGATATACGCTAGACGGTGCTCTTTCAAATTCATAAATCAAATTCTCTTTGGCTACCGTAACGAATATATACGCTAGACGGTGCTCTTTCAAATTCATAAATCAAATTCTCTTTGGCTACCGTAACGAATATATACGCTAGACGGTGCTCTTTCAAATTCATAAATCAAATTATCTTTGGCTACCGTAACGAATATATACGCTAGACGGTGCTCTTTCAAATTCATAAATCAAATTCTCTTTGGCTACCGTAACGAAGATATACGCTAGACGGTGCTCTTGCAAATTCATAAATCAAATTCTCTTTGGCTACCGTAACGAAGATATACGCTAGACGGTGCTCTTTCAAATTCATAAATCAAATTCTCTTTGGCTACCGTAACGAAGATATACGCTAGACGGTGCTCTTTCAAATTCATAAATCAAATTCTCTTTGGCTACCGTAACGAAGATGTACGCTAAAACGGTGCTCTTTCAAATTCATAAATCAAATTCTCTTTGGCTACCGTAACGAAGATTTACGCTAGACGGTGCTCTTGCAAATTCATAAATCAAATTCTCTTTGGCTACCGTAACGAAGATGTACGCTAAAACGGTGCTCTTTCAAATTCATAAATCAAATTCTCTTTGGCTACCGTAACGAAGATTTACGCTAGACGGTGCTCTTGCAAATTCATAAATCAAATTCTCTTTGGCTACCGTAACGAAGATGTACGCTAAACGGTGCTCTTTCAAATTCATAAATCAAATTCTCTTTGGCTACCGTAACGAAGATTTACGCTAGACGGTGCTCTTGCAAATTCATAAATCAAATTCTCTTTGGCTACCGTAACGAAGATGTACGCTAAACGGTGCTCTTTCAAATTCATAAATCAAATTCTCTTTGGCTACCGTAACGAAGATATACGCTAGACGGTGCTCTTTCAAATTCATAAATCAAATTCTCTTTGGCTACCGTAACGAAGATGTACGCTAAACGGTGCTCTTTCAAATTCATAAATCAAATTCTCTTTGGCTACCGTAACGAAGATTTACGCTAGACGGTGCTCTTGCAAATTCATAAATCAAATTATCTTTGGCTACCGTAACGAATATATACGCTAGACGGTGCTCTTGCAAATTCATAAATCAAATTCTCTTTGGCTACCGTAACGAATATATACGCTAGACGGTGCTCTTTCAAATTCATAAATCAAATTCTCTTTGGCTACCGTAACGAAGATGTACGCTAAAACGGTGCTCTTTCAAATTCATAAATCAAATTCTCTTTGGCTACCGTAACGAAGATTTACGCTAGACGGTGCTCTTGCAAATTCATAAATCAAATTCTCTTTGGCTACCGTAACGAAGATGTACGCTAAAACGGTGCTCTTTCAAATTCATAAATCAAATTCTCTTTGGCTACCGTAACGAAGATTTACGCTAGACGGTGCTCTTGCAAATTCATAAATCAAATTCTCTTTGGCTACCGTAACGAAGATGTACGCTAAACGGTGCTCTTTCAAATTCATAAATCAAATTCTCTTTGGCTACCGTAACGAAGATTTACGCTAGACGGTGCTCTTGCAAATTCATAAATCAAATTCTCTTTGGCTACTGTAACGAAGATGTACGCTAAACGGTTCTCTTTCAAATTCATAAATCAAATTCTCTTTGGCTACCGTAACGAAGATATACGCTAGACGGTGCTCTTTCAAATTCATAAATCAAATTCTCTTTGGCTACCGTAACGAAGATGTACGCTAAACGGTGCCCTTTCAAATTCATAAATCAAATTCTCTTTGGATACCGTAACGAAGATGTACGCTAAACGGTGCTCTTTCAAATTCATAAATCAAATTCTCTTTGGCTACCGTAACGAAGATGTACGCTAAAACGGTGCTCTTTCAAATTCATAAATCAAATTCTCTTTGCCTACCGTAACGAAGATGTACGCTAAACGGTGCTCTTTAAAATTCATAAATCAAATTCTCTTTGGCTACCGTAACGAAGATATACGCTAGACGGTGCTCTTTCAAATTCATAAATCAAATTCTCTTTGGCTACCGTAACGAAGATTTACGCTAGACGGTGCTCTTGCAAATTCATAAATCAAATTCTCTTTGGCTACCGTAACGAATATATACGCTAGACGGTGCTCTTTCAAATTCATAAATCAAATTCTCTTTGGCTACCGTAACGAAGATGTACGCTAAACGGTGCTCTTTCAAAATGATTTGGCGGAAGACATTCAATATGTGAAAGACTTGCAAAAGGACAGTGAGTCCCCACAAGGGTCGTTTGATATTTGCATTGCTGATGTTCCTTGAGACTGGGCTGAGCGCCCTCCTACTGCTTAATGTTGATAAAGAATGACATCTTGCAATATTAAAGAACAATATTTAATAAATTTAATTTCATAAATAGGTTTTATTAACTTAGCAATAGGGTAGGGGGTCACGCAGCCCAGCCACAAGGAACCCAGCCACAGACCGAGTGTAAAGGTTTTTAGATAAACCCCCAAGTGGCTAGGAGCGACTTATTAACTAAGGAGAAAAATAAATCAAAATTAACAACTAGGTTTTAGGGAGTTACACAGAGATTACTTAAGGAACGAGAAATGTTTACTAAAAATTCCATCGGACACTGGCCACATAAAATTATATAACAACCAAATCACACACACATTATGGCTACCGTAACGAAGAAATACGCTAGACGGTGCTCTTTCAAATTCATAAATCAAAATCTTTTTGGCTACCGTAACGAAGATTTACCCAAGACAGTGCTCTTTCAAATCCATAAATAAAATTCTATTTGGCTACCGTAACGAAGATGTACGCTAGACGGTGCTCTTACAAATTGACAAATAAAATTCTCTTTGGTTGTAAACAGTAAGGAAGATTTATGCTAATAAGCGGTGCCCTTCAACTTATAAATGAAATTTTGGCAAAAAGATGAAATTTTGAAAAAAGATGTACGTAAGACAAAGCTCCCTTCGTAATCAAAAAGTCCTTTTTACAACTGTTACGAAAATGTCGCTAAATGATGTCTCTGTAAAATTATACAAGAAATATTTTTGCAGCTAGGACCTACTGGCACATTGAAAAAACAGCACGTGGTGTTGTGTTTTTATGCAAAAATACCGAGAGAGCTTTCCATTGCAAAATAAATGGAGCAACCCGCACAAAGAAACGCATATAAAGCCCAGGCAAGCATAATAAAACCTATAGTAAGGTAAAGAGCGGGATATCCTACGATGTTCGAGACAACGAACGAGACGCAGATTATTGATTGAAAAATGGGCCTAAATGATAGAATGAATATTGATATTAGCTTACAGCACTTGCTACTGGCTCGGTCTGCTGGCTTTCCACTGCTTGCCGAACTCGTTGTAAAGAAACTTCAGCTACCTGGTTAGCTGGCTGTTGTATTTCATCTTCATAAATGCCTAGTATATTTCGACTTCGATATCAGGTACCTGCTCAAAAGGGCTTGGGCTATGTCGGCGACGGTTCTTTCACGACATAACTGAAGCGAGAGCTTTTACACGTGTGACTGCTTGTTGCGTAGAAAGAGACGGAATAAACCAATTCTAAGCTTTAAATACCTTGCTTGAGCCTCAAGGGGCTACACACATAGCTAAGCAGATCCCGTGGGGGTAAAGAATGGAGTTTTCATGCGTTATTTTGAGATTTCAGAGTGACCCCTTGGGTGAGAATAGGACAATGGTCAAATTGGTCTAGCCAAGGGTACCATTTTCGTAAAAATTAGTCTAGCCAACGGTACCCTTTTGAAGATACTCGCGGCAGACCCCTACCCAAAATTTGGCCAAGAAGCTCCCCCCCCCCCCCCGTGACAAAAGTTTCATTCGCCCTGGCTAAGAAAAGCTTCTGTCCCTCTTGGCCTTCTTTTTAAAACAGAAAAGATTCTATTTTGAAACTAACATAAGAAACAACGCTCAATTTGCAGACTAAGCATACGGAGCTATGTAGTTCAATATTCAAGAGATCTACCCGCGCCGAACTTTGACCACTCCCAAAGCAAAGAGGCAACCCAAATAATACCGGATGAGTCAAAAAGAATCCCTGTTTGAAAGACCACAGATCCCTCTATATGAAGACAATGTTGTTGGTGAATACGTCATTCAATAGTAAACATGTTCAAATATATTCTAACTTTTACCTGCCTGAAATCAGCCACTCCGTTCTGAAAACATAAGAGATTTTCTCGGACGATTTCATCTTCCCAAGAGGATAAAACATGTTAGAATATGTTGAACTTATTGAGACAGGCGGAAAGCTCGGGAAATGTTGGTCGTTGGTTGAGCCTGTTTTGAAGATTTCTGGAAAGGGCTTTTTAGAGAAAATCCCACATAAAATCAGAATGGAGTGGCCGATTTCAGTCAGGTAAATGTTGAGGTCCATTTGGACATGTCTACTGTTAAATGTTATGTTTCCATTATCATCATCTTGATATTCAGGTATTATATTTTGGCCTGACATCTAATGTGAAACCGGCTCAAATATTTATTTGTAAAATGTTTTTATAATTAGAATTTCTATCTGTATTAGTTGTAGCGTATGTGTAGTAGTTTTGTATTAGTTGTATTTTAGTTTATATTAATTCCAGGGGGTAGACATGATATTTTGCTCCTCCTGGTCCCCGTTCTTGTAGTGTGGTATAGTAGATTGTAGGTAGTGTTTAGGTAATTTTGTTGTAAATTTTTATATTGAATATAAAAAAAAAAAAAAAAAAAATATTTAGGTAATGATGTGGCGATTTTTCAAAACAGGGATTCTTTTTATTGACTCGCCCGGTATACAAATCATTTGTCAATAAATCTTGATTTCAGAGAGCTGGTTTGTCTCATCTCAGTCGAACTCACAAAGCATGATGGTTGATATGCACTCTTTAAAGAGGCACTACAAGATTTTGGTAACAAAGACAGAGATCACCTTGCCAATGTCATAAATTTGATGAGAAGCTCTTCTCTGATTGGCTTTTGGTAAAGAATGACTTCAGCCAGCATTGGTCTTTCGTGTGTTCAGGGCTCATGCTAAGCGTATCGTGCAAATATGTCTTGGAAAACAGCTATCTAAGACTGCGTTTACATGATGCCGGCACATTTTGAGAACGGTTAAAAGTGTGACGGTAGCAAAATTTGAGCTAGCGTTCACACGATACCGGCAAAATTCGGTTTTCAAAATGTGCCGGTTAGAGTTCCGTTTTCAAAATCTACCGTTTTCAAAATGTGCCGGCATCGTGTTAGCGCAGTCTGAGATTGTTGATCCATGAAACCTCAATGCAATGATCAATTATACGGAGTTTAAATCTATAGAATAGATTTTCAATAGCAGCGTAGTGTATTTGCTGCTATCAGTAAGTGGCTAATGATGCATTCGTTCTAGAAAAGGATAGCCTGCGTGCAGACAATACCTAACTGAAGAAAAGGTAGGGTAAGACGGGGTAAAGTGAACTACGGGGTAAAGTGAACTACTCAGAACATTCGCGCTTCTCTCCAAAAGCAAACATGCCATGATAAAACATGATTTATGCCAAATGCTTTGTTACATGTGCTCACAGAAAATGAAATCATTTTTGCAAAATAGTTCTTCCTGTTGTTGCAAAAAATCCCTTTGCCCGAGGCAGTAAAAACAACCTCGGGAAATCATGGTTGTTAGGTTTGGGCTCCTATCTTTAGTCATAATTTTTGATCCCAAGACGAAATTCATTTCTATAATTGTTTTGATCGATTTGAAGCACATACCATGTGTTTACTTTTTCCAAAAGGAAAGTGCCAAGAAAGACTTTTTTGTACGCTAACATTATATTTTTAAAAGTCTACCGTCCAGTCGATATTTTGCTTCGACCGGGGTAAAGTGAACTACCCATGATTTTTCATTTTCTCATGTGAACATGAAGTCAGATGAAGAAGACCTTTTCAATCTGATTTGGTTCATAAGCCTGCCCTCAGAAAATCATAATTTGCAGGATAATTTTTCGCTCTGATGGCACAGAAATAGATTCTGATACCAGCTCCCTGAAAAACCTTTAAAAATTGGACAGCCGAAGTTTGACCTTCATTCAAAAATGCGGTTATTGATCCAAGAATTTTGTTGGGATTTGATGAAGCAAGCATACCTATCGACATGGAAAGGATAAATGGCCATCACTGTGAAATTAGAATATTGATAATCGATATAGATTTACAACTATTTTTGGTTTTATTTCTGGGTGGAGGTTTCAGGGCAAAGTTAACTACTTTGAAAATATTGTTTCTCTTTGTGGTAATTTGGTATTTATATGCAATATAGTATTTTCCAAGCATATTCCCATTATCGTTCATCGACTTGTATTCAGGTCTTGCAATCTGACTCGAATTTGTGACTTTGACAATAGTTTTTGGTTAATATTTCATCTGCAAAGATCGTTCTCAACATAGGTCTTAATTTAGTTTTTTTAAATATCACTCTTGTGAAATTTTTGGGTTTGTTTCGTTTTGGCATGTGAAGAACTCCTTAGAGTTGCAAAATAAATCATGTTTTCGGGTATTACCAGCATCATTTTGGTTTTATCGAACAATTGCTGAGTAGTTCACTTTACCCCGTCCTGGGGTAAAGTGAACTAGGCAGAGCGGTCGCCAAAGAAAGCTCTTTTGTGAGACAATGGAAAAAGATTTCACAAATATTTTTGCTGGATAAACTGACCCAAAGACATAATGTCAAAACAACGTTAAAAAGTTTGCCCTCAGCTACAGTCTCTTTAAGATATTCTTGAAAAACCTCCAAAATAGTTCACTTTACCCCGTCTTACCCTATAGTCTGCGCAACGCCGCTCTATTTCGTGTATTGTGTGCGTCAGTTATTTATTTCAATGGCATTTGAATGACCCTTTCTCCTTGGCGTCAGTTTATTGTCTGCAGTAGGGTAGTTAAAATTCCAGAGTATTGTGTTGCTAATGAAGTTTGCCTAGAGAACAAAGTGAAACCTGAGATTTAATCACATAATGGCTGTTCTCAAATCTGATTGCTTCCTTGTTTCACGGGAAAGTCATCTTATTGGCTGCTACAACAATAAGCTTTCTTTGTTATCACCATTGCGAAATAAATGCTGAAGCACGCACTACACAAAAGTGAGCGGTGCTGCGCAGACTATACCTCTTCCTTGGGTATAGTCTGCACGCAGGCTAGAAAAGGATTGTTTTAACATAATCAAGCTGCTAATGAAGTCAAGAACGTGCCAATTCTGGGTAAAGTTGTTGTTGCGCCAGAGTAAAAATCCTAGTGATTTATCCATCTTATGGTGTCAAATCTTTATAACATGAAATAAACCGACGTCAAATGTTGCTATATGATCGCGGGAAACTTCTGTGTTATGTGTGCTTTCTGTGTGCTTTCTTTATTTCAGTGCCAATTAGCAGAGGTAAAGCGTTTATCAATCGCTTTAACGAGCGTGATGGAAGTGGTTACTTACTTTTTTGCTTTCTCACTGACTTTCGTTATTTATTTATTTTTTTATTTATTTATTTATTTATTTATTTATTTATTTATTTATTTATTTATTTATTTATTTATTTATTCATTTATTTATTTATCTATTTATTTATTTATTTATTTATTTATTCATTTATTTATTTATTTATTTATTTATTTATTTATCTATTTATTTATTTATTTATTTATTCATTTATTCATTTATTTATTTATTTATTAATTTATTTATTTATTAATTTATTTATCTATTTATTTATTTATTTATTTATTTATTTATTCATTTATTTATTAATTTATTCATTGATTTATTTATTTATTAATTTATTCATTCATTTATTTATTTATTTATCTATTTATTTATTTATTTATTTATTTATTTATTTATCTATTTATTTATTTATTTATTTATTTATTTATTTATTAATTTATTTATTCATTTATTTATTTATTTATCTATTTATTTATTTATTTATTTATTTATTTATTCATTTATTTATTTATCTATTTATTTATTTATTTATTTATTTATTTATTTATTCATTTATTTATTTATTTATTTATTTATTTATCTATTTATTTATTTATTTATTTATTTATTCATTTATTTATTTATCTATTTATTTATTTATTTATTTATTTATTTATTTATTTACTTATTCATTTATTTATTTATTTATTTATTTATTTATTTATTCATTTATTTATTTATTTATCTATTTATTTATTTATCTATTTATTTATTTATTTATTTATTTATTCATTTATTTATTTATTTATTTATTTATTTATTTATTTATTTATTTATTTATTCATTCATTTATTTATTTATTTATTTATTTATTTATTTATTTATTTATTTATTTATTTATTTATTTATTTATTTATTTATTTATTTATTTATTTATTTATTTATTTATTTCTTTCTTTCTTTCTTTCTTTCTTTCTTTCTTTCTGACTGACTGACTGACTGACATCGAAGCCGTTCTTAGATTACAAAGTGGACTTTGTAATCAAAAATGAGATTTATCTTCTAAATTGCACTTTAATTAAGAGAGACGAGTAGTCTGTCTATAAAGCCTTATAAATACTACTGTTTTGAGAACAATTTGGATATGAGGCCTCTTTAAAGAAGCTGTGTAAAATAAAATTCTGAAAAACCACCACTTTCTCTCCCAAATAAAGCTTTTAGTTACCCTGAAGGAATCAAAATCGAACGATGTTATGCTGCATTTTGTAGAATTTTTGAATGTGCACAATAACGACAGAAGCTCTAACGTCACTCGATCGAACCTCGCGTGTAAAAATGTATGAAAATACCGCTCGATCCAGGCTCTTTTGTACGGTAGAATAGCTAAAGGGTCTATTGAGGCAAATAATATTCATTATGCAAATAAATCAACTTTAGAGGATGATGTAGCTGGCCTGCACAGAGGTTGGCACTCGTAGCTTCACTGACGGTGGAAGGACCCCCCTCCTACACAGCTACAGATGCAAACGTCGCAGGTGAAGATTAGAGGAAAGGTGCAGAATCCCAGCAAACAATGGTGCCATTGACTGAGGGAAGGCACGTGACCACACTGAACCAAAACGTCTTCATGAAGATGATTCTGCACAGAGGTTATCTTGGTGACTGCTTGTCTAAAATTAGATGCCCACGAATAACAACAATTGAAATGCTCTGTAGGGTTCTGCATAAGTAATTTTTTGTTATCGGAAATCTCACATGACATCGAATTTGAGACAAATGTACTAATGGCTTCATGCACGAAGTAAGGCCTCAAATACACAAACTAGGGCTAATGACTTTTGATTTTTGATGTATCACCCTCATTTCACATAAAGATCAAATTGCTTTTCAGGTGATTTTTGTTCTTGTAAAAGGCGTTTGATTTTTCTATTGAAGGGGACTTTAGCAGCAACACACATCTCCTGATAGTAGCTAAAAACAGCATCAACGATTATTTGGGATTATGAAGAAATCATTATTCAGATACTCTTATGCTTGCTTAGCTCAGGACGGACTTTATAATCATCCAAAAGAATCTTATGTCTCTACACGGAGGAACAAAGCAAATCTTTCCATATCTTTCCATTATTTGCATACAAAGTGAGTTTTGACGAGCACCTTTTGATTGCTTGGTTGAAGTCTCAAAAAATTGCAGAAAAATATTTTACACTTCGTTAACTCTTAAATTACTCATTTTTTTTTTATAATGTTGCTTGTTAAAAATTACGATATGTTATTTTGCATGCTATCTAACTCCCTTACTAGTGTATTGTAGCCCCATCTACATTCTTAAAGTGATTTGTTAAAGCTGTTAAACGCTGAACAGGGCACCTTTACCAGGGAATTAATCCAGATAGAGGCATTTCGTAAATAGCAAATTTAGATGCATGTAGGATTGTATCTATTTTTCTCGTTATCCAGTTGTCAAAATTGTCTCAGATCAACACAGTTTAATCGTATCTCTTAAACGTAGCAACTAAATTGTTGTTTCACATGGGCGTGATGCAAACACTAAATTTATCCTCTTTTCTTGGGATTGCTGCTCGTGGTTTCTTCAGTCTCAAATATTTCATGAATGTTTTGCTTCTGTTGTCATTCCCAGATGCATCTCTGTTTCCGAGATTTGCTTCTTTAATTCCATGTCTTATCAACTTTTGATCAATTGTTGACTTTCTGTTTCCTTTTACTTTCTCCTTGTTATATGTCTGCTCGAGTCGATAAAGTACTCTTTCTGATTCTGAAGCTGTGGCAATTTCCTTCTTGTTATGGCCAACCAAATGCTAAATGATAAATGGATACATAAACTTCCACATAAAAATACTGCTTAAGCCAGAACAAAGTTCCCACTTCCAATAGACCAGGATATAGCGTACAACGGACCAATTTAATATATAATTCAGTTGTTTGTACGCGTGGCTATGATTCTTAAAATGTCCACGTAGATTTTGATTATAAATATAACATAGCCTAGAATGTAATAATGTAAGACGTTTCGGGCATAACCCTTCATCAGTAATAACGAAGCAGAGTACGTTAAGGTCGTTAGAATGGAAAAAAACGATTGATAGAACAGGTGATAATTGGAATGCAGAATAGAACGCGACGCAAGAATGCGACGCAAACGAAGGAGTAAAAGATTGGAAGAGAGATGCTACGAAAAAATGAAATTAACACAGATGCTAGGATAAAAATGAAAAACGTTTGTTGAGTCCATATGGCAAAAAGAGTCCCTAATTTAAAAATGATCCTTTTCTCTAAGGTTTTCCTCTTTGTGGAATCTTTATCGGCAAACAAAAGTCCCAAAACTACCATATCGCCGGTAGAATGTCCATCTGAATTAAAATGCCTGGACACATTCGTGTCCGAATGTTCGATTTTATGTTCTTTTTCATGATGTTTGTGTTCGACGTTACGTAAATGTTCTCCAAAGCGATGATTCAATTGGCGGCATGTCTCTCCTATGTAGAGCATCTCACATTTAGTGCAGCGTATACAATAAATCAGGCAAGATGAGGAGCATGTAAACGCTTGGCGAACTGTAAATTTACCAGTGGTGGTTGAAACTTCAATATCTTGGTTGATATGTTTGCAAGTTCTGCAGGCAGTGTGTCCAGGCATTTTAATTCAGATGGACATTCTACCGGCGATATGGTAGTTTTGGGACTTTGTTTGCCGATAAAGATTCCACAAAGAGGAAAATCTTAGAGAAAAGGATCATTTTTAAATTAGGGACTCTTTTTGCCATATGGACTCAACAAACGTTTTTCATTTTTATCCTAGCATCTGTGTTAATTTCATTTTTTCGTAGCATCTCTCTTCCAATCTTTTACTCCTTCGCTTGCGTCGCATTCTTGCGTCGCGTTCTATTCTGCATTCCAATTATCACCTGTTCTATCAATCGTTTTTTTCCATTCTAACGACCTTAACGTACTCTGCTTCGTTATTACTGATGAAGGGTTATGCCCGAAACGTCTTACATTATTACATTCTAGGCTATGTTATATTTATAATCAAAATCTACGTGGACAATTTAATATATGTTTGATTTAATCTGTGTCAATGTCCTATAATATTCATGATTATTTTTTGTCGATTTTTCGGATGTCTATCGCTATACAGGGTGTCCCAAAAAACATGTGTGCCGTTTGAAGACGTATTTGGGAGTAATCAATGACCATATTCTTCAAGAATATCGACCAAGCAGCATGCTGAACGCAATATTGTTGGTTTAAAACGACTTGATCACTTTTGAGAAGCAAAATATCTGATGGATGCATGTCATGGCCTGAAGCACTTAAATTGCACATTTCCATTCCTAGCAACCCTAGATATGTCCAATATTCTTGGTTGTCACAAAATTCAATGTATGACTATCTGTCTCACTTATGAACATCATAAAACAGGGCTAGGTATGTTTTTTTCAATAAATTTCGTTGATTTTAATGCAAAGGAAAACAATAAATCCTCTGGTTTTGAGGCAGCCAATAATTTTGGCTTTCTTGCTCCATAAATCAGCAACTAGTGATCGGATTTACTCAAACTCGCTGTCGATCTTTAATTTTAAGTCTCTTCTGTCAAGAATCTTAAAAACAGAACCATTGGATTTATGGCGGCTCCGCAGAAGCCACTCAAACAGCACACATGTTTTTTGGACACCCTGTATTAACAATTTCCTGAGATTTGTTTACCTACAGACTGCCCAAAAAGATCGAGAAACAGCTAGCAAATTTTTCAAAATAACGAAAGTGGCAGAATAAAGGGAGTGCTCCTTGAAATGACAGGGTGTTTGAAAATAGATTAGGCTGCAAGAGCGGTTGTTCGATGATTGCGCGATTCCTATCACTTTTATCCATACAAAGACTTTCAGTTCTTTTCATGCTTCTGTAATTTATGCCAGTAGGGAATTAAGTAGTAGGCTTTCGCATCAAAAGTTCTTAATTTACACGCTTGTTTAAAACATTCTTTATCTTATCCCCTACATTCACAAACTGCAGTAGCCAGCAAATATAATTCAAAAGAAATTAGAAAAAACTGAAATCTCTTCATTGATAAAAATGATACTAAAATTGTGCCATCATGAAGCGACCGCTCGTGTGACCTTATCCGTTTCCAAATTCTCCTGTCATTTCGCGGAGCATCTCCTTTCTTCTTCAAAGTTCAGCCTTTTAAAAATATGATCACTGTTTTCCGATCTTTTTGGGGCAGTCTGCAGGCAAGATAATCTCAGGAAATCGTTGATATATATATCGATAGATAAGCATAACAAATCGACAAAAAGTAACCAATAATGGGGTAGGATGCTTTTATTTTTAACTTGATGTAGTTGATTAGCATAGATAATTAGCTTGTAAATTGTATACAATGCAAAGAGGGCTTCATTTAAGAACAAACAACGCATCAGTAATTGTGCTTCAACACAGTTTTGTTGTGTGTGACGTTTTGAACTTAAGCCCATTATTAAGTCAATGATGATTTCAAGTCCAAAAGACTTGACACTGGGTTTAAGTACAAACACTTGATAATGGGTTTTAGCCCGAAATGATTGATTAATGCTTGGTTTAAGCCAAAAACACTTAACAATGGGTTGAAGCCCGAAACGCTTCATAATGGGTTTGAGAATGGGTTTAAGCAAAAAACACTTGGTCCAGGGTTTAAGTCAGAAACACTTGCTAATGGGTTTAAGCCCAAAACATTTGAAAATGGGTTTAAGCCCGAAACACTTGAGAATAGGCTTAAGCCAAAAACACTTGACCATGGTTTAAGTTAGAAACACTTGCTAATGGGATTGAGCCCGAAACACTTGACCATGGGTTTAAGTCAGAAACACTTGTTGATGTGTTTAAGCCCAAAGCATATGAAAACGGGTTTAAGCCCGAAACACTTGAGAATAGGTTTAAGCCAAAAACACTTGACCATGGGTTTAAGTCAGAAACGTTTGTTAATGGGATTGAGCCCGATACACTTGACCATGGCTTTAAGTCAGAAACACTTGTTAATGGGATTGAGCACAAACACTTGACCATGGGTTTAAGTCAGAAAAACTTGTTAATTGGATTGAGACCGAAACACTTGACCATGGGTTTAAGTCAGAAACGTTCGTTAATGGGATTGAGCCCGAAACACTTGACCATGGGTTTAAGTCAGAAACACTTGTTGATGTGTTTAAGCCCAAAGCATACGAAAACGGGTTTAAGCCAGAAACACTTGAGAATAGATTTAAGCCAAAAACACTTGACCATGGGTTTAAGTCACTTGCTAATGGGATTGAGCCCGATACACTTGACCATGGCTTTAAATCAGAAACGTTTGTTAATGGGTTTGAGACCAAAACACTTGATAATGGGTTTAACCATAACCATACTTAGCATTTTGAGCTACTTCTCTAAAATCGGCATTCCTTTGTTTATGTTGACGAAAATTAACACATAGAAGATGTATCACTTTATTTAAAAAGAATTTTGAAAATAGATATGATGTCATGATTATTCAAGACAAACTGGCAAGAGTATACACAAACTTGAGAAAACCTACCTTTTTTTAATCTAAATCATTTTCTAAGATTGATTCATGAAACCAAACTATGTCGATAAAAGCATTGTTAGAAAGTGAAAATTGACTTATACTATGGAAAATTTGATTTTAGCCAATCCAAGACGGCGGGCAGAGAGATTAAAATAGTTTTTTTCTGAAGATCGCACATGCAGCTATAATATAGAGTTTCTCTGCATAACACCATGAGAACTATAGTTCATTGATAAATGATTTTTATACCTCATTTGTCCTTTTGTAAATTTCACTATGATTTTCGCAAAAATGTTGACATAAGCAAATCTTTCCCCGCAGGAAATAAAAGAATCGGGGGGAAGGAAGAAAGGGGATCTAGGGGGTTGAAGACAGTAATTTGGTGTCATTTTGAGAATATCTTGATAAGTTAAACTTTCAAGCTACAAAATTGTTACTGTAAACAGATTCTCGAGATATGCACGAAAACTGATTGCTGATATGTGAGGTTAAAACTGAGAAAAAAATGCACAAAAATACATCAATTGTGCAAAACATTCCAATAAAATTACACAAAGTAGGTGAGAATAACCCTATTTATCAGGTTTCATCTAGTTATTTCTGTTGATGAATTTTTGCGGTCGAAATATTCTTGCAGGAAGGCTAGCAGCTAAATGTTGCTATTATATTGAAGATAATGATAGATGGAGTTACATGACACATGATTGGCTTATTGTTTGTAGAAAAAATTAAAATTACTTTGCTAACTGTAAGTACATAAAGTAACAAGGATACCAGCAAAGGATTATGAGGTGAGCTGGAATTAAATCCATAAGTAGCTTACCAAAAATTTGGCCCTGGACACGGTAAAAAACAGCCAACACTCACCCCAATTGCGTTTTTACAATATTTCATACAAAATTACTTTTCACATAGATAGAGCTAAAAATCAAAAAGCTATTTCTGGCTCAATGTACTAATTTGGAGCAGTGTTCGATTAATTAAGGGGTGCTAGTCTGGATAGAGTTGTAAATCCCGAAACACTTGACCATGGGTTTAAGTTCGAAACACTTGATAATGGGTTTGAGCCCGAAATGTCAAACAAACAAAACTCAGTTCCAAGTAACATCATTTATACTTTGTTTGTTTGTTTTCAATCAAATATTGTGTGACACTCAAGCAAGTTCCAGGCTTACGTTAGCCCTTGTTAGAGTCATTTATTTCGCCCAGTGTAAAGAAATGAATGGTGAAGATGATGATTCACATAGGATCGATCCGATCAAAAGCTGGCTCATTCAATTGTTGCCTGTTCCGATCCCATTTTGCCCAGTGTCCTTACCTAAACAGGATCACTTTTAAAAGCGATCCATTTGGATCCGATCCTAAGCAGGTATCATATATGTTAATAGTTAGGACCAGATCAACACTGTTACGAATAGAAAGCGAGGCAAGACAGATCTAACGTGTCCCCGGGGGGGGGGGTACTCCAATTGTGGGTTGACAGGGGGGTCCAGTCAGGGGTAAAGAGGGCCAAAGCAAAAATCTTGAAAAATACCCTCAAATGGTAGTATCTTTTTACAGTAACCCTCAAATGGTAGTTCCCGGATCTAAAATTGGGCCATTTGGTAGCATCTAGTAGTGAACATTTTGTGCAGTTTTTCAATATGTTCTATTGTAAAAACTGATTGAAAAAGCAAGAAAACTTCGAAATTCATTGATGATTATTGCTGTGAGAACAATATTGCCATGCGGAGGAGCCTATTGAGTTGAAATCTTATAACTGGCCAGGAATATTGGAAGCACCCCAATTGGTAGTATGTGTTTGACAAATAGGGCCATTTGGTAGCCATTTCGTAAGACCCTCAAACCGACTGGACCACCCTGTTAGGCCATAATGGGAGCACCCCCCCCCGGGAACGTGTCATTTCAAATGACGTAATGCAAAATGAGATTAGGACCGTGTTTTCACTGTGCCAGTACATGTTTTGATCTGCTACAGAGTCGCTAATGTTTTGACCCATTGCCCTTACATTGTTCGAATACAAATTTTTCTGTAGAAAGAAGGAGCAAAGGTGTTACGGATAGCAAGTGCAATGGGAGGCTGCTGGTCTGTTACGGTTCAAAGTTGTCCTAGTACAGTGTAAACAGGGTCTTGAGCTCATATAAGGCTCCAATATAATTCGATCTCGTAGGAACGCCCCACAAGAAAGGAGATTGGAGCCTAATGGATTTGATTCCATCTGCATCAGATCTCGTGCAAACGGATTTCTATACTGAGACTCTACATCAGGTAAAAATAGAATATAAGTCGTTCAAAATCAGCAGAAATTGGTTTTTCTGACAGTCTGCGAACTTTCTTTTTGTCAAACTTTGTTAAAATAGAAATTATTGTTTCAGCAATGACCATTTTAATATCATTGCTTTAAATGCTTTGTTAAAGGTTAAAAGCTTTCATTTTTGCAAAAAGCAAAACAAACTTATAATGTTCCATCCAAACCGAAGTTACGCAAGCACCCTGAACAATGAATAGCCAAAGAAACAATTATTTCCTTTGTTAGTTCTATCTATAAACAGACCTATCTACCACTGCACCTCTCCTTTGAAAAACACTACCTATAAGCGAAACGTCAGGGTTGGCTATGGTTTATCAAACAGTGACATTTACACGATAAATTTTAAATTTGGCTAGAGTGCAGTTTAGCCGGTAGCATTCGACTGTTATCTTTTTGTTTGTCATATGATACGGGTTGACTTCAGAACAGGATCCTTGGAGTAGGTTAGCTAGGGTAAGTTAAGGCTATTTAAGCTTTGTAAGGGTAAGATAGGGTAAGTTAGGCTTAGCTAGGTAAGTCAGGTTGATGGGTTAGTTTTGTTAATATTTGCAAAAGGAATATGACATTTACCGCCGGCTGCTAGATTGCACTCTTTCCTTGATGTTTCTCAAAGATTTGACGCCAATGCTTCATAATGCTTCATAAAGAAAAGTAAGTCACTTACCGTTGTATACTCCAGAATCTCGTTTACTGAAGGCAATTTTATACTCGGGATGCTGTACTCTGTTCGTTCTCCTTTACGCTCGTTTTGCGTCTTAAGTATCAAACTGCCAGACTGATTGACTCTGAGACAGCCGAGCTTTCTCTTCATACCATTCTGCTCTTCAAAATTCAAAGCATAACAAAGGCAATGAGTGTTTGAAATTGACTTATGTCCCTTCTTCGCTGCATATATCTTTGCTAGCACAGGTGGAAAGCAACAATGCGCAGATATTTCATTTGATTGGTTCGGATCTTTGTCATTGACAATCGATTTCATGTTGTCTTTGTTCGTGGAAATCGATTTCATTTCGACATTAAGATCTGCATCATTTATGATTGATTTCATGTTGTCTTTCTTGGTGGACATTGCTTTCATGTCGTTTTTCAAATTTGCATCATTTACAGTCGATTTCACATTGCTTTTGGTCATGTTGTGAATTACCTCTTTGCGTGGCCTAGATGGTCTGGAAAAAATAAAATGCACTTTAACTAGCTTTGGAAAATCCTGGTGTGTCACCAGGAGGGTCAAAAACCATCCCGTTTTGAAAGGCCACTGATCTCTTGATATCAATGCAATGATACAGGTTGGTATATTATACCGGGTGAGTCAGAAAAAAGAATCCCTGTTTGAAAGGTCGCGGCTCCATGGATATCAAGACAATGATATCGGCAAATATATAGTTTAATTGTAGAAATGTTCAAATCTACTATAAAATTTACCTGACTGAAATCGGCCACTCCATTCTGAAATTATGAAGGATTTTCACCAGAAAGCCTCTTCAAAAAACCTTCAAAAAGTGCCCAAAATCATGAACAGATTACCCTAAGATTTCTGCCTTACAATGGCCTTACAGCAATGACTTGTGAACGCTTTGCTATCTTCTTGGGAGATGAACAAGTCATTCCCCTGGTATCGATGACCTATTCAGGGGGATTCCATTCTCCCAAGAGGACAAAATACATGAATTTATGTGAGTGTCATCAATTGATAATGATAATGATAATAATCTTATTTAAAGTTGGTCTATTTACAATAGTAATATAATCACTAATTTATACCAACTGTTTACAAAAATATGGAGTGCCAAATGCAAAAAAATCAATTCAATGGCCGCATGTGCTAAAACCCAACACATGCCTGCCCATTCGATCGAGTAAAACCCAACATATGCTTGTTCATTCGAGTAAAATTCAACATATGCCCGTCCATCCGAGCAAAACCCAACACACGTTCGAGTGAAATCTAACATACGCCCGCAGCCATGCCAAACCCGACACACGCCTGCAGCCCCACAAAACCCGACATATGCCCACAAACGAGGCCACACTCTCACACCGCCCAACCACGGCAACGAAGCTACACCCCCACACCGCTCAACCACGGCAACGAAGCTACACTCCCACATCTCTCAACCACGGCAACCGATCCACCCCCACACCGCTTGACAACGGTAACGAAACCACAACGAGACTAGGTGGCAACGAGCTTGTACAAAAATAAAGATGGCTGCTTGCTGCTTGCTGCTTTTTGCTTTCTAGGAAGGAATTCTAGGAAGGAAAATGTGCTCATTGTTTTCATTCGTTTTGCAGGTTTTTTGAAGGGGCTTTCTGCAGAAAATCACCCATATCCACGGGAAGGAATGGCCGATTAAGGTCGGGTAAATTACTGAACCTAATTGAACATATTGGCAATAAAACAAGATATTTTTCAATATTGTTGCTTTGATATTCATGGAGCAGTGGCCTTCCAAGCGGGTATCCTTTTTCCTGACTCACCCGGTACAATAGTGGATACTTTCAAATATTCAAATATATTATAAGATTTACATCACTGAAGTCGACTACTCTGTTTTGAAATTATGAGGGATTTCTGAAGAAAGCCTATAGAGCTTTTAGCTAGTCTACAAAAAAGCCTGGATCGAGCATTACATTTTTATACGCGATGTTTGATCGAGTGGCGTAAAGTATCGTTTCCATATAATCGCAAGGATTCGCAACGAGTTACAACGAATCGCAATAAAATTGACCAAGCTCGCTTGCGACTCTCTGCGATCATATGGAAACCAGTTAAAAATTTGATTGTGACTCTTTGCGATCAGATCACCCTCGTTTGTGTGATAAATTTCACTTCCACACGCACCCAAAGATGGCCATGGCCCCCTGAAAAATAGTTCTGATGAAATGACGGGGCAACTGTGCCTAAATGATATTAAATGAATGAAATGAAAATGAAAGAAAATGGCGCCTTTCAACGAAGAAAGCATCTCATTCTTAGATGAAGTCCATAAATTTGATTGCCTTACAACAAAGTTAGCAAGGACTTTAAAAATAAATTAAAAAAATACAACTGTTGGATATTAAGATCGGGGATAAGTTTGGGCTTTCCCCTGAAGAAGCTGAGAAAAAGTTTTGCAATGTCCGAGCAGATTTTGCATGGTAGTTTTCAAGTCAAGTTTGGCACCAATTTGCATTTAGTTCAGGTTTTGTGTAAAATCTATTTATTAATGTACCAAACAGCCAAAAAGTGTTTTATCCATTTTGTTTCCATTTGAATGAATTGAGAAAGACAGACGTCCCAAATCTGTTCATGAGTGCATCAACTGTGTCGAATCGCTGTACTTTGTATCACAATAACCTAGCAATGTGACATTTGAGCAGGTTACTTGCGCCTGCAGAGAAAGACGGAACGAAACAAATTTTTGTAGAAATTGCTTAAGACTGGATGTTTTTGAACAAAATTTGGAGACATTAAATTGAAAATGAAGTCAAATTGATGCTTGAGTCATTGGTAAGTGAATCATTTAGCTCAGGAATACAAACTAAGCCTTATTGGGGCCAACGTATGAGGTTTAATCGGTGAGAAGCTTAGGCCCAATGAAATTTCTGACAGAGATCGCTGAAAATCGCTTGCGATTTTGATATGTAAAAGAAGAGAAAGTTTTTGGGTTATTTCTTAGGACAATATCCATAATTGCTGAGATTTTTATCCTCATATTTTATTTGTAGCGAGTTATATCAATGTTTGACGAAGGTCAATATTCGTCGACCGGAAAATAAATACAATTTCGACTCCAAATGAGATATCTGTCCAAGCACGCTACAAACTGCAGAGGGGCATCCCTTCTACCGATTTTTCAAAACAAATTTCATGTAATTATTGTTAACTTAGTAGCCATTTCAATTCTCGTGAGGGTACTCGATAATTGTCGAGAAAAAGTCGTTAATTCTTTTAATATTAATATATTATTCACTTTTAATTGAGGGTACTCGTGAGAGTACTCGGTTCTCTTCCAACGACCGATTTGATATCACGGGGTTATGATGATGATGATGATGATGATGATGACGATGATGATGATGATGATGATGATGATGATGATGATGATGATGATGATGATGATGATGATGATGATGATGATGATGATGATGATGATGATGATGATGATGATGATGATGATGATGATGATGATGATGATGATGATGATGATGATGATAGAATTTTGGACTAAATTGAATAGAGTAATCAGAATGGTGCAACTCACATTTTTGCAAAAGTATCAGTCTCTTTACAAGTATTCAACTCTCGATGTTTTGAAGTTTTGCTGGTATCAATTTTGCATTTCTTGTCTGACTTTTTAGGTGATGCTTTGCTCTTTTCAGTCACATTCTTTTTCTCTTTCTTGATCATTTCCCAGCTTTGGCTGCAAATTTGTGTGTTTGATTGGGACATTTCAGGAGTCTGGCTTGCCTTGCATTTATTTGATCGATGCGAGTGCCGTCGAAGATTAAAAATGTCATCCGGAATCAGATCTAATCTATGAGAGATGATTTCGTCACATACCTGTTGAGTAAATCGGAGAATCAAATCTTTAAAAAACATTGCACGATTAATTGATGTATCTTTCATTCGATTCAATGGCTGAAAAGAACTTCAAGTACTTGTTTATAAGTGTTCGTTGAATGAATACATGTTTAAGATTGGCACTTATTTCTTTTTGTTGAACCAATTCACAAAACGCTTTAAAAACATGAAAATCGTTGTAAATTTCAAACAAATAGAGGACAAACGGTACAATCATTAACAAAGTCATTATTTATGAAGGTTTTTAATATAAGCAGATATTTGTAACTTTTCTGATGTATAATTTAGCAATTTGATGACGTCTCAAGAGGAAAACAGTTTGAAACATAGAAGACGCTGCAATTCTGAATAGAATCAAAATATAACAGTTTTCTAATGAAAACTTTTAGCATAGTGCCCTACCTGAAGTTCCTTGCAAGCATTTCACCCTAGTTTTTGTAGTATATAGGGTGTCAAAAAAAAATTGTTCGACCATTGATTAAATGTTAAAAAATAACGAAATAATGAACGGGCTCTATGGTAAGATAACTATATTTCTGAAATTTTTAATTAATTCTAAATACCAGAAGCTAGCAAATCGGCTAAATATTCACGGAATTACAAGCTTTCAAAGTTCAAGTTTGTGCAAAAGCTGAAACCAGACGCCCCTAAATTGCATATTTAGTGAAAGTAGAATCTCGTTTATTCAAAGCAAATCAAATGTAATTTGAAAAGCACTTTCGATAAACTAGCTTTCTATAACATTGAATCAAGGTTATGGATGCTTGGAGGAATCCTGTTAAGCAAAATTCGGAATGGCCCCGTTTCTCGTCGATTTAGTTTTCATTCCATGTTTTTGGATTCTTGCATTCTTAAGTAAATTTTGGCAACGGTTACAAGAATTAGATTACTTTTGAAGTTCTATTTGATTTGCTCCAATAACAACGAGAGGTAAAACATTGGACAGTCTTCTTTTACCTTGATTTTGGGACGTCTTTTTGAAAAACAAGTCAGTTACGGGCGACTGGTTTCAGCTTTTGCACAAACTTGAAGTTCAAAAGCTTGGAGCTCCGTGAATTTTTAGCGGATTCGCAAGATTCTTGTGTCAAAATTTAATTTTGAATCTTAGGAACAGGGTTGTCAAACCAGGAGTCTGTACTTTATATCATTACTTTTTAATATTTAATCAAACGTCGAACAGCTTTTCTTGGGCACCCTGTAGGCTCCCATTTTGAACAACAAATGAATTGATATAGGATACAGATTGAATGATTTGAAAGGCCTAAGGGCCTGTTCATATGGAGAAAGTTTCCCCGGCATTTCCCCGGTGAAGCGGGATTCCCAGCTAGCCGGGGAAATATTCATCGACCTTTCATATGAGAGAAGTTTCCCCGGCAAGCCGGGGAAATAAAACAATAGCGCTTTGTCTCTGACGCCAAAGAATTCGATAGGATTAACGATAAACAAAAGAAGTTTCCCCGCCTAGCCGGGAAAATGTGTTCATATGGGAAAACATTTCCTCGGCTAGGCGGGATCCCGGTAGAGCTCAAGCGAGATCTCGGCTAGCCGGGGAAATGTTTTCTCATGTGAACGCTCGATCTATTTTATGTGGTAACGCTATATGAGGCGAGATCTCGGTTGAACGGGAATCCCGCTTCACCGGGGAAATGCCGGGGAAACTTTCTCCATATGAACAGGCCCTAAATTAGGAAACGACACAGAGAATCACAAGTAAGTTGTTATTCCCTATTAATTTCAAATTGAATAAACGATGTTGTCAAATCACGATGAGAGTAGCTTAGGCCATTCAAACCACCCAATCGGTATCCCCGTGATGATGTTCTATCACAGCATTTTGGTGTTAAAGAAAGACATTTCAAAGACTCAAATAAAAGAAGCATTCTTGAAAACAAACTTTTTTGGGAAAATTTAGGAACCAAACTTTAGAACTTATTGGCCTATTTCACGGATGTCATCTAATCCGATAGATCAGAACTGAAGCAGCTTGATTTGAAAAAGGCAGGTTCGTACATGCGGGTCTTACTGTGTCTAAGCAAAGCAAGTCCTGTGCTTTTGACGGGAAGCACGCGAAATAATCTTGAAAGCTTCTCAAAATTTTGCTATTTCAGGGCTATTTCAATATAGTAAGGGACTTTGTCCACACCCTGAACAGAAGATCTTTCATGATCAATCATACTGCGGTGACTTTCTAAACTGCGCCACTTTGCAGGGGCGTCACCAGCACAAAAAATCTGGGGTGGAAAAACATGAAATGGTTGTTTCGTTGTTGGGAAGAAGCGTTAGATCACATTTTGCTGCATTGGGTGGCCTGAAAAAAGTAAACAGATTTGATTGGGTCTAGCGGTGAAATGTCGGCTTCAGTCAGTATGGCTGGTTTTTTTTTTGTTGCGTTCCTCGGTGGTTGGCTTGAACGTAGATACCATGCTTGTTGATATCGGTGCGTTGAGTGAGGACATAGTAATCTTTTGAAAAATTGTCCCTGACCACGCCTTTCAGACTCTTGGAAAGTGTGGAAAACGCCCTTTTTATTATTTTGATCTCTTTCGATATTTTTGAGATAGCAGCCATCTCAAGCAGCATTTTTCGTAACAGGGGCATTTTTGCACAACGAAGATCGATACAGAAAAGTCCCGCCTTTATGAAACCCACTTTTTTACATCAGCCTAACATTGTTCTAGCAAAAGTTCAGGGTCTGAGTTTCTTGTAATGTAGTTTCGTAAAGGCGGGATTTTACTGTATCAATTTACAAGGAAGGAAATGGTATGATTTGAAGTTGAAATATTAGGCTTGTCTCCTAAATTTTCAATAGCAGAATTCAGAATTCAGTTGGAAAACCAGTTATCACAAAAGTTCTAAGTCAATAGAAATGTACCCCCCCCCCCTCAAATTTTTCTAACGGACTAGGAGAAATTTGAAAATCGAGCTCTGAGAAAACTGGGGTGGACACGCCACTGCTTTCGCAGGCGTTTCCGTCGTTTTGAAGGAGAGGAAAATACCGCATACGCTCATTTGTCGAATTCACAAATGAGGTTATAAGGCTGCCTTTTACCAGCATGGGTTGAACTGAAAACGGGTTGAAAGTTATCGCTTTTTGCGTTGGACTCCGACTAACCAAGTTAATAAACGGATAAGTTTTGAAACGGGTCTCATAGTGGGTCAGTTTTAACCCCGGTATCTTTTAGCTCATCTGTGGGTTAGTGGAACTACCTTAAACAGATTGATTTTAATCCAGTTGCAACAAAAACGACATGCTCCGCTTTTGGTACTTCCCTTTAAAGTTAAAACGCCGAAAAATAGAATAGAATGACAAAAAAAACTGATGGAAACGACTGAAAACCAGCAAAAATTGTTTCACAATAATTTCGTTTCAATTGACTCACTTTAAAAATGGATTACTTTCAATCCACTTTTTATTTAACCCTGGCTTGGGGGGGGGGCAGCCTAAAGCTCTAAAGTTTAAGTTAAAAATATGAATAGAATAAATGGCAAATATACCTTCCAAGAGCTTAAATCATCCAATTCTTTCAGTGTCTTTCCTTTCAAGTGACTTTCGTCCTTTGCATTATTTACATTATCGCTTATTGCAAGCAATGACGCTATCGTAGTGGCATTGTCTCTCTCTTGCAATGCCTTGTATCCACTTAAAAGAGATGGGTAGTATGGCAACGATCGTAAGACTGCATACATCACAGAATTTTGAATCACTATCCGCTATTCACTAGCGTTAATGTGCAAGCAGTTTTATAACGAAGCCTGAAGCCATCTGATAGTTAGCGCCATAATATTCTGCTCAACGATATGATTCGTATCGATTGTCTTAGATTAGAAGTCAGGTGAAATGACCGCGAATGACAACAACTTAAATGTTTATGTGAGTAGTCTGCGTTATTGCGAATCTCATTTGACATCTAAATTCGGACGGACTCAATCATGACGTTAGATTTGATGAAACTCGGTATACAACTTATGCTAAAATGTAACGACACTATGATAACTAAGTAATCTTAGTACCAATAATGAATTCGAGGTGAAGACGAAGTCGCGGTTTTCAGCGCCAAGCGCTGAGATCGCAGAAGTAGCTAAGCGCTAATCGAGTCCGCGACCCCTTGTCATGAAGCTCAAGTGGTGGGGCTCTACCTGGGATCGAACCCTGTCCGCTTGACTGTTCTGGCTGCAAAGTCAGAGGATTACACCACTGCGCCACAACACCTTCAAAACACAACGTGAAAACACAATGAGAATACACTCCCGTCACGAAAGTATCCGGACAGCCAAAACAAAATGGCGTCGAATTTGACCGTTGGCCCTTCGACTCCCAAACGGTTCAGCCGTCATGCGGCCATTTTGGGGAGTAGAAATAAACGATTTTACCGCCAAAATTGTGTTTATCGATCACGAAATCAAGGAAGAAATAAAAAATTGAAAATAAGCAAGATAAACGTGTTTTGATAATAAAACATGAAGTTAGCTGCGAGGAGAAAATGTAATCGATAACAAAGGAGCCTCCAACTTGGAACTGATATTTAAGATACTCTTCCAAATAATTCGTTCACTAGAATAGCATCACTTGGTGCAGAAAAGTCTGAAATTTGCAAATATGAAAGAAAATTCAAGAAAAATCCTGATATAATGAAGTTACAAATGAAAAAAGGAACAGTTGCTGCGATCGAGGTAAGGTTTTGTAACAACAGAAGTATTGCAATCAAACTCAAAACCAAATTTTTGCAAAGAAAGTTCTTCAGGGACTGTATGATTTTTCTCAGATTGATTCCCCTATGTAAGATGTACAAAATGATACAAACTTTAGGCCAACCTTTGGCATTAATTATATTTTTGAGGCTTTGATACAAATTTAAACTTCCCTTGGCAAAGATGATAGCGCAACCCCTCAGTCATGGGAAACTCAAATTTAATTTTGCCATTTTATAGCCAAGTGTCCTTTTGATATCATTCACATGATTCCTAAAACTGCGATCTTTTCTGCTTCAGTTGACATAAAAACAATCTTCTCCTGTCATGTAACAGCCTCCAAGACTGGAGATTTGTTGAACCTATTGTCTTGTTTTCGATTGCTTTTCCTTCTAACAGCTAAATTCATATTTTGCTATCAAAACACTTCATTTTGCTTTGTTTTTCAATTTTTATTTTCTTCCTCGCTTGCGTGATCGATAAACAAAGTTTTGGCGGTAAAATATTGGATTCCAGTCCCTGAAATGGCCGCATAACGGCTGAACTGTTTTGTGTTCGAAGAGCTAACGGTCAAATTCGAGGCCATTTTGTTTCGGCTGTCCGTATACTTTCGTGACGGGAGTGTATACTCGTTTAGAGTGATTACAAGTTCGTAGTTATTGCTATTGATAGACTTATGGATTCTGTTACCAGATCTCAATTATCTAACTATCCAACGAGAAATCAGTTACATCTGGACACCCCAAGGCAGAACCTAGAATTCTCCAAAAGTAGTTTTTTCTATTATACATACATACATGGCAATATTGAGTTTATCCACAATAGTTGTGGCTCTTCATCTCTTAAAAAACAATTTTTTTTTTAATCGAAAATAACTAAATTGTGTTACACATGACATCGCGAAAGAAAATTGGTTAAAAATATTAAAAGATTGATAAAAATTACGTAATGGCGTCTTTTCATTGTTCATTGATCCTCGCAAATAAATGATTCATAATATTCATGCCTAACATGAATACAGTTAATTCGGCGAGTGGGCTAATTTGTGTTATTGAGATGAGTCTGGAAAGAGCTGAAAGTACAGTGGGCCAAATTCAATATCCCCTATTTTTCTCATGCACATAAGAATTAAAATTTTGTACAAGCATAGTTATGTCGAAAGAGTAGATTTGCAGAGAGGAGAAAACAAATAAATACCCCTGTAAATAATGCAGGACCGCGGGACGGTCCGGTAGTTTATAGTTATTCTTAATTAGCTATTTCAGCACTAAAGTGAAACTTTCGTAGGGTTAATTTTACCACCGCAGTTTTATCCGATATCTCCCACTAAGGAGTTTTTACGTGGACTGTAGCGCGGATCAGTGTCTAAAGAAAAAGCAAAATATCATCTCGCCTTTGGTCGCCTATGAGATTTCAGGAAAGCCTGATGTAGGTCACGACGAGTAAAACATCGGCTCACATCACACATTAGTGTAATAGAAGGGAATAGAGGATTAAAGTAATTAGGTGGGCGGCCGTTGCCAGCTTTGCTGGAGTGTTGCGGGGCCCCCTCTAATCAGTAAAAAACACCCTCTTGGGTAAAACACTTAGCAGCTCAGGAAGAGAAATTCGTTACCAAAGAGAGCGGCAAGCACTTTCTCCTCATGAACGTGTGACCGCGCTATGTCAAGATCCCCCATCAGAGTAAGCTTAAAAACACGCGTCACATAGATCCTGGATTAACCAATCACTGGATGCAAAAATTTTATAACAGATTCAAACCGACAGAAACAAAGGTTTCCACTTTTCTCATCAGAGTTAACCTAAACCAATCACAGGACAGCAAAATTTGTAACACATAAATCTATAAATTGGCAATACGCCTCCTTCGCCCATTCATCTCAAATTTTAAGTCAGAAAACGGATGAAAATCTTTCAGAAGAAAAAATCCCCACCCGCCCTTCCCTTTTTAAAATACAGCAATCAATTCAGGTAGGATGTACCCATGATGTGCTTGACCTTAGTACGAAATGCAAGTCTAATATTTCAAAGGTTTGAAGAAGCAAAGAAAATCGTTATTTATTTCAAATTGAAGTTCAACTGCGGCGGTTATCCAACCATTGCAGCTGGAAGGATTTTAATAACCTTCTCCATCGGCTCCACATTTAAATTCAAAAGGCCTGCTCGATAGACCTCAACAAATATATGATACTACCTCGAGAGGGAAAGTAGTAGGTCGCAGGGATTACCCGACGGGGAAAGTACCTGCTTGTGGCTTATGATTACCCTCAGAGAACGAGGCGTTGGGATTACCTCAAAAGGGAAAGTAGTAAACTGTCTGTGATTGCATTGTGAAGTAGCAGACCATAGTTGGTGATTACCCAGGCCAGGAAAGTACCAACTTTCAAAAAAGGTGCGTCGAGCAAGGTCTCTCTGACTGCCGCAGTTGCACTTCCTAACCCTCACTTAAACTAATCTATTTTTCCTTTTCAGATGACCGTAGAAACGTAATAGTTAGATTGTAGAAGTATCATAATCTCTTCACCTAGTTGTTGATATCTATAGTTCTGTTTATGTTTTAAAAACTCGATTTCTTTGCTTCACTCCCCTTCACTTTACTAACAGACGAGGATGGAAAAATTAACTACAACTTATGGTATTGGATGGGACAATGAACCTTATTACATAGATTCTTTCGAATTTTCTGTTTACATGTATAATGCTAGCTATTTGAAGTAACGTACTTATTTGATCACAGCGTACTAGATTCACTAGGTTCCGCAAAGAGACCATCGAGGGAGTCAATTGTCCCTAACAGGCCAATTTTGTCATAGACCACGAAAAGTTGAAAGCTTGTTTTTCTCAAGCATGCAAAAACCTATTCTATTGGCCTAAATACCCATACAATGAGATACAGGTAAATCCGTTAGATTGACCATGATTATCTATCTAATTTGATTTGCCAGGCACATCCCAGAATGGTACGGACTTACCAGTATGGGACCCGCCCTTCTCTGGCACATCCCAAGCAGGGACCCGCCTTTGACGTATCATTTCACTCTTAGGCACATCCTCGGACGGACCACCGGCCAAATATCCGTCCAGGACCCGCCTTCTAAATTCTACTGACACTGCAGAATGATTTGGCTTTTGTTCTGCAGTGCTGGTTACACCCCATGGGACGGTTGTCCTCCCTCTTTGCGTCTCCAATACCCCCATTTCAAGCTTTAATAGTTAGAATTAGCTTAGTAATCGCATTTAAGTTAGATTTAGGCTAAAGTTGATTAATTAGATAACAGCTGGAAAAGTTTCTCTCTCTTGTCAGGTCTAGCAGAATAAAGAAAAATTCCGGCAAGGAATCCGCGCAAATCGTACGGGAGGGCAGGGGCATTTCACTCATTCAAGATATCGGTAAAACAAAAGGAGCTTACAGATGTTTGATAAAAAATATTCTTGTAACAAAAGGATTTTGTCAAAGGTATACGATATTTTGTAGGGGTGTAGTGCCCCCCAGCCCGGGCATTGAGTACACGAGATAGAATTAACGCAAGGCTGAACAGAATGCGGAAAGGTTCTTAGCGTTTCTTTATTCTGTTGGAAGCTGATTAAAGTATTTGCTTGCCTCATCTTGGAAAGTTCTGTTGATTAATGATGTCTGAAGTTTTATTTCATCGCTGTTTCGTAATGCTCTACCCGTTGTTTTGATCTCCAGTTTATTTATATCTGGCCAGTTGTCAGTGTGAATAGCTTTGTGTGTTAGCTTCAGATAATTGAATTCTCTCCTTTCTTTAATTGGTAGCCAGTTCAGTTTTACAATATCATCTCTTGAACAATATCTACCAAGTACGAAGCTTGCTGCTACTTTTTGCAGACGTTGTAGACTGTTTAGTTGCACATTGGTTAATGGCGAATAAACGTAATCGTTGAAGTCTATTTTCGAAAATATAAGGGACTCTATTAGCTGTTTCCGAAGCCTTAATGTTGTAAAGTTTTTCAGTTTTCTTAAGACGGCTATTTTTCCATTGCAACTTGATAGCAATTTTTGTAAATGGCTCGTCCAATCTAGATTCTTGTCTAAGTGAACTCCAAGGAGTCGCGGGTTTTCATCCAAAACAAGGTTGTCGTTCCCTAATAGCAATGAAACAGTTTTTTCGTTCAGCTTGTTTCTGTGATATAGATGTTTTGATGCACAGATCATATGCTTTGATTTTACTGCATTTATTGCCAAAGAATGATCATTGGCCCATTTTTCAAGACTTTCAAGTGATGAATTCAAGTTTCTCTCTGCTTCGTGTAATTTGGTAGGCTTGCAAGATGCATAAACCGTTGTGTCATCAGCATACTGAATGGTTTTAGATGGAAGTTTATCTTGAAGGCCATTCACATATAGATTGAAAAATAAGGGTCCCAGAATGGAGCCTTGAGGGACACCAAAAAGATTTGTCATTTTCTTGGATGTTTTTCCGTCAATCTGCACGAACTGCTTTCTGTTAGTTAAGTAGCTCAGAGTCCACCGGAGAAAATCTTTAGAAAAATCATATTTGTGCAAGGTTTGTATCAGCATCTCATGTGATATTGTGTCGAATGCCTTTGAGAAATCGATAAGCACGATGATTGACAACTCGCCAGATTTCATAGCTGTCCTTATATCGTCCCTCAGCTTCAGGAGTGCTGATTCCTGTTGAGTAACCTTTTCTGAAGCCGAAAAATGCCCCTTAAATGCATTTTAATACGTTCTCATAAGTAACTTGACGCAATTGAAATAGTGCACCATTTTCCCTGTTACTATTTGGTAAGCTGTCTATGAACTCAAGTATCTTTGATGGTTGTATTGGCTCTTTATTCAATATTTTTCCCGCAATTTCGCAAAATAGTTGTTCAACTCAGAGGGACTAAAAGTGCAACGTTTTGGTGGAGGATGTAAGACACTGTGTATAATTTTCCAAACTTCCTTTGGTTTCTTTTTAGAAAGTGCATTGCGATAGAAGTCGGATTTAGCATGTCTGATGGCTTTTTTAATATCCCGTTTGTTTTGTCTAAAAGTGTCCCAAATTGATGAATCGTGCGATTTATGAGCTTCAAACGGTTTGTATTTCGCAGATTCTGTAATTTCTTAATTTCTGGATCCTTCATCCATGGTGATGGTGGTCTTGTAACTTTAATTCTTTTGTAGGGGGCATGCCTGTCTATAACTTCAAGGAGGAGACTATTGAAAATGCTCAGTTTTTCATTTGGATCCGAAACTGCCTATACCAAGCTAAATGGTATTCTGGTGATAATAATAGTGATAATAATAATAATAATAATAATAATAATAATAATAATAATAATCAATTTCTTTAAAGTTGGTAAAATATGTCTATAGTGCACATCAAAAGATGTGCACTAATTAATACCAGCTATCTAAATAAATATACAAAAGCAACTTAATTACAATTCAACTCTTTACATATCTATTTACAAACTCTGCAGGTACATTTATTTACATTCCATTCTCTGATTTTTCGTTTGAAAGAGAGGACACTGTCACAGCTCTTTACCACATCAGGTATGCTATTCCAAAGGTAGCTGCCTCTGTATGTTATAGAATTTGCCCCATAAGTTATCGTTTGGAATCTTGGTATCTGCAGAAGATCCTTATTGCGAAGGTTGTAATTCGTTTGCTTCCTCTCAAATAATTCCCACATAAATGCAGGGTTTATTTGACGGAGGGACTTGAAAACCTCCATGAGTAATTTTTGAAGATTTTGTAAATGGACTGGTTTTTGGCCTGATCTGTCCAGAAGTTCTTTGAAACTTGAACTGAAGTCATTGTACAACCTACGAAGTGCCCTCTTGTGGATTCTGTTTATCTCTTCATTGACAGTTTTTCCGCAGAACATCCAAATTAGGGGACAGTATCCAAAGTTTGACATGATAAATGAATTGTAAAGGAGCTTGGCCTGTTCAAAGGTAATGAAATTTGCAACCCTAGAAAAAGCACTTACTTTCCTGCTTGTTTTGGCACAGATAGCCCTAACATGGTTATCGAACTTCAGTGTTGAGTCAATATCTATCCCTAATAATTTAACTGTATCTGATGATGGGACAATTTGGTTGTTGATCTCCAGACACAGTTTATGTGTATGATGCAATCCAAGGAACATGATTTTGAATTTGGATGGATTTGCCACCATGAAATTGGTTTCAAACCAATCCAATACTATCCCCACATCAAGTTCCAAGAATGCGAGAACTTCAGGTAATTGCTTACTGGTTGCATACAAGGTGTTGTCGTCTGCAAAATTGCAAACCTTTGAGTTGAAGTATCTAATCCGGTGCAAAGACGTGGAACAAAATCCCATTATAGAAATCAGAATGAGCTCCACGATTACCATATTCAAAAGGAAACAGAAGGAATTCCTACAAAATTAGCATCCTTCCCGACGCACGAGACCAGCAAATGTGTATGTAAATAAATATTTATTTGTATAGCGATAGTTCTTTTTCAGCTGATAGGGTTTTTGTGTTACACGTTTTTTCTTTTATAAGAAACTTGGATAAGCCCATAGTGCTAACAGTTTCTTAATTTTACGTGAAAATTTCAGTTTTTTAGTACTAAAAATTTCTTAATGTTTTTCTTATTTTTTTGGATGCATGTAGGATGCATGTAATTTCTACCACTGCCAAGTACTCGTTTCTTGACAGACAGCACAATTTTTAGCGAGAAGGAGAGTTCTATTTGATTCAAAACATAAATCTATCATGAGTATTACTAAAATATAAAGGCTCAACGACAATTTTCCCATTATTTCCTTGTGTTTGGCTTTAAAAATTTCTTAGCAATTCTCAAGCATAGTACTAGAGTTTCTTAATTTTTTCGCCATCCTAGTACTAGTTTCTTATAAACCAGTTTCTTATAAAAGAAAAAACGTGTAAAATATGATAAAACGAAAAATGAAATGAAAAACTACGACTCGTGGATTTTCACATTGAAAATTGGGACGAAATTGTTTCCATCGATATCATATGGCCGATATGGAAACCATAGCAACACTGTACGAAAAGCCAAATGCTCAAGGCAATGGCGTATGGGCCTAAGTGTTCGGCTCAGTCCTCATAAAATGCCTCAAAATTCAAGTTTTCAGTGACGTTAGCAATGAACAAAACCCACAGGTATCCAGATGAATTTTTCCTCAATCCAAGAATCAACAAACATTTCACTTTCAACCAGAATGTCCTCATATTGCAGGCCACTTAGCTTCCATGAGCCTCATCACATTTCATTACAGCAATAAAGATTTCCAACTGCCGAAGGTTGCCATAACTACGAAATAACCTCGTTTCAATGCGAATAGAAAAATCGGTGCCCTCTTTGTTTCTTTTCGTCCCAATTTTTTATGTGAAAGTCCATAATTCCCAGTTTGAGCAGAAAATTATGCTGCTGTTGTTGTTGCCATTTTTGTTGCTGTTTTTGTTGTTCTTTCAATGACTGGGACTATTTCGGGAGTCTAGTACTCGTTATCGAGCGACTCGAAATCAATCGAGTGGAGTAAAGAGAAGACAAGATTCGACTAATAGGAAAGAATATGAGGTGCAACGTGACGAAACCTTGCAGAGAATAGGAGGGATGTAAGAATAGAGTAGGAAAGAACCTATTGAAGACAAGTAAATTACTTGTTAAGGTAACTCTGCTTTCCGCTCTAGTGCACAGCGAGATGCCGTTTCGCAAAACCACTCTCCTCAGAAAACAGTTAATTTCTCCAATATTATTCGGTCTATCGAAAAGCGGTAAAAAGGATGTTGTTCTGTATAATCTGGGCAATCGAAAGATGTATAAATCGCAATGTTTCCGTCATCCCTGGCTTTGCAAATCATTGCTCAAATCTTTTTGCTGATTTCAGAAAAGTGGATTTATCTCCGAAACTACTCGAAAAAGTTTCGAGTTTTTTTCACTCCATCATTAGCATAGTAGTTGATCTACAACTTTGCCAAGTTTGATTGAAAAAGCTAGTCTAGATTTCCTGCAATCGAATTTTAAATTTCTGTTTACTTTTCGACATCGAAGGGGAAAAGCGTTGGTCAACAGTTTAGCCCATGCAGAACGATTTGAACGCCCATAGAATGTTTTTGCAAAAAAATTAGTTCTTCATCTAAGATCTATGCTCATTGTGGACTCTAAAAGAAATTGATAATCTGTGAATGCTTACGAAAGTCTCGAAAGACACCCAAAGCATGGCTTCATGAAGTTGCTGGTAAAAATCAGTAATTTTTAATCAATAGATGCAAATGATACTTTTACAAGCGCACTAAGGATGTCTTTGGAGACCTGCGTATGGTATTCCCAAAAGAGGACGTTCATTTGTTTGCCAATGGAAAAAATTCTGAAAGTTAATTCAAGCCTGACCTTTTGCAAGCGTGCTTCATAGCATGGTAATCTGTGACCATGGTTTCTCCATGTCGCTGTCGAAAAGTAAACAGAAATACAAAATTCGATTGCAGGAAATCTAGCTTAGCTTTTTCAATCAGACTTGGCAAGGTTGTAGAACAACAACCTAGCTAAAGAGGGAACGAAAAAAAATCGAACATTTTTCGAGTAGTTTTGGAGATAAATCCACTTTTCTGAAATTAGCAAAAAGATTTGAACTAGGATTTGCGAAACCAGGGTTGACGGAAACCTTGCGATTTATACATCTTTCGATTGCCCAGATTATACAGAACAACATCCTTTTTACCGCTTTTCGATAGGCCGAATAATATTGGAGAAATTAACTGTTTTCTGAGGAGAGTGGTTTTGCGAAACGGCATTTCGCTGTGCACTAGAGCGGAAAGCAGAGTTACCTTAAGTCCATTAGGATGAAGAGTTTTTAAGCTAAAAATCCAAGTGTCCCAAAGCAAAATATCGAGATATAACGCAATAGCTGTATCCTCGCTTTTTTCAAGTTCTTTGAGAATTTTGGACTCAGAGCTCCTTGGTTTTTCATATTTTTCAAAGGCCGTGGACAACTCTGTTTACAAACTCGGGATTCAGCACAGCAGGTAAGCAGACTTTATCATAAATTTAACGTTTGTCCTTTGTTTCATGGGAATTTTGTTGAAAGTTTTGGATTCCTCGATGTCGTTTTGTCCTATTTTGCCACTTTTCGCCAATTGTTGACGAAATATACTTGTCTTTTTCTCGTCTTGAACTTCAGCTTGCAGTTTCAAGAAAATGAACTTTTGTTGGCCTAAATTTAACCGAAATTTTTTCAAACTCCAATATTTTCTAAACTAAGACAGGAATTCTCATTTTGGAGATATAACGCAATAGCTGTAAGCATCTAGTTTCTAGAAATGTTGCTTGTTTTGCTGTAGCCTTTGCCGGTTTCCCACAATTTTCAAAGGCAATTTTTCCTCGAGAGCCATGACTATTTAATCTTCCTTAACTTTACGTGCTTCCTTTTACAAACTCGTCTGCTTTTTAGTCAGAAAACAAACGTTAACCTTGGTTGAATGTATCACTTTCGAACTTGATCTGATGTTTTCAGAAATGAAAGTATTTTAGAGTAATTGGTAGCTGTTTTGGCCACCAGAGCAATGAGAATAATAACAAAACTTTGACTTCGCTCTCCTCAGAGAACTTTTCGTCGGGTTGGGCCTAACTGTAATCAAACATAAAGTTGCTTGTTGCTTATTTTCTTCAAGACTAATGGGGAAGCTCTGACCTAGAAATAGGAGATTTGCTTACTAAAACAATGTTATCAAGGCTACCTTGTACAAAAAATTATCAGCTTTGATTATTTTGCCTATAAATACGATAGTTACTGCAATTATTGGCCCTTAAATCTGTTTTCTTTTTCTTGAGCAGGGTATTGCTGCTCTGATTTAAGTTTGCAAAGACATCTCCTATTTTGGTTTGCTGCTCTTTTTTGTACATGCAATTCTCTATGAGACAAAGTGAAATTTGCTATGCAGCAAACGTTTTTAGTAGGAGGAAATAATATTGTCTCTGTTTTATTTTAGGACCCAAACAGAACAAGATTATCCTTTACCAATCAAGCCCAACCTTGAAGCAGCATTTGACAACAACCACAAAAGACTGCAATTCTTGCTTTTTCAATGCCTGAAGACTGATGCAAAACTGATGGAACATGACTGTTGCAAACAAAGCATTCAATGAAAAACAATATTATGATATATCAAAAAGTTTGAGTAATCCAATAATTGATACTCTGATGATTTTACTCTGATGATAGAAAGATGGTAAGATAATAGCAATTGAATCATCACAAAATTGACATTTTAATGCTTTCAATTCTGAAACAGTCTGAAAATTATTCTGAATTTTATCTGCAAAGACAATTGTTTGCAAAGACAAAGACAAAGCTCGCCCGTTTCACCCTGTAGCCCCTACTGCCATGCTTACTCGTGAGTTTCTAAAAATTACCAAAAAGCAGTTATTGCCGTTGTCCATTCAGAAATAGTCATTGCAATTTCGATAGACAGCATCCTTTCCTTCCTTAGAGCCGACAAGAGAAGATTTCCAGACTGCATTGAGTTGCTCCATCATTGAGAGGAACTTGCCCAGTACAAATAACATATTTTCTATAATTTGCTATCCATTTGTCCATCAAACACATCTGCCATCATAAACGAAACGATTTTAGTTCTTGATCAATAAATATCCGAGTTCCTTCGTTAAAAGCTGCTTCTTCTTGTCTCTTTCTTTCTGGCGGGTTGGAGACTTATTTGAAAACATGAAAGCATCTCTTGTCCTCCACTGGCAGTAAAAGGATCGCTAGTGCTCTGCATATTGGTTTATTGCTTTGTTTCGTTCAGAATTAAAAAGTTTTCTTGAAAGCAAGCAGCAAGCAGACCACGCCGCTTCAAAACAATTTCTACGATCTACGGTATTTTGTAAATGACATGGTTTTCAAGGCGCTGCTTACGTCACCAAAAACAATGAATTCGAAAAATTTGCCCAAATACGGATAAAAAAATCTCTTAAAATAAGACCATCACTCCTGTCAAATTGCGTGGAGTTTACCAGGAAGTTTAAATCAAAACGATTTTAGTTTTAAACATTTCTTAGATAAATTCACTACCTTTTAAGTTCAGTTCAGTTCAGTTCATATATTTTAAATTCCACAATATACAATTTATAGTCCTAACTACTAACTATACAAACATATGACTAAACTACAAAGATAAAAGATAAGTTACAAAAATTAATACAGTAATACCAAAACTTAGTACAATATACAAATACAAGGAGGAACTAAATAAATTGCATACAGGGAATTACTTAAAGGAGGAGCTCTCTCAATAGGTAAACTAATCGAGGAGAGAGCCCCCCCCCCCCCTATCCTAAGATAATATCAGGTGTGTTTAGATGAATTTAAATAATTATGCATTTTCTTTTCACAGGTTAACAGAAATTGTGGCAGTGTAGATTCATCGGTTGACATTTTTCAATAAGAAAATTTTTAGTTTTGTTTTGAACGATATTTTTGATGAAGCATTTCGGAGTTCCACTGGTAATGTATTCCAAAGTTTAGCACCAAGATATCGAATTGATTTTAGACCATATTGAAGACTGTTTTTCCGAGACATAAATAAATCACCTTGACTGGCCTGTCTTGTGGAATATTGATGAACAGATGAACTAAATAAGAAAAAGTCATGAAAGCAACTAGGTGAGGTTTTATTAACTGAATCAAAAACAAAAGTTAAGAGCCGGAGTTCAAAAATCTCAGAAAGTTTCAGAAGTTTAAAATCATTGAAGATTGGAAGAGAGGGAGACATGCGAGGCTGAAATGAGATAGCTCTGACTGCTTTTTTCTGTAATTTGAAAATTGGATCAATGAATGACGCATAAGTTTGCCCCCAAACAATAAGACCATATTGTAAGAAGGACAGAAACAAAGCATTGTACAAGCAAAGTAAAACATCTAATGGAAGTAAGTTCCTAATTTTGAAAAACATTCCACATGTTCTAGCTAATTTCTTAGAGAGTTCACTGAGATGGTATTTCCAGCTAAGATGCTCATCCAGGAGGAGACCTAAGAACTTAACAAACTTAACTCTTTTAATATGTTTCTTGCCTATTTTGACATCAGAATCAGAGGAAACTTTGAAAGATGAAGAATGAAAAATCATATAATTTGTCTTATCAATGTTTAATGATAATTTATTAGCATCAAGCCACCTCTTTACTAATCTCAGCTGTTTGTTGACAATTTTAATCAAATGAGATAAATCTTTGGATTCGTAGTAGATGTTTGTATCATCAGCAAAGAGATAAAAATTAAGTTTCTTAGAAGCATTTGGTAGATCATTAATATAAAGAAGGAAGAGTAATGGACCCAGTACAGAACCTTGTGGTACACCACAAGTAATTGAAAGTAAGTTAGAATTGCTTCCGTTAACAGAAACATATTGTTTTCTATCAGACAGATATGATCTAAACCATTCAAGGGCACATCCACGAACACCATAATGTTCCAATTTTGATAGCAAAATTCTATGATTAACTGTATCAAAAGCTTTTTGTAGATCAATGAAAATACCACAACCAAATCTTTTATTATCAAGTGTATTTCTTACAGTTTCTGTCAAACTCACAAGGGCATGATCAATTGAGTGGTTTTCTTGAAATCCAAATTGTAAAGAATAAGGAACTTTATGAACTTCAAGGAATCTATAAAGTCGTTTGTACATTAGCTTCTCAAATGTCTTGCTGAAGATGGGTAAAAGAGAAATTGGCCTGTAGTTTGATGGTAGCTCGGGATTTCCTTTTTTAAAAAGAGATATCACTTTGGCAATTTTCAGTTTATCAGGGAAAATACCAGACTGGAAAGATTGACTCACAAGAAGAGCAACAAGTGGGGAAATAGAATATCCAATAATTTTAAGTAATTTTATCGGTATACTATTAGGACCTACAGATTTGGAAGGATTTAAAATATTGATTAGGTCATGAACTTCTATCAAAGTAGCTGGAGAAAGAAAAAGTGAGTTGCAAGTTCTGTTAGATAAATAGTCAAGAGGAGACTTTGGAGTCATTGGGATTGTCTTTGTTATGCCATCAGCAACATTGACATAAAAATCATTAAAAATGTTTGACATTTTAGAAGGGTCTGACGTTACATTTCCATCTTTGCCTTTGATTTTGTTAATTGAAGAAGAAGTGGAAGACTTATGAGAAATGATCTTCTTGATACCTGACCACAATTTTTTCATATTTTGACTGTTGGTAGAAAAATAATTATGGAAATACCTCGCTTTACTTTCTTTTAATTCATTGGATACACGGTTTCTAAACTTCTTATACAGCTTGAGGTTATCAGGAGTCTGCAAAATTCTGTCTCGGATTCTCATCATCTTTTGTATTCTATTATTTATCCATGGTTTATCTTTCAGTTTTATTTCCTTTCTACTCCGTCTTTTGATTGGAGCATGTTTATTTGTCAATGTATTAAGATCTTTCAAAAAGCTATCAAATTTATTGTTCACATCCATGTCAGTATTTTCTAGATAAGTAAAGTCAATCTGATTGAAGTCGTCAAGATATTTATCTTCTTTAAATCTGGAATAATCATATTTGAATGATTCCGATTTATTATGACTAGCCTGACTATTTTTCAAAATCAAAAACTGGGGAAAATGGTCAGTAATTTGCATTACAATGTTACCACTTGTTAAATTAGCATTAGTAGCATTAGCGTAAATGTTATCAATAACTGATGCTCTATGTTCAGAAACTCTAGTTGGATGATGAATGCAAGGAAGAAGGCTGTGAGAAAAAAAATTGTTGACAAAGTCACTTGTTGGTGTATGGGAAGCATAATCTAGAAGATTGACATTGAAATCACCCATTATAAATACTAGCTTGTTTGAAGAAATTTTGGAGAGGAGGTTCTGAAAATGAGAAGTAAGGTTATCTAGGATGAGCTAGGATGTCTGTAAACACAACAGATCAGGAAATTTTTGTCATTTTTATTTTCAATCTCAACCCATACAGTTTCAAAATCATTTGTACAAGAATCTAAATCAGTTCTTGGATTGGAAGTAAGGGAGTCTTTAATGTACAAACCAACACCACCATTCTGAGTGAGTGACTGAGTCTTAACAAAGGTATAGCCAGGAATATCAACATTAGATGAAATGGGATTGTCAATAGAATGCCATATTTCAGACACTCCAATAACATCAAGATTCAGATTAGAGTGAGCAGATAACGAAACTAATTCATCATGATGAAGGGATAGGCTTCTTATATTAGTGTGAATGATAGAGAAATCTCTAGAGGACGATTGTAAAGAGGAGAGTTCAGGTAAAGTGAAGTAGCGAGAATCAATATTTTGAGGCATTTGTTCATCAATATCATAATCACTAAGATTGGGCAAGTCCATAAGGTTAGAAGTAATTTCAAACGAAGGTGCAGAGTCAATGAATGAGGGTATGTCAACGTCACCAAGTCCTAAGAATTCATCATTTTCTAAAGAGCCGAATGGAAACATGTCAATGGTACATTTTTTACAAAACCAAGAAATATCATCAGGCTCTTTTTCAAGTTCCTTATACTCTGAAGCCGAGATACCATTGCACTTAAGATTAAATTAACGCGGAAAAATCACACCGCATCACTGCAAGAAACGTTCAAAGTCGACGAAAATATTCACTTCCGGTCATTTTCCTGTACATTTGTATAGGGGCATCAAAGCGAGGCTGAACTCCTCGAGAAAGGTGTTGTCGGGCGTGAAAGGGTTAACAGGTCATGAAACTTGACTTTTCATAAGAAATGAAATATGCAGGGTGTTTTAGAATTGACAATTAGAAAAAAGTGACAAGATTTGAATAATTGCTATGTATGTCATCTCATCTGAAAGTATCATCTTATGATCTTTCCAAAGATATTATGTTTGAGTTTGAGGACATGGAATCATTGAACATTTTATCAACGTTTCAGTAAATGTTGACTATCTTAGATGCAGGGATGTGATTGGACATTTACACACTTCGTTCTTTGCCCCCATCTTACCCAACACCCTCTCACGAAACAGCACATGACTGCATTGCATATGACCATATGACCCATGACCCAATGACTCATGACCACATGACCATCTTTCGCTGTGTCAACTGAGCAGTTTCAATGGATATGGAATGGAATGGAATCATTCAACATTTTTACACACTTCGTTCTTTGCCCCCATCTTACCCAACACCCTCTCAAGAAACAGCACATGACATGCATTGCATATGACCATATGACCCATGACCCAATGACCCATCACCCCATGACCATCTTTCGCTGTGCCAACTGAGCAGTTTCCATGGATACTCCTATCAAATCTGTTGTTGTTGCTCAATGTATTAAAAATTGCTTCATACTGCAGATACGGAAAAAATGGCGGTTGCAGCGTGATTGCACTAGTCGAAAACGCAAATCATGTACCCAAACATCGCACAAGAGATGGTTTTATCACAACTTGCAAAAAACTTCCTTGTATCTAGGCAACCTGAAGAATTGTCTATGGAGTTAACAATGTCGGAAACAAAGCCATTAGTGGTTACCCGTTCCTTTGATTTAGAATGCAAAATGTTTGGAAAGAGCAAGAAAGACCACGGAGAATCTCTTCGGAGAAATCAAGAGAAAACAGTTGTTGCAAACTTGACTAAGAAAGTTTACTCGAGAGATGATGCTTCAGAAGTCTACCCTTTCTTGTATATCGGCAATCTGGCGAGCAGAAACACGAAATTTTTAACTGAGAAGAATGTTGTGATGATCATTAATGGTAAGCTGCTGAGCTCTAGTTTAATACGCCAATCTTTTGTCAAGTGCATGCGTGAGAAAATGTTATCAGCTGCCTCTTCCATGGTCTGCTTTATAAACCACTCACCACTGAAACTGAGTTGAATATTCTTGGCGTATTTTCCAAACCTTGTTTTATGTGTTACGAGATTATTTTCTAAGATAGGATAGGCCATATTAATTTAATGGGAAAATTTTCGCATTTATTTAGTGATGAGAGTGAAAGTTTCTTAACTTATTTCTTGCTTTTCAAATTCATCTTGAAATGCATGAATCATATGTGATCTCTAATGCTGCTGCATGAATGAAGTAAAGTTTCTCACATTGCAGCCATCTTTTAAGTCCTAGTTTTTACAAACCAGTTTCTTGTCGATACTGACTGTAATTGGTGTTCACCAGGTTGGAAAACTTGTATTCACTCGCAACTACTGTATGAAACTCTGTCAAACTCACTGCTTGCAGCTGCAACAACCGGTTCTCGCATGTGAGAGCAAAAGATTTTATTGTTAATTTTGCATCTCTCACAGCTTTTTAAAGTGTACTCGCAGCTCGCACCTTCAAATTTATTTCACTCGCTACTACGCGTAGGCCAAATCATGCATGTTTTCCAACCTGGGGTGTTTACAGTTATCCGGGTTAAATTATATACTGTACATACATCCACATACATACAGTTAACCAGTTTATACTGATCATACCCTGCTGCATTGTACTTTGAACTGAGCACTTACAATTTTGCGACTTTTATTTCAAAACATTATTGAGAGGCAAGAAAAGAAGCAATTGCCCTATTCTTAGGTTTATGACATACCAAGGAATTAAGAAATTTATTTACACTAAGAATTCTCAAACATGATCAGTTCAGTTCAGTTTTAATTTTAAAATTCCACAACATACATCCTTCATATAAAAAAAATTAACTAAGCTACCATAATAAATTACACAAATTATACGATATGACATAAAGCAAATAACAAAAATTAGATGAAAGAAAAAATTAGGGAATGTATGCAGAGGAATTTCTTAAAGGAGGAGCTCTCTCAGTAGATAAACTAATCGAGGAAAGACCATCCCCCATTTTAAAAGCCTAATAAATCAAAATAGTGATCGGTTATTATACATGGATTGATGAGAGACAAATTGTCTTATCAAAAGACTTATTGATAGTCAGTAGAAAAAAGATGAATTTTTAATTGACGACGGAAACTCAATGCTGAAGGAGCTTGCATGATGCACCACAACCTGGCCCTGGTAGCTGGTCATTTTTCAGAGGTAATAGATTTGAATTAAGAAATGTCAATAGATCACTAAAGTTCTTAATTCTTAGTTATCATGTTTTCATGTGACTTCTAAAGCATTTGTTTTTATATTTTACTGATCAAACACAGGCCCATATCAATACTGCTTTATTACATGGGGAGGGGAGAAGAACATAAAGTTGCATCCTGTTTGGAACCCAAACCTGTGGTACATACATTTTGCAGAGTCTGCATTTACACCTCACTTGAAGGCATTGAGTCCGCATAAATAGCCCGCTCGTGACCAATATCAACTCCTTTTCAATCATAAAACAAAAGTTGTGATTTAATTGCTATTGATATTAAACCAAAGAAATTCCTGAGGATAATGCAAGGATTAAGAAGCCTTTGGTCTCCACTGCTAATGACTTTAGCATTATTATGCGATAACAAAGGGCTGTCAGCAGTTTGTCAGCAAAATTCAGGATAGTGTTAACGCTCAGCTATTTATATGGACTCAATGCCCTTAATGATTACGATTTTTTTATTATGATTATTACACAATTAGGATCACCTGTAAAATGTTTTAGATGATTGATCCTGGCAAAACAGCAGATATTTAAGGGTCTAATCTAGTACACAACACAGGTCAAACTACCAATGAACATCAGCGGCAATAAGAAAGTGGACATCAGAAGAGGTGACATCAAAATCAAACAACACACCTCAGTGATGTATCTAGGCTGTATTCTTGATAAAAACAAAAAAGGCAAACTATTGGCCACCAGGACCCTGGGTAAAATCAGTGGCTGGCTGAGGTTCCTTATGGAGAGCAAAATTTTCTTGACTTCTCTCTCCGTAGGTTACTAGCAAAATGGACTAATCCAGCCCCACTTTGACTATGCATATGGAGTGCTTGGTTTCCATTAATTATAATAGGTTAATAACCAAAAAAAAAAATTCAAACAGCCCCAAATAAATGTATTTCTGTTTGAATCTAAATAGTAGAGCACATATAGGAATCAAATAATATAAAGATATGAATTGGTTCCCCATTAAAGAGAAAGATTCAAACAATGTATTGCTACAAACGTTTTCAAATTTGTTGATAGCTTAACCCTATCCTACCGGGTGAGCCAGAAAAAAGTTCCCATTTTTGAAAATTCATAGCATCGAGAGTACTGAAAAGAACAGAATGAATAAATATTTACTGGACAGCCAAAAGATTGAAGTATTTTCGTAATTTTTCTCACCTTCTTACGAGCACTGGAAAACTTTATGAATTCAAGTTTACAAAAACTTGATGGTTGCAAAATGACTGAAAACGGCCTAAAATGCTTGATCAAATCATAACGGACTCCTCGCTCAGAACAATAGAGAAAATGCAATTTCTCATGGGTGAGAGATATCGACTGCACATCTATTGCCATGGGATTTAAAATCTTCAGTATCTATTTGAAAATCTATGTCTTATGACTCTTGAGAGAGGTGAAACGCCTGTGTGTATTGTTCTGTGTGAGGAGCATCCTAATGATTTGATCAAGTGCTTTAGGCCCTTTTCAGTCATTTTGCAACCATGAAATTTTTGTAAAGCTGGATTTACTTATATCTGCAGTGCTTGTATGAAGACGAGAAAAATCACAAAAATACTTCGATCTTTTGGCTTTTAACTAGAATTTGAATCATTCAAATCCACAAAGTACTTGTGGTGCTACGAATTTTCGAAAGTGGGAACTTTTTTCTGGCTCACCCGGTATATGTCAGAGATACTCTTACCAGTTGGCCAGAGCCAGATCACTCAAAGATGTAAAATAATTTGAATCAACCCTTTCAAAGGAGTATGGCAAAGTGGTCTTTCCTTCCCATGATCTAAAATCTGGAACAGTCTACACTCTGACCTAAAATCTGCCAAGAACATTAGCAGTGTTAAACAAAAGATCAAGGACAAATTCTTTGAACAATACCTTGGTACAAAATCAAGAAAACAGCCCCTATGTATATTACGAAAATTCCAAAAGCTGCAAAAACATAACTAGATTGCACTTTTGACACAAAAATTGAAAACTTTTGTTTCAATGACACTAAGGGACCGTTATGGAAACAAGGTTGCACTGACCTTTTGATACTATTCCTGCCATTTTAAACTGGGGTTGTTTTTAGATTAGATTTTAACTTTTATATTCATATAATGTACACATGTAATTAGACAATCAAAGCGTCATCTCTTTTTTTCTTTAGCACAAAAAGAGTGTTGACTTATGAAAGACCTGTACTGAATATGGCCTTTTTTTATATCATCGTTAAAACTAAAATACAACAAGATACATTATTCTGTGCCGTCCATAGAAATAGACATGACATCATCTGGTTCTGGCTATGAACGGCACTGAACAATTTCTTCAACAACAATCTTATTAAGCACTTTGTGTACCATGGCACCATTCCATTCTGACAGGTGCTAGCATGTGCCAGTTTAGTTTAGGTCAATTGTTGTGAAAAACTATGCACTGGTGCAAGACCTGTGCAAAGATGGATAGATGTGAGTTACTAATGACTGATGCCATGGTTCACAAAGAGCTTACTCAAAACAAAGAGGTTGCTAATCATCATGTTCGAAGAATTCCCAAAGACCCCACAGACCAGAAACGCCCCCCGCCACAAAACTGCCATTCCACCACCAAATACCGCAAACCGTCACCACCCAAAATAGCTGAGCAAGCAGAACCCGAGCCCCACAGAGGCCGCAACCATCACAGGGCCCAAGCCCCACCAACCAAGTGCCCCTGAAAGGCGCCCAGCCTACAGCACCTGGCAGCAAATCGCCAGCTCCATGGCCAAAAGACACCCCCAGCCCACAGAATCCCCGGGAACACTCTAGTTAAGCCTGTTAGTTGCTTTGATATATGCTATAGATGCCTCTAAAATCATTTGATTGTCAGTTTCATGAAATATTGGGCTACCGTAAGGAAGCAAATTAAGCAGGGCTTTTGAATCCATGTTGTTTAAATCCAAATCTGGAAGGTACTGTATGAAAGCTGTCCAAGGAGATCATTGCGCATAGGAACAAACAAAGGGCTGTGCAGGAAGAAGTGCACATTATCCTCAATTCCAATATTACAAGCACACATCGGACTCGGATATTGGAAATTATGGTGGAATTCACGCTCATTTAACATACTAAATTCAAGTCTAAGCATTGTCAGTTGTTTTACAACAAAAAGATTGAATAGTTCAAACGAGGAATTTTTAACGGTCTTATCAAAGTAAGCAATTTACGTTTTGAACTCACAGAATTCCTAATATTTCCATCAAGCATATTCCATTAATGAAGAACATTTGTGAAGCATGTATTTGAAGAGCGCTTTGTCTAACTGAAAGGTATGTCATCATCACGTTTGCCTCTAAGACCATACTAAAGTGTTCTTTCAGTTGGCAATTCTGCAAAAAGATAGGAAGGAGTACCCGTTTTCCTTAGGTTGAAAAGATGACATAAGCGTCTAAATCATCTCTAATGGGATAGACTTTCCCAGCCAAGCTCATTGTAGAGCGTTTGTCTACTAGTTCCTCTCCACTATGGCCCTTGACACAAACACACATGAAGAATTTTTTTTATCCAAAATTCAATTCAATTTGATGGCTTTTTAAAAAACGCAACTTATTTTACCCACCCAGTTCTTGGTCATTTGGTTTTTAGTATGGAGCAGTAATTGGCTCTCCTGGTAATAATCAGTTGAGCAATCTCTAAATAAATCAATGGAAAACAAAGAAAAAAGAGATTCTAAGGAGAGCAATTTACTGTTTTGAACATTTCAAGAGAGCAATCAACCGCCCCCCCCCCCTCCACGATTTGAGGAGAGCCTGAAGGGGAGCAACAGCTATGGCTCTCCTCAAACAGCCAGGCTCCTGTACAAAAATATAAGGCTAAATGTGGCCTTGTACAGCGGATTATCACTTTGTTATGACCTTGTCCTAACCTTGTCCTAACCTTTCAAGAAAATTACAAGGCTATCAGTAGGGTTCCAAGTTACAACCAATCCAACACAAGGTTTTCACAAGGCCAGTTGGCATTTTTCGAGGTATTGACAAGGTTACAGCAAGGCTTCTCCAGGCTAGAACAAGTTTACAAGGTCAGAACTACAAGGCTTGTACATGGATATGACCTGGTCTTGTCTTGTCATACAGGCTTGTGCCTTGAAGCAAAGCCCCTCTTGATGCTTATGTTTACGAGTTTCTTACTTTTTATTGGCAGCAAGTAACATGAACCCAAAAACAATTACAGGGTGTAGCCAACCATATGACATTGAAGAGATGCTGGTTGCATTGAGTGATATGGGTCAAGCTAACATAAAAGAATACTTTGATGTTGCAAGTCAGAAAATTGGTAAGTTTCACTTTTTTCAAGTTTATTTTGTTATATTCCCATGAAAGTTACAAACATCATACAAAGATTACAAAGCGGCGATACTACAGGGAGCATGGAAATACATTGCAACCTTGCTACCAAAGCACTTAACAAAGAGATTCAAATTAAATTCATTTAAAAATTCGACATCGTGCAAAGACTAAGATTTAAACGACGTTTCGAGCATATACTGGAAATAGGAACACAACGATAAAATATGACTACTTTCCGAATTCACAGCTAAATTTATTAATCTTCAACTGATGCACATACCTTGCTTTTAAAATTTGTCCAACAAACACTGGAGATACAAGTTTGCAAAGTCTAAATGTACAGGGCTCCCGAAGCCAGAGGTTTTTGAAAAAGGACCTAGCCATGATTTTTACCATGGACTTTTTCCAAAGCAACTATAAAATTTAATTTTCAGTTTTTAATTTAATTTATAATATTTGTGCACAAAAGCTCTATCAGCTACTAAAAACAACAACAAACCCATAATGCCCTAAATGCTTTAATACAAAAGTTAAAACACAAATCTTCAGAATGCTGTTCTGCGTAGGGATCGTACTTTGGGCATCATTGCCGACTGAGCAAGAAATCCTTCAATTTCTTTTTGAAAGTGTAAATTGCAGTACTAGTTCTGATGTTCAATGGCATTTCATTCTAATCTTTAGCCCCATAATAATGGAAAATCCTCTTTGAAAAGTCCAAATTTTGCCGTGGCACGTCGCTATCTAACGTGTTCCTTAACGGATAGTTAGATAGCTGTGACCTTGTTAAAAATCTTCCTTTCAAGCTGTCAGGGCACAAATCATTAGTTATCTTATAAATCATTAATCAATTAATCAAGCTTGAAACAGACAGCTAAGTGCATCTCTAGCCATTTTTCAATCTGGAGTTCTACAGGGTGTCCCAAAAAAATTGTGCCTCGTTTGCCAGAAGATTGCGACAAAACGGCGAAAGATTCTCGCCAAAGCTTTGCATGATGGTGTTCTTCAGATATTCAATTAAAGTTTGCCACCATTCCCGTAAAAATCCGTTGAAAAAGGATGGAGCTATGACATTTAGGAGACCAAATTTGCAGGATGACTGAACCAGCGGTCGGCCATTTTGTCTTACTATTTTGCAGCGATCACGATAGCTTCATGGATGAAATGAAACAGCAGCCTCCAATTTCATAGCTCTCACGAGAATTCCGATCATCATCAGAGAGTTCAACCATTTCTTACCTCACAGAAATTATTTCTTACAGCACATGAAGCTACTTATCACTGAAAATAGTAAGACAAAATGGCCGACCGCTGGTTTCAGTCATCAGGCAAATTTGGTCGTCTGAAGGTCATAGCTCCATCATTTTTCAACGGATTTTTACGGGGATGGCAGCAAAATTTATTGGAACATCTGAAAAGCAGCATCATCTAAACATTTGGCGAGAATCTTTTGCCGTTTTGTCGCAATCTTCAGGCAAACGGGGCACAATTTTTTTGGGACACCCTGTATATAAGCGTGCAAGCTCTATTCTGCAGACGCTGAAGATGATCAAGTTTGGTATTAGACGAAGTATCGTAAATGACTCGCAAGCAGTGCCCTTTAAACTTGATCCAGCTTTGTCTGCGGGAGGATATTCTTTAGCTTTCGGATAGAGGAAAGTCCACTTTTGATTTTACTTTTGACTTTCTTATACTGTGCAGACTACGACAGATTTTCATCCACAGTAACCCCAGGGTATTTTACTTCCTGGGTCCTTTTGATTTCTTCTCCGCCTATATCCAGATGGACAGGATTTTGGATACGGTTTAACTGCCGTTTATGGCCTATAATCATGAATTCAGATTGTTTGGTATTTAAACTCATCGCATTTTGACGCAACCATTCTGAAATATTAGTTAATTCATTTTGCAAATCGTTGCAGAGTTTTTCCATCTCTTCTGTAAAACAGGTCACACTGGTTTAAGGTCAAAGTTGAAAATTCTTTTGTAAAATAACTGTGATATCAAATCATGGCCAGGTCCTTTCTGAAAACCTCTGGTTTCAGGTACACTCAAATTATGACCTTGTGAACTCCTATCTCCAGTGTTTGGTGGACGATTTTAGAATGCATGGTATGTGGATTTAAGTTGAAGATCAACAAATATAGCTATGAGCTCAACAAGTGTCGATGTTTTCTCATCCTCGTTTAGTCAAAAGGGGGTAGGAACTTTTTTTGAGGCACCGTGCATGAATATATACCGGGTGTCCCAAAAAAGTATAGGCGTTTGAACAGTTCCTGTGAAGGAGCTTTGTATTCAAAAATTTTGTTTTAAGTTCATGGTATAGATAAGATCTGATAGTAAACGCAATTCCATTTACATGATTTTTCATTGTGCGTTAAAAGAAAAATTTACAATTTTATAGAATTTCAATGGTAAAACCCTAAGCAGTAAGTTAATAATTAGATAAAAATGAATATGATATAAACCTAAATAGGATAACAGATTGATGTCCATTTAAATTAAGTATTATTATCAAAAGATCTAATATGGTTGTGAACAGCAGCTTTGTATTTACAGTAATTTTTCTCGTTTCTAATGTTTTCCGGCAATGCATTGTAGTAACTAGCGCCTTTGTATAAGAACTTTCGTTGTCCGTTGTTTGACTTTGCTCGCAGCATAGTCAATAAATGACAGTTTCTTGTATTGTACGGATGAATTTCATCATTTCTTCCAAAGCAATCCCTCAAATAGATTGGAGCAGTTCCATTGACTTATTTGTGCACGAAGTTCAGTCGATGCTCAAGACGTCGTTCTTTCAGTGGTACCCAGTTCAGTCTAACTAAGGCTGGAGAGACATGATCATATCTTCTTACCCTAGTGACAATTCGAGCAGCAAAGTTCTGAGACTTTGGCAGTTTTGATAAAACACACTGAGCGGCATTGCCATAGACGAGATCACAGTAGTCGATTACTAATAATGCAGTGGCTTGAACTATACTAGCAGAAGTCTTTTCACTCATCATGTTCCACAAATAGCTCAGGGCAATAGGTTTTCCATTACAACGTTTCCTAACATATTCAACTTGATGATCCCATTAAGAGAGCTATCAAATGTAACACCAAGATTTTTTGCCTCGATAACAAAAGGCAAGGTTGCACGGTTTATTTGGATTTCCTTGTGATTTTGAGGGATTTTGCTCAGCATAGCTGGTGTGCCTATCAGCATGAAGTTGAATTTTGTTGGATTTGCTTTTAATTTATTTTCGGTTAGCCAGACAATGATGATGTTTGCGTAATGCAGTTACTATCTATGTGTAATTTATAAAAAGCTTTTAGGGCAGCTAAGCAATACATTATTTTTGGAAGTTTCTTGAGCTATGAAAGTGCAATTTACTCGTCACTATTCAAAAGCCCAATGTGGCTGAACAATCACTACTGCAACTAAACTTGGGTGGAAAAGATCCTTTGGTTCTAGAAGAAACTACTCAACACCGTTCAAGTTCCTTCAGTCCTAGAACCTTGCTCTGTGAACTATTACAAGTGTAAATGCATCTGTTCTTGTAATATTTTCTCTAATTTGTGTAGTAGTTTCATTGATCAGGAGATTTTAAGAATGCGAATTTCAATGGTTGAACTGATTCAAAATTTTCTTCAAATTACGCATTGATTGTGGTAGCATAACTCATTAACCATGTCTCAGGCTACCCCAGACATTTTTCTTGTTTATGTGAACTACTCTGGGAATGCAAATCCGATTTGACCATGCGAGGTTGCAAAATCTAAGTTGAGATCTCATCCATACCATAAACTGAAACTAGAAATTTTTGAATGCAAGGCCCCTTCACAGGAACTGTTCAAACGCCTATGCATTTTTTGGGACACCCGTAGAGTCCCGAACAAGGAAATGACAGACAGAACAGAGCATCGCAAACTAATCGCATTTGATCTGACGTCCTGTATATATTCCATTAACAGTTTACGCATTTGATTTTCGCAAAGTCGAATTCACCTATTTTTACAGTGCTCATGAAAATGCAAGAAGAATTACAAATATCTCTTTATCTCTTATCTTTATCTCTTAATATCTCTTTGCTATTAAGTAGAATTCGACCCAGTCAGCATATTCTTTGTCGTACGAGTTTTCAAATGTTGTCACTTTTTCTTTCTCGTCGGATTTTCGTAGCATTATTCACACTCCACCCTGTTACCACGAACAACTTGATACTACAAACCAATTTTGAGATCATGACGGCTTACAACACTTCTTGAATTTGGTCCAAGGTCAGAAATCCTCATTCATTAATTTATTCAATTCAATTCATTCATATTCATTTAAATTGATCATTCACTCATTCAGTTTCAGTAGGTAGCACCTCTAGACTTGTGGTCGGAACAAGGAACTCATGACTCTACTTAGAACAAGGAAAATCCCGTAGATGTATATAGAATCATTCGGCATTCGCTGATACGGTATACAGTATAAACCCGCATATAAGAACCTTACATTTTGAAATCACCCTGTTTAGGTTCTTATGCACATGATACTATTCTTGAAAACAGGATGCAAGGTTCTTAAATAGGTTCTTATCAAAGAATTAATTACAGATCTTCGGGAATTTAGGCCAAATATAAGAAAACAAGGTTTTCACCTACTCATTATCATGACACAATTTTCTAAAGAACGATATACACACAAGGAATTTTTTACAAATGCTTTGTATATGGCTAAATTTCTTAAAATATTTTATCACATATTACCAACCAGTAGTTTACATTTAACTTTTTTAAGCTAAGAACCTTCCTTGAATTTCAGGATGAATAGGTTCTTCTGTAATGGGGGTGAAATTTGAACATTTTAGGCCTTAGCTTCTTATAAGTGGGTGGTTCTTTTATGCGGGTTTTTACTGTATATGGTATATATGATATATAGTGTACAGAGGACCTAACCATTCGAAGGAAACAGGCATCAATTTGGTCTTTTGCGCTTTTTATTCTTTATTTCAGTGCTGATTAGTTTCGCCCACTAGGGCATCTTCAGAGCAACTGATTTATTCAGGGTATCTATCTCTATTTATAGTATATTGTCTGTTCATATAAGGTTAATTAGTTTACAAGTATAATTTTGTCCTTATAAGGTAAACATTTTCTTGTCGTATGTTGTTGTTGTTGTTGCTAGCCTCGTTCTCGTTGTTTTCAGTTAAGTTGTTGTTGTCGTAGGGGTCGGTTCTCTTATCATGGTGTTGTATTTTTGTGCTATGTCACTTGACGTCAGATTTTCTTTCGTCCATCGTTCTACGAGCTTCGCTTTTCCAAGTTTATTTTCGGTGCTTCTTTGCAAGTGGCTGATTCCGTGAATCTTAAGCCACCTCGGGTGTACCTTTACCCTGTTCGTTCTTTTCTGTTCGGTTCTTTTCATTGGCGTTGTTCGCAATGTTTTGATGCGATGTTTTCGTTTTGTGTGTTGTTGTTATGAAGTCCTATGACGTTGGTTGTGTGTCTTCGTAGTCTTGCTGTTGTTGTTGTTGTTATTTGGTTTTGTACCGTTTTGTAGTGTGTCATTTGTCGTCAGATGTTTTCCCTGTGTTGTAAGGTCAGGTCTCGGTGAGTTGCAGTTGTTGTTGTTGTCGTCGTCATACTTGTTGTAGTTGTTGTAGTTGTATTCTTTTGATGCGCTTCCTGAGTCTTTGTAGCGGGCCATTCACTGAATGTCATTGGTTTCACGCAACAAGCCAAAAACTGCTTCAAGTCATACCTAGAGAACAGAAACCAATATGTTGAGCTGCAAGGAAAGTCATCCTCAAAAGAACAGGTGTCTTGTGGTGTCCCTCAAGGGTCAATTCTAGGGCCCACATTATTCCTAATTTACATCAATGACATCACTGCAGCCCTTAAAAATTCATCAACTGTTCTATATGCGGATGATACAGTATTTCATATCAGTCACGAATGCCCTGAAACCCTTGAAAGAATTATGCAGGAAGAATTCTCAGAGTTAAATGAATGGCTACTGGACAATAAACTGTCTCTTGCCCTAGATAAAACTGAATTGATGATATTTAGCCCTAAAAGTAAGGTCAAAGATGGAGAGGACATTAACGTCGCCAATCTAAAAAGGGTAATGGAGTTCAAGTACCTTGGAGTTTATATCGACTCAAAGCTTAATTTCAATAAACATCTACAAAATCTTGTCAAGAAAATATCACAAAGGATATCTGCGCTACGAAGACAAGCCAAATCACTCCCTCTCACTCATATAAAAAGACTTGCAGAGGCAGTCATCAGTCCTTATTTGTCCTACTGCTCTAGTGCATGGTTTAGTGCATTATCAGCTACCCAAATAAAACAATTGCAAAGACAGCAGAACATTATCATTCGATTGATCCTTGGTCTTGATCATCACGAAAGAATAAATGACTCCCACCTAGCAAAGTTAAATTGGCTGTATGTAAAAGAGCAGCTTGTGTTTAACCAACTCAAATTAATTTTCAAGCTAAGACAAGAAGGACCAGAGGCTAAAATTGTTCTCCCAGTTATAGAAAACAGCCATCAAATGACTACGAGAGCAAAAAGTAGATCAGATTTTCAAGTTGACATGGTAACAACAGAACAACAAAAAACATTTCAGCAATCTGCTATAAAAACATGGAACATACTGCCTGCAAGGATAAAGGAAATAAACAGCATGACACAATTTAAGAAAATTTAAAACCTTTTTTAATTAAGGACAGAAATAATCCATTTTCTCTCATCAAATAAGGACAGTATGTCTAATATTTAAGTAAATAGTATAAATAATATATCTAGTATTTTAAGTGTATTTTATCAAAGCTTGTAATATTTATTCCTATTTATTTTTTTTTATTCGTTTTTTTTATGCTGGACCACTATTTATACCAATCTTTTTGATTGTACAGTGTTATCCAGGCTAAATAATTACATACATACATGCGTCCAGACTAAATATTATGTACAGGGTGTCCCAAAAAACATGTGCGCTGTTTGAGTGGCTTCTGCGGATCAGCCATAAATCCAATTTTTTTTCTGTTTTTAAAATTCTTGACAGAAGAGACTTCAAACTAAAGATTGACACCGAGTTTGGGTAAATCCGATCACTAGTTGCTGATTTATGGAGCAAGAAAGCCAAAATTATTGTCTGCCTCAAAACCAGAGGATTCATTATTCTCCATTGCGTTAAAATCAACGAAATTGATTGAAAAAAAAACATACCTAACCCTGTTTTCTGATGTTCATAAGTGAGATAGATAGTCATACATTGAATTTTGTGACAACCAAGAATATTGGACATATCTAGGGTTGCTAGCAATGGAAATGTGTAACACAAGTGCTTCAGGCCATGACATGCGTCCATCAGATATTTTGCTTCTCAAAGTGATAAAGTCGTTTTAAACCAACAACATTACGTTCAGCATGCTGCTTGGTCAATATTCTTGAAGAATATGGTCATTGATTACTCCCAACTACGTTTCCTGGCATAACTGTAAAGTTTAAGTTCATTTACTGCTAAAATTCAAGTTATAAGGTTAAGTACGGAGATAAAATGCTCTGGTTTTGAGCATCCAGTGATTGTGACTTTCTTTCTCAATAAATCAGCAACCACTTGTCAGATTTACACAAACTTGGTGCCAAAATCTAAGTTGAAATTTTTTCTATTTACAAATCTAAAAAACAGGAAGTTTAGATTTATGGCTCCTCCACAGTAGCCATTCAAGCGGCGCACATGTTTTTTGGGACACCCTGTATAGTGTACCGTTGAAGAGGTTCTAACCATTCGGAAAAAAAGGCATCAATTTGGTCTTTTGCGCTTTTTATTCTTTATTTCAGTGCTAACGATATGGTATAGATGGTATATATGGTTATATGGTATATATGGTATATATAATAATAATAATTATAATTTTTATATAGCGCTAAAATCTATTAGATATATATTCTTTTGCGCTGTGCAATACCTAAGATAAAATAAATATATTGTATATATGGTATATATGGTATATATGGTAGGAACCAACAACAAATGAAGACAAGAACACAGACATAAACCCGCGATCGCGGACAGCAGCTCAACAATCTGACGTGAAACCAAACGACGCACGTCAAGCAACAATGGAAACAAGAACAACATCAACAACAACAACACCAACAACAACAACAACAACAACAACAACACTGCAAAACTCAAGAAAACAACGAAGTCAATCTGACGTGAAATCAAACGACATACGTCAAACAACTATAGCAACAACAACAACAACAACATCAGTCTACGCAACAAGCAATGCAGGACGCAACAACAATAGGACATACAACAGACGTCATAGAACAAGAAACTTTATAACTACAGCACATCAAAACGAAAACATTGCATTGCGAACAACGCCAATGAAAAGAATTGAACCGAATAGAGCGAACAGGGTAAAGGTACACCCGGGGTGGCTTAGATTCAAGGAATCGGCTACTTGCCAAGAAGCACCGAAGAATTGGAAAAGCGAAGCTCGCAAAACGAGAGATGAAAGACAATCTGACGTCAAAGGACAAAGCACAAAACTACAACACCATAAAACGAGAACCGTCCCCTACAAGAACAACGACTCAACTGATAACAACGAGAACGAGGCTAACAACAACAACATATGACGAGAACTTTTTACCTTATAAGGAGAAAATAATACTAGTAAATTAATTAACCTTATATGGAAATACAAAATACTATAAATAGAGGTTGATACTCCTAATAAATCAGTTGCTCTGAAGATGCCCTAGTGGGCGAAACTAGTTAGCAGATAACTGAATAAAAAAGCGCAAAAAGATCAACTCGATGCCTGCTCTCTGTGGATGTTGTCCCTCTTCTTCTCATCGTTCACTTTATTTTATGGTATATATGGTATATAGTTTACCGTTGAAGAGGGCCTAACCACTCAAGAAAACGGCATCAATTTGTTCTTCTGCGCTTGTTATTATCATGTTATTATCTTGTTATTTTGTTATTATCCTGTTATTAGAGCAACTCTAGATCATATTCTATCATATTTGGTATGTATGGTAATGCATATATGTATAGCAATATCAGATGATATTTTTTCTCTAACAAGGAATATTATCAATTACATCTAACTAAGTAATATCAAATCTTAACATATCAGTTGTTCGTAAACAGGCATTGCCAGGCTGGCGACTCCAAAATGGGGAGAACGATGTAAATGGGTACCTTGAGCTGGAGTCCCAAAGAAAAATTTTGGGAACTCACCCTTTTTTGCACCCTTTTTAGTGCCCAGAATCACCCTCTTTGCTTCCAGGTAATACATTTGCCATCAAAATTCAAATGTAGCTGGATAACCTATGCATCACATTTTTACAACTTGGGAACAGATCCTGGAGAGACCTGGGTGTATTTTTCCCCTCACTCCGCCCCCCCCCCACCGTAATGCCATCACTTGTCTCTAAATTCTCTCTTCTTTGCCTGTTAAAACTATTGACGATCGTCGACTTATATATATGATCCCATTAATCAGGGTTATCAGCCTCTTCATTGCATATTGGGATATCTTAACCTCTTGAATCTCCTGCCTTGTAGTCAAGGTAAGAAAGTTTTCCTGCAAGTCACGAACAGACGACTAAATAAAGACCCCATCCAGCCTGAGAACAGTCTCAGATCTCTTTACGCAGTCTTTGAATTCTGTATTGCCAAGGTGTACCAACCAGCAAGGATATATCGCCCTTGGACACCAGGCAAACTATCGCTTTCATACTCCTCCTTTGTTAAATCTTGCTTTAGATTTTTATAATTAAAATCAAATCATGCATATACGGAATAGATTATAAATGACAGGGTATACATATATATTTCGTGCATTTTTCTTGTTACCATACTGATCCCTGATCCTATGTAAATGTTTATTTAATCCTCTATACAAGTATTCTACTCCGTTACACTGTGCTGGCAGTCATACTTTTGCTGATATGGAACTTTTGTCCAACATGCAATTACAATGTTGATATGAAATTGTCTGGCGGTTTTCCAGAGTCGTGTTTTCAATACTATTTCGTGTGCAAGTTCAGGATTGTATATTTTCCAAAAGACTCTTTTCAGCGTTTACTTACAGCCATCTACCACACTAACTAATTGACGACGCCACTTGCACCTGCCTCTGTTTTCTTGCTTTTTGGATCCTGAGAATATAAAGTGATGCCAAACTGATGAAGGTCGATCCTAACTCAAATAATGAGTATATTGATGCACCAATCCAAAGGCCCATGCTTCCACCAAGGTCACTGATAACCTGACTTCTTCCATATGCGGGTATTTGTTTTATTGTTTCCACTGTGAAATCTTCGAAATACACTTGAAGACGTATGAAATTGTCTTTGATGAATTCCTTAGAGCATGTCTTTGTGTCAACTCCAAAAGTTTCCAACTGTGAGCACAGGTTTGGCAAATCAGTTTTAGAAGGCCAACTTGCTGTAGATACAGTTGGTTTGTATCTCTGTTCTTCACATGGTAATGGGCATTCGCTTGTTGTTTTATTAGGCATGCTGAAATTGTAGTTGATACAGTCGTATTCGTCATATGTTTCAAAGATTCTGTAATTGAAAGCTTTATTTGGAAAAAGTTGCCGCAACTTATCCCCATCCTCCAATGAAACAGCTTTGCACTGTTTCATTTTCTTTCTTACCATGGACATAAATTTGCAAACGTTCACAGAATATTTACCAACCTTTGGAAGTGGTATGCCAGTAATCTGTTCTGCATTGGCATCAGTAACACATTTATCAGGGTATGGGGAAGGTAGGCGCACAATACGTTGTTTCTTTATCTTTATACTTGCCATATTCCCTGGAGAAATCATGATTGCATTGGTATCAGTAAAGAATTCAATGTGTTCATTTTCATCGTGAATCATAACCAAGATGCTTGCAGGGGTATAGTCTTCTAGGAGGGGTCTTTTCCTGCTTGCAGGACCTTGACTCCAATATATATGCTGCTTCAGATTTAGTAACAGCTGAAAGCTATGTTTTTGACCTAAATTCCTTTGGGTTCTATTGCTGCTTACTTTCATGGTAAAGCAATTTCCATGTTCCAAAGATGTGGAAATCTTGAAGTCCGATGTGAAGTTGCATTTCAGAACGCCAAAACTGCATAATCTCTCATCCACGAAAAAATCTTTCATTGTCAGACCATGAGTTCGAAGTTTTGTTGAGTTATTTTTAGCCAAAAAGTAGGAATTCCAAGACCCCTTGAACTGTCTTGTACTGCAGAACGTAATGGCTGGAAAGATCATACTCTGGTATGCCGTGTTTTCTTGAGTTGTCACAACAGTTTTTAGCGTAAACTGTGTGAAAACTGCATGGATTTGCCAAGCAAGTAATCCGAAGACGCTTAAAAATACAAGAAACCAAAACAGTCTCATATAGATATTGCTTGCAGAGTAAATTGATGATAGACCATGGATTGTCGTCGATTGAATATAGTTGGAAACAACAGACTTGGCTGTAATTTCTTTTCCATCCTCGCCAGTGATCTTTTCGTCGTGCATAATTTCGTTATTTTGCATCTTACTTTCTCTTCCGTTCAAAGTTCGCTCCATAGCTGTTTTGCTTCCTAGCTTGAGGACGACAGACTGCAGAAATGAAGATGAATGCCACCGAGCCAAATCCACAACTTCAACATATCTAATTGTTGATGTTACAATGCTACACGTTTTTTGGTAAAGGAATATTTTAGCTTCGCTGCTTGCCCACTTTTTGCATTTTTGACAGAAGGATTTTGAAGAATGATGTTTTTTGTTGATGAGATAAACTTGGCTTATATGAACATCAGTATCCGCTATCCGTACGTACTCCTTTACTCCTTTTTGTTGTAAAAACTGAATGTTTTTACGATGAAGTAGGGTGTTTCTTGTTTGTGTTATGTCATTGTCACCAGCACACGAAATAAGGTGTGTTTACCAATGTTGCGTAGTTACATGGCAGGTATTCCAAGGATCTATTTCCATGTGAATTATATAGATGCATGTTGTGTATCATTTGTATTGGTAATTGCTTGGCCACAAAATATAATATACTCAATTATTCATTTAGCAAGCTGATCGCTTACTTCTGAAATTTAGCTAACAACGGATATAGAAAATGATTTATTTCTGTTAAAGGTAATGTGTCCATGTAAGTACAGCGACTTTGCTATTTTCACGTGACATTTCATGTGATCACTTTAACGTATGTTTAAAAAGATAGCCAGGTCTAATATAACCAGACTGATTACTTGCGGCTGCGATTCCAGAGCTGAACCCAAAGTCTCACAGGAAGCAGCCTCGTTGTAAAATTTGAATTCTGGTTTTGCACATGATCAGTTAAATTGTACCAATCACAGGGCGCTCCTCGGGCTCTTCGTCAGCATCGTGTCAGCATATTTTGACAAGAGTGTATACGCTGCTGTACTTACATGGACACATTACATTTAAAGTAAATCAACGGAGTTAAAAGCAACTTAGTTAGGGGGACTGGGTCTGTCTAAATGTAACCTATTGTATTTGACGTTCTCGATCGATGACAACAATAGAAACATAAGTGGCGTCTGCTGTTCTTTTGTGCTATTTACTTTAAGCGTAGCGAAGGGACAAAGGCTGGTTTAAGGCTCGATGACTTATTTCTTGGAACTCGATGGCTTCAAGGAAACTTTGTCTGTTTCGCTACAATTTTGCCAGTCGACTTTTCTGAAATCTTCAGTATTTTCAGAAATGGAGTGCTTTTGTTTTTGTTTTAAGAATGCAAGACAATTTTGAACACACTAGATTTCCATCGTAGTTTTTAAACTTTTGGCATAACATGAAATGATTTTCAAGATAACCATAGGTTCTGAATGTCTTAAATATATTTCAAAAATAATATAGATTTAAAATATATAGAATATATTGCAAAATATTTCATTCTTCTGGTGCTCGATTTAGAAATCTGATGGAGTCACATCCTCAAATGAGCTGAAATATAGTGTACGCTGTAATTTCGAAAAATATTCAAAATTTCTGAAAAGTCCAACGGGATTCGGAAAGGGATTCCATTATTCCTGTACTGAGAGGAGCTAAGGCTTGAGAAAGATTGTGAGCGAAGGAGCGATTTTATGAACCCGCCTGACTTCATTCAGTTGTTCCTCATTTTTTTTATAAAAGGTAGACTACATCTATCTAAAATTTTACTATAACATAACATAATTACAAGACGATACCACAGGGAGAATGAGAATAAGTTGCAACCCCGTAGCTTTAACGATTAACATAAAAGATTTACATGAAAATAATGAACTAACCAGAATATCATAGCATAAACTAGAAGATACGGAAAGAAAGAAAATTTTACAAAAATGGGAAGCGGAGAGGAAAACTCCTCATTGAATTCACGAATAGGCATTCTTAATCATTATTCAGAGAATGGCGTAACGGAGCAGTGTGGCAACTTGTGTGAAACAAATGTTGCTCAATTGATAAAAAACGTTTGACTTTAGTTGAACCATGGGTAGTTAGACACTGCTGGTGTGCTTCTATGGAGGAGCGCTGGAAATTATGTATCTGCGGGGGAAATTTTTTTGCAGTACTGCGGAGGAGATATCGAAAGAACAAAAATATTATCTCCTCCGCAGTACTATGAAAATTTCCCCCGCAGATATCTCCTCCGCAGTACTATAAAAAAGTTCCCCCGCAGATATCTCCTCCGCAGTACTATAAAAAATTTCCTCCGCAGATATCTCCTTCGCAGTACTATAAAAAATTTCCCCCGCAGATATCTCCTCCGCAGTACTATAAAAAATTTCCCCCGCAGATACATATTATCCAGCTCTTCTCCATAGAAGCACACCAGCAGTGTCTAACTACCCATGGTTGAACTGTTCTATCAGTTCAACTAATTCGCTTTTGTAAAATTCTACTTTTAGACAGTAAGAATATTTGCGAATTACTACTATTTGGTTAGACTGATGATATGGTTGTAGTTATCGCTATTGAAATACTGCCGGACGCTCCTAACTACTAAGGTCCAGTATGAGCGGTCTCGGTCTGGTGTAATAGTCTCGTTTTGAATAGCGATTACTGGGACTCATCGTAATCAGTCTACTATTTGGTAGCCCAAACGTAAATGTGATTGTGAACAGAATTGTTCTTGAAGCGACCATTTCCTTTATCAAATCAATACAGCAATTAGGCTAGAAATAAAATCATCAAACTACAGCGCACCCTAACAGGTGAGTCAGAGATATATTTCTTTGACGCACCTGGTACACCTAAATTTTTGTAGTGTATGTTTTTTTTTGTTAGACTAGATACTATCGTTGTATTGAATTGTTGTAAGTGTCATTCGTAGTGAGAACTCGATGACCTTGTGTCCTTTCTCGCTACAAACGAAATATTTTTTCATTTCTCTATTCTAGTTTAACTGTTGTCGTTGCTTTGTATATTTCAATATTTTATGATGATATGTAAAAAGCTAATTCGCTGTGGATCTATTGTTTTCGCCGGCTGCTAAATGAGACAAGCTGATATTGTGATTATATATTCATATGGAAAGAAACTTTTTGATTCGAAGTCAGCGCATCAGATTCTACAAGATATCGGAGAACGGTTTTGCATTTCAGTTCTCCTTTAATGTATATTTTTCCATTGATGTAAGTGGCTGCCGTAGTTGAAACTCGATGACATCATGTCCTTTCCAACTATGACAATCGCAGAATATTCATATTTCCTTGTAGTTTAGTTGTTTTTATCTGTGATACAAAAGAATATTCATACGAGCTGGCTCGGTGAGCAAAGTAGTCTGTTAAAGAGCCATTGTCGCCCAGGGTCCTTTTTGCAGGCACGCAATCATGTCAGAATATCTGAACATCAACTTTTGCACAGCGAAAATGATATTTATCAGCATTTAAGTGAGGCTGTACAATATTTTCGTAAACAAGCATGAAGATCAGCCAGCCAAATTCACAAATTAAAGTGAGAAATTCCGCTCTAATTGGTGTGTGCCATGGAATGTCTTCGGTCTGTAATCGTGTTTTTAGGTTGAACACATTAAAGGGGCTCCGTCGTCAAAATGTAAACAAAACGATGATTTTTGCAGTTTTTTTAAAGGTGACATCACACAGGATTTTCATATTTTTTCAAAATGAAAAGTGCTGTCTGGACATAGATCATTGCACTTCACTAAGGAACAAACCAAACATTCATATCTTCTACGATTGCTCTGATATAAGTGGATTTTTAACGGTCACTTTTTTGGTAGCTTGGGTGAAGCCACCAAACAAACTGCAGAAACAATGGATGAACAATGGATGATTGGTGACACGTGCGAGCTTATGGATTTGTTTATTGTTTGGCGACGGAGCCCCTTAAAAACGTGTGCCTCGGAATCCAGAGGCATCTACCTGGTGAGTCAGTAAAAAGAATCCGCGTTTGAAAGGTCGCGGCTCCTTTGATATCATGAAGATGATATCGGCAAATATATAGTTTGATATAATAGTAATAATAATTTCTTTCTTTGAGGTTGGCTCTTTTCTAGCTAATATGCTAATTAACGCCAACCGAAACCTAAATATATGTTACTTATAATAAATAAAATCTACATTGCAAAGAGAGTATTGAATGTACTTTATTGTAGATGATATCGGCAAATATATAGTTTAATATAATAATAATAATAATAATAATTTCTTTCTTTGAGGTTGGCGCTTTTCTAGCTAATATGCCAATTAACGCCAACCGAAACCTAAATATATGTTACTTATGATAAATAAAATGTACATTACAAAGAGAGTATACAATTCAAAAACTACAACTCTATAAACCCGAAATTATCAACATGCAATTTACGTAGTTTGCAGCTGCAACCAAAATCGTAGTTTTTAATTTTTCCTTTGAAGCTGTTTAGTGTCCCGCACTCTTTTATTTTGGAAGATGGCATTGCATGCCATGTCCTAAATCCAAGAAAACGTACATTTTCATTACCATACCCTGTTTTTTGTTGTTTTTGTGTCAACATATTTTTGCCACTACTAAGGGTGTATGGTATATCCTTTTCGACGAAGATTTGTTTCGTGAGAAAATGTAGCAAGAAAATGTAATGTAATTTCTCTGGTGAATGCACACTGATTCTGCTTTCTTTAAAAATTCCTCAAAACTTGAACAACTATCTTTGTATGCGATTCTCAGGGCTCTCTCGTGGATTTTGTTTATCTTCTTATTAACCGACCTATCATGGAACATCCAAATAAGTGGACATAGCTAAACTGAGAGATAACGAAAGTGTTCATCATAATCCTCAATTTCTCAAAATCCATATGATTTGAAATACGTGCAAGCGCATGCAACTTTTATCCATGTTTTTTACGCAGTACTTTAAAGCACATGTCACATCAGCAATTGGTTAATACAACAAACAAGTTTGGAGTGGAATTCCATTGTTTCGTGACTTTTTATTTCTGTTTTTATCTATTGCAATGAAAATTCAGCCTCGATCCTGTGCTTTGTAATAAACTATAGAGAGAATTGTATTGCATGAACCAATCAGCTTCGTGACATATGCCCTTTAACATGATTTTTTGAAATCAAGGTTCTCGTCCATTGTTACTGCCAACATTTTTTCTTCAACTGATTCGGCTACCGTAGTATCGCCAATATGTACTGATACGTCAGTGTTTTGTCCCCCAAAAATCAAAAGATGGCATTTATCAGGGTTTACTTTCATACCATTGTCGAGAAACCACTTAGAGAGCTTTTGAGCATCTGTTCCAAGGTTGGAGATAATCTGTTCCAGTTCATGACCGCGTACATAGATAGTTGTGGCATCAGCATAATTGCAAATCTCAGTCTCTTCCATCAGAAAGAACAGGTCATTTAAAAATATATTGAATAAGAGGGGCCCCAAAACAGAGCCTTGCGGTACACCCTTAATTGCTTCCTGCCAAGTACTGAAAGACCCATTAACTTTAACTAATTCTTTCCTTTTGAAAAGATAATCATGAACGAGTTTTATGGCAAATCTGCCAAAACCGTAAGCTTCAAGCTTTGCAATGAGTAGTTCTTGATTCAGATAACCAAACGCCTTCGAAAGGTCCATGAATTTAATGGTACATGTTCAAATCCATTTTGAAATATACTTGATTGAAATCTGGCACTCCGTTCTGAAATTGTGAGGGATTTTCTCGAGAAAGCCTCCTCAAGAAACCTTCAAAATGTGCCCAAAATTATGAACAAATTTCCAAAAACATTTCTGCCTTACTTCAATGACTTCTGCACACAGTAGCAGGTGCTATCGCCTTAGAAGGATTAGCAATTCTTCCCCCTTGTATGAATAACCTATTCAGGGGGATTCCATTCTTCCAAGAGGACAAAATACATGAATTCTTTGCTTTCAAATTGCTTTCAAGCTTTCAAACTTTCATGAATGCTTTCAAACGGTTTGTCGAACCTTTCCAATGAGGAACTTATTGTAAAGGAGGCAAAGGCTGCTAGAAGAAAGGCAGAAAAGCAATGGCGAAAGTCAAAAAGTGATCACGATAAAATCATGGTCAAATCCAAGCGAAATATGTTTACACATCAGCTAAACGTTGCAAGACGAAAATTCTATGCTGACAAAATTGAAGAGTGTCGTGGTGACCAAAGGAAACTTTTCTCACTTATCAACTCAGTTTCAAAGCCTAAAGATAAGATTGAATATCCGCCAGCTACATCCATTACCGAGCTTGCTAATGAATTTAGCAACTTTTTTGTCACAAAGATTAAGTTAATTAGAGAAGAGCTTGACAGCATTGAAACACATGCAACAACGTCCGATTACTTGTCAAGTTATAAGCCAATAAAGCAGTTCTCAAATTTTGAGATATTATCAGAACAACAAGTGAGGGAACTTATCAGAAAATCCCCAAGCAAACAATGTATAGCAGATCCCTTACCAACATGGATTGTCAAAGAATGCTTAGATGTTCTCCTACCTTTCATAACACACATCATTAGTCTATCCCTACAAAGTGGGTATTTTGCAGAAGCGTGGAAGGAGGCATTTATAATACCACTGTTGAAAAAAGTTGGCTTGGATATCATTTTCCCGAATTTCAGACCGGTTAGCAATTTATCGTTCATCTCTAAGATAACAGAGCGGGCTTCAGTGAAGCAACTTTCATCGCATATGAATCTACATTGTCCTTTACCTGCTCTCCAGTCAGCGTATAAAGAATATCATAGCACGGAAACTGCACTGCTGAAAGTACTATCAGACGTTCTCCTCGATATGGATACCCAGAAAGTTACCCTGTTGGTGATGCTTGATCTTAGTGCGGCTTTTGACACAATTGATCACCCCATTCTCTTGGAAATTCTGAAGAAAAAAGTAGGGCTCGGCGGAAAAGCATTTCAGTGGGTGCAATCGTACATCAGTAGCCGATATCAGCGAGTGCAAATCAAAGGCAAGCTATCTGAAAGGTCTAAACTTGAATACGGTGTTCCTCAAGGATCCTGTTTAGGTCCAATCCTTTTCCTAATCTATGCAAGTTTACTGTTTGATGTAGTGGAACAGCATCTCCCAAGCGCGCATGGTTATGCAGATGACCATCAAATTTACAAACCCACCGATCAAGTCTCACAAGATGACGCACTCCAGTGACGTTAGAAAATGGATGCTTGCTAATAAGCTTAAAATCAATGATGGAAAGACAGAATTTATGATAATAGGGTCTAAGCACAACTTAAGCAAATTGAACATAAATTCTATAAAGATTGGTGATGCTGAAATAAAGCCAGTCTCATCCTTGAGAAACCTTGGTGCCATGATCGATGAAAACCTGTCCATGGAAAATCAAATAACGAAGACCTGCTCCACAGCTTTCTACCACATAAGAAATATCAGACATATAAGAAAATATCTCGATTCGAAATCCACAGAGACAATGGTTCATGCATTCATTACAAATAAGCTCGATTACTGCAATAGCTTACTGTACGGTCTGCCAGAATGCCAAATACAAAAACTGCAACGCGTACAGAATGCTGCAGCAAGGATTGTAACTGGAATAAAAAAGTATGATCACATCACTCCCGCATTAAAGGAGCTGCATTGGCTACCTGTGCAACAAAGAATTGAATTCAAGATATTGCTGCTAACATACAAAGCGTTGAATAACATGGCTCCATCTTACATAGCGAATATGTTTTCTTTGCAAGCACAAACAAGATACTCTCTCAGGTCAAATGCATCTTTGCAGTTGAACATTCCAAGAACGAAATATAAAACATGCGGAGACAGAGCATTTCCAGTCGCTGCTGCTACATTACGGAATCGTCTACCTTATGACATTCGAAGCTCGCATAACATTGATATTTTTATATCTAGATTAAAAACGTTCTTATTTTCTATTGCTTTTCAAATGTAGATTTTTGTTTCTGGAACTTTTTTACTTGTAAATATGGACATTATTTCTTTAATTTAGGTCTTAGGTATTGTAAAGCGCTAAAGAATATATATTTAATAGATTTTGGCGCTATATAAAAAATACTATTATTATTATTATTATTATTAACTAGTTTCAATAATTTTGTATGGTGATATAAGGTTACCTTATGAGTCAAATAGAACAATCATTAAGGCAACACTAGGGTTCATTGAATCATCAAAGAGATTTTCTTAAGTCATTTTAGTGAAATTTTCGTCTCCTCCCCCCACATTTGTATCATTTTATTTCTTTTCGTAGCTTTAGTTTATGCTGTAGTTTAGTTAATTATTTTCATGTAAATGTTTTATGTTATATGTTAAAGCCACGAGGTTGCAATTTAATCTCATTCTCCCTGTGGTATCGTCCTGTAACCATGTTCTGCTATTGTAAAATTTTAGATTGATATGAACTAAAAATACATGAATACATTTGGGTGTCATTATTTTCATGAAGGAAAACCCAGGGAAATTTGCTCATTGTTTTCACTCGTTTTTGTATGTCTTTGGAAGAGGCTTTCTGCAGAAAATGTCTCATATTAACGAAGGGGAACTGCCGATTAAAACCGGGTAAATTACTGAACCGAAGTGAACATATTGGCAATAAAACAAGACAGTTTCTAATATTATTGCTTTGATATTCAGGGGGCAGTGGCCTTCCTAACGGGGATTCTTTTTTGACTCACCCGGTAGTGTGTTTGGCTGAGCACATCAAAAACGTGCGCCTCGGAGTCCAGCTGTATCTACCAAATCGTTGATGGTATGAGAACTCTGATTGTTCCAGATCATTTATTGGCAATGTATCTGCAGTTATTTTCCTGCATTAGAATGAGAGAGTCGTGAATTTTTGGAAGCTTAGCTGGCAAGCTCACATTTAAGATTAGTTATGCAGCATGCCACTGCTGTGCTGAAACTATTTTTCATAGCTTCTGTAAGTGAAAAAGAAAGACTTTTTGATAAAATATCATCTGTTGCCGATTGAAGCGCCATTACAAAATGAATTGCTATTTCAAACTAAAGGATTAATGTGACCGACTAGTCAAGCAATAAATGAAGCTTCGCAATTAGCCCTAACACTCTGCCTGTCAAATGAATCTGGAATATGGGTTTGTTCGCCTTTGGCAACCAATTGTAAAAAGCAAGCGAAATTCTAAGAGATTGTACAGTCAAATCTTTGAAAATATGAAAGACCTCTTTGCGATAACTGTTGAAACACTTGCATTATTAAGTTTACGAAGCCACAAGCTGCACTACAACTGCAAGCACGGGCGGTAGGAAACGCTGAATTTAGAAAAAGCTTTACGGTTGATACATCGAATTATTCCTATCCTAATATATCATTCCATACGTGATATATCGACTTGTTTTCCTTCTGTGTCTAACTCTCTTGCGAAGGTGCCATTTGAATCCGATTAACATGACTTTAACCCTATTACTACCGGGCTTTTTCGACCATCGTAGTACCGGGGGGGGGGGCACAAGGTGCCCCCTCCGTAACTTCACCAATATTGCAGATATGAGGATGAAACTTAGTACAATGGTGTATAGGAACAAAATCTACACAATAGGCTACTTTTTTAATTCTTCAATACATCCATGACGTCACAATGACGTCATAATTGAGGAAAATTGCACTTTTTGCTTACTATTAGCAATATTGGCAATATTGAAGTTCTTAGTTGATAATTTCTTTCATACTGCTACTAGAATGTATCCCAAAGCATCACTGAATAAAAATTGGCAATGTAATGTCAATTTAAGCTTATTATTTATATCATATATTCATCATTTATTTGCATCAGTTTGTCATTGTTTCATTTAAGCCCCTAATTACTGATGAAAATTCTCTAAAATGCCTTAAAATTGTTCATAACAATCAATGGAATCAATTTTGACCATTTAAAGTTATCTAATACATTTGTTATTATATATATGACGTCATAAACTCTGATGACGTCATGAACGTTAAATTTGCTGACGTCATCATAAATGGATAAAATTATACATCATCTGAAAGCTCTCATCGAGAGCTATCGAATGGTGGTATTCTCAATGTTCTACAGCCATCCGTGTTAAAACTGGACTCGCTTCTTTAATTGTCTGGCTGACCACGTGTTGAAAAGAGGTTGGTCACGTGATCAGTATCTACCATTTTGAAAAAAAATTACAAATTTTAGTTAGTCCATGAAATTTTAGGAAAAGTCACAAATTTTCAGCCCTTTATCTTATGAACTGACGACACTACATCAAATAAACTTTGCCACGGGCACTTTGTGCCCCCCCCGGTAGTAATAGGGTTAAGGGCCCTAGAGTAAATATGCCACTCAAGTGTGGTATTGGAGGAGTTTCAGTTTGAGTGGCATAATTGCGCTGGGGCCCTTGAAGTCATATCAATCTGACTAAAATGGTGTCTTCGCAGGAGAATTAGACACAGAAGGAAAACAAGTTGATATATCATGTATGGAATGATATATTAGGACAGGAATAACTCGATGTATCAACCATAAAGCTTTTTCTAAATTCAGCGTTTCCTACCGCCCGTGCTGCAATGCAATATTGCTGCTGTTTCAGAACAGTGGCTGTGACAGATTCCTTGTATTTTGTGAGAAGTTAAAGACTGTCCTGTTTTCCCTTTCAGACTGCGTTCACGCGGTACTGGCACAATTTAAAAAGGACATAAACTCGTTATGGCCTCCCGTTCACGAGAGAACGGCAAATTTTTTTGTGGCACGATTCGAAAACGGCAGATTTTAAAAACGGAACTCTAACTGGCTCATTTGAAAAGCGTAATCGTGTGAATAAAGCAGAAGATTTGTTAACGCTTTTACAACGGGACAGGTTTATTCTTTAGGCGTTGTTGTGCAGGGTGCCTCGTTGTTGGGGAGAGTTGCAACGAGTTTTTAGACGCCAGATATTCAGCCACTTTCAAATTGGGCCAGTATCAAATAAATGCAATCTCGTCCCCAGAGTGATTTCGTTGCTCTGCTCTACTCTGGGATACAAGAAGCCGTTCTGCAATTTGATTGGCTATTCGAAAACAATAGCAAAATCAGATTATTACTGGTTCCTATTCAGAAATGGCCTTTGTGAATCGGTAATTTCACGAAATCAATGGGGTGTATTGGGCATGTGAGGAGTTCACAAGGGGTAATGGACAACGACGCATCCAAATTTTGGGGTTTCAAGATAATTATCGGTGTGGTGTCGTTATGACGTCATAAAAGTGGGTTGAAAAAAATGTTTCGATTTTCGGACCCGAGGTTGTGGTTGGGGTCGATGCTCGATGGTTACTGCAGTAATTCCAAAACAGAAAAAAGTTTACAAGAGAAAACTTATCTGCGGTTCTTATAACGCAATTTGAGGCTCGATACCGCCCCAGGGGCTCCGTGGGGGGGGTCTTTGAAAAGGGGGTAACATTTTGGCCCACCGCGTCTTGCGTGGTAACTCTGCATTGCGCGGGGTAAACGGCCTCGGCATATCAAAATTCGACGGGAAACCATATTCGTTGCCTACAACAACTTTAATCTCCAATTTATCTCTTAAATTCGAAGAAAAGCGAGCCATTCTATTTTCAAAGCTGTGGGGAAATTCTCAAAAATGTCCACTTAAGCCCTGTTTCCACCCAAACGGCTCGTGCTCGTTTTCCTACGAAATGCACTTGCTAACCCTAGATTAATGATTAAATACCTTAAAAAGGGTTGAATAAGGTCCTCAAAGTGTTTGTTTTTAGTTTCTCATTTTATATACTACAGAATTAGCACTAGCAACGACTATTGTTCGTTGATTATCGTTGCCTAGCAAGCTGCAAATCCATAATGGCTGCTAGTCTTGCCTTATTTTGGCAAGATTCATCCAAGTGTACCAGGGTGTTCATTCGGCGTCGTGATCAGCGTATGACGTCAGAACACCCTGGAAACGAGGTTGATATTAACGCTAGCTAATATTCTTGTACCCTCACATTATATACCGGTTTCAAAATGTGCTGGCATCTTGTGAATGTAGTAGGCTCATTTCATTTCATTTTCATTTTCAATTTTTTAGGCATGGTAGCCCCTCAGTTAGAGAAAAACTGATTTACAGGGGGCCATGCAATAAAAATACTAAAACTAAACTAAGATATTACAATCTGATTAAAATAATATCAATAAAAGTAAAATTAAAAGAGTTCATTGCATAAAGCATCTCAACTTATGCTTTGTGGGATTTCATCAACCCTTCCCGGAATTTCTTTAGAGTAGGTGCTCCTTTTAATTTATCATTCAACCCATTCCAGAGACTGGCCCCTCTGAATGAAAAACATCTCTGACCAGCTGATGTTCTTAACATTGGAGTCCTAAGGTTTATATTAGAATTCCTCAGTACGCGAGAGGTTGTTTCGTTCACTCTATTGAACATGTCGCTCATATAGGACGGCGCATCACCGTTTAGGGACTTGAAAACCATTTTTAGTGTTTCAAGATCAATCAATTCCCTAACCGTGGGCCATCCTAGGGCACGAAAGAGTGGCAAGGCTGACTGGTCATATCGACTGCCGGTAACTATTCTGGCAGCACGATTTTGTAGCTTTTGGAGTTTATTAAGAGAGGTCTCACCAACATTCCCCCAAACAGGGCAGCAATATCTAAAGTAAGGTTCCACGAGGCTTTTGTACATTTGTTTAACAGTGGATGCAGGCACGTACCTTTTAGAGTATCTTAATGTGCCAATACCTCTGGAAATCTTACTTGTCAATGAGGCCAATTGGGAAGACCATTTTAATTGCTGATCTACCTGAACTCCTAGGTATTTAGTATCTTCAGCCATTTTAATATCGTCCTCCCCGATTTTAAACTGTGGTTTAGCTGAGCCAGGTGAAGTAAGTTTTTTCAGTTTACCTGGGAGTCCGATAATCATGCCTTCAGTTTTTGCAACATTTAATGATAGCTTGTTTCCTTGTAGCCACAATTTCAAAGCAGCTAAATCAGCGTTAATAGCGTCATTGATCTCAGAAACAGAATTAGATGCAAAATAGATACTAGTATCATCGGCATACATAGATACATGGGAATGCTTCAAGCATTTTGGTAAATCATTAATGTAGACCAAAAAGAGGAGGGGCCCAAGACAGGATCCCTGAGGAACTCCGCAATTTATAGGCTCGGTACTAGATATTTGTCCGTTAACCCTACAAAATTGCCTCCTGTCGGCAAGGTAGGAATGAAACTAATTAAATTCCTTCCCTTTAACACCATAGAATTTGAGGTTACTCAATAGAATCTCGTGATCTACTGTGTCGAAGGCTTTCTTGAGATCAATATAGACAGCTGCCGTATATAAACCCTTATCGATAATAAGGTACCAATCATTCGTGCACCTGAGCAGACTCGTAAGGGTTGAATAGAGTGATCGAAAACCTGACTGATACGAAAATATTAGTTTGTTGTCGTTGAAATAGGAATACAACTGGTCAAAGACTAATTTTTCAAACAGACGTGAAACGACGGGGAGTACTGAAATCGGTCTATAATTAGACTTATTATCAGTGGACCCTTGTTTGAAGATAGGCGCCACTCGTGCAGTCTTCCATTTGTCAGGAAAGCGTCCAACAGACAGGGACCAGTTGAACAGCAGTACAAGGGAGGGCGCCAAAATTTCAATGCCAGTTTTTAAGAAAAAGCTGGAGCTCAGTTACACAGCTTGCAAATATCTGCCGTTCAGAACTTCAATTTCTAGACTCGATTATGTTCTAAATGCTGTTCTTCAAAGAAAAATGGCTGTAAGGCATATGAGTAGATAAATATCTAAATATTTTTCGCCTTGGCTCTTTGAATGATATGTAAAATAGCGTACAGGAAGCAATACTTCGTTCGCAGGATGCAAAAGATATCTTTCTAGCTGGACTCTCTACTTATCTGGACACTGAGTACGTATTTAAAAGGTGGATAGGACAAGGTCAGTAGTCAAAATTCATGACTTGTTACATGGCGTTGGAAAACACGGCTCCTCGGACCTGCAACGGAGAAATTTGATTGGTTCTTGATCGGTCCGCAGAAGCAGTATTTTCGAAGCCGCATTGGACCGGCATAGCCTTAGAAACCAACAGCAAGGGAGTGGCTTGGTTTTTTACGCCTAAACAACCAAATAAGATAGCAAAAGTTTCACATAGTCCTCTAGGATTTCCCTGCTGAAAAGAATTTGAGAAGAATTTGAAATCACAATCGAAGAAAACGGGTAAGTAGGTTTCGTCGAGACAAACGGACAACTAAGTGAAATGATGAACAAGAACGAAAATGAAGTAAAGCAGAACAATAATGTGAGACAATGTTTTTGAAAAATTTATGCCATATGATAAAGTAATTACTAGATATAACAACAGTCAGCGAGTGCTGCCGATGAGTATTTGTACCAAATGCGACTGTAGCGAGGTCGATTTTATAGAAATCAATTGAATGATAATCGCTAAGGAAACGTGTAATTATGTTTGAATTTACAGTTGGGTAATGGTTCAAAAGGTAAATGATTTAGAATATTGAGTTACTCTCCGCCGCTGGTTTCTAGTTCCCAAGTCCAAGGCTCTTGGTTCAGTAGTTCTGTAGTCCATGGTTCCGTGGTCCGTAATATTGAGTTCTGCATTGTCAGAAATAAACCTTTGTCATCCATTGACGTTGTTAGGTAGTTAAGTAGGTAGGAAGAACTCATTATATTTTGTTGGGGAACTTGTTGCTTGTTGGATAAATGCTCACAAGCCGCGAGCCCGCGAACCGCAGCCGTTAGCTGGTCCGTCTACATAGCCCCACGGCAGGCAGGCAGGCTAACTTCGCTCTCTGATTGAAGAAGAATAGTAATGCTGCCTTCGGCAGCAATTAAATGAGTTCTCGATCTATGCATGAAACATTCGGATCTTATAGCTTCTTGTAAGGACCTCACTGAGTTCGGTCTGTACATCAAAGTGCGGTCCAAATATTTTCCAACATTGACCTCGTTCTCATTTAATAGCCGGATGTTATGAACCATTATTGAATGTTTTGGGAATTCTGGACGGCATCCCGTAGACGTAGGAACTGGTACTGGGGGCCCTCCCTCCAAGATTTTACATTAAACAAAGAGGTACCTTTTTTATTTCCAGGAAGTGCCCCTTTAGCCTAAGGGAAAAAGTGCCTTTGAAGTGTCGTGCCCTCCAAATTTGAGATGCTTCCTACGTCCCTGCGGCATCCTAAAGCGCTTTGAATGAATAAAAGTTGTTTGGCTTTTCACTACGTTATTCAATCCAAAATTGGGTCGGCATAAGAGTAGCACGTCGTTGAGAAGGTGATATAAATAATAGCGTCTTTCCAAAAGAGGTGTCATTTCTAACACGTAGAATGTTAAAAACTTTGAATTATTTAGCTTGATATATCGCCCTGTTCCAATCACTGACTGCTGTGAGTGCTTTTCGTGAACAATCTCTTGATGCTTGTTTACAAGGGGATGGGTCCTGCAATTAAAAATGCGTGCGAAAAAATACTTTGCTGTTGCCATGAGCTTTGAATTAATGCCAGGGACATTGAACTATGGGAGAGGGATTATGCTAGAATGTTGCATGTGGTCTTGTAAATGTCTGTAACTTTCAGTTGTAAATTGCTTACGGTGTTATTAAAAGAATAGAGAGGCAAAATTTTACTTATCAAACGATACCATGAGCTAAATATCTTCTGTTATGTGTATGGCATCCATTTCAATTAGAAACTGCGCTTTCTTGACCTTTCTGCAGTGGTGCTGCTCAAAATTCATGAATGAACTTGCGTTATCGGAATAGGGCGATGGAATGAAGATATCGCGATTTTATCGCCGTATTTTCGACAACGATGTTACGGAAGATGGTTTCTAAAGTTATAAAAACTGGTTTCCATATTTTAAACTATGAAATTAGGAATAATTCAATGGCAATAACTTTTCCAATAAAATTTTCTTGAACCAAGTAACTCAAGGTTTCTCTTTCAGTGATCGGAACAGGGCGATGGGGCTCTATGCAACAACAGGCAGGTACAGCATAGCTTCCAAATCTTTAAATCGGCATAAAAAGGTGGGTGTAAAATTCTATGACCTATTTCTTCTAACTGAATGGCTTAAAAGAAACTTTAGCTACCTATCTATAATTGTACCGTTTGACTTTTCAGAAATCTTGATATTCTTTGAAATTTACAGCATATGTTACATTTCATATCATTTATGGATGTGACGTCATCAAATTTCTAAATCATAAACCAGAAGTTTGACAGACTTGTGCTTGATACCGTATTGTAGACATCCATAAACTATTGTTTTTTTGGAAATTATTTCCTGTTGTGTCAAACAGTTTAGATATTACGATGGTTTTAAGTTTTTTTGAAAATTTTTCTTGAATTTTCGAAAAAGAAGAAACACACTCTTATTCTGAAGATATTGAAAGTTTCAGGAAAGTCCACGGTAGAATTATTGAGAAATAGCTAAAGTTTCTTTGAAGCCATTCAGTTAAAAGAAATAGGTCATTAAATTTTACCCCGGCTTTTCAAAAGATTTGAAACCTATGTTGACAGGTACCTAAACACAAATCAAATAGAAAATTCATCGACCAATCATACAGTAAAAACCCGCGTATAAGAACCTACGATTTTGCAAGTAAGCCTCGCTAGGTTCTTATTTTGTGGGTATTTGGTAGGAAATAAGGCTGTCCAGGTTCTTAAATTGGTTCTTATTTTATTCAGGGCTTTCAGGAAACTTTCCTTCAGATTCAAACTTCAGGCCTATTTGCATCACTTTAGTTTATGATCATCATAACAGCAACATTATTTGAAGTTGATATATACATAGTTACTAAAAACTAATTTAAACCAACTATATATAACAAAATTATTTACAAACTAAACTTTTACATCTTTTGCCAACTTCAAAATGTTCCACAGTACACCTTTTAAAACTTCTCAACGTATCAGCTCTCTTTATTTCATCATCTGACTGTGTTGATGGAAGCCTGCATAGCTCTTTGGTGCGGAGATTGTAAGGTATATCCTTTTTAACAAAGAAATCCCAAATATATGAAGGATTAAGATGGTTCATGTTCTTATAAATTTCAATCATAAAACTTCGCAGATTCTTCTGGTGAACTGTGATGCTTTCAGCCCTGGCTAAAAGCTGATCAATGATGAGTCGTAATCTCCGTACAAAACCCTCAAGGCACGTTTATTTGTCCTATTTATATCTTTGTTAGCCGTTTTGCTACAAAATAGCCATATCAAGGGACAATATGAAAAGTTTGACATGACAATTGATGTTAGTACCGGGAATCCCAAAAAAAAGTATAAAGATTTGCTTGATTCCAGTGATGTGAATTTAACTTCAATCAATGGCTAATCATTCTCAAAATGTTCCTCGCTCGTTAACTTGAACATAGATACCTCGTTTGTTGGTGTTAGTGATTTGAGGCCAGAAATATCAAACTTGAAAGCTCAAATTTGCGTCAACCTGCAGACCAGAGCTTTGGCATTTTGGCCTAAGCAAGTTCCTGAAGCACATCGAAATTAAGAACTAAAATTAATGAAAAATCGAGAAAATTCGCGAAATGAGTGACTTCTGGGTGACAAATGCGATTTCAAAAACCACCGTTTTTGTGGATATCCACTTTTCATAGCTTTTTCGAAAACCTCCGTTTTTGTGGAGTTTTTATGCCGATCAGTGTGAAAGAGGTTTTTCTCTCCGTTTTTGTACAAAAAACAGAGCAGTGTGAATGGGACCTCAGAGACAAAATTTGTCTAACCCTATTACTACCGGTGGGGGGGGGAGGCACAAAGCAAAGTTTATTTGATGCAGTGTCATTAGTTCGAAAGATAAAGAGCTGAAACTTGGCATCTTTTCCTAAAATTCAATAGACTAATAAAAATTGTAAACAAATTCAAAATGGTAGACACTGATCACGTGACCTTTCAACACGTGGTCAGCTTGAAAGCTAAATAAGGGAGTCCACTTTCTGCCAGGACGAATTGGTTATGGATATATAAGCAATCAAACGATAATACATCATTTTTTTTATTCACATATCAAATTTTACAATACCTCAGTCCTTTCAAATTTCGCCTGCCTTCAATTTTGGCTCCCTTTAATTTTCCCCCTTTAATTTTCGCCCCCCTTGTGCAGAAGTTTCGTGGGAGTTTCGCTCCCTTTAATTTTCGCCCCCTGGTTTGGATTGATATGACGTAATTTGATAACAGCACTTTTGTTGCTGAAAAGGCTACCCCTGTATAAAGAACTGTATTATTATTATTATTTTTGGATGGATATGGCCACGAGGAAGAGAACACGGTGGAACTAGAACAACAAAATCACCCCTCAGACACAAGGGATGACAATATCATTGTTATCAAAGAGTACTGAATGTCTTGTATTTTGTATTACAATCAAAACTAAAGTTTTTTCATAGAAAATAGATTTTTTCGCTTCCTTTAATTTTCGCTCCCTCTAATTTTCGCCCCCTAAAATATTTCCGCAATTCGCCCCCTTTAATTTTCGCCCCCCTTTGGGGCGAAAATTAGAAGCAGGTGAAATTGGAAGTGACTGAGGTATATTTTACATTCTACTATACCTCCTTCGAATTACTATACGACATTTCAGGTACGATACCTTGGGGAGCGAAAGACAATGACTACCCCATGACCAATACCTAAAAACACGAAACGTTAAACTTTCTACAGTCACACTACGAACATTTATAAATTAAAGAATACTATACTAGATTCTGTTTCACACCAGATGTTAGGTCGGGGTTGCGACGAATTTATTGATGCTACGAGCGCAACTCATTTGATGTAGATTGAGGTAAGTAAAATGCCTTACCATCGAATGTGAAACAGAATTTACAAGGAAAAGAAGCACTAACGATACGGGACTTAATGATTGCTTAGTACATGGCTGAACTCTCAATAGATCTTAATCAAACCGACCAGTTTCGTGGATGAAGCGTAAAGTTAAATCGAGTACATTTCTCTTCAACTCATTAGAAAGGTCTTGATCACCATACAATAAAAGCTGCGTCAAAGAATGATTTGAAAGATTGGTAACTTGTACAAATGGTCGTAAAAATTCAACAATTCCAGCGAGAAGATTTTGTCGTTGAACATCAAGAGAAGGGCAGAGCAACAAGAAGTGTTCCGTGTCTTCAATGCCATCGCTTGTTGAGCACATTGGGTTTATGGTATCCCTAAGATTATGCTTGAATTTATGGAAATTTAACTTGCTGAGATCAACCCTGAGTTGTGTGAAGTATGATAATCCTATGGGATCGTGAATTCCAAAGACAGATTTTGCAGGGGGCGGGTTATCGATAAGAGCTTTTTCTTAAAACGGCAATAGAAGATGCAAGTCTCAATTCAGTCTCCGGCTTATTCCATTCGCATAAACAGTTTGGATAGAAGGAAGACTTGAATTTTTCTGTCCTTGCCTTTAATCGCCCAATGACATCCTGGTCGCGAAGACGGTACTGCGACTGATGAAGAGCGGGAATTGGATCAACTGTATACTCAGGAATAAGATTATTTACAAAATTTTAGAACAAGGTAAGGGGTCTGCTCCATTTTCGGGAACTCAGTGACTCCCAACCAAGCTCTGTGTACAGCTTCTCTCGAGATGTTCCCCTCCATGTACCTGACACATCTAAGGCAGCAGAACACTGTACGGACTCTAGCTTTTCCATTAAATTTGGTATAATAACATGTTGACTGAATTCACATATTTTGGCAGGAATATGGTAAATGGCGTCACCATAGTCTATGGGGGTCGAAAATAGAGCTTATATAATTCATTTAGGGTATGCCTTGGCAAATATTTCGAGAGATATTTCAGCAAACCAATGCCCTTTCTCGTTTTAGAGATCGCTGATTTGATATGAGCTGAGAAAGACAGCTTTAAATCCAGGATAATTCCGAAATGTTTATGTTAATTTACTTTCTTGACAGGTACGTTGTTAAAAAGAATCACTGGATGATCAATTTCGAATTTTTTCTTTGAAAATGTTAATCCAACAGCTTTTTTTCTACGGATCAGGATTAAAGGACATTCTCCAAGCGTGAGCCCACTGACTTATCAAGTCAAAGTCATGGTTCATGTCATTTGCAGCTGTATTGGAATCTTCTACCACTGTAAACAATGATGTATCATCAGCAAATAACTTAACATTGCACTGCAAGCCTACAGCTAGATCATTTATATACACAAGTAAGAACAAAGGACCTAGAATAGAGCCCTGGGGCAACATCTGCAGAAATATCTCCAAGATTTGTCCATCATTTTGGGACACCCGGTCCATCATTTTGGAATAATACGCCCAATACATCATTTTGGAACAATACGCCCAATACATCATTTTGGAACAATACGCCCAATGCATCATTTTGGAACAATACGCCCAATACATCATTTTGGAATAATACGCCCAATGCATCATTTTGGAACAATACGCCCAATGCATCATTTTGGAACAATACGCCCAATACATCATTTTGGAACAATACGCCCAATGCCCAATGCATCATTTTGGAACAATACGCCCAATACATCATTTTGGAATAATACGCCCAATACATCATTTTGGAACAATACGCCCAATACATCATTTTGGAACAATACGCCCAATGCATCATTTTGGAACAATACGCCCAATACATCATTTTGGAATAATACGCCCAATACATCATTTTGGAATAATACGCCCAATGCATCATTTTGGAACAATACGCCCAATACATCATTTTGGAACAATACGCCCAATACATCATTTTGGAACAATACGCCCAATGCATCATTTTGGAACAATACGCCCAATGCATCATTTTGGAACAATACGCCCAATACATCATTTTGGAACAATACGCCCAATGCATCATTTTGGAACAATACGCCCAATGCATCATTTTGGAACAATACGCCCAATACATCATTTTGGAACAATACGCCCAATACATCATTTTGGAACAATACGCCCAATACATCATTTTGGAATAATACGCCCAATACATCATTTTGGAACAATACGCCCAATACATCATTTTGGAATAATACGCCCAATGCATCATTTTGGAATAATACGCCCAATACATCATTTTGGAATAATACGCCCAATACATCATTTTGGAACAATACGCCCAATACATCATTTTGGAACAATACGCCCAATACATCATTTTGGAATAATACGCCCAATACATCATTTTGGAATAATACGCCCAATACATCATTTTGGAATAATACGCCCAATGCATCATTTTGGAATAATACGCCCAATACATCATTTTGGAATAATACGCCCAATACATCATTTTGGAATAATACGCCCAATACATCATTTTGGAATAATACGCCCAATACATCATTTTGGAATAATACGCCCAATACATCATTTTGGAATAATACGCCCAATACATCATTTTGGAACAATACGCCCAATACATCATTTTGGAATAATACGCCCAATACATCATTTTGGAATAATACGCCCAATGCATCATTTTGGAATAATACGCCCTATACATCATTTTGGAATAATACGCCCAATACATCATTTTGGAACAATACGCCCAATACATCATTTTGGAACAATACGCCCAATACATCATTTTGGAATAATACGCCCAATACATCATTTTGGAACAATACGCCCAATACATCATTTTGGAACAATACGCCCAATGCATCATTTTGGAACAATACGCCCAATGCATCATTTTGGAACAATACGCCCAATACATCATTTTGGAACAATACGCCCAATGCATCATTTTGGAATAATACGCCCAATGCATCATTTTGGAACAATACGCCCAATGCATCATTTTGGAACAATACGCCCAATGCATCATTTTGGAACAATACCCCCTATGCATCATTTTGGAATAATACGCCCAATACATCATTTTGGAACAATACGCCCAATACATCATTTTGGAACAATACGCCCATTACATCATTTTGGAATAATACGCCCAATACATCATTTTGGAACAATACGCCCAATACATCATTTTGGAATAATACGCCCAATGCATCATTTTGGAATAATACGCCCAATACATCATTTTGGAATACCCTGGTAGAAGAAGCATGGAAAAACCATGGAATCCCATGGAAAAAGCATGGGGAAAAATCCATGGAATCCTTGAAATCCATGGAAATCCATCGGAGCAAAATTCCATGGAAAGCATGGGAAATTTTACCATGCTTTCCATGCTAGCATGGTGAAATCATTACAGGGAAAAAGCATGGAGAAAGCATGGATAAGCATGGGTAGTGGATCCATGGAATTCCATGGGATTCCATGGAAAAAGCATGGGGAAAATTCCATGGAAATCCATCGGAGCAAAATTCCATGGAAAGCATGGGGAATTTTACCATGCTTTCCATGCTAGCATGGTGAAATCACTACAGGGAAAAAGCATGGAGAAAGCATGGAATGCATGGGTAGTGAGACCATGGAATTCCATGGGATTCCATGGAAGCATGCCAATCCATGGAAATCCAGCGAAACCATTGGTGATCTGGTCCAAATTTGCCCTTGCAGGGGCTTGGGGCTGGTGTAATCGTTTTGGGCTATTTGTGCCTTGTATAAATATTAGGGTTTGGGGCTGGGGGCTGCAACACAAAATTGTATTCTCAACTTGTTAGTACATAGTAAAATGGCACACAATCGACAAACACACGAATCTAAATGGTTATCTTCCATTTTTCAAGCATTTTGGTAGCCTGCACGTTTTTTTATCAAAAGAACTACACGTTCAAGAACAATTAAGAAATCCTAAAATTTTATTTGTATAATAAGAGTCGGTCGAGTACAGTTCACGCAGCATTGCGTTTGTAAATATCAAATTTTCACTGCGAAACATTTTGTGGCTTATTCGTGGTGGTGGTGGTGACAATATCAATGCCAAATGGAAGCCCTTTGTCAAAAAGAAGGCTTACATTTAAACCATTTTTAGACTGCAAAAATAAGGAACTAATTAAGAAACTTTTACAACTAGAACATCAACATTTTCATGTGAAATTAAGAAACTTTTTGTTCTACATATTTTCTTATAAGAAACTTGGATCAGCACAGTATTAAAAGTTTCTTAATTTCGCATGAAAATTTCGATGTTTTAGTAGTAAAAATTTCTTAATTTTCTTTTTTTTTTGGGCCTAAAATTGCAATATTGTTCAAATTTGAGGCTTCTTCTCGACAAAGGGCTTCCATTTTACATTGACATTGTTATCACGAAAAAGCCATGCACATTCAGGCAAAAAATTACCAATTTTTGCAGTTAAAAGTTAAAGAGTTTCTTAAAACCAGTTCCTTAGAAAAAAACGTGTAAGTGCTGATCCAGGTTCTTATAAAAACATGTACTCCTTGAATCAGTTATGTCACAGTAATCGTTGCACAAGTGAACATTTAAAAGCATACACAAAATCTACAAACGTTGACTTGACACTAAAAAGTATTGCTATTGTACAAAAAATTTCTACCCCTCTAGTTTTGTGAAGATTTCCATGAATTGTTATTTCCTGATCAAGAGCGAGACTTGGAGCAAGTCCACTGCCCACCCAAATAAGCGTGGATTTTTGCCCTAAAAGGCTGATTTTTGAGCACTTTCTAACGTTTCTTCTGCCCTCCCGTGTAGCCCCCTTTCTGGAACACTTATGCAGTGTTTGTCCTATTCAAACCATGTTTTAACGTAAGATCGATCTTGTTTTTCTTTGACATTATACCAAACGAGTTATATTCACTTCTGTTGCTAAGATTTGCAAACGAATTACATAGAAATGAGCTATGATCATAAGTAAGAAGAGCATGACATTTTCATTTCCTAAATCGTTTTAATCATCAACGGTAAGAAACTTCTCAACTTTGTACCAATGTTTTCCACGAGGGGCATGTCTTTCCCAAAAAATTTCGTGAATACTTTTGCCTAAAATCTTTTTGTTTTGAAATATATATATATGAACCGAAACTGCTTTGAAGAAATCTTGTGCGCTTTTTCGAAAGAGTGAAATGCCCCTCAGTTTTCCATAAAAATTCTTAATGGATTGGAATAGAGGGAAAAGAGCACATTTTGCTGACAAATGGTTGCAAGAGGCAGAACAGTGTGTTTCCATTTTCCAACAATAGAAAATTGGAAAGCTCTTCGTGTTCTCAGATGTCAGAGAACCTGATTTTTTATTGCTTGTTTGAAGTTTCTTCTGATCATCGTCGATCGTTTCGAGAGAAAACCACTCGATAGTTTAGTGGCCTCCAAGATACAGTATCTACAACTGAATGATTGTGAGATGTATCCATAAGGATAGAAATTCCACGTAATAATATGAAGATCTGGTTATATAAGATGCAGCGTTTTTGTGCTTTTTAGGGTATTTTGATCTCTATTGACATCCTAACGATTGCAATGAGAGAACTAATAAGAATGGTGATATTAATTAGATGTTGATATGATATTTGTACTCACGTAATAGTTGCATAATAACCATTACTTTGTTTCAATGATTTAAAGCTTCTTACAACGAATCTTCCATGAATCTTCGACAGAACGTTACATCCAACAAAGCTATCCAACAAAATTCTTGTCATACAGCATGAAACTGTTGTGTGCTTTGCGCCTTTTTTCAAATTTAAACCTAACGTTTTTTTACAACAAACAAACACATCGTCCAATTTTCCCAGAAGGCTCCTTCAGTCGTTAATTATGGCCAGGCTCATTTTCTTCATTGTTTCAAGAAATTCCATAAAACAATAACTTTTTCAAATCCTCAATGGACCCCTGGAGACTGATTTAACAACAGATATTCATTATGCAAAGAAAGGAACTGTTTCGAAGTCCATAAGGACAGAGAACTATAATGCTAATGGAAGCCCTCGAGGCATAAACTTATTTCAGTCATGTCTTCCTGCAAAAAACAAGGAGAGGGAGACTGCGTTTGTAGTTCATAGTTGTAAGGCAGATGCAACCATAAACACGCCACAGTATGAATCTTGATTACAGAGGAAACAGAACGCTTCAGGGTATTTATATCTCGCAGGCTCAACCAAAGTAACTCACCATGGACCTAGCATTGCTATTGCATGAGCCCAATAATGATCATCAAAGAAATATAACTCCCACAGTATTAGTGCAAGCCCATAAATCAAGACTTGAACAAACTCAAGAGTTTCTGCAAGACACTTCAGATATGTACTTGCGAAATAATTGAAACAAATTATAGGGCCACGATTGAGAATAGGTGGTTGTTGTTTTTGGATGATTTGGGAACATTGAAAGATCTTTGTCCATGCTTTCCCCTGCTTTTCCATGCTTTTACGAATTACCCATGCTTTCCATGCTTATCCATGCTACAAAAGTTGTCCAGAGTAGATCTACCCTTGCTGTCCATGCTTTTCCGTGCTTTACAAATTTTCCATGCTGCAAGCATCCATGCTTTCCATGCTTATCCATGCTGCAAAAGTTGTCCAGAGTAGATCTACCCATGCTTTCCATCCTTTTCCGTGCTTATACAAATTTTCCATGTTGCAAGTATCCATGCTTTCCATGCTTATCCATGCTGCAAAAGTTGTCCAGAGTAGATCTACCCTTGCTTTCCATGCTTTTCCGTGCTAAGAATAATTTCTCCATGCTTTTCCATGCATTTCCATGCTACCTTTATGGCTGAGTTAGACTTCAAAGCATGGGAAAGCATGGTAAGCATGGAGCTTCCATGGAAGTTCCATGGACTCCGTGCTTTTGCCCATGCTTTTTCTACCAGGGATAATACGCCCAATACATCATTTTGGAACAATACGCCCAATACATCATTTTGGAACAATACGCCCAATACATCATTTTGGAATAATACGCCCAATACATCATTTTGGAATAATACGCCCAATACATCATTTTGGAATAATACGCCCAATGCATCATTTTGGAATAATACGCCCAATACATCATTTTGGAATAATACGCCCAATACATCATTTTGGATTAATACGCCCAATACATCATTTTGGAATAATACGCCCAATACATCATTTTGGAATAATACGCCCAATACATCATTTTGGAATAATACGCCCAATACATCATTTTGGAACAATACGCCCAATACATCATTTTGGAATAATACGCCCAATACATCATTTTGGAATAATACGCCCAATACATCATTTTGGAATAATACGCCCAATACATCATTTTGGAATAATACGCCCAATACATCATTTTGGAACAATACGCCCAATACATCATTTTGGAACAATACGCCCAATACATCATTTTGGAATAATACGCCCAATACATCATTTTGGAACAATACGCCCAATACATCATTTTGGAACAATACGCCCAATGCATCATTTTGGAACAATACGCCCAATGCATCATTTTGGAACAATACGCCCAATACATCATTTTGGAACAATACGCCCAATACATCATTTTGGAATAATACGCCCAATACATCATTTTGGAATAATACGCCCAATACATCATTTTGGAACAATACGCCCAATGCATCATTTTGGAACAATACGCCCAATGCATCATTTTGGAACAATACGCCCAATACATCATTTTGGAACAATGCGCCCAATACATCATTTGGGAATAATTCGCCCAATGCATCATTTTGGAACAATACGCCCAATGCATCATTTTGGAATAATACGCCCAATACATCATTTTGGAATAATACGCCCAATACATCATTTTGGAATAATACGCCCAATACATCATTTTGGAACAATACGCCCAATACATCATTTTGGAATAATACGCCCAATACATCATTTTGGAATAATACGCCCAATACATCATTTTGGAATAATACGCCCAATACATCATTTTGGGACACCCGGTCCATCATTTTGGAACAATACGCCCAATACATCATTTTGGAATAATACGCCCAATACATCATTTTGGAACAATACGCCCAATACATCATTTTGGAACAATACGCCCAATACATAATTTTGGAATAATACGCCCAATGCATCATTTTGGAATAATACGCCCAATACATCATTTTGGAACAATACGCCCAATACATCATTTTGGAATAATACGCCCAATACATCATTTTGGAACAATACGCCCAATACATCATTTTGGAATAATACGCCCAATACATCATTTTGGAATAATACGCCCAATACATCATTTTGGAATAATACGCCCAATACATCATTTTGGAATAATACGCCCAATACATCATTTTGGAATAATACGCCCAATGCATCATTTTGGAATAATACGCCCAATACATCATTTTGGAATAATACGCCCAATACATCATTTTGGAACAATACGCCCAATACATCATTTTGGAATAATACGCCCAATACATCATTTTGGAACAATACGCCCAATGCATCATTTTGGAATAATACGCCCAATACATCATTTTGGAACAATACGCCCAATACATCATTTTGGAACAATACGCCCAATGCATCATTTTGGAACAATACGCCCAATACATCATTTTGGAACAATACGCCCAATACATCATTTTGGAACAATACGCCCAATACATCATTTTGGAATAATACGCCCAATACATCATTTTGGAACAATACGCCCAATACATCATTTTGGAATAATACGCCCAATACATCATTTTGGAACAATACGCCCAATACATCATTTTGGAATAATACGCCCAATACATCATTTTGGAACAATACGCCCAATACATCATTTTGGAACAATACGCCCAATACATCATTTTGGAACAATACGCCCAATGCATCATTTTGGAACAATACGCCCAATACATCATTTTGGAACAATACGCCCAATGCATCATTTCGGGATACCCGGTACATGTTTGTTCATAGCGAAATTAATTCAATAGCTTACAAGAATATTAAATAATCTACAACTACAGAAACCATCAATTGTTGGCATATCGCTTACATAATCTACAGTTGCAATCAAAATTGCAGCTTTTAATTGTGCTTTTGAAACTATTCAATTTCTGGGACCCTTTTAAGGAGATCCATATCTTAGATCCAAGAAATCGCGCATTTTCAATACCATACCCTGTTGTGTTTGCTTTTGGTACCAAAATATTTTTGCCACCACGATGGGTGTATATTTCTCTACAAAGCTGATGTAGCAAGACAGTAACGCAAAACTCCTTTACGAATATCAGAATACCAGATTTTATGTCAGAAATCTTCAAGCCAACCAGCAAACCCGTAATCTTGTTGTTCGCTGCAGAGAGCATTTTGGAATCAATAAAGCAGGTCAAAAGATAAAAAGCAGTCCTTCTGCCATTTGGGACCATTTTTCCAAGTCTGGCCACGATGCGTCCCTTGAGAACTTTGAAATCATGGGAAATCATCAGTAGGACTGACAATTATTTTGACTTACTTATCCACGAGAGCCTTCTAATCCTACGTGATCAGCCTGTGCTTAATGCACAATTGTCCTATATTCCCCTAGCGCTGTTCTAATGTAGTTGTTTACTCGCTTTTGCTGTTGCTACCCCTCCCCCTGATTTTGGTGTCCTTTCCCTTACCCCTTGATTGACATTTTCCCCCAACTCATTTTGTGTTTTTGCACGGTTTTTGCCCTTTTTTGGTTCTCTTTGTTACTGCCTTATTTAATGGCGATTACGCCCACTTGTAACACGCTGATGATGGATCTTGGAAATTGATCCGAAACGTTCTATATCAATATGGCTTAGCCACTCGTTTATGTCTCTTGGATTTGTCAGCTGGATTTGTCGTTTATTACTATTGGACTTGTCATCCGTTGAAATGGAAATGCTGAAATAATTTATCTAATACTATACAAAAATGATTTTATTTGTCGTCGTTCTTGCCCTCCGATTTATTGTGAGACTGCGTTTTCCGCATGATGTTTCAATCTCCAAGCCAATAGTTTCCTTCCAAGTCGAATGTTCCATCTTGCTTGGAGACTCACGATGGCAATTTCATAAGCGGCCTTCTTCAGTCCTTACATATACAGCATCATTATCAAATGAAACTATCTGCCTCTGTTTCTGTTGTCTTGTTTTCTTCTTCCTGAGAATATAAAGTGATACCAAACTGATGCATGTTGATCCCAACTCAAAAAATGAGTATATGGATGCACCAATCCAAAGGCCTATGATTCCACCAAGGTCACTGATAACTTTGCTTTCGCCATAGGCGGGTATTTGCTCGATCGTTTCTACCGTGAAATCTTCGAAATATATCTGAAGACGTAAAAAGTTAACTTTAATAAATTCCCTTGAGCAGTTTTGTTTGGAGACTTGCAGCAAACTAGAACACAATGATGACAACTGGCTGTTAGCAGGCCAACTGCCTGTCGAAGTAGATAATTTATATCTCTGCTCGTTGCATGCATGTGGGCACTCGCAATTGCTTGTGACATTGAATTGAAAATCGTATTCAAAGGCACAGCCTAGTTCTTCAAATGTTCGAGGGACTTTGTAATTTAATGCACCATTTTGTAAAACCTGTGCTAGTTTCCTCCCTTCATCTAATGTAACAGCTTTGCAATATTTCATCTTCACTCTCATTTTGCAAATAAACTTGCATAATTCACTTGAATATTTCAAACCCTTTCGAAGAGGTATTCCAATGATCTTTTCTGCATCTTCCTCGCCAGCGCATTTATCGGGATATGGGGATGGTAAGCGCACTACTTTCTGCTTCTTCATTTTGATACTTGTTAATGTCCCCGGTGAAATCAGTGTCGTGTGGGAGTCAGCAAAGTATTCATTATTTTCTTTGCTATCGTGAATTGTCACCTTGACGCCTACGGGGGAATATATTTCATCATTGCCATAGTAAATAAATTGCTTGTAACTATCTTGATTAAGATTGATAATCACTTGCAAACCATGATCCGGGCCTAGACTCTTCTGCCTTCTAAACACATTCAATTTAAAAGTGAAGCAGTTCCCCAGCAACCAGGATGATGAAATTTGAAAGTCTTCTCGAAACTTGCATTTGTGATTTGCAAAACTACATGATCTCTCATCCACGAGAAACTCTTTAATGGAAATTCCGTAACTTTGAAGAGCCGATGCATTAAAATTGAATCGCTTATTTATACTTGTCATGTATTCATTCGCGACAAAAGACTTGAACGATTTGTTAAATGTTAGCGTACTGCAAAGTGTAACGGCTGGGAAGACCATACTCTGGAGTTTCATTGTACCTTGAGTTGTAACGACAGCATTTCGTGCATATTCTTTGAAAATTTGCTGAATTTGCCAGACTAATAACCCAAAAACACTTAAAAACACCAACAGCCAGAATATCTTCATATATATGTTCCTTCCAGAGTAGATAGATGAAAGACCGTGGATGGTCGTAGATTGAAAGTAATTTGAGACAATCGATTTTGCTGTAATTTCTTCTTTATTTTCGTCGATGATCGTTTCAGTTGTGCCAAGCTCAATATTGTTCTGCCTATTCTGCCTTTTTTGCAGGCTTTCTTCCATATTTTCCGTTGTTTGTAATTCAAACCCAGATATTCCTTAGTAGAATATGTAATCTTCAAAATAGAAACAGCAACAATTGCGTTAGGATTCTGTTTTCTTTGGCCAGTCGTATCGTCGTTTATGTAAATTAGATGGCGTGTGTGCCTAATTGTTTGACATTTGAACTCAATTGTATTCTTTATTCAGCAGTAGAACTGTTTTGCAATGAAGCGTTTTCTGCTGACGTATCACTAATGATTAATTAATGCATGCTATTATTTTGTTGTAGGTGGAGGCATAGGAATCAAAGTTTTTTGCTAATTTTTGCTCGCGGCTAATGGCTGGAACCTCAAAAGCCCCTTTTTCACGGGCCAATCAGACAGCGAATAAGCGAAGAAGAGAGGAGGGAAAAAACCAGTGAATATTTTTCTAAATGCTACCTACCTTCATAAGCCTCATTGGTTTATGTGTGAATTGAAGAGACTATGACTCCTTGAAGCCTGGAGTTATTTTCTAATTCATTGCATTCAACCGAAAATAACTTTATTTATTAACTAAACTACAATACACAGATAGTAGTGAGGTCAGTCTAGCAAGATTACATTATTCCCAGCTCTCGTACGTTCATTTGATACATGTAACCTGCATCTCTGGAAACAGGGAGGGGATGGGCAGGAGGGATCCTATCTTTCATAAAAGTACTTGCTATCGACCTGTGATTCTCCACGCCTTGAAGAGCTTTCTATATTTGCCTACTAAGCACGCCTCCACGGAGACCGTGCAACAGTATTCCCTTAAGGAACTTAACGATGCTACTACAAAACTGTTAATAAATTCCTTTATTTTAACCGGCATCCAAACTTGTATAGCCAACCATCTGGGCAGTAGATTTCTTCAAAGATTCTGGAAATTTTCCTGCAGTTTTTTGTCCTGAGTGCGTTTTATGACATTTAGAAAATCCTCACATGTTCTGTCTCCCCTTCGCTTATTCGCCGTCTGATTGGTCCGTGAGAATGAGGCTTTGAAGGTTTACGGGCAATTGGCTATGAGCAAGAATTGGTGGAAACATTTGATTCATATGCTGTGCGTGCCTAATTGTTTTTACACTTATACTATGCTATGCGTGCCTAACTCAGTGTCATCCACTATTCAGCAATAGAACTATTCAGAATATTGTTTTTCTGCTTTCGTGTATCACTTATGATTAATTGATGCATTCTGTTATTTTGTTGTCCGTGGATGAATTTGACAGATCTGCTCTTTTATAGATTTTGAAATGTAACTTTTTAACTTTTCATGAAGTTTTCTTCCAGAGTGAATAGAAAATAGATCATAGATTGTAGATCATACATCGTAGTTCATAGATCGAAATTGAAAGTAACTGGAACGTTGATTGAAAGTGGCTGGAAACACTAACATCGCTGCCATTTCTTCTCCACCTTAGCCGATGATCGTTTCGGCTGTTCCAAGCTCATTCTTATTTCTTGTATTTCGAAGCCTGATATTCTTCAGAGAGACAGACTTATTTTTCATGATCCAGTTTTCTCGAACAAGTTGTGTCGTACTTTCTGTAATTTCTTTCTGTGCGTGCCTAATTATTTTGACACTTGAACTGTCTATTTTCTATTTTGATGAAAATAAATTTGATCAAGGATCAGGAGTTAGCCCTTTTTTGCCCAAATTTTGAAAAACTTGTTAAAAAATTATTTTTTGTGTGTTTAGCATATTTTTCCATCGACTAACATGACTTTTTCGCATATTTTTCCTCCTTAACTTTTCTCAATACAAAATTCCTATTGATTTATTCAAACTCCCATCGTTGCCAAATGGCATGCAAATATTTGATACGAATCTTTAAAACTACAATTCGAACTCGAATCTTTGATTAAATCTTTACTTGAAATATGTTCAACTTCTTGTGCTTTGGACAGGTTTCCTAATTCAATAGTGAAGCTGCAAAAAAGAGACGGAAACTTAGATCCTATGAATCAAAAATACAAATAAGAGTTCTCAAATGCAATTTTCTCTGAACTAGGTTTTTGCAAAAGTTACAAAGCTTAGTGAACATAGATCTTGGTCAGGCAAGTAGTGGTACCTAATGTATATACATCATTTGAATCCTTATAGAATGGGGAGTGATATGGGCTCGTTGGCTTTTCAATTTAATCAAGCAATACTGAGTAGGCACTATTCCTTCCGGAAGAAAACTTCTCACCATTGCTTGATTTTGGCATTTTCATCCATGTTTTTTTTTCAAATGCTGAATTGAACAAATACAATGACCCTATATCACTCTCAAGGACCTAGTCTTTCATTTGATGTATGGGTTTTACCCTCTCAAGAAATGATACAAAATATCTATGAACACTAAGCAGTGCTGATAAACGTCTATTGTTTTCTGGTTTCCATGGACACCAGTTAGTGTATCTAAACATAGACTGCATATTTGAAATCAGCATTACATGTTTGATCGGTGGTAAGAATGCCATCATCCTATCTGCAAAAACGACGATTCTAAATTCTCGACTGTTCAACTCATTAGAAAGGTCTTGATCACCGTACAATAAAAGCTGCGTCAAAGAATGATTTGAAAGATTGGTAATTTGTACAAATGGTCGTAATAATTCAACAATTACAGCGAGAAGATTTTGTCGCTGAACATCAAAAGAAGGGCAGAGCAACAAGAGGTGTTATGTGTCTTCAATGCCATTGCTTGTTGGGCACATTGGGTTTATGTTATCCCTAAAATTATGCTTTAATTTATGGAAATTTAACTTGCTGAGATCAACCCTGAGTTGTGTGAGGTATGATAATCCTATGGGATCGTGAATTCCAAAGACAGATTTTGCAGGGGGGCGGGTTATCGATAAGAGCTTTTTCTTAAAACGGCAATATAAGATGCAAGTTTCAATTCAGTCTCCAGCTTATTCCATTGGCATAAACAGTTTGGATAGAAGGGAGACTTGAATTTTTCTGTCCTTGCCTTTAATCGCCCAATGACATCCTGTTCGCGAAGACGGTACTGCGACTGATGAAGAGCGGGAATTGGATCAACTGTAAACTCAGGAATAAGATTATTTACAAATTTTAGAACAAGGTAAGGGGTCTGCTCCATTTTCGTGAACTCAGTGACTCCAAACAAAGCTCTGTGTACAGCTTCTCTCGAGATGTTCCCCTCCATGTACCTGACACATCTAAGGCAGTAGAACACTGTACGGACTCTAGCTTTTCGATTAAATTTGGTATAATAACATGTTGACTGAATTCACATATTTTGGCAGGAATATGGTAAATGGCATCACCATAGTCTAGGTGGGGTCGAACATAGAGCTTATATAATTCATTTAGGGTATGCATTGGCAAATATTTCGAGAGATATTTCAGCAAACCAATGCCCTTTCTCGTTTTAGAGATCGCTGATTTGATATGAGCTGAGAAAGACAGCTTTAAGTCCAGGATAATTCCGAAATGTTTATGTTAATTTACTTTATTGACAGGTACGTTGTTAAAAAAAATCACTGGATAATCAATTTCGATTTTTTTCCTTGAAAATGTTAATCCAACAGCTTGTTTCTGCGGATCAGGATTAAAGGACATTCTCCAAGCGTGAGCCCACTGACTTATCAAGTCCAAGTCCAAGTCATGATTCATGTCATTGGCAGCTGTACTGGAATCTTCTACCACTGTAAACAATGATGTATCATCAGCAAATAACTTAACATTGCACTGCAAGCCTACAGCTAGATCATTTATATACACAAGGAAGAGCAAAGGACCTAGAATAGAACCCTGGGCAACACCTGCAGAAATATCTCCAAGATTTGTCCATCATTTTGGGACACCCGGTCCATCATTTTGGAATAATACGCCCAATACATCATTTTGGAACAATACGCCCAATACATCATTTTGGAACAATACGCCCAATACATCATTTTGGAACAATACGCCCAATACATCATTTTGGAACAATACGCCCAATACATCATTTTGGAACAATACGCCCAATACATCATTTTGGAACAATACGCCCAATACATCATTTTGGAACAATACGCCCAATACATCATTTTGGAACAATACGCCCAATACATCATTTTGGAATAATACGCCCAATACATCATTTTGGAATAATACGCCCAATGCATCATTTTGGAACAATACGCCCAATACATCATTTTGGAACAATACGCCCAATACATCATTTTGGAACAATACGCCCAATGCATCATTTCGGGATACCCGGTACATGTTTGTTAATAACGAAATTAATTCAATAGCTTACAAAAATATTAAATAATCTACAACTACAGAAACCATCAATTTTTGGCATATCGCTTACATAATCTACAGGTGCAATCAAAATCACAGCTTTTAATTATTCTTTTGAGACTATTCAATGTCTGGGACTCTTTTAAGGAGATCCATATCTTAGATCCAAGAAATCGCGCATTTTCAATACCATACCCTGTTGTGTTTGCTTTTGGTACCAAAATATTTTTGCCACCACGAAGGGTGTATGGAGCATATTTCTCTACAAAGCTGATGTAGCAAGACAGTAACACAAGACTCCTTTACGAACATTAAAATACCAGACTTTATGTGAGAAATCTTCAAGCCAATAATTTCCTTTCATAAACATACATTTCTGTATTGATTAAACTAAAATGCCAGGATGATTTTTTCAGTTGATAAAATTTTGTGTAATTAAATCCTGATACAGTAGTGTCCCGCATATAAGAAACAAGTTTTTCAATTTCAGAGTCTGTTGCGTTTCTTATACAATGAGATAAACTTGCAAATCAGGGTAAAGTTTCTTATCACCAAAATCATATACTATTAAACCAAACATGATCTCTATTGATGATTATCATTTTGAATTGTATTTGTAAATTGTCACTTCCAGAAAATGCTACAGTTATTTCAGGAAGGTGCTTTTTGCATACAAAGTAATTTTGTTCATTTGAATAGGTACAGTTCAATACAACTGGAAAGCTGAAAAATTCCAAGGTTTCAATCCATAGTTTTTGAATAAGAAACAAGCATTTTTTCAGACCTGAGCAAGTTTCTTATAAAATGGGGTATTATTTTGAAAATCATGCTCTGTGTGTCTTAAATTTGTGTTTCCTATATGCGGGACACTACTGTATTTTAGCTTAATCAATACAAAAATTCATGTTTGTCAACTAAAACTATTGCCGCATGTCAACCTCAAGATTTTATTGAACTCAATAATTTCCTTCCAAATCGACTGTTCCATCTTGCTTGGAGGCTCACGATTATAGTTTCATAAGCGGCCTTCTTCAGTCTTTACATATACACCTTCATTATCAAATGAAACTATTTGCCTCTGTTTCTGTTGTCTTGTTTTCTTCTTCCTAAGAATATAAAGTGATACCAAACTGATGCATGTTGATCCCAACTCAAAAAATGAGTATACTGATGCACCAATCCAAAGGCCTATGATTCCACCAAGGTCACTCATAAATTTGCTTTCGCCATAGGCGGGTATTTGCTCGATCGTTTCTACCGTGAAATCTTCGAAATATATCTGAAGACGTAAAAAGTTATCTTTAATAAATTCCCTTGAGCAGTTTTGTTTGGAGACTTTCAGCAAACTAGAACACAATGATGACAACTGGCTGTTAGCAGGCCAACTGCCTGTCGAAGTAGATAATTTATATCTCTGCTCGTTGCATGCATGTGGGCACTCGCAATTGCTTGTGACATTGTAATAAAAATCGTATTCATAGGCACAGCCTAGTTCTTCAATTGTTCGAGGGAATTTGTAATTTAATGCACCATTTTGTAAAACCTGTGCCAGTTTCCTCCCTTCATCTACTGTAACAGCTTTGCAATATTTCATCTTCGCTCTCATTTTGCAAATGAACTTGCATAGTTCACTTGAATATTTCAAACCCTTTCGAAGAGGTATTTCAATGATCTTTTCTGCATCTTCCTCGCCAGCGCATTTATCGGGATATGGGGATGGCAAGCGCACTACTTTCTGCTTCTTCATTTTGATACTTGTTAATGTCCCCGGGGAAATCAGTGTCGTGTGGGAGTCAGCAAAGTATTCAATATGTTCTTTGCTATCGTGAATTGTCACCTTGACGCCTACGGGGGGATATATTTGATCAGTGCCAAAGAAACTATCTTGATTAAGATTGATAATCACTTGCAAACCATGATCCGGGCCTAGATTCTTCTGCCTTCTAAACACATTCAATTCAAAAGTGAAGCAGTTCCCCAGCAACCAGGATGATGAAATTTGAAAGTCTTCTCGAAACTTGCATTTGTGATTTGCAAATCTACATGATCTCTCATCCACGAGAAACTCTTTAATGGAAATTCCGTAACTTTGAAGAGCCGATGAATTAAAATTGAATCCCAGATGTATGCTTTTCTTGTATTCATTCATGATAAAAGAGTCGAACGATTTGTTAAATGATAGCGTACTGCAAAGTGTAACGGCTGGGAAGACCATGCTCTGAAGTGTCATTGTACCTTGAGTTGTAACGACAGCATTTCGTGCATATTCTTTGAAAATTTGCTGAATTTGCCAGACTAATAACCCAAAAACACTTAAAAACACCAACAGCCAGAGTATCTTCATGTATATGTTCCTTCCAGAGTAGATAGAAGAAAGACCGTGGATGGTCGTAGATTGAAAGTAATTTGAGACAATCGATTTTGCTGTAATTTCTTCTCCATCTTCGTCGATGATCGTTTCGGTTGTCCCAAGCTCAATATTGTTCTGCCTATTCTGCCTTTTTTGCAAGCTTTGTTCCTTATTTTCCATTGTTTGTAATTCAACCCAGATATTCCTCAGTAAGACCGAGAAATCTTCAAAATAGAAACAGCAATAATTTCGTTAGGATTCTGTTTTCTTTGGCCAGTCGTATCGTCGTTTATGTAAATTAGATGACGTGTGTGCCTAATTATTTGACTTTTGAACTCAATTGTATTCTTTATTCAGCAGTAGAACTGTTTTGCAATGAAGCGTTTTCTGCTGACGTATCACTAATGATTAATTAATGCATGCTATTATTTTGTTGTAGGTGGAGGCATAGGAATCAAAGTTTTTGCTAATTTTTGCTCGCGGCTAATGGCTGGAACCTCAAAAGTCCCTTTTTCACGGGCCAATCAGACAGCGAATAAGCGAAGAAGAGAAGAGGGAAAAAACCAGTGAATATTTTTCTAAATGCTACCTACCTTCATAAGCCTCATTGGTTTATGTGTGAATTGAAGAGACCATGACTCCTGGAAGCCTGGAGTTATTTTCTAATTCATTGCATTCAACCGAAAATGACTTTATTTATTAACTAAACTACAATACACAGATAGTAGTGAGGTCAGTCTAGCAAGATTCTATATAGGTGTGCCAAATAGAGCAAACACAGAAAGCACGTTATTCCCATCGCTCGTACGTTCATTTGATACATGTACCCTGCATCTCTGGAAACAGGGAGGGGATGGGCAGGAGGGATCCTATCTTTCATAAAAGTACTTGCTATCGACCTGTGATTCTCCACGCCTTGAAGAGCTTTTTATATTTGCCTACTAAGCACGCCTCCACGGAGAGCGTGCAACAGTATTCCCTTAAGAAACTTAACGATGCTACTACAAAACTGTTAATAAATTCCTTTATTTTAACCGGCATCCAAACTTGTATAGCCAACCATCTGGGCAGTAGATTTCTTCAAAGATTCTGGAAATTTTCCTGCAGTTTTTTGTCCTGAGTGCGTTTTATGACATTTAGAAAATCCTCACATGTTCTGTCTCCCCTTCGCTTATTCGCCGTCTGATTGGTCCGTGAGAATGAGGCTTTGAAGGTTTACGGGCAATTGGCTATGAGCAAGAATTGGTGGAAACATTTGATTCATATGCTGTGCGTGCCTAATTGTTTTTACACTTATACTATGCTATGCGTACCTAACTCAATGTCATTCACTATTCAGCAATATAACTATTCAGAATATTGTTTTTCTGATTTCGTGTATCACTTATGATTAATTGATGCATTCTGGTATTTTCTCGTCCGTGTATGAATTGGACAGATCTGCTCGATTATAGAATTTGAAATATACATTTTTAACTTTTCATGAAGTTTTCTTACAGTGTGAATAGAAAATAGATCATAGATTGTAGATCATACATCGTAGATTATAGATCAAAATTGAAAGTAACTGGAACGTCAATTGAAAGTGGCTGGAAACACTAACTTCGCTGCCATTCCTTCTTCTTCTTAGCCGATGATCGTTTTGGCTGTTCGAAGCTCATTCTTATTTCTTTGTATTTCGAAGCCTGATATTCTTCAGAGAGACAGACTTATTTTTATGATCCAGTTTTCTCGAACAAGTTGTTTCGTACTTTCTGCAATTTCTTTCTGTGCGTGCCTAATTATTTTGACACTTGAACTGTTTATTTTCTATTTAGATGAGAATGAATTTGATCAAGGATCAGGAGCCCTTTTATGCCCAAATTTTGAAAAAGTTGTCAAAAAAATATTATTTTTTTTTAGCATATTTTTCCATCGACTAACATGACTTTTTCGCATGTTTTTCCTCCTTAACTTTTCTCAATACAAAATTCCTATTGATTTATTCAAACTCCCATCGTTGCCAAATGGCATGCAAATATTTGATACGAATCTTTAAAACTACAATTCGAACTCGAATCTTTGATTAAATCTTTACTTGAAATATGTTCAACTTCTTGTGCTTTGGACAGGTTTCCTAATTCAATAGTGAAGCTGCAAAAAAGAGACGGAAACTTAGATCCTATGAATCAAAAATACAAATAAGAGTTCTCAAATGCAATTTTCTCTGAACTAGGTTTTTGCAAAAGTTACAAAGCTTAGTGAACATAGATCTTGGTCAGGCAAGTAGTGGTACCTAATGTATATACATCATTTGAATCCTTATAGAATGGGGAGTGATATGGGCTCGTTGGCATTTCAATTTAATCAAGCAATACTGAGTAGGCACTATTCCTTCCGGAAGAAAACTTCTCACAATTGCTTGATTTTGACATTTTCATCCTTGTTTTTTTTTCAAATGCTGAATTGAACAAATATAATGACCCTATATCCCAAGGACCTAGTCTTTCATTTGATGTATGGGTTTTACCCTCTCAAGAAATGATACAAAATATCTATAAACACTAAGCAGTGCTGATAAACGTCTATTGTTTTCTGGTTTCCATGGACACCAATTAGTGTATCTAAACATAGACTGCATATTTGAAATCAGCATTACATGTTTGATCGGTGGTAAGAATGCCATCATCCTATCTGCAAAAACAACGATTCTAAATTCTCGACAGGTGTCCTACCTTAATTCAAGTAAAATTTCTGTTCAACTCATTAGAAAGGTCTTGATCACCGTACAATAAAAGCTGCGTCAAAGAATGATTTGAAAGATTGGTAATTTGTACAAATGGTCGTAATAATTCAACAATTACAGCGAGAAGATTTTGTCGCTTAACATCAAAAGAAGGGCAGAGCAACAAGAGGTGTTATGTGTCTTCAATGCCATCGCTTGTTGGGCACATTGGGTTTATGTTATCCCTAAAATTATGCTTTAATTTATGGAAATTTAACTTGCTGAGATCAACCCTGAGTTGTGTGAGGTATGATAATCCTATGGGATCGTGAATTCCAAAGACAGATTTTGCAGGGGGGCGGGTTATCGATAAGAGCTTTTTCTTAAAGCGGCAATAGAAGATGCAAGTTTCAATTCAGTCTCCAGCTTATTCCATTCGCATAAACAGTTTGGATAGAAGGGAGACTTGAATTTTTCTGTCCTTGCCTGATCGCAAAGACGGTACTGCGACTGATGAAGAGCGGGAATTGGATCAACTGTATACTCAAGAATAAGATTATTTACAAAATTTTAGAACAAGGTAAGGGGTCTGCTCCATTTTCGTGAACTCAGTGACTCCAAACAAAGCTCTGTGTACAGCTTCTCTCGAGATGTTCCCCTCCATATACCTGACACATCTAAGGCAGCAGAACACTGTACGGACTCTAGCTTTTCCATTAAATTTGGTATAATAACATGTTGACTGAATTCACATATTTTGGCAGGAATATGGTAAATGGCGTCACCATAGTCTATGGGGGTCGAAAATAGAGCTTATATAATTCATTTAGGGTATGCCTTGGCAAATATTTCGAGAGATATTTCAGCAAACCAATGCCCTTTCTCGTTTTAGAGATCACTGATTTGATATGAGCTGAGAAAGACAGCTTTAAGTCCAGGATAATTCCGAAATGTTTATGTTAATTTACTTTATTGACAGGTACGTTGTTAAAAAGAATCACTGGATGATCAATTTCGAACTTTTTCCTTGAAAATGTTAATTCAACAGCTTGTTTCTGCGGATCAGGATTAAAGGACATTATCCAAGCGTGAGCCCACTGACTTATCAAGTCCAAGTCCAAGTCATGATTCATATCATTGGCAGCTGTACTGGAATTTTCTACCACTGTAAACAATGATGTATCATCAGCAAATAACTTAACATTGCACTGCAAGCCTACAGCTAGATCATTTATACACACAAGAAAGAGCAAAGGACCTAGAATAGAACCCTGGGGCAACACCTGCTGAAATATCTCCACGACTTGTCCATCATTTTGGGACACCCGGTCCATCGTTTTGGAATGATACGCCCAATACATCATTTTGGAACAATACGCCCAATACATCATTTTGGAACAATACGCCCAATACATCATTTTGGAACAATACGCCCAATGCATCATTTTGCAACAATACGCCCAATGCATCATTTTGGAACAATACGCCCAATGCATCATTTTGGAACAATACGCCCAATACATCATTTTGGAACAATACGCCCAATACATCATTTTGGAACAATACGCCCAATGCATCATTTTGGAACAATACGCCCAATACATCATTTTGGAACAATACGCCCACTACATCATTTTGGTACAATACGCCCAATACATCATTTTGGAACAATACGCCCAATGCATCATTTTGGAACGATACGCCCAATACATCATTTTGGAACAATACGCCCAATGCATCATTTTGGAACAATACGCCCAATGCATCATTTTGGAATAATACGCCCAATACATCATTTTGGAACAATACGCCCAATACATCATTTTGGAACAATACGCCCAATACATCATTTTGGAACAATACGCCCAATACATCATTTTGGAACAATACGCCCAATACATCATTTTGGAACAATACGCCCAATGCATCATTTTGGAACAATACACCCAATGCATCATTTTGGAACAATACGCCCAATACATCATTTTGGAACAATACGCCCAATACATCATTTTGGAACAATATGCCCAATACATCATTTTGGAACAATACGCCCAATACATCATTTTGGAACAATACGCCCAATACATCATTTTGGAACAATACGCCCAATGCATCATTTTGAAACAATACGCCCAATACATCATTTTGGAACAATACGCCCAATACATCATTTTGGAACAATACGCCCAATACATCATTTTGGAACAATACGCCCAATACATCATTTTGGAATAATACGCCCAATACATCAGTTTGGAACAATACGCCCAATACATCATTTTGGAACAATACGCCCAATACATCATTTTGGAACAATACGCCCAATACATCAGTTTGGAATAATACGCCCAATACATCATTTTGGAACAATACGCCCAATACATCATTTTGGAATAATACGCCCAATACATCATTTTGGAACAATACGCCCAATACATCATTTTGGAACAATACGCCCAATACATCATTTTGGAACAATACGCCCAATACATCATTTTGGAACAATACGCCCAATACATCATTTTGGAACAATACGCCCAATACATCATTTTGGAACAATACGCCCAATACATCAGTTTGGAACAATACGCCCAATACATCAGTTTGGAACAATACGCCCAATACATCATTTTGGAACAATACGCCCAATACATCATTTTGGAACAATACGCCCAATACATCATTTTGGAATAATACGCCCAATACATCATTTTGGAACAATACGCCCAATACATCATTTTGGAACAATACGCCCAATACATCATTTTGGAACAATACGCCCAATACATCATTTTGGAACAATACGCCCAATACATCATTTTGGAACAATACGCCCAATACATCATTTTGGAACAATACGCCCAATACATCATTTTGGAATAATACGCCCAATACATCATTTTGGAATAATACGCCCAATACATCATTTTGGAACAATACGCCCAATACATCATTTTGGAACAATACGCCCAATACATCATTTTGGAACAATACGCCCAATACATCATTTTGGAACAATACGCCCAATACATCATTTTGGAACAATACGCCCAATACATCATTTTGGAACAATACGCCCAATACATCATTTTGGAACAATACGCCCAATACATCATTTTGGAATAATACGCCCAATACATCATTTTGGAATAATACGCCCAATACATCATTTTGGAACAATACGCCCAATACATCATTTTGGAACAATACGCCCAATACATCATTTTGGAACAATACGCCCAATACATCATTTTGGAACAATACGCCCAATACATCATTTTGGAACAATACGCCCAATACATCATTTTGGAATAATACGCCCAATACATCATTTTGGAATAATACGCCCAATACATCATTTTGGAATAATACGCCCAATACATCATTTTGGAATAATACGCCCAATACATCATTTTGGAACAATACGCCCAATACATCATTTTGGAACAATACGCCCAATACATCATTTTGGAACAATACGCCCAATACATCATTTTGGAACAATACGCCCAATACATCATTTTGGAACAATACGCCCAATACATCATTTTGGAACAATACGCCCAATACATCATTTTGGAATAATACGCCCAATACATCATTTTGGAATAATACGCCCAATACATCATTTTGGAACAATACGCCCAATACATCATTTTGGAACAATACGCCCAATACATCATTTTGGAACAATACGCCCAATACATCATTTTGGAACAATACGCCCAATACATCATTTTGGAACAATACGCCCAATACATCATTTTGGAACAATACGCCCAATACATCATTTTGGAATAATACGCCCAATACATCATTTTGGAATAATACGCCCAATACATCATTTTGGAATAATACGCCCAATACATCATTTTGGAACAATACGCCCAATACATCATTTTGGAACAATACGCCCAATACATCATTTTGGAACAATACGCCCAATACATCATTTTGGAACAATACGCCCAATACATCATTTTGGAACAATACGCCCAATACATCATTTTGGAATAATACGCCCAATACATCATTTTGGAACAATACGCCCAATACATCAGTTTGGAACAATACGCCCAATACATCATTTTGGAACAATACGCCCAATACATCATTTTGGAACAATACGCCCAATACATCATTTTGGAATAATACGCCCAATACATCATTTTGGAACAATACGCCCAATACATCATTTTGGAACAATACGCCCAATACATCATTTTGGAACAATACGCCCAATACATCATTTTGGAACAATACGCCCAATACATCATTTTGGAACAATACGCCCAATACATCATTTTGGAATAATACGCCCAATACATCATTTTGGAACAATACGCCCAATACATCATTTTGGAACAATACGCCCAATACATCATTTTGGAACAATACGCCCAATACATCATTTTGGAATAATACGCCCAATACATCAGTTTGGAACAATACGCCCAATACATCATTTTGGAACAATACGCCCAATACATCATTTTGGAACAATACGCCCAATACATCAGTTTGGAATAATACGCCCAATACATCATTTTGGAACAATACGCCCAATACATCATTTTGGAATAATACGCCCAATACATCATTTTGGAACAATACGCCCAATACATCAGTTTGGAACAATACGCCCAATACATCATTTTGGAACAATACGCCCAATACATCATTTTGGAACAATACGCCCAATACATCATTTTGGAACAATACGCCCAATACATCATTTTGGAATAATACGCCCAATACATCATTTTGGAACAATACACCCAATACATCATTTTGGAATAATACGCCCAATACATCATTTTGGAACAATACGCCCAATACATCATTTTGGTACAATACGCCCAATACATCATTTTGGAATAATGCGCCCAATACATCATTTTGGAATAATACGCCCAATACATCATTTTGGAATAATACGCCCAATGCATCATTTTGGAACAATACGCCCAATACATCATTTTGGAATAATACGCCCAATACATCATTTTGGAACAATACGCCCAATACATCATTTTGGAATAATACGCCCAATACATCATTTTGGAACAATACGCCCAATGCATCATTTTGGAACAATACGCCCAATACATCATTTTGGAACAATACGCCCAATACATCATTTTGGAACAATACGCCCAATGCATCATTTTGGAATAATACGCCCAATGCATCATTTTGGAACAATACGCCCAATACATCATTTTGGAATAATACGCCCAATACATCATTTTGGTACAATACGCCCAATACATCATTTTGGAATAATGCGCCCAATACATCATTTTGGAATAATACGCCCAATACATCATTTTGGAATAATACGCCCAATGCATCATTTTGGAACAATACGCCCAATACATCATTTTGGAATAATACGCCCAATACATCATTTTGGAACAATACGCCCAATACATCATTTTGGAACAATACGCCCAATACATCATTTTGGAACAATACGCCCAATGCATCATTTTGGAACAATACGCCCAATACATCATTTTGGAATAATACGCCCAATACATCATTTTGGAACAATACGCCCAATGCATCATTTTGGAATAATACGCCCAATGCATCATTTTGGAACAATACGCCCAATACATCATTTTGGAATAATACGCCCAATACATCATTTTGGAACAATACGCCCAATACATCATTTTGGAACAATACGCCCAATGCATCATTTTGGAACAATACGCCCAATACATCATTTTGGAACAATACGCCCAATGCATCATTTTGGAACAATACGCCCAATGCATCATTTTGGAACAATACGCCCAATGCATCATTTTGGAACAATACGCCCAATACATCATTTTGGAACAATACGCCCAATGCATCATTTTGGAACAATACGCCCAATGCATCATTTTGGAACAATACGCCCAATGCATCATTTTGGAACAATACGCCCAATACATCATTTTGGAACAATACGCCCAATACATCATTTTGGAACAATACGCCCAATGCATCATTTTGGAAAAATACGCCCAATGCATCATTTTGGAACAATACGCCCAATACATCATTTTGGAACAATACGCCCAATACATCATTTTGGAATAATACGCCCAATACATCATTTTGGAACAATACGCCCAATACATCATTTTGGAACAATACGCCCAATACATCATTTTGGAATAATACGCCCAATGCATCATTTTGGAACAATACGCCCAATACATTATTTTGGAATAATACGCCCAATACATCATTTTGGAACAATACGCCCAATACATCATTTTGGAATAATACGCCCAATACATCATTTTGGAACAATACGCCCAATGCATCATTTTGGAACAATACGCCCAATACATCATTTTGGAACAATACGCCCAATACATCATTTTGGAACAATACGCCCAATACATCATTTTGGAATAATACGCCCAATACATCATTTTGGAACAATACGCCCAATGCATCATTTTGGAATAATACGCCCAATGCATCATTTTGGAACAATACGCCCAATACATCATTTTGGAATAATACGCCCAATACATCATTTTGGAACAATACGCCCAATGCATCATTTTGGAACAATACGCCCAATGCATCATTTTGGAACAATACGCCCAATACATCAATTTGGAACAATACGCCCAATGCATCATTTTGGAACAATACGCCCAATGCATCATTTTGGAACAATACGCCCAATGCATCATTTTGGAACAATACGCCCAATACATCATTTTGGAACAATACGCCCAATACATCATTTTGGAACAATACGCCCAATACATCATTTTGGAACAATACGCCCAATACATCATTTTGGAACAATACGCCCAATGCATCATTTTGGAACAATACGCCCAATGCATCATTTTGGAACAATACGCCCAATGCATCATTTTGGAACAATACGCCCAATGCATCATTTTGGAATAATACGCCCAATACATCATTTTGGAACAATACGCCCAATACATCATTTTGGAACAATACGCCCAATACATCATTTTGGAACAATACGCGCAATCAAAATCACAGCTTTTAATTATTCTTTTGAAACTATTCAATTTCTGGGACTCTTTTAAGGAGATCCATATCTTAGATCCAAGAAATCGCGCATTTTCAATACCATACTACCCTGTTGTGTTTGGTTTTGGTGCCAAAATATTTTTGCCACCACGAAGGGTGTATGGAGTATCTTTCTCTACAAAGCTGATTTAGCAAGACAGTAACACAAAACACTTTTACGAATATCAGAATACCGGATTTTATGTCAGAAATCTTCAAGTCAATGATTACCTTTGATTAACATAAATATCTGAATTGATTAAACTAAAATGCCAGGATGATTTTTTCAGTTGATAAAATTTAGTGTAATTAAATCCTGGTGCAGTAGTGTCCCGCATATAAGAAACAACTTTTTCAATTTCAGGTCTGATGCGTTTCTTATACAATGAGATAAACTTGCAAATCAGGGTAAAGTTTCTTATTACCAAAATCATATACTATTGAACCAGACATGATCTCTATTGATGATTATCATTTTGAATTGTATTTGTAAATTTTCACTTCCAGAAAATGCTACAGTTATTTCAGGAAGGTGCTTTTTGCATACAAAGTAATTTTGTTCATTTGAATAGGTACAGTTCAATACAACTGGAAAGCTGAAAAATTCCAAGGTTTCAATCCATAGTTTTTGAATAAGAAACAAGCATTTTTTCAGACCTGAGCAAGTTTCTTATAAAATGGGGTATTATTTTGAAAATCAGGGTCTGTGTTTCTTAAATTTGTGTTTCTTATATGCGGGACACTACTGTATTTTAGTTTAATCAATACAAAAATTTATGTTTGTCAACTGAAACTATTGCCGCATGGCAACCTCAAGATTTTATTGAACTCAATAATTTCCTTCCAAATCGACTGTTCCATCTTGCTTGGAGGCTCACGATTATAATTTCATAAGCGGCCTTCTTCAATCTTTACATATACACCTTCATTATCAAATGAAACTATTTGCCTCTGTTTCTGTTGTCTTGCTTTCTTCTTCCTAAGAATATAAAGTGATACCAAACTGATGCATGTTGATCCCAACTCAAAAAATGAGTATACTGATGCACCAATCCAAAGGCCTATGATTCCACCAAGGTCACTGATAACTTTGCTTTCGCCATAGGTGGGTATTTGCTCAATCGTTTCTACCGTGAAATCTTCGAAATATATCTGAAGACGTAAAAAGTTATCTTTAATTAATTCCCTTGAGCAGTTTTGTTTGGAGACTTGCAGCAAACTAGAACACAATGATGACAGCTGGCTGTTAGCAGGCCAACGATAATTTATATCTCTGCTCGTTGCATGCATGTGGGCACTCGCAATTGCTTGTGACATTGGAACGAAAATCGTATTGAAAGGCGCAGTCCAGTTCTTCAAATGTTCGAGGGATTCTGTGATTTAATGGTTCATTTTGTAAAACCTGTGCCAGTTTCCTCCCTTCATCTACTGTAACAGCTTTGCAATATTTCATCTTCACTCTCATTTTGCAAATAAACTTGCATAGTTCACTTGAATATTTCAAACCCTTTCGAAGAGGTATTCCAATGATCTTTTCTGCATCTTCCTCGCCAGCGCATTTATCGGGATATGGGGATGGCAAGCGCACTACTTTCTGTTTCTTCATTTTGATACTTGTTAATGTCCCCGGGGAAATCAGTGTCGTGTGCGAGTCAGCAAAGTATTCAATATTTTCTTTGCTATCGTGAATTGTCACCTTGACGCCTACGGGAGAATAGATTTCATCATTGCTAAAGTAATCAAATTGCTTGTAACTATCTTGATAAAGATTGATAATCACTTGCAAACCATGATCCGGGCCTAGATTCTTCTGCCTTCGAAACACATTCAATTTAAAAGTGAAGCAGTTCCCCAGCAACCAGGATGATGAAATTTGAAAGTCTTCTCGAAACTTACATTTGCGATTTGCAAAACTACATGATCTTTCATCCACGAGAAACTCTTTAATAGAAATTCCATAACTTTGAAGAGCCGATGAATTAAAATTGAATCCCAGATGTATGCTTTTCATGTATTCATTCGTGACAAAAGACTTGAACGATTTGTTAAATGATAGCGTGCTGCAAAGTGTAACGGCTGGGAAGACCATGCTCTGGAGTGTCATTGTACCTCGAGTTGTAACGACAGCATTTCGTGCATATTCTTTGAAAATTTGCTGAATTTGCCAGACTAATAACCCAAAAACACTTAAAAACACCAACAGCCAGAGTATCTTCATATATATGTTCCTTCCAGAGTAGATAGAAGAAAGACCGTGGATGGTCGTAGATTGAAAGTAATTTGAGACAATCGATTTCGCTGTAATTTCTTCTCCATTTTCGTCGATGATCGTTTCAGTTGTCCCAAGCTCAATATTGTACTGCCTATTCTGCCTTTTTTGCAAGCTTTGTTCCATATTTTCCATTGTTTGTAATTCAACCCAGATATTCCTCAGTAAGACCGAGAAATCTTCAAAATAGAAACAGCAATAATTTCATTATAATTATGTTTTCTTTGACCAGTCGTATCGTCGTTGATGTAAATTAGATGGCGTGCGTGCCTAATTATTTGACATTTGAACTCAATTTTATTCTTTATTCAGCAATAGAACTGTTTTGCAATGGAGCTTTTTCTGCTAACGTATCACTAATGATTAATTAATGCGTGCTATTATTTTGTTGTAGGTGGAGGCATAGGAATCAAAATTTTTTGCTAATTTTTGCTCGCGGCTAATGGCTGGAACCTCAAAAGCCCCTTTTCACGGGCCAATCAGACAGCGAATAAGCGAAGAAGAGAAGAGGGAAAAAACCAGTGAATATTTTTCTAAATGCTACCTACCTTCATAAGCCTCATTGGTTTATGTGTGAATTGAAGAGACCATGACTCCTGGAAGCCTGGAGTTATTTTCTAATTCATTGCATTCAACCGAAAATGACTTTATTTATTAACTAAACTACAATACACAGATAGTAGTGAGGTCAGTCTAGCAAGATTCTATATATGTGTGCCAAATAGAGCAAACACAGAAAGCACATTATTCCCAGCTCTCGTACGTTCATTTGATACATGTAACCTGCATCTCTGGAAACAGGGAGGGGATGGGCAGGAGGGATCCTATCTTTCATCTATCGACCTGTGATTCTCCACGCCTTGAAGAGCTTTCTATATTTGCCTACTAAGCACGCCTCCACGGAGAGCGTGCAACAGTATTCCCTTAAGGAACTTAACGATGCTACTACAAAACTGTTAATAAATTCCTTTATTTTAACCGGCATTCAAACTTGTATAGCCAACCATCTGGGCAGTAGATTTTTTCAAAGATTCTGGAAATTTTCCTGCAGTTTTTTGTCCTGAGTGCGTTTTATAACATTTAGAAAATCCTCGCATGTTCTGTCTCCCCTTCGCTTATTCGCCGTCTGATTGGTCCGTGAGAATGAGGCATTGAAGGTTTACGGGCAATTGGCTATGAGCAAGAATTGGTGGAAACATTTGATTCATATGCTGTGCGTGCCTAATTGTTTTTACACTTATACTATGCTATGCGTACCTAACTCAATGTCATTCACTATTCAGCAATATAACTATTCAGAATATTGTTTTTCTGCTTTCGTGTATCACTTATGATTAATTGATGCATTCTTGTATTTTCTTATCCGTGGATGAATTTGACAGATCTGCTCTATTATAGATTTTGAAATATACATTTTGAACTTTTCATGAAGTTTTCTTACAGTGTGAATAGAAAATAGATCATAGATTGTAGATCATACATCGTAGATTATAGATCAAAATTGAAAGTAACTGGAACGTCAATTGAAAGTGGCTGGAAACACTAACTTCGCTGCCATTCCTTCTTCTTCTTAGCCGATGATCGTTTTGGCTGTTCGAAGCTCATTCTTATTACTTTGTATTTCGAAGCCTGATATTCTTCAGAGAGACAGACTTATTTTTTATGATCCAGTTTCCTCGAACAAGTTGTGTCGTACTTTATGTAATTCTTTCTGTGCGTGCCTAATTATTTTGACACTTGAACTGTCTATTTTCTATTTAGATGAGAATGAATTTGATCAAGGATCAGGAGTTAGCCCTTTTATGCCCAAAATTTTGAAAAAGTTGTCAAAAAAATATTTTTTTTAGCATATTTTTCCATCGACTAACATGACTTTTTCACATGTTTTCCCTCCTTAGCTTTTCTCAATACAAAATTCCTATTGATTTATTCAAACTCCCATTGCCAAATGACATGCAAATATTTAGTTGAAAGGCAGAAACACCGCAATACAACAAAAACAACAGCAAATGGTTGAATAAATTTTATGCAAATGAGAATGTAAATGAGAATACAAATATTTGAGACAAATTTTATGGTACTGAGCAAGGCATAGAAAAATTTTGATTTAATCTGCTTCAACTGACAGGTTTCAGCTTGAGAATAAACCTAAGAAACATACTTTTTAATCTTCACTCAACGTTATCTCGATCATTATCCACTGACCATTCCAGAGAAGTGACAGCACAGGGATTCCTCTCTTTTTCAATGCACAATATTTATTATGAAAAGGCTGTCAAACATCAAACAGTTGCCGCATTCTCATCTAACAATGGCTCATTTACAACCAAGGAGACAAATCCAGACCAAGCAAGCTAGGGAGTCGCGTGGAATATGTTTAAAAATGTGTTGCCAAATGGCAACGGTGGAATGAAAGGGTTAAGGATTCTTGGAGGAAACACTTTTAGAATATCTGGTGTAGCCTGAGAACGGTCAAACCGGTCTTGACAAACTAAATATTTGTATCTATAAATTTGGCATGCTCAGATTAACGTTACGCTTTATCCACGAGTCTGGTCGGTTTGATTAAGATTTATTGAGACTTCAGCTATGCACTAAGCAACCACCAAGTCCCTTATCGTTAATGTTTCTTTTCTTTGTAAATTCTGTTTCTCGTCAGGTGTCAGACATTTGATATACTTTAACCCTATTCTACATGGGTAAATCAAGCACCACTTTCTCATGGGGGGGGGGCTAAAAAGCCCCCCCCCCATATTTTCTAAGCAACCGTAATGCCGATGGCAACGCAGTTTGGTACACATAATTACTAGGCAATTATGATTTCAAAAATAGCATCATATACTAATTAATCACATGATATGTTGCTAGGCAACGCAAAAACAATGGACATTTGCTGATTTTGGCTCTCCTCCTAAAACTTAATATTTTAAACAAGAAATTGTCAATAGATAACTTTAAAGTTATAGATATGATACATATTGATCGTTCTTACTGAAAACTGTCAAAAATTCTAATTTTGGAATTCTATTTTTATCACGACTGTCAATCAAAGTCATGGTTGATACCTAAATAAATTAGCTGAGGCTTTATTGGCATTTTAAACAAATTTTTAGTAATAACAACGATATAAAATTGATCTTAAATTCTTAATTGGTCAATTTTGATCATAATACACTAATTATTTCATATGTTTATTATAAATATGACTTCATATATAAGTATGACGTCATGCATATTAGATTTTGCTGACGTAAGCAAAATACACAAATGTATATATCAAATGAAAGTAAATTTCAAGACAAACTGATTAGTACCAATTGCATTGAAATCAGATGCGTACGAGGAAAGCTATGCATGTTTTACTGCTTTTTTGAAAGAACTGTTGCCAAATATGGGCATATCATAGTCAAGTGACCAATTATATAACAATGAACTATTGTTAATTTAATGCAACATTAAATTTGAACAAGAGTCACCTTAGTTCCAGTCATTTATCATGCTTAGTTTAGTAATTACAGGGAGTTTAGTTGGGGGGCCTTTTTGCCCCCCCCCCCCCCCGTGTAGAATAGGATTAAAAACAATATTGAGGTGCGCTCGTGACATCATTAAATTAATCGCAACCCTGACATGACATCTGATGTGAGACAGAATCTGTTGCAGTATCCATGAATTTTTGTTAGTTTGTAGCGTGACTGCATACAGTTTAACATTTCGTGTCTTTGTATTTTGACTATTGGGTATTCATTGTGGTTCGCTTCCCATACCATCGTACCTGTAGTTTTTGTATAGTAATTAGAAAGGTATACGATATATTGTGGTAATCAGTTGCAAGAAATCTGATGAGTAGGTACGATCATACAGACTACCCTCATATTTTTTATAAGAAACTAAGGTCCGGGGCTGGTAGGCAGTTTCTTAGATTTTTGGGCCATTTTGCTACAAAGAGTTTCTGATGGGTTTCTTATATTTTTAATGCTGGAAGTGTAGAGTTAATTTTGTTTTGTCTAAAGGACTCCCAAATTACTTAGTAAGATCTGAAAACAATAAAATAACATAATTTGCTCTCAAAATAATGCCCAAAACAGTTGCTATAACTGTACAGTGTCAAAACATTTTGAGTGTGATGGGAAAATTAAAACTGTAAATTAAAAGAATTTCTTAGCCTTTTCAATTCAGGTAGGATTGTTTCTTAACTTTCGAGAAATTGAGCCTACCGTTTCTTATAAGCGGCTTCTTTTATAAAAAAGGAGTGTTAGCTTTTATTTTACTCACCTGGTACTTTCATCTCTTTTTAGATGAAGTTGAGAAAAGCAAAGGTGCCACGCTGGTACACTGCGTAGCTGGTATCAGCAGGTGTGCAATTTAATCTGTTTGTACTACCGGGTGTCCCAACAAAAATTACTCCCGTTTGAAAAATCACCAAAATTTGATTACATGACCGATCCTCAATTTTCTTTTTTTGCCAAGTAGATCAAGGACCACATTATTTTCTCAGACATAGCTGATCTTGTAATTGGTTTGAAATTAGCAAATTTAGCTCTTTTTAGGGCTACCTGGTTTTGAATCATGCTGCAAAAGAGCATTTATGCTTGCCAGATCAATTCCTTTGTGCATATAACGCTTCTAGTTTGGTCATAAATGACAGAAAGAAATGCACACTATCATTGGAGACTTCGATGACGATGAAAAATCTGAAAATTTTGACTGTTAGGCAAGATTGAGCATTTTGCTTAAAAAGTATAGCTCAAAATAAGGTTTTTCAGCGTGTAATTTTTTCTACCTGGTTGCATCAAAAGCAAACATTTTAGCATCTATAAATATTTTTGGGTCTGTGACAAAACAAGTCAAAAAGAAAATTTTATCAAAGGTTTGATAATCAATTTTTGGTGATTTTTTAACGGGAGTACTTTTTTGGGACACCCGGTACGTTTTATTGCTTGGATGACATTGGAGTAAAAACATGTTAGAAGCAGAACCACATGGTGCTTCAGAAAAAACTCAATCCAAATCCAACAATATTTGAAAATCTTATAAAAATTATACGAGTTCAGTTAATTTATTGTATACCATCTGAAAATAATATGTTTCTCATTCCTAGCGATACAGCATTACCCCGCCACTGAGAAATTGACTTTTAAGATAGTGCAGCCTGCCAGATGGCACCATGGCCATTTTCCAACATTTGGTTTGATATAACATTTATATGATATCTCTAAGAAACAAAACAGCCTGGTTTTACAAAATGAGTTTCTTAGTGGCGGTCTGTAGTTTGGATACCTTCATTGAATTCTTTATTGCTTTATTAATGTTGTAGTGAATATGGCCTATTTTAAAGCTTTTATGTCGTTATAAATAGTAAAATTCTTAGCCTCAATTTAGACGAGACGGTCATCAAATCCGTTTATTTTCCGTTTCAAGCAAAGTTACAGAAAGCAAACATCAAATGGAAACCGCGCTAATGCTCATGACCGTCCGCTACGCAGAAATCACGCTACTGCATAATGTCTTCCATTGGCCGTGAGACCTTTATACAGCGACATGAACGCTTTAAATGCAGCAAAGTGGTAGGAAATCTGCATAGGCAAGAACTCATATTAGCGAGAGCTTGTTTTATTAGTTTTGATAAAAACATCTCATTGAAATAAATTTGTTTCCCCTGCCTTAGGGCATCATGTCAATGCTTCTAGGCCTGAAATGTTTTGACAAAATCTGTTTGGACATTTTTTGGGTAAAAAGGTGTTTTACCCCATTCTGTATTCGAAATTGGGCATTTGTACTAAAATATCAATTAAATGATAAACAATGTCATTGATGCATCCAAATTGCATATTTTTAGGAAGAAGAAAAACTGTAATTTGAGATCGTATACATTAAATTTGCTCAAATCTTAATATCTCTTTAAGGTTTTCAATTACAGTTGGGTTGCGTTTTTTTTAAAACACCCTGTAGTGTTAAAAAGTGATCAACAAAGATGAGATGAACAGCCTTTAAATGGGCTCCGTCGCCAAGTTGTAAATCAATTTGTAACACCATTGTGTTAGGCACGTGTCCATTGCTTTCTGCAGTTTGTTCGGTTACTTCACCCAAGCTACCAAAAGTAACCGTCTAGAATCTTCTTATATACGAGCAATTGTAAGGGATCTGAATGTCTGGTTTGCGCCAGAATTCCCGCCAAAAACAATTCTAGTATTGTGCATATGTAATTTTGCGTTATCGCAAATCTCACCTGACTTCTAATTTGAGTCAGAATTTAGGCGTTTCGGACAGCCTTTATATTCTGTTTTTATTCGTAACGCATGATTCACATAAGCTACCAGTAGAGAAGGTCAATACAGGCATTTTCTCCATGTTTTTGTTAATGACTCCGTGCTACCAAGTTTGTAAATCTTTATGATCTATGCACAGGAAAGCCCAGGCGGTTGATTGAACGATATTAAGTTTAAAACTTCAAAATAGTTAATTGTAATACCTTTGTGTCTTATCTGTTGCACTTCTCTACGGAATTAAATCGCAAAGTGTCGCAGAGTGTCGCAGAATTTTGGTTTGCTGAACTGTGCGACTCTCTGCGACAGGACGTTTCCATTGGTCGCAGAGTGTTGCAGAATTTCGGTGCCATGTTTCAAAGACAATAAGGCGGGAATTTTGGAAACAGATCAACATCACGTGACTCTTTTGTTCTGGGATCGCAATTGGTCGCAGAACTTTAGGACAGGTGTTTCCATTGATCACATAGTGTCGCAGAGTGTCGCAGAGATAGAAAATTTTCTATCTCTGCGACACCGATCGCAGAGTGTCGCAGAGTGTCGCAGAGTGTCGCAGCATTTTAGTACAGCAGTTTCCATTCGTCGCAATGTGTTGCAGAACCAAAATTCTGCGACACATGCGACACTTGCGACACTTTGCGATTTAATGAGAACGAGGCTTAAAACTACGCCTTCCTGTATAAAGTAAATTGGAAGGTGTAGTGTTACTTCACATCGAACTCTCGTATTCGAAGAATTACGCAGTACAGAAGTTAACAAAGGAAACACAATGCAGCCGTAGAGAAGTGCAACAGATAAGACACAAAGGTATTATTACAATTAACTATTTTGAAGTTTTAAACTTATTATCGTTCAATCAACCGCCTGGGCATCCTGTGATCTATGTTGCTCATTTTTAAATCACAGATCTGCTTCTCTCGTCCTTGCCTTTCTGATGAAATATAAGAAGATGACTCTCCGGGAAGCTCATAGATTCCTAAAGTCTAGGAGAAGAATTGTCCGACCGAACCCCGGGTTTTGGATGCAGTTAATCGAATATGAAAGACAACTGTTTGGGAAAAACACAGTCGAGATGATTTCATGTCCTGCCGGTGAGATTTTAATTTTCAAATAGTGAAGCTAGTACATTCCTTATTTCTTTTAATTTTCCTCGAATTTACAACCTGGTTTCCATGAATTATTCCGAACAAGTTTTTTTAAAGACACTTCCTTTCAACATTTCTTTTGGCAACTCGCATTGTAGGTTCAACTTAGAAACAATACATGCCCTAGTTTCGTTGTTTTACTGAACGGATACAGCAACAACTGTGACTCGTTTATGTGCACTTGTAGAAACGGATTAGCCTCGTACTGATTCGATAGGCCTAAACAATTTGGCGGAGATCATCTGGTATTTTTCTCCAAGCCACCTAGCCTAAAACGCCAAGAAAGCTGTTTTCCAGAACTGCTGTACCATAAAAGTAGCAGTCACTATATAGATAAATGTTTCTTCGGGCCATAATTGCAAAAATGCATTCTTCTGAGACATCTTCTGATTAGATCACAATGGCGGCAAACATTTGTCACCGTTTGAAGGTTTTTTCTTTATGTTACAGCTCTATGTAAATAAGGCCCTCGTTATAGTGAAAGCAACAGAATCCATTCCTAAGCGAAAGTTGGGGTCGTACAGGGTGTCCCAAAAACATTGTGCCCCGTTTGTCTGAAGATTGCGACAAAACGGCAATAGATTGTCGCCAAACTTTTGCATGGTGGTGCTCTTCAGATGTTCAATTAAAGTTTGCCACCATCCCCATGAAAATCCGTTGAAAAATGATGGAGGTATGACCTTCAGGAGACCAAATTTGCCCGATCACTGAAACCAGCGGTCGGCCATTTTGTCTTAATATTTTGCATTGATGAATAGCTTCATGGATTGAAAATGAAACAGCAGCCTCCAGTGTCATAGCTCTCGTGAAAATTCCGATAATTCTCGGAGAGTTCCACTATTTCTGACCTCACAGAAATTATTTCTTACCTCACGTGAAGATACTCATCATTGCAAAATAGTAAGACAAAATGGCCGACCGCTGGTTTCAGTCATCAGCAAGTTTGGTCTTCTGAAGGTCATAGCTCCATCATTTTTCAACGGATTTTTACGGGGATAGTAGCAAACTTTAATTAAACATCTGAAGAGCACCATCATGCAAAAGTTTGGCGAGAATCTTTTGCCGTTTTGTCGCAATCTTCAGAAAAACGGGGCACAATTTTTTGGGACACCCTATAGTTTAGAGAGGATAGGTTCGGCTAGATGTTCCGCCCTGGTTTTCCAACATGGCTCTAGTCTTTTTTAAATACCAAAAATTTCGACGGATAAAACTTCAGCATGAGAGCATCCTTGCTCCGGGGTTGAAGCATTTGATCTCAAATGTATGAGGGTGTCCATCCAGGTTAAAGAGGTTCTTGCGCTACTATGTGCGAGTAAATTAGGGACATTGTCTGAGAGCAAATTAACATGAAAGCAATAGCAAAATTTAAATGTACTTATCGAATAAAGAGTTAATCTAATTGGATGAAACCAGTAAGCCAATCTCTCACGGATATCTGATATTCAATGTCATTTGCATTTTTCATTTCAGCGCAAGCAAAAAAGTCTTCAGAGGAAGCTAATGGTAAGTCAGCATAACCAATTAATTACTCTGTTCTTCCCGGAAGTGGCAAACGAGAAACACTAGATAACGCATACCTGGTTGCATAACTATTAGAGTCGGGTCCTGGGGGAACACGGAACTTCTTTCCATGGGAATTTACCCTAGTTAAGAATTGCGCAGGCTATTTCTGCATGTTTTGCAATTAACAAAGTGAGGTGAAAAAGCTCGATCGACTAATCCACCTCAGCGCCATTAAATCGGTGTAAAAAGATGGGTTTAAAATGACTTGAAACTTTACCTACTTATCTATAATTCTGCTATCGGACTCTTCAAAAAACTTGAATATTTTATTAATTACGTCGTACTCTATGTTTCAACTCATTTGAGCATGTGAAATCGTCAAATTTCTAAATCATCAGCAAAAAAAGCGATAGACTTTTACTTGATAACATGTTGTTGACATCCATAAACTATGGTTTTCTTGGAAATCACTTCATATTTCATGAAAAAAGCATTTAATGGTTTTCGACAATTTACCAAATTTCTTAGAGAAGAGAAATATTCTAATTCTGAAAGAAGATTTTAGAGATGTCGAATGGTAGAATTAAAGCGACAGCTAAAGTTTCTTTGAAGTTATTCAGTCCAAAAGGTCATAATTTGACACAGACCTTTTTAAAAATTGTAATCTATGCTGTTATAGTCAGTTTAAAAGTTTGTAATAACGAATTACGTGAGACACTACATACGACTAGTGTTTGATGTTGATACGGCAAGGTAGAAAAATTGCACGTTGAAAAACCTTATTTTGAGCTATAGCTTTTAAGCAAAATAATCAATCTTGCCTAAGATCGAAACTTTCAGATCTTTTATCAGCATTGAAGTCTCCAATGATAGTACGGATTTCTTTCTGTCATTTTTGACCAAACTAGAAGCTTTACATGCACAAAGAAATGGATTTGGCAGTATGATTCAAAACCAAGTATCCCTAAAAAGAGCTAAATTTGTCAATTCCCTAAGCCAATTACACAATCAGCTATGTCTGGGAAAATAAGTTGGTCATTGATCTACTTGACAAAAATAAATTGAAGATCGGTCCTGTAATCAAATTTTGGTGATTTTTCAAACGTGAGTACTTTTTTGGGACACCCGGTACATATATAAAAAAAACATTTGTTGGATCAATACTTGAGACGGTTTAATAAGGGACATCAGGCAAATGATGATAATGATAAACAATCAGAATGCCGGCCGAAAGAAAATCAAAGACAACAACCGTCCCCACCACTGCGCCCCACTTAGAGTCCCCATCGCTCAAGACACCATCAACGGGTCAAGGTCTCTTTCCACCATATAGTTGATTTTAATGGTTGATAAAGGTCAAACGGAACTATGTTAGCAATTGTATATCTGTCTCTCTTAGTCATGATCCCAGATGTCTATAAAGATGAATACAAGAACATGATAATCTAAGAAGATGATGCTTCAATGAAGTCAGGTAATCTAATTTCCTGTCTACCTAGGAATTACCGATGCCCTCTAGAGGGTCATCCCCTTAAAGGTAATGTTTCCATGCAAATTGGTCTCCGGGATGAAGGCATTTTTCAACTAAAATTGAGATCAACTAAATCCAGAGCAAAAAATCAAAATCAAGAGCAAGATCAACTAACATTTCGTTTCAATCACGTATTAAAGGGGCAGTCAGACGCGAAACACAGGTAGCAGATTCTGCGTGTCACAATCCAATTCGTATAGGTCTAAATACCAAAACATGTCTACTGTACCTCTTTGTTCGCTGTAATTCTGATGAAATTAATTGAGCAATGAGTCCAGTAGTGTTTGAGAAGGTTCTATTCACCTTTCGGTTTCACCAAGCATCATAAATCTGACCCAAAAACCATACTCTTTGGTGAGTTTCTTGCCCACTTCGACTTGTAGATTATCTCTTCGCAGCTTCAAAGTTGCTTCAGCAAGATCGCTGTTTACGACTTTCAGGAATTTGGAATAGACAAAATAACTTTGCAAATACATGAAATCGACATAGACGAACAATATCCGTCAATTAAATCCTTGAGATTGTCAAGAACAATGTCGATGGAGATGGATTGAAATGTACGATAATCCCATTCAAAATCTCCATTGACGAGTCGATACTAAGCCTATGAACTTTTCATACAAATGCAATGAAAATGTCCCGCGCAACGTCACATCTGACTGCCCCTTTAAAGGTTGCTTTATGACGGCTATTGAAATCTAGCAAACAGACATTCCACAAAACAAAGAGCAGATAAAGAAAACTTTGTTCCACTGCCAGTGACGTTTCATGACTGTTTGATCCCAAAATATTGTTTACAGCGATTTTCTCTATTCTTGTGATCAGTTTGAATGTCAACCAATCATGTGCCGATGATTTGATGGATATTGGCATGTCAGATAAGGGCCCTCCTTATATTTGGACACATTGCCTTTAAGCTTGGTTGAAAATAGAGTAGGAATGCATTAGAAAGTGTTAGAAACTAGCACGGTCGATATTATTTTGACTCAAAGACCTTGGCTTGCACCAGAATAAGATTGCGTCAGAAATGCGATCAATATGCGACAACAAAATGCTTCGAAAGTATGTAAGCCTCAATTTCGAAATTTTTCGATGCCTTTCGATTTATTTTGGCTCGAATCAACAAAGTTTTGCTTCTGTTTGGAAGTATTTTTACAACATCCATCATAGATTGGAGAATCTTTTTGGCTCATGTCACAATGTGACAAGATTGTCAAGACAGTAATAATACTTGAGTCTCGAAAAGATAACTCGTGTAATTCAGATCATCATACAAAATGAAAACAAGAAAAATGACAGGCACGAAATAAATACAATGAGGCTGGAGCGAGATACGTTTTGAATCAGTTTAGAATGAGTTGAAGACTACAGTAAAAACCCGCATATAAGAACCTTACATTTTGAAATCACCCTGTTTAGGTCCTTATGCATATGATACTATTCTTGAATACAGGATGGAAGGTTCTTAAATAGGTTCTTATCAAAAAGATTAATCACAAATCTTCGGAAATTTAGGCCAAATAAAAGAAAACAAGGTTTTCACATACTCACTATCATGACACAATTTTACAAAGAACAACCTTGTTTACCTAGCCTTATCTGTATCAAATCCATTCATACAAGGAATTTTCACATACGCTTTGTATCTTCTTAAGTATTTGGCTAAATTTTTTGAAACATTTTATCACATATTACCAGCTAGTAGTTTACATTTAACTTTTTTTAGAGAAGAAGCCTCCTTGAATTTCAGGATGAATATGTTCTTCTGTAATAGGGTGAAATTAGAACATTTTAGGCCTTAGGTTCTTATAAGTGGATGGTTCTTATATGCGGGTTTTTACTGTATGCGATACACGTTTTTTTTTTATAAGAAACTTGGATCAGCACTTAGTACTAAAAGTTTCTTAAAATCGCATGACAATTTCGGTGTTTTAGTAGTAAAAGTTTCTTAATCAGTTTCTTATTTTTTGGGCCTAAAATTGCGGTATTGTTCGAAGTTGAGCCTTCTTCTCGAGAAAGGGCTTCCATTTTGCATTGACATTGTCATCAAGAAGAAGCCATGCACATCAAGGCAAAAATTTACCAATTTTGCAGTTAAAAAGTCAAGAAACGACGAATGTGCCTTTGTTAGAAAGACGTGGAATAAGAGAGACACAAAGAAATACAGTTTTAGAGTTTCTTAACTGTTCTTGAGCGTAGTACTAGAGTTTCTTAATTTTTTGGTCATCGTAGTACTAGTTTCTTATAAACCAGTTTCTTATAAAAAAAAACGTGTATCACAGTTCCGTCGCCTTTTTTTACTTCTGTTTGAACCAAGCATCGGGGATTCCTCGGAGTCTTCGATGATTGGATATCTTTCAGATATACTCAACATTTTTGACTGAGATTGACTAATGTTAATTTCATTATGATTTTAGTATATTTTTATTTGCAACTTGTGAATTGACTTTAAGTCAAACTAAATTTTATTTTTAATGGGGAAATGTTCAGAATTGTATCATAGATGTTTGAATTTTATTCTATTTTATGAGTAAATGTGCATGGTAGTCTAAAAGTAGGAACTTTGACTTTGTTAGTATCGATTAAATTTCGACTGCATATTTGAGGCCATATGTAACGGGCGAGCCAGAAAAAGATTCTGCTTTTGAACATTCACTGCACTAATAGTACATGACAGATGTAAAAAATTGAAATTCTAGTTTGAAACCAAAAGACCAAACTATTGTCTTTATGTTTCTCGCGTTTTTTAGCACTGAAAACATAAGTAAATTTGACTTTAGTCACATTTCTTGGTTGCGAGAAAAGAGACCGAAACAAGGGTGGCGCCAGAAATCTTCCGACAGGGGGGCTGGAACTTCCGACAGGGGGGCTAAAATGGCTAGAAAATGCAGTTTTCGTACGTTATTTTGCCAAATTTCCTCCGACAATAACCCAAAATTTCCTCCGACGGGGGGGGGGAGCTAGATACTTCCGACGGGGGGCTGTAGCCCCCTAGCCCTCCCCTGGCGCCACCCCTGGCCTGAAAAAAGAGCCCAACACACTTGATCTAATTAAACTTGACGAAAGAGTCTTCCCACTTACAAGAAAGACTATGCAAGGGCATTTCACCATTTTCAGGAGATATAAAAAATAAACCTTCAAATAAATACTGAAGATACCGCAGAAATAAATTTAGTGATGATATCTCTCATCCTTTAACTCGTAATTTCTTTGTGTTACTCTATGCGAAGAGTTTCATTATGATTTGATCAAGTGTGTTTGGTGTTTGCAGGAATTTTGCAACCACGAAATGCTCGTAAAGGTGAATTTACATGTATTTCGAGTGCTCATAAGAACTGAAGGAAAACTGCGAAAATGCCTCAATCTCTTGGCTATCAAGCAGAATCTGCTATAGTCTGGTCGAAACATAGATGAAGTTAATGAAGATATCATAGATGATGAAGATATCAAAAATGTTGCAAAAAGGATGTTCACTATAAATTTATACTTCACTATAAATTCACACAGGGGTGTGCGCCGCCAGGATTTTGTGACCCAATCCAAGATATTGATACCCTATCCCAGAATATAGGTCAGATATTGATACCCAATACCAGAATTTTGATGAAGTAGCAAAAATCAATTCAACGTTAATAGCATTCAATTTCAATCAAGGCGAAAGAACGGATTTCCTCTCAGCTATGGTCACAAGCAGCACAAATCTGTTCTGAATCAATGGGGACATTCAACACCCATTGCCAGAATTCTTAGTATAAAAGTTAATCCCAATCACAGAAAATTCCAATTGAAAGTATACCCAATCACAGAAAATGTCCAGTAAAAGTATACCCCATTCCCAGAATTTTAAGGACAAAAATTTCCCAAAATTAGCGCACATCCCCGTCTGACCCGATAATGAAGTACCCCCCCCCCCCCCCACCCCGGGAGCAGAAGTGCGATAATTCCAATCCATCAAGTTCTTTCAAAGGAGGGATCTTTTGTCTGGCTCACCCGGTAACTTGCGAATTTAGTTTGCCGTGACGGCTTTATGTGGCTAGATTCCTTTCATACGGCTCAAATCTTTGCTGGTTACCAATCATGTTACTCATGAATCTCCAAATCGTCCAACTTAATTGATTAATGTAATGTGACTTAGCAGCAAAGAAGGGGAATTTTGCTTGCTGTAAATATTATAGCTTAACTAAATTGCAAACTGTCATAATATAAACAAAAGAAAGAAAATTTCTTTGGGTGTTCATTTTTCACCTCCTGTGTGACTGCTATCGGGGTAGAACAATTTCTAACTTCCAATGGCTGTACCAAAGTTTTGTGGAAGAGTGGACGAGAAGAGTTTCTGCCCCAATGCCAAATTCAATAAGGGCAACCTGATGTTGATATCAGCATTCCTAAATCAAGCCCTAAATAGTTTGTCACGTGGTTAATTTACTGATAAAAAGCTGTAAATTCTTTGGGTGATCATTATCAAATTGGATGATATAGGGATCTCCTTCGCCAACCAGTAAGTATTTGAGCCGCATTAGATTCAACCATTATTTTGATATCCTTGTGAGATTGACAGTTATGTAGAGAAAGTAATATACTTGTAAGCTATAATAATCATTCATCGTTAAAAAGACTTATATGCAGTGTAACCTTTTGTGAACGTGGAGTGTTAAGTAGGTTGTACAAGCTAACCTCAAAATGGCGTACTTGCCAGTATGTTATTGTATAGGGTGTCCTAATAAAAAGTATGCCCGTTTGCCTAAAGATGGCAACAAAACGGCAAAAGATTCTCGCCAAACTTTTGCATGATGTTGCTCTTCAGATATTCAATTAAAGTTTGCTACCATCCCCGTAAAATCCGCTGAAAAATGATGGAGCTATGACCTTCAGAAGACCAAATTTGCCTGATGACTGAAACCAGCGGTCGGCCATTTTGTCTTACAATTTCGCAGCGGTAAATAGCTTCATAGATGAAATGAAACAGCAGCCTCTAATGTAATAGCTCTCATGAAAATTCTGATCATCATCAGAGAGTTCAATTATTTCTTACCTTACAGAAACTATTTCTGACTTCGCATGAAGCTATTTATCACTGCAAAATAGCAAGACAAAATGGCCGACCGCTGATCTCAGTCATGAGGCAAATTTGGTCTTCTAAAGGTCATAGCTCCATCATTTTTCAACGGATTTTTACTGGGATGGCAGCAACATTATTTGAACATCTGAAAAGCAGCATCATATAAAAGTTTGGCGAGAATATTTTGCCGTTTTGTCACAATCTTCAGGCCAACGGGGCACAATTGTTTGGAACACCCTGTATAAAGACTGAGATTGCAATGTTCTTAAGACTATCTTCCCTACGAGGGAAGCAAACCCAAGCGCCGGATGACCCAATGAAAAGTGAAAGTTTTTCAGAAATCCTCAACAATTGATTTTGTTACGGATCATAGCGATTTCTGTCTGCGCTTTTTGCGTCGAAGATGGAATTAGTTTTTGGAACTATCTTAAGTTTCTTCCTGAGGAGAAAAGATAAAAAGCCTGAAAAACTATCTGTTGAACTATGGTACCGGGTGCGCCAAAATAAACTATGCACGTTTGGCAGGCCACAATAAATCCTACACAGGACTGATTTTGAAGATTTATGATTTAATCTTTAGCAGAAAGCCTGAATTAGATTCTAGGACTTTTTGCAAATTTTCCGTTTTCAGTTTATAGAGCAGGAAGCGAGTTTCTTAAAATTTTCGTTTCGAAAACATTGAAAACGACCAAAAAACGTCGATCAAATTTTAAAGTACTCAACGTGAATGAGCAAAGAAAACACGGATGATTTAGGGATTTAGTACGAATTCTCGTACAGCAGATTATAGTTAATCGATTTCTAAATCCCAAATCACCACGAGCAAGTTCTCTCTTTGTCCATTTATGTCGATTTGATCGATATTTTTTGATTGTTTTCAGTGTTTTCGAAAACTAAAATTTTAAGAAACTCGCTTCTGGCTTTAAAAATTGAAAATGAAAATGTTTGCGAAAATCCTAATATCTAATTCAGTCTTCTGCTAAAGATCAACTCATAAATCTTCAAAATCGGTCTTGTGTACGATTTATCGTGGCCTACCAAAAGTGAATAGTTTATTTGGCGCACCCGGTATTGCAGAAAATCACATTGCATGAATTTTAATAAAAAGTCATTTTTTGCCATATCATATAAAATTTTGAGTCTTAGATGATAAAGAGCTGAATCACAGACACAGGCGAACAAAGTGAGTGATGGGATGGAACAAAAATGTACTTTATGAAAAAGATCAAATTCTGCAGGTTCAGGGTATTCACCAAAACCAGATAGCTCTCAAAAGCAGGAATTCCCACAAACCCTAGATTGCAAGTTGCGTTTGAAATATCTATGAAATTTTTTCAATCTTGACACAAATGCACCAAAAGAAATTTTTAAGATCGGGAACATAATTAGCCTGCGTGCAGACAATACCCAACCAATTAAAAGATATAGTCTGCGCAGCGCCGCTCAATTTCGTGTATTGTATGCGTCAGCATTTCATTTCAAATAGCAGTTTGAATGGCCCTTTCTCCCCAGCGTCTGTTCATTGTCTGCACTAGGGTAGTTAAAATTCCAGGGTATTGTGTTGCTAATGAGGTTTGCCTAGAGAGGCCCCCTAAGGGGGGGTCCCTGGAGCACTGGAGCCCATCATTTTGACAGCATGGAGCCCGGAGCCCAAACGATTTCCATAGTGGAGCGCAGGAGCCCATCGCTTTCTCCATGTGGAGCCCTTTATCTCAAATAATTTTACTTGTGAAGGCCAAGCAAAAAACGGACAACATTTAATTACGAAAACTATATGAATAAGGTGTGAAACTATTTGAGCTTGTTAGTAGATCTCAACATCAACTTTGAAATGAATTTTGAAGTTTCCAGATTTCTTCGAGACATTGTCTCTGGAAATCTGGCCATTTACTTATGATTGGAAATCTTTCAGTTAGAATTTCAATCCTTATGCGCTAGGAATTTTATACTTTTTGTAGCTCATCGCGCCAGAGCGTGTTTCTTCCTTGTGGTAAAAAGATCAGAACTTGCATTGAAAATTGACAAACAGATAACGTTGCAAGGAGATTTATATTCGCAACCAATCTTCTTTTAGACCTTCAAGAGAGTGGCGTGGCCAGGGTAAATTAAGTAAGGGGCATTGACATGAGGTTTTGCCCACAGGAAAATTTTTGAGACCACGCCCTTTACTTTGGCTCAGAATGCATCTCCCAATATCGTACTTGCCATAAGCGACAAGGAAACTTTTATAATTTTGTGACAGTGGCAGTCATTCAAAAAGTCAGAGCGTGAGAAAGATTTATAATAATAATAATAATAATAATATGATAAAATGAGGGATAAGGAGGCCATTGGCCTATTAAACCCTTTAGCGTTCGTTTTAAGCGTATTCATAGTTGTACTTCTTGTTACCGCAAAAATCGTCATATAATTTCTCAAACTCTATAACTGACTTCGCATTGACTATGGTTGCTGGCAAATTGTTCCATTCGTTTATGACTCTGTTTGAGAAATAGTTCTTCCTCAGGCTCGACGATGAAGCAAACTTGAAAAGCTTGAGATTGTGTCCTCTCGTAACTGAAGTACTTCGTTCAAAAAATACTTTGCTATCAGTATCGATCATGCCGTGTAGTATTTTGAAAGTTGTAATCATATCTCCACGTCTTCTTCTATAGCTTAATGTTGGGAGATCGAGGAAAAGTAAGCGTTCCGTGTACGATTTGTTTTTGAGTTCCTTCACCAACTTTGTTGCTCGTCTTTGCACCGATTCTAATGTCTTAATTTGTTTTACTTTACATGGATTCCAAACTGGCGCACAGTATTCAAGGATTGGCCTAACTAGGCTTTTGTAAAGAGCATTGAAGGTCTCTTTGTTGACGAATTTCATGGTTCTTTTAATGGACGCTAAAACACCGCTAGCTTTTTTTGCGATTTCTGCGATGTGTTTGTCAAATTTGAATTTGTTGTCAGCTATAATTCCAAGGTCCCGAATTGATTCAACTAATTTAATCATCGTATCCGTTTGTGTTAAATTATCTGGCATATAATATCCATTTCTTTGATTGGAGCTACCCAAGTGAAGTACATTGCACTTATCACTGTTAAACGGAAGCTGCCATGTTTTTGACCAAGTTTTGAGCGATTCAATATCATTTTGAATATGTTGCGCTTGACAGTTAGAAGGAGAATATATTTTCGTATCATCAGCAAAGATCTTGACTTGACAGTATTTTACGTTGTCGGGTAAATCGTTTATATACAGCAAGAATAACAATGGACCAAGGACACTTCCCTGAGGTACTCCACTTTTCAAAGAGATATCTTTTATTTTAGCATAGAAGGCATCCCCTGATTCCATAATTAACAGTGCTAAAATGGATGGTTTAATAGTGTTATAAATGAGCTAATTAAGAAAACATCGTGCCTTGTGGACCACATAGCTGCCCAAGAAAACTTGAGTTTAAAGCACAACGTATAAATGAACGATAGCCTTGATGAAATTTGAACAATGTTGGATCTTGTGTTATTCTGTTTTCCAGAAGTCACCCCCCCCCCTAGTCACCCATTGGGAAGTCTCTTAATTTTTCATTAATTTCAGTTCTTAATTTTGATGTGCTTCAGGAATTTGCTTAGGCCAAAAGGCCAAAGCTTTGGTTTGCAAGTGCACTCAAATTTGAGCGTTCAAGAAGCACCAATACCAACAAACGAGGTATCTATGTTTAAGGTAACTATCGAGAAACATTTTGAGAGTGATTAGCCATTGGTTGAAGCTAAATTCAGATCGCTGGGGTCAACCAAATTTGTATACATTTTGAGACATCTGATATTTTCTTGAGGACTCGTGCTTGTTATCAGCTTTAATTGCGCATATCCAGTTTAAACCACAAACTGCACTTTCTCGCTCAAGAAACAACGAGTGCAGTCTGGCACTACGCGGCTTGCTAATGCTAAAACTGACAAAATCATGTTTTCGCTAATTTCAAGAAGTGTGCCTTTGGGAGCCCGGAGCCCATAGAAATATGCCCTGGAGACTCGGAGCCCGAGATCCCTTAGGGGGCCTCCCTAGAGAACAAAGTGAAACCTGAGATTTAATCATATGATAGCCGTTTTCAAATCTGATTGCTTCCTCGTTTCCCCGGAAAGTGATTCTATTGGCTGTTACAACAATAAGTTTTCTTTGTTATCAGTATTGCGAAATAAGTGCTGAAGCACGCACTACACAAAAGTGAGCGGTGTTGCGCAGACTTCCTTTTCCTTGGGTATAGTCTGCACGCAGGCTAGAACATAATCTAATTTTAGTGATTTTTCAAAAATTTTCACTTATCTGGGCCCACTTGTATTTTGTGAAAGTATAAAATTGTTTTCGAGTTTCCCACTAATTCAGAACATTCATATGCAAACACGCCACGTGTATTCATTTACTTGATATAAATGTAGATTTTGGGGGTTTATTTGCATGATTAATAGTATGTAAACAGATGCATGGTTATAAATAGTGAATAGTAAATGTAAATGGTAAACAGAGTGTTTGATTGGATTGTTATGATTATTAAATCCAAGTTTATATGTGCTGGTTTCTTTCTGTACGCAATCTGCCATTATATTAGACTAACCCTCTCTGTCCCAGGTTCCGCTTTGTTCGTTGAATTGGATGAAGGCACAGCGCTTCAACTGGTTATAGCGATTATTAATTTATCAAGGAGCGCAACTACCGTAAGTCCCCGCATATAAGAAACGGACATATAAGAAACTGCACCCTGCCAGCATAGAGAATATTTTCTCCTTTATAAGAAACCAGGCAACCTAATTTTGTCCAGTTTCTAATAAATGATGTAAAGTTGAAAAAAATTCTCAACCATGTTGGCCATTTTTCTGTGTAGCTTCAGTACTAACATTTGTAGAATCTGTTCAACGTCTAGATATACAGTTTTTCATATTTACTTCATCCGTTATCATTTCTCGGGACATGCTTGTTTACCATGCAGCATCCTTGAATTTAAATATGGTTTTTTGACAAGAAAGCATTACGCGAAAGAAAGCTTCTTAATGGACATATAAGAAATCTTCCAGCCTCATTTGAACATATTTTCTTGCATACACTCGTTTTTTTTTTATAAGAAACCGCTTGTAAGAAACGGTAGGCTCAATTGTTCGAAAGTTAGGAAACAACCCCAACTGAGTTGAAAAAGCTAAGAAACTTTTGTAATTTGCAATTTTTTTTTTTTTTTTTTTTTACATTCCAATAAAAGCTTACAATACATATTACCAATACACACTACTTACAAAATACTCTACCCTACTACTTAAACAATGCCATTTGGAGCGAAAACACGTCTACCGCATGGCAACATAAAACAGAAAATACGAACATCACACTAAACATGACTACTGGAAACAAAAATAGCACATAAAGCTACACGTGACTACTACTACAGCTACTACTACTTAGAAAAAAAGAAGGAACCTTGCATTAAAATGGGGACGTGGTGGTTGTGTGACTTACGGCTGAGTTTTAAATTCCTAATCAAACCGACCAGTTTGATGGATAAAGCGGAGAGTTGGCAAAAGTATATCTTTATTGATAACATCAGTAAAATCTTTATCACCATACAATAAAATCTGCATTAGAAAATCGTTTGGAAGATTGGTATGTCCAAGTGGTCGTAATAAAGTAGAAACTCCAGCGAGAAGATCTCTACGTGGTACTTCAAATGAAGGGCAGAGCAACAAGAAGTGTTCCGTATCCTCAATGCCATCGTTTGTGGGACACATTGGGTTAATAGTATCTTTGAAATTGTGTTTGAATTTGTGAAAATTCAATTTACTGAGACCAACTCTTAGTTGGGTAAGATTCGATAGTCCTTTTGGGTCATGTATTCGAAAGACAGATTTAGGGAGGGGACGAATCTTGGATAGCAGCTTTGTCTTAAAAGCAGCAATAGATGGTGCAAGTCTAATTTCTGGATCAAGCTTATTCCATTCAGATAAGCAATGAGGATAGAAGCTAGATTGAAATTTTTCTGTCCTTGCCCTTATTCGCCCGATGGCATCCTGCTTGCGAAGAGAGTAACGCGACTGCCGCAGTGGTGGTATTGGATCCATGGTATATTCAGGAGTTAAATTATTTATGAACTTGTAGAATAGAATAAGGCGTCTGCTCCACCTACGGGAGCTCAACGACTCCCAGCCAAGCTCTGCATACAGCTTCTCTCTCGACGTACCCTTCCATGCTCCTGATACAGCTAGGGCAGCAGAATACTGAACGGACTCTAACTTTTCCATGAGACTTGGCAACGTTATATTACCACTAAATTCACATACTTTAGCAGGAAGATGGTAAATAACGTCTCCGTAGTCCAGGTGGGGTCGAACATAGAGCTTATATATTTCATTCAGCGTATGTCGGGGGAGATATTTCGAGAGATATCTCAGCAGACCGATACTCTTGCGTGATTTATTAATAGCTGCTTTAATATGAGCAGAAAAAGACAATTTTGAATCAAGGATTAGGCCTAAGTGTTTATGCTCATCTACATTCTTCACAGGTGTATTGTTAAAAAGAATCACTGGATGGTCAATTTTATTTCTTTTCCTCGAAAACAATATTTCAACGGCTTGCTTCTGTGGATCAGGATTAAACGACATCCTCCAGTCATGTGCCCATTGCTTTATCAACTCCAAATCATGGTTCATATCATTGGCAGCTACATTGGAGTTTTTGACGACCGTGAATAGCGACGTATCATCAGCGAAAAGTTTAACATTACATTTCAAGTTTTCAGTTAGATCATTTATGTACACAAGAAAAAACAAGGGTCCTAAAATAGAACTCTGTGGTACCCCAGCTGAGACATCTCCCCAAATAGAACATTTCCCGTTCAGAACAGTTCGCTGTTTCCGATCTTTAAGAAAACTTTGAATAAGGGAAAGAAGTTGTCCCGAAACACCACAGCGTTGAAGTTTATAAACAAGGCCATCATGCCACACCCTATCAAAAGCTTTGGAAATATCAAGATAAACAGAACGAACATCAAGCGGAGGATTGCAATCAAATGCTTTAAATATGGTGTGCGTTATTAGTCAGGGCTGTTAGAACCAAAATATTGCTGAATTGTGCAAATTGTGATAGAAGCATGAAACTTGGATAGGATACACAGTTCGATATGCCGAAAAAGATAGGATGCAGACCCCTTCCAAAAAATGCCCCCAAAAGCTATTTTTAGACTGGGGTACTAGGTTCTAGGCCTTCACAGTTGTTATTATTATAACATTGCTGCAAATTGTGATGTTAGCGTGAAACTTGGTAAGGACACATAGTTTGATACACTGAAAAAGAAAGGATGCAGACCCTTTAAAAAATTGCCCCCTAATTCTATTTTTAGACTGGGGTACTAGTTTCCAGGCCTTCACAGTTGTTGTTATTTTAGTAGTTTCAAAAGGTCGATTGTATGCACCAAACGTACTATTGTTTAATCAAGAAAGACTTCCATTCAAAGACAGCAATCTTTGGAACACGGAATCTGGACTATGGGGTCTGGTTTTTGTGTGTGCGCTGGGGGCGGCCGGTCTTGCTGCTGCTGGTGTGGCCTTGCACTCGCCCATCCACCGACAAATATCCTGTTACGGCAGGGTGCCTGGTGGTGGGTTGGCGGCTGTGGGGTTGGGCCGGTTGTGGTTGGGGCTCGTTGTCCCTGGTGTCTGCGTGGATTCGGGAGTCCGGGTTCCTGATTCCGAGTTTTGAAGATCGCATTTGAAATTATTCCAAAGATATACCTCATACAAAATATTTTACATTGCCACATTGATAATAAAGATTTTTCAGTATCAGGGGAACAGCACCACACTTTTTCGAATCATGTCGAGAAAACCTTTTATATCGAAAAGATTTGTATTAATCTTTTCATTGTTCTCTATTTCTGTATTTAAGTGTTCTTTATTATATTTAGATTTGTCCAGCATGTCCATGTATTGCGGTTGCAGCTTTTCTTTTGGCATGAAACCAATGAGGCCCCAGTTACACGATACCGGATTCATCACACACCGGATTACTTTTCGCATCGGATAGGGGGGTGCAGTTACACGACACCAAGGCAATCCGGTGTCACTCCACTCCGTTTTCGCGGAGTGAAACCACTCCGCTCTGGAGGTGAGGTGAAAATGAATCCGATGCACTCCGCTCCGCATTCCATCTCGTGTAACTGCACCAATCCGGTGTGACCCCACTCCGTTTGCTCGTGTAACTGCACCAATCCGATGTAACCCCACTCCATTTGGGCTTCGCAGTTGTCAAAGATAATAGATTTAGACTTCGCAGTGCAGGGTGACTCGGTGTCGTGTAACTGCAATCAAAAATGGGTTCATGGCAATCCGGTGTCGTGTAACTGCAATGAAAACGGTGTGATTTGGGTTGAAACCAATCCGATGCGAAAAGCAATCCGGTATCGTGTAACCCAGGCCTGAGAGGCTCTCTTCCTTGCCATGTACGTTTGCGTTGATCAATGGCGAGCGGCAATAGGTTGTTTCCGTCAATCCTTAGCAGTCTTTAGAAAAGTTAGCTTTCCGTTTCAACCATTTGTGTTACTTTTTCTTATCCTGAAATTATACCTTTTTGTTGCAGTTTCATACTTTTCTCGATTCTAGCATTACCCATAGCTGTGCATATCCAGGTCATTGCAAGTCATTCGTTTGACCCGAACTCTAGTCTGTTGCCTTTGGTTGCCCAGTTACATTCACTCACGAAAATTGTTTTGTACGTGGCCATAGAAATATTAAAAAGGACACCTTTCTTTTTGCTACGTGTTCTCCACAGACAGAAAAGCTCAATCAAATACTTTCTGCTCAGCTACAATTACTTTTTCATGATATGCATGACATTTCATACACTTCGATCACAATGGTATGTTACTGGTAGGTTACTTTTATTGAGCGGTGACATAGAGAAAAATCCTGGCCCTAATTCTTTACATTTTTGTACGTGGAATCTGAACAGTATAAGTGCACATGATTTCCTCCGAGTCTCCCTCCTTGAGGCTTATAATTCTGTCTATGATTATGATCTGATAGGTATCGCAGAAACGCACCTTAACAGTACTGTTGATGAAAGTAAGATAGGCCTTGATGGCTACTCATTCCATAAAAGTAACTATCCGCAAGATGTTAAACGTGGAGGTGTTGGGCTGTACGTTAAAGAATCGTTCCCTGCCAGAAGGAGACCTGACCTCGAGACTCAACCTGAATGCATAGTATGTGAGATCAAACTCAACCGGAAAAAATACTTTTTTGCCGTCCTCTATAGGAGTCCAAGCCAAACCCAAGTAGAATTCGAGGGATTTAGAAATAATTTTGAACTAATGTTGTCGAAGATGTCTGCCGAGAATCCTTTCAGTGTTATAATCACTGGAGACTTTAACTGTCGTTCCTTGCAATGGTGGGATGGTGAATTTGAAAACGAAGAGGGTAAAATCTTTGAGCCATTCACAGCTGACCTTGGCCTGAACCAACTGATCTCTGAACCAACTCACATTATGGGTGAGTCAAAGTCATGCATAGACTTGGTCCTTACAGATCAGCCCAATCTATTTCTTGAAAGTGGCGTCCACCCTTCTTTAGATGAACTGTGTCATCATCATATCATCTATGGCAAAATAATTGTAACAAATGTAGCTCCACCCCCTTATCGTCGTAGAATATGGTTTTACGATCGGGCAAATATCTTTGCAATCAGGAGGAGTATTGCCATGTTCAATTGGCAGGAAACCTTAGGTCAAATAAATTGCCCGGATCAGCAAGTTAAGTGTCTAAACGAGGCTCTGCTAAATATTTTCAGCAACTTCATACCTAATAGTCTCATAACAGTTAAGCCTCGGCAGGCACCTTGGATAACACAGTCAATAAAAAATTTTCTACGAAAGAAGAATCGCGCATATAGATCCTTTGTTCGGAGCGGCCAATCAGGAGAAAGATTAGAAGGTATTCTGGGAATGATATCACAGGGAACTAAAATGATCGAGGATGCGAAGCAGAAATACCTGATGAAAATTGGTCAAACACTTTCAAATCCGAATACAGGTCACAAAACATATTGGTCATTAATAAATAAAATTCTCAACAAAGTTAAAATTCCCATTATTCCACCTCTTTTGGAAAATGATATATTTGTCTTGGATTTTACAACTAAGGCAGAAATATTTAATGACTACTTCATACTCCAATGTACCGTTATTGATACGGGCAGTGCAGTTCCCAATGATGTTCCTTTCCATGCTCCGACATTGACCACCTTCCATATTTCCGATGAGAAAATACTAAAGATCATCCGGTCATTAAATCCTAACAAAGCTCATGGTTGGGATGATATTTCTGTGCGTATGATAAAAATTAGTGAAGAGGCACTTGTTGTTCCACTTAGGCTCATTTTTGAAAACTGTAAAAGTAAAGGCATTTTTCCACAAATTTGGAAACAGGCTAATATAGTACCAGTTCACAAAAAAAGCAGCAAACAACTGAAGCAAAATTATCGTCCGATATCCCTACTCCCAATTTTTGGAAAAATTCTAGAAAAGTTAATGTTTGATAGTCTCTATGAGCACTTAAATGTGAATAACTTATTAAATCCAAACCAATCCGGCTTCCGTCCCGGCGACTCTACAATAAACCAGCTATTGTCAATTGTCCACACGATATTCACTGCTTTTGACTGTAATCCCACTCTAGATGTTCGATCAGTTTTTCTTGATATATCTAAAGCATTTGACAGAGTGTGGCATGATGGTCTTATCTATAAGCTGCAGTGTTGTGGTATTCGCGATGATCTACTTCTAATCATTCGAAGCTTCCTTGCAAACAGAAAACAACGTACGGTTCTGAATGGTAAAACGTCAAATTGGGGTTCAGTTACAGCTGGCGTTCCCCAGGGTTCAATCCTTGGTCCTTTGTTCTTTCTTGTGTATATTAACGACCTGACCGAGGACCTTAGATGCAATGCTAAACTCTTTGCTGATGATACGTCCCTTTTCACTATTGCACATAATTCAAACGCTACTGCTTCCGACATGAATCATGACCTAGATATCATAAAAGCTTGGGCGTCTAAATGGAGAATGTCATTCAATCCTGATCCAAATAAACAGGCTGTGGAAGTGACGTTTTCTACGAAAAGAGTCAAAACAGATCATCCTGATATTCTTTTTGGAGGTAACCCAGTGGTGAGAGTTGATGAGCACAAGCACCTCGGTGTTATATTAGATTCGAAGTTGTCATTTGCTAGCCATATACAAACAGCTCTTACTAAATCTAGACAGGGAATAGGTATGATCAAATACCTCTCAAAGTACTTGCCACGTCACACATTAAATGAGCTGTACAAACTCTATGTTAGACCGCATTTAGATTATGGTGATGTTATCTACCATACCCCAGCAAAAATCTGTGAATTCAGTCATGATACTATCTTGAATACCCAAATGGAGAAGCTAGAATCGGTTCAGTACTCTGCTGCGTTGGCAGTAACTGGTGCTTGGAAAGGGACATCCCGTGAGAAACTGTACAATGAGCTCGGATGGGAATCTTTGAACCTGCGACGCTGGAGCAGACGCCTTGTTATGTTTTACAAGATTGTAAATAACGTTACGCCAGAGTATACAAGGCATCCCATACCACAACTTGAACAGCCTATGTACTCTCTTCGTGAGCATCATGTCATTGGGCAAATAAAGGCAAGGACAGAGAGATTTAAAAACAGTTTTTACCCAAATTGTTTGAACGAATGGGACAAGCTCCATCCTGAAATTAGACAGGCATCCTCGCTAAGTGTTTTTAAATCAAAAGTATTAGCTCTAATTCGGCCCCCTTCGAAACCAGTATATGGGATTCATGACCCGAAAGGTTTAGCTATTCTTACACAGTTAAGAGTCGGCCTCAGCAAATTAAGTTCTCACAAATTTAGGCACAATTTTAGAGATACAATAGACCCGATGTGTCCTGCAAATGATGGTGTTGAGGACACGGAACATTACCTGCTGCTTTGCCAATCTTATGAAGAACCTAGACGCGAGCTTCTCAATGGTCTCAATGCAATATTGCCTCCTAGTGGATTTTCTAACCTCTCAAATGAATTATTAGTTGAACTCATTCTGTATGGCAATGAAAGGTTACAACCTGACGTTAATAAAAGAATAATCGAGGCTACTCTAAAATTCGTTCACGCAACAAAGCGCTTTTGATGTCTGCTGCAAACCCCCAATACATGGACACATCCTCCCTTTGTAAATGTTTGTATTAGTTAATTTTCTTCTTTAATGTTTAGATTTATAACTATATGTTAAATGTCCACAGGGTTGATATGTATTTCCATTCTCCTTGTGGCATCGTTTTTGTAATCTTTTGTAGTTGTTGTATTTTTATGAGATTATATAAAAAAAAAAAAAAATGGGGTACTAGGTTTCAGACCTCAAGTGGTTGTTATGATAATATTGCTGCAAATTGTGATGTTAGCATGAAACTTGGTAAGGATACACAGTTTGATACGCTGAAAAAGATGCGATACAGACCGTTTCGAAAAAATTCCCCCTAATGCTATTTTTAGACTGGGGTACTAGGGTCCAGGCCTCCACAGTGGTTATTATCATAATATTGCTGCAAATTGAAATATTATCATAGAACTGGATAAGGACACACAGTAAAATACACTAAAAAAGAAAGGATGCAGACCACTATGATCAAAGCCCTGAATTCTATTTTTAGACTGGGGTAATAGGTTCCAGGACTGGTTATTATAACATTGCTGCAAATTGTGATCGAAACAGTTTGATAATCTAAAAATGGTGAGGTGTAGAGCCCTTCAGAAAAATGTCCCCTTTTGCTACTTTTGGTATCGGGTACAAGATTCGGTGCCTTTACAATAGTTATCAAGATAACTTTAACGGACTCGTCTCTTATGCCATACCCAAAGACTCCTGACCTGATAAATGCTGATGCTGTTGAATTGTCTAGCCCTAAATGTTACCAAAACAATATTTTCAGTAAGAGACTGTCATCGTAAACGGGACTGCTTTAAACACTGTGGCACAGGTGTAGTGGCGCAGTGGTGTAATCCTCTTACTTTGCAGCCAGAACAGTCAAGCAGACAGGGTTCAATACCCGGTAGTGCCCCAACACTTGAGCGTCATGACAAGGGGTCGCGGACTCGAATAGCGCTTAGCTACTTCTGTGATCCCAGCGCTTGGCGCTAAAAACCGCAACTTCACCTTCACCCTCACCTGGTGCTCACCTTAAAACATGAACTGTGCACTTCTTGGATACTTTCCATGCACCGTAAGGACTAAGGTGGGTCGTTGGCAATTCAGCTTGAATAATGAAATCCTGGGAATGGAATCGTCTCCTCTGCTTGATAATTATCTCTAGAGTATTCAAGAATGTCACCGAGAACCATCCTTGCTATAATACCTAGCTTTCTGCTTTCTCGGCATCATCTGTTCCACGAATTCCTCGAAGACGACCGTTTAGTGCCACTACACAGGAAAGATAAATGGGAAAGGAGCCTCAATAGCAGTCAGATTTCCTTCGTTCAATCTTGCCAGCAATCTTTAATCCATAAATGCAATTATGCAATTGCAAACCTTTTTGTCAAGTCCTACTTTCGTAAGACTATCATCTGCGTCTTCTTTTTCACAAAAAAGAAACACTTCAATTGCAAATTGATTGCACTGTATCTTGCACGTGTTCTTGGTGGAGCTGAAGAGTCTCGGTCCTTGGCAAGTGGCTGTTTTTGTTGTTCCTGATAGTGGTAACGATCATATATATTGGTACCACTTGTGAAATTTCATTTCTGTTGGTCCTAAACTGATTAGAAAGATTGCTGCAGCTAGTATTGCCTATTCTACTTTCATTATTCGCATAAAAGTCTCCAACTGCCTAAAATTTCTTCAATTGATCTGCCACATTTCTGTATCCTGGTCTTTGTCGACATGCGTACTTATTTGCTTGGTACTGATTCGATGCTTCTTGACAAATGGAGCAGAGTGATTTGGTTTGGCTCCTTCCTTTTCCATTTGCACCTGTTTCAAAGCCTTCCTCCACTTCTTGTAAATATGCTTTTTTCATATCATACAATAGATTCTGTCCACAAACAATTGTTAAAAAATGATAGGAGAAGAGTGTTTGGGCTTTCTTTTGTTTTGAAGTGAAACCTTTCAATTTTAACCCCTTACTGAAAAGGCACTACAGTAAAAACCTGTACATAAGAGCCTTCACTTATTAAAAACCTACAGCCTGAAATCACATATTTTTGGACCCAATGGATAAGAACTATTTCAGCCTGATATCATAACTAGGTTCTTAATAAAGGGTTTCATTCATTCATTGGGAAATAAATGCAATCTGTTTGCCAATCAACCACTTTCGTGAACTTCAAAACATAACTTACAGAACTGTGATAGGCAGGACCTCCAAGGTCAGCTTTAGTTGAAATAGATAGGGCAAAGAGTGTACATAAGTTTGGCTAAGATTTAGATTCTCGTATGTCCCTCTGTTAAGAAACCACACCCTGAATACTGGATGTGCCTCGTTGCATAAGAACTTAAACAGGCTGAGTTCAAAATCTTAGGTTCTTATGTGCAGGTTTTTACTGTATTCGATACCCTCTTGCAAGTAATCAAGAGTACCAGAGCCTATATCATTAGGTGGAAAGCTTTCGAATTTCAAGCATTAGGTGGCAAATTTTCGAAGGGTCTGTATCTTATCTTTTTCAGCGTATCAAACTGTGTGTCCTTATCAAGTTTCATGCTAATATCATAATTTGCAACAATGTAATGATAACAACCACCGTGAAGGCCTGGAAACTAGTACCCCAGTCTAAAAATAGCATTAGGGGGCATTTTTTCGAAGGGGTCTGTATCCTATCATTTTCAGCGTATCAAACTGTGTATCCTTACCAAGTTTCATGCTAATATCATAATTTGCAGCAATGTTATTATAACAACCACTGTGAAGGCCTGGAAACTAGCACAACAGTCTAAAAATAGCATTAGGGGCAATTTTTTCGAAGGGGTCTGTATCCTATCTTTAGCAGCGTATCAAACTGTGTATCCTTACCAAGTTCCATGCTAATATCACAATTTGCAGCAATGTTATGATAACAACCACCGCGAAGGCCTGGAAACTAGTACCCCAGTCTAAAAACAGCATTAGGGGCAATTGTTTCGAAGGGGTCTGTATCCTATCATTTTCAGCGTATCAAACTGTGTATCCTTACCAAGTTTCATGCTAATATCACAATTTGCAGCAATGTTATGATAACAACTACCGCGAAGGCCTGGAAACTAGTACCCCAGTCTAAAAATAGCATTAGGGGGCATTTTTTCGAAGGGGTCTGTACCCTATCTTTAGCAGCGTATCAAAATGTGTATCCTTACCAAGTTTCATGCTAATATCACAATTTGCAGCAATGTTATGATAACAACAACTGTGAAGGCCTGGAACCTAGTACCCCAAGCATAGCTTCCAAATCTTTAATTCGACTTAAAAAGGTGGGTGTAAAATTCTGTGATCTATTTCTTCTGACTGAGTGGCTTGAAACAAAATTTAGTTACTTATCTTTAATTCTACCGTTGGACTTTTCAGAATTTTTCAATATTTTTTTAAATTTCAGCGTATGTTACATTTCAACTCATTTGAGGGTGTGACGTCATCAAATTTCTAAATTATAAACCAGAAAAGTGACAGACTTTTGCTTGATACCATATTGTAGACATCCATAAACTATGGTGTTCTTTGAAATTATTTCATGTTGCTGCAAAAGTCCAACGGTAGAATTACAGAGAAATAGCTGAAGTTTCTGTGAAATCATTCAGTTCAAAGAAATAAGTAACTGAATTTTACACCAGGCTTTTTAAAGATTTGGAACCTATGCTAGTACCCCAATCTAAAAATAGCATTTGGGGGCATTTTTTCGAAGGGGTCTGTATCCTATCTTTAGCAGCGTATCAAACTGTGTATCCTTACCAAGTTTCATGCTAATATCACAATTTGCAGCAATGTTATGATAACAACCACCGCGAAGGCCTGGAAACTAGTACTCCTGTCTAAAAACAGCATTAGGGGCAATTTTTTCGAAGGGGTCTGTATCCTATCTTTAGCAGCGTATCAAACTGTGTATCCTTACCAAGTCTCATGCTAATATCACAATTTGCAGCAATGTTATGATAACAACCACCGCGAAGGCCTGGAAACTAGTACCCCAGTCTAAAAATAGCATTAGGGGGCATTTTTTCAAAGGGTCTGTATCTTATCTTTTTCAGCGTATCAAACTGTGTGTCCTTATCAAGTTTCATGCTAATATCATAATTTGCAGCAATGTTATCATAACAACCAGCGTGAAGGCCTGGAAACTAGTACCCCAGTCTAAAAATAGCATTAGGGGGCATTTTTTCGAAGGGGTCTGTATCGCATCTTTTTCAGCGTATCAAACTGTGTATCCTTACCAAGTTTCATGCTAACATCACAATTTGCAGCAATATTATCATAACAACCACTTGAGGTCTGAAACCTAGTACCCCAGTCTAAAAATAGCATCAGGGGGCAATTTTTTGAAAGGGTCTGTATCCTATCTTTTTTAGTGCATCAAACTGTGTATCCCTTCCAAGTTTCATGCTTCTATCACAATGTGCACGATTTTTTCACTAACAGCCCTGACTATATGGAAATTAGTTGATTAATTGTCGAGTCACCAGGACGAAAACCTGACTGATTTGGATTGAGTAGTCCGCACGAGACAAGGTGTGAGTATAAAGAATCATACATTAACTTTTCAAGAATTTTTCCAAAAATAGGAAGAAGAGAAATTGGACGGTAGTTACCTTTCAAATTTTTCTCATTCTTTTTGTGCACAGGCGCAACATTTGCACATTTCCATATTTGGGGAAAATGACCACACCTCAAACAATTTGTAAATATTATCTTTAATGGAACAACCAAAGCAGCATCACTTAATTTTATCATTCTCACAGATATTTCATCCCAGCCATGTGCCTTATTAGGATTAAGTGATCTTATAATTTCCACAATCATTTCATCAGAAATAACAAAGTAATTTATGAGAGTAGCAACTACTGGGATATATTGAGGGACTACACTACCGGTGTTAATCGTCGTACATTGAAGTATGAAATAGTCGTTAAATAGTTGAGCTTTTTCAGTGAAATCAGTTACAAATAACCCGTTCTCTAGAAGAGGTGGTATTATAGGGATCTTAGCCTTGTTTAAAACGGTGTTGATTAAAGACCAATAGGTTCTGTTGGAGGTCCCAGGGTTTGCTAATGTGTTCCCTGCCTTAAGAAAAAAATTTCGCTTTGCATCTTCAATCAGCCTCGTGCCTTCAGTTATCATTTTTTGTATTCCTTCAAGCTTGTCGTCTGGCCGACCACTCCTCACGAAGTTTTTGTAAGCATGATTTTTTTTCCTCAGAAAATTCTTAACAGTTTGGGTTACCCAGGGGGATTTGCATGGCCTGATCGTTTTAACCTTGCTTGGTATGAAGTTTGAATAAATATTTAGAAGAACCATATTGAGGAATTTGACCTGTTCATTAGGACATGCAATCTTATCGAGATGCTGGTGCCAATTGAATATTTCAATACTTTTCATAATTGCCAATTTGAATTTTCCTATCGCCCTCAACAATGTTTTGACAGCGTGCAGTTATAGCAACTGTTTGGAAATTATTTTTAGTGCGAATTATGTTATTTACTTGTTTTGAGATCTTACTAAGTGATTCGGGAGCCCTTTAGACAAAACAAAATTAACTCTACGCTTCTGCCATTAAAAATATAAGAAACACATAAGAAAATGTTGGTAGCAAAATGGCCCAAAAATTTAAGAAACTGCCTACCAGCACCAGATCTTAGTTTCTTATTTAAAGGAATGAGTGTATAAGAAACCAGACAGCCTGATTTGAAATTTGAGTTTCTTATATGCGGGAACTTACTATATGACATGTAAATCATATATCGGGTCACTCAGCAAAAACGATGGGTGTTTAACAAGCAACTTTTGGTGGAAAATAAGTCCGGTCTGATTCGTTGAAGTTTGTATAGACTGTATTGCAGACAAAAGATTACATTAGTTATAGAAATTTAATCTCTCAAAAACGAAAACCGTTTGATACCCAACAATCCAAGATTACATCAAAAAAGGGAGTTTAGATGCGTTGAAGACAGTGGTGTTGCCTTGTGATGGACTGGGGTGCACATGTCCACCCCAGTTTTCCCGGAGGTCGATTCTCTAATTACTCGAAATCCGGTAAAAAACTTTTGGGTATGGTAGATTATTCTATTGACTTGGAACTTTTGTGATAACTGGTTTCCCTCTTGAATTTTGAATTCCGTTGTTGAAAATTCAAAGAAGACCCTTAACTATTTCAAATTCAAATCATATCTTCTCCTTCCTAATTGAAACTGAAATTTTCATCAAGACTGTAGCTATCTTTGTTGAACAAAAAATAAAAAAAAATTAAAATTTGATACAAAAATCCCGGGAAATTGTCACGTCCCAAGCCACTTGTTTATACTTTGCAGAAAACTATGCCAAACCTACTCCACTATATGGAAGTTTGTAACAAGAAATTATTCATAAGATCTTACTACAAGTGAAGTGAGTGTTTTTGATCTTTAAAATTTCAAAAGACGGGCTCAAGCCAAGGAACTGCTTTTCAAGGAATTTTTTCCTGAAAGCGCATCTGGGAAAGATAAGAAAGCTATTGCACAGAGCATCAAAATTACACATTAGGGAGTTGTCATGTTTAATGCTGGGTACAGGGGTGGAAGAATTTTTGGAGGGGTATTAAATTTTCTAGCCTAGTTTTAATGGGTTATCTAATTATTTTTGCGAATTCAAGATGGGGTATCAAAGTTTTGAAGACATCCCCATTATAGATATAATTATATATTAATTTCAAATGTTAAATTTTTCTACTGTGTGGTGTGTGCATGCAAAAGTTATTTGAAATCATATTGGTAAGTGTTCTTTGATTCCTCGACCTTTTTCAGTTTCCTTCCAGTTTCCTCTGGGTTACATTATTTGGCACTTTCAAGCTCTTGGTCCAACAAAACACCCTTTTCTTCAAATTTCTAAATCCTCTTATATGGAACTTTGGAATAATATTGCAAAGTTTCCCTCGATAAAATCTTCCTTCATTACCACAATGTATATGAATGAATGACATGAGTAGCACTATTATTGGGGTATGAAATTTGCTCAGTATTTCGAAATGGGGTTTCAAATATTACTGAATTTAGTGAATGGGGTAAGAAAACTTTTCCATATGTGCCCAAAATTCTTCCACCCCTGCACCCAGCATTAAAAATGACAACTCCCTTAGAGCTAATTTTCATGTCTATAACACTAGAATAGGCATTGCAGACATACAATACGTAGCGCAAATTTGTTTAAAATTTTGTACTTTTGAGAAAACGGGCCTCAAAGTTCTGGGATAATCTTTACAGTGCAATGCCTGTTTGAAAAATATAACCTCCTAACCTCCATTTATGAATGAAAAAGTAAAAAACTTGAACCATTTTACTGACTCGTGAGTTAGAAATGAATATGACGTCACAACGAACATCATAAAGAGGCTACCTGCTGAATCCGAATGGAGGCGGTATCTCATGGCAACAGCGTTCTTCGTTTAGGCCTTACTTTTCCAAAGATTCAGAAAGAGAGAGCACTATTACTAACCAAAGCAACGAGATAAGAAATAAACATGCCTGTTGCTAAAGAAAGTCAAGATCAAGATGACGATAAGTACCCGAGGTAAAGTATACAAAGATGAGCAAAACCGTGAAAATAGTTTCAGGGGGCTGCGCTTCTCCATTTTGATAATAATTAAATGACAACAATGTGAACTTTATAGAGTGGTGTCGCCCTGGTCTGTCCAGTCTTCAGAAAGCGAAGATTGTCCGCGAGATCAAAGAAGTTTTGGAGAGGAACTCACCTTGAGTAGGCTTCTCAACTCGTGCTTCAAACCTAGCTGTATCATCCGTTTCCTTTTTGTCATGCTGAAACCGCACAAATGCGGACATGTCTTGAACACCTAAATTAGGCGCGAATTGGTTTTGACTGACACCTCAATTCAAAGCAATTATCGATCGCAGACAAAGGAAATTCTCTCAACCAGATAATCAAAACAAGCAATGTCGCAAATGTTTCTCTATTAACCTACAATCCTTGCCAAAACAACTTGAAAAAAATTTCATTTCTCTCTTTTCTTCTCCGACCAAGCATCCAAAATACAGTGCAGGAAACTTCACGCTACTCTTTTCCCTTGCCCCCCTGCCCCCCCCTGAACAATGTTGGTCCGAAGCACTGATCACCAGATATCACGAAAATCGCTTTGGCTGCGTTGTTGTGCCCTTGAGAAATGCGTAATCACGCAAGGAACCAACATTGTAAGGGGGAGGGGGGGAGAGCTGAGCAAAAATATGTGATTTTTTTCAAGAGTTTTGGCAAGGATTGTAGGTAACTAGCTCGTTCGTTGTGCATTCTATATGTTGTTTTAAGAGCAAATATGAGTATAGATCAATAGAAGAAGGATATATCTACATATCTGCCTCCGGTATTTCATTTGTTTCATTCAGAAGCTGATTGAGAGGCGATTCAATTCTCTTATTTTTCAGGTGTAATGAAAACACTTACTGCTCGGCTTCTGGACCAATGTAATAAAATGCCAGAGGTTGATGTGTAGATATATCCCTCTTCTTTTAATATATGCTAATGTTTGCTCTTGGAAACAATTTCTGGAATGCACAACGAGCGTGCTAGCTACCTGGGTTTCAGAGAAACTTTTGCGGCTTATGTTTGTTTGAATTTATTTTTGAGAGAATTGCTTTGACTCCAGTCACTATAATCGACAAAAGCATCTCATGTTATTGTGTTACAAAATCTGCTCTTGTTGGTTGGTACCTAAATCGCAAAATACTGCAAAGAAATTCTTTAGGACCCCTATTTCATCTGCATTTTGTAGTTCTTTTGAGTTTCTTGTTAAAATCATTTTGCTAATAAAGACACATCAAACAAAATTTCGAGTTTCGTTTGGGTTCTCTACATTTTGCTTCGCTAGTGGTCGCCTTCACAATGTGTTTTTTCGTAAAGAAGTTGAAGAGCTATTCAGTAAAATGGTATGAAGACCAAGTAACGACTGAAGGAACAAATTTAGATGAAAAGGGCTTTGTTTTGAGAGTCTTTTTCAAACAAAATCCTGTTGGAGCTTCTTGCAAAACACATCTTTACGAGGACAGTCAGTAGCCCACGTAAAACATTTTGCAAGGGCGCTGGCGAGGGCGAGGGCGATCGCCCACGTGAAACGAAAAGGCCTGGAATTGTTCAGGTGGCAGCCACAAAAAATGTTAAACAAAAAGGAAGCACCCTAACGATATGGGGCATGACATTTCAATGTCACTTTGTTATTAACCTAAAGGTCATAAAGAGGCACTTCCCAAAACAAAAAGAGCAGCACTTTTTCATTTAGTTGTAAAATCTTACCGTTACCGGCACGTGCCCCCTGTTCCTACTTACAAAAGGAATCAATCGATCACCACCATCCCCTTGACCCAATCTGCAGAGTGTGGCAGCTGCACGCACAAAATTGTTTTGAAAAATGTTGTGTGCAGGGTGCAGGCCAATGTTGAATGAGATCTTTTGTTCACTACTTTGAAAACAAAGGAATCAAAGATCTTGCTCGCGAGCACGCCACAAGTTACATTATGGCGGCCCTTGAAAGTCAAAGCATGAAAGTTGGAAGGTGGAGATTATCTGAATTGGCTATGATGCTACATACATTATGATATTAGGTCAAATTCTTTATTTGTATAATTTTCACTTTTTTTTTGCGACAGGATGACACCAAAGGTGATAAAACAGTTATGCAAAGAGCAGAAACTCTACATGACTCCTCACCTCAATGATGTGCTGTACTTGCATTATAAAGGTAAGTTGGTCATTACACAGCTTAATTGATTTGTTTCTCAACTGAGGACTAACAAAACAGGCCCAAAGTAGTTTATGTGGAGCAAAGCCCCATCTTCCTTGCCTCTAACAATTTGAGAGTAGGACTGTTGCATTTATTGAGAATTTGCTGGCAGGTCTTTTGAGAATTTAATGTCAGGAGGCCAGATTTACTTTTTAGCTGCGGACAAGATTTCCTCGCAATCTATGTACAGTAGATCCTCAACTTGGCCACAACTTGCCATGTCTTACTTGGAGCAACAGATCTGAATGTACATACTGTATGTACTGATGAACAAAGGTACTGTCCTTTCTTTTAGGACCTACTCTATGTGCTCTCTCAATCTGCAAATAATCTTTGATATCCAATTCAGCATTCACATTATCCGCAAATATTTCTTGAGAGTCAGAGCAGGATTCTGGGCCATCGCTCTCTGGAATGCCAATCAATTTGAAATTGCTTCTGATTCTATTGGTATTCAATCTGATCATCCAGTAAGAGGCCAGTGAGTCAAAAATTGATATTAATTTTGATCTTTTACACCACTTTCTGTTTGAAGGTAGTTTAACCCAATGGCCGCCAACTTCCATTGAATCTCTTCCACATCTTTACAGGTGAATGTACGTAAGAGTTCAGATCATTGACATCCTTTCAAATTACGATGGTGTAATCATTAATTCCCCTAGTCAGCAACTCCACTACTGATGCGAAGCTCTGTAATTGCACTTGATGAATTGTAATTGATTTGACCTGTATGAAAATACAAGGCCATGTAACAGCCATGTACAAGCCTTGTAGTTATGACCTTGTAACCTTGTTATAGCCTGGAATAGCCTTGCTGTAACCTTGTAAATGGCTTGAAAAATGCTAATTAGCCTTGTAGAAGCCTTGTAGAAACCTTGTGTTAGACTGGTTGCAGCTTGGAATCTTACTGATAGCCTTGTACTTTTCTTCCAAGGTTAGTGCAAGGTCATAACAAGGTCATAATCCCTCTACAAGGCTAAAACTTGGCCTCTACAATGCCAAGTTTGGCCTTGTATTTATATACAGGGAAGCTTTGCTGACCGTTCACACTGTTCTGTTTTCAGATGAATACCCTGTGAATATGATAGGCATTGACACTGCTCCAGCAAAACAATGTTGCTGATCTCCTTTTGGAAACAAAGCCTCTTTTTAGTAGCTTTTAAAAATAGACAAATCAAGAGTTTTTAAGCCATTGTAATCAACAACCTGTACAAAAGAATGTAAGGCCTTATAAAATGTCTCTATTTTTGTTATTCACACTGAAAACAGAGCGTATTCAAACATATATCATTTTCAAATTTATCCTCTTTCGTCAGCACAATAGGTCCTTTTTCAGTGGAAACGGGTACATCTTTCTTCATTTTTATACCGGGTGTCCCAATAAAAAGTACTCCCGTTTGACAAATCACCAAAATTTGATTTTCAAAACCTATCATAAAATTTTCTTTTCGATCTCTTTTGCCTACAATCCAAATATATTTAAGGTTGATAATTTTGGTAGAAAGTTGTACAAATAACTGTATAAGAGAAGTTCGGATGCAAAAAAGACAAGATATTTAGCACACTGAGGCCTTTCTGACTTGTGTCTTCATCAGAGTGTGACTTACAAAACTAAAATGTTACATTTTAGTTTTGTAAGTCACACTCTGATGAAGACACAAGTCAGAAAGGCCTCAGTGTGCTAAATATCTTGTCTTTTCTGCATCCGAACTTCTCTTATACAGTTAAGGTTGATAAAATTTTTGTTTTCTTTACTTAAAGGGTATACAATACGGCATTGAAAAACCTCATTCTGAGCTATAATCCTGAGCAAACGTCGTTAATCTGGCCTAAGAACCATCATATTGAATTTTTTCATTATCCTGTAAGTCTTCAATAATAGTTTGCATTTCTTTCTGACAGTTATGACCAAACTAGGAGCCTAGAATGCAAAATATATTAGTCCGCTTATCATCAATGCTTTTTGCAGTATGCTTCAAAACAAGGCAGCTCTAAAAAGAGCTTAATTTACTAATTTAAAAATCTACTGCAAGATCAGCTGTGCCTGGAAAAATAATTTGGCCTTTGATCCACTTGCCAAAAAAGCAAGTTTCAGGATCGGTCTTACAATAAAATTTTGATGATTTGTGAAACAGGAGTACTTTTTTTCTGCGACACCCTGTATAGAAAAGGAGCAGTAAGAACTTAGTTTCATTAAATGGCTATAAAGATACAGTTTCTCAAATGAAAAGTCTTTTTTACTTACTTGGTATATTTAGGGAACAATACTGAAGATTCTTTCGTGAGTTATCCTATAGATAGTTAAATTCGTACCAGCTTACTTTAGCCCTGCATATTGCACATTCATTGGAATTAATTTATTAAAAAGTAATACAGTCAATTTTATTGCCACAATGGTCAATTTTGCAGTCAGAGTTGTTTGAAGGAGTTAGATGTCAGCATATTAATTGTCCAAAGATAGCCTAACGTCTTCTATTGTATAATTTTAGCATATGTGCAAGTTAGCTATTTATAGACAAACGCATGCTAACTCCTTCACATGCTTTTTAATCTTTCTTCTACCTATCAGAACTGGAGCAAGTCTGACAAGACGCTACACAAATTGCTTTGCGTTTAGTTTTACCAGGTCTACCCTTTAGTTGTGTTGGGTTTTTTTCTTAACGACAACGTTTTATTGACTAACTGTGCAAGGTGAATCAGATAAATTGCACGCCATTTCCAAGGACACTGCTCCCTAAATATATAAGCAACTCTTTTTTGCAATATTTGATTCAATTAGCTAACATTTTCAATTATTTTTAGAATTTTCCTTGCTGAAATCGGTCACTCTGTTCAGGTTTTACAGTGCATTTTCTCGAGAGACTCCTTTCGAGAAACCTAAAAAACGTGCTAAAATCCCGAGCAAATTTCCTTCACATTTTTAACTTGCATCGATGACTTGGACACGCTTTAGCACGTGCTGTCATCTTGGGAGGATGAATAAAAAAGGACAAAATATATCCTTTACATCTAAGTGTCATAAGGAACGACCGTTATGAGTCGTCCTTCACTTAATTCCCAGCAATCCTCCATTCCGAGTTTTATTTTAGGTATTGTCCTTTGGGCTTGCTCCCCCCCCCCTTTAAAGGAACTGTAATCACGCACTATATGCTTTATATCTAAGTGTCATATTTGTTAGTCCAACGGCTTAGTCTTAATAATTAATTTTTTTATCATTGGATGAAATTTCAACTCAACTCCAACCTTGTTTTTCTGCTCTCTGGACTCAATTATGATTTTTGCAATCTTGGTTTTCGATTGTTAGGGGCCAATGAAATTTGCTGCATTTTTGCAAAATGGGCCTTCTGCAAAAATCCCCATACCCCCAGGAAGGAGTGACCGATTGAAGTTGGGTAAATTAGCCAATCTGATTTAACATATTGGAAATGAAACAAGACAATTCTCAATATCATTACTTTGATATTCAGGAAGCAGTATTCTTCAGACTTCTGGCATTTTTTGCTTTTGTTTTTGCGTCCCGGTGGATTTCTTCCTCTCTTCGTTGGCTCTCCCTCTTTTTGCGGTTCTTTGAGATCTGAGCAAAAAAATCAATAATAGCAAATTTTCATCAAAATTTTCTGTTTCAACAGGGTTTGCAAAGATAGAAAACCTTGAAGAATATACAGGGTTGAAATGTCTTTGGCTCGAATGCAACGGCATCAAGAAAATTGAAGGCCTTGAAAATCAAACTGGATTGAGATGCTTGTGAGTTGTATAAATTTGCAGACAAATCTTTAAAATCCACTCATACGTGGACTTGCCAATGCAGCTTAGCATAGGATTCAAATCTTTGAAAAGGTGGGTGTAGAATTATATGACCTATTTCTTTAAACTGAATGGCTCCAAAGCAACTTTATTAACTTTGCTATAATTTACCGTTGGACTTTTAAAAGAATTCAATAGTTTCAGAATTAGAGTCTTTTTCTTCTTTTCTAAGAATTCAAGAAAGTTGTTGAATAAATCTTAAAAAACCATCGTAATGTCTAACTTTGTCGATGAAAAATTAAGTAGTTTTGAGAAAACCATAGTTTATGATGGTCCCTATATAAGTCTACAATGCGGTAGCAAGCAAAAGTCTGTCACCCTTCTGGTTTACGAGTTAGAAATTTGATTGTGTCACGTCCTCAAATGCGTTGAAACATAAAATACGCTGTAATTTTGAAAGAATTGAAGATTTCTGAAAAGTCCGACAGCAGAATTATAGATAAGTAGTCAAAGTTTCTTTGAAGCCATTCAATTAAAAGAAACAGGTCATATAATTTTGCACCCACCTTTTTACACCGATTAAGGGATTTGGAAACTATGCAGTGCAGCTTTAAAGTCATGACTTCTCTCGCTTAGAATCACTGAGTCAGGCAGAGAGTTCCAATCGCTTATGGTTCTTGGTACAGACGAATTCTTATACCGGGTGACCCAGAAAAAAGTGACCCAACGCAATCTGCTTTAGAAAAAACAGTATGTGGCTGATGGAAATGCTTCAAACGTTGTTCTGTCGCTAAAAGAATAGCCTACATTATGAGTATTATTTTGAATTTTTTCGGCACTGTAAATTTCCCGAATTAAAGATTTTAAGTAAATGGGCAAGCTTAAAATTCACCAAAAGTCGTCAAAAACAAGGGATCGATTTAAAGCCATTTCAGATCTTCAAAACAACGAGGAGGGTGTTTTATTTCAACCTGGGAATAGGCAACTCAGTTTAAAATTTCCAGAGCAAGTTTATGGTCCCTAGGTACTGAAGCATTTGGAGCTGAACATAAATGTTCTTTCTTGTGGAATTTCAAATGAATGCAATTTTCCACGCAAATCGAAATGTTCAAGAATTGCTTGCAGAAAAGCAGGAGTATCCTTGTCCCTTGAGACAAGAATTTTTAGGTATCTAGGGACTATAAACTTGCTCTGACAGCATTTGACTGAGTTGCCTATTCCCAGGCTGAAATGAAACACGCTCCTCATTGTTTTGAAGATTTGAAAAGGTTGCAAATCGATCCCCTGTTTTTGACGACGTTTCGAAGATTTCAAGCATGCACTTTTTCTCATAATCCTAAATTTGGGGAATTTACCGTGTCGAAAAAATTGCGAAAAATACTCATAACGTAGACTAGTTTTTTATCGACAGAACAACGTTTGAAGCATTTCAATCAGCGATTTACTTTTCTTTCTATGACAAATTGTGTTGGGTCACTTTTTTTGAGTCACCCTGTAGATGTCTCTATTGCAGCGATTTATTTTGACACATTTCAAGTTAGAAGTGCGTTGTTTCCGCTGGTTGAACTGTAGTATGGAGTATGGTGCAGCAACCAGGTCATATACGATCTAATTTTCTCTTCGATGCTCATGCAGTGCCTGCCAAGCGAGGTCTTTCATCATTAAGTCACGCTGTATGTCTGCGATAGTCGTTGGTAGCAAATCGAGCAGCTCGTCGTTGGATACCTTCCAATTTATCAACGTCTTGTTTCCGAAGGTTTTCCCTAAGGAGAGACTAACAGAAACTTTAGCATGGCTTTTGGTATTTCTGTATTATTATTTTTGAGGTCAAAGGATTAGGTATCGTCTTTGTAAAAATGTTTTCGTTAACTTGTGCATTTTTGAAAGTATGTATATGAGAAACATTATCCAGTCTGGAGGGGGGGGGGGGTTCCTTTTCAATAGTCTTGTCAGCGCTTTTCCGATCAGCATGTTCTTTTGTGACTTTTATTCACTATTTATAGGAAAGACCATGATGGGAAACAATTTTAAATTATTTGATCCAGGAGTTCATACACATTTTTTTCTGGAAGGTAGTTTTTAAAGCTGCCTTTAAGCCTGTTTTCCACAAGGCGAAATTTTTCATTCGAACTCCAAATTCCGCTCGAACTTTCTTTTTGAGTATGCGCAAATCAAAAAAGTATTGTGCGCTCGAACTCTGCGCATGCCCAGTAAAAAGTTTGTTCGGAATTTGGAATTCGAGCGAAAAATTCCACCTCGTGGAAAACAGGCTTTAGTTATGACTAGTTCACGATATTTATAACTAAACAGAAGTATGCTACGCTATTTCGAGCTGAGTGGTTGTTTTCATTTTTCTGCTTTCTGTAAATGCAAGATTATAACCATGCACAAACCTGTTAGATCTTTTCGTAAATTCAAATTACGGTCTTTAACCTACGTTCGTTTTATCTTCATCATAGGTATTTGCATCAAAATTTACTGACTAAGATTGAGAATCTGGAACCATTGCAACTTCTTGATACTCTAAACATCAGTAATAATGTCATTGAAAGAATTGAAAATATTGGTAAGTTATTGTTCAAAAATTTTAACTCCTACACTGAATACGTTAGGTTCTAAAAATATCAGACTGCAACATTGTCTGAACTATCTATTGACTTGCTCTAAGTCTATTTCTTTTCTTCGTCGGTGATTCTTCGTTAATGCGCAGGAGTGACTGTCCCTTACCCCCGTCCCGTCTCGTTTTAAATGTTCGCTCCTTCGCATTAACGAAGAATCACTGACGAAGAAAAGAAATAGACTTAGGGCAAGTTTAAATTATCTACTGCAATTATAGATTACAGCCCTGAAGAAGTCCTGCATGGCAGGACGAAATATTGGCATACAATTTATTCAACCATTTGCTGTTGTTTTTGTTGTATTGCGGTGTTTCTGCCGTTAAACTTATTAATTTATTCGTCACCGCAAGCATCTTTGGATCCGACAATCAACGCTGGTATCGTGGCCTTTCCTTTTCAAATTATTTTAAACTATCTACCGCATGAACACAAGAAAAAGATGACTTGGAGTTCTTCTATTCTTTTCTTTTGATCTCCTCTGCTGAGTAGAGTATTTACAGGAGTAGATAATACTGCAATTATTTTCATTAAAGGGGCTCCGTAGCCAAATTGTAAACAAATCTGTAAACTCCATTGTTTTAAGAACATGTCCATGGGTTTCTGCAGTTTGTTTGGCAGCTTCACCTAAGCCGTTAAAAAGAACTGTCAAACATCCACTTGTATCTGAACCATCGTAAGAGATATGAATGTTTGGGTATGTTCCTCTGTGAAATGCAAATATTTGTCTTCAAAATAGTGCTCTCATTTGTAAAAAATTGAAAAGTTAAAAGCTACAAACTATCTTTTCAGTCAATTCATAAATTTTGCAATACCCTTGTATTTATTTCTTTATTTTAGCTTGCATACCAAACATCAACACTCTCCAAGTTGCTCACAATCGATTAAAAACTGCAGATGATATTCGACATCTTATTGATTGTCCCAGCATAAGGTAAGCTTACAACTTGTTAAATCAGTCCTTGTTTGTATGCAAAAAACATTCTTTATTTTGGACTCATAATAAGGCGGCTAGAAAGCTGATGTGGCCTCATTCTGATGTTCATGGTGCCTGGAACTTGGTAGCTCTTCGTGGAAGATCCACTGATTCCAAAGGGTATTAAAATATCTCGTTTATAGGAGCCGGTTTGCAAAATTTTTTTACCGAAAATGATGTTTTCCGCGCCTAGAAATTATAAAAATATACACCTTGTCGTCAGTCTTTTTTGCACAACCAGCAATCCAGGCTTCTCAAAATCACTCTAAACCTCTGAAAGTCCAGTCGATCTTTCTCATGTCAACTCTTTTCGTTGGGAAACTTGAGTAAGGGACCGGTCAGTAATTCTTCCCGGGAAGAGGGAGTATCTGGATAGGGGGCTAACATCGTATCAGCTCAGACAGAAGGGGCAAAAAATAATGCCCATCTTAAAGAGGGGTACGAATATAGTTTGAGGTAAACCTTTGTAATTTGTAATTTCTACGTTTTGGTAGAGCATCTTACTTCTCGTTGAGGAAAAATATGATCATGAAGGTGCAAATGACATGCAAGGTTGCCTGCTAACTGCCCTATTTGATGCAAAATTTCATCACAGTGCTTCAACATGTAGATACCGGGTGAGCCAGAAAAAAGTTCCCACTTTCTAAAATTAGTAGCACCACAAGTCCTTCATGGATTTGAATAATTCCAGTTCTAGTTGAAAGCAAAAAGATAGAAGTGTTTTGTGATTTTTTTTGTCTTCTCGCGAGCACTGCAAATATAGGTAAATTCAAGTTTACAAAAATTTCATTGTTGCAAAATGACTGAAAAGGAACTAAAATACTTGATCAAGTCGTTAGGACTCTCCTCACACAGAGCAATACGCACACGTTTCACCTCTCTCAATAGTTATAAGAAATAGATTCCCAAACAGATACTAAGATTTTCAATCCCATGGCAATAAATGTGCAGACGAAATCTCTCACCCATGAAAAATTGCATTTTCTCTGTTGTTCTGAGCGAGGAGTCCTTTATGATTTGATCAAGTATTGTTGGCCTTTTTCAGTCATTTTGCAACAACAACGTTTTCGTAAACTTTAATTTTCCAATGTTTCCAGTGCTCGTAAGAAGACGAGAAAAATCACAAAAATACTTCAATCTTTGGCTGTCAAGCAAATATTGATTCATTCCAATCCATCCTGTACTTTTGATGCTATGCATTTTCAAAAGTGGGAAATTTTTTTCTGGTTTATACGGTATTTGGAGGGGAGCTGAAACTGTTTTCTTCAATTTTGGAAGGCGGCCAAAATCGTCAGGTAAATAAGGGAAAGGGAACCAACATTTCATCAAATATTTGAAATGTCAACCTACCCCTCCCTAGCCACACAAAATGACTGTAATAAAATGGGAATGAGACGTGACAAAATGGGAACCGCATGCCTTATAGAGTTTAGCTTTATGAGCCCTAGTTGACCACATTCAATCAACGCATGGAATCAAGAGGCTTCATGAAAAGCATACGCCACTGATTTTCATCATAGTCTTTGGTGTTTTTAATTTATGCTTGGTATCAGCAAACAGATAATTATTTTAAACTTAGCATTTGATCATACATTTTGTTTCGATGTCTGAGAGATATAGCTAGATGCAGAGAGCACGGGAAGGACCTATCTATCTAACTACTGTTTACATTTTTATTCCGGGTGTCCCAACAAATACTCCTGTTTGAAAAATCACTGAAACTTAATTACAAGGCCGATCTTCAATTTTCTTTTCTTGTCAAGTAGATCAAGGACCAAATTGTTTTCCAAGATATAGCTGATCTTTTAATTGGTTTTAAAATTATCAAATTTAGCTCTTTTTGGGCCTACCTGGTTTTGAATCATACTGCAAAAAAGCGCTGATAATTGCCAGATCAATTTCTTTGAAGGTGCTGTGGCGCAGTGGTGTAATCCTCTGACTTTGCAGCCAGGACAGTCAGGCGGACAGGGTTCGATACCAAGTAGAGCCTCACATCTTGGACGTCATGACAATGGGTCGCGGATTCAATGAGGACTTCTCTACTTTTGCGATCCCAGCGCTTGGCGCTAAAAACCGCGACTTCACCTTCACCTTTGTGGATGTAAAGCTTCTGGTTTGATCATAAATGACAGAAAGAAATGCACACTATAATTGAAGTCTTCAATGACCATACAAAATCTGAAAAGTTTGAATGTTATGCAAGATTGAGTATATTCCTTAAAAACTATAGCTCAAAATAAGGCTTGTCAACGTGTGATTTTTCTACCTTGCTATATCTAAAGCAAAAAATTTGTCATCTATGAATATTTTTGGGTATTTGACAAAAGAACTCAAAAAGACAATGTTATCAAAGGATTAATAATCAATTGTAGGTGATTTTTCAAACAGGAGAACTTCTTTTTGGAATACCCGGTAGTATCTGGAATAAGATCATTTCAAATGTATGCTGGTGTGTAATAGTAATTTGAAATTTTTAATCAATGCGATATTCATATTCTGTGCAGTAACTTAGGTAATTACAGCTTCTTCTTCTTCATGAGTTACAAGAAACAATTTGTTTGATGCATGTTTATTGCTGTCTCCATTTGTTTTCCCCCGTTCTGTCAACAGGCCTTCATTCAAAGTTATGGCAGCCATATTTGGTTGTCCATGGAGTTCATTTCTATTATTGGAAGCAGCACCTGCTTATAGGAGGGGGAATAAAGGGAGGAGACAAGACAACATTGAAACCATTTTTATGAGAATAGATATTTGTTCCTATAACTCGTTCTTTTTCTTTTGATCCACTTAAAAGCTAACTCTCAATGGATTCATCTTCTTGGTGCTTGCGAATGGTGCCAGATGGAAATGTTTTTATGATGGACTTAGGGCCTGTTTATATGAGGAAAATCATCCCACCTTCCAGGCTATCAGCTGTCAGGTGGGATGAAATCTGCGTGTGTTTATATGTAATTTTCATCTCACCTTCCAGCATTTTCATCCCACCTCCCAGCCCGTGATTTCAGACAATAACAATCGTAATTGGTGTTTGGCGCCAGCAGGGATTAGGTTTCCCTTTGTTTTCATATTGGCGCGTGCGCAAAACAGAGGATTTCATCCCACCTTACAGCTTTTCATCCCACCTTTCAGCGTTTATATGGAAAATTTTCAGCCCACTTCAGTGAGATCCCACCTCTCGTCGAGTGGGATCTCACCTAGCCGGGCTGGCTCACTTTCCATATAAACGCAAGATGAAAATTACAAGGGGTCGTATAGAAGGGTGGGATCTCACCTCTCAGCTCACAGGCTGGAAGGTGGGATGATTTTCCCCATATAAACAGGCCCTTATTTCTCGTTACAATGTTAAGCCTTTTTACCACCAGTGCAATAAATACGTTTCTATCTGTTATCTTGTAGCGTATTGGATCTATCACACAATCGTATAGAGGACCCTGAGATAGTTGAAGTACTTTCAAATATGCCAGACTTGGTAAGTAGCTTAAATTATTTACAGCATTACGATGTTCACATCAAATCGTTATATAAAGCAAATAACATTCCCTCTTTTCTGACGATTTACTGGTTTGCAAATGGTTGCATTTTTCACCGTTATTATCAAGTTCTTTACCAAAATAGTACTGTTTTTTAGTAAAGTAAAGTTTGAGAAACAATACTTCTAGTTGTAATGGTGAGGAATTTCTTGCGTACGTTTTTGCTAACAAGAGGCACTGTCAATCAGCATTGCTCTTTGATTCAAGTTTAACTTCTTGCTGTGTTCAAGATGTTTTCTGACCGTGGAGTTGCAAGACGAGGCCCTGTCAATAATAGTGAACTAAACCATCATCAAGTACTATATACCATGATCCCGGTTCCAGGGCTGCGGAGCGCTCAGATTAATTCAGACAAAGGTGACTGATGCCGAGTGGCTGTGACACTTTCCACAAGTTCTCTCCAAATTATCCTGTCCGATGTTGCTATTGTTGCGTCCGTGATTGACATGCCAGTTATTGACTTGGCGTTATCAGTCCATCTGGTTTTCTGCCTCCCTCTATTTCTCTTGCCGAGCACCATTCCTTACAAAATTTCCTTTTCCAATCCATTTCATCTGTTTATGTGACCAAAATAACGTAACTGGCCTTTCTCTACTCTTGTTAACAATCGTTGTTTGTTTTTTACTTCAGTTGTTCTTAGCACCCATGCGTTTGTCTTCCTCTTCCTCTACCTTCAAATTCTCTGCAACACCCTCCTCTAGCAGTATATTTCAAATTGTGTATCTTCTTCCTGTCATACTGTTGTAATACCCATGTCTCCGATCCATATATTATATGCTATACAGTCTGTTTTTTAATAAAGTAGAATTCGAGAAACGATACTTCTAGTTGTAATGGTTAGGAAAGGTTAGAATCTATATGCTATACATGTTATATGCTATATATTATATGCTATGTAATACGATGTGCTATATCATGCTACAGGTAAATACTATATACAACAGTGGTAAATTACTATGAGTTTGCATGCGGCTAAACAATCTAATGCTTGAACGGCAGCCTTTTTTACAGTTTGTTTAAATACAGGGTGTCTCAGAAAAATTGTTCGACGTTTGATTAAATGTTGAAAAATAACGATAAAAGGTACGGGCTCCTGGTTAAATTTCCCTGTTCCTCAGATTTTAAATTAATTTTAGACGCCGAAATCTTGCGAATCCGCTAAGAATTCACGGAGTTACAAGCTTTTGAAGTTCAAATATGTGCGAAAGCTGAAACCAGACGCCCCGAACTGACTTGTTTTCCAAAAAGACGTTCTGAAATGGAGGTAAAAGAGGGCTGTCCAATGTTTTACCTCTCGTCAATATCAGAGCAAACCACAAAGGACTTCCAAAGTTATCTAATTCTTGTAACCGTTGCCAAAATTTACTTAAGAATGCAAGTATCTAAAAACACGGAATGAAAACTTAATCAATGAGAGATGGGGCAATTCTAAATTGTGCTGAACAGGATTCCTCCAAGCATCCATAACTATGATTCAATGTTATAGAAAGCTAGTTGATCGAAAGCGATTTTCAAATTCCATTTGATTTGCTTTGAATAAGCGAGAGTCTACTTTCACTAAATATGCAATTCAGGGGCGTCTGGTTTCAGCTTTCGCACAAACTTGAACTTCGAACGCTCGTAATTCCGTGAATATTTAGCCGATTTGCTAGTTTCTGGAGTCTAAAATTAATTTAAAGTCTCAGCAATATGGTTCTGTTAACAGGGAGCCCATTTATTATTTCGTTATTTTTTTATATTTAATCGAACGTCGAACAATTTTTTTGGGACACCCTGTATATGTGCTCGCATGGTTAAATTCTCCTTCCAAGGTAAAGGTTGTGTTGCGCACACCTCCATGCTATCTACATTCATAGCAAGTGATCTCTTTCAGAGAGTGCTAAATCTCATGGGAAATAAAGTGATAAAGTTTATATCAGACTACAGGAAAACAATTATTCTGAAATGCGTAAGTGTATTCTTTTTAATTTTTGAACCCCTTTCGATATTTTCAAAGGATGTAAAACCCTTTTTAAACTGTAAAAAGATTCCAACATAGCCTGATAGAATCATTGGAAAACATTCCTTGATGCCATCTTTAGTGGTATCGTCTATTGAAGGCGTATTTTAAGAGTCTTGCAAAATACAGTTTTACTAAAATTGCTGGTAGTTACAGAATAGAAAGACCGACATCGGCCAAATACATACCATATTGAAAGTTAACCAATGGAGATATAGCGCTCTCGTCTGAACATAGCACGAAATAATAACACACGCCACATGTATTTCTATTGTTTCCGTCAATAGACAACATAAAACACAGTAGGCTATTTTAAGATTAACTCAGGCTCTCTTGCTAAGCTACTTTTAAATCCGTTGACTAACTTAAAGTCCAATGCAACACATTTTCAATGGAATGAAGCTCCAAAGTTAATAGCCTGTGTGCAAACTACTGAGTTCTCTTCATACGTTAAAAGAAATCAGTAGAGTCTGCACACTGGCTACGAGGTGAAATGCTGTCATATAAATTTTATTGAACATCCAACGTTTCACTTCCCACGTTTTGATTTTTCTCAGCTCGTATGTTTTTGACATGTTTTAAGAAATTTCCTTTGCAAGATCTTTTACCGAGAATTACAGCATGGACAGCTATATTGCTAAATTTAACAGATTTATTCAAGGGTAATTAATATACGAATTTCATGTTAATTGTTTCCGGTATAAATAAACTATAACCACATTCAAAAATAAACAGAAAATAAAATAGAAAAATACAACTGTTTGATAAAAACGTTTCGATTATAAAATCTTCGTCAGTTACTATTCCAGTATATTTATTTTATTAGCTATAAACTAAAAAAATGCAACTTCTTGTAATAGTTTTGGCGTAAGCCTTCATCAGTAGGATTAGTGAGGACTTTTCAAAATTAGAAGGAGCATACATATCTGGATCTGGATTTAGATCTGGAAATCCAAATACAATACAAAACAATATCGGTAGCTGAATCCTACCGGGTGATTCAATAAAAAGGCCCGATTTTTGAAAAAGTTCTGCTCCCTCAATATCAAAGCAATGATATTGAAAACTATCTAGTTTTATTCCCGGTATGTCAAATTAGGGTCAGTAATTTACCCGGCTTTAATCCGCCATTCCTTCCCGTCGGTATGAGAAATTTTCTACATAAAGCCCCTTTCGAAAAGCTGCAAAAATGAAGGAAAACGACAAACAAAATCTCCCTTTGGTTTTCTGTTCCAGCAATGATGACACTCACATGCATTCATGCATTTTGTCCTCTTGGGATAATGGAATCCCCCCCTGAATAAGTTATTCATACTAGGGGGAAGACTTTATCATTCCCCCATAAGGATAGCACATGCTAAAGCATTCTCAAATCATTGCCGTAAGGTAAACACATTAGGGAAGCTGGCTCACGATTTTAGCACGTCGTTCAAGATTTCTCAAAAGGACATTTTTTAGAAAATCCCTTTTAAAATCTTAACAAAACGACCGATTTCAGCCAGGAAAAATTCTAACAGTTATTGACCATTGAACATGGTAGCTATTTAAGATATTGCAAAATATCATTGCTGATATATTCAGGGAGCAGTAACCTTTCAATTGCCAGGCCTTTTTTTACTCACCCGGTACATATTACAATTACATTCTACAGTGATCCTACTTATTTCATTAGCTATGTGTAGTCTGAATTCCGCTCAATTGATGTACTGTATTATTTTTTAGAAAAACTTACAACATCTCGATGATCGGCCGGTATTCCCAAGAGAAAGAGCCTGTACCGAAGCATGGTCAGTTTCACTTATTAATGTAGCCATTTAAATTATTTTTTCTAAGTAAACGAGAGCATAGGGCTGAAATCTTTCAAATCTTTAAAAAGGTCGGTGTAAAATTCTTTTGCAGTTTTCTTTAATTGGATAGCTTGAAGGGAACTTATGGTACTTTGCTGTAAATCTGCCGTGGAAATTTTTGGATATCTTGATTTTGTTAAAATGGCGGCAATTTCGTTATTTTTGAAAGAAATCATGGACAATTTTGAAAAAACTTAAGCAGTCGTAAATCCTAAACTAATAGAGGAAACATTATATAACCTTCAAAGAAACCATAGTTTATGAACGTGTAGAATATGGTGACAAGCGGAAATCTGTAACTTTGCTATTTTAGGATTTAGAAATTTGATGACGTCATAGCCTCAAATTTAATAAATGCCGCCCCCATATTGTAACTAATCAAGATATCAATAAATTGCCACGGCAGATTTACAGCAAAAAACCCTAAGTTCCTTCCAAGCCATTTATTTCAAAGAAAACTGCAACAGAATTTTACACCGACGTTTTCAAAGATTTGAGCCCTATGTTGTAAACGAGGAGGGCACGATCTAGCATAGATTTTGCTGATTTTCCTGAGAGATTATATTTTATCTGGTTAATTTCTCGAGCATTATAAAGTCCAACCTGAGATTGGAACGCTTGATATTACCGCTACACTAAACCCTGTCCTGCTTACAGACATGGAGTTTTGATACACTTAAGATATAGTTATTTGCAGGGATGTCATTGATGTTGAAATGAATAAAAAAATAAGGCAGATCATTATGGTACGGCCAATTACACAACGTTAATATTGTAAAACGCTGCTTACAAACATGCTGAAAAGTTGATTCAGATTTGATGACCCCCCCCCCCCCCCCCCCCCATTTTGTTTCTGTTGCTCAATTTGATCAAAGTAGTGCTCATTTACTAACTGAATTAATACGCTTTCATAAAATATTTTATTTATTTTGCTGGGATTAGCAAATCGAGAGACGTTTGAGTTTAAAACTGGGGTGTTTTTCATGCGACACTCTGTATACGGCATTGTATTTGTTCTTAGGGCTATTGGCGGACGGGAAGCAGAGAGAGCGGAACGAGACAGATGGATCAATAGAGAGAGGCAAAAGATTTTGGACAGTGTCAATGGTAAGAGAGATTTTACAAATTTAGGACATATTTTGAACACTTTCCTTCTTCATAAATATTCTTAACCATATTTCAGGGCCTACCTATGATCCTAAATTACGATTTCGCTGCGATTTAGATTTTGAATTTTGAGTAAGGCAACTTTCCCAATTCACTCTTTCTCAAGGCTGCGAGTAGACCCATTATCCAAAAGAACAAAGATTCTACGAAGCAAAAGAGTAAATTTTTGCTACGGCTGCCTGTATAATTCTAGAAATCTAGAAACTGCGGTAGCAAGCTTTTGTTATTTGTTGTGTAGACCCTCTCTTCTTTTGGATGATGGGTCTACTTTTAGGCTACCATTTCCCCGATATTCATGGAAAACGTTCAATATATCTCTCAAAAATTACATTTTCTTGTGCTCGCAAAAACTCCCAAAACTATTAAGCAAACTATTTATCATCCAGCATTGAGCAAAATGAGAGAAGAAGCTGCTGCCAGAAGAGCGGAAAAAGAAAAATTGGTAAGTCTTCACGGTGTCCTAAAAAGGTGTGCTGCTTCCTTGTGGCTGCTGCGGAGGATCTGCAACTTCAATGGTTGCCCCATTTTCAACACAGCTGTCAATGATTGGCTTCAACTTAGAGTTGGAGACCTTGCTTGAGTCATTCTAACAAGTGAATGGTTACTGATGTGTGTTGCAACAAAATTGAAATATATCGTTGCTTAAAAACAGCACCTCTTTGTTCACTTGTTACGTCAAAATTAAGAAAATTATGAAAGAAAGGGTTTTAGCGTTGAAATCAAGTTTTTTGCACACTTTTTAAAAGAGATCTTTAAGACAATGCCTTCTGCGAACGCAGACAAATTTTTACCCTTCCTTGGAACCCTTTGAATTCGCCAAAATTATTTGAGAGCTTAGCCTACTTAGCCCTTTTGCAAAAGTGTTCCCAATAGGTAAACCTTGGTTCTGCAATAGGCTTTACGAGAATTCCGCAACATAAATTTTTTGTTTTTCATGTTGAAGATGCGTTTCGTGATTCAGTTTTAAGTGTTTTTAACGTTTGGTTACCATTATGAATTCGCAAAATTTGCACATCCAAAGATAAAATTTTCAATCAACCTTCTCAGCTTCACACTCTGCAAGGTTTAATCTGTCAAACAAAACAAAGACGATGATAATCGAGTGAGTGCAAGCCAAGAAATTTGAACTTGAAAGTTAGTGTTTTTTATGACCTTGCTGTGCTACAAAAGAGGCCTGAAGTACACTTTTTAGGCCTGACTTGAAATAATATTTTCTCAGTCCTGAATTGTCCGATTTGAAAAATGTTTGGGTTTTGACATACCTCAGGCTACGGTTAACAATAAAAAAATCAGTGTTGTACAATTCTGATATTTTCATTTTTTGGCATTAATTACACTAAAATGGAAATCTGGATCACAGTGCGTGCGGTTCTATTCTCTTTTCAATTTCCAATTGAACGCACCCTTAAAGACCCTATGCTCCCCATGATCCTTTGCCACCTCATAGCGGTTTTCATACTCTACCGGGTGACCCAAAAAAGTGACCCAATGCAATCAAAGAAAAAAAAGTAAGTGGCTGATTGAAATTCTTCAAACGTTATTCTGTCGCTAAAACACTAGCCTACGTTATGAGTATTTTTCGCAATTTTTTTCGACACGGTAAATTTCCCGAATTAAGGATTATGAGAAAACGGGCATGCTTGAAATCTTCAAAAGTCGTCAAAAAGAGGAGATCGATTTGCAGCCTTTTCAGATCCACAAAACAACGAGGATCTGAAGTTTCAGCCTGGGAACAGGCAACTCAGTCAAATGTTGTCAGAGCATGTAAGCAATTCTTGAACATTTCAATTTGCGTGGAGAATTGAATTCCACAAGCTTAAAAAGAACATTTATTTTCAGCTTCAAATGTTTGGGTACCAAGGGACCATAAACTTGGTCTGGAAACTTTTAATTGAGTTGCCTAATCCCAGGTTGAAAAGAAGCACCCTCCTCGTTGTTTTGAAGATCTTTAGTGACTTCAAATCGACCCCCTGTTTTTGATCACTCTTGCGGATTTCAAGCTTGCCCGTTTTCTCAAAATCTTGAATTCGGGACACTTACAGTGCTGAAAAATTTTTTAAAAAATACTCAAAATATAGGCTAGTCTTTTAGCGACAGAACAACGTTTTGAAGCATTTCCATCAGCCATGTACTTTTTTCCGAAGCAAATTGCGTTGGGTCACTTTTTTCTGAGTCACCCGGTATTAAATGATTTTTGCCTGCAGTTGGGTTAGAAAGACGACGTGATTCCTTATCTTCGTTCAACGTTTTCAATCTGATGTTTATAGTTTCACTCTTAGAAGGACACACAACCACACAGATTCAAAACAATGCCTAAATTCTTGCGAGAGATCTGAGGAAAAATCGAGCTTCTTCCATCCTTTGAACGTCGAAAGCGAAGTCTTATGTAGCTTCGAGCGTTGTTTCAAATGTTGCTTTGCTTGGAAAAGTCAAAGATCTAGTCAACCAATCAAACGCTAGGAATAGGCACGTGGTCTTACTTTATTAAGAACGTAGCAATCTGATTGGTCCAGCCGTGAACGCGGCGGAGATGGCCTAAATTAGTCTGTGTTTTGAAGCTGTATTGTCACGAGTCTCAGTTTGAAGCCATAAACATCATCCATTTTGAGTATTGAAATGTATTAAAATGAATAGCTAAAAGGTCTATTGAAGCACCAGGAAAGCTTTGTTTCCTGTGGCTATTTATGTTTCTGCTACCGGGTGAGCCAAGCAAAACACCACGAGCTAAACCATGACTAGCTTTATGAAGTTTTGTATCACTGTTTGGTTAACAAGATTGGCTATCGTTTGAGCTGTTGTATGTTCACTTCAAGCTATGATTACTAGCTATGATTAAGATGTTAATATATTAAACTTTAAGCTATGATTTGAAATCGTCAATTGAAGTATGTCGTTTGCAAAATGACTGACCTCTCTTCCTTTCTCAAATTTCGCGGTCCAATGCAAATTTGGAATTTGGGTTTTTCACATCTTTCAAAACATGGACTGGAAAAGGAGGGGGTTGTTCGAGAAAGGAACGAATTACCATATTCTGAAACTACTTTTCCAGAGGGCAGTCATAACTCAAACTCACAAGGCAACATATCTCAAAAGATAACTGAGCCCTTCAGCTACATGCTGATACCTTCTTTGTGTTCATAACATTTGCTTTCCTTGAGCTACGTGCGATCTAGCTCGTGAATTTGTTTTCGTCACCCATTACTGCGTTTTCAAAATATGTTTTTCCGCCAACTTTTTTTTCATTTTCACTTTAAATTATTTATACACAAAAATCCCTTCAGCTCTAATACTACATAAATAAAAGTTTTATAAATTAATATCATATACATATGAAAAAGACTTAGAAGGACAAGTCCGGAGCCGGTACGACCGACGACAAAACACAAGACAAAGCCGCCACGAATGACGCATGACACATCTCCCACCACTGCCCGCCCTCTCCCCGCGAAATCACGCACCCAAATAAGCAACGCCCGCCCGAAATGAAACGAAACGAAACAAAATAAAATATCATGTTTTTATGGTATTTGTACATGCAGAGAATCATGGAAAGCACATTGTCTTTAATTTCATGATGAAGATGTTGACGCTTAAATCTTTTTTCCAGGAGCGCGGTTCATCATCCGGAGCTACTTCAGATCTACCTGACTTGGAAAGCATAGAAACGAGATCTGAAAACCTCTTTGATGAGGCTCAGGCTATGGAGGCAAATCCAACGGAAGGGCTAAACAGTCATCCGAAATTAGAGACATTTTGTGATGCAGTCAATATCATTGAAGAAGATATGGCAGCTTCAGGTGAGGATAAACAAAGCAATCCAGAAGACAAGGGGAAACTCGTCGAAGATAAAACGATGGAGGATAAACCCATTGAGGAGATACCAATGTTGCGAGCACTAAGCAGTAATCAAAAATTTGACACACCTTGTGATACAGTCAATGTCACTGTTGAAGATAAGGTTGCTTCACATGATGATCAACAAACCAACATTGACAGAAATGCAGAAATGAAGAGCAGAGATGAGATGACCATGAACATCGAGGAGATACCAATCTTACGACCTTCAAGGAAATTTGATCATAGTATCTTCTCATTGAATGATCAGGGTCCCACGACTGCAAAGACCTCTGCGTTTTTGCTAAGCGATTCTCAAGAAGGTAAGTTCATGTTCTATATTTTCAATTGCTATTGATGTTTTATTGAGAGATCTTTGTTGAGAATTAATTGGTCAACTCAAAGGCTTTCACAACCGGTATGCTTCGTGAATACATCCTTTTGTTGACTTTTTATTGTCGCAATTTTCTTGGTTCACGAAGATGGCCGCCAACAAAGGGACTGCACGTATGCAAGGTATGATGGTTGCAAAGACCCCCTTTAAATACCGTCTTAATCTCTTCTTCTCATGTGCCGTCTACTCGTTGTAGGTAGAGGTAGGCTGCTATAAATTGTCTCCACTCTCCTCTATCCTGGGCTTTTCTCACAAGCCATCCATAATGCTTTCTTCCCACCCAATCTCCGATGTTGTCCATCCACATAGCTCTTGGTCTTCCTCTGGGACGTCTTGATGGTATTCGACCTTCCAGTATGACACGATGTAAGTTGTTCCTCCTTATCATGTGACCGAAGAATCTTAGTTTCCTTGTCATTAGTGTTTGCGTGATGTTTCTTTTCTCTCCTATTCTTTCTAATACTATCTCATTTTTAGTATGACTTTGCCATGAAATCCTCTGTATTTTGCGCCAAACTCGCACATCTCAAAGCCTCTAATTTGCTCCATCATATCTTTAGATATAGTCCATGTTTCTGCACCGTATAAGAGTGTAGACCATATGTAACAGCTAACTAGTCTTTTCCTTATTTTGATTGACAGATCTTTGGAAGTTAGTGTGTTTGACATACTCCTGAAAGTGCCTCGTGCTATACCGTCTTAATACAAGACGAATATGATTTCAGACAGCGCATTTGGAGAGACGTCTCCTTTTACATTTTAAAGACAAACTCAACAATACCAACGTCGTTGGATTTTTCGGATCAATTGGTAAACTAACGCTTCCAACAAACGGTTCGAGCATTTGGAGAGGGTGATGAAAGCTTTTGACGGGACTGTTCTCATTGCTTACTCGTATAGAAGCTATCTTTATCTTCGTCAGAGCCATTAGAAAAACATTTTCCTTGCCCTTGATTGCTGCTAAAATAGTTTCCTATGTCGAGAAATTTTAAAATCTTCAGAAACTACAGTTCGTGATATTCTTCCTACCATTTCTACATACCGTAAAAGCTCTATTAAGCCCCCGGGGGCTTATTTAATTTTGGACACTTTTTAGTCCTTTTTGCACCACATTTTGCGGTTTAAACATACAATTTTACGAGTTAAATACAAGAATTCGACAAAGTTTTAACACATCAAAATAAACGTGCAAACTTATTTAGCTCAATAAATGGAGAATCTTTGGTAACCTCTGGAATTTGATATAAGTGGGGGTCTTAATAGAGAAGGGGGCTTAATAGAGCGTTTACGGTATTTTCCAACGCGATAGAAGCTACTTAACTCTTCTTGGCCCCTCTCAACTCTTTCACGAATTTCCAAAGTCATTTTGACTTGCTGTTTGATTCCTTTTCTCATATGTGCGTGTCTTGACTTTATTACTAATTTGATTTAGCTCTACTGTCTACTGCTCGATTGCACACGAGTTTGTTATGGCTATGGCGGCCAAACGCTTCCAGCAACAGCTTAGACCCTACTTACACTGTCCAATGCAACTTTGGATCCATAAGATAATTGCAGTGGATCAGCATCTCACTCACACCATTCCTGCTAGTCTGTAACACTATTGTTCCTTCTATCTAATTTTGTTCTGGAGCAGCGTAAGCGTAAACGCTCTTGGATCGTTAAAACTCTGTGACGGATCAAAATCGTACGGTACAGTGTAAGTAGTCTCATACAGTAAATCCCCGCATGTAAGAACCTACAAAAATATGAACCTAGAGGTTGTTTTCCTAAATTATGCACCTTGTAATTAAGAACCTGTTTCAGTTTGATGAAAAATATGTTCTTATAGCAGGGGTAGCAAAGTTGATTTTGGATTGTCATTGTTAAGTTCATTTTTGTCCCAGTGGGCTTTTAAAGTTTGAATCTCCTCCCTTGCAGTTTGAAAGTTTAGCATTGGTTATTAGATATATTATAACCCTGCTAAAACAAATGATAGGGCTGAAAATCGTTGGCGAAGGTTCTAAAATGGCCTACGCAAGGCACTCTTCAAATAAGAACCGTTATACCTTGAAATTTGTCTTAGTACCTTTAAAATAAGAACCTATTTCAGCCTAGCTCTCAAAAAAGTAGGTTCTTATATGCGGAGATTTACTGTATCCCGTTTACATTGTACCAGTACAACTTTGGATCCATGACAAAAGTGTATCGGATAATCCTTACATTGATACTGTTCCTGTTAAAGGGGCTCAGTCGTCAAACAATAAACAAATCCGTAAACTCGCACGTGTCACCAATTATCCATTGTTCATCCATTGTTTTCTACAGTTTGTTTGGTGGCTTCACCCAAGCCACCAAAAAGTGACCGTTAAAAATCCACTTATATCAGAGCAATCGTAGAAGATATGAATGTTTGGTTTGTTCCTTAGTGAAGTACAATGATCTATGTCCAAACAGCACTTTTCATTTTGAAAAAAATATGAAAATCCCGTGTGATATCACCTTTCAAAAAAATGCAAAAATCATCGTTTTGTTTACATTTTGACGACGGAGCCCCTTTAATCTGTGACACTTGTTTCCTTCTTCTACAGATTAATGTTGTTCTGGAGCAGTGTACCAAATAAACGCTCATGGACCTTGACAAATTTGTAGCGGATCCCCGAGCGGATCAAAACTGCCCCTGTACTGTTTAAACGTGGTCCTAATTTCCCTCATTAACAATTTTTATCAAACTCACCTCTGAAATACTCCAACAAGAGTCCTACATGCATCTTACCATTTACTCCTTTTTGTGTGTTCTGGTCCATCAAGGTAAATCTAATTGTCATACATTCTTTGCCAACAGCTAATATCTTAGCAATCCTCAACTACTCCAAGATTTTTTGAGCAAGTTTTAAGTTCATAACTAACTGCAAGTAAATTTATGCTACGTTACATTTACAGGAAACACTCCGCTTGAAGCAGCGAATGTATTTGAAATGAGATTAACCTTAAATTCTGGCCTTTTATACACAACAATCCATTTGACGTCACAATGAGCAAATTTAAATTGCGTAACAATTAAACTTAATTCAGTACCGTAAAAGTTCTGTCAGGCCCCACGAGGGTAGCCTCACTACATAAGGACCCTCTAGTTACGCTCATCTAATTGAGTTGAATTGTTGTTGTTGTTGTCGCTCCACTGAGGGCCTTATGGACATAGAGCTGTAAAACCGGACAAAAATGTCAATCTGCGACAAGTTTTTGTCGCAAACTCGTGTGCTGATTAGAGTATGGCTTAGAGGAAGGCGCTTTTTGCATTGATAGCTAGAATGAACATTTATCGAAGTTCTGATAGCAAATTTTATGGTACAGCAGTTCTGGAAAACCGTTTTTGTGGCGTTTTAAGATCAGTGGTTTTGAGAAAAAAGTAGCAGATCGATTTAGGCTCAATAGATCTTTTAGCTAAGATTCGAAAAAAGAATCCGAATCGAGCGATAGCTTGGTACATTTGTAGAATGTTCGAATGTATACAATAGTGATAGAAGCTCCAACGCCACATAATCGAACCTCGTGTAGAATAGCGAAAAGGTCTATCAGTAGAATCAGTAAGGAGATATTCCGTTTCTACAAGCGTAGGGAAATGAGTCTCTCTGTTGACCGAAGCGCTATCATCAAGTCAAAGAGCACATGGAAACGAGAGACTCATCGTCATAAGTCTGCCATGAGGGCTTGTTTAATTTGGGAGACTCCAGAAGGGGTGGGGGCTTATTGACAAAATCAAATGACAAGGATATATTTAATAGCACTTTAGTCCTTTTACCCCATAGTTTGCGGAATCAACAACAGACAATAAATGATGAATTGTTTGTAACTTCTGGTGTTTGATATAAGTGGGGAGGCTTAATAGAGAGAGGGGTGTATTTAGAATTTGACTTAGGTCATTGGTCTTGCTGGGAAACCATATCCATCTATTTTGTAACTGTAGAAACATTTAGGACCAATTCTTTCTCTATAGTTCAAGGGATCCATCAGCCGATCAGCCGTTTTATCAAAAACCTCAGTTCTGCTCAGCGATAGTAATTCTATTAAGTGTAATTTTTCTTTTGCGTTTAATAATCCAAAGCAATACTATTGAAAACTGTCTTGTTTTACTCCCAATGTGTCAAATTGGGTTCAGTAATTTACCCTGCTTTAATCGGCCATTCCTTCCCGTCGATGTGAGAAATTTTCTACAGAAAGCTCCCATCGAAAACCTGCAAAACGAAGGAAAACGACAAACAAAATCTCCCTTTGTTTTCCCTTCCAGCAATAACGACACTCACATGCATTCATGCATTTTGTCCTCTTGGGGGAATGGAATCCTCCTGAATATGTTATTCATACTAGAGGGAAGACTTGTTCATTTTCCTAAGAGGATAGCACATGCTAAAGCGTTCTCGAGTCATTCCTGTAAGGTTAGGGAAGCTTGCTCATGATTTTTTTTCCGATTTTCAAGGTTTCTCGGAGGGATATTTTTTAGAAATCCCTTGTAAAATATTAACAAAGCGACCGATTTCAGCCGGGAAAAATTATAAAAGTTATTGAGCATGCTAGCTATTTCATTTGATATTGCAAAATATCATTGTCTATGTATTCAGGTAGCAGTAGTCTCTCAAACACTGGGCCTTTTTTGACTCACCTGGTATAAGCAAGAACAATCACAAAAATGCGTCAGTCTTTACTATCAAACAAAGTTCGATCTATGCAAATCCATTCGGTACTCTGGGTGCTACAATTTTTCAAACTTCTGAGCTTTTTTGGCGCACCCTGTATCGTGTTGCCTTGCGTTGCGTTGCATTGCGGTGCGTTGCATTGCTTTGCATTGCGGTGCCTTGCTTTGCCTTGCATTTCCTTGTCTTGCGGTGCGTTGCCTTGTCTTGCATTGCCTTGTCTTGCATTGCGGTGCGTTGCGTTGCCTTATCTTGCATTGCCTTGTCTTACAGTGCGTTGCCTTGTCTTGCCTTGCCTTGTCTTGTCTTGCATTGCGGTGCATTGCCTTATCTTGCATTGCAGTGTGTTGCCTTATCTTGCATTGCCTTGTCTTACAGTGCGTTGCCTTGTCTTGCATTGCCTTGCCTTGTCTTGCATTGCCTTGCCTTGCATTGTGTTTTATTCTATCTTTCAGATGAGGACTTAGAGACTATCGATCTTCACGAGTCGTCTAAAGAAAGGAAGCCACCTACCCACGTTTTACAGGTTTGTAATACACAGAAGCTATTGACATTCAGTTAATGTAATTCGTTTTATCATCATGCCTTCCAATTCTTTTGTCATAATCTCTGTTGCGTTTTTAGATTTCGGTGATCTTTCAAACAGGAGTACTTTTTTGGCACACCTGTTTGTCGTTAACTTCGTAGCAGCGAAAATGGAAATAGTGTCATAGGTCTGCTACATTATTTTTTCTGATGAGAAACTAAGGTCCGGTGATGGTAGGCAGTTTCTTAAATTGTTGGGCCATTTTGCTAGCAAAAGTTTCTTATGTGTTTCTTAGAGTTCATTTTCTTTTGTCTAAAGGGCTCCCAAATTACTCAGTAAGATCTCAAAACAAGTAAATAACATAATTCGCACTTGTGAAAGGAAAATTAAAATCGCAAATTACAAAAGTTTCTTAGCTTTTTCACTTCAAGTAGGGTTGTTTCCTAACTTTTGAAAAATTGAGCCTACCGTTTCTTATAAGCGGTTCCTTATAAAAAAAATCGAGTGTATGCAACCCACAGCTTGTTCAGAAAATAATGTTGCATGTTTTCCTCCAGGATGATGCTGTCAAAACGAATAACTTCCTTCTAACGAACGAATCCTTTGTAAAGAAGGTAGAAAAAGAAGGACAAAGAAAGCCATTGATAGAAGTGATTGGTGATGACAATGATAGCGACGTTGTGGATGATGAGGAAAGTAACCATGAGGAAAGTAACAAGGATCAACTGAATGACCACGATGATAATGAGGATGATCCGATTTGGAAGCTAGCAGCAACTGTGGGATCGACTATTTAGAATCAGAATAACTAAACCCTAGCCCAGGGGGGGGGGGGTACTCAGGTATATTCAGGATAGGGATGCTCGCTCAGGTTACTTTTTTGGGTCTAAAATTTAGGCAAGGATTATTTTTTGTAGGGTCAATGATTTGTACAGTTATTTTTTTGGGTTCAAGAAATTCTGGCTTACTTTTTTGGGTCTCAAATATGAGAAAAAGTAAAAAAATCGGGGAAAATATAATTTACAAACAAAATTAGAGTCAAATAGCAGTGCTAAATAAAAAAAAACATAAATATCCAAACACATTATGAGAAATCTAATCAGTTAAGGCACTTTTATGCAGATACTCACTTCATAACTTTTGGGTATGTAAGGTCGGAAAAATTATTTTTTTGGGTCTATTTTCATGCTAGAAATTACTTTTTTGGGTTGATGCGTTGTACCCTAGCCTGAGCACCCCTATCCTAAATATACCTGAGTACCCCCCTGGGAACCCTAGGGGGATACCCTGGTATATTTGGGACATGGGTGCTCAGGCTGGGGTACACAACTTCTTCTTCTTCATGTTCCGTATCTTTCGACGTTGGATGACACAGTAGCCCTCCACTCGTCTCTGTCCATTGCTATTCGTGTTGCCCGTTCATACTGCATAGTTCACTCCTTGATGTTGTCATACCAGTGAATCCTTAACATGCCTGTACACAGGTACAGTTTGGTCCAGTTTACTGGTACAGTTTACACAGGTAGAGTGCGCCAAAGGGGTACACAACATCAACCCAAAAAGTGAATTTAAAACGGGCCAAAAAATAGCTTACTTTACATTAGATATCCATTTATCATAAAGTCACATCTTAAATCTATGAAAATGCGTCCGGACTTCACGTAATCTATTTAGATATTCAAATATTTTGATTTTAGTAGCGTTGCTTGATTTAATTTCGTTTTTGAATTATGTGTTTCTCTACACGTTTTTCTTTTATAAGAAACTGGTTTATAAGAAACTAGTACTACGATGACCAAAAATTTAAGAAACTCTAGTACTACGCTCAAGAACAGTTAAGAAACTCTAAAACTTTATTTCTGTATGTCTCTCTGATTCTTTGTCTCTCTAACAATGATACGTTTATCTTTTCTTGACTTTTAACTGCAAAATTTGGTAAATTTTTGCCTTAATGTGTATGGCTTCTTCTTGATGCAAAGCAAAATACAAAATGGAAGCCGTTGGTCGAGAAGAAGGCTCAACTTCGAACAATACTGCAATTTAGGCCCAAAATAATAAGAAATTAATTAAGAAACTTTTACTACTAAAACACCGAAATTTTCATGCGAAATTAAGAAACTTTTAGTACCAAGTGCTGATCCAAGTTTCTTATAAAAACAACGTGTATTCTTTCTACTTTTCTATTCCCCATATTTTAGACTCAAAAGAAAGGTAATCCAGAATTTCAGGAGCCTAACAATTAACAATCAAAATGACCGACTCAAAAAATAGTTCTTGCATAAACTTTAGACCCACAAAGTAACCTGAGCACCCTTATCCTAGCTATACAGTACCACAGTACCCCCCCCCCCTGGGAACCAAACTGTACCGGGTGCGCCAAAAAATTTCAGGCATTTGACACATTTGTGAATCTTTGCAAATCTTAAAAATTATGTTATGCCCCATTCATTCAATTACATTGATCAAAGGGAACTTCATGTAATTTACAATAAAAGTATATGAAAGGCGGCGGCGCGGCATGTCTCTATGAATTAAATGAAGATACAGGAGGATGTGATGTCATTAAATGAACGCCTTTTCAATGTTCTTCTTTTTCCATGGGTTTTATTTCCAGTTTAGTCTAAGGAGATAAATTGTTTGAAGTTTAAGTCTGATAAAGAGATGGTATTCTTTCTTTACATTTTGGCGCTCTTGCATTTACAATAGAATACCAGGTGTTCCAAAATGATGTATTATTGTTTGATTGCTTACATGTCCATAACCAATGAACCGATTTCAAAATTTTTGTTTTATTTGGTTGCCTAAAAGGCTAAATGGTATTTTAAGATGTTGGTTGTGGTTTTACCACAGCGTTTTCATATCGACAAAAAGATTGATAAACCTGCTCAAATTCAAGCCTTAGATGGCATGAGAAAGAAACGGCTTATTTTTCCAGTCAAAATTTTAGATGTGATACAAAAGGCTGACCTCCTACTAACTCAGTATTAACTGAATTTGTATTCTCTGAACGACATATCAGTTCAGCCTTTTGAATCACATCTAAAATATTGACTGGGAGAGTAGGCCGTTTCTTTTTCAAGCCATATGAGGCTAGAATTTGAGCAGGTTTATCGATCTTCTTTTCAACATGAAGACATCGGCCTAAACCACAACCAACATCCTGAAATATAATCTAGCCTTTCAGCAATAGGATAAAATGAAGTTTTTGGAAATAGCTTCATCGGTTATGGACATATAAGCAATCAATAATACATCATTTTCGGACACCCGGTAGCTTAATTACACATAATGGATGCCTATTACATAGTGCAAAAAATTGTAAGTACAGTAAAAACCGCACCGACCGCATCGGTACTATACCGTCTTCCAGGGGACTAATGGTTGTGTACATATACATAATATAACGTTGTATATAATCGTATTGTCGAACTTTCAGTCATGTAAACTTTTAGCCATTATTATCCTATTTCGAAATCTTAAACCTTGTTGAATATTAGATTTGAAATAATGTATATGGAGAAAGGTTTCAACTCGTACTCTCTTATGGAAAAGGCTTGCAAGCAAGATTGCTCCTACCCTCAGAATTGCTTGTAAAGTGATTTTCCACATCGAAGTCAGCCATTCCACCCTAAATGATCTAGATTAGAGAGGGGAAATGGGCCACAGATGGGCAAAATGGGTCACAAGGTCGTTTTGCTTCAAGGATTCAATCAACCTGTCGTTGGTTGTAAGCATGAAGCATTTTTAGCTAAACTGTCTTTTCGTAGATTTATAAGCGTCTTTGTCCATAATAAAGACCGATGTTCTCAACTGACAGTACATTTATAATAAAATGACCGAATTTGTCTCACCTTTTTACCTTATTATAATGATCGCCTGCCCCGTGCATCTTTAAACCAATAATGTTGCTTTTTCGGGCATTAGGTAGCCCGAGGTTTTAGATTTGAGGCCCGAGTGTTGCCACAGTTGTGGCCAAGAATTTAAAACCACAGCTTTGTCAATAAAGTTTCTTTATCGTAACGAGATCCAACCCTACCGCTCTGCCTATTTTACGCTCTTTGGGTTGTTTAGGTCGAGGGGCGTATCACTCTGTAAAAATCCCGTACACCTTTGGGAGCAATTCTTTTGTTTTCAAGAAAAATCCGCATAAAATCCCTAAAAATCCTATTGTTTAAAAATATCTCGTACGCCTTTTCGGAAGAGTGATACACCCCTCGGTTTAGGTCAAAGTTCCGCGCAGATTCCGAATTTCGATGTTGCTTTATAAATTTTAGCGCCATTTTGCTATGACGTCTGAATGAAATATGTAGAAATTCTTGGAGAACATAGAGGTTCTGCCGACAAGGGGTGTCACCGTAAAAATTATGTTGCTCAGCTGGCTTTTACATCAATCTATTCACAATCCATCTTTATGATTTGTTTCTGAAGTATCCAAAACGAATGAAAATTAAGACAAAGAGACCCTGGGCCAGATAAGACCTTCATATCATACAAAAGTCAAGTTCGACGCCACAAAGGATCACGGTTGACAATGGGCATTAACAGAGAAAGTTAATGCAAAGAATTCAACTCAGTTAACACCACTGATGTTGTACATTTACGACTATATAATCATGAGATTGCCCTATACAAAATGCGTGTGTAATATGTATTGATAACAATTAAAATAGAAAGAATTTTTTACAAATATAAATCTGTGTTAAGATTCAAAATATCACAGTAGAAATAGCCACGGACGAAGTTACTCTCAATAGTGCCCTTCAGAATAAAGTTGTCGTCGTTTCTCTAGGCCTCAATTCATGAACTGAAGCGTTTTTTCCCGGAGGCTTAGTTTATTTGTCCAACGGGGATGTGCCGGTTTTAAGGGTATCTTTTCATCAACTTCTTCTAGCACAGGATATCAAAATAAGGCAATTTTCCTAGAACAGGTTGTCAAAACATGTCACAAGGGGATATTTTGTTAGATCGGGTAGTTTTTCGGTCAAATTTCCATGTTTTGGAGTATACTTTTCACCAATTTTTTCTAAAATGGGTTATCATTTTGAGCGAAAAATTCTGGAGCAGGGTAAAAAAATTTAGTTTGCACGTGATCAGTTAAATTCTGTCAATCATTGCGCGCCCTTCGAGGCTCTTCGTCAGCATCGTGTCAGCATATTTTGACAGGAGTATGTACGCGGCTGTACTTACATGGACACGTTGCCTTTGAAGAGGATTCCCTTTAATAATTTGTTACACTAGTGGGGATGACTTGTTCACTCTCCCAAGACGACAAAACGTGTCAAAGGTTTAATCACAACTTCGCTGTAAAGCAGAAAAAATTCGGACATTCGGCTGCAATTTAGCTATTCTTCGAGGCTGTTCAAAGTCACCTCACGCAAATCGCTGATAAAATCAGAACGAAATGACAAATTTCACTCAAGAAAGATTATAAAAGTTAGCAGCTTTTGAAACGGCGTGCGATTTTTCAGATTTACCTGGTGTGGATGGTTAGTTTAAATCAAGCTGTGCTCAACAAGGGCAGATCTCGTAATACAATAGCAACAGTTGCGTTTGATTGACACCTCAATTCAAAGCGATTAGTGATTGCAGACAAAGGAAATGCTCTCAACCAGAAATTAAAAACAACTACAGCCGCAAAAGTCTCCCCGAATCTAGCAGGCAAACTCTCGCCTTGTGCAAGCAAAGGCGGTATTTAAGAAAAGTTCCGTTCTTATAACGAAAGAAGAAGGGTAAATCTAAATTTTGGTCTGGCGAATTTTTTGCTATTTGAGTCAGAACTACGAGCATAAGGCATTGGAATTCTCGCGTATTCAGGGCATAAATGAAACGACTACAGAACAGCTCCTGAATCAATAAACAAAATCCGCCAGACAGAACTTTAGATTTACCCGTCTTCGTTGATTATAAGCACATGACGTCTCTTGAAAACCACCTTTCGCTTGCACAAGGCGAAGAGTTTGCCCTACTATTTTCGGGGAAACTTTTGCGAATTTGATTGTTTTGAATTACTGGTTGAGAGAATTTCCTTTGTCTGCAGTCGCTAATCGCTTTGAATTAGGGTGTCAATCAAACGAAACTGTTGCGATTGTATTACAAATCTGCCCTCGTTGCTCTGCTCTAATAATTGCGTCATCAATAAAGATAATTTGCTACTCTTTCGAACCTTCTAGTCAAATAACAAAACGGTGCATGTTTTAGACTTTAGATTAATAAACAACCGCATTTATGTTCCTTCGTTGCTACATTTTGCCCCATATCAACCGTGTCTTTCCCCGTCTCTACTTTTGCACTTGATAAATCTGGCACCAATGTCTCGAATACATATTCAAAGACCTCCTTCACATTTTCACCAGTCAATGCACTGGTTTCGAAATATGGTTCCTTTCCTGATGGGTGCATTTTAGAGTTCCAATGTTTGCGTAATTGCTCTACTTTTTCGATGCCGATATCCCGCGTAATGTTTCCGTTCGATTCTGTCACGAGGTCTTTCTTTGTTCCAGCTAATACAATAGCACAATTGTCTGCTGCAGTTTCGAGCAGTGTTGTGTATCTAGCATCGATTGATTCAAAAGTCTTTTTATCTCGAATATCGTAAGCTACAATTGCTGCATTCGCACCACGGCAATAAAATCCAGATAATCCAGAAAATTTCTCCTCTCCAGCTGTATCCTGCAACATAATATAACCATAGACGCACGGGCGGTAGGAAGCGCTGAATTTGAAAAAGATTTATATATGATACATCGAGTTATTCCTATCCTTGTATATAATTTCTTCCGTGATATACGTATCGACTTGTTTTCCTTCGTGTCTACCCCTCCTGTGAAAGCACCATTTTAATCCGATTTACCTGACCTCGAGGTGACCTCGATGGCCCTGGAGCAATTATGCCACTCAGACGGAAACTCCTCGAAGAGAGGATTTTCCTTTTCATTTTACCATACTTAAGTGGCATAATTACTCCAGGGCTCTTGAGGCCACGCCAATCGGATTAAAATGGTACATTCGCAGGAGAAGTAGACACAGAAGGAAAACAAGTCGATATGTCATGAACGAAATGATATATTAAGACAGGAATAACTCGATGTATCATGCATAAAGCTTTTTCTAAATTCAGCGTTTCCAACCGCCCATGATACAAGTTAGAGATAAGTATAGGGTGTCCAAATTGTGCTTCATTTGAGTGGCTGGTGTGGAGGAGCAGTAGCTTAAATTTTATTGACTTTTATGCAGCTACATAGATCAGGCTTCATATAAGTGCTATAGACCTTGTTTTAGTGAATGTAGCAAGTGGCTGCTGATTTGTTTGTTTCAAGTATTGGTTGAGAGAATTTTCTTTGTCTGCAGTGGCTAATCGCTTTGAATTGAGGAGTCAATCAAAATCAACTGATGCTATTGTATTACAAAATCTGCCCTTGCTGGGTGCACCAAAAAAGCTTAGGTGTTTGAAAAATAGTAGTCCCTACAGGGACGTAGGAAGCATCTCAAACTTGGAGGGGCACGACACTTCAAGGGCACTTATTTTATTAAGCTAAAGAGGCACTTCCTGAAAATAAAAAGGGCACTTCTTTGTTTATTCCAAAATCTTGGGGGGGCACGTGTGCCCAGTGCCCCCCCGGTTCCTACGTCTCTGAGTCCCTAAAGTAGCTATTGGATGGGTTTTAATGAATCAAATTTGGCTTGATAGCAGGAAGACTGAAGTAATTTTGTTATCTTTCTCGTGCTTTTATGAGAACTGCAAATGTAAATAAATTCGAGTTTACAAAAATCTCCTGTTCAGGAAAAGCCTGAAAAACGTCCTGAAATATTCGATCAAATCGCAAAGAAACGTCTTGCACAGAGTAACAAAAATTAGATCTTAGCATGGATATCGGGTGTCGTCTTCACATTAGTGCCACGAGACCGTTAAAAACGTCAGAGCTACTTGAAAATTTACTTCCATATTAAATGCCCCTGCGTATTGTTCTGTGCGAGAAATTCCTCAAGGTTTGATCGAGTAGTTTTGGCCCTTTTCCGATAATTTCACAGCCAATGAAGTTTCGTAAAGTTGAATTTAATTACCTTTTAATTTGCTCATAAAAAGGAGAGAAAATGACAAAAATACATCAGTCTTTCTGCAATCAAGCCAAATTTAATCGATTTGAATCCATTCAGTACTTTAGGTAGGGGAGAACGGGGACAATTTTAACATGGGGAAATTGTAACACTGGCTCTCACACCTCGCAGAAAATTGCAAAAATACTTATTCTTGCACAGAAGATGCTCGTTCTAACCCTCTGCAGATACAGGAATGATGTTCAGCCAAGTTTGCAAAATTTTCACATCACAGGCATAGCATCCATTTAGGATCAAAACTACTTTAAAACTTTAAAGCTCCACAAGCTCATGGAATGTGAAAACGGAAACTAACGATAGCTGACCAGGTCAGAGGCAATTGTAACATGCTGATTAAAACCAAGTTAGCTAAAGCCTGGTTTCCATTAAATCGCAAAGTGTCGCAAGTGTCGCAGGATTTTGGTTGTGCAACACATTGCGACGAATGGAAACTGTTGTACTAAAATGCTGCGACACTCTGCGATCGGTGTCGCAGAGATAGAACATATTCTATCTCTGCGACACTTTGCGACACTCTACGACACTCTGCAATCAATGGAAACACCTGTCCTAAAGTTCTGCGACCAATTGCGATCCCAGAACAAAAGAGTCACGTGCTGTTGATCCGTTTCAAAAATTCCCGCCTTATTGTCTTTGAAACATGGCACCGAAATTCTGCAACACTCTGCGACCAATGGAAACGTCCTATCGCAGAGAGTCGCAGAGTTCAGCAAAACAAAATTCTGCGACACTCTGCGACACTTGGGACATTTTACGATTTAATAGAAACAAGGCTTAAGTTGGAATGTGCAAAAAAAACATACGACTACGGATACAAGAATGTTCAGCCAAGTTTGCAAAATTTTCGGGGAAAAATATGCTTAAATTTGTGTCTGAAAGATTTTGCTCTTGCGTAAAATCTTTCGTTTTCGCATCACAGGCATAGCATCCATTTAGGATCAAAACTACTTTAAACATTTTAAGCTCCACAGCTTATGAAAAGTGAAAATGGGAACTAACGATAGCTGACCAGGTCAGGGGCAATTGTAACACGCTAATTGAAACCAAGTTAACATGCGTTAAATGGGGTAAGGTGGGGGTAATTTGGATCTCAAATGACCATTTTTCAAAAAAGAGTCCCTTATGGACTCGTTTGCAATTTTGAAGATCTTTTTTCTATTTCGTTTCATTGGACCTCTTGTCGTTCTTGGGACCCCCTGTTGATGGCGCTTGAAAGGAACCCCCCTTGTTAGAATTTTCTTAACAGTGATAACATAAAGAACTTTGCCATCTTGGTTGAAACATCCAAGGTGCTTTGAAACATGCAGGGAAAACTGTTTCAAAAAAATTAGTTACTTACCCAAATCGCAATATTGTACGCTCCCCATTGTTTCAAGAAAAAGGCAGCTCCAATTGTCTGCTGAAAGAAAAATGAATAAAAGGAGCGCTGACGGCTGAAACGGGATATCTTTTTAAAGAGGCAGTCAGACGTGACGTTGCGCGGGACAATTTTATTGTATTTGTATGAAAAGTGCTTTGGCTTAGCATCGACTCGTCCATGGAGATTTTGTATGGGATTATCGCACATTTCAATCCATCTCCATCGATGTTGCTCTTGACAATCTCAAGGATTTAATTGAACGATGTTGTTCGTCTAGGTCGATTTCGTGTATTTGCAAAGTTATTTTGTTTTTATCACAAACTCTTGAAAGTCGTAAACAGCGATCTTGATGAAGCAACTTCGAAGCTGCGAATAGACAATCTACAAGTCGAAGTGGGCAAGAAACTCGCAAAAGAATATGGTTTTGCGTCAGATTTATGATGCTTGGTGAAACTGAAAGGTGAATAAAACCTTCTCAAACACTACTGGATTCATTGCTCAATTAATTTCATCAGAATTACAGCGAACACAGAGGTACAGCAGACATGTTTTGGTATTTAGGCCTATACGAATTGAATTGTGACACGCAGAATCTCCTTCCCGCGTTTCGCGTCTGACTGCCCCTTTAACTGGCCATAGCTGTGGACTGAAGGGCCTCTACTACCTTTTCCCTGAAGCAACATTCTTCGTAGAGTTTCAATATTTTGCAGACAAATCATAGAAAAGAATTGTGCATACATTGATGTAAAACCCAGATGAGTAACACAATTTTTGGGTTACACCTCTTGCCGGCAGAACCATTGTAATATCCGAGAATTTCTTGAGATTTCATTGTGACGTCATAACACAATGTCGAGAAATTAAAAAAACAACATCAATATTTTGAATCTAGATGGAAAGTTGACTTAAATGAACTGCAAGGGAGTAAGATAGGCAGAGTGGTAGGGTTCCATTTCGTTATGCCAAAAAACGTTGTTGACAAAAATGTGGTCTGAAATGTGCGGCCACGACTGTAGAAACTAAAAGTCACGAAAAACTAGACTATTCTAGAGATACTCAAGGAGCTGCTTGGTAAAATTCCATAGGGGGCTAATCCCCCCCCCCCTAGTCTGTATAGGATTAAAGAAAATTTCCACACTCTGTCCTGCTAACGTTCATTCCACCTTTCCCGGCCATCGTCAATGCAATTTTGGTCTTATTTAAGGGACCGGTCATTCATTCTTTCCAACGATGGAATGGAAGAACTCTGGGAGGGAGTTCAAAGTTGTACCTACTGAAAGAAGTGGGGCACATCTAAGAGAGGGGGGTATGATATAGCTTTAGGTCCATGGAAATGGTTTTCAAGAATTAAAACATATACAATAGGTAGGCAGAAATTGAGTGTTGTTGTTAATTAACGATCTTGTTGTGGCATTTATCAGATATTTATTTCCCGAGATCTACATAGTACTTCAGTAAAAGATACATAGTGAACCAAGCTCCCGGGGGAGGTACTCATATATTTTTCTATACGGGGACGTGCCGCTGAACAGGGTATCATTTTCAGGATTCCCACTCCGGGACAAGGTACCACTTTCGTATGCTCGGCTCCATGACAGGGTCCATATTTTCTATAATTGACTACATAACGTCGTTGTAAGCCCATTGCACTCCGCAAGTGTGATTTAAATCGTTTGGATGGCAACTTTTCCGTTTTTTCTGATAGATTTCTTTCAAATTTCCAGGACAGCCTACGATTTTGTATGAAGAAACTCAAGAGCAGGGCATCGTTTTTAAAATTTTCCTCCGGGACAGGGTATCAGTTTCGGTAATTTTATTCCGGGACAGGGTGCCTTTTCAGATATTCCAGCGGCACCTCCCCGTATTTTCGTAAACTAAGTACCTCCCCCGGGACCAAGCTCTAATCATACGTGGAAACTGACTAAAATTGTGTCAACATGCTAAATTGAAGCTCCTATCAGACCAAAATTATGCTTCTGTCAAGCTTGTGAAAGCTTGTTGCATTGGGATTTTTCTCAAGGGAAGCCAGGATGAACTTACATTAGGAGATCCTTCAGGAAATTCTCCATTTAAATATCTGTGAACTAAACAAGTTTTTCCAACGGCTGCATCTCCAATTATCACAACTTTCAAGTCCCTAAGAACAAAAAAATCCGAATTAGTTTATTCATTCATTAAAGAGCCACTGCTAACCATGATCCTTTGTGGAGCCAAGGTCGACTTTTGTATATCTAAAAGTCGTTTCTAGCCCAGACTTGTCCCAAGTCTATCTCTTCCGTCCGTCTACCGTTCCCTTTTTACGGTAGTTCCCTTTTTGAAGGTGTTGTGGCGCAGTGGTGTAATCCTCTGACTTTGCAGCCAGAACAGTCAGGCGGAGTGGGTTCGATACCCGGTAGGACCCCATCACTTGAGCGTCATGACAGGGGTCGCGGACTCGATTAGGTCTGCTCTATTTCTGCGATCCCAGCGCTTGGCGCTGAAAAACGCAACTTCACCTTCACCTTCACCAGTTCGTGGATCTGCCATTTCCTGGATCCGCAATTCCAACATTCCGTCCAGAAATGTCCAACCGTAGCTCTATTTTCTAAAAAAAAGTACAGTAAAAAATGTTAAACATACGCTTTTTTCTTCTTTGCTTGGTTGCCTTCAGGAGTTGTCATCTTCAAGAGCCTGCAAAAGCAACAGTCTATCATTTTTATAAGAAAGTATGAATTTGAGCCTGAAAGTTTCTAAAAATTATCAGATTTTGAGTGCACTTAAGAGTTTCTTAAAGATTCCATAACAATCTTCATATTTGTGCCATCCTGAATATTTTGAAACAAACTTTTTGAAGCCTCTCCAATGTTGTTGAAGCCTCTCATATTACTCAAGTACATACCTTCCACTGCATGGAAAGTTAAAATTTTGAGCACCATATGCTGCGCTGATAAAACAATGGAAACTATAGGAACTACAGTAAGCGCTCTGTGTGCTGGACATGTCTGGCGCAGAAGCATTTCTTGTCATAGACACTAATAGACAATATTACTAGCGAGTGAACAAATTTCGACGGTGTAGCTGCGAGTAAGCTGCAACTTTTAAAAGCTGTGAGAGATGCAAAATTGACAATATATTCTTTGATGCTGTGAGCAGCAAGTTTGAACACAGATTTCAGATTTAATTCTAAGGGTTGCTCTTCAGCAGAGTTGATTTTCAATCTATAAAAACATGAATTACAATATAAATAATGTACAAGTCTAACAAAACTACTGATTACTACATACTAAAAAGCCATAGTATTGAAAACCTACTTAGGGGCTGTTGACACTTACCTTTTGTCACGCATCACAGCCTTTGGTCCGCAATCATCAAAACCATATGCCCCCCCCCCCTGATCGCAGCCCAAAAATTTGTCTTCGTTTATTTCATAGTAGGCCATGATAAATCGTACACTGGACCGATTTTTAAGATTATGACTTACAGTAGTCTTTAGCAGAAAGCCTGAATTAGGTTCTAGGATTTTTTGCAAATTTTTCTGTTTTCAGTTTTTAGACCTAGAAGCAAGTTTCTTCAAATTGTCCTTTTCAAAAACATTGAAAACAATCCAAAAAACGTTGATCAAATTTTGTAAAGAATCAACACCAATGGATGATTTCAGGGTGATTTAGGTTTTTAGAAATTGATTATCGTAAATTTCTGCATGAGATTTATTTTCCACGATTGGCCTGTTGCGAAATTATGTAGTAGTTACAATAAATTGCCGCCCCAAAGCTGTCACAAAATAGAAAATTCAACAAGAATCCATGCTTGCTGGCCTCGTGACCCTTCCCTGTTTGTCTTTTCAACCCCATTGACACAAGAATATGGCCTGCACCAAAGCATAAATTCAATGAAATTACAAAAGGAAAGACACAATTTTTATATCCTTGAAAATAATGTTACATTTCTCCTATACTCTCGTGCAGAAGATTATAATTAATTGATTTCTAAATCTCAAATCACCATGAACAAGTTTTCTCTTTGTCCGTTCATGTCAATTCTTCAGAAAACTTGATATCAACGTTTTGTGATCGTTTTCAGTGTTTTCAAAAACGAAATTTTAAGAAACTCATTTTATCTCTAAAAACTGAAAATAAAAAATTTGCAAAAAATCTTAGAATCTAATTCAGGCTTTCTGCTAAAGATTGAGTCATGAATCTTCAAAATTGGTCCAGTGTACGATTTATCATGGCCTGCCAAAAGTGTATAGTCTATTTTGGGACACTCGGAATACTTTCTTCAATCTCTAATGGGATATTTTGTCATGCAAACATAATACATCATGGCTTTTGCCTGAACCCCCTGACCCCCATCATGGCCAATGAAAAGTAATTGTCATGGACCATTAGTGTACACGCAGTATATGCAAGTAAAAAAATGTATATAGTGTACCGGGTGTCCCAAAAAAAAGTTCCAGCGTTTGATTGAACGCAAAGAAAAAAGCTTGTTGTCTGGCAATTTCTATTCATTCTAGTTGCATGCTCGACATTTCAACTTACAGTTTGGCATATCGTAGGAAGAAATCAGTAATCTGAAGATGGAGTTATTAGTTTTAACATTTCGTGTTCATGTTGAAGGCAAAACCAGAGAGATTTGTACGCCTTCCTGCATCATCGTGGTGAAGGGGGAATCTCCGGATGAGCGGATGAGGAACACAAAAACTGTGTTTACACTTTCTTTCCTTGCCTTGATGACGTGCAAGAGTTCTGCTCATTGAGCACATTTGAAGTAAGGTCTGAAAATCGAATCTAATAGGTCTCGGGGGAAAAATACTAAGTTGCACGAACATGGACAATGCACTATTGCATAATATGGCAAGTTGAAAAAGTAATAGAAATTATTCTTAGTTAAGAAAAAACAGTTTGTTCTACTCTGTGAAACCGTGAAACAGTAGAATTCCCATTTTAAATTCACAGTTGGTACAGGGCAACAATAAGCAGCAAACAATTTTTCCCAATACAAATTTGTTTCAATTCTTCACACCTTAGGCCAATTCACACGTCAATCAAAAACAATTTAAATCTAAATTCTATTAAATTATAAAGCAACGTTTTCTCTTGTGAATAAAATGTCCACCCCCTCAGGACGTCAAGGTAATGAACAAATTTTTGTGTTGCTCATCGAGGGAGTCCCCACCATCACGAAGCAGGAAGGCGTAATAATCTCTCTGGTTTTTGCCTTGAACATAAAAGTTAAATGTTAGAGCTTATAACTCCACTTTCAGATTACTAATTTCTTCCTACGATATGCCAAACTGTAATTTGAAATATCTAGCACGTACCTAGAATGAAGAGAAATTGCCAGATTAAAAAGATTTTCCTTTTTTCTCGAACAAACGTCGGAACTTTTTTTTGGGACACCCTGTATATATAGTACAGTTTCATGGTTGCAAGTGAATGCAAGTTTTCCAACCTGGATAGGGGCCTTCCAAGTAATATCATATGGGAAACAAGTGAAAATAAAGTAAAAATATGCAAAGGGTTACCTTTATTGAAATCAATAGTTTCTTAGAATATGTTTTCCCAGTACTGGAGTTTCATAATTTTTGGGTGACCTGAGAGTTGAGCTTCTGAGAAAAAGACATGCATTGGCTTTTAGTTTTGGATGATCATTGAACAGTTTTGTTGGGGACCTCAACATTTCAGGATTTTTACCTTGGGACCTCAAGAGGAACCATCTATTTATTCCAAACAATGACAAATAAAAGTGCAATGTAGTGAGTTCCAATCCGTCTGACTTGGTGTCAGTTCCTGCTTAGGAATATGGGAGATATAATATTTGAGAAAGCGCACAAGAAGCAAACAGCAGATATAATGATGATAAGATTGGATATGATTGATGTAGAATCATAAAAAGTCCTTTTTAAAAATGTTAACCCTATCTGACCTGGGCGTTTTGAAACACTCAATGCCTGGGGGGGGCCTGTTTATCTCTGTTGTCATAAGAGATATGGCAACCAAATTTGGCACAAAAGGTAGTTCATTATATAAACAATGAAAATTTAAAATCATAATCCAATTAGCGATGTTTTTGTTGTTGCTAGAGCATGATGATCATTATGACGTCATATGATGTCATATAAATGAAAGCTTCCTGTACAAAGATACAAGGCTAAACTTGGCCTTGTACAGGCCAAGTTTTAGCCTTGTAGAGGAGATTATGACCTTGTTATGACCTTGTACTAACCTTGGAAGAAAATTACAAGGCTATCAGTAAGATTCCAAGCTGCAACCTTGGAAGAAAATTACAAGGCTATCAGTAAGATTCCAAGCTGCAACCAGTCTAACACAAGGTTTCCACAAGGCTTCTACAAGGCTAATTAGCATTGTTCAAGCCATTTACAAGGTTACAGCAAGGCTATTCCAGGCTATAACAAGGTTACAAGACCATAACTACAAGGCTTGTACATGGCTATTACATGGCCTTGTATTTTCGTACAGGTTGCTGAAAGGTCATGAAACTCGACTTTACATTTAGGGAGATGAAAGAAATGGATGAAAACATATATAAATTCATAACTTAGACTTAATTGGACCAATTAAACATGATTAAGAGATACAAAGTTTGTTTTTCACAGAGTGCAGTATAAAAATTGGTAACCATGGAGACAAGGCTAAAAATAGAAAGTCCAAATTGTTGCCATTTTATTACTCTATGATAGAAAGTTAAACTTAGAAATATCAGAGGCCTGCTGCATGCATGGAAAACGGTGTAAACAGTCCACCCCCCCCCCCCAGGTCAGATAGGGCTAAGTTCCATACACAGAACACCCAAGTGACTCAACCCGGTCGGCACTGGATCATAGTACGCTAACGTACATGTACATGATGTCACAAAATTTTTGAAAGAGAGACTGGAATGAGTGGATGATTATGAAACTGATAACAGCAACTTTTGCAAGTGAGTCTTTCAAGAGACACAAGACACATACTGTTTTTGAAAAGAATGCCATGTTGTAAAAATTGTCCTTCCAATATGCTAAAATTTCAAAGTCTCAGTCACTACCAGTAGCCTCTATCCGATTTCTGAATATTCTTGATTTCAAAAATCAGTGATGACGTAATATTACGTCGTGTACGTTAGCGTACTGATGTAGAGCCGACCACTCAACCCGGGTTCATTTTTTTGTCTTGTTTATTAACAACCAACGACCGTTTCAGAATCAGAGCCTACTGATGAAAAATTAGAGCATGCTTGGGCCTAATCGCTAATATTATGCTGACAATTAATTTTTCTGTTTTGTGTTCCATAATACCCGAAACCACTCTCTCCAGTCTATGAATTGCCACTCACCGCCTATTCTGCTTACTTAGTATCTCAACCTTTATAGCCAAGCCACCATGCCTTGTCCACTGAGTGATCAAACTCCTTTTCAAACCAAAATGAATTAATTGAACTTTTTCTTCCGTTTGTCTTGGGTTTCGTGTGGTACCTTTCGTCAAAATGGGCGACAAGTGAAAATGACGAGAAAGTACAACAGGGAACCAAACAAGTCAGATGATATATTCTGTTGTTGCTGTTGCCTTAAATCTAATGTCCTGCGGAGGCGCTGCTGTGCAGATGTCAACTGCAACATCATCAGGCAAAATGGCGTCAAGAAATGGTGAGAAAGTAAAATACTTTGTTTTTAATTTGACGATGATTTCTTCGTGTGTTCTAGGCCAAGTTTACTAATCAAAAATGGAAGGTGATTTGTGTTGACCGAAAAAATTTGGCCGGTGTCGTGTTGTGCCCTTTCTTTGCCGTGTGGTGCCTTTTTTACGCCTAAAGAAGTACCCTAATAAGGCCTTGTAGAGTAGTTTCGGGTATTATGGAACACTTAACGGAAAAAGATTAATTGTCTGCATAATTCATGACACATTTGGCCACACTTGGCATGAGCAATTAGGCCTAAGCATACTCTAATGTTTCATCAGTATGCTCCGATTCTGAAACGTTAGTTGTTAATAAACAAGACAAAAAACTGAACCCGGGTTGAGTTGGGCATTATGGAACACTGTCGGGTATTTTGGAACTAAGCTATTTCTATTGTTTGTATACTGGTTGATGTTTGAGATATCTCAAGAGAATGGCAGCCAGAAATCACTCTTGTCTGATGTCCTTCATTATCAGCAATACGGAGAGTACACAAAATGCTACAGCAGCCTAATATCGATCAACATATGACAGAAGAGGTGTGAAGACTTGCATCAAGTAAAATTATCAAGTTTCTTTCTCATCCCCAGGCCCCTAAGCTTCATTTACTGAATAATGTTCCAAAATACCCGACGTCCCATAATACCCAAAACCACTCTATCTATATATAAAGCAGGAGTGGATATGGATGCTTGGAAAGCAGGAGAGGTTATGGATGCTTGGAGGAATCCTGTTCAGCACAATTTAGAATTGCCCTTTCACTCACTGATTACGTTTTCATCGCATATTTTTAGATACTTGCATTCTTAATCTTAAGTAAATTTTGGCAACAGTTAACAAGGATTAAATAACTTTTGAAGTCCTGTTTGGTTCGCTCTGGTATCGATGAGAGGTAAACGTTGGACAGTCTTCTTTTACCTTGATTTTAGGACTCGTTTTTGGAAAAAAATTCAGTTAGGGGGCGGCTGGTTTCAGCTTTCGCACAAACTTGATCTTCAAAAGCTTGTAATTTCATGAATTCTTAGCAAATTTGCAAGATTCTGGGGTGTGAAATTGATTTAAAATTTTAGGAACCGGGTTATCTAACCAAGAGCCTGTACATTTTATCGTTATTTTTTCAATATTTAATCAAATGTCGAACAATTTTTCTGGATCACCCTGTATATCAATGTCTATAAGGTGCACAAGGTCTGTTCTGCTGGGTACTTTGATGGATGTGACTCAATTCCCTTCACATATCATATCAAACTGATTTTCGGAATCTCTTTTTATATATATTCATAAAATGTTGCATTCAATATTACCTACTATACTTCCTAATTACTATACTACATACAACACTACAGGTACGATACCACAGGCAGCAAAAGACAATGACTACCCCCGCGCCAAAAAGATAAAGACATACAAATAATGAAGATTAAGCAAGACAACTACAAAGAGCTACGCATACAATAAAATTAATTACTGATAAATACTGGAAACTGTTTCACATTTGATGTAAGGCCAGCATAGGCGCACAATGCCGAACGATAGGAACCCCGGACGAGAGAACAACAATGACAGAAATTTCTACAACGACCACTGGTCTCCCACCTGAGTCCCAACCGCCCACCACACTACGCAGATGCTGTCATGTCAGGGCTACTGGTTTGCAATATGTAATCCTATTGAAATCTCTTTTACAGGGTCTTCAGGCAGAGCGAGTCAATCTGACAGATTAATGGAACAAGAAAATGATCGATTAGCATCAGGATTATCAAGCAAGATATCAACATTAAAAAATGTGAGCATCCATCAATTGTTGTTATAGCACCTCATAGTGTTGTTGTTGTTCATTTATTTTAATTCGATATTTGTGTACTATGATATCTAATGTGTACTATAACTCTAACTGTTTCCTCCATATGGGACAAGAGCCTGTCAAAGATATGTGGAATGACTGCACCCTAGACAGACCACCCGGGGGAGGTACTTGGTTTACAAAAATACGGGGAGATGCCGCTGGAAAATCTGAAAAGGCACCCTGTCCCGGAGTAAAATTCCCGAAAATGATACCCTGTCCCAGAGGAAAATTTTTAAAATGATGCCCTGTTCTTGAGTTTCTTCATGCAAAATTGTAGGCTGCCCTGGAAATTTGAAAGACATCTATCAGAAAAAGGGGATGTGCTGCCATCCAAACGATTTAAATCACACTTGTGGAGTGCAATTGGCTGACAACGACGCTACGTAGTCAATTATATAGATAATATGGACCCTGTCATGGAGCCGACCATACGAAAGTGATACCCCGTCCCGGAGTCGGAACCTTGAAAATGATACCCTGTTCAGCGAGACGCCCCCGTACGGAAAAATATATGAATGCCTCCCCCGGGACGGACCATCACACTGATAGATCACCAGACCTATCCATTTGAGGGGAGATCACTCTTGCTCTCCTCCAGGCTCTTGAGAGCATTGGGTTCAAATCTTTCAAATCTTTGAAAAGGTGGGTGTAAAATTATATCACAGTTTTCTGTGAATTGGATGGCTTAAATGAAACTTAGGGCATTTGCTGTAAATCTGCCATGGCAATTTATTGATATCTTGAATAATTTTAAAATGGTGGCTTTTTTATTATTTTTGAAAAATTCATGGAAAATTTTGAAAAATTTAAAATCATGGTAAATCCTACGTCAACAGAGGCAAAATGATACAATATTCAGGAAAAACATAGTTACAGTAGGTCTACATTATGGTGGCAAGCAGAAATCTGTAGCTTTTCTGGTTTAGGATTTCGAAATTTGAGGATGTCACAGCCTCAAATATAATAAATGCTGCCATTTGAAATTAATCAAGATATCAATAGATTGCCACGGCAGATTTGCAGCAAAGTATCCTAAGTTCCTTTCAAGCCACCCTACCCAAAAATGCGACAGAAGTCGACACCAACCTTTTTAAAGATTTGAGCCCGAGGCTCCTCTTAAGTGCTGGAGGGGAGCTGTAGATTGCTCTCCTGAAATGTTCAGAAAAGTAAATTCCATCAGCTCATTCACGAAAAGCTAGGAGAACCGCCAATCACTACTCCCCTGCTAAAAATCTGATGACCATGCCTCGATGACTCATTTCAGAAATGGCCAAAGCCTTCGTTAGTACTGTATGCAATGTGATCTCAGACTGTTTTGTTTAATTTGAAATTAAGGACTTCTTGAGGAATTCTAAAATCCCAAATGCAGCCACGAAGTACTTTTGAGAGGGATGAAAGATGGCAAATACTATACTTTCTGGCATGCCTCATTCAATATTATCTTGCTTGCAAGCAGATGAAGTGGGGAACAATGAGTGTACGATCGAAGCACTATCCGAGTATGACAAGTATGCCTGAAAGTATAATGCTGGCACTGTGTGTGAAGATATGTTTTGCCTGTGAACAGCCCTCACACACATGCTGACATTAATTGCATGCTTTCAGAACTTTTGACATTAATTGTATAATTAAATGTTCTTAGATTTATTAGATAAGAATACAGTGCTAGATATTCCTGAGGACGCTGAATGTGTAGCTGTGCAGTAGCTAACTGAGAAACTTGTTATCTTTGAGTGCCCCTCTTTTTAAAGCAAATGAATGGAGATGTAGTGATCTAGTCTAAACATGCCACAAAAGAACGACACGTGCAACTTACTGTACGTTCCTATTTTTTCATCAATCAAGCACATCAAATTCAGTTCTTGTATATTTCAAGAACGGAACGCTTCGTATAATATCATGGTCCTTTTCATTGAATATCTTGTGCCTAACCTACTTATATTTTGTAATCAGAAAGTATAGTCAAATGTAAACTGTATTATAATATTTTATATGTCCCCTTTAACGTAAATGTTTCTTTCTTTTTTTGTAGCATTTATGTACGTGTAGTTTTATGAACTATCTTTTTCTCTCTGGTAGTTACGTGTAGTGTTATGTTCGTATTTCTTGTTTTATGTTACCATGAGGTAGTTTTTCGCTCCAAATGGTATTGTTCTAGTAATAGTGTATAGTATTTTGTAAGTAGTGTAATAAGTAATACGTATTGTAAGTTATTAAATGGAATGTATAAAAAGATATTCAGTAGGTTATGTTTAGATTACCCAATCCCCTTAGCTTATTTGCTTTTAACTCCGTTGATTCACTTTAACTGTTTCAATCGCCAAATCAGCTGTATGGTAGAATGACTGCCTTGACATGGCCCAGAGATTTATGTTGTCACTCTTTGCAGATTGCATTAGACATTGAACATGAGGCAAAATACCAAAACAGCTATCTCGATGGAATGGTAAGTAAGCTCTGACATTTGACTTATAATGAGCTCTGGTTTAGAGGCTTCCCTCCAAAAGCAAAGCAAACGAGGAAACCCTGAGAAAACGTCACTTTCAATTTTTCACAATTATCACCCTAAGCTTATTAAAGCGTTCTTATCACTATGCAAAGCATGCTTGAATTATTTTTAGCGTAATCGTCTACTACAGTTTCCCAACTGCCCAAAGCATGAGAAGATACCTTCTTTTAATTTCCATTTTTTGTCAGGGAGAAGATATGGAGGGTACAACATCTTTACTTGGTGGAAGCGTCAAAAGACTATCACATATGGTATCGTCTGGAAGTTCAAATCGTAGACTCATGTGCTACCTCATAGCATTCATTGTTGGGGCCTTCTTTGTTGGATATTACATACTCACTAGAGTCAAAACATAATTTATGGCATGGCAGCAAGCGCTCAAAATTATATTTGTAAGTCCTATCAACCCGGGGGGGGGCTACTTAGGTGTCCATGGTATAGGATGGTGTTTTACATGTATCAAGTTAAAAACGACTACAATTCTAATATTTACATTTAACTGTGCCTCTATAGCGGCAAAAGACCCAAGGTCATCATGTTCCCACTATAGCGTTGTGCTATTCAAATACCAAAAATACCGCCCATAAATCCGAAAAATTTTCTGAAAAGTGACCCATAAATCCCGGAAGAGCTGAATAAGTATACCCATAAATGATTTTGTACCAAAAATTATACCCATAAATCCGGCAATCATTAAATACCGTCAACAATCATACCCATAAATCCAAGTTCTATCGTAAAAGCGGTACCCTAACAAATGGCCTAACCCCGTACCATGGAGTACTAAAGTAGCCCCCCCCCCCTCTTCCCGGGACTATCAATCGCCAAAATAGTGTAAAAAAAACCAATGAATGAATTAAAAATCACTTCATAGCAGAAAGACAGAAGTACTTTTTGGTGGCTGAAAAAGGGCCTAAAACACTTGATGAAGTCGTAAGGAATCCCTGACAGTGACACAAAATACTGCGCAGGGAAATGTTACAAGAAATTTATATTTAGATAATACTAGGTTGTCTCGATCCCGGCACTAAAAATACCAATACCCGTGAAAAAATGTACTTTGGTGTTTGTTCTATGTTAAAAAGTTTCTTTGCGATTTGATCAAGCGTTTTAGACCATTTTTCGGGCATTTCCCAGCCGATATATTTTCGTAAAGTTAAATTGATCTGTTTTTGTATATATTTCCAGTACCCAATAAAACTCGAGAAAAATCACACGAATACTTCTGTAATTCTGTCTTTCGGTAATCAGACAAAATTATTTGCAGTTCAATCCATCCTGTACTATAGATAGGTACTGTGAATTTTCAAACCCCTGAACTTGTTTGGCTCATTGGTATTCCCAGCCCCAGTTCATAAAGTCCCAGCAGAAAATCCCATTCTCATAGTAACATGTCAGGCCTAGATGTTTGTACTTAGTGTATTTGTCCGACGGCGGTGGGCTGTTCTTGGGGTATCGTTTTAGCCTCTTTGTTTTCAAGCTCCGGGTATCTAAGAAGTCTAGAGTATAGAGGCCGTCGTCTGAAGATGACAAAAAGGGAAAATTCGTTAGAGCGGGTTGTTCCTGAGTCCAATGTTTATGTTTTTGAGTGTACTGTTCACCGATTTTTTGTAGAGTCGGCTATTGCTTTGAGCGAAAAATTCTGGAGCCAAGTTACGAATGTTTTGGTGGGTATAACCCCGTAAAACTAAAGTCAAGTACCCCCCACCCTTTCCCCTGCGCATTGTTTCCCTGCGTCTTATTTTGTGTCAAGGCTTCCTTACGACTTCATCAAGTGTTTTAGGCCCTTTTTAAGCCATCAAAAAGTACTGGTCTTTCTGCTATGAAGTGATTTTCAATTCATTCATTGGGTTTTTTTGCACGTTACACGATGCTAAACCGACGAGAGACGAAAAGACAAATTTACACCAACTTAAACGAAAATTTAATAAGTGTTTTTGGCTGAAGTGCACCGCATTGCAGGGATAACAATATGAACGAATCTGTGACGGTTGAGAGAAATAGTAAAATGATGATAATAAGGCTAGTGTACATGCTTAGATATTTAACATCATATGTAATAATGTATGATGTAATGTAGGTAAAATAGTTATTTGGTGATTGGGAAGTAATAATGTTGCAAAACTATACTGTGGCTATTGTTTTAACATCTTCGAATACACTGAAAACAATTAAATTTCCTAGACTTGACACGAATGGATAAAAAGACAACTATTCCATGGTTATTTAGGATATAGAAATCAAATAATTATATGAGCGTTTTTGGCTCTAAGTTTTATGAAATGCAACTACACTACTGTACTTTAAACGATAGAAAGAAAAATGTCTTCCGTTGTGTACTGTCATTGAATTTATGCTTTGGTGCAGGTTGGGTTCCTGTGTCAACGGGGTCAAAAAGACAAACGGAGAAGCGTCATGAGGCCAAGCAAGCAAGGAGTTTTGTTGAATTTGTCATACGACGCAACAGGGACTGGCTTGCGCTCGGTGCTTCGCTTTATTGGAAACATAACAAATTTCGCAACAGGTCAATCTTTGAACTCGTGGGTAAGATTACACCAATCGATCTTTAAATTCCAATTCAAAATGAACAAGTTGCTTTGTCTGTGTCCATTGATACCGAGTCTCGCGAAATTTCACCAAGGTCTTTTGAATCGTTTTCAGTATTTTTGAATATAACATTTTGAAGACACACGCTTATAGCTCTAAGAACAGAGCGCATCAAATTTGCGAAAAATCTGAGGATCTGCGCTTTTGCTAAAGTTGAATTCGTAAATCTTCAAAATGGGTCCAGTGTACGATTTGGTACGATCCATCTCAGCCTCTTGAAATTTGATAGCTTGGCACACCCCGTAGAACAGTCTATCGTCAATATGAGTAATTCTGAAAGGAGGTCTACATCAGTTCCTTGTGAGGCCTATGAGCATGACCAAACCTCACCTAAAGTCCCTAAGCAACTCACTTTTGTACCAATGTCACTTTCTCTACTGTTAAAGGCTGTATGTGCTCTAGGAATGTCAAAACATCCATTGACAAAACTGTTGTTGGTGCTGACTCATATAGGGTTGGTACCGGTATCATTACTTGTGGTACCAGGTTCCACCATCTTTGCAAGATGTTGTACCAGGCACCATCTCTCTGGTACCATAGTACCACTACCCTATCACCCCCCTCTCAGCATGACTTTGGATAGGGGTATCCAGTTCACAGAAAAGCATCCAATACCTCAAATAATAGATCTTTAAGTTTTGAATCAGAGAAAAGTGAAAATGGTGCATTTTTGGCTCATAGTAACATATTTGACGAATACTCAAAAATTATATATTTCAGGCGGATTGTTCTGGTGCAATTTGGAATCAGCGTTAAATTCTCTTTCGAACGAGCTATAACACATGTAGTTTTGGCGATGTAGAAATTTTAGCCAATTGGAGCGTCCGCCATTATGAAATTTGTCCCCAAAACCCCATTTCCTGGGCTGGGATTCATGGGGATTTTTTTTTGTAATTACTGCTACCTTTGTCCATCAACCTGCGAAATTTCAACTTTATACTATTCTTAAGGTTCTGGGTAAAATCTTAAAACGACTGGACTAATACAGAAAACAGAAGAAAAGACAAGATACTTGGACTTTCAAATTAAATTACAGCCCTGCCCCGATGGTGCTCAAAAAAGCCTGGTTCCGATAGGGTTAATAAGAGGCTAAGAATTGGGGCCATAATGAAAATTTGGAAGAGTAGGGTACATCTAAAATTCCAATGAAGCAAGAAAAAGCTCATAAAGTACATATATTTGACATACTCATATATTTGTATGGTGCAATGGCAATGAATGATTACTATAATACAAGTTTGTTACTGCGTAAAATAGATACATGTATCGGGTGTCCCAAAAATATGTATACGGATTTGGTTGACTCCTGCCCTGTGAATTTAGCTTCAATCGATGTCTAAGCACTCTGAAAATGTTCCTCGATAGTTAACCTGAACATAGATGCCTCGTCTGTATGTATTGGTACTTTGAGAGCAGACATATTAATCTTGAAAGCTCAAATTTGCCTATTCCTGCAAACAAGAGTTTTAGCCTTTTGGCATATAAATCAACGATAGCCTTGATAAAATTTGAACAATATTAGATCTTGTGTTATTCTGTTTTACAGAAGTCAACCCCAAGTCATCCACTGGGAAGTTTCTTGATTTTTCATTAATTTCAGTTCTTAATTTCGATGTGCTTTAGGAATTTGCTTAGGCCAAAAGGCCAAAGCTCTGGTTTGCAACCGGACGTAAATTTGAGCTTTCAAGATTCATATTTCTGCTCTCACAGCACCAATACCAACAAACGAGGTATCTATGTTCAAGTTAACTATCGAGGGACATTTTGAGAGTGATTAACCATTCATTAAAGCTAAATTCACATCGATGTAGTCAACCAAATCTGTATACATTTTTTTGGGACACCCGGTATTGTATGCTAAAAATATATGTATGCATGAGTGGAAGACATAAAGTACTACGGTATAAATCTATATTTTATTGTGAATTTTTACTGAGGATTTTATGGTTCCCATGATATTTTGCAGTCGAACATTGAGTTTCATACTGCAAATTGGTTTCCATGACCTTTTGCAGTCTTACATTGAGTTTCATACTGCAAGAATTAATTTTAGCCTTTTAGATATCTTCTCGAACATACAGCCAAAAATATGGGCTTCCAAGCTTTGATTTAAAGATCTTACACATGATTTGAAATGCTTGTTATGCTTGCTAAAATCAATGTCTCATTCAATTCCTATCCTAAAATGGATTGGAGAGACTTGCCGTTGCAAAATTTGTAAATAGGGTATTTTAGTTTATTTTCATTTCTTATCATGAACTGTGATTTATTTTGTTTTTGTAAATAGTTGGTCTTTATTAGTTCTTGAAGTAGAGCTATTTTTAACAACCAACTTTAAAGAATGTTATAATAATAATGATAATAATAATCCTAACCATCCCCTGCGACATCCCCGGGTCTTTGCTGAAAAATATCTTTTGGCGTTCCACAGTGAATTTTACTCCGCCCTGGGGCATTTTACAGAAGCAGTAGATTTCGAATAATACAGTTACTGGGAAAGGTATTCGTTCTCAGTGCCCGACCCGCGGGCATTCACATTACAAAATTTCGTTGCCCGAGGGCATTTGTGCAAGCAGCTTTTATTTAGCCCAGGGCTGCCCTGGAGAAGCATCAAGATGAGAATTGAACAAATCATAACGGAACGCCAAGGAGTCTTAAACTTAGTGGCAAAATCGAAAATTTTGCAGATTTTCCAAACGTGCGTCAAACAGTTTTCTGGTTCATCCGGCAAGTTATGCCGTGTATAGGTAAAACATTTATGCACATAGCCAAAATAGAATTCCATATATCTCAGGTTAAAAACTGGCATCTCCACTTAGAACGGATATGGATAATTCTTCAGCAACTCTTCTTCCTCCGGTGTGTTTTCCCGTCCAATTGCTTGATTTCTCTTTGGAAAGCGACCATATTTCTCAATTACTTCCTGTAAGATAAATGAACAAAACTGCAATTTGGCTGGCATCAAACTTCTGAATTGAAGATGTGGTTGTGGCGCAATGTTGTAATCCACTGACTTTGCAGCCAGAACGGCCAGAAGAGTCAGACAGATGGGGCCCAAACCACATCAACACCTGATGAGTTTCACGAAAAGGGTCGTGGAGTCGATTAGGTATTCTCTTTTGTGATCCAAAGCACTTAGTCAGTCGGTCGCTCTATCATTGGCGTGATTTATCAGTAGACTCAATATTTTCGTGTAGTTTAGCCCCCCTCAACAAATGTAGCCACAACTACGATTCATGAACAGACAGAATGGCGAACATTTTCCCACCAAACGCCAAAGCTGTTTGATTCGAGGTCTGGGTTGGAAAGAGAGTCTCTCTTTTGTTATGAGGCCTATGGGTTACAGGACAGCTTTTCAGATACATATTGGGAAATTAGTTCCTTATTTATCACCATGAATTTGAAATCAATCGATTTTTAGAGCTTTTAAAAGCCGTTTACCAGAATTGTGTCTGCCATTTACCAGAAAAATATTGCTCTCCCCTAACCCCTTTTTCAAATGTCAAGATGGTCTTTCGCTAAAGCGTTCATTGTTTAAAAGGATGCAACGCATAATTGATTAATACGTACCCTGTGTTGTTTGGAACAGGAAAAACCAGTTTTGATCAAACCCTCATACTCTGTCCCTTGACCGTCGTCGACAAGTTCTTCGTACAGCAGAACGGACTTGTTCTAGAAATATGAAATTATAATTGATTAATACGTACCCTGTGTTGTTTGGCACCGGAAAACCCAGCTTTGATCAAACCCTCATACTCTGTCCCTTGACCGTCGTCGACAAGTTCTTCGTAAAGCAAAACGGACTTGTTCTAGAAATATAAAATCATTCACAAGATATCTGACAAATAATGACAGAAACTGCCGTGACCCGCCTTACGCCTGTTTTCCACGAGGCGGAATTTTTCGCTCAAACTCCAAATTCCACTCACACTTTTTTCTTGGCATGCACAAATCAAACCAGCTATTAGTTAATTTCCTTTGTGTTTTGTTTAACATTGTGCATCTTTATGTATTGGCCATGGGGTAGTCATTGTCTTTTCCTCCTCATTGTATCGTCCCCGTATTTGTTGTATAGTAATTAGATAGTATGGTAGAACGTATTGATGTATTGTAATATTTTATATTTTAAATTTTATATTTAAAAAAAAATCAAAAAATATTGTGCGGTCGAACTCTGCGCATTCCCAGAAAGAAGTTCCAGTGGAATTGGGAGTTGGAGCGAAAAACTCCGCCTCGTGGAAAACAGGCTTTAAAAGCTTGACGATAGCCTTGAATTTCGCCTGAAATCATAGGTAGTTAGACGCTGCAGTTGTGCTTTATTGTCGCAACTCTGTTCTTTTGCGGAAGAAAACATTATTTACTACCGGGTGTCCCAAAAAAAGTACTCCTGTTTAACAACCCGTGCTGGAATCAAGCTTTACCGGGGTAAAAAAAGTTGACACGTTTGAAATGCAGTGGCGTATAAAGTCACGTTGTCACCAAAAATCAATTATCAAACCTCTGATAAATTTCCTTTTTGACTTGTTTTCTCAAGGACCCAAGAATATTTATAGATGATAAAATGTTTGCTTTTGATTCAACAAGGTAGAAAAATTACAGGTTGAAAAGCCTTATTTTGAGCTATAGTTTTTAAGCATAATGCTCAATCGTGCCTAAGAGTCAACATTTTTCAGAATTTTTATCATTTAAGTCTCCAATGAAAGTGCGCATTTCTTTCGATCATTTATGACCAAACTATAGAAGCTTTACATGCACAAAGAAATTGATCTGCCAATCATCAGTGCTTTTTTGCAGTGTGATTCAAAACCAGGTAGCCCTAAAACGAGCTAGATTTTCTAATTTTTTAAAGCAATTACGAAATCACCTAATGTCCGGGAAAATAATCTGGTCCTTGATCTACTTGACAAAAAAAGAAAATTGCAGATCGGTCGTGTAATAAAATTTTGGAGATTTTTCAAAAGGGAGTACCTTTTTTTGGGACACCCGGTACTTCGGAGGAGCTAGCGTAAGAGATCGATACCTCCTCCACAGCAGCATATCCGGTGTCTAACAACCCGTGCTGGAATCAAGCTTTACCGGGGTAGTAAAAAAGTTGACACGTTTGAAATGCAGTGGCGTATAAAGTCACGTTGTTTACCTACGGGATGTCCCAAAAAAATGGTTTCATGTTTGATTAAACATTTGAAATAACGATATAACTAGATATAACATCAATCAGCGAGTGCTGCCGATTATTATTTGTACCAAATGCGACTGTAGCGAGGTCAATTTTATAGAAATTAATAGAATGATTATCGCTAAGGAGACGTGTATTATGTTTGAATTTACAGTTGGGTAATGGTTCAAAAGGTAAATGATTTAGGATTGTTCTCCTGGCAGAGTTATAAAAAAAAGTCTACTGGGGGGGGGGGGGCAAATTTGCCCCCCAACCAAAAAAAGGTTAAAGCATAACCGATGCATATATGTACAAACTGAGACAACTGAAGCTGCATCTCATCCGTATCAATATGGAGTTCCACACAAACGGGCTGAATTTTTTAGAGACACCTTGCATACACTGGGTTGAAAAAAAGACTGTTTGAGCAATGAAACACGAACACAAGCTGCATGTGCAATAGCTGTTGAAATTCTCTGACTTCGGCAAAGCCGGTTCAGATTCATGCCTACACAAGAAATAACGTATAAATTTCATTGTCACCTGTACATCAATGTTTTCGTCATGTTGATGAGTTAGGTACAAGAAAAATCGCTCTATTGCAGTGAAATTCTTGTGTTTTCCACTCTCGATCAACTGCAAATGAGTAAGATGAATAATGAATGCGGAAGTGAAGGTAAAATAAACTTAAGCAAGGGCAGATTCCATGATAGTACTTCAAGCGAATGGAAGTAAGTAAGTAAAGTAACCTATAAATATCTGGTGTGTGAGAAGAAAAGTCTTTTGCAAGACTATTGTTCCCTGAATATCACATCCATAGTACTTGTAATTATACAGTAAAAACCCGCACATAAGAACCACCCACTTATAAGAACCTAAGGCCTAAAATGTTCTAATTTCACCCCATTACAGAAGAACCTATATTCATCCTGAAATTCAAGGAAGGTTCTTATCTTTAAAACAAGTTAAATGTAAACTACTGGTTGGTAATATGTGATAAAAAGAAATTTAGCCAAATTCTTAAGTAGATACAAAGCATATGTAAACAAATTCCTTGTATGAACGGATTTGATACAGATAAGGCTAGGTAAATAACTTTATTCTTTATAACATTGTGTCATGGTAGTGAGTATGTGAAAACCTTGTTTTGTTATATTTGGCCTAAATTCCCGAAGATCTGTAATAAACTCTTTTGATAAGAACCTATTTAAGAACCTTGCATCCTGTTTTCAAGAATAGTATCAAATGCATAAGAACCCAAACAGGGTGATTTCAAAATGTAAGGTTCTTATATGCGGATTTTTACTGTATTGTTGAATAGACCACATTTTAAATCAATTTTAAGACTTTCCTGGCAGAAATTGGTGACTTTCTTCAGAAAATATGAGTGATTTTCCCGAGAAGGCCCCAAGTAACCTTCAAAAGTGACCTAAAAATCGCTACCGAATTCCCCATCATTTCTGCTTGACAGCAATGACTTGCCCATCCTTTAGCACCTGTTTTCTTCATCGAAGGATGAACAAGTCTTCCCAATTAGTACATGACAATTGGTTAGGGGGATTCCATTTTACCAGGGAAATAATATGTGCTAATACTGGTAAATTTCATAGTTCATAGAAAGGAAAACCAACGAAATTGTGGTCGTGGTCTTTATTCGTTTTCACATGGGGCTTTCAGCAGAAAATGAAAACAGTGCTTGATGGAAAAACATGGTCATATGAACCATAAGAAAATTCAAAAATATATGCATGTGTCAAAGACCTTGAGCCAATGAGCCAATCAGACTTACCGTCTTTGCTCTCGAGATAAACAAAAGGGAAGCTCGTAGTATCGCACTACAAACCCTTTCAAAATATGAAATAGAAGAACAAATAATGAGCTAGTTTCAGAACCTAACCTGTCTTGCAATCCGTAGTGCAACAGAGTCATGACTGAACGCATCTGCTGTTCCCTGCAGTAAATAATTTACAGAATTAAATACCGGGTGTCCCAAAATGATCTATTATCGTTTGATTGCCTATATGTCCATAACCGATGAACCGATTTTCAAAAACTGGTAAAACCACAACCAACATCTTCAAAATAAAATTTAGCCTTTAGGCAATCAAATAAAACAAACTGTTTGAAAATCGGTTCATTGGTTATGGACATGTGAGCAATCAAACAATAATACATCACTTTGGGACACCCGGTAAATGAACAGCTTTCAGTCTGAACATTTCTGACCAAAAGCACAGTTAAATATCTTGAACAGTACTGACTTGTGAAGGAGCCTATGAACTGGGTGACTCAAAAAAATCATTGCTAGAGTATGCCTTGCTTGTCCTTACTTTGGGAGAGACGTCAAACCAGGTGTGCCATACCTGGATGTGGCATGCATAGTAAGCCTAAATTAGCTGTAATATAGCTGGAAATCTTTCCATCCTATTTGAAATAAAGGAATGAATAAATGAGTGAATGGATATAGTCAATAAAAACATGTATCTGCAACGAGTTCTCAACAACAGACCTAGCCAATGAAGAAAGGGTCTACGAATTCAAACGAAGAAAGGCTTCACGAATTCAAACGAAGAAAGGGTCTACGAATTGAGGACAAGAGGGGTCAACGAATTCAAACAGAGAGAGTGTCTATGAATTCAAACGAAGAAAAGGTCTACCAATTCAAGCGAAGAAAGCGTCTACCAAGTCAAATGAAGAAAGGCTCTACGAATTCAAACGAACCTAAGGGTCTACGAATTCAAATGAAGAAGGGTCTACGAATGCAAACGAAGTAAGGGTCTACGAATTGAGGACAAGAGGGGTCAACGAAGTCAAACAGAGAAGTGTCTACCAATTCAACCGAAGAAAGCGTCTACGAATGCAAACGAAGTAAGGGTCTACGAATTCAAACGAAGAAAAAGGGTCTACGAAACAAAGAGCAAATTCTTTAACATAATTCATGGTACCTTTGCTGAGACACAATTCACACATTGTTTGAATAGAGGATAAAAATAATTAGAAATATTTACTTGGTCGGCCGTAGCAAGTTTATACTCTTTGTTTCGTAGACCTTTTCTTCCTTTAAATAAAGTATCTATTCGTAGGCTAAGTAAAGAAGACTAGATTTCTTGAAAAAAAGATAGTTTATGGACGCTGACTTCTGGATGCTACGATGATGGTTGAAAATGACTTCAAAAAACTGAATAATTCTGTAACATACCCTGTAAACATTTCTGCAGAACTGATCAATAAGTAGAATATGCGCAAACGCACTTTTCTCATTGTCCTCCCATGATTTTAATTCACCACTGCGTGCCTTAATAATCTAGGAAATAATTCATTACTTCAAAATTATGTACTTTAGTGTACAGAAAGGAACATTTTTCCATGCTACTAAAAAGTATCATTTCATTGTATATGTAATTCCTGTTTTATCACAACATTAAAAGCCAAACATTTCGGACGTTAATATTTTCAGACATTCCATACGTCAGAAAATTGTAATGTCCAAAATTTTTGTAGTCTTAAATGTTTAGTGTCCGGAATTTTTTGCAGCATAGAAAAATCATAGCATAACATTGTCACTTTTTGAAAACGTGATGTCTTGGTCGCAAAACATTTTGCATTGAAAAGGAATGTGGTGAGAGTGTTAATTGGTGAAAAATAATAATCATTACAGAAAAATAATGTATTTTTCTTGAAGCAAATCCATCCTCGCAATCATTTTCATCTTCAGCAATAATCATTTGTCGAGATTTTTGAACAAGCACCTCCTAAAATGAAGCATAATCTGGAACACATGACATTTTTAGTATGAAATAAGCAAAAATAAACTGAAAATATGTCCGAAATTTCTGTAAAAACGTGCCAAATTCGTAGAAAAAGTGTCTGAAAATTTTTCTTCGAACGTATTTCGTCCGAAATTGATTCGTCCGATATTTGTGGCTTTAAATGTACTCTAAAGTTGCAGTTAAGCTGGGTGAGACTTAAATAACATGTACAGTACGGACCGTGCACATATGAACAAGATAAAAACTTTGACAATTTTCATACAAATTTTTGAGATACATGAAAGAATGTAAACTTTCTCACGCAACAATTCTTATGCAGGAAAACGATGTTAATGTGCGCAAGGCATGTACTGTATAATCATCTTTAGACTGATTACGTAGCCGTAGTTATCACTATTGATGGCTGCTGGACACTCTAACAATGACCAGTCTCAGTTTTGTGTAGTGAACGCACCAGTATGAGCAGTTTCGACTTGGCGTAAGACTGGTTTTGATGAGCGATTACTTGGATCCACTTATCGTAATCAGTCTAAATCCTCTTAGGATCATTCCATTTAGTTTGAACAAATGTATGCCAAGTCATGTTCGAGAAACGCCCTCAAATGTTTTTCTTTTAATTGTTACCTAAAAACAGCTCAGACACCAAAATGGCTGATATGGGTCATGTTCAGTGGCTGCGAAATGTACCGGTCAGTAATGTCAGAGTCTTGAGAATGTTACCTACAACCAGCATTCGACTTTGTTACCTTCCGCTGAGAAGAATTTCATGCTTCAAATGGAATTTTGAGGAGGTAATTAAAATATTTTTGACAGCCTGTTTCTCAAGAAATTGGTCACGTTGTAGAAACTGTCTTCAAATGGAGCAAAGTCAAAATCTCATAAAATCATCCTTGAACTGCAACTACGTTCTTTTGGCCACAGAAAGAAGACATTGTTAGTTCAGCTTGTTAGTTCCTCCAACATCCAATTCGACTGGAAGACAGTACCACTTTACTACTGGAGAGAAAAAAAAGATGTAGTGACTCGGTTTGGGACACTCCTGCATAAATGCCATAAATTTACACATATGCATAAATGCATATAACACCATTTTTTCTTGTGATGACACTTTTGAAAGTGTGGCTTCAAACCTAGAAGAAGATATGTCTCAAGCGATCTCTTGGTTCAAAACTAATCAAATGGTAGCCAATCCATCAAAATTCCAAGTTATGCTACTCGGTTTGAAGACAAATGATAATATTGTTCTCGATATTGGAAATGTATCTGTTGATATTGTCAGTAGTGTTAGATTATTGGGGATTACCATAGACTCGAGACTAAAATTCGACCAACATGTGGCAAAATTATGTCAAAAAGCAAACAACAAGATCAGTGCCTTCTCTAGAGTCTCAAATTATTTAGATGAGAAACAATCTCTTTTACTGTACAACTCATTCATAATGTCTCAGTTTAATTATTGTCCGTTGATATGGATGTTTTGCGGAAAGGTTGCGAATAATGATCTCAATCGCACCCATAAGAGAGCGCTTCGAATTCTCTTCAACGATTTTATATCTTCTTTTGATGAGTTGTTACAGAGAGGAAAGGAGTGCACTATTCATCAAAAGAACTTGCAAAAGTTAATGCTCGAGGTTTATAGCAGTTTAACACAACAAAACCCTTCTTTTTTGTGGGATATGTTCCATGAAAAGGACAATAATTACAATCTACGATCAAAGAATCTGTTGATGTTGCCTCAAACTAAAACAACTACTTATGGCAACGATAGTTTATCTTTTCGTGGTAGCATATTATGGAATTCCCTGCCCAATGATACAAAAATTGCCACCTCCGTCTGTTCTTTTAAGTCATGCATAAAAAAATGGATTGGAGAGACCTGCCGTTGCAAAATTTGTAAATAGGGTATTTTAGGGTATTTTCGTTTCTTATCATGAACTGTAATTTATTTTTTTTTTGTAAATAGTTGGTCTTTATTAGTTCTTGAAGTAGAGCTATTTTTAATAACCAACTTTAAAGAATGTTATAATAATAATAATAATAATAAATGACTTTCCTTCCTGCTTTTGAGTTTCTGAACGTTGTTTTGTTGTTCAATTTACCATTTGAATTGCTATCAAGTTAAATTTTCACTGACTTTCATTTTCGTGTCTCAAAATTCCGTTCGCAAGAACATTTCCTGATCTTCGAAGATGAACTAACAAATTGAAGATTATTTGTAAATTTCAAAATTCAGGTTGAAGGCTATCCCAAACGGGTCCTTTCTTCCAAAGATCTATTCTGTGAATCTTTTGTAGAATAACTGATACGTTTATTCGGCCACTGAGTTATATAGTTACATTACGTTTATTCGGACATTGAGTTATATAGTTCCATTACATAATTACCGTCCCTCTCCTCTTATGGAGACCCAATATTTAGTATATATCTCTGCCTTTAATCGTTGAAGTTAAGCAACGCTTTGCTATTCATCATATTCAATGATGATTTTATGAGATTTTGACTTTGTTTCATTTGAAGACAGTTTCCACAACGTGACCAATTTTTCGAGAAACAGGCAATCAAAAATATTTCAATTACTGCCTTCAAATTCCATTTGAAGCATGAAATTCTTCTCAGCAGAAGGTAACAGAGTCAAATGCTGGTTGTAAAATTCTCAAAACTCTGACATAACTGACCGGTACATTTCGCAGCCACTGAACATGACCCATATCGGCCAATTTGTGTCTGAGCTATTTTCAAAAGGCAAATTCACAGACTAGCAAGTGGATTCGATTGAAAATATTCGTTCAAGGCAAACTTCAGCTGGTATATATTAACAAGTGACAAAGCAATTCGGAATTATTTGCACCAAAATTTGAAAATATCTTTTGAATCTGCTAAAATTGCACAAACATACAATTTTGTGCCATTTTGATACCTAATTCTTTTTCAAGTGGAAGCTGGTGGAAGTTCTTATCTATTTTAATCTGACTTCTAAGAGCATGATAGCACAAGATTATCATTTGTAGTTAACTTGGCTTTTGCCGTTTTATCAGGAAAATTCACACAAGTTCTCTCCAAAGTGGCTTAATTCAGAACTTTTCATTATCATGGCAGGATTTTGACAAGCATCTGCACAGCGTTGCAAGCTTCGACTTGCAAATACTGTAATTTTTTTGCTGATGATATGCTGCATTTGAAATGATTTTCACTCAACAGAATTTGTTACAGAGTCCTGAAATTGAAATTAAAAATCATTGAAAGTGTCACTTCATCTTTGATCAAGCTGTCATCAAAAACTTCAAGAAGCCATAGAAAATTAGCCGTTCAGATTATGAAGCTAAAATTTGACTGTGTATTTAGGTAAAAATTACAGGAAAACAATTTGAGGGCGTTTCTCAAACATGCCTTGACATGCACTTTGTTCAAATGACCAAAAAAAATGACCAAGAGTAAAATATTTCCATATGAACATTGCAAATGTACTCTGCGGCACTCCATTCCCAAGAGTATAACATTCTCAGCATTATGTAAATGTTATCACTGCTAGGCCAGAGGACAGAAAAAATCTGATAAGCTTTTGCTCATCTTTGCTCAACATTTTACTCAATTTTTACTCAGCTTTTAAGGCTGATTTCAACTCGGTTTGATTTTCTGAGCGGGCAAAATTTTATACCATAAAAACCATTCAACCCTAAATTTCTATTCAATTGCAGATGGCCAGGTCGAAAACACGGAACTCTCGGATCTCTCACAACTCAAGGAAATGTCGGAAATCACACATTCCAAGGTTTCCGCGATTTCTGAGGGCATACAGTCATAGAATCTCTCATGTAAACATACAGTCATAGAATCTCTCAATGCACAGCAATGGTATCCTTCTCTTCTACTCCTGCGTTCTCACCTCGCTAGAGCGATGAAATGTATCTAAATTACACTCAAATGTACGCACAGATGACGTTAACTTATCAATCTGCATCTCATTCCAAGATATGAGAGATTTCCGAGATCCGCGCTTTCGACTATACCCTATTGCATACTCAAAAACAAAGTCCTTCCAAATGTTGAAAGAAAGTGGCCAATTTCATCCAGGGAAAATTCCTAAAATTAATTGCTATTCAGCTATTCAACCAGATGATAAAACATATAATTGCCTGGATATTAAAGGTGGTGTGAAGCGAAAATTTTTATTGATGCAAATGAATAGCGCAGTTGAATGATAAAGAATGTCGTTTACATTTTTTGATACCTCATTTCGTTTTCAAGTTATCCACTGATATTAAGTTGCAGCTGATGACGTCATTTTGTTTGCAAATTACTAGGATAACATATGGAAATATAACTGTATCTGATTTTTGAAAGGTTACAGTGTTAAGAAATATTTCAGCAGAGCTGAATAGATGTTATATAAATTGCCTCATGACTTAATATGATGGTTAGAAAAGCATGTTGATTGTACAAAGTTTTTTAATTAGATTTCTCTTTGGAAACATGGCCAACCTTGTATACTTTCTTTACATTTAGCAAACAAAATGACATCATCAGCAAATCATACAAAACAGTGGATAACTCTGAAATGAAATAAGGTATCAAAAAAATTTAAATGACATTCTCTATCATTCAACTGCGCTATTCATTTGCATCAATAAAAATTTTCGCTTCACACCACCTTTAAGGGAACCATAGCCTTTCAAATGGTGCATTTTTTCTGACTCACTCAGATAAACGATTCGTTAGTTGCTTACCAAATCTCCAAATTTGCTCCTTATCTCGTCATCTGCAGATTTGCCTCCAAACCAAAGTTTTTGATGCTCTTTGATGCTCTTTTGAGGTGCAAACCAAAAATCTAAAACTGGTTGAAAGTCTACCATTTCTTTGCAATTATACTGCAATTTTCTACAAACAGACAAAATATACAAGGTGAATCACTAAAAAAGGATCCCCGTTTGCAATGCCACTGCTCCCAAGATAATGTCTATTGCCATCTACAGGGTGTCCCAAAAAAATTGTGCCCCGTTTGTCTGAAGATTGTGACAATATGGCAAAAGATTCTCGCCAAACTTTTGCATGATGGTGCTCTTCAGATGTTCAATTAAAGTTTGCAACCATCCCCATAAAAATCCGTTGAAAATGATGGAGCTATGACCTTCAGGAGACCAAATTTGCCCGATCACTGAAACCAGCGGTCGGCCATTTTGTCTTACTATTTTGCAGCGATAAATAGCTTTATGGAATGAAAATGAAACAGCAGCCTCCAATGTCATAGCTCTCGTGAAACTTCCGATAATCCTCGGAGAGTTCCACTATTTATGACCTCACACACCTCACAGAAATTATTTTTTACCTCACGTGAAGATACTTATCACTGCAAAACAGTAAGGCAAAATGGCCGACTGCTGGTTTCAGTCGTCAGGCAAATTTGGTCTTCTGAAGGTCGTAACTCAATCATTTTTCAACGGATTTTTACGGGGATGGTGGCAAACTTTAATTGAACATCTGAAGAGCACCATCATGCGAAAGTTTGGCGAGAATATTTTGCCGTTTTTTTCGCAATCTTCAGACAAACGGGGCACTCAGGGGGGGTTTCGCTAGTATCCCATTACGCAACGCGGCAAAATTTTGAAGTGTTCAGGCGGTGAAACAAAATGGCGGGAAGTTTGCGTGGAAGAGAGAGCATGTGATGCAAGAAAGAAGATATGGCAGATGAAGTAAGTGGAAAGCTTAGTTTGATATTAAAAGATGTATTTACATATCTATGCGTACGTATTTATGTCAGTTATCTTCCGAAAATAATCCTTTTACTGGCCTTAAACGAGAGTTTTGTCGGAGGGATGAACTAGGCAATTTTTAGGCCTAAACGCTCATTTTTTAGAAAACGTCACTTTTAGACGCGTATTTCTCCTAAAAGTTTACTTGTTAGCTGGGTTTGCAAACTAGCATCTAATCACTGGAGATCTGAAATAACTTATTTTTTCAGAAAGTCCTATAGGTCCCGACTTTAAGGGGTTCATTTTCACATTTTTATTCGGTCCATTGGTCCATTTTTCATGATTCGTGACCTGAGGCTGAACAACTTTTGTTGGTTTACTGCAACTGAAGCGAACTCTTGACTCAGCTTAGACCGTTAAGATACATAATGCTGAGTATGGCAAATTACATCAGTTCATGTAAAGCCTGTCATTATTACTCAGAATGTATTTGAACAATATCTAGACATTGGAAAGGCTTCAAAAACTTTGTTTTGACCTGTTTATGAGGGCACAGGTACTAAGACATGAAGATTGTTATGGACCTTTGAGAGACTTGTATAGAAACTTTGAGTTGAAGAAACTGGTTCAAATTCTTAGTCTCTTGTGAAAAAAATACTTGTATCTCCAAAAATATTGTTAATCAATGCTGTTTTGCAGTTTTGAAACCTTTTTCTTGTGGCTCAGGTAAATTAATTGGGAGTAAAATGAGAATGCAAAAAGAGGAAACTTTAAATATTTACAGGGAGACAGAATTCTTTGTGTTGATTGATTTGAAATATGTATGTAAACTCTGTTTCTAGGTTGCAAATTGTTGTATCATGAAAACAACTGAGAAGATTTCTGGGGGTTTCAACAATAAATTTCATCCAACACAGAAACCAATAACCAGAAACCAAGGAAACAGGATGACGTTTATTGTACAAGTGAAAATTTGAACAGATGAAAATTTCTTGCATATTAGATGAACTCCTAATGAAGGTGGAGCACATGTACAAATATGAGCAGAGAATTAACAATGATGACAACAAACTGTTCACAAACAAGCATTTCTAATCTTGTGTAATTCTTGTAATACTCAACTGTGTATCACTTGCAACTAAACTGATATTAAATTATTTGATATTTTGATACTTAATACTTGAAAGTTTGATACATGTCTATGTTATGACATCTGCATTTATGACACATACAACAGGGAGAAAGGGAGGGAACCAAATGATAAATTGTAATCAAACAGTTTTCATGCACTGAAGATGCTCCCAAAGGGCAAAAGTAGTCAGCACTGAGAGATTAACAACAAAGCGCAAAGACTAAAGTGATGCAAGTTTTATTTGCCTTAGGTCCTCTTCCATCCTACATTATGTAATCAAACAGTTTGATATATTGTCATTTTTGCATATGGAAGGGAATCTGTGAGTCACAAATTTTTTTGGCCAAAATAAATGTGTGGCTGCTAGCCAATCATCATCTTTAGTTTCATCAGAATATTTTGTCAGCTTTTTCTTGTAAAAAAGTGAGTGTAAGCAATTGTTCCTAATTTAATCAATTAAAAACTTTCTTAGCTGGGTGTAATCAAAAGACTCCAGTGTTCGCTTATTATTCACAAGTCAAATTAATGTCAAATCAATACCTTAACATAGGCCCCCTGGCTACCCTCAGGCAATTGATCACATATATGATCCTGGATGGTGACAGGGCATATTTGAACCAAAGTGAAAAATTACATCATATAGTTTTGAGCCTTATTTTGGGCTCTTTGTATGGCCATATTTTAAGTCTGTAAGACCAGGGCATTTGATGGGGGTTGCTAGCCAAGAAGTGGAGGATTTACCACTGAAAATCAAATGCCAAAGGGTGGGCCAGCCAAGGCAGCCTGGAGGGGGTGATATCCAGGAATCAACAGTGAATCAACTTGACTTTTACTTTACATGATGAGGCTTAAAGTTAGTCTGCCAACAAGTGCAGGCTTGTCATTTATTACTGTTGTGGTTCAAGATTGGTCAGTCACTAAATCCATTCAAACAGCTTGAAAAATCAGGCTTATAGCAAGTTCTCTTTCAACAACGCTTTGCTGCGTTATATCTTCTCGCTTGTAAGTTGTGTTGTCTGAGTAATTGTTGCACAGTCAATGTTTCGAAATGATGGATTTCTTTGCCTTGAAACCCTCTACCACGTCGATGTGATATGCCTTGTATGGGACTGATTTGTTGTATGGATTCAAAAGTTAGGAACTGCTGTTATCTGTTATATTGCGTTTTCTGTGATCCAAGCAAAGTAAGTAGTTCCAAGCTTGACGATGGGCCTAAGCCTTTTGAAGCCATCGAGGACAAAAAGTCGCCTTCAAAATCGAGATAAACCAGATAAATCTTGAGAGAACAGTTGAAAACTGCTTGCAAATACCACTGTCTGAATATGAAATGTTTCTTTGCTGCTAAAATAAGTTTAAATGAAACCAGACTGTACGATGACATTTGGTTGCTTCTGTACGGCTGACTGCGTGACTGCTACGCACAGCAAGTCCAAATGACTGACCGCGGCCGGCAACCGTTTCGCATATATGTTTCGTTGCTGTTGCATGCCGGGATACTAGCGAAACCCCCCCTGCATTTGAAGTTTATCTCACTTTATCATAAGACGTGCTAGACCTAAAGTTGAAAAATTTGTTTCTTTTATGCAAGGCATTGTAGCGAACATGTTCAATAGATTTTAAAATTCACCCGATTGAAATCAGCCACTCCTTTCTGAAATGATGAAGCATTTTCTCCAGAGAGTCTCTCCGAGAACATTCAATATAAAGGCCTAAAACCATGACCAAAATGCCCTGATATCTTGCCTTACAGCAATGACTTCAACACATTTTATCATGTGTGCCATTCTCTTGGGAAGTTGAAATCATTTGAAATATAAATGTAGTCATGCTCCCAGGCATAACATTTTCATCTTTCGAATGGGATACAATGTTCTAAAGCATGTACAAGTCAGTGCTGTAGGCATAAATATGCGAGAATTTCGGTCATGATTTTATGCAGTTTTTTTAAGTTTCTTGGAGGTGCTTTTTTGAGAAACTCCGTTATAATTTCAGAACAGAGTGGCCAATTTCAGGCAGGTAAATGTCTTGATATCCAGGAAGCTGTGGCCTTTTGAATGGAATTTGCTTTTTTACTTCCTCCTCGGTACAATGCAAAGGTAATATCAAAATAATCCTCTATGGAAAGAAAGGCTTCCGCGCTGGACATGTCCGGTGCACAGAGGACTTAGTTTCTATTGTTTTCATTGTTTTATTGGCGCAATGTCCGGCGCACGAAAATTCAACTTTCCATGCAGGAAAATAATGGTCTGCTTCATACATGACTTGCCACCAACAACAACGATTCAACTCAATGAATGCGCTTAACTTGTGGGTCCTTATGCCTATGGGGTGGGGCTAGACTGAGGACACACATTTTACCAATATTCCTTTGACATCATGAGAAAAGGGGCGTTGTCCCAGTCTGCATTCTTTGTAGTGCGCGGGGAAGATCATTTCCCCGCGCCACTTTGATCGACTCCAGCCGCACCTGCGCCATAACTCTGTAAAAGGGTCACATTTGGCAGTTTGTTTATACAATTTACTTGTACCGCCAACATTCAGATGCGCCAGAATTTACTTCAAAATGAGCTTCCCTGAGCTTCCCCGCGCCAAAATCAAAGAATGCAATCTGGGCGTTGTCCGACAGTCTGAAGGGCGTGTTTTCATGACCCCCATATACAGCTCGCGCTTCATAGTGTGAACATCTGTTTTTGGGCTGGATCCGCCCCTGGATGGCCATGGAGCGCTTGAAGCAACTTTGATATCGCTTACTGGTTACTAGGTACCTACTAGGTGTAGCTGAAGAGCCACACTAGCAGTGGATATGCTCACTTACGCCATATAATAATAAAGTAATTAATAACATCGACTTCGGTAGCAAAAATATCATGCTAAGGATGCTCACTACTTTTTTACTACACTGCAAAAGATTAAAATTGAGATACGAAGTCTTACTGCACGATACCAGTCGCTTTGAAGCTTCGCCGATGGTTTCTGCACAAATGCACAAATATCGATTTATCTGAACATGACGATTCCATGACGATTCACCTGAAATCGAGGTTGAATCGACTTAGGAAACCACTGTCAATACAGGGACGAATAAAACCTAGTAATCAATGCAAATAGAGATTAAAATAGTATCAAAAGTATATTTTGGTTCTTTCTCTCCAGTTTACAGGCATTTTCATTGTGCTTATAGGTTTTCCAGGTAAAAATTTCACCCTTCGAAAAGTGGCCACAGAAGCGATTCTTCACCAATGTACCAACAATGCAACGATAAATAACTTGCCTTGAAATCTAAAATACTATTAATTTTGATGGTTAAATCAATCATTTACTTGTTCCTCTCCAGTTTACAGGCATTTTCATTGTGCTTATAGGTTTTCCAGGTAAAAATTTCACCCTTCGAAAAGTGGCCTCAGACGCGATTCCTCACCAATGTACCAACATTGCAACGATAAATAACTTGTCTTGAAATCTAAAATACTATTAATTTTGATGGTTAAATCAATCATTTACTTGTTTCTCTCCAGTTTACAGGCATTTTCATTGTGCTTATAGGTTTTCCAGGTAAAAATTTCACCCTTCGAAAAGTGGCCTCAGACGCGATTCTTCACCAATGTACCAACATTGCAACGATAAATAACTTGTCTTGAAATTTAAAATACTATTAATTTTGATGGTTAAATCAATCATTTACTTGTTTCTCTCCAGGTTACAGGTATTTTCATTGTGCTTATAGGTTTTCCAGGTAAAAATTTCACCCTTCGAAAAGTGGCCTCAGACGCGATTCCTCACCAATGTACCAACATTGCAACGATAAATAACTTGTCTTGAAATTTAAAATACTATTGATTTTGATGGTTAAATCAATCATTTAGTTGTTTCTCTCCAGTTTACAGGCATTTTTAATGTGTTTATAGGTTTTCCAGGTAAAAATTTCACCCTTTGAAAAGTGGCCTCAGACGCGATTCTTCACCAATGTACCAACATTGCAACGATAAATAACTTGTCTTGAAATTTAAAATACTATTAATTTTGATGGTTAAATCAATCATTTACTTGTTTCTCTCCAGTTTACAGGCATTTTCATTGTGTTTATAGGTTTTCCAGGTAAAAATTTCACCCTTCGAAAAGTGGCCTCAGAAGCGATTCTTCACCAATGTACCAACATTGCAACGATAAATAACTTGTCTTCAAATTTTAAATACTATTAATTTTGATGGTTAAATCAATCATTTACTTGTTTCTCTCCAGTTTACAGGCATTTTCATTGTGCTTATAGGTTTTCCAGGTAAAAATTTCACCCTTCGAAAAGTGGCCTCAGAAGCGATTCTTCACCAATGTACCAACATTGCAACGATAAATAACTTGTCTTGAAATCTAAAATACTATTAATTTTGATGGTTAAATCAATCATTTACTTGTTCCTCTCCAGTTTACAGGCATTTTCATTGTGCTTATAGGTTTTCCAGGTAAAAATTTCACCCTTCGAAAAGTGGCCTCAGACGCGATTCCTCACCAATGTACCAACATTGCAACGATAAATAACTTGTCTTGAAATCTAAAATACTATTAATTTTGATGGTTGAATCAATCATTTATTTGTTTCTCTCCAGTTTACAGGCATTTTCATTGTGCTTATAGGTTTTCCAGGTAAAAATTTCACCCTTCGAAAAGTGGCCTCAGACGCGATTCCTCACCAATGTACCAACATTGCAACGATAAATAACTTGTCTTGAAATCTAAAATACTATTAATTTTGATGGTTAAATCAATCATTTACTTGTTCCTCTCCAGTTTACAGGCATTTTCATTGTGCTTATAGGTTTTCCAGGTAAAAATTTCACCCTTCGAAAAGTGGCCTCAGACGCGATTCTTCACCAGTGTACCAACATTGCAACGATAAATAACTTGTCTTGAAATTTAAAATACTATTAATTTTGATGGTTAAATCAATCATTTATTTGTTTCTCTCCAGTTTACAGGCATTTTCATTGTGCTTATAGGTTTTCCAGGTAAAAATTTCACCCTTCGAAAAGTGGCCTCAGAAGCGATTCCTCACCAATGTACCAACATTGCAACGATAAATAACTTGTCTTGAAATCTAAAATACTATTAATTTTGATGGTTAAATCAATCATTTATTTGTTTCTCTCCAGTTTACAGGCATTTTCATTGTGTTAATAGGTTTTCCAGGTAAAAATTTCACCCTTCGAAAAGTGGCCTCAGACGCGATTCCTCACCAATGTACCAACATTGCAACGATAAATAACTTGTCTTGAAATCTAAAATACTATTAATTTTGATGGTTAAATCAATCATTTATTTGTTTCTCTCCAGTTTACAGGCATTTTCATTGTGTTTATAGGTTTTCCAGGTAAAAATTTCACCCTTCGAAAAATGGCCTCAGACGCGATTCCTCACCAATGTACCAACATTGCAACGATAAATAACTTGTCTTGAAATCTAAAATACTATTAATTTTGATGGTTAAATCAATCATTTATTTGTTTCTCTCCAGTTTACAGGCATTTTCATTGTGTTTGTAGGTTTTCCAGGTAAAAATTTCACCCTTCGAAAAGTGGCCTCAGACGCGATTCCTCACCAATGTACCAACATTGCAACGATAAATAACTTGTCTTGAAATCTAAAATACTATTAATTTTGATGGTTGAATCAATCATTTATTTGTTTCTCTCCAGTTTACAGGCATTTTCATTGTGCTTATAGGTTTTCCAGGTAAAAATTTCACCCTTCGAAAAGTGGCCTCAGAAGCGATTCTTCACCAATGTACCAACAATGCAACGATAAATAACTTGCCTTGAAATCTAAAATACTATTAATTTTGATGGTTAAATCAATCATTTACTTGTTCCTCTCCAGTTTACAGGCATTTTCATTGTGCTTATAGGTTTTCCAGGTAAAAATTTCACCCTTCGAAAAGTGGCCTCAGACGCGATTCCTCACCAATGTACCAACATTGCAACGATAAATAACTTGTCTTGAAATCTAAAATACTATTAATTTTGATGGTTAAATCAATCATTTACTTGTTTCTCTCCAGTTTACAGGCATTTTCATTGTGCTTATAGGTTTTCCAGGTAAAAATTTCACCCTTCGAAAAGTGGCCTCGGAAGCGATTCTTCACCAATGTACCAACAATGCAACGATAAATAACTTGTCTTGAAATTTAAAATACTATTAATTTTGATGGTTAACTCTCTGGCAGCCAGATGATACCCAGCAGTGTCTTAGATTGTTTTCTTCTGCAACTAACAATAGATTTTGGTAGCAAAAAAGACCAACAATGGGGAGAAATAATGGGTTATTCCATCCCAACTGATTTTATGACTGAATTTTTTGAAGGCAAGAAAAATGGACCAGCAATATGCATGGCCCTTTCACGAGCTTCATTTTATCTCGCAGGGGATATTTTGCTGTTCCCGTATGTTCGCAACTTCCATTGGAGCATAATCGGTGTCTACATAAAGGAAAGAGTTGTTGTCCACTGCGATTCAATGGCAACAAGGGATAGCAAAGAAGATAAAGCTATATTTTCAGCTATTCTACAAAGCATTGAAAACTTTTATGCACATGAACGTATTAGCATAAATGTGAAAAATTTCAGATTGATTCCTCTTCACCACGCTGGTCTACAGCAGCAAGAAGATGTAGCAAGCAGTGCCTTTTTCACTGCAGTCTTTGCATATTCTTTGTTGTCGTTTAAAGACCTAACAATTGAGGCAGAAAGCTTGCCCTCCATAAGGTATTGGGTTACACAACTTGCATTAACCGCAAGAGGGCACAGCTCTATTAGGAAGACAAGAAGGGGAAGCCACTGTGATGTTGTACTCGATAGCAACATCAAATTACCTGCATTTACGAAGCCTCATCTCAATGAAGATGAAGGCCCATTTGCGGCGCTCCAGCGATTCTTAGAACGCGACTAAATATACGGCAACAAGCCCTTCATAACCACAACCAAATCTTATAGCTGCATTTTTCTTGTAAACATTCCAGTAAAGGCTAATTGTAATTGTAATTGGAGAAATGCTAATGATATTTAGTGAATACGTGCTGTGTGTTAGTTGCAGCGCAATGTAGTGATATAACATACATACAGGGTGTCCCAAAAAATTGTGCCCCGCTTGCCAAAAGATTGCAACAAAACGGCAAAAGATTCTCGCCAAACCTTTACATGATGTTGCTCTTTAACACCCCCCAGTAACGACCCCGCCGGACATTAAAAATACAGAGGGGAAATTACGAAATTAAACATTTCAAACTGGGATTAGAAATACCATGGCAGGGAAAGGAATTTGTCGGCTATTATCTATGATGAAATTTGTATAATATTTGGCGGGGAAACTAAAGTTTCAACGGGGAACCAACAGAAACACGGCGGGGAAAGTGTCTCTACTCAAACTTAGCGGGGAAACAAATTTTCTTGGCGGGTTATCCATCTACCTTAGCGGGGCAATGTTTCAGCAGGGTCGATACTGGGGGTGTTTTTAGATGTTCAAACAAAGTTTGCTGCATCCCCGTAAAAATTGTATTTGGACTATTTATCACTGCAAAATAGTAAGAAAAAATGGCCGACAGCTGGTTTCAGTCATAGGACAAATCTGGTCTCCTAAAGGTCATAGCTCCATCAGTTTCAATGGATTTTGATTTGGATGGTAGCAAAATTCAATTTAGTATCTGAAGAGCTACATCACGAAAAATTTTGGCAAGAATCTTTAACCGTTTTTTCACAATCTTCACAATGGTGCAAATGAGGCACATTTTTTTGCCACACACTGTAATTTAATTGATGACTTGTTTGTAGCAAGAAAATTCAAATTGAAAGGATCTCAACTTGCTTTTTGTCTGGTTCCCTCTCAGTCATGTGAATTGGTATCTAATAGTTGCAATGTCCTCACCGCGTACACCGGTCACTTACGCATTTCGTCCACTTATTTCATAACAACAAATTTAGGCCAACTTCAGGAATTTTTCAAAATAATGAAGTAAAGATTTTCGATTTAAAATACCTGTAAACTCGAGCTGAATAAGCAATAAATACAATAAAAATACTCTCCTGCCTGAAAATTGTGATTTAGGGAAGTTATTCATCCCACAGCGTACACCGGTCACTTACGCATTTCGTCCACCTTTTTCATAACAACAAATTTAGGCCAACTTCAGGAATTTTTCAAAAATAACTAAGTAAAGATTTTCGATTTAAAACACCTGTAAACTCGAGCTGAATAACCAATAAATACAATAAAAATACTCTCTTGCTTGAAAATTGTGATTTAGGGGAAGTTATTCATCCCACAGCGTACACCGGTCACTTACGCATTTCGTCCACCTTTTTCATAACAACAAATTTAGGCCAACTTCAGGAATTTTTCAAAAATAACTAAGTAAAGATTTTCGATTTAAAATACCTGTAAACTCGAGCTGAATAACCAATAAATACAATAAAAATACTCTCCTGCTTGAAAATTGTGATTTAGGGGAAGTTATTCATCCCACAGCGTACACCGGTCACTTACGCATTTCGTCCACTTATTTCATAACAACAAATTTAGGCCAACTTCAGGAATTTTTCAAAAATAACTAAGTAAAGATTTTCGATTTAAAACACCTGTAAACTCGAGCTGAATAACCAATAAATACAATAAAAATACTCTCCTCCTTGAAAATTGTGATTTAGGGGAAGGTATTCATCCCACAGCGTACACCGGTCACTTACGCATTTCGTCCACCTTTTTCATAACAACAAATTTAGGCCAACTTCAGGAATTTTTCAAAAATAACTAAGTAAAGATTTTCGATTTAAAACACCTGTAAACTCGAGCTGAATAACCAATAAATAAAATAAAAATACTCTCCTGCTTGAAAATTGTGATTTAGGGGAAGTTATTCATCCCACAGCGTACACCGGTCACTTACGCATTTCGTCCACCTTTTTCATAACAACAAATTTAGGCCAACTTCAGGAATTTTTCAAAAATAACTAAGTAAAGATTTTCGATTTAAAACACCTGTAAACTCGAGCTGAATAACCAATAAATACAATAAAAATACTCTCCTGCTTGAAAATTGTGATTTAGGGGAAGTTATTCATCCCACAGCGTACACCGGTCACTTACGCATTTCGTCCACTTATTTCATAACAACAAATTTAGGCCAACTTCAGGAATTTTTCAAAAATAACTAAGTAAAGATTTTCGATTTAAAACACCTGTAAACTCGAGCTGAATAACCAATAAATACAATAAAAATACTCTCCTCCTTGAAAATTGTGATTTAGGGGAAGGTATTCATCCCACAGCGTACACCGGTCACTTACGCATTTCGTCCACCTTTTTCATAACAACAAATTTAGGCCAACTTCAGGAATTTTTCAAAAATAACTAAGTAAAGATTTTCGATTTAAAACACCTGTAAACTCGAGCTGAATAACCAATAAATAAAATAAAAATACTCTACTGCTTGAAAATTGTGATTTAGGGGAAGTTATTCATCCCACAGCGTACACCGGTCACTTACGCATTTCGTCCACTTATTTCATAACAACAAATTTAGGCCAACTTCAGGAATTTTTCAAAAATAACTAAGTAAAGATTTTCGATTTAAAATACCTGTAAACTCGAGCTGAATAACCAATAAATACAATAAAAATACTCTCCTCCTTGAAAATTGTGATTTAGGGGAAGTTATTCATCCCACAGCGTACACCGGTCACTTACGCATTTCGTCCACTTATTTCATAACAACAAATTTAGGCCAACTTCAGGAATTTTTCAAAAATAACTAAGTAAAGATTTTCGATTTAAAACACCTGTAAACTCGAGCTGAATAACCAATAAATACAATAAAAATACTCTCCTCCTTGAAAATTGTGATTTAGGGGAAGTTATTCATCCCACAGCGTACACCGGTCACTTACGCATTTCGTCCACCTTTTTCATAACAACAAATTTAGGCCAACTTCAGGAATTTTTCAAAAATAACTAAGTAAAGATTTTCGATTTAAAACACCTGTAAACTCGAGCTGAATAACCAATAAATAAAATAAAAATACTCTCCTGCTTGAAAATTGTGATTTAGGGGAAGTTATTCATCCCACAGCGTACACCGGTCACTTACGCATTTCGTCCACCTTTTTCATAACAACAAATTTAGGCCAACTTCAGGAATTTTTCAAAAATAACTAAGTAAAGATTTTCGATTTAAAATACCTGTAAACTCGAGCTGAATAACCAATAAATACAATAAAAATACTCTCCTGCTTGAAAATTGTGATTTAGGGGAAGTTATTCATCCCACAGCGTACACCGGTCACTTACGCATTTCGTCCACCTTTTTCATAACAACAAATTTAGGCCAACTTCAGGAATTTTTGAAAAATAACTAAGTAAAGATTTTCGATTTAAAACACCTGTAAACTCGAGCTGAATAACCAATAAATACAATAAAAATACTCTCCTCCTTGAAAATTGTGATTTAGGGGAAGTTATTCATCCCACAGCGTACACCGGTCACTTACGCATTTCGTCCACCTTTTTCATAACAACAAATTTAGGCCAACTTCAGGAATTTTTCAAAAATAACTAAGTAAAGATTTTCGATTTAAAACACCTGTAAACTCGAGCTGAATAACCAATAAATAAAATAAAAATACTCTCCTGCTTGAAAATTGTGATTTAGGGGAAGTTATTCATCCCACAGCGTACACCGGTCACTTACGCATTTCGTCCACCTTTTTCATAACAACAAATTTAGGCCAACTTCAGGAATTTTTCAAAAATAACTAAGTAAAGATTTTCGATTTAAAACACCTGTAAACTCGAGCTGAATAACCAATAAATAAAATAAAAATACTCTCCTGCTTGAAAATTGTGATTTAGGGGAAGTTATTCATCCCACAGCGTACACCGGTCACTTACGCATTTCGTCCACCTTTTTCATAACAACAAATTTAGGCCAACTTCAGGAATTTTTCAAAAATAACTAAGTAAAGATTTTCGATTTAAAACACCTGTAAACTCGAGCTGAATAGCCAATAAATACAATAAAAATACTCTCCTGCTTGAAAATTGTGATTTAGAAGAAGTTATTCATCCCACGAGAGTAGGTGACTTTCTCCTCCAATCGTCATGAATCGTCATGGATCGTCATGAATCGTCATGAATCGTCATGGCAAGATAAATCAGTATGCACAAATGCTGATCATCGCATATCAGTGATGACTGCCGTTGTTGTTGCTGTGTTGCACAAATTAATCTTTGTTTCCCTGTGCACAAACTAGTTTCAGTCTCTGTTTCTTGCAGCTGCATAAAACGGGCATGAAATGAAACAGAAACTGAAACCAGTTTGTGCACAGGGAAACAAAGATCACTTTGTGCAACACATAACAACAACAGCAACCATCACTGATCTGCGATGATCTGATGTCGGTGTTGCAGCATTTGAGCAGAAACCATCGGCGAAGCTTCAAAGCAACTGGAATCGTACAGTAAGACCTCGTATCTCAATTTTAATCTTTTGCAGTGTAATAAGACAATAGTGAGCATCCTTAGCATGATATTTTTGTTACCGACGTCGATATTATTACTTTTTTTTGGCAAGTTCAACTCGACTTGAGCAAGTTCAACTTGAATGTAATAAACGATATCAAAGTTACTTCAATAAAGCGCGCCATCCCCAGAATGTGGGCAAAGTGTGTGTCCGCGGTGGGAGGGGGGTACATAACATGTTCAGGGTACGGGTATGTGCCACCCATATGGGTGGGTTTTGGGCCCAAAATTCTCTAAATAACGGACCTTTTTTCAGCAGATTTTCCATATAAAAATGGGTGGGGTTTCGCTGAAATTCGCAAAAATAGTTGAAAATAGAGAGTTATCCGCCAAAATTCATCATTAAAGAGGGTACCAAGGTTTGGTAATCAGAAGAGGGTACCTTTCTGAAAATCAGGCGGCAGACCCCCATCCATCCACAACAAGTCATGTACCCCTTCCCTCCCCCGTTCGGTGTGTGTCCTCAGTCTATCTAAGCCTCATTCAATTGGCATAAGGACCCTTAAGTTACGCTCATTGAGTTGAGTTGAATCGTTGTTGTTTGTGGCAAGTCATAGTTACTGTATGAAGCTGACCATTATTTTAATACACTCTTTTTTTTTATAAGAATACTATAAATTTTTCCCAGCCTCAATATTCTTAAGACATTTTTCGTTTTGAGCCTTAACATATTCTTAAAGTATTCTTATTTCTTCAAATCTGATATGGTTTCAGGGAAACATAGTTCAAAGAAATGTCATATCTTTATAAAGAAATGGTCGAAAGAAAGAAAATTTAAGCAGTTGCAACAATAAGAATGTTATGAACATCGCAAAACAGGTAACTGCTGGAAAATGAGACACAAATATGCGAGCTGAGGCTGAGCAATATTCTTATAATATTCTTAAAGTTTGGATGATTCTGAGCCTGAATATTCTTATAAACAATATTCTTATTAAAAAAAAGAGTGTATCTGTTTGTATTACCTTCTACAAAACCATTGCATTATACCAAGTAAGTAAAAAAAGCAATCCCCATTCGAAATGCCACCAAGACAGCTTTCTGCCTGAAATTGGCCACTCTGTTCTGAAATTATAATAGAGTTTCTCGAGAAAGCACCTCCCCCAAGAAACTTCCAAAAACAGCATAAAATCATGGTTGAAATCCTCACGTACTGTATTTATGCTTTACAACACTGACTTGTACATGCTTTAGAACATTGTATCCCTTTGGAAAGATGAAAATGTTATGCCTGGGAGCATGACTGCATTTATTTTTCAGATGATTTCAACTTCCCAAGAGGATAACATATGTGATAAAATGTTTTGAAGTCATTGCTGTAAGGCAAAATATCAGGACATTTTGGTCATGGTTTTAGGCCTATTGTGTAGGTTTTCGGAGAGATTCTCTGGAGTAAATGCTTCATCATTTCAGAAAAGAGTGGCCGATTTCAATCAGGTTAATTTTGAAATGTATTGAACATGTTCGCTACAGTAGTGTCCCACACATAAGAAACAACTTTTTCAATTTCAGGTCTGGCTCGTTTCTTATAAAGTGCGATAAACTTCAAATTACTCAGACACAAGCTCTATAATTGTGATAAAAAACATACTTTTCATAAATTTTCACTTCCAGGAAAAATGCTACAATTATTCGAGGAAGGTGAAGGTGAGGTCGCGTTTTTAGCACCAGGTGATGGGATTCAGTTCAGTTCATTTCATTTTAAATTCCACTGCATACAAAGACTCTAGAATTAAACATACTTTACTACAATTTGAATAACTACATAAGACAATACATATGAAATTAAAGAAAGATACATGACACTAGAGGATTTACGTGAAGGGGAATTCTTAAGGAGGAACTCTCTCAGTAGCAAAGCTAACCGAGGAGAGAACACCCCCTTTTCAGATAATATTTTTAGAACCTATGGGTAAATTTTGAACTTTCCATAACACACTTTTAATATTTCTTATCAAAAAAGTAGGTTTTGAGTTTTAGATGAAAGACATTAACAGATGGTGACGTTTTTATATCTACAGGAATGTCATTCCAGCACTTTGCTCCATGGTAGCGTAACTGATCTGAGACCGTATTGACTGGTGTTTTTCTGAGTTGAGAGGACCAAGAACTGAACCCTGTGGTACTCCACATGTAACATTGAGATAACTTGAGGGATCGCAGAAATAAAGAAACCCTAATTGAGTCCGTGACCTCTTGTCATGACGCTCAAGCGGTGGGGCTCTACCAGGTATCGAACCAGGTCCACCTGACTGTTCTGGCTGCGAAGTCAGAGGATTACACCACTGTGCCACAAGGTGCTTTTGCTTGGTTTGCATAAAAAATTTATGCATAGCTTTTGAATAAGAAACACAAGCTTTTTTCAAACCTGTACTGTAATTCCTTGTAAAATGGAGTATTATTTTAAAATCCAAGTCTGTGATTTTTTAATTGCGTTTCTTATATGGGGGACATTACTGTATTACTTGATATATGTGGCAATATACATTATCTTGGGAGCAGTGGCATGCAAATGGGGATTTTTTTCATTGACTCAGCCCCTATATTTTGCCTGTTTGTAGGAAATTGCAGTATACTTGCAAAGCGATGGCAGACTTTCAACCAGTTTTAGATTTTTGGTTTGCACCTGGAAAGAGCACCAAAGAGCAGCAAAAAATTTGGTTTGCAGGCAAATCTGTAGATGAGGAGATAAGGAGCAAATTTGGAGACTTGGTAAGCAAATAGCTAATCGTTTATCTTAGTGAGTCAGAAAAAATGCACCTTTTGAAAGGGTATATGGTCCCCTTAATATCAAGGCAATTACTGTATGTTTGTTATTATCTGGTTGGATACAGTATCTGACAATTAAGTTTAGAAATTTTCCTGGCTGAAATTGGGAACTTTCTTTCAAAATTGGGCAAACTTTGTTTTCGAGTATGGGTATTAGTCGAAAGTGCGGATATCTTTGAATGAGATGTAAATTTATAAGTTAACGTCATCTGTGCATACATTTGAGCGTAAGTTAGATGCATTTCATCGCTTTAGCGAGTTGAGAATGCAGGAGTAGAAGAGAAGGATACCAGCTGTGCATCGAGAGATTCTATGACTGTATGTTTTTGTGAGAGATTCTATGACTGTATGTTTTCTTGAGAGATTCTATGACTGTATGCTCTCGGAAATCTCAGAAACCTCGGAATATGTGATTTCTGACATTTCCGTGAGCTCTGAGGGATCTGAGAGTTCCATATTTTCGACCTGGCCCGCTGCAATTGAATTGAAATTTAGGGTTGAATGACTTTTTATGGTGTAAAATGTTGCCTGCTCGCTACTAGTTTAGAGTACATTAAAAGCCACACATTTCAGACGAATAAATTGCGGATGAATAAATTTCGGACAAATGTGTTTGGACAACTTTTTTTTGGATGCTTTTTCGTGGAATTTTGCCCATTTTTACAGAAATTTCCGACATATTTTCAGTGTATTTTTACTCATTTCATACTAAAATTTTTATGCGTTCCACGTCCTCCTTCATTTTAAGGGTGCTTGTTCAGAAATTTCGACAAATGATCATTGCTGAAGATGAAATTATTGCGAGGATGGATTTACTTTAAGAAGATATATTATTTTTCACTAATGAACACTCTCACCACGTTCCTCTTCAATGCAAAGCGTTTTGTGAGCAAGACATCACGTTTTCAAACAGTGAAAATGTTATGCTATGATTTTTCTATGCTTCAAAAGATTCCGGACACTAAACATTTCAGACTGCAAAAAATTTTGGACATTAGAATATTTTGACCTATGGAATGTCTGAAAATATTAACCAAGGAAAATTTTTTGACCTATGGAATGTCTGAAAATATTAACATTCAAAATTTTTGGCTTTTAATGTAGTGACAAAACAGTAAATACAAACAATGAAATAATAATAAACAATATTAATAAATAAATAAGTAAATAATAGAAATATTTATACAGGGAAACATTTTAATTGCCAAGGGCATTGTTATCAATAAGGATCCTGTGATGATACTTATTTTTAGTAGCGTGGAAAAAATGTTCCTTTCTGTATGTGCACTAAAATACTAATTTTGAAGTAGTGAATTATTTCCTAGATTATCAAGGCACGCAATGGGGAATTAAAATCATGGGAGGACAATGAGAAAAGTTCTCTGGCACATATTCTTCTCATTGATCAATTCTGCAGAAGTGTATACAGGGTATGTTACAGAATTATTCAGTTTCAACCATCATCAGCATCCAGAGGTCAGCATCCATAAAATGTATTTTCTTCAAGAAATCTGGTCTTCTATACTTAGCCTACGAATAGATACTTTATTCAAAGGAAGAAAGGGTCTACGAAACAAGGAGTATACATTTGCTACGGCCGCTCAAGTAATCATTTCTAATTATTTTAAGCCTCTATTCAAATAATGTGTGAAATGTGTCTCAGCAAAGGTAACATAAAAGAATTTCGGAAATTTCTATAGCAATCTTTTGCTCTTTGTTTCATAGACCCTTTCTTCGTTTGAATTCGTAAACCCTTTCTTCCTTTGAATTCGTAGACCCTTTCTTCGTTTAAATTCGTAGACCCTTTCTTCATTTGAATTCGTAAACCCTTTCTTTGTTTGAATTCGTAGACTCTTTTTTCTTTCGAATTCGTAGACCCTTTCTTTACTTGAATTCGTAGACCCTTTCTTTACTTGAATTCGTAGACCCTTTCTTCGTTTGAATTTGTAGACCCTTTCTTCATTTGCATTCGTAGACCCTTTCTTCATTTGCATTCGTAGACCCTTTCTTGTTTGAATTTGTACACCCTTTCTTTGTTTTAATTCGTAGACTCTTTCTTTGTTTGAATTCGTACACCCTTTCTTTGTTTTAATTCGTAGACCCTTTCTTCCTTTGAATTTGAAGACCCTTTCTTCGTTGGCAGGTATTCCTCTGTTGTTGAGAGCTCGTTGCACGATGCATTTTTTTATTAGTTATATCCATTCATTCGCTCATTCATTACTTTATTTCAAGTAGGCTGGAATGATTTCTAACTTTATTAAAGTTAATTTAAGCTCATGCCGCTTCCTAGCCTGCATGCAGTTTTTATTTTGTAAATTGAGAGAGCCAGATAGTATAAAGACTGTGCAGCACCAATTGATTCCTTGTATGGCTGACTTAGCAAAATGAAATCAATGAATGTAATCTGTTCTCTCAAACTGTTCAATTTCAAACAAACTCAAAACAAAGACACTTCGAAGCCTGATTGTGTTGTGGTTCTAGAAATTTAATAATCGGGCTCTAATTTGTTCATATCACAATGGATTTATTCATCAAAATACAATTGATCGGTTACAAATGCGCAGTCCCTCTATTTTCTCGTTCTTTCAGTTTAACACAAGAGCAAGACTGCAGGCAGCATGCAGGCTAGCCGCATCCAGGTATGGGACCCCTGGTTTAACGTCTCTCCCGGCGTATGAAAAAGCAAGGCATACTCTAGCAGTGAACTTTTTTGGATCACCCGGTTTATAGGCTCCTTCACAAGTCAGTGCTGTTCACGAAAATGCGTTAAAAGATCTTTAATTGTGCTTGTTTGTCAGAAATTTTTGGACTGTAAGCTTCTCATTCATTTAACTCTGTAAATTATCTGTTGCAGGGAACAGCAGATGCGTTCAGTCATGATCCTGTTGCACTACGAATTGCAAGAAAGGTTAGGTTCTGAAACTAGCTCATTGTTTGCTCCTCTATTTCATATTTTAAAAGGGTTTGTATGGGATTCTACGAACTTCCCCTTTTGTTTATCTCGAGAGTAAATGCAGTAAGTCTGCTTGGCTAAAGGTATTTGATGCATGCTTCTATTTTTGAATTTTCGTATGGCTCACATGACTAATGTTTTTCCTTCAAGCACTATTTTCATTTTCTGCCGAAAGCCCCATTCAAACTCCTGTGAAAATAAATGAAGACCACGACCACAACTTCGTTGGTTTTCCTTCTTATCAACTATGACATTTACCAGTAGTAGCACATGTTATCCTCCTGGTAAAATGGAACCCCCCTTCCCAATTTCCTTGTACTAATCAGGAAGACTTGTTCATTTTTCGATGAAGAAACACGTGCTAAAGGATGGGCAAGTCATTACTGTCATGTTGAAATGATGGGGACTTTGGTAGCGATTTTTATGTCATTTATATTTTCTGATGAAAGTCACCAATTTCTGCAAGGAAAGTCCTAAAATTGATTTAACATGTGGGCTATTCAACAGGATAATTAAAAGTATTAAAGGCAATCTGTCCCCTTCGATGAATGAAAATAAAACCGATAAAGATCTCTATTTTATATTCCAGAAGTTGGTGTTAATTCGCTTTATCCAAAGAAATCAGGGTTATAGAGAATCAGTGATGCATGAATTTAGCTGCAGCGTAAATAAGGTAAATAAAGCAGTAACCAAGGTCAGAACAATAGGGGACAGATTGCTTTTAAGGTTACTCCACTTATTTCCTTCCATTCGCTCTAAGGACAAGAAGTGCTGTTATGGAATCTTGCCTTACTTAAGCGTATTTTACATTCACTTATGCATTTACTCTTCTCCTTATTCATTTGCAGGTGATTGACAGTGGAAAACACAAGAATTTAAATGCAATGGAACGGTTTTTCTTGTACCTAACTCATCAGCATGCCGAAAACATTGATATCCAGGTGACAATGAAATTTATACGTTATTTCTTGTGTGGGCATGACTATGAACCGGTTTTGCCGAAGTTAGAGAATTTCAACAGCTACTGCACATGTAGCTTGTCTTCATGTTTTCTCGTTGCTCAAACAGTCCTTTCATAACCCCCAGTGTATGTAAGGTGTCATAAAAAACTGTGCCCCGTTTGTGTGGCTGATATGAACGAGCTGTAGCTTCAATTGTCTCTCTTTTTACACAAATGCATCGGTTAGGCTTGAACTCAGAGTCTGATATCTTTTTTGAGTCAATTTGACAAATGATTGCTGATTTATGGCAGAGGAAATGCTAATATGTGATTGCTTCAAAACCAGCATTGCTGTTGTGCTCAAGCAATGCCAAAATGAAGTAATGTTTGAAAGATGGATCCTAGCGTTTTATTCACATTTTTCCACATTCGTAAAGGGATATCACAGTGTGCCCAGGGTGAGAAAACATTGGTCTTCGAGTTTTTTATTTTAAACCTTTAAGGGATATTTTTCAATTGCATATACCCTGTAATAAAAGGTGCAACAAACCAGACTTCAAAAAATCCATCCATTCCAGAGATGCAGCACTTCAAAGTTGCAAGTTTTACCAAATTTAGCTGAAGGAGATCTTTGGGCAGCTTTTTGTCTGAAAAGTATGCATCAAACATTATATCATGGATTCGCTGTGGAAATAAGCTTTCCAACTATTATCAACAGAATTTGAAATTGGCAACAAAATTATTTCAAAAATGCGGGTCGTTGCAAAGATATGCCGTTGCTTCCTTGTTATTGCATGCACTTCGAAGGAGTATAAGATACTAATCTAACTTAAAAGGGGGGATAAGGGTAAAGGGTGGGAAATTTTTCAACGAGGGTGCTTCAGGGCCTCAAAATTGCAAAAGTTTGTGCTCTCATATGTCCTGTTTATGTTGCACTACCTGTAGGAAAATATTTCTTTTGATACGATGCTGACTTTCCTCAATATACTACAGTCTTAGTTCATCCCAAATTTAAATTTGAAAAGGGAGGTTGGTGGGCAAGGGGTCAAATGAGCGGTGGGGGGGGTAATGATGGTTTGAAAGTGCGACGCTTTTTTCAAAGATAAAATAATAAGAGCTGATCACCATATTATGAATTTCAATTTTGTATTCTTCCTTCAACATTATTTCACTCAAGCTCGTTGTCTTTACCACTGCTGATTCCTGGTGCACTCTTGAAACCTTCTCAGAAAATACCAGCCGTAAATTTAATACGATGCTATTTTGTTAAGATTGCCCAAATAAGGAAACTTGCCCCAGCACCTCCAGATCTCAGAAAATTGTGAAACATCATTTGTGTCATGTCCTCCTTTAGAAAACCTTTCTGACGAGCCCTCAATCATATTGTTATCAGTTTTCTTTCTCGCGCTATGAATTTATTCTCGAAATTGGATAACAGTGATGTCTTATATAGATAACAGTGATGAAAGTGGATAACAATGATGTCTTATATGAAATTTTCGAAGTTTGATCAAACATTGAAAAATTATGATAACATGAACAACCCTCCCAAGGCCCAGTCCCTGCTGCGGAAGAGGTATCGATCTCTTACGCTCGCTCCTCCGAAGTAGTAAATAATGTTTCCTCCGCAAGAGGGCAAAGTTGCGGAAATATACCTCAACTGGAGCGTCTTACCACCCATGATTTCAGGCGAAATTCCAGGCTATCGTCAACTTGTTAACGCCGGTGACAGCAATTTCTGTCATTATTTGTCAGATATCTTGTCAATGATTTTGTTTTTCTAGAACAAGTCCCTCCTGCTTTACGAAGAACTTGCCAGCGACTGTCAAGGTACTGAGTTTGAAGATATGGCCAAATCTGGTGTTTCCTATGCCAAACAACACAGGGTATGTCTTAGTCAATTATGCATTGCGTGTGTTTAGATTATTAACGCTTTAGCAACAGACCATTTTGACATTTGGAAAAAGGGTTAGGGGAGAGTAATATTTTTCTGGTAAATGGCATACACAACTCTGGTAAATTGCTTTTAAGAATGATGAATTAAACTCTAAAAATCGATTTATTTCAAATGGATTGTGAAAAATAAGGAACGGATTGCCCAATATGTATCTGAAAAGCTGTCCTGTAACCCATATGCCTCATAACAAAAGAGAGACTCTCTTTCCAACCTAGGCCTCCAATCAAACAGCTTTGGTGTTTGGCGGGAAAGTATTCGTCATTCTTTCTGCTTATCAGTCGTAGTTGTAGCTACATCTGTTGATGGGAGCGAAACTACCGGGTGAATCAGAAAAAGAATCCCCGTTTAAAAGGTCACGGCTCCCTGGATATCAAGACGATGATATCGGCAAATATATAGTTTAATGGTAGAAATGTTCAAATCAACTATAAACTTTACCTGACTGAATTCGGCCACTCCATACTGAAATTATGAGGGATTTTCTCGAGAAAGCCTCTTAAAAAAACCTTCAAAACGTGCCCAAAATCATGAACATATGTCCCTTACTTTTCTGCCTGACAATGGCCTTACAGCAATGACTTGTGGCCGCTATAGCACGTGCTATCCTCTTGGGAGGATAAACAAGTCCTCCCCCTGGTATCGATGTCCTGTTCAAGGGGATTCCATTCTCCCAAGAGGACAAAATACATTAATTCATGTCAGCGTCATCAATTTTAGGAAGGAAAATTTGCTCATTGTTTTCATTTGTTTTTGCAGGTTTTGGTAGGGGCTTTCTGCAGAAAATCACACATTTCGACGGGAAGGAATGGCCGATTAAGGCCGGGTAAATTACTGAGCCTAATTGAACATATTGGCAATAAAACAAAACAGTTTAAAATATTATTGCTTTGATATTCAAGGAACAGTGGCCTTCCAAGCGGGGATCCTTTTTTCTGACTCACCCGGTACACGAAAATATTGAGTCTACTGATAAATCACGCCAATGAAAGACCGACCGACTAACTAACTCACTGTTTGGCACGGCCTCACTCCGCAGATTGCAAAGTTGACTTTGTGGTCAAACAGCATTCTAAGAGCTGAAAAAGGTGGGGGGGGGGGGTTCAGCGCCAAGTGCTTTAGATCGCAGAAATAGAGAATACACAATCGATTCCACGACCCTTCTCGTGAAACTCATCAGGTGTTGATTTGGCTCGGGCCCCGTCTGTCTGACGCTTCTGGCTGTTCTGGCTGCGAAGTCAGTGGATTACAACATTGCGCCACAACCACAACATCTTCAGTTTAGAAGTTTGATGCCAGCCAATTTGTTCATTTATCTTACAGGAAGTAGTTGAGAAATATGGTCGCTTTCCAAAGAGAAATCAAGCAATTGGACGGGAAAACACACCGGAGGAAGAAGAATTGCTCAAGAATTATCCATATGGGTTCTAAGTGGAGATGCCAGTTGCTAACCTGAGATATTTTAAATTTTGATTTGGCTATCTGCATAAATATTTTTACCCGCACACGGTATACGGCATGGCATACCACCGGGTGCGCCGAAATAAACTATGCACGTTTGGCAGGCCACAGTCAATCGTAAACTGAGCCGATTTTGGAGATTCATGACAATAATCTTAAGGAAAAAGCCTGAATTTAATTCTAGGATTTTTTGCAAATTTTTTTGTTTTCACATTTTAGAGCTAGAATCGAGTTTCCTAAAAGTCTCGTTTTCGAAAACACTGAAAACGATAATAAAAACGTTGATCAGATTTTGTAAAGACTCGACATGAATGGACAAAGAGAAAACTTTTTCGTGGTAATTTGGCATTTAGAAATCGATTTATTTATCGATACGATTAATCGATACAATCAATCGATTTCTAAATCCCAAATCACCACGAACAAGTTTTCTCTTTTTCCAGTCATGTCGAGTTTTCACAAAATTTGATCAAAGTTTTTTGCTCGTTTTCAGTATTTTCGAGAACGAAAATTTTAAGAAACTGCGTCTAGCTCAAAAGAATGAAGAAGCAAAATATCCTAGAATCTAATTCAGGCTTTTTTTTCCTAAATATTAAGTCATGAATCTTCAACATCGGTCCAGTGTACGATTTATTGTGGCCTGCTAAACGTGCATAGTTTATTTTAACGCACCCAGTAGCGTACCGGATGGATCAGAGAACTGTTTGACACATGTTTGGAAAATCTGCAAAATTTTGGATTTTGCCACTAATTTTAAGACTTTTTGGCGTTCCGTTATGATTTGTTCAATTCTTATCTTGATGCTTCTCCGGGGCAGCCCTGGGCTAAATAAAAGCTGCTTGCACAAATTCCCTGGGGCAATGAAATTTTGTAATGTGAATGCCCGCGGGTCGGGCACTGAGAACGAATAGCTTTCCCAGTAACTGTATTATTCGAAATCTACTGCTTCCGTAAAATGCCCCAGGGCCAGAGGAAAATTCACTGTGGGATGCCAAAAGATATTTTTCAGCAAAGACCTGGGGATGATTAGCATAGGAATTGAATGAGACATTAATTTTAGCAAGAATGACACGCATTTCAGATCATGTGTTATATTTTGAAATTAAAGTCAGTATGTTCAAGAAGATATCTAAAAGGCTAAAGTAAATTCTTGCAGTATGAAACTCAATGTGCCACTGCAAAAGATCATGGGAACCATAAAGTCCTCAGTAAAAATTCACGATAAAATGTAGACTCATACCGTAGTACTGTATGTTATCAACTTACACACATATTTTAGGCACTTAATTTTACATGTCCATGCATACATATATCTTTTAGCACACAATACATGTATCTATTTTACGCACTAACAAACTTGTATTCTAGTAATCATTCATTGCACCATACAAATATACGAGTATGTCAAATATATGTACTTTATGAGCTTTTGTCTTGCTTCATTGGAATTTTAGATGTACCCTACTCTTCCAAATTTTCATTATGGCTCAAATAGGGCCTGATTACATGGGCGAGTTGACCCACTTGCAGCTCGGATCTAGCTCGGCTCTGGCTCGCTAGTGATCGCAATTACATGGGAGGGTTGACCCGGCTGTAGCTCGGCTCTGGCCCTTAGCCAACCGGGCTAAAACCAAACACAAATAGAGGCTTTATTTGATGACTCACAGTTAAAGCGCATGCGTTTACAGCGAGTCAACCCGGCGTTTACTCGGTTGCTGCGATTACAACCGAGTAATCGGTTGTAATCGCTGACTCACTGAATGGTGAGTCAACCCAGCTCGCCTAGCCGGGTTGACTCACGTTCGAAAGACGAACCAACCCGGCAAAGCGGGTTGGCTCGCTTCATGTAATCGCAAATTGTTTTCATGAAGGTTTTGACTGAAGCATTGGGACAACTCAATGAGCCGGAAACGAGCTACAAGCGGGCCAACTCGCCCATGTATTAACTCTATCTGAACCAGGCTTTTCTGCTGAGCATCCACGGGGCGCGGCTGTAATTTAATTTGAAAGTCCAAATATCTGCTGTCTTTTCTTCTGTCTTCTGTTTCCCGTGGTCAAAGTCATTATGTTTTTGACGCAAAGTTATTATATTTCTGGAGTATGAGGTCGATATAATGCTGAATGATCAGGGAGTGCATGACACCTTGTAGATAACCAGTTTCAATCTTTTCATTTCGTGCAGTTGAACCAAATGAAGTAAGGAAATTGCTACAAAACATAGATAGTAAAAAGTCAACTGGAGAGGACCAAATTCCCCCCAAACTTTTGCTTTTAGCTTCGGAAGAACTGACCATACCCCTAACAGATGCAATAAATAATAGCTTTAAGAAATGCAAGTTTCCAGATAAAGGAAAGCGAGCAGCCGTTACTCCATTAGATAAGGGTGAGCCACTTCGTACAACGGAGAAAAACTTTCGTCCCGTCAGCGTGTTGAGCGCTTTTTCGAAAATCTATGAAAAAATAATCAAAGATCAACTCATTCCTCATCTTGATCTTTGTCTTTCAAAGTTTATAGCGGCATATAGACAGCAATATAGCACACAGCATGTCCTGATAAGAATGATCGAAGAATGGAGACTAAACCTTGACAATGATAATATTGTGGGGGCCGTAATGATGGACCTTTCGAAAGCATTTGACTGTATCCCACATGATCTACTTGTTGCAAAATTATCTGCGTATGGTTTTCATGAAGATGCACTCGTTTATATCTACTCATACTTGAAACGTAGACAACAGTCAGTGCGTATTAACAACACGTATAGTACTTTCCAACTCGTGCTTTCTGGTGTACCGCAAGGATCTGTTCTTGGTCCAATCTTGTTTAACTTATACATAAACGATCTTTATCTTTATATAGAGAAAGCTACTTTACATAATTATGCAGACGATAATACCCTTACGACTTTTTCAAAATCATTCCCAAACCTGGTTAGAATACTGGAACAGGAATCAAATGTTGCTGTAGATTGGCTTGAAAGGAACCAAATGATTGCAAATCCGGACAAATTCCATGCCATCGTAGTAACAAAGGGTAGAGATGACACAATTGGGGAAAAACTAACCATAAAAGGCAAACAAATTCAATCTGAAAATGCAGTAAAACTTCTGGGGGTAAAAATCGATCACAGACTAACCTTTGACGACCACATTTCCGATCTATGTAGGAAAGCCGCTGCGCAGCTAAACGCACTGAAAAGACTTAAGGGTTTTATGGAATTTAAAGCCAAAGAGATATTGATCCAAAGCTTCGTTTTTTCAAATTTTAATTACTGCCCTTTGGTCTGGCATTTTTCCTCTGAAAAATCAGCGAAAAAAATTGAGAAGATCCACGAGCGAGCTCTTAGATTTCTTTACAATGACTCTACAAGCTCTTATGACGACTTACTTTCCAAGGCTGTGAAATGCACGATGAGAATCAGCCGTCTCAGAACTCTTTGTATTGAAATCTATAAAACTGTCTCAAAACTAAATCCTCCTTTTATGCAGGATATTTTCAAACTAAAACAACCAACAAGGTCAGCAAGGAACCAAAACGAATTAATCCATCATAGACCAAACCAAGTTACTTTTGGTTCAAAAAGCCTCTTATCGTTAGGACCACAAATTTGGAATGCTTTGCCCAAAAATATTAAATTAGCCGAAAACATTCAAACATTTAAGAGACTAATAAAACAATGGGATGGGCCAACTTGCAAGTGTAGTATTTGTTGCTAATGATCTAAATATGTATTATCAATCATTGTCAATAGTATGTTTAGATATTCGATTTAGATTAGTTTCTATTTAGAAGCTAAAATTTGATTGAATTAAAATAAGATGACAAACAAACAAACAAAGCCAATAACTCTTTGATTGACATCATTTACTTTAATAAGCAACAGATGAACAAAGAACAAACAATCTTGTCAATATTTATGACCCTCTTTTGGCAGTGTCTATTAACAAGACCCTGGTCTACTATCACCAGGACCCTAGCACCAATACGCTTATTACCCAGACCTTTGTTGGGAATCCCTGTCTAAAATAGTGTTAGAGCGCGGCTCAAAAAGGTCTGAATAGTGTGAGTTCTTTTAATAAAAATCAGTCTCATCGGAACAATATATACAACGTCAAACTTACGGCCTCAATTATTCGGCACCAATTCTTTACCCGACTTTGTGATTGATCTCAGCAACAGTAACGGCAAAATATTTAAACTCTAATTAACGACGACTACAATATCTTTAGTCCTTCAGCAAATTCGGCGGCTTGAGGTTGACGATCAGGGGTGGCGCCAGGGGAGGGCTAGGGGGCTACAGCCCCCTCGTTGGAAGCATCTAGCCCCCCGTCGGAGGACATTTTGTGGTTCTTTTCGGAGGAAATTTGGCAAAATGCAACCTCGTCCCCAGGGCCTTTTGTCATATGACAAAAGGCCCTGGGGACGAGGTTGGGCAAAATGATGTATGAAAAGCTGCATTTTCTAGCCATTTTAGCCCCCCTGTCGGAAGCTCCAGCCCCTCTGTCGGAAAATTCCTGGCGCCACCCCTGTCGACGATAGTTGTGACGTTTTGTGTCTTGCGTCTCTACGTCTACGTCTCGTCTGAATAAAAGTCACTTTTCAAACTCGTGGTACGCCTAATCTTCCTGATAAGGCCTAATTACGTAAATGATAACCAATGAAAACCTGAATATAAGAACAATAATATATATGAACCAATCAAAAGTGAACGATGAGAAGAAGAGGACAGCATCCATTTTTTAGAACCAATCAACATTTACTTAAACAGTATCAAGTTTTGGCATTGGGCCGAACCAATAGCGTAAAACGTTGCACCACAGTATTTTTGGCATAAAGTGTACACGTGAATTGTTCATTGTATAGCTTCTACACATCACAGGCCATAGGCCCCTGTACCGAAACAATAGTATTTCAAAAATGGTTGTTGGGTGAATGGCATCACAACGAAACAAGATTGTGATTTGATTTTATCCCACTGGTGGCATTCGAAAAGGGCTCCAATTTTTCTAAAAACTAAATAAAGAATTTGGAGATTGGACCTGCTGATGATGCTACCGGAGATTGTTGATGAAGATTGGAATGCTTTGGCCTAGGATTCAATTGAGCGGGGTTACTGTATCAGAAATAGCATGACGACCATCACGTCATCATCTCAATCATCTATTTCTAGGCTATTACTACAACCCCAATTGTCGAAATTTTAGCACAGACATCCCAACAAACCATTGGGAAAGTCACAGCGGACAGAGCAGATGTTGGAAAACAATTCTTTCACGAAAATAAATACGCTACAAACGCACTTTACAATACAATGTTGCCAAGAGTATTATTGTTGATTTGTCATGACCGTGCCCTTTACATCGTTGGAAAACGCCCAATTTTTGAAGAATTTGCCATTCAAAGAAGCAAAGGACCATGAATGATGGGGGTTTTTCCAGCTTTGAATTGCATAATGATATGAAAATACATTCTGGTAACTTCCTCGAATACAGATCAGGTTGAATCTTCCTTTCCAACAGCTTTGCCTTCACAGCCTTTTTCGAGTGAATAAGTGAACGAACTGCTTCAAATTATTGGAACGATAAAAGGCAATATCGATGTTGGATTCCGCACCGGTTTGATCCAATTATCAGACAAGGGAAGTAGGACCCATATATAGGACACCTTTTCGTTATAAGTTGCCCTTTCATGTCTGTGCTTACCCTACGCGTAGAATATGGGTCTACTCGTAGGTTAGTCTGTGCTTTGATTTCGGTAACGAACAAGTACATCTCTGTGGAAGCCGTACTGATTCGGTGTCTATGAAATATGAACACAATGTTGCCGTAAGAAATAAGTGTGAATCTTCCTCAGTTTCCTTTCTCAATTCAATTCAACTTCATTTGTAAAATACGAGCTACTATAAAAATAAAAACTTCTTCAAATATTCTATTCTAGGCGATCCAAGAAAAGCAAAGCTCATCTAGCTTGGGCCGCGAAAATAAAGTTTCAAAAGACTGCAGGGTATCCCAAAAAATTGTGCCACGTTTGCCTGAAGATTGTGAAAAAACAGCGAAAGATTCTCGCCAAATTTTTGCATATTGTTGCTCTTCAGATATTCAATTAAAGTTTGCTACCATCCCCAAAAAAATCCGTTGAAAATGATGGAGCTATGACCTTCAGGAGACCACACTTGCCCGATGACTGAAACCAGCGGTCGGCCATTTTGTCATACTATTTTGCAGCGATAAATAGCAAGGATGGAAAATAAAACAGAAGACTCCAATGTCATAGCTCCAGTTAGAATTCCCATAATCCTCAGAAAATGCCACTATTTCTGACCTCACAGAAATTATTTCTTACCTCACGTGAAGCTACTTATCACTGTAAATAGCAAGACAAAATGGCCGACCGCTGGTTTCAGTCATCAGGCAAATTTGGTCTTCTGAAAGTCATAGCTCCATCATCTTTTCAACAGATTCTTGCGGGCATGGCAGCAAACTTTATTTGAACATCTGAAGAGCAATATCACATAAAAGTTTGGCGAGAATCTTTGGCCCTTTGTTGCAATCGTTACGATAGATTTCACTTTCAAATGTTAGTCACACTCTGAAGAGAACATAAGTTCGAAAGGCTTTAGTGTGCTGATTTAAAGTCTTTTTTCTTTGCCTCCATCTTCTTACCAATTTTTGTTGCAATCTTTAGGCAAACGAGGCACAAATTTTTGGGACACCCTGTACAGTATATGCTACTACAATACAAGCACAATTTATAACCATAAGATTAATAAGGAACAGCTACTTGAAATATATATGAATCAACTGTATGACTATTGTCAATCTTTTTTTCTTAACTTTTTATTATTTAACCAAGCTGAATGGCAGTCAGATTAACATTGCTCAATAACACTTTTCTTCGAGGGGTGTATCACTCTTCCGAAATGGCGTACGAGATTTTCTAAAACAATAGGATTTTTAGGGATTTTTCAGGGATTTTTCTTGAAAACAAAAGGATTTTTGCCAAGGGTGTACGAGATTTTTACAGAGTGATACACCCCTCGCTTTTCTTTAGTTTGATTGGAAACTTTGTTGGGTTTTGTATGCTTTTAAGTGAGGAGGGTAAAACATTCTACAGACTAGCCCCTTTGTTTCGCATCATATTGTTGCCCCATGTTTTGTTTGCCTTGTGAATTTGATAACGTTTACTTTGACGAGTGTCGTAACTATGTAAATTTCCATCTGTTACGAAGTAATTTTGAAATATGGTTGGATATTTATCATTGTTATGATGAACATGTTGCATGAATTTTAAGATTTTGAATTCGCAAAAGTCAGTTTTAGTTTAAGAAAGAAAGCTTCTTCATGAAGTGCGTTAGTTGGATATCTATAATTTTTAAATTGAAATATTCGTATAGAATCCTGTTTTGTAAAACTTGAAGTTCTTTACGAGACTTTGCCGCAACACAGCCGTAAGCTTCGAACGCATAGGCTATCTTTGATAAAACGAGTGTGTCGTAGAGGGTTGTCAAGCAAGCTTTTGGCACGTAATAAAGCAGCTTAGACAACATCGAAGCATATTTAATGATCTCACTTTTAATTTTATTGACTTGCTTTTCCCAGGAAAGTTGAGTGTCAAGTATGACACCAAGGTACTGTGTCATCAGATTGGTGCAGAATATCTCCCATTTTAACTTTGTATGTTGCATTTGCACTTTCACGCTTATCTGATGAAGAGCGAATATAAAGGCAATAATTTGTTTTTGCAGTATTTACTTTGAGCATATTTGCTTTCAACCAGTCATCAAGTTGATATAGCTCTTTATTCTTTTCGTCAATTAATTGAGGTATATTTTGTCCAAAATTAAAAACGTTTTGTATCATCAGCAAAAAATTCTACAAAATCTTGATACCAATTTTGTAGAATTGGGCATATCGTAGTTAAGATTATTATTATTATTATTATCAACTTATTTAAAGTAGGCCTACATATATATATATGCATACAAGACATTAGCTATTGAGTACTTATACATACAAGACATATATACATATAGATTCAATAGCTATAACTAAGAGCTAATTCAAGCCTACTATCTAAAAAGTAAAATTTGTAAGAAAAATTAAAAATAAATAAAATTCCGAAAGATTAAATACAGATACATTTTACAGATTTTTACAATGCTTTTAACCCTATCTGACCTGGGTGTTTTGAAACACTCAATGCCTGGGGAGGCCGATTCCGCCCCCCCCCCCTGTTTATCTCTGCTGTCATAAGAGATATGGCAGCCAAACTTGGCACAAAGGTAGTTCATTACATAAACAATGAAAATTTGAGATCATAATCCAAATAGCGATGTTGTTGTTGTTGCTAGAGCATAATGATCATTATGATGTCATATGACGTCATATAAATGAAAGCTTGCTAAAAGGTCATGAAACTTTATTTTTCATAAAGAAATGAAAGATATAGATCAAAATATATATAAATTCTTAATTTAGACTTAATTGGACCAATTAAACATGATTTAGAGAGATACAAAATAAGTTTTTCACAGAGTGCAGTATGAAAAATTGGTAACCATGGAGACAAGGCTAAAAATAGAATGTCCAAATTGTTGCAATATTATTGCTCTATGATACAAAGTTAAACTTACGAAGTATCAGAGGCCTGCTGCATGTGTGGAAAACGGTGTAAACAAAAATGTACTAGGGGGGGGGGGCGGAATCCGCCCCCCCCCCCCCAGGTCAGATAGGGTTAATATTTACAATGTTTTCAGAGAATGGGCCTCTCTCCTAAGTTTTCTCAAAGCCTATCTTCGGTCATGCTGTTCGGGAATTCCATTTTGCTGTTGTTTGCACGTGTTGGTTATCACAATTTCTGATCCCAATTACACTCATTTTGTTTCATAAGAAACTAAAGTCCGGTGATGGTAGGCAGTTTCTTAAATTTTTGGGCCATTTTGCTTGCAAAAGTTTCTTATGTGTTTCTTATACTGTTAATGCCAGAAGTGTAGAGTTCATTTTGTCTTGTCTAAAAAGGACTCACAAATTACTTAGTAAGACCTCAAAACAAGTAAAGAACATAATTCGCACTCAAAATAATGTCCAACCAGTTGCTATAACTTTACACTGTCAAAACATTTTTGATTGCGATAGGAAAATTGAAATTGTAAATTACAAAAGTTTCTTAGCTTTTTCAATTCAGGTAGGGTTGTTTCTTAACCCTATTCTACCCGGGCTCCTAGGGTCAGACCACTGCCCGGGGGGGGGCAAAAAATGCCCCCCCTAATTATCTACAAAACTATAATTAGTATGCCATTGTAACTTCGCACAATAGTAAGTACATCTATTAGGAGTCAAATTATAGATTTTAATGCTAATTAGTCACGTGGTTCGTTGCCAAGCGACCAAACAATGGGACCATGTCAGATATAAGCTTCAGTACTGAAAACAAAAAAAGTGCTATTTAATTCAGATAAAATGTATGAAAACCTCAATAAACTACTGAAAAATGAAGAGAATATGTTTATCCATCGATTTATATCAAAATTTGAAAATTTTGTCTTTCTTTATTAGAGATATGACGTCATCAATTTGCATGACGTCATGGAATCTATAATTTGCTGATGTCAGCAAATATAAATATTGTATATATCAAATGAAAGTACTCTGCAAGGGGAATCGTTTGGTACCAATCACAACTTCATCAAGGTTAAGACAAAGGAATTATGACTGTTTTTGTGATTTCCTTTGTGAGTACTTTCCAAATATGGGTATCTACTGGTCACGTGACTTAAATTATGACAATGACAAGTGTAAAATTTAATTGCCAATTAAAAATTAGGAAAAGTCATGGATGTTTCAGCTCATTTTTCTCTTTCCTCTCTGTTTTATAATCAAAAGTTTGGTTGGGGGGGCATTTTTTGCCCCCCCCCGGGTACAATAGGGTTAACTTTCGAAAAATTTAGCCTACCGTTTCTTAAAAGCGGTTTCTTATAAAAAAAATGAGTGTACATTACTTAAGACCATGAATCATGTTTATCGTTTTTGTTGGATTTGTTTGGTAAATCTTTTCGACAGAATTTGATTTGATTTAACAACGATAGCTGCATGCGAATTATCGCCCACCTTTTGGCAATTAAGGTGCATTTAAAGTTAATGTGTCCATGTAAGTACAGCGACTTAGCTATTTTCACGTGATATTTCATATGATCACTATACCCTGAAACTAAAAAGATGGCCAGGTCTAATATAAGCAAACTCATAGATATGAGCAAACTGACGACTTACTTGCTAGTTTTGCATTGATCCGTTAAATTCTACCAATCACAATGCGCTCTTCGATATGGCGCGCCGTCAGCATATTTTGACAAGAGTGTATACAGTAAAAACCCGCGTATAAGAACCTAGTGGATTAAGAACCTACAGGCTGAAATTTTGCAATTAAACCCCAATTATATAAGAACCCATTCAATTCAGCCTGGAATTTGAAATAGGTTCTTATTCTTAGAGAGCATGGGGGGTCTTATTCACAACAGAAGTTTGTGGAAGAATAAAAAATGTTTATATTACCTGATGAGAAGCTTTTGAAAGATTTTCTCTGGATTACATAAACATTTCTGATTCTTCCACAAATTTCTGTCGGGGAATATATCTCATAAACTCAACCGATATGAACTGACAGTAAATAATAGGCCTGAAGTTTGAATCTGAAGAAAAGAAATTCCTGAAAGCCATGAATAAAATAAGAACAATTTAAGAACCTGAAATGCCTCATTTCCCCTTAAATACCCAAAACATAAGAACCTAGTTAGGCTGACTTGCAAAATTGTAGGTTCTTATACGCGGGTTTTCACTGTACACTGCCGTACTTACGATGGAGACATTGCCTTTAACTTGCATTGTACATTGACTGGGAAATTTACCACATCTTAGACCCCGCCTTTCCCCCTGTCAATCCTCCATATGCTATCGATACCTGCACATTATCTTTTCCCATTTGCTTACCAAACACATGCAAGTGATCCAGAGATGAATACTCCAATAAATTCAAGTACTCGCTGATCTCAAATTCTGGTACCCTACATTTACAACTTGTCTCAGGAAAGTCATAGATCCATGGTGGTTCTTCCTCGGGTATTTCTCTTTCCTTGTTGTCCTTGTTTGTAATATCTACTATGTGATCGAAATCGTAGAAGCCATTGTAACAAAGCCCCGGATAAATGCTGTTAACAAAGAAACAGCTATGCTCTCTCTTCCATTCATCGTGATATGGTAATTCATCCGGTCCATCAGAATGAAGCAGAACATTCAGTGTGTGACTTGTAAAATCAAACACTAGGTTGTTGTAACATTGTTCATCAACGGAGTCTTGTATCCATTGGTAACCAGAAGGACAGTAAAAATCGTTTTTATCGAAGGTAGTCTGATCGAAGCATAATGTGCCTTTCGGAATTAAAAGTGGTGACTCGATGCTAGCTATGAAGGCTGCAGATACCCCTGGCCTTTGTTTGCAAACATTAACAAGCTCCTTTTGATACAGCATTTTTGCAGAGAACGTGTTGTAACAATTTTGCACAGCAGGCATTTTGCTGCAATTTGTAGCACTGGAAAAATTGACAACGACGTTATGCCGCATCAAACGGGTATTTGGCCATAACATGTCATCCTGAAATGCACCGAAAATGAAATTATTATGCCACTTCCTGTATCTCATGAGATCTTTCAAAACGACTGGAAAGCCTCCAATTTTACAAAGCCTATTATCATAAAACAAGAGAAACTCGTCAACTCGTTCTTCTGCAGCGTTTTCTTGACGAATGAGGCTGTTTTTGATGCTTCTTGTTATAAATGGTTTGCAGTCAAGAGGAACTTCATCATTGTGCTCCAAGTGATCCTGAACATGTGCTCCACTCTCAGCACCCCTTTCCAAATCCTCAAATATCTCCGTGATTTCTTCTTCGGTAATTTGTGGCCATCTAATTCTGACTTTCATTTTTTCACTTAGAGGAACACCTATAAATTGGGCATTATGTCTCATTGCCATATACGCTCTGTCAACTGATGCATTAAAATCTTTATCAAAATTCTTCCTATTTTCATCTAATTGGTTTATTCCGTATACTGCACCATGTAATGGTCGATTATGGAAAACTTCTGTCAATAAAGTCTTCAATGCTAAACCAGATACTTGGTGCGTATCTGGGTTGAATTGAACTGTGTAAAATTTGTTCCTATTCGTTCGACCTAACAGGTAGAGCGCATACATTGCAGCTACTCGAATGCAAGCTTCTTTATTTTCATTAAAGAAACTGACATCTCTGAACTTGAACTCACTAACTATGCCACTGTGGTATTGGTACGTGGGAATATATGGAGGAATGTTTTCAGACAAATCCTCATCTTTTCGAAATCGATGCAATTCCCATGCTGTTTGGGTGGCTCGTAAATGTGGGATCGCTTTCACGAGGTTTTCAATATCCTTACCAGAGCACAGTGATCCAGACCATGTAATAAATTGAAAAAAATGAACTTTCGAAAATTCAAGTCCGATGTCATTTTCTTGAAGGACGACACATTGAGGGTTAACATAAAGCAAACCGTGTGAAAATCGGGCTAACATGTGCAGAGAAAAATGCCTCCAAAGTTTACCGAAGTGGCAGGTGTTTGTTTACATTGAGACTTCCGGTAAGACTACCACTACAACATCAAACTTCAAATTCCCATAAGGCGGCTTTCCGTTGTCTGATTTTCAAAATCTTTTTTTTAGTTGATAGCCTGTTCTCTTTACTATAAGGCTATGAAGTCACTGAATTGATACGGCAAATTATTTTGCCAAATTTAAGCATTACATTTGTTCAGTATTTTCTCGAAACTATCCCTGTAAATATTCAAAATCTCAACTTCAAAGTTGAAAACAAAAAATGCAAGCGTTTGCAAGCGTTAAAATCCATTTTTGCATCAAACTTCAACATCTTGGCAATGTTTCTCTCAAATATTTCGTTTTAATTCGTTTCAGAAACTTGCAGAAATTTTTTTCAAAATCACTGCTACTTTGCCTGAAAAAGATGATGATATAATGAATAAACTAGTTATCCATGTTACCTATTTAAAGAACCAAAAATCACTAACAAAGAATAAGAATTTATCTCTCAGGGTTTCTTTAGGCCTGGGCCGAGCTGACAGACTTTACAATTTTTTCTGAAATACTTCATCTTATCTGAAATATCTCCGTTGCATTTAACAACAACACAAAATTCACATAACAACCAAATGCAGCTCCTTCTAACAAATGCAATGTTTGCTAATATTTTTAGATATCTGACACAACATATATTGCCCTTGTTCTTGCAAGGTTTAAAAGTATCCTTTATAAGATCTATAAGATCTTGATGAACTACAGTTGTTCATTCTCCATATTTTCATGAAATGGATTTCGATTATAAACATTGATGTAGCTGTTCACTTTTGTAAATTTCCTCAAGTCTCTGGAGAAAATAAATTGAACCAAATCAAAGTTTTGTTTTTGAGGAGTTCAGGGAGATAGATTTCAGTCGGTAACAGAAGTCACTGTAGTTCGTTCTCGAAATCTTGATGGATACTTAATGGCTTTCGAAATAACCAATGGCGATTTGCTTGATCAGATTGTTGACGAGGACAATTTCTCAGACAGACACTTTACTGTAGCAGCAAAATTTCGAGTTGCAGCAGAGAAAATAAAATTTGAAAACAATCTTTCCACTCCAATTAACAAACTACAGGGTATTTTAAGACAAGTGTACGAAGTTCGCCACAAAACTGATGAATGGCGACAGAGTGTGCGTAGGTTTGAAACTGATTGCCAAGTAAAGAAACGTCCTCGTGCCTTATCTGGTGCCTTGCCTGTGTTACCAAACAAATCTGGAAGGAAAAGTGCATTATTAGTAGATGAGCCTTGTGAGAGAGTAGAAAGCAAAATTTTGAAAAAAGGTCTTTCTGCTGTTGCCACACTTGCTGGAGATAATGGCATCGAAAAGGAATTGATGCTGCAGAAGATAGTGCACGAGGCTATTCGCTCCCGAGATTGGGACATGTCCAACTTCTTTAAAAGCTTGCAAATCGAGTCAGATATTCCTGTTGATGAGTTAACGTCGTTGATTTATATTGCCAATTTGTCTCAAAGGCAATATCAAATGTGCAGGAGCTTACTCATCAAGTACGGGATCCATGCTTTAAAACCTCGAAACGAGATTGATGCTTTCAAAAAGACTTTGTACCCTTCAGTGACTGCAGATAACTTGTCTGCATCTGTTGATATCAAGAGTCTCTTCGAATCAACTCTTCATGGAGTTCTTTCCTCTGAATCTGTGCTAGAAAAGTTACATGACTTGCCAGCTGATGCTGAAATCATCTTCACAGCAAAGGCAGGCTTAGATGGATCAGGATCGCATAGAAAGCGTCATCAACTTTCTAATGACAGTGATGATGATGCTGCAATTGGTGGAAGTGATAGCTTCTTGGGGGTATTCATGACACCTCTACTTGTGGCAGTACCTTGTACGGGTGATGTGCCTCTCTGGGAAAATCCATCTCCCAATTCAATCTTCTATACCAGACCTTTAAGATTGATAAAAGTAAAAGAGTCACGCGATTTTGTTGGTTCGTTCTTCCCCCAGCTTCAGTCAGAGCTTGATGCACTTAGACCATTGCATGAAGTTCCAGGTATCGCTCGCAAGGTGAAAATTGAGACCAGAGTGACGATGATTGATGGTAAAATGGTAGATATTTTGCACGGTGACTCTGGTGCGTTTTGTCATTATTGTGACATTAATCAAAGCCAAGCTTCAAGCTTAGATGTCCTTACCGAGACTGGAATTGGTGGTATGCCAATAACCAAGACCGTGGAGGAGTGTCAAAAGCGATGGCAGCTATTAGAAAAGGGGGAAATTAAGTATAAGGATCCCGAAAGGAAAGGGCAGTGTCATAAACCCCTAATTTCTCAGTCTGGTCGTCTTTTTGCGATTCTGCATCAAGAGCTGCGATCCTTAGATTTTGTTCTCAAAATCTATTACCATTTGATCTGTGGCCAAAAAATCTGGAGTGAATCAAATTCCCTTGTAAAAGAGAGAGTTGCCAATGCTAAATCAGAGGCTATCAAGCACATAAAGCACCACTGTGGAGGTCTTCTGATTGATACTCCTACATCCAGTGGTGGAAATACCAATACAGGCCCTGTTGCAAAGCGTTTCTTTTATCCAGATAACAGAGAGGCCATCTGCAACCTTGTTATCTGCCCTGATGAACGTGCCAACTTCAGTATCCTACTTAGCCAATTCAATGTGTGTCTTACAGTTTCCGAAAGTGTCAGCAGCTCCAGTAAAGTCGATGTCAGTGTCTTCCAGCAGCATTGTTATGAAACAATGCTTCACATAGCCTTGCACTTTCCTTGGGTGCGTATTAGTCCATCTGTCCACCAAATGCTCGCACATAATTGGGAGCTTTTCGATATGCTTGGTGGAAGTCCTATTGCTGTGTGGTCTGAAAGTGGCCTAGAAGCCTGGAACAAGCACATTAGAAATTTCAGGAGTGGTGCTGGATGCCGTGCGAGACAAAACTCCGTCAAGAACAACATTAATGATGTTTTTGTACGAATGTTAATTACCTCAGCTCCTGCTGTTGCAAAGGCACGTCAAAATGCCACCAAAAAGAGTCAAAGACAAAAGGTGTTATACACTGCAGCAACCAAAGAAAATGCACTGATTGAGTCAATGTACATCTAATTGAATTAGTAGTAGAGCCAAACCATTAGTTGAATTATTGATCAGAAGTCTTTAGAGATGGTTTGAAAGAATTCCAACATATCTTTTGTTAAGTTTCATTGTTTCATGAATTTGATTCGTTTGGTTGTTGATTGCGAAGAAAGATACAGTTGAGTCCAACGGTAAAAAGCACTATGTGACAAACTCACACCCTTAAATATTTGTCAAAACAAATAGACGACAGTTGGCTGATTCAAAGAGAACAATAAAATAAGGTATAAAAGTGGGTTTCTCAAAGGTAGGACTCTGCTGTATTCTAGGTAACATGTAGTTTTAAGAAATGAATTATACAGTCTGTCAGCTCGGCCCAGGCTTAAAGAAACCCTGAGAGATAATTTCTTATTCTTCGTTAGTGATTTTTGGTTCTTTAAATAGGTAACATGGATAACTAGTTTATTCATTATATCATCATCTTTTTCAGGCAAAGTAGCAGTGATTTTGAAAAAAATTTCTGCAAGTTTCTGAAACGAATTAAAACGAAATATTTGAGAGCAACATTGCCAAGATGTTAAAGTTCACTGTAAATAACTGCCTTTCCAACTTTAGGCTTAATGTGTATGGTTTTATATCCATTTTCAAGCCCTCCAGCACACTCAGTCTCTTGTTGTATTGTCATATCTTTGCCAAAGCATCCTTGCTTCTCTTTGTCAACTTTTGGAAAATGAAACTCAATGTTTCCACCATCTAAATCATCATTCAAAAAGATATGGATTGATAACAAAGATCTTACATTATTACTGCGACAAAATTGTGTGTCCCTTTGGGGAGTAATATCCTTCAAAAGTTCAGCTTTCTCTGTGGTATTAATGCTGGCCGATTTTGACATATGCTCTACAACAGATTTTCTTTCAATTGTAAAAGACTCATTCAACCCATCCAGCTTCCACTCTCCCCTTAAAACATCAAATCCCAATGGCCTGATCTCATATTCATTTCCTTGAATCATATCATTCAATGCCGGTTTAATCACCTTCCATAGCCGGTCAGCAAATATTTTGTCTTCTATCAATCGTTGAGAGGGGACTTTCTCGAATAGTTTATGGCGTCCAGATAATAATGGCTGATTGTCTTGAACATGTGAGTTTGAAATTATTTCAAGGCATTGCTCCTTGTCAAGAACATTGTCAACAGTGGCAAGCAGGTACATACCTTCAACATCAACTGTTTCAACTTGAAGATCCTTCTCACATGTGAAATCACGACACAATGATTGTTGATTGAAATTTTCCATTTTCAACAAGCACTTCTTTTCATTATACGAAATACAATCAATGTTTTCTGTTTTTGGCTGGAATAAAAAGGATGAAGGGAGCGGTCATAAACCATAAAAGGGCAAGGATGGATGGCAATGCTTGATGCAAATAGTACAAAAGATTAGAATTTGGCCCCACTAGTAAATTCGTTTGGAAAATGCATTAACACTGCAGCTGAAATGTACAGCATATTTCTATTTTAGGTTGGAGTTTAATCACGGGGGAGGGGGCTGTTCTTCCATAGTAAAGTTACCCGGGGATGTGCTGCGACCAAGGGTATACTTTTTCGGACTTCTAGTATAGCCAAGGGTATACTTTTTTACAATTGTGGCCTAGCAACGGTCTAGCCAAGGGTATCAATTTTGACACTATTGGTCTTGCAAATGGTCATGATGTCATATTTGGTACAAATTTGACAATATTGGTACAGGAAATGGCCGAAATTGGTCGACAGCCAAGGGTACCATTTTCGAAAAAATTGGTCAAGAGAATGATCAAATTGGTCTAGCCAAAGGTACCATTTTCGTAAAATTTAGTCTAGCAAACGCTACCATTTTGAATATGCTCGTGGCAGACAATACCCAAAATTTGGCCATTGTTTCTCATAGAAAATGATTTTCATATCTTAAATTCCACTCGCACTGATTCCACTACATACAAATTATAATTCCAACTACTAACTATGCAAACGAATAACTAAACTACAAAGATGAAAGATAAGCAATTTATAATCCTATCCCAACTACTAACTATACAAACGAATAACTAAATGTCGCATATAATACAATTTTACGCAGTTAACCCAGCTTTATCCCCACTAGGTTAAATCCCAACCAATCAAATGAATTCGATGCGCTGATTGACCAATTAGAACGCAATATTGTGTAACCTGGTTTAGTTTAAGCTGGTTCAACTTGCCACTGTGAAAGGGGAATAACATTGCCGCTTCAAATCGCGTGGCGAGAACCCCTCCCTCCGTGTGGAGCATGCGCATTGATGATGTTGTCCCAGGGGGGGTGCATAACATGTTCAACGTACGGGTATGTGCCGCCCATATGGGTGGGTTTTTGGGCCCAAAATTCTCTAAACAAGGGTCCTTTTTTGGCAAATTTTCCATAAACAAGGGTGGGATTTCGCTGAAATTCGCAAAAAATTGTTAAAATGGGCAAATTTTCGCCAAAATTCACCATAAAAGTGGGTACTAAAGCACATTTCGGTAATTAGAAGAGAATAGCTTTCTGAAAACCGGGCGGCAGACCCCCGTCCATCCACAAGTCATGTACCCCCCCCCCCCGGGGATGTTGTTTTCTCTGTTGGTAAATTATAGAACAGCCAATGCAATAATTTAATTCGACATGGCAATAATGCGGCCTCTAAAGCAAATCGCATTCTTGCCGAATTAAGCGGCAGGGCCGGTGAACTATTGTCGAATTTAATTATTTTTTGTGCGACAGGTAATTTAAAAAGCTTACATTTACAGAGCTGTAAAGACAGCAAATGCCATGGAAATTGTAATGGTACTGCCAGTAAGGTATGAACAATTTTATGTAGGGAACCAAGCCAGAAACAAGCACCGATACATGTGAGATGTGAGTGAGCAAATTAGGCCAATCTAAACATGCTCTCCGATCAAGGCCTAAATCAATATTGAAACGGGTCTGCGCATTTCATGTCGCCCTTGTTTAAACGTCGCGTTATCGTCGCATTAAATCGATACATAGGCATAGCAGGAGAAATTATTTAATTCGATGCGGCAGAAATGCGACATTTAAACTAGGCCTAAGTTACAAAAATTAATACAGTTATGCAGAAAATCAATACAATATGCAGATACAAAGAAGAACTAAATAAATTGTATACAGGTAATTACAGGAGCTCTCTCAGCAGGTGAACTAATTGAGGAGTGTATGTAGCATAGCAGGTAAATTTCTGAACAAGGAAGGGCCTACACTGAGCTTGCCACTCCCAAATAGGGCCTATAATCACTCCGTAAAAGTCTCGTATGCCTTTGACAAATTCTTTTCGATAAAAACTCGCGCCCCTTTTCTTCGCAAGAGCCATTTCTTGGTTTTTGAGTTTTTGTTTTTGTTAAATTAGATGACCTGCAAAATCAAATAAATCATAAATGTTTGCATGTACGTATGTACGTATGTACGTATGTATCATGATGAGCGATAAACTTCTTAAGTCTCGACTCTCGACTAGGCCCATGATAATGACGAGAAATAAAGTGACAGCAAGCAACAGATCATCGCAAAGAGATCGTACAAATTTGATGAAATTTCTGCAATAAACATATAATGATGACAAAGAGTAACTACATCATATTTAAAGAGCACTACGAATATGAAGGAAGATATTTCTTGTGGAAATACGCATAAAATACGTACCTATAATATTCAATTTCTTTGTCCGTACTTCCGTGTAGGCCTGACTCATGATCTCTGTCCTCTGTCCTCTGTACCCGGTACTTTGCTGTTGTGATTGCAGAATTACTCCATGGGTCATTTTTTGACCTTGGACTGAAGTGTTTTTTTTTTCATTTCAAATATTCATCTACCAACCCTACCAATGTAGGTTCTAGTAATCTAAAATACATACATAATACATGAAAGATATGATAGCTATGTACTCCAGATTACATTAGATAAAAATGAATGAAAATGTCAGCGCTCATCAATGACAACCATATTATTTTCCCTGTCAACCATATGTTGACCTGGGCCGTGTAGAATTTTTGACAGGGGGCCTTTTTGGTCAACCTTTGTGTCAGCCATCAGCAACAACAACAACAGCGAAATCGAGGGACGAGTGTAGCTACTCTAGCATATATTCAGGATTCAAATCTGGCAACCCTGAAGTGCATAAAGTGCAATGGAACATGAAATTTTCATTTTTTTTTTCTCAATATTTTCATCTCCTATTACAGGACTTGTAGATCATATAAATCTACGAAATTTAATATGAAAGTAACAGTAACATAACAATGATATAGTATAACGGTCTAATAACATGCGAAACAATTTGTATATAATCATAAGACTGTTTTTTTATAGATTTATGCATATATTTATGGATTTGGTTTTTGACACAACATTTTTCCATTCTATTCGGACAGATAAACGAATTTGCAAATATCCTAATACTTCCTTCGTCAGATATATCTACAATTCCTGTAATACTTTAATTTTTTCGGAATCGGTTACATATTGATAGGTATTACTTTCTATACCCAATTGACATGAAATAAACAATTCACTTCAATCCAAGGTCAAAATGACCCATGGAGTAATTCTACAATCATAGCAGCAAAGTACAATAATGGACACAACAGGACAGAGATCATGAGTCAGGCCTACACGTACACGGAAGTACGGACAAGGAAATTGAATATTAAAGGGGCTGGGTCACGTAACCGTAAACAAATCTGTTATCTTTATAATCTATATTGTTGCCCGCACGCGCCGGCACGCGCCCATTGTGTTCTGCACAGATTTTGGTGGATGGGGTGAATCCACGATAAAGTTACTTCTAAAAATCTATCAATATCTTTGCAATCTTACAAGATATGGTTGTTTCGTTTGTTTCTCTCTGAAGTTCAAGAGTTCATCTTCAAAATAGAACTTTCATTTTGAGAAAAATAGTGGAAAATCTATGTGATATGGTTTGTCAAAAAACTGCAAAATCGCCGTTTCGAAAGAAGTTTGTTTACTTTACGTGACCCAGCCCCTTTAAAGGTACGTATTTTGTGCGTATTTCCACAAGAAATATGTTCCTTCATATTCGTAGTGCTCTTTAAATTTGATGTAGTTACTATCAAAGACTTGCTTAACGATATAAATTGGGAGTCTAAATTCGAAGGGCTAGGATCAGAGGACATGGCAGTTGTTTTTACGGACAATCTACTCTCAGTCCTTTCTGCAAATATTCCCAATCGGGAAATCAAATGCAACGACAAAGACCCACACTGGATAACACCCGCTCTCAAAACTGCTATAAAACGTAATTGTTGGGGAGATGAGATACGGTTTGTCCGAGGAAACTCATGTGTCCCCCCGTGCAGTAGGTTAATGCTCATGCGCTCGGCAGAGTTCCAGCCCAAAACGCTACTGCGCATGAGCATTAACCTACTACACGGGGGGACATACACGATTCATCGGACAAGATGTATCTCGTCTCCCCAACAAGTAAGCATAAACTCTATCGAAATGCGACGTGGTAGAAATGCAGAAGACTGGGAACGAGTTAGAGCTGCTCGTAACGAAACTTCAAAACTAGTCACCTCTGCCAAATAATCATATCTCTTAAGCCTTGGTTAAAAGCTATCAGATTCAAATCAAGGGAAGAAATCTTATTGGTCTATCTTGAACAGACTAATAAATAAGAAGAGTGCCGTTAACATTCCACCTCTGCTTGAAAATGGATTATTCGTAACTAATATCCAAAGCAAAGCAACTACCGGGTGTCCCAAAATGATGTATCATTGTTTGACTGCCTACATGTCCATAACCAATGAACCGATTTTCAAACGCTTCGTTTTACTTGATTGCCTAAAGGCTAAATTGTATTTTAAGATGTTGTTTAAGGTTTTACCAGTTTTTGAAAATCGGTTCATCGGTTATGGACATATAAGCAATCAAATGATAATACATCATTCTGGGACACCCGGTATATTAAATGACTATTTTGTAGAACAATGCTCTGCAGTTGTAACTGGTAGCACATTGCCAAATTTTCGAAGGCAGGGCACCTGCTCTCTGACAGAAATACCCATAGATAAAGAGGAAATATTGCGGTTAATTCGCTCTTTGGATAGTAATAAAGCTCATGGATGCGATGGTATCTCTATTGCAATGTTAAAAATCTGCGATGACTGCCTTGTTGAACCATTGTCTTTGATTTTCAAACAGTGCATTGAAACTGGGGTCTACCCCTCCAGCTGGAAAAGAGCAAATATCATCCCAGTCCACAAAAAGGGCAGCAGACAAAATAAAAAGAACTATTGCCCCATATCACTCTTGCCTATCTGTGGAAAGATTCTGGAAAAAATCATCTTTGACGAAATCTATCAATATTTATCTACCAATCAAATGTTGACACCTCATCAATCTGGTTTTCGTCCTGGGGATTCTACCATCAACCAACTTTTACTGATTACGCATAAAATATATGTTGCTTTTGAAGAGGTGCCTAGCAAAGAAACTCGAGCTGTATTCCTTGATCTGTCGAAAGCATTTGACAGAGTGTGGCATGATGGGTTGCTTTACAAACTTGAAATATCCGGAATATCTGGAAAGCTTCTTGTTCTTTTGCGCAGCTTTTTGTCAAATCGTAGCCAGCGTGTCTTGCTAAATGGTAAAAGCTCTGAATGGAAGGTGGTTTCTTCAGGTGTTCCACAAGGCTCAGTCCTGGGTCCTCTCTTTTTCCTTGTTTATATAAACGATCTTATTGAAAATGTCCACAGTGATATCAAACTGTTTGCAGATGACACATCGCTTTTTTCTGTTGTGAATGGTGAAGGAGAAACAGCTGAGGGTCTAAATAGGGATCTGGAGAGAGTTAGACTATGGGCATGGCAATGGAAAATGCAATTCAATGCAGATAAAACCGAAGAGGTTATTTTTTCAACAAAAAGAAATAAACCAAATCATCCTGTGCTAATATTAGGAAATGACGAAGTGTCAAGGAAGAACGAACATAAGCATCTCGGTATTATTCTTGATGACAAACTAAATTTCCAAAGCCATATCAAGGAAGCTATTGCTAAGGCTCGTAAAGGTATTGGTATCATTAAATACTTATCCAGGTACGTCAAAAGGGAAGTACTCGATCAAGTTTATAAGCTTCACGTCAGACCTCACCTTGACTATGATGACATTTTGTATCATAAGCACGATCCTGAAATGAGGCAAAGCTTCACTAAAAAGCTAGAGCAAGTGCAATACTCTGCTGCGTTAGCGGTATCAGGAGCGTGGAAAGGTACAAGTGGGCAAAGGATTCTCAATGAACTTGGTTGGGAAAATCTTTACCAAAGAAGATGGTATCGACGACTGTGTCATTTTTTCAACCTGCGTAAAAGTATGTCCCCGGCTTACTTGTTCAATGAAATCCCTTCAGAGGGAGAAGTGCCATATCATTTAAGGTCAAGTCGTTCATACGCGCAGCCTGTAAGCAGAACAGTTCGTTTTTCCAATGCATACTTCCAAAGTACTCCCTGCGAATGGAACCTGCTAGATGAAGATACCAGAAATTCTGTTTCGATTGGGGAGTTCAAACGCAAATTGCTTGCTCAAATACGTCCTCCGTGTAGATCCGTTTATAATGTGCATAATATTACCGGTATAAGAAATCTAACAAGACTTAGAGTCGGTTTTAGTCCCCTAAATGAGCATCGATTTAGGCACAACTTTGATTGTTTAAGTCCCTTGTGTATATGCGGTGTTGCAAATGAGGATAATAAACATTACCTCCTGCACTGCCCTCTTTTTGAAAATGCTCGCAGAGATCTCTTTGCCCAGCTTGGAGACATCCCGCTATTGGACGTTACAGTTTTGGATAACGAGGCACTTGGTAACCTCTTGTTGTTTGGTGCTGAGAAATTAAACATTGTCTCAAACAGAATGATTTTGGAAGCTACAATTTCGTTCATAGAGAAAACTAAGCGGCTCCATTGAAAAAATCTCAGCATGCTAATATCCACCCTGTGTAGCATCCTTTTCTCGGCTTTTGTCTGTCACGTTTATCTGTGTTGTATCGTTGATGTGTTGTATTAGACTTATTACAGTTCGTCCCTAGTTTTCGCTCGCTATTGAGTTGAATTACTAATTGAATTGAATGGAATCGCTCTCTCAAACAGGGACTCATAACCAAACTAACTCAAAATCAGGACAAAAACTCGTTTTCACGTCAAGTTCCTGACGTTACAATCAGATTGCAGCATTCGGGGCTGCTCGGCTGTGATTGGCTCATTTAAATTTCCCGCGCAAATTTTTGAGTTTTCGGTAAAATTTTCGGTAGTTTTTGGAATTGTCGGTGCCCTTGGTCACCCTGTCAATAAGACAGCGCTTCGCGTTGCTTTTTGCCAAAATGGAGGTTGTTATCATCGCAGCTACGGACAGAATAAACACGCCCGACAACACCAAGCCTGAATTCTGACGTCACTTCCGGCCTCTCTTGCAAGAAAGCTGTGGCGCGAAAGTAAAATTTTGTGATAAATGGCGTCAGCAGGCGTCCCAAGTGTCCCAAAGCAAAATATCGAGATATAACGCAATAGCTGTATCTTCGCTCTTTCAAGTTCTTTTAGCATTTTGAACTCAGAGCCCCTTGGTTTTTCATATTTTTCAAAGGCCGTGGACAACTCTGTTTACAAACTCGGGATTCAGCACAGCAGGTAAGCAGACTTTATCATATATTTAACATTTGTCCTTTGTTTCATGGAAATTTTGTTGAAAGTTTTGGATTCCTCGATGTCGTTTTGTCCTATTTTGCCACCTTTCGCCAATTGTTGACGAAATAAACTTGTCTTTTTCTCGTCTTGAACTTCGGCTTGCAGTTTCAAGAAAATGAACTTTTGTTGGCCTAAATTTAACCGAAATTTTTTCAAACTCCGATATTTTCTAAACTAAGACAGGAATTCTCATTTTGGAGATATAACGCAATAGCTGTAAGCATCTAGTTTGTAGGAATGTTGCCTGTTTTGCTGTAGCCTTTGCCGGTTTCCCACAATTTTCAAAGGCGATTTTTCCTTGAGAGCCATGACTATTTAATCTGCGTTAACTTTACGTGCTTCCTTTTACAAACTTGTCTGCTTTTAAGTCAGAAAACAAACGTTAACCTTGGTTGAATGTATCACTTTCGAACTTAATCTGATGTGTTCAGAAATGAAAGTATTTTAGAGTACTTGCTAGCTGTTTTGGCCACCAGAGCAATGAGAATAATAGCAAAACTTTGACTTCGCGCTCAGAGAACTCTTCGTCGGGTTTGGCCTAACTGTAAACAAACATAAAGTTGCATTGTTGCTTATTTTCTTCAAGACTAATGGGGAAGCTCTGACCTAGAAATAGGAGATTTGCTTACTAAAACAATGTTATCAAGGCTACCTTGTACAAAATATTATCAGCTTTGATTATTTTGCCTATAAAAACGATAGTTTACTGCAATTATTTGCCCTTAAATCTGTTTTCTTTTTCTTGAGCAGGGTATTGCTGCTCTGATTTAAGTTTGCAAAGACATCTCCTATTTTGGTTTGCTGCTCTAATTTGTACATGCAATTCTCTATGAGACAAAGTGAAATTCGCTATGCAGCCAACAGTTTTAGTAGGAGGAAATAATATCGTCTCTGTTTTATTTTAGGACCCAAACAGAACAAGATTATCCTTTACCAATCAAGCCCAACCTTGAAGCAGCATTTGACAACAACCACAAAAGACTGCAATTCTTGCTTTTCCAATGCCTGAAGACTGATGCAAAACTAATGGACAAAGCATTCAATGAAAAACAATATTATGATATATCAAAAAATTTGAGCAATCCAATAATTGATACTCTGATGATTTTACTCTGATAATAGGAAGATGGTAAGATAATAGCAATTGAATCATCACAAAATTGAAATTTTAATGCTTCCAATTCTGAAACAGTCTGAACCTTATTCTGAATTTGATCTGCAAAGACAAAGACAAAGCTCGCCCGTTTCACCCTGTAGCCCCTGCTGCCATGCTTATTCATGAGTTTCTGAAAATTACCAAAAAGCAGTTATTGCCGTTGTCCATTCAGAAATAGTCATTGCAATTTCGATAGACAGCATCCTTCCCTATCTTCCTTGTCTGTGAGTTTTTAGAGCCAACAAGGGAAGATTTCCAGACTGCATTGAGTTGCTCCATCATTGACAGGAACTTGCCCAGTACATATAACATATTTTCTATAATTTGCTATCCATTTGTCCATGCCATCATAAACAAAACGATTTTAGTCCTTGATCCATAAATATCCGAGTTCTTTCGTTGGAAGCTGCTTCTTCTTGTCTCTTTCTTTCTGGCGGGTTGGAGACTTATTTGAAAACATGAAAGCATCTCTTGTCCTTCACTGGCAGAAAAAGGATCGCTAGTGCTCTGCATATTGGTTTATTGCTTCGTTTCGTTCAGAATTAAAAAGTTTTCTTGAAAGCAAGCAGCAAGCAGACCACGCCGCTTCAAAACAATTTCTACGATCTACGGCATTTTCTAAATGTCATGGTTTTCAAGGCGCTGCTTACCGCACCAAAAACAATGAATTCGAAAAATTTGCCCAAATACGGATGAAAATCTCTTAAAATAAGACCATCACTCCTGTCAAATTGCGTGGAGTTTACCAGGATCTTTAAATCAAAACGATTTTAGTTTTAAACATTTCTTAGATAAATTCACTACCTTTTAAGATTAAATTAACGCGGAAAAATCACACCGCATCCCTGCAAGAAACGTTCAAAGTGGACGAAAATATTCACTTCCGGTCATTTTCCTATACATTTGTATAGGGGCATCAAAGCGAGGCTGAACTCCTCGAGAAAGGTGTTGTCGGGCGTGATAAAGGTGATCTCTAAAGGCACTGTACGAAAGAGTTTTGAAGGGAAAGGATGCATTTGTTTGTTTGCCAACTTGCTGTAGGAAGACCCCGGAAGACTTACTGTTTGGCGAATTTAAATCGTGAAACACAGGATTCCTTTTTGGCCTGAGCAAACAAAAAAGGAGCTTGAGGTAAGCACTTCGACCCGGCAAAAAGTTAAGAGAAAACTCACATTCGATGTGGAAAAGATACCCGAAATTTCTTGAAACATTCCTCTATAAACAGCAGAAGTATTCGTATTTGAAATTCTGTGCAAATTATAGTAAATTTGTCAAAGAGGCTTGAACCTTGAAAACGTTTCTTCGTTCTTGCAAAGTGCCGATCAATTTATCTTTCCTCCTGAAGTTTAAAATCACAGACTACAGTACAAAGCTGCTTAAACAGAAACTATTTTCAATCTTACGAAACAAATGTGTCATAAGAGTTTTATGGATAACTATACATTTTTTAGGAGAATTATTTATAGTTTTGAGAAGCCTTTTTGTGTGTTTTTCTTTGCGAGAATAATTTGTGTTCGTTTCTTGAGCTTCCCCGACCGAAGAACATTCTAGAAAACATTGCAAAGTTCCCCTGAAGATAACGCCAGAAAACTCGCGCATTTTAAGATAAAGAATAATCGAAACTTGATGAAACGTTTATGCTTTGTTAACCATAGTATTGACAGCAGAAATATTAGTGATTGAAATTATTACAGAATAGCTAGTGCAGGTTTTTTGCGTAAAACAGTCTCACAATAGGTTGCAGAAGGCTTCAGCAAAAAGTTTCTGAAATATACCTTGGGTTCCTTTAGCAATCGAAACAATCATGATTGTATTGTTTTAGATTTATCATTGTTTCATTTGAAAGAAATTAGATCCCACTGGCTGGCTGAATTTGACGAAATCTTTATTGTTTTGATTGTCAAAGGAACGCAAGTTTGTCTGGTTCACTCATTCCGAAAAAGTTTGAAGGCGTGGAAAACACGCCCGACAACACCTTTCTCGAGGAGTTCAGCCTCGCTTTGATGCCCATATACAAATGTATAGGAAAATTACCGGAAGTGAATATTTTCGTCCACTTTGAACGTTTCTTGCAGGGATGCGGTGTGATTTTTCCGCGTTAATTTAATCTTAAAAGGTAGTGAATTTATCTAAGAAATGTTTAAAACTAAAATCGTTTTGATTTAAAGATCCTGGTAAACTCCACGCAATTTGACAGGAGTGATGGTCTTATTTTAAGAGATTTTCATCCGTATTTGGGCAAATTTTTCGAATTCATTGTTTTTGGTGCGGTAAGCAGCGCCTTGAAAGCCATGACATTTAGAAAATGCCGTAGATCGTAGAAATTGTTTTGAAGCGGCGTGGTCTGCTTGCTGCTTGCTTTCAAGAAAACTTTTTAATTCTGAACGAAACGAAGCAATAAACCAATATGCAGAGCACTAGCGATCCTTTTACTGCCAGTGAAGGACAAGAGATGCTTTCATGTTTTCAAATAAGTCTCCAACCCGCCAGAAAGAAAGAGACAAGAAGAAGCAGCTTCCAACGAAAGAACTCGGATATTTATGGATCAAGAACTGAAATCGTTTTGTTTATGATGGTAGATGTCTTTGATGGACAAATGGATAGCAAATTATAGAAAATATTATAAAATATGTTATTTGTACTGGGCAAGTTCCTGTCAATGATGGAGCAACTCAATGCAGTCTGGAAATCTTCCCTCGTTGGCTCTAAAAACCCACAGACAAGGAAGATAGGGAAGGGTGCTGTCTATCGAAATTGCAATGACTATTTCTGAATGGACAACGGCAATAACTGCTTTTTGGTAATTTTCAGAAACTCATGAATAAGCATGGCAGCAGGGGCTACAGGGTGAAACGGGCGAGCTTTGTCTTTGTCTTTGCAAACAATTGTCTTTGCAGATCAAATTCAGAATAAGGTTCAGACTGTTTAAGAATTGGAAGCATTAAAATTTCAATTTTGTGATGATTCAATTGCTATTATCTTACCATCTTCCTATTATCAGAGTAAAATCATCAGAGTATCAATTATTGGATTGCTCAAATTTGTTGATATATCATAATATTGTTTTTCATTGAATGATTTGTCCATTAGTTTTGCATCAGTCTTCAGGCATTGGAAAAGCAAGAATTGCAGTCTTTTGTGGTTGTTGTCAAATGCTGCTTCAAGGTTGGGCTTGATTGGTAAAGGATAATCTTGTTCTGTTTGGGTCCTAAAATAAAACAGAGACGATATTATTTCCTCCTACTAAAAACATTTGCTGCATAGCAAATTTCACTTTGTCTCATAGAGAATTGCATGTACAAAAAAGAGCAGCAAATCAAAATAGGAGAGGTCTTTGCAAACTTAAATCAGAGCAGCAATACCCTGCTCAAGAAAAAGAAAGCGGATTTAAGGGCAAATAATTGCAGTAAACTATCGTGTTTATAGGCAAAATAATCAAAGCTGATAATCTTTTGTACAAGGTAGCCTTGATAACATCGTTTTAGTAAGCAAATCTCCTATTTCTAGGTCAGAGCTTCCCCATTAGTCTTGAAGAAAATAAGCAACAATGCAACTTTATGTTTGTTTACATTTAGGCCAAACCCGACGAAAAGTTCTCTGAGAGCGAAGTCAAAGTTTTGTTATTATTCTTATTGCTCTGGTGGCCAAAACAGGTAGCAAGTACTCTAAAATACTTTCATTTCTGAAAACATCAGATTAAGTTAGAAAGTGATACATTCAACCAAGGTCAACGTTTGTTTTCTGACTAAAAAGCAGACAAGTTTGTAAAAGGAAGCACGTAAAGTTAACGCAGATTAAATAGTCATGGCTCTCGAGGAAAAATCGCCTTTGAAAATTGTGGGAAACCGGCAAAGGCTACAGCAAAAAAGGCAACATTTCTAGAAACTAGATGCTTACAGCTATTGCGTTATATCTCCAAAATGAGAATTCCTGTCTTAGTTTAGAAAATATTGGAGTTTGAAAAAATTTCGGTTAAATTTAGGCCAACAAAAGTTCATTTTCTTGAAACTGCAAGCCGAAGTTCAAGACGAGAAAAAGACAAGTTTATTTCGTCAACAATTGGCGAAAGGTGGCAAATAGGACAAAACGACATCGAGGAATCCAAAACTTTCAACAAAATTTCCATGAAACAAAGGACAAACGTTAAATTTATGATAAAGTCTGCTTACCTGCTGTGCTGAATCCCGAGTTTGTAAACAGAGTTGTCCACGGCCTTTGAAAAATATGAAAAACCAAGGGGCTCTGAGTTCAAAATGCTAAAAGAACTTGAAAGAGCGAAGATACAGCTATTGCGTTATATCTCGATATTTTGCTTTGGGACACTTGGGACGCCTGCTGACGCCATTTATCACAAAATTTTACTTTCGCGCCACAGCTTTCTTGCAAGAGAGGCCGGAAGTGACGTCAGAATTCAGGCTTGGTGTTGTCGGGCGTGGAAAAGTCACATGACCTCCATCACAGCTAGGAAGTCTCCCTGCGGCACGAACAATCAATCGAATCCATCAATCAATCAATCGACCGACCAAGTCTCGGTTAAATTCTCGTACATTAGTTTTGTCCTCGTTTTCACATAGCTTTTTTATGAGTCGTAGATTGAGCGAAAGGGTTAAAATCAAAATATAAAAAACGAGCGAAATTTACGACGAATTGTAATCAGTCTAGTGTTGTATGAATTTGTTTTATTTTATTTATTTTTTTTCATTCATTTTTGTTTATGAAATTGACAGTTGAATTGTAAGTGTCATCCATGGTGGGGACCAGATGACCTAGTGTCTTTCCCCGCCATGAATGGCACATGTAAATAGTATTTCCTTTTATTTAGAATTAGGTTTTGTTGTTATAGAAAAAAAAAGTCACATTTTATCGAAATTATCGATGATAAAATGGTGGAAAGAAATTGAATTTGTGGTGAAGTTATTCGTTAATATATCCGCTGGTTATTATTGCGAAAAAGAGTGATTTAATGCCGATTACTGGGATTCTGCTGCGGGTGAAGGTAGGCCCATTAGCTTTATTCGCAGCAAATAGCTTTAATTCGTCTAGGATTTTCGAAAATCACACAAACAAATACTTGCCTGTTATTTCTGGAAATAATTCACGTAACATGTGAAATTTTGAAAGCTATATCTTATTTGTAGCGTTCCTGAAGAATTCTTGAACATAGGCCAATTTTCGAAGGAATGAAATTCGATGTAACGCCGATCCCTGATGAGATTTTAACCAAATGCAGAAAAACAAATGTGGAGTGGGGCCTCTCGAATCGATTCGTGGTAAAACCAGCTCTGTATCTTTATTACTCGAATATCCATTTTTATTTTCGTGAAGGTACTCGAAAATTTATCTCGAAAGCCTTATTTTCAGTCATGTGATCGGAATACGACGATATCATTGGCTTATAAGCGTGAAATTGGAAGATTTGCGGGTTTCCCTGTGCCCTATTGAAAGATTTGACTCATATGCTGGCGTAATCAGTTCTCGACAAGCCTTCGCCAAAATTGGCTATTTTGTTCATTGGAAAGGCATTTTTTGTCCTGGTTGCGTTAGGTAAAAATAGAATATTCTTCGCGGGTTTCTTTTGTCTTCCTCGCTTATTCACTGCCTCATTGGTCCGTGAAAATGAGGCTTTGTAGGTTTCGGCCATGGGCCACGAGAGAAAATCAGTGGAAACATTTGATGCCTGTGTAGGCCACTGCAATGTGCTCCCGTGATTGTAGAATTATCTCATGGATCCCCTGTGTTATTTATTGACATTTGATTGAAGTGAAGTTAAACGTCTGTGGTCATAAGTCTTCTTCGCTTATCCTCCGCCTGATTGGGCCACGAGCAAAATCGGCTGAAACATTTATTCCTGTGCTAATCATATGTACGTTTTTTTGTCTGAGTTTTGGTGATTTAAACAGAGATTGTGAGATCGTAATGCTGTTGGAGATATAAGTCTTGACTTTTTATGCCTTATTATGTTAGAACTTCAAAAATGTTTGAACATGTTACTTCAATTTGAACAAAATGAGAAAATGTTTGTTCAACTTTAATGGGTTATTACAGTTATTTTGTTTTTCATTTCTTTTTTCATTTTCATTTTGAAATAATTTATGCACGGTAGCCCCGTCAGTCAGTATGACTGATTTTCAGGGGGCCGTGAAAGGGGGCCATTGTGTGCTGTATAAGCCAACGCCGCTAACTTGTGAAATGATTATCATGGCAATTGTTACTTTAAAGGTTCTAAGGCCCCATTACTAAGAAGGTAGTTGAGTATGCAATGTTTCAACATCTGAAAAGCTTCAAAAATGTCGTTTTAAAATGTTCAAGAGGGCATAGAGTAAATGCGAAGATTTTTAAAACTGATAAGAGACTCCGAGTACTTAACCCTATCTCACATCCCCCCCCCCCCCCACAACCAAACTTTTATTCGCAAATGCTGAAATATGCAAACCAGGATGCCAAGATTGCGCTACTTTGAGTTTATATCTATACTGTATCGAATGATGAAAGTTTCAAGATTTTAAATATAGCATTGTAACCATGGCAACCAATGTTTCACTGTCTAGTCAACAAAATTTGTATACTTTTTCTAATTGTTGCAGATATTAATCTGAAACATATGCCAAATTATGCCCACACATGTATTTGATCATATCCAACTCAGTTTGAAACAAACAATTAATTCACTGTTTCAATCATGTTAGTAATAATCATGATAATCATAACTTGATATCTTCTTATTGTCATAGCAACAAGAAAATAGAAATCATTAGATTTATTCACGTGATTTTGATTGTTTGCACCAAAGTCTATCTATTTACCAAGTTTAAAGATTACAGCTACTATAACAGCGAATAAAAGAGGGGGAAGGGGGTGGAATCCACCCCCCTCAGGTATTGATCGCTTCAAAAGGCCCAGGTGAGATAGGGTTAAATTCTGATGATTTTAAGAGTTTCAACAATTCCTTAAATTCTTAGTTTCTCAAAAAAAATTTCCTGTAATGCTGTGGTAGAGCTGGTAGACTTTTTCAAGTTACAGTAAACATCCGCGTATGAGGACGTAATAGATTAAGAACCCACAAGCTAAAATTGTCAAAATAATGGTTAATTGCTTTATACGAACCAGTTCATTGTAGCATATTGTACCGTAGGTTCTTCAAATCTGCATAAAAAGGTGGGTGTAAAATTCTATGACCTATTTCTTCTAGTTCAACTGCTTAAAAGAAATTGTAGCTAATTACCTATAGGGTGTCCCAAAAACATGTACCTGGTTTGAATGGCTACTGTGGAGGAGCCATACATCCAACTTGACACATTTTTCAAATTTTGCATAGACAAGATTTCAACTTAGAATTTGGCACCAAGTTTGAGCAAATCTGACAAGTGGTTGCTGATTTATTGAGAAAGAAAGTCAAAATCAGTGGTCGTTTCAAAACCAGAGGATTTTATTTCTGCACTTGAAGGGAATAAACATAGCTATATCGACAAGCTGCTATAAATAGGCTGAAGAAACGCCCACAAACCCATTGTTTCCTTCACCACACAATGAAACGGCAGGCATCAAAGTTATTGAATACAATAGATTATATTTCTAGCTTGGCTCGGGCCAGCTTTTAACTATTTCGATTCCCTTTAACCTTATAACTTGAAATTTAGCATCAAATGGATTGCAGTTATGTCAGGAAACACATTTGGGAGTAATTAATGACCACATAACTCAAGGATATTGACAAGGCAGCCTGCTGAAGGCATTATCCTTGGTTTACAACGACTTTATCATTTTTAAGAAACAAAATAACTGATGGACGCATGTTATGGCCTGCACCACTTGTGTTCCACATCACCATTTCTAGCAACCCTCTAGCTATGTTCGATATTCTTGATTAACACAAAATCCAATTCATGACCATCTGTTTCACTTGTGAACATCAGAAAACAGGGCTAGGTTTGCTTTTTCAATCGATTTCTTTGATTTTAACATAGTGGAGAATAATGAATCCTCTAGTTTTGAGGCAGCCAATGATTTTGACTTTCTTGCTCCATAAATCAGCAGCTTCCTATCAGATTTATTCAAAATCGGTGTCAAACTTTGAGTTATGGCTGCTCCGCTGCAGCCGCTCAAACAGCGCACATGTTTTTTCGAACACCCTGCATAATTTTACCGTTGCGCTTTTCAGAAATTTTGAATATTTTTCGCAAGTAATGCGTATTTTATATTCAGTTTCATTTGAGGATGTGACTGTTGTGAAGTTTTAGGTTCAATTTAGCATTGTAGAAACCCCTCTTATGCACATCACAGCAGAATCGAGTAGCACGTGATATGTGCAAGGTCACGAGTCAGCCTCATTCGGAAACCATGCATGCACACGTGATAGGAACGTGCATAGGTCATATGCCAAGGTCATTATGCCATATTAGGTCATAACGGAAACGCAAATGGGCGTAATAGAGCCACGATCACAGAGTTATAGTTAGTTACTGAAGGAGCTCCAGGAGAAAGGTCGTAGGTATAGAGTGCCACTCCCTGGCGTAGGCCAGTGGAGGGCGGGAGTAACTCACAAGGATTTGTCGTAATAGTAGTAACAGTAGAGAAACCGGATAGTCGTGAAAGGCCTATGTAAATAGTGCATAAATATATATAAAGTAAACGTCAACAAAGTGTCTTCATTGTCTTTGCCCTGAGATACAAACAGGAAAGGGAGAGCTTTCCAACAGTGACGTCCTCAATTTCTAAATCATAAAACAGAAGAGTGGTATACTTTTGCTGGATACCATATTGCAGACATTCGTAAACTATAGTTTTCTTGGAAATTATTTCATGTTGCATCAAACAGTTTAGAAATTACAATGGTTTTAAGTTATTTTGAATTTTTTCTTGAATTCTTGAAAAAGAAGAAACACTCCAAATCTGAAAGAAAATTCCAACCGTAGAATTGAAGGAAAACAGCTGCAGTTTCCTCGAAGCCATTCGATTCAAAGAAATGGGTCATTAAATTTTACACCAACCTTTTAAAGATTTGGAATCTATGCTGTTTATTGTATTCATTGTGCAACCCAGTCTGATTTTCAAGATAGTAGGTTTTGTTGGGGAGATGAAGTGCTATCCCTATTGTTTTAATACATTATGTTTCAGCTTTGTTGTGAGCGAATCGACGTAGGGGCTCACGTTCTCATGCGCGTCGCTGCCTTTGTTTCTTCCCTTGTTCTCAATGGTCAAGCTAATTTGCATAGTACATAAGTGAAGTAAATGGTTACTGCGCATGCGATCTGGAGCCCTTTTTGATGGATTCATTCAGGCTCACAACGAGGCTCACAAATTAACTTGTTCGTATGCCCAACAAGGGTGTTTCCTGTATCTATACGTATTGATAATGGTGTAACGTGTACTGGATAATCTTGAAGTTAATGAGAAAGAGTTTCCCTATCTCTTACATTTCTATCCCTTACATTCTGCAAGTACAAAGCGATTAGCGATTGCAGACAAACGGAATTCAATGCCTGGTAGGTCAATTTATAAACAAAAACAAAGCAAGCCGCCAAAGTTGCCCTGAAACGCAGGTAGCCAGCTCGCTCGTTATGCATTCCAGAAGTGGTTTTTATCCAAAAAAGAATGTTATCTCTAAACTCCTGCCTCGCGCATTTTATTTTTTTGGTTCAGTAGCGGATTGACAGGCGGTTCAATTCTCCTATTTTTTGGGAGTGATTAAAACACTTACTGCTGAGCTTCTGAACCAAACAAATAAAATGCCTGCGGTAGAAGTTTAGATATCTTTCAAATTTCGATATATGCTGATATTTGCTCGTAAAAATTATTTCTGGAATGCACAATGAGCCAGCTAGCAACCTGGGTTTTCGTTTATGACTTGACCAAACAGGCATAGCATTCCCTTTTCGTCTGCAATCGATAATAGCTTTGTACTAGGTGTCAACAAAAAGTAGCGGATCCTATCGTAACATTCGAAATGGTTTATGTTTTTCAAGGTCATATTGAATTTTTTTTGCATTTTATGAAGACATGCCACAAAATAAACATTAAGTAAATGTTTCAATGTACAGTTTGGGAAATTTCGTTGGAAGAAAGTTTCGCAAATTTCATATTTGAAGAATTTCGCAGAATGAACTTTCGTGAATTTGGGCCAAAAACACGAAAAATGCGAAATTTCCTTCCCGCAATAGGTTCTTCCCTTCAGGTATCCAAAAGTGCACGATTGGTTTTCTGCAAGGATATTGGAACGTATAGGCTAATTCTCGCTCGTCTTAAATAATTCTCTCAGGCTTTGCAGATATTTGTTATTCGATCAGATGATAAAACTCTATCTACAGTCTATTCCCTCAACTAATCGACCAGCCTAGAAACAATAACCACAGCGTTGATCAATTCTGTGTGCTTCATGTCTCCGAGGTCACATTGGCAAGCATTTTGCAGTCCCTTTTTCGAGGAGATATAGATCACAATGGATCTTTCTTGCATCTTCGGGGGCGTCCCAAAAGCACGTACATCGTTTGACTAGTTATAGCGAAGGAGTCATAATCCAATATTCACATTTTTCAGATTGGTCAAAAGAAGAGACTTCAATTTAGGATTTGATACCAAGTTTTGAGTAAATCTGATAAGCAGTTGCTGATTAATGGAGAAGAAAGTCAAGATCACTGGTTGATTCAAAACCAATGGATTTTATTCCTCACAACTCGAAATTTAGCATCAAATGGACCTTAATTTCATTTTCTTACCACGAAACGTGTCATCTGGTCACAAATGACCAAAAACCTCGAGAATATGTACCAGGAAGCCTTTAGAAAGCAATATTGTTGGTTGAAAAGGATTCAATGACCTCCGAGAAGCAAAATAACTGATGGACGTATGCCACGGCCTGCAGCCATTCTGCTGCACAAAACCACTTCTTGTCATCTTGGATATATTTCGTCTTATTGGTAATCTCAGGCTAGGCTAGGTACGTTTCTTCACTCAATTTCTTTGATACTGACGTATGGAGAATATTAAATCCTCTGGTTTTAAGGCAACCAGTAATTTTGACTTTCTTGCTTCATAAATCAGCAATTACTAATCAGGTTTAGGCAAACAAGGTCTCAAACTCAAAGTTGAAATCGCTTCAACTGAAAAATTATAAAAGCGGGAAAATCAGAGTGATGGCGACTCCGCAGCAACCGACTCCGCAGCAACCATCCAAACGGCGCAAATGTCTCTTTGGAAACCCTGTAAATTTAAATGAAAGAGAGCAAATGCTTTGCATACTATATAGTGGCTTATCAATCAGACCATGACCGGAGAATGGTCAATAAGTTGAGCGAACAGACTTTACCACGAAACAGGTATCAAATCTACTATAAATTGTCTTTTATGCTTCAAGATCCATGAGTGACCAGCAGCCCTTGCGGGCCTTTGTTGTTGTTCGTAACGGTTAAGGTGGCGGTGCCATGTTCACATAGATTTATAACAATGAGTCTTGACTTTTAATCATCCAAGGCAGACTTGCACCAAACTGTCAATACTGATAACTATGGCGATGCAATAAGTCTAGTGTCTTCATGACTGCATAACGATAATTTGTGTATGCTGCATGTGAGCATCATGTAACATTTTCTTTCAGCAATTTATTAAGGATTTCTGGCTATTTAAAGCTAATTTAGGCCCACTATGCATGCCGCATCCAGGCATGGGACTCCAAGTTTAACGTCCCTTTCTTTCGAGGGCCGCAAAAGATGCTGGTCAGTCATGGATCTTTAACTCAGTTTGGTATGGGTGTTCATCATGTTTCTATTCGTCAATTGTTTGAATCTTGCTTCAAAATACTCTTTGCAATCATATATTCGTAGGCGTTAAAGGGAATGTAAGCATATAAAAGTGGCTCAAGCTACTTGTCACTTGTCACGGCCTCTTGTCTTTGTAAGGTTATTTTTTTTATCAAAGGCTTATATATGCTTACATTCCCTTTAAATCATTGACAAGGCAGTGAAAATGTATAGTGCATCTTTCTTTGGATTGAATGGCTTGTAAGTAACTTAACATACTTTGGTATTATTCTACCAGATGGGCAAAAAAACGCAATCCCCATTTGAAAGGCCACTTCTCCCTGGATATCAAGCCAAACAATATTGGCAAACATATCAGTCAATAGTGGACATGTTCAAATAAATTCCACAATTTACATGACTGAAATCGGCTGATCCGTTCTGAAATTATGTGAGACTTAAGCCCCTTCCAGAAACCTTCAAAACCATAATAAACCTTCAAAATCACGACCATATTTTCTGCTTTACATGAATTATGAGTGATTTAGCACGTGTTGTCTCTTTGGGAGAATTTGCAGTACCTAGGAGCATAGATTTTCTCAAGAAAGCCCCTTCCAGAAACCTTCAAAACCATAATAAACCTTCAAAATCACGACCATATTTTCTGCTTTACATGAATTATGAGTGATTTAGCACGTGCTGTCTCTTTGGGAGAATTTCCAATACCTGGGAGCATAGATTTTCTCAAGAAAGCCCCTTCCAGAAACCTTCAAAACCATAATAAACCTTCAAAATCACGACCATATTTTCTGCTTTACATGAATTATGAGTGATTTAGCACGTGTTGTCTCTTTGGGAGAATTTCCAATACCTGGGAGCATAGATTTTCTCAAGAAAGCCCCTTCCAGAAACCTTCAAAACCATAATAAACCTTCAAAATCACGACCATATTTTCTGCTTTACATGAATTATGAGTGATTTAGCACGTGTTGTCTCTTTGGGAGAATTTCCAATACCTGGGAGCATAGATTTTCTCAAGAAAGCCCCTTCCAGAAACCTTCAAAACCATAATAAACCTTCAAAATCACGACCATATTTTCTGCTTTACATGAATTATGAGTGATTTAGCACGTGTTGTCTCTTTGGGAGAATTTCCAATACCTGGGAGCATAGATTTTCTCAAGAAAGCCCCTTCCAGAAACCTTCAAAACCATAATAAACCTTCAAAATCACGACCATATTTTCTGCTTTACATGAATTATGAGTGATTTAGCACGTGTTGTCTCTTTGAGAGAATTTCCAATACCTGGGAGCATAGATTTTCTCAAGAAAGCCCCTTCCAGAAACCTTCAAAACCATAATAAACCTTCAAAATCACGACCATATTTTCTGCTTTACATGAATTATGAGTGATTTAGCACGTGTTGTCTCTTTGGGAGAATTTCCAATACCTGGGAGCATAGATTTTCTCAAGAAAGCCCCTTCCAGAAACCTTCAAAACCATAATAAACCTTCAAAATCACGACCATATTTTCTGCTTTACATGAATTATGAGTGATTTAGCACGTGTTGTCTCTTTGGGAGAACTTCCAATACCTGGGATCATAGATTTTCTCAAGAAAGCCCCTTCCAGAAACCTTCAAAACCATAATAAACCTTCAAAATCACGACCATATTTTCTGCTTTACATGAATTATGAGTGCTTTAGCATGTGTTATCTCTTTGGGAGAATTTCCAATGCTTGGGAGCACAGATTTTCTCAAGAAAGCCTCTTCCAGAAACCTTCAAAACCATAATAAACCTTCAAAATCACGACCATATTTTCTGCTTTACATGAATTATGAGTGCTTTAGCACGTGTTGTCTCTTTGGGAGAATTTGCAGTACCTAGGAGCACAGCGACATCGTTCCGGCAATTTTATCCTTTCAATAGGATACCACGTGCTAAGTCATTGCTGCAGGGTAAAAATATTGGGAAAATTTGTCAGTGATTTTAGGCACGTTTAAAGGTTGTTTGAAGTGGCTTTCTTGAGAAATCTTTGATAATTTCAGAACGGAGTGGCCGATGGCCGATTCCAGTCAGGTGAATCTTAAAATGAATTTCAAAGAGTGTCCATCATCAAATGATGTTTGCCAATGTTGTCGATTTGATATCCAGGAGGCAGTGGCCATTCAAACGAGGATTGTATTTTTCTTTACTCGTCCGGTATTGTGGCAATATTCGACATCTTGACTATTTTCTTGATTTTTTCCAAATTACAGCATTTCTATTTTTCACCTAGTTTTTACAAAATCCAGAAAAGCGCCAGATTTCTGCTTTTCACCATCTTACAGACCGATGCAAACTATAGTTTTCTAATAAATTACACCATTTTCCCATGGGCAATAATGCACCGTTGATGTGGCCTACATTATGATCAAAATTGTATTTTTACTCATTACGTTGTTTCTCTTCCATAAGATTGCAAGTAAAGCTTGATAATGTTGCTACTCCTTCGTTCTTCTCTTCGTTCTACTTCTTCGTTCTTCGAGCTCCAACCATTTCAACTGTATTTGCATATTGGCGGCATTTGTGATGAGAGAAGAATGAAGGAGTAGCAACATTATCAAGCTTTACTTGCAATCTTATGGAAGAGAAACAACGCAGTGAGTAAAACTACAATTTTGATCATAATATAGGCCACCTAAACGGTGCATTATTGCCCATGATTTTATCCAAAACATTCCATGAAAATATTTTGAAAAGAGTCGTCAAGATATTGAAAATAGCCACAAGAGAACCATAGCAAAGGAGCCAAAGTTCGTTTCAAGCTACCATCAAGAATTTCACATGTTTGAAAATTCGTCATGCAGAAAATATTTGAGGTATTGGAATCAATGAAAGTGTGGTCGATATAGACTTATGACATTTCGTCCCTTGTTTCCCTGCGTTCTTTGATTTGCAGATATCACTTGCTCAATAAGGGACTCATTTCATTACTCTTATAAAATGGGCCCCCTGTGTCAAAATGGCCTAAACTAGCGGGAGTTCTCGTACACTCAACAAAATCGCTTCAATTTCTGGTTTAAAGAGCTTCAACATTGAAAAGCAAACTTGTAGTACAAAGAATAATGTTTTACGAACCTAATCATCGCAAAATACATACCTTTCAAGTAGTAATCTCCCTCTTTAGGAAGAAAATAGATCTATCACAGCTACGAGAACTCTTTCCCGAATCATTCGTTTTTTACGCAACAACAACAACAGTCTAAATAGCGCCTCCTTATTGGTTGAAAACTAATTTCTAGCAATTTGATTGGTCAATACGGATCCACACCATATTGGCCTAAAGTGGCTACACTTTATAAGAGTAATGAAATGAGTCCCTACTGAGCAAGTGATATCTGCAAATCAAAGAACGCAGGGAAACAAGGGACGAAATGTCATAAGTCTATGGTTGATACCCGAAAAGCTGAAGTATTTGGGCAGCTTTGGTTACGTTTATCCGAGCCTTCAAGATATAGGTAAAATCAAATTTACAAAATATCGTAACTTCAAAACGTATGAAAAGAGGCCTAAAACCTTTTATCAAAATGTAAACAATGCCCTCAACCAAATACTTCATTTCTCTCAAGAATTAAGAAACAAATTTTCATGAAAGCAACAATGCATATGATTTGATACTGTTGGTAAAGATGACGTTCCAAGCCTTCAATATGTATTGGCATGTTGCTCTAAATGGGAGATTACTTCTTCGTTTTTCACACACTTTGATAGCCTGCATGCAGACTTTACTTTCCACTGCGAAGGAGAGGGATCCGCCTTGGCTCTCCTTCGCAGCGGAAAGTAAAGTCTGCACGCAGGCTAACACTTTGAAGTAAAGGAGCTTTAATAAATCCAATTTTACATGTATTTACATTGCTCAGAAAAATAGAAGAAAAATCTGAAAAATACTTCAGTCTTTCGTTTATCAACCAAACTTCGATTTATTCCAATTTCTCCAGTATTTTTCGCATAACGAATAGACCTTTTAGCTATTCTAAAAAGAGCCTGAATCGAGCGAAATTTTTACACGGAAGGGTTCGATCTAGTTCGATTGAATGGCATCAGAACCTCTATCACTATTATGAACATTAAAACATAGACTTATTACCTGGAGACTCTCGTTTCCCTGTGCTCTTTGACTTGATGATGGCAATTCGGTCAACAGAGCTTGCTTTACAGCTCTATGGTTATAAGGCCCTCAGTAGAGCGACAACAATAACAACAATTCAACTCAATAAGATGAGCGTAACTAGAGGATCCTGATGTAGTGAGGTTACATCAAAACATCGTTCGATTCAGACTCTATTTTAGAAGGTCTATTTTCAGACATCTGAGGTTCTTTTAGGTCCACAGGGTATTCAACACAAAGAAATGCGTAATGGCTAATTTCCAGTCAGTAGAATTTTCCGAGCGGGCGGAATTTTAGACAATAAAAGGTCGCTCAGCCGTAACTTTCCGTTCAATTCCAGAGCGACTTTTTCTCTCGCATACAATAGAAATTCCACCCGCTCGGAAAATTCCACTGACTGGAAGTCAGCCTTAATAACCATCCACACTACTGCCTTTCACAAAGATTTGACGCCTATCATCGTTCGCGGATTGGAGGATCACGAACTTGGGGCAGGGGCTTGAGGGGCTTCACCTGCTGTGCCAGGGGCCGCCTGATCTTTATCAAATTTAGTGTAATAACTGATGTATTCTGGGTAATCAATAAAACCATCGTCATTGAGGTCTTGATCTTTCATAACCATATCTACGAACTCTACGAGTGTGTCTGTTTGATCTGTGTTGTCGTGGTGATCACCTGAAACAAAGAAGAGAGACTGTTGAAGCAGTGACCGGCACTTGGGGGGGGGGTGCAATCGCCCTCCCGTGGTTAGAACACAGATCTTTCGATTGAAAATAATATAAATAGACAATGCGTTGGCTCCCCCCTCCCCATAAAAATTGGTAAAGAGTTTGCCGCTGCATTCAGTTTCAGTTTTCATATTTTAAATTCCACTACATAGCTACAATGTTTGTCCTAACATACATACGAATAACTAAACTACAAAGATAATTGTTAGAGAAAATGAACACAATGATACAGAAAATTAATACGATATACAAATGCAAAATACAAAGAGCGGCTAAATAAATAAATTGTATTTTGGGAATTACTTAGAGGATGAGCACTCTCAATCGGTAAACAAATCGAGGAGAGAGCCCCCTCCTCCTCCCCTATCCTAAAATATTATCAGAACAATTTAGATGAATTTAAATATTTGAGCATTTCTTTCATATAGATTAACAGAAATGGTGGCACTATCAAAATAGCTCAGAATCATCGGTTGACTTTGTTCAATAAGAAAACTTTCAGTATTGTTCTGAATGATATTTTTGATGGAGCATTTCGGAGTTCCATGGGTAATGTATTCTAAAGTTTAGCACCAAGGTATCGAATCGACTTTAGACCATATTGAAGACTGCTTGTTCATTAAAGATACTGCGAGATTTGAACGGTAGATTTGAAAATGGAACACATTTTGAAGACGGTATTTTCCCGGTATCGTGTGAACGCCAGCGCAAATTTTGCTACCGTCCATTTCTCACCGTTTTCAAATGTGCCGGCATCGTGTGAACGCAGTTTACACAATGATAGCTGGTTTTAAAGAAACTGATGAGTAGCTACTAACTACAGACTTGGAAAAACGTTTACTTCTTTTTTCACCTAGTAGCGGTCACAGTGGGCCCTATTTTTTTCAAGCTCTGCTGAATAGTGCCGGATGGGTCAATAAAACAGTCCCCTATTGAAAGGTCGCTGCTCCTGGATATCACAGCAATTACACTGGCAGATATATCATCTAATTGAGCATAGGGCTCTTAATCTTTCATATCTTTAAAAAGGTGGGTGTAAAATTCCATAACATTTTTCTTTGCATTGAATGGCTTGAAAGGAACTTATGGTACTTTGCCGTAAATCTGCCACGGACATTTTTTGATATCTTGATTTTTTCAAAATGGTGGCAATTTTGATATTTTTGAAAAAATTCATGGAAAATTTGAAAAAAATTTTAATTATGGTAAATCCTAAACCAATGGAGGAAAAATTATATAAACTTCAAGAAAACCATAGTTTATGAAGGCCTACAATATGGTGACAAGCAGAAATCTATAGGTTTTCTGGTTTAGGATTTAGAAATTTGATGATGTCATAGCCTCAGGTATAATAAATGCTGCCATTTTGAAACTAATCAAGCTATCAATGAATTTCTGCTGCAGATTTACAGCAAAGTACCTTAAGTTCCTTTCAAACCATTTAATTCAAAGAAAACTGTAATAGAATTTTACGTAGTTAGGCCCTCTTCTTGAAGGTGTTATGGCGCAGTGGTGTAATCCTCTGACATTGCAGCCAGAACAGTCACGCGGACAGGGTTTGATACCCGGTAGGGCCCCACCACTTGAGCGTCATGACAAGTGGTCGAGGACTCAATTAGGGCTATTCTACTTCTGCGATCCCAGCGCTTGGCGCTAAAAACCGCAACTTCACCTTCTTCTCACCTTCTTCTATATCTAATTGTGGAGATATTCAAATGAATCTTAAAGTTTACCTGCTTGAAACTGACCACTCTGTTCTGAAATTATAAGGGATTTGTTCAAGAAATCCACTTAAAGAAATCCCCAAAACAGGCCTAAAATCACGACTAAATTTTCTGCCTTACAGCAATGCCTTTTACATGCTTTAGCACGTGTAATCCCTTTGGGAAGATGAAAGTGCCATCCCTAAGATAGGCACTAGATCCTTACTGGCTAACAAAATTGACACGTGACACGCCCTAAATCAATCATATGGAACTGACAACCAACCGGGAAATGTAAAGTATCAGATTTTAGGCCACTTGTTTGGATTTTAGGCCCCTTTTGGACGATTTTACTACCCTTCACCAAAATATAAATCGATAAGAGGAGCATGAATATTTCAAAAAAAATTTCACGACCTGTTCCCAATACTGCAATACACAGTTATTCATCGTCGCTAGAAATTATTTCAAAATTTGGAGAAATGCCAAAGTTTTGAATTTGACCCTCATTGTGGCTTGCCATAGTAAAGATCTCAGCAATGGCTGCTTGCCATATAATTTTCTTTGAAGGTCTTATTCTGTGTGTTTAAGATGATAATATTACTTACCAGTAGTTTCATCTTCATCGTGGTGATGCGTCATCGACTTTAATAATTCTAATCCATCTAATTTTGTGTTATTGTCATAATCATGCATTACAAAGAACTGTGTTTGTGCATCATATTGCTAAGAAGGGAAAAATGGAGCTTTTAAAGGCAACACAGACAAAAAGACATCTCAGATTAATGACACTGGCAATCAGAATCAGAAACCCTGACCAGACAGCATATGCGTAGTGTGTTAGGCGGTGGGGACTCTGGGGAGGGATCAGTTGTGGTAGCAACTGCTGTCGCTGTGGTTCTCTCGTCTGGGCTTCCTGTTGTTCGGCATAATGCGCCTATGCTGGCCTGACATCCAATGTGAAACAGATTCTAGTATTTAACATTAATTAATCATATTCGTAGCTTTTGTAGTTGTTAACTTAATTTTTAATCCATCTGCATGTCTTTATGTTAATGGCCACAGGGATGGTCATTGTCTTTTGCTACCTGTGGTATTGTCCCTGTAGTGTTATATAATCGTACAGTAATTAGAAAAGTATAGTAGGATGTAGATGTAACATGTATTGTAATATTTTAGATGAATAAAAAACAGACAAAAAACGTCATGGAGGTAGTTAACTTAGCTAGGAAGCTATACCCATTGGCTTAGGAGATGCCCAATGTTTAGGGTGGCTTAGTTAAATAAGTAAACGAAAAGGGCTCACAAATTACTTTAGTAGGTCAAAATGGGAAGTTTTAGTTCACTTTTTGACATTTTGAAACTCATAATATATGCATATATCCCTCTTGTAAATGTACAGTAGATGTATCATAAATTCATACCCTGGTGACCCAAAGAAAAGTGAAACTCCTAAAAAATCACCAAAATTTGACTACGTCACTGATCTTAAATTTCATTTTTATGTATTTGCATGAAAGATCAAATAATTTTCATGCATGCTTGTTATTTCATTCTTTTGTGGGAGAGACAATGAAATTGCCCTGTGATAAAACATGTTTTGAGCAATAATATTTTACAAAGTATTGAATTTTAGACAAAACAAATTTCTTGTGATTTCTCATAAAATTTTGAGTTTTACATATTAAGAGCTACCTAAAGGTCAAAAAAATTAATTTAAGTGGTATTGGGGGGACAAATTAATTGTGTGGTCATTTCTCATCAGTTCTGAGTAGAAAGCATAAATTACCACAAATTCAAAGCCATTTCAAAACTATGCAATAAGTCATGTACTGTAACTCACACATGTTTACCTAAAATTACTTTAATTTTTCTTTGTGTGTAAATCTGCCTCATACCGCATGTATGTAGATATGCTGAAGATGAACTATGATTGGTTTGAAACATTCAAAAATTAATAAAAGGTGTTTTAAGTCAACTATATTAACCTGATTTGTGTCTTCTAATTGGAATGTCATAATACATGGATTTACCAATAACATGGAATATCAATTAAATGAATAAAGTCAACATGATTGTCATCACATGCCTCAGCCTTTAATTTAGTCTTCTAAGATTAATCTACTCTTTGTTAGAGCCAAAATAGTGCTTCAAAAGGTGCAATATTCATGAACTATATTGTCATTTCAGTTACAAATAAAACAGTTTGGTTTCCACGTTCTATGAGAATAACCCCCCCCCCCCCAATCACATGGATCTAAAAGAGATTGATTCCTAACATTGTCTGCTGTAAACAGGAAAGCTTAAGAGTTTGAGAACGAAGAAATCACTATATGATTCAGAAAAGCTTGAGTTTGACAAAGGAAGAAAGTTATGATAAACCATAATATTATATAGTGAACCTTTAAATAATTTTCTGCTTGTTCATCTGTGAAGCCATATTCAGTCTTCAGATGTTCTTTAATATGCCTTGAAAATAAAAAGCAACAGATGAACTACGTAGGCATGGTAATGACTAAACAGTCTGCCTGAGCTTGCAATGATACCATCAAAATTCTGCAAGCTGTGGCCCAGTCTGTAGAGTATGGCACTTTTCAACGAGATCTCCGGTGAAGGAGAAATTTCTTTTGTTCTCTATTGTCTTTTTTGAATAGCTGATTGAAATCTCCAGTGTGCAAGTGCCATAATCTGCACACCTGGCTGTGACAAAAGTGCCATCAAGTTTTTACAAGTTGCCATTGGATTGGATCTCATTCAGTGGAATTAAAGTTTGCATGCAGGCTAGGCAAGAGTACAGGTCTTGTCTTGCCACATTAACATGGTTTCTCGCCTTTGAATTCTTGATAAGAAAAATTTGTAGTCAATTTCAGTTTGAAGGCTTTTGAAAACAAAAAAAGATCAGCTGGCCAATATCATCAAATTCGATAATAGATTTCTCTCTAATTGGCGCATGGCATACAATTTCTTTAGCCTGCCTATTGCCTTCCGTGTATCTGAAACTCATCACTCAGAATGCAGCTGTATTTTCATAATCGTTGATGGCATAAAACATCTGATTACACTGGTGAATCCTACAGGGCTCAAACATGTAGAAAACATCTTCATTTGCAATGTATATCTGCTGCTACTTGCCTGCATTAGATGGAGAAAGTTTAGGATTTTTAGAAGATTAGCTTGTACGGCCTCTTTAATGAAGCTGCCTGTACAAAAATACAAGGCTAAACTTGGCCTTGTACAGGCCAAGTTTTAGCCTTGTAGAGGGGATTATGACCTTGTTATGACCTTGTACTAACCTTGGAAGAAAATTACAAGGCTATCAGTAAGATTCCCAGCTGCAACAAGTCTAACACAAGGTTTCCACAAGGCTTCTACAAAGCTAATTAGCATTTTTCAAGCCATTTACAAGGTTACAGCAAGGCTATTCCAGGCTATTACAAGGTTACAAGGCCATAACTACAAGGCTTGTACATGGCTATTACATGGCCTTGTATTTTCGTACAGGTCAACAAGAATTCTTATCGCAATGTAAAAGAAATCTGTCATGTTATCTACTGTTAATTAACAGTACGTGATTTTCCTTTTTTTTCACTTAAGAATGTCTTCAAAGAGTTTTCTTCGCTTTTGTCTTCAATAAATATACCTGGTATGGACATGGTGCAGTACATGTTAATGTAGGTTTATTTGTAATCTGGTTTTCGGGTAGAGCAGCACAAAATACTGCAGGATTATCATTTGGAGATAGGAAAGCCATTTAGCATCATTTGCAGCAGTTACCGCAGCTTATCTTCTACAGTTATAGTGTCCCACATATAAGAAACAACCTTTTCCACTTCAGGTCCCGGACTGCTATTTATGTCGTTAACGCAGAAGATCTTCCGCGCGCAATTTCATGTATAACAAAGGAACAACAATAGAACCATTCTTCTTAAAACAATAGCCAGGCGTGCATCTTCCGTGCGCACTTTGCAAACTTATCAGTCTGGTTCAGGTCTAACATGTTGCTTATAAAATGAGGCAAAATTCAAATCAGGGTAAAGTTTCTTATTAGAAAATTCATGCACTTATCGATCAACTACTCAGACACAAAATTTATGATTGTGATTCAAAGCATATTATTTTGATTTGCATTTGACAATTTTCACTTCCAGTAAATGATATAATTATTCCAGGAGGGCAGTTTTTGCTTAGTCTTGTTAAATAAGGAACAATATTTTTTTCAGACCTACATCTATCTACATCTACCAAATACTGCCTGCCTTCTAAAAAGAAGATTCTGACAGGGTGACAGGCCAGAGTGGAAAGTCAGCTAATACGTTTGCAAAATTTGGGAACTTATGATATTTCTCAAGCTGCCCATTATGTGGAGGAAGTGCATCAAACTGTGCATAAGAGTTTGCACGTATTACATTTTTACTTTCCATCCTGGACGTCACAGCTAAAAAAAAATATACAAAATTATTTAAACAGTTTTTTTAAGAGTTTTCAGAGCTTCCTAAAATAAAATCCTTGTGTATCTAAATTGATGGCATACGTGGCACACTACTGTAGTTGACCACGCTCACTCTATTTCTAAAACAGTCAATACTTGGACTTGTGATGACAGTTATCGGTAAGAGGTTCCATTCCCGTATTGTACGTGGAATGAAGGCATATTTTCGGTAGTTTCCTGACCCTTGAAGCGTGTGGAATGCCAGCTTGTGTGAGAATCGTGTATGCCTTAGCTGAAGTTGCAGGCAATCTGCAGGAATGGCTATCAAATTGTAATGGATCTTGTATAGCATGCAGAGTCTGGCATCTCTTACGTCTGTGTTGAAGGCTGCGCCAATTTAATTGTTGAAGCATGTCAGTTACACTAGAAGTGTTATGATAGCGGTTTTGCACATACCTCGCAGCTCTGCGCTGTACTCTTTCAACCTGATCAATGTTTTTCTTTGCATATGGGTCCCATACTGTGTGTGGTTGCATACTCAACAGTTGGTCTGACCTGTACTGGTTTCTTATAAATAATCATATGATGATACCAGTAATAATAATAATGGCAATGATTAATAAATAGAAAGTGCCAGTAGATGCCACTGATCTACATTTACATGTCAACTGAGAAACTGAAATTTTGTTTGGATGGAGGAACTGAAATTATACGAGTTGAATCAAAAAGTTGAGACATCAATCAAGATAGGTATGGAGGTAGATATTCTGAAACTGAGCTTATACTAAAACCATACTAACTGTGAGTCTTTCACAAGTTTCATTGGATCTCTTTTCTGCTGTTGCTGTTCATGATGAGCTTCCTGTTGTGCTTGTGGTTGTCCCTCATTTTGTTGTTGAGCGGCAGCTTGTTCTTGTCCCAACAGGATTGAAGTTAGACACACCAGACAGAAAATTGCTTGAAAATATCTACTTTCAGCCTTCATTTTCAGTTGATACCATGAGAAATTAACGTGTCGTTGCTCGTACTATGTGTAAACAGATAAACAAAGCGGAAAACACAACCAGCGTTCATGCAGATTGTGTGTACGTGGCCTAAATGGGTGTGCTACTACCTTAAGGTGGTTGACTCGCCTGAATAAATATCCTCCGCAGTTTTATCGAATGATGTGCAGTGGTAAGTAGGTGCTCTACGTTTGGTACCCTAGCCTGATAACCGGACCCAATTTCAAAAGAAATAGTAAGTAAATCATAAGCCAGGCCCAGGATCGAACATGGAACTCCCGTCCCCCTGCACGCCCTTTTGCCAGCATTTTCCTCATTTCTGGGTCCAAATGATGCCATGATGCGTGATTTACCAAAAAAAATTCAACATCTTCATCCAAGTTATTCTTTGACTGACATCTCAACTGATACATTGACATTTTAATTATGAATATCGACCACATACTTTCTATTCCACAGTCCATTACACGTATTAACTTCTTTTCGACTCACCAGTACCAAAGATCTTTGCCAGTACATACCAGCAGAACAACAAAATAGCCAGATAGCCTTTTATAGGGGATGTTCTTTTAACCGGACCCTACGACCCTACGACCCCGGACCATACGACCCCGGACCATACGACCCCGGACCATACGACCCCGGACCATACGACCCTACGACCATACGACCCTACGACCATACGACCCTACGACCCTACGACTCAAATTTTATTATTTTTATCATTATTTATGAATCGTTTTATTTTCATTTATATTTGATCATTTAGCATACATTTTGCTGTCATTTAGATTTATCAAGCCAGGGTGTAGGCTGTTTGTGCGTGCAGTTTTGAAAACGTAGACATTTTACCATCAGTGACCTTTGACACGCGAACAATTTGACTGGTTTCCAGTTAGTGAAATTCAGGTTGAAAATCTATTGACAACGAGAGAAAATGTTGCTCTGAAATTGAATATATTGTGTAAAATTCAGCGGCTTGGAAAATTCCACATCTTTTATTTATTTATTTATATTTTTTATAAATCTTACATAAAGGTAAAAACCTACTAACAAAGTTTAAGAAGAATAACAAAACTAAACGAGCATAATAGAAACTAATGAATTACTGTTAAAGGTAACTAATTTACAAAGGGGGTGCAACAATTAGCTTCAGCAACAATTAGACCAACATCGGACATCAGACCACATCTCCAAAGTGAAAAGCCTGTACTTCCTGTGCTGTGAGTAGGCTATTTTGGTACACATATCCGTTTTGATTGTATCGCTTGACAGTTATGGTAAAATGTCTACGTTTTCAAAACTGCACTCACAAACAGCCCACACCCTGGCTTGATAAATCTAAATGACAGCAAAATGTATGCTAAATATAAACGAAAATAAAACAATTTATAAATAATTTATGAATAATGATAAAAAATAATAAAATTTGAGTCGTAGGGTCGTAGGGTCGTATGGTCGTAGGGTCGTGTGGTCCGGGGTCGTATGGTCCGGGGTCGTAGGGTCGTAGGGTCCGGTTAAAAGAACATCCCCTTTTATAGCCAGATAGCCAACAAAATAGCCAGATAGCCAACAAAATAGCCTTGTTTGTTTAGCCTGAGTCTGGTTTAGCCCCGGGGGGTCTACTTAATGCAATGACTACCCAGGGATGTGCCTGCCAATAGGGTGTCATTTTTGGCTGAAAATTCCGGGACAGGATTCTACCTTTTGCACCTTTATTCCAGGACCGGTATGTCCAATAGAGTTACTTTTTCCAGGACAGGTCCGATTATCATAATCATTTAAAGAAACACTTCAATTCATGAAATCATCAAATGAAAATTTTACTAGCGAAAGCAATTAGCGAAAAGTATACTCTCATTTTCTTCAAAACTATCAGTTTTCCAAATGTTTTTCCAGGACAGGTATTATGTTTTCAGAATTTTATTCCAGGACAGGGTCATAAAATTTTGTTCCGGCAGGCACATCCCCGTTGTTTTTCTCCAAGGTAGACCCCCCGGGGGTTTAGCTATCCATATTCCATTGTCCATGGTGCATGTGAAGCTTCGATTTGAGTGGGATATTTTTAAACTTTTTGCACTTTATAGTCTAAGTCGCAACATACATCTGCATATCTGGGCTTGCTTGGAGCCTACCGCGAGCATTTTGCACACTGATGATCTCAAAATTACCAATTACGAAACAAATTGGTGGAATTTTAAGAAAATAAATTGTACCGGGCAGCTACGCTATAAAAAGCTCAAGACTGAGTTATCTTTTGTGTGATTTTTCTCGTATTTTTATCAGCAAACAACATATAGATAATTCGACTTCACGACAATTAAAATGTTGTGAAAAGGGCCTGAAACACTCAATAAAAATAGTAAAAATTTCTCGCACAGAACAAGGGCAGATTTTGTAATACAATAGCGTGAGTTGCTTTTGTTGACACCTCAATTCAAAGCGATTAGCGATTGCAGACAAAGGAAATTCTCTCAACCAGCAATTCAAAACAAAACAAAGCCGCAAAAGTTTCTTTGAAACCCAGGTAGCTAGGTCGCTCGTTCTGCATTCTAGAAACTGTTTTTAAGGGCAAACATGGGCATAGATCGAAAGAAGAAGGATATATCTACACATCTGCCGCGGACGTTTTATTTCTTTGGTCCAGAAGCTGAGCAGTAAAAGTTTTGATAACACCCAAAAAAATAAGAGAATTGAATCGCCTCCTAAACGGCTTTTCAACCAAACAAATAAAATGCCCACGGCAATGTGTAGATGTATCCTTCTTTCGATCTAGGCTCATGTTTGCCCTTAAAAGTAATTTCTGGAATGCACATCGAGTGAGCTAGCTACCTGGGTTTCAGAGAAACTTGTGCGGCTTTGTTTGTTTTGAATTACTGGTTGAGGGAATTTCCTTTGTCTGTGATCGCTAATCGCTTTGAATTGAGGTGTCAACAAAAGTAACTCGTGCTTTTGCATCACAAAATCTGCCCTTGTTCTCGCACAGTACAAGACGCAGATACATTTAATCTCTCTCAAGAGTTATATTTGATCCCATGGCAATAAATTCCCGTAAAAAACCTATACTTTTGAATTGTCTAAACTTCAGTGTGAGAAGTTTCTTTACGATTTGACCCTTCTTCAACAAGGACCGATAAGGTTACAATAGAACTCGCTACTTTTTATTGACACCTAGTTACAAAGCAATTTGTGATTCAAGACAAAGGGAATTCCATGCTCGGTTAGTCAAGACATAAACAAAAACAAAGCAAGCCGCAAATATTGCCCTGAAACCCGGGTCGCTAGCTCGGTCGTTGTGCATTCTAGAAATGGTTTTTAAGAACAAATAATAGCAAATATCGAAAGACGAAGGATATGTCTAAACTTCTGCTCGGGCATTTTCTTTTTATTTTTTCGTAAAGAAGCTGAGCAGTAAGTGTTTTAATTACACCTAAAAATAAGAGAATTGAATCCCAACCAAGCATGGAATTCCCTTTGTCTGCAATCACAAATTGCTTTGTATCTAGGTGTCAATGAAAAGTAGCGAGTTATATCGTAAAATTATCTGTCCTTGTTCCCTTGTTCAGCTTGCATTTGCAAAGCACGGCATTTGCAAAGAGCACAAATATCCAAGAACATCTCTTTCAAATCAAAGTTGCATGCACCGTGAGCAATGGATCGTCAAAGAAATAATGCTGTGTCTGGGTGCTTTCTTTTACAGGAAACCTATACTGTCACACATTCCAGTTTCTGATGGACATGAGCAATAGAAAGCTACATAATTGAAAAGAAGAGAGTAAGAAAGAAAGAAGTTGCAAAACAACTGCCTAAAAATCATGAGTCTTTGTCACTAAAAACTCCGTCCATCGGTGATTCAGTACTCTCAGTTCGACTAACATAAGGGTCTGTGATACGTTCAAATAATGCAAAATATTTATCTCCTTTATTTCTAGTAACTTTCTTTCCTTCTTCTGTGCTGTTGTAAACTTTTTCAACAACTGGGTCTTCCTCCTATGAAGGGAAAAAGTAAGATAAAAGAAATATTCGCATAAAATTAACGATAATTCAAGAGCCAATTCACCTAGGCATATAAAATGTTTTAAAGATAATTCAGAAATATACCACGACTTTTTAAAGCGAATAACCTGAGTTAAAAGATGAGATCTCACAGGTTTATAAATAGCCTATTGTATTTGATAATCCAGTAAGTGGCGGAAAAAAGCAAAGCCAAAGAAAACAATGGAAGTATTAGGTGTTTCTTTGTCCTATTTATAGACAAGCGCTATATATCTCAGATTGTCATCTTCTTCAGTAACTGTTCGTACAATGACTTAGGGACCTACCTAAAAACCTAGATTACAATAAGGTAACAAAAGAAACAACTTAACAAAGGGACCTACAATCTCTTACAAAAGTGTTGGACCCCTATTGAAAAATTTGAATTTTTGGCCCTCCCCCTCCCCCCGTTTCAATGTTGATTGCCTGGCAAAGAGGTATTTTTCATGCAGATCCACCAAAAGAATGATTCACCAATGCAAACAACATCGAAATGGGGGGAGGGGGGGGGGACAATGTTTCCGAAAAACGTAGATTTTCGTAGGGGTCCAACACTTTTGCAAGAGATTGTTCCCAACTGAACTATAAATGAACCCGACAGCTTTTATAGTTCAGTTGGGAACATGTGTATTAGTTAGGTCCCCTTGTTAAGTTATTTCTTTTGCTACCCTATTGTAATCTAGGTTCTTAGGTAGTTCCCCAAGTCATTGTACGAACAGTTACTGAAGGAGATGAAAATCGAAACGCATAAAAGTAAGATCAAAGAAATATTCGCATAAAATGGCTTAGTGGTAGCCAGCTAGTCTACCAATCTCAGGTATTAGTAGTTTGCGACCTCGCCCCAGAAATGCTGCTCCCCTGGCAGAGTGAGGAATATTCGCCTTGTACGATTCACGACAATAGGGTAGGAATCACAACGTGTGGTAACATCAAAAGGAAATACCAGGGCATTGGTTCTATAAGCTTAGTTTCTGAGTACTCCAAACACTACCTATGGATGCTAGGTAGAAACAAACAAACAAACAAAAAAACAAAAAACAAAAAACAGGAATAAACAAAAAGATCAACCATCAGTAGGCTCTTTAGTGGTTGCTAAGTCAAAGGGAGTTTTCTGGAAATTGTTCCAAGTAATAATAATCGTGGGGGTTTGAACAATCGGGGGAGGTTGAAAAAATTGAAAAAAGTCGCTTTCTTAGTTAAACACGTATCTTTTCAATATTTATGCTCACTAATTTCCTCATTGCACCAAATAACCATGTGTATTATTTTAACGCGGCGGAAATTCAAGTGAATAGTGAACCTATGTAATTGAGAATACAATAGATTAAGTAGTTGACAAGCTCTAGTTAACGCAAAAATTTTCAATTCACGTTGATAAGTGCACAATGCCAATCTGGTGTAATAAGTTCAGTTCAGTTCATATATTTTAAATTCCACAATATACAATTTATAGTCCTAACTACTAACTATACAAACACATGACTAAACTACAAAGATAAAAGATAAGTTACAAAAATTAATACAGTAATACCAAAACTTAATACAATATACAAATACAAGGAGGAACTAAATAAATTGCATACAGGGAATTACTTAAAGGAGAACTAATCGAGGAGAATAAGGTATGTTCACTATCAATTTTCAAGGACTAATAAATGGGATGTTTGAGTAAAAATGGGGGGATGGAAAATTTTTCAAAACTTAACACGCGGGGGGGGGGGACGATTATTCGTTACTCGAGACTACTTACGTATTCCTTGGGCGATAATTCTCTAAACAGTGGGTGATTATTGAAATGCTCTTTCATCCAGACATGCAATTCATGAACATCTGTGATTGTGTATACTTTAGCCTTAAAAAAGAAATAACATTTCTTGTAAATTTAATAAAATTTTCAGTTGAAGCGGGGATGGGTCGGCGGTAGTACACTTGACTACCAATCAGAAGGTTGATGGTTTGAGTCCTCGCCCTGTTGAAGCTGCTACGTAGAGTAAGGGAGGTCGCTAACTCTCTGTAATCCCGGGCAAAAGGAATCTTTTTATTTACATTCCAATAAAAAGTTACTCTGAAAGTTGCTCTGAAGATGCCCTAGTGGGCGAAACTAGTTAGCAGATAGCTGAATAAATGAAAAAAAGCCCAAAGATCAACTCGATGCCTGCTCTCTGAGGATGTTGTCCCTCTTCTTCATCGTTCACTATATATTTTTCCAATAAAAAGTTACAATATACATTACGAGCTACGCTACATTACTTACAGAATTTTACTCTGCAATACGAGCTGCACTATACTACTTACAGAATTAATATACAATACTGCTTACCCCTATTGCCAATGTGTATGCGTAGACTGCAAGTAGCGTAGGGCTAAAAGACGAACAAGAATTTGTGTTGAGGGGGCTACTACAATTAGAGTGATTTCTAGCACTTGTCATGACTGAATCTAGCAGCAAAGGGCGCACTATGTGCCCAGGGTCTCATTTTCGGGAAACAATTCATAACTTTTTCAAAAATTGTCATATATCCAGGGAGGGGATCATTAGATGCGCAATTGTATGCCCGATTCAGCTGTGTTCTAAAATGTCAGTTTTGAGGTGATCTTGGGGGACTGGGACCTAATCTCGGAAGTAGGTAGCAGCAAAATCATTATTTTCAATGATTTAAATGGAAAGATTTGATTGAATGTGAAGTATTATATGGCAAATGAATCAGCAAACGAAGGGCTTCAATTTGATACCGGAATTTCTGGAATTTGATGACATCAGCATTTTTTTATAAAGACATCATTTTGGCTGCCATTTTGAACTAATTAGCTATTTTTTTTAATTTCTTCAAACTTTTTCAATAAAAACACTGTAATGATACATTTGTAATAGGTTATCATCATTTTGCAAATTCTTTTGGTCTCTTATTACATAGCACAAATTAGCAGCATAAATGACGTCATCAGAATTGGTTAATTTCTGCCAAAATATCAGTCCAAAATCGTCATTTTCAATAAAATAATACTCAATCATCAAATATGTTGAAAAATTGAGCCACAAACTGCTTAAAGTTCATGCAAGATCTTCTTTCAACACTAATTTAACTTGGAAGCCTGATTTTCAGAGATTTCCAAATTTGTGACATCACTGTGACGTAACAAGACGTGGCAACCACACCCAAATTACGCTACAAGTTACAAATTACTTGTTTTGTAAATTTGCCAAGTTGTGTTGAGTTCTGGTGACTGTAAGCCAGTTTTCAGAGGAGTGGAAAGCATCCCCCATAAATGGTAGCTTGAAAAAGCCCATTTGATTTAGGGTAGCAAATCAAATAATCCACGTTTTCGCACGTCTTCGCACGTGAAACTCGTTGATTTTTCTATTCTTGAATGGTTATACTTAGAGGAAAATCTATCGGCTTTGGTGTGAAACACTGTGAACTTTTTAAAAACAGTATTTTAGATGCATCAATTAAAACATGAAAATCAAAAGTTGTATTTTTATGAAATAATCTTAATATTGTAAAAAATCACATTTAATTTCTTAAGCTCGTCTTAAATTCTTTTGAAGTAAAAGAAGCTATTTCCTTTCAGATAAGCCATAGTATAAATGGTTTGGACAAGTATAACAGTTTTAAGTGATTTAATAGAAATGAGTAGTTTTTCAGAAGCAACTGGATCATATATTGGATTCAAAATTGAAGATTTTCACAACTTTGTAAATTCACAGAAAAAAAACCATAAGACATAGAAAAAACGGTTTTCAGTTTCAGGGAGTTCAGAGCATTGTTAATAAGAGAAAAATTAAAGGAATCGCTTTTGAAAAAATCGATTTTTTAATTGTTTCCAGGTCTGGGCACACAGTGGGGCGGTTGCAAAAGACGCTCGCAGTAAATAGAGAAAAGCCTCTCGTCTTCTCTTTTATCTGCCATCTGTATCCGCTGAAAGTTTTGGTGTCAAATGGATTTTCAAGTTGAACCTTCCAAGAATATGCGTTATAGTAAACAAACACGTGGAGACAGGGCATTTTCAGTCGCTGCTGCTACACTATGGAATCGCCTACTTTTTAACATTCGTGACTCGCATGGTACTTTCAAATCTGGATTCAAAACATTCCTATTCATTGTTGTTTTTGAGATGTAATTTACTTTCTATATGTAACTATGGACACTTTTTTTAACTTAAGTATTGTCCAGAGCTGAAGACTACCGGTCGTCTCAATAAAAAGTACCCCTTTCGACCGAACAATGGAACAAAACGATATCATTTCGGGTTTTTTTGAGTTCATAGCTACATTTGTCGATCTTCAACTTAAATGCACATACCTTGCATTTTAAAATCGTCCACCAAACAACAGAAATATGAGTTCACAAGGTAAATGTTTGGAGTGCACCTGAAACCAGAGGTTTCGAGAAAGGGCCTAGCCATGATTTAACATCACAAACATTTTGCAAAAGAATTTTCAACTTTGAACTTTAATGTTTTACTTTTGAAAAGAATCATATTTTGAATTGTTTCAATTGTTCCTGAAATGACTTTTCTTTTGAGGAATCGGTCCTTACATTGTATACCACCCCAAATGTTTTGTATCAAAGACGAGGAAAAGGAGCACATGCACGCTTATTTTGGAGATGTGGCAAAACTTTATTATTCTTACGACATTTTTATTATATTCGTTTAATCAGGGCCATGCTCATGAGTCTTTTACCCTTTTTCAATATCAAAAACTGAAAATTAAAGTTTGCAGGTGCTTTGGAAAATGTCCATGATACAGATCATACAGTAGCTAGGCCATTTTTCAAAACCTCTGGTTTTTGGTGCACTGTAAATTTTGACTTATCGAACTTTGTATCTCCGGTGTTTGGTGTACGATTTTTAAATGCAAGGTGTGTGCATCTAAGTTAAAGATTGATAAATTTAGGTGTGAACTCGAAGAGCAATGATATCTCATCATTTTCTTCCCATTCCCACGCAAAAAGGGGTACTCTTTTCTGAGACACCCGGTATATCTCATTAGATTATGGCGTTTTACAACATCATTATTACCATTGTTATAATGTTTGATAAAATGACTCCCAAGGACTTGCAGTGTCACTTTTTCACAAATAAAAAATATTTGAAAATGTACCTGATAATCCTCCATTTGTTTTTCTTCCTTTTGAAATGCGGATCAGGAAACAAGAAGAACATTTTCTTCAACTAAACAAATGTGTGGAAAGTCTTAGCAAGCGACGAGCAAGAGCAAGGGCGAATCTTGTAAAACAAAAGCGTTAGCTCTCCCATATCACAAAGCAATTTGTCTTTCTGAAGAATGGATCTCTCACCTCTGAGCGTACTCAAACCAAATCGAAATAAACAATGACATCAAAACATTATCGCTGACTCCGTTGTAGGTGTGAAATCTATTCCTCAGAATGCCAAATCGCTCTGTAATTGTCAGTCAAGTTTTTCAGGCCCTTTTCAGTCATTTTGCAACCAAAAAGTTTTTATAAATTTGAATTTAACAATCTTTCCATTGCTTGTAACAAGGCGAGGAAAATCACAAAAATAATTCAATCTTTTGGCTGTGAAGCAAATATTGATTCATTCTAATCCATCCAGTACTCTTGATGCTATGAATTTTCAAAAGCGGGAACTTTCTTCTGGTTCACCCGGTAATTTGAAACCATGTTGCCATCAGTCTGAATTTGAAGCAAAAACCTTTAATATGAAATAAACAGCGGTCAATCAAGACACAACATATACATACCTGTCCTTTGTGGAAAAAATTTGGTAGATGTTTCATTGCATTGCCTCTGATGCAAGCAACATTCTGATATTGACCAGGCTTTTGAATACGAAGTGCTTCTATTTTCTTCTTGACATAATCGCTAACCTTTATATGAAACAAATTGACCAAAATTAACCAGCAATATGCATCAATCGTAAACATGTCCAATTTGGTCAGAAGATAATGGCTGTGGATCACACTATAGTTTCCTCCTGCTACAATTTGAATGGTTTCATTTTCTTTAAATGTACTTTCATAGTTAGAAAAACACGGTGATATAATGAAAGAGCACGGTGATATAACTATAGAATGACACACGGTTACACGCAAGACACGTGAAGTACACGCAAATTACAGTAGAAGACAGTGATACTTTAAGAGACACACGGAAGTCAATTTTGAACCATAAAGGATCATCTTTAGCAATGGGTCCTCAAATCTCTTACAAACTGAAAGCAAAGAAACAACTTTCAAACAGCACACAAGCCCATCTCAAGTAAGATCAGTTTCTTATTGATCTACAGTAATTTTCAATGAAGGTTTGCAACCGTAAAAGCTAACATATATATGTCATGCTATCTATATATTTTCCCTCCAATATTAAGGGTAGGGCGAATATACGCAGTGAAACATCTAGGACATAGAAAGTGACGAATTAGAACCTTTATGGGAAACTAAAGATTTCAAGCTATTTTCCGAATCACTCAATAAGACAAAACTCCATTGTCCAGAAAAACATCGCATCCAATGACAGAAAGCCACGTTTTTCTCATCCTTGTCCACTGCTGAAGGAAGTCTTTTCAATATCTACTAAGAGGTTTCCCCTAAATCTTACAGAGATTCAACCCCTCCCCCCCCAGGAAAGGGGTACAACACATGTTCAGGGTACGGATATATGGGTATATTTGACACATTTTTCACCCTTTTTCAGCTTAGGAGCTAATTTTGGTGTTGATATCTTTCCTGACAGCTGGGCAGCAGACCCTCATCTGACTTCAAGTCATGTACCCCTCAAGGGTGCAGACTGTATGCGGGGAAGGGTTATACGCAGATTTTTATTGAAATAGACGATTACACTAAAGATGGTGGTGAGGAGCTTTTTACCAGGATACAGTGCGTTCGAATTACAAATCTTCAACAATTCTATAGGAATTAAATTGAAGCATGTGGTGCATCTTGGTAAAAAGTTCCTCTCCACCATCTTTAGCGTAATCGTCTATTCATTTAAAACCTGAACCAGTACTAGAGGCTGATAATTTGTACATCAGTTTCATTTCCATCAATTTTCAAACAGTTGATGCACTTTTGCCTTATTTCGCAAATATGATAAGAAAGAAAGTCTACAGTAATTTAACTCACTTTGACTCGGATTTCCATACCAAGCATCAGTCTATCAGGAAACATTGTTGCTAAATCAACTGTAAAATATATTATTTATCAATTTCTTTAAGAGTTTGCAATGATATAGAAGCAATACTAAAATCTGTAATTCAAGGCAGCCAAACAAATTACACAGTCTGAAGGGCCTCAGTGTCTTCAATATCTAGTTTTACATTTTTGCTGTGCAAATCTCAACACCAAGTTTACAAAGGGGCCAAAGGGTTCAGGCAGGGAGGAAACACAAACTTTTAGATCTTCAAGGCAACAATGGCAAATTGCTTCATCCAAAGATTTTTATATGCAATCAAAAAAAATTAATATTACAAGATACTGCTAAGACTACAGGGTGTCCCAAAAAACATGTGCGCTGTTTGAGTGGCTTCTGCGGAGCAGCCATAAATCCAATATTTCTGTTTTTAAGGTTCTTGACAGAAAAGGCTTCAAATTAAAGGTTGACACCGAGTTTGAGTAAATCTGATCACTAGTTGCCAAAATTATTGGCTGCCTCAAAACCAGAGGATTCATTTTCCTTCCATTGCGTTAAAATCAACAAAAATGATTGAAAAATCATACCTAGCCCTGTTTTCTGATGTTCATAAGTGAGACAGATAGTCATACATTTAATTTTGTGACAACCAAGCATATTGGACATATCTAGGGTTGCTAGGAATGGAAATGTGCAGCACAAGTGCTTCAGGCCATGGCATGCGTCCATCCGATATTTTGCTTCTCAAAAGTGATAAAGTCGTTTTAAACCAACAATATTGCGTTCAGTATGTTGCTTGGTCGATATTCTTGAGTTATATGGTCATCAATTACTCCCAAATGCGTTTCCTGGCATAACTGCAACGTTTAAGTTCATTTAATGTTAAAATTCAAGTTATAAGGTTAAGTACGGAAGATAGAATCATCTGGTTTTGAAGCAACCAATGATTGTGACTTTCTTTCTCAATAATCAGCAACCACTTATCAAATTTACACAAAACTCAGTGCCAAACTCTTAGTTGAAACCTCGTCTATTCACAAATCTGAAAAACAGGAAAGTTAGATTGATGACTCCTCCACGGTAGCCATTCAAACGGCGCACATCTTTTTTGGGACACCCTGTATACAAACAAACTACCGGGAGGGGGAGTCAATAAAAAGGCCTGGCATTTGGAAAACTGCGGTTCCCTGCAAATCAAAGCAATGATTATTGAAAGCTGCGTCTTATTCTATTCCAAATATGTCCAATTAGGTTCAGTAATTTACCCAGCTTTAATCAGCCATTCCTTCCCTATGATATGGGAGATTTCTTGCAGAAAGTCCCTTTTGAAAACCTGCAAAAACGAATGAAAGCAACAAGCAAAGTTTACAAAAAGGAAAATGTATGAGAAAGGACTTCTAAGCATCAAATTAACTGCAAAATAATATACAGTAGTATGATTCTTACCTAAAAGCCCACCATAACCACATCCAATGTCTGCAAACTCTACTTTATAGTCTTCAGTTTTTAATTTCTTCTGACTTGGTCCATCAATATCCGTTTCCTTCAACTGGAAATATTTTGGATAGAATTTACTCCAGTCCATTACTTCTGGGCATAGTGGGCTAAACGAGAAAATACAATGCTGTAACCCATTCAAATTCACTACTATCCTATTAATAGGAATCTCAAAGACTCAGCCAACCATTATACCGTTACAGTACTTACAGTAGTCACAGACATTGATCTGAAAAAGAAAAATATTGTTATCTTCCACAGTGCTTTCCCTGATAAAACAAATCACTTTATGAAATCTATCGGAAATTCAATGAAAATTTGGATCTGCTGGGGGAATGAGTAAGGCAACTTTGACCTGAGGCAAAAAAGTTTCTCCCTTAAGCAGGGGGGAGGGGGTTCAGATGTTAACGGACAAAATCCGTTAACGAGGACGAAAATATTTTGTAGATCCCTTGGGTGGGCATTATATTATTAGGAAACCATCAGTCAGTTGTTAAGTAAGTAAGGGTACGTTCCCCCATTTTTGTAATAAATTTTTACAAGAGTATGGCAGGCAGTCTGAAAAATTTCCTCCATTAAGGAAAAGGGGCGTAACAAACTTCTTGAGAGAACAGTAGTGAGTAGTTAGGCCTTAATTAAGAGGCCTGGCCTACTTATGAACTACTTTTTTACTTAGTTTTTGTGCAGTTAAATACTCACAACTCAAGTGCATGCACTGACAACGGATTTGAATGAGCTCGTTGCCTGTAGTATTTCTTCTGTGGCAGTTTTCCATCTTCAACTGTGTCCATATTCTCCTTCTTTGCTAAATATCTTCCTCTTTTCAGAGAAGTAAATTTAGGCCTTAGGCCGCATTTAGGCCATCATTTTATCATAGCCTCAATCCCAGTTTACAAAGCCTCGATCTAAAGCTGTTTTCGTGGACAAAAACAAAAAAAATATTTGAAGAAATGGCGGCCAAAGCTTCGAGTACTCCGTTACATGGAAATAATTCAACGAGAAATGGGCGAAATGGTCGCAATGATCAAGAACTTGGTGAAATAATTGAAAGAACAGACAGTAGTGCTTCAAGTAGCACATCATCAAGCTGGGATATGCTTCCTCAGGTAAAAAGAAATGCATATCAGTCAGGATTAGGCCTACACGTCGCGTCGCGTCGTCGTTTTTATTTTAAAGAATTTTAGGCTCTCCTCTCTCCGTGTGGTGTGGCAAGAAAACTGCACCATGCAATTAGTTTATTAATTCGATTGCATTAACAATTTAAACTATGGCAGTTTTTATATAATAGCTATATCCGCATAGAAAAACTAAAATTAGTTCTTTTCTGCTTTAGCAGCAACATTAAATGTCGTTAACAAGTGCTGTCCAAGTTTGTCTCTCTTGCGCTAGTGTTCTTAAGCTTTCGAGATCATTTGTCGATTTGAACTGGGTTATGCTGCTATATCTATTTTTGAACGTGTTATGTTTCTTCAGCATAATTATGTCGTTGTGTAATGAAACTGGCAATGTAATTACTGGTCTTCCGCGAAACTTCTTTGCATTTGATTTTTCAAAATAGTAATTCATTGCTTTCTGCGCTGGTGTTTCTGGGTGTGATCGTAGAACATGTCCAAATAATTTCCATCTATTTCGTAGCACTTCCAGGGATAAGACATCTTCGCAAGTTTGCCTGTACACTTGTTCATTGCTTATGTGTGCAGGGTATTTAACATTAAGTACCCTCCTTAGTTGTTGTCTATGAAAAGAGTTTAAACTTTCTTCTTCTTTCTTTGTTAATCCCCAAGTGCCAGAGTTGTAGAGAAGAATTGGCTTGACTAAGGACTTGTATAACTTGACTTTCAGAGTTTGCTTTATTTTGTCTTTTCTGATCCAAATATTGTTTAATTTGTTCATAGCGACAATTGCCAATTGCTTCCTTCTAGACACATCTTCGACGTCTCCCAACAATGATCCTAACTTTTTAACCGTCCTCCATCTTTCTGCGCAATCTTGCTTTATGATCTTTAGATTGATTCCTTGTGTCTTTTCGCATCTATAAGGAACTTTGATTTTCCTTTCAAGTGTTGTCTCTTCTGTTTTGGATTCATTGACTTTCAGATTATCTTCTAACAATATGTCTTTGATGTATGATTTCAGATCTTCTTGTTTTTGCTTATCAGTTGTTATAAAGTCTGCATCATCAGCATAAATGGCTTCTTGTGGGAAAGTTAGTGTTCGTCAACATTGAAAAAGGTTCTTACCTTGCTTAAAGCATGTTCAAAATAAATGTTAAATAATGTACCACTCAGTGCATCTCCTTGGGGTGAGCCAATGTGTTGCTTTCAAAAGGTTCCGTATTGACGTTATTGGCAGTTTTTGGCACTGAATTATGCTTGGTCGAAGGATCAATCACTTTTTTTAGAAGACGCCATCAGATCAGATGCTTATATGCCTATATACTGTACCTAATCTGTAAAATCATGGCTTTTCTCTCTGGACCAGTCTTGCTTCCTTCTTGTGCCTGCATTTTACTTGTTTACTGAAAAATACTGTTGACTGGTACAATGGGCTGGCCCTTGGTCAGCTTTTGGCCAGGGTGCATTCCATGTAAAACCTACGCCGAAGGTACGCCGAGCCCTAAGCCTTAGTAAAGCTTTCGTACGCCAGATATTTTCAGGGAGAGAGAATACACGCCATAAATATTGGATCATATCAAAAGAGACTGCTAATTCACATAAGGAAAGATCGAGGACAACTTCACATTAACGCCAAGGTAGCCAGATTTTTGTATATGCCATTACGCCAAGAACCAATTTTTTTGAAAAATGACGCCGCTACGCCGACAAAGAGTAAAGTCTATGCCGAAGATCTTTGGGCTTAAGTACATGGAATGCACCCTGGGCTTTTGGGACTATTATTCATTGATTTAAGCAGGCTTCCGTTGGCCATGAAATCATCTGCAAAAAGCTCCACTTATGGTACTCAGCATCGGGATCTATCCTGTTCTAGCTTGGTTTTACCTATCCAACCAGAAAGAATTTTGTAGGGTTAACCACAAAGCTCTCTTGACCCTCTTCTATTCCTAATTTACATCTCAATGATCTCTCAAAGGCTGCCCAAAGTTCATGCATGCTGACGATGCAAGTCTGTGCCACCACCAATCCAATGATATGACTCACCTGAATAGGCTATTAACAACGACTTTAGGCATTTGGACACATGGCTGCAAGACAATAAACTTTCCTTGAATGTTGCAAAGCAGAAAACGTAACATTTTCAACAGTACACATCAGAATTTGGAACTGAATATTCGTGAAAATGAGCTTGGAATACAGGATGCCCCAAAAAACATGTGTGCCATTTGAATGGTTACTGCGGAGGAGCCATAAATCTAAATTTCCTGTTTTCAGAATTGTGAATAAGAGAGATTTCAACTTAGAGTTTGGCACCAAATTTGTGTAAATCTGACAAGTGGTTGCTGATTTATTGAGAAAGAAAGTCACAATCATTGGTTGCTTCAAAACCTCTTCAAAGGCTCTTCTGTCAAGAATCTTAAAAACAGAAAATTTGGATTATGGCTGCTCTGCAGAAGCCACTTAAACAGCGCATATATTTTTTGGGACACCCTGTAGTTCAAAAAATTAAATAGTTACCTTGATGCAAATCAACTTCCTTGGACAGTCATTTGATAGCAAACAACTTCATTTTAAATTGGACATATTTTATTATTTTAAGTATTACGTTATGTTAAAGCCCTATACAGTAAAAACCTGTGTATAAGAACCTACAATTTTGCAAGTCAGCCTGACTAGGTTCTTATGTTTTGGGTATTTAGTGGAAAATGAGGCTGTTCAGGTTCTTAAATTGGTTCTTATTTTATTCAGGTTTTTCAGGAATTTCTTTCCTTTAGAATCAAACTTCAGGCCTATTATTTACTGTCAGTTCACATCACTTGAGTTATGAGGTATTATTCACAACAGCAATTTTTGGAAGAATCATAAGTTTTTATATATTCCAGGATAATATACACATTTCTGATTATTCCACAAACTTCTGGTCTGAATAAGACCCCATGATCTCTACAAATAAGAACCTATTTTGAATTTCAGGCTAATTGGGTTCTTATACTACAACGGGGGTCTAATTGCAAAATGTCAGCCTGTAGGTTCTTAATCCATTAGGTTCTTATACGCGGGTTTTTACTGTAGTCAGGCCAAATGGAAACCAGGATTTATTGGTAAGATAAACAAATTGAAATATTTTCTCAGATATTTGCTGCAGGGGCGGACTGGTTCCGATTTTTGCACCAGCCATGGATGAGTTAAGGGTGTGGCTTAAATGGTGAAGGTGTGGTCATGAGCAAAATTTATCGCCTTCTTCGACCCTAGCAAAGCTAAAACTCACTTTCTTCGATAATGAGGTATATATCTTCTCATGGCATGATTAGATTTTTACGCAGTCTCTACTTTCGTAAAGGAACTTTGACATTGTTCTTTAGTATTGTGGGTCAGACGATCTATAATGTTATCGCTTCTCAAACTGTTGAGCAACCCTTTCCCGATCTTCGCCCAACAGTGGCCAGGGAAGATTAACTGACGGAGTATCAAAATGGGGGTCTGGGGGCAAAGTCTGTAGGAAAAGTTCTGAGGACACACCCTCTACTTTGGCCTAGCACGCTTCTCCCAATACCATGTTTACCTGTGCTAAAATTGAATTGTTGACCATTTGCAGCATAGTTTTATGAATTAGCATCCACAGGGAAATTTTTTGAGTAAACATCTGCTCTTTGGCTTAAAATAAAATGCCTGTCGAAATCCCATTTCTACCAAAGCAAAATTTGAAACTTTGAAATCGTCAAAATTATTTTAGCAGTGTTGTATCAGTCAAAATTCCTAGAAGTTTTTGCGCAAAAGCTTTTACTTTGTCACAATCCAATTTTTGAGTGCCCCCAAAGTGGAGACAAAGTTTTCCGGAAAATTTTTGAAACTGGCAGCCTTTATTTTGGCTTAGAATGACTCTCCCAGTCATTATCTAGCATTTGTCAGAGTCTTAAACTGCACCTCTACTCAACTATTTTCTTTGAAGGAATCTCGAGAACCATCTTTTGACAGAAGTGGAGGGGGGCTTTACGATTTCTGCAACGGTGCTCCCTTCTTCGCAATCCGTATCTTCACTCGCGACTGTATTCATTTGTTTGAACAATAAGTTCACTAACACTGAAAGATTCACATGTGAAGTGAGATGTCCATTATTCAAAAATGCAGACCTACTAAAGAAGTCCCCAATTTCACAAAAGGGGCCCTTTTCCAACAAAAAGGGGCCCTTTTGCAAGATTTTGAAGGGGCCCCGGCCACGGGCCGGTGGGCCAGTCTGCCACTGAAGTGTGCTACCACTAAGCCATCCCTGCTTAATCAATTGATTGTGTTTACCCTGTATGCTTTTTTCAACTATTAATACTGTACATTTTGACTACTTCTTTTCTTCTCTATGGCAGGAACCTGTCACAATTGTGGACCTTGGCTCAAATGATCAACTCTATGAGCATGACTCACAAGTAGACTCAGAAAATGGAAAGTCATCACCAAATGAGACAGATTTTGTTGCAAGCATGAAAGAGAAAATGATGGAGGAACTGGGTGGAAGGGTAAGATCTTCTGTGTTTAGTTACTGTTGTAAGATTTCATACATATGATTTACAGTATGTGCCACAAGACCAAGTAAATCCTGGTTATGTGTATATCACGTTCTTGAGAGACATGAAGTGAGCTTGGAGGATGTTCTTGCAAGGAGATCTTCGTGATTTGATATAGGGTTCTAGGTCTTTTTCCAACAATTTCACAACCAAAGATTCTTCATAGTCCAATTTAGAGCTAAGAATACAACAAAGATTGCAAAAGAATGCAGTGCATCTGTCAATCAGCTCTTAAAAATAGGATTTGGTTCATTCCAATACTCTTAGCACCACAATTTTTTAATGCAACTATTCTGATGCATGGTATTAGAATTTTGATGTTATGTACCAGGTGTCCCATAAAAGATAGCCTGTTAACCAGACCTAGTTTCAAAGGAAATAGTGGTCTGTTCAATACCGCCATAAAGCTTGTTCAGAGCCTCTATTTCAAGAGGGCTGTTTTCCAAGTTTTGTGGAAAATGTATGCGCATAATCATCTCGTTGCTCAAAATATTATCATAAAAACAAAGAGCGAACTAGTTATAGTGCAGCAATGGAGACAGCTTAATCAATTGCATGATTAGCCCTTAGGTCAGAGATTAAATTTCTATGCAAGGCGGAACAAGGAGTGATCAGGGCGCATTCAAATTGCAATATTCTTTTTGAGAAAAATTTCAAAGAGCTTCCTGGGTAAATCGTTTCTTTACAAATAATCAACAAATTATTCTGAGGAATTCTCAAACGAGGTTTGAACAAGCTTTATGGCGGTATTGAACAGACCACTTCCTTTGAAATTGGGTCTGGCTAACAGGCTGCATAAAAGAGTACTCCTGTTTGAAAAATCATCAAACATTGATTATCAAACCTTTGATGCAACCTACTTAAGTCAAACCTACTTAAGGTGTTGAATAGGCTGTCAGTGGAGTGCAAATAAGGCATTATTTCCTGAATATTTTAAAACATTCAATATTTTGATGGCTTTATTGTATTTTAGTGAGATACTTTGCTAGGTTAATCTTATTACCAATTTCTTGTAATTTGATTTTTTAGTTGTTGTAATTATTTTTTTAGCTGTCCCTTGAAAATTAGCTTTGCTGGGGGGTAACAACCCTTCTTTAGATAGTTTGTACGAAACTGAAATTGAATCAACTTACTTCATTAGTCACCCCCTAAAAAGTCATACCAGTAGAATTTATCACCAATTCTTTTCATCTTCAGGTCTGGGCTGCAGGAAAACAATCAGCCAGGAAATTCTACGACTTGTATGCAAACATTGATTTTCTCAGGCCATACTTTGACGTTGAGCCACGAGATGTTGTTAAAAGGTAAGATATCTATTGTACAATGAAATGTCTGGTTTTTGAATATAGCTTTTTGAAGGTAGCCATTTACCAGATTTAAAAACGCACTCCTCAGCAAACACAAGATATCAGTAAACGGCGTTGTTTGCAATTAAAACGAACATGCATGATACAATTATCTCCAATTTAGCTAAAGCTTAAACCAGCCACGAACAAAATGAACATTTTTCACAAAAATGGACCAGAGTATTCCTTTTTTTATTCATACAAAAATATTACAATAAATCTTACATTCCACTTTCTTTTCTAATTACTATACGACACCACGGGGACAATACCATGGGAAGCGAAAGATAATGACTACCCCATGGCCAATATGAATAGACACGCAACGTTAAACTAAATACAACTACACTACGAACGATTTAAAAACTACTAGATACTATACTAGATTCCGTCCCACATCAGATTTCAGGTCAGGGTTGCGATCAATGCGAACGCAACTCATTCTAGTTATTTAAAGTAAATAAAATGCCTGTCATCTGATGTGAAACGGAATTTGAAAAGAAAAAGAAACATTTACGTTAAGAGACTTGGTGGCTGCTTTGTGCATAACTGAAGTTTGAAAGATTCTAGTCTAGATCCTAGTATTTCTGATAAAGCCTATCAATTCGCTGCGTGTAGTCGACATTAGACACATGAATGAATGAATGAATGAATGAATGAATGAATGAATGAATGAATGAATGAATGAATGAATGAATGAATGAGGACTCTCAAACTCAATTCAAGTAGTGACGTGCAATGAACGCCCAAGACTCGCCAACAACCGACTGACAGACGAAACAAAAATATGCTACTTCCTCAATGATTCATGAAAATGGTAAGAGATACGAGTCAAATTTGGTTCAAATATTTTCTTCCGCATCTTGCGATTGAGAAGCGTGATCGACAAAAGGGAAACGATTTTTCTGAGAGCTGTCGTAATCTGCTTCTTGATCAGGATGACAAAATGAATCTTTGCATGCATTTATCACAGGGAAACCAGATTAAACGTTAATTTTTGTAATCTGTGTTCATTGGTGATCTATTTCATTTTTATTAATTTTATTATTTGGTAATTTATTTTATTGTTATTCATTTTCCGTGACTTCTATTGTGCTGGGCAGCGAACTTCCACTGGGAAGGAGCGATAGGGAAAGTAGAATAAATTACCAAATAATGAAATTAATAAAAATAGAATAGATTACCAATAAATAAATATTGCAAAATTAATATTTAATCTGATTTCCCTGTGAATTTGCACTGGAATTTTCAACCTGCAAATAGTTTTCAGAAATTGCTGACTCAGCTTTTTTTGGTAACTCTTATTTTTGGCTACACACATCCAATTTTTACTTGCAAAATGTCATTCGATTCATCTCAACGAGCTCTATAAGATAGTGCTAATTGTATATGTGTATACTGTTCTGATTTCGTTTCACAGATGGAACAAATTTCCTTTGTTCCATGTATGTTCATTCACTAAGGAAATTTGTTCCATCTGTGAAACGAAATCAAAACGGTATACACAGATACAATTAGCGCTATCTTAAAGAGCTCGTTGAGATGAATCGAATGACATTTTGCAAGTAAAAATTGGATGTATGTAACCGAAAATAAAAATCACGAAAAAAAGCTGAGTCAGCAATTTTTGAAAACTTTAAGGGCTCGTAGATCAGAAATTATAAGAGCTGGAACATATGTTTCTAATACAAAATATTTCATCAGATTGATCTCTTTGGGGCTAAACAATTCAAATTCAATTATCACAAATCTTTTCGCAAAAGACTATTGTGACGTCATCAAAACTAGGCCCCGGTTTTTGAAAAAAACTGCGCCCCCTAGAGGTGTGAACTTTTTATATTCGTGTTCAGCACCCCAAAATGCATCAGAATCCACTGTTTTATTTTAGATTAGAGATGTGTATTACAGAACTCCGTTTTTAAGAACCTTTTGATGTTATAGATAAAGGCCTACAGTGTCAATCCATATTTTCTACTTACTGTAGGTCAAATTTGATTTTTAAACAATCCGAAATTGTACCGGGTGTCCCAAAAAAGTACTCTCGTTTGAAAAATCACCAAAATTTTATTACACGACCAATCTTCAATTTTCTTTTTTTGTCAAGTAGGTCAAGGACCAAATTATTTTCCTATACATAGCTAATTTTGTAATTGGTTTAAGAATTAGCAAATTTAGCTATTTTAGGGCTACCTGGCTTTGGATCATACTGCAAAAAAGCATTGATGATTGCCAGATCAAATTTTTGTGCTGTAAAGGTTCTAGTTTGGTCATGACTGACAGGAAGAAATTCGCACTATCATGGGAGACTTCAATGCTTATAAAAAATCTGAATATGTTGACTCTTAGGCAAGACTGAGTATTTTGCTTTCAAATTATAGCTCAAAACAAGGATTTTCAACATGTAATTTCTCCACCTGATCGTATCAAAAGCAAGCATTTTATCACCAATAAATATTTTTGGGTCCTTGACAAAACAAGTCAAAAAGAAACTTCTATCAAAGGCTCGATAATTGATTTTCGTGATTTTTTAAACAGGGGTACTTTTTTGGGACATTCGGTAGAATGACAGTCAAGGAATAGCGCCTTGATTATTGATATTCATTTTGACAGGCTTGCACAATCTTTAATACCAAGGAAGCCTGGGAAACCGCAAGTAAGCATGCAGACATTTATCATTGAAGTCCGTTGCAAAAGTCTTGAGACCCAAAGTAGAGTTCATGGTAATAGCAAAAGCCTCTGGCACAACTTTCGTCAAATCGGCACTTAAATCATTTTCAGTTAACTGCCTTACCATTTAGACAAGGATGTGAATGTATTGCCCTCATAGTCAATTTCGCATGCCTTCATATTCAAGAATATTCTGAAATGACGTGTTTTACTTTTCCAGATCGACATGCATTTAAGGACACGGGTAGAAATATTTCTATCCCTGTTTTTGCTTATTTGGAAAAGGGAAAACAAGAGATGAAGTGGACTTGAAGCGCCATGTATTTGATATTCAAGACTTTCCAAACGAAGTTTAGGTAGATTTTAAACATTCGAATGTTTACTTGTTTGGACCAGTTTAGATTTTTTTGATCGTCCACGGAGTTAAGTGTTAACACATTTAAGAGGGAACTTTCCATTAATGCTCAGTCAGATGTTCATTCTGTTGCTTGAAGCGCATACAAATGAGAATGTTTACTCTGATACATGGCGCTCCATACCCAAGCAGCTCAACATTATTCGCAATAAACCTGTGTCTGATATTTTTCAGGAAATGTTTGGTCGGCTAGAATGGCTGCATATTTGCATACCAATATGTTCATTCTGCTGCTTGAAGCGTACGAATAAAAATGTTTACCCTGATACATGCATAGTGCTCCATGCCCAAACAGCTCAACATTGTTCACTGTGAACGTTGAAACTCTTAGTAATGTTCAGTGAATGTTCGATCTGCTAGAATGACTCTGTATCTGTACACCAATAAACGTTGTTCACTGTGAACTTTGAAATGCTTGATAATGTTTGATAAATGTTCATTCTGCCAGATCATCTTTACTTATGGCATGCTATTCAACATCGATTATTGTTAAGTAAAAATGTTTTCATATGTTCAATTCAATTTTCGACTCATTTAAACGATAGCTTTAAACTTGGCGTACTTTTTATTCAGACAGTCCCTGGTGAACTCTATGGTCCAGTTATGATTCTCTTCACTCTTGTTGCGCTGCTTCTATTTTCAATGAAGGTCTCCCAGCACACCGTGGTAAGAAACTTAATTGTGTTGATAACCTTAACCATGGCTTCAAGAAACGTGGTAATTTTTTTCCTGCAGCAGCTCTGTTTCACCTTGTGTCCCTGTACCCTTGAATGTTGTTGTCGTTGCACCTGGGCACGTTAACAGCGCACAGGGAGGAAGAGACCAAGCCTTCTGTAGGAAACAACAACTCGCATTTGTTGAAGCCAATACCAACGTATTCTCATCGGATCTGTCCCCCTTCCTTCCAGACCACTAAGATATAGAGAGCGGGAAGGGGGCTTCGCTGTCTGGAAGGAAAGTAGGATCATGGTGCGAACCGTCGCTGAGGGAGGAGTGGTGGATCGATTTTATTACTGTGCACTGCTTGTTGCTCACAAAGAAGGCTGAAATGAGCTCGGATTTTTCCTATATACTGACCTATTCCCTAGGGGCTACGAAACTGCTCTCCCCAGGCCTCTCAAGCAGTCTCGGGTGTGTAGATTATTAGAGTCTTGGAATTTCGTGAGACTTCTCCGGTGAGAATAGCTACAATAAAACTAAGCTAGAAGAAATTATTTCATACTTCATGGTATCAGACGTTTCATACCCTGAACCAGTCTCCAGCATCTTCTTAACTGTCATTTACATTTGTACAGTTTTATGTTCCGTCCTTTATGATTGCATGAGTGGTTCTTTCTTTTAGACTTTACACCTCACGGAAGGCAAAGAAAGTGTGGCTTAGCCTGTTGAGGCTGCACGCAGGCCAGGGGTGGAAACAATGTTTTAATTTCTGGGACCAAAGCCAATCTGACAATCATTTCTCCGAGAGCTGCTCCAAAACAGTTTTTGACAGATCACGACGTGTAATGAATTGGATAGAATTTGAAGTTTCATTATTCGTCTTCAATCACAGTCATAAATGATACTGGTTGGGCAAATTTTATTGATTTTTCGGCTGACCTCTTCCAGATGAATGCTATCAATAAAAAGAACCTTTAGAATTTTGACCTAAAATTAACTTTCCATTTTTTCGCTTTTCTGTCTTTATCCCTGTTCGTTTCTTCTTTTTGTTCTTTCTTCAAACCTAAAAAAAATTCTGGGACCATTAGTGCCGTGGTCCGCTATTTTTTCCACCCCTGACGCAGGCTAAGTGTGGCCCAGCTCTTTTTAAGTTCAGAGAACCGAACTTTAAAAAGCATAATATTTTGTTGTTTTTGCTCTGTGAAGTCAGTCCAGCATTCTACATTATTTCATGGTCTAATTCTCAAAATGTGCTGTCATAATCTTGTTCACTGAGGTCCTAAAGTTGTCGTTATTTTATCGATGAAACTAAAGATATAGAGCGTCTTACTTCACTTTTAGATAAAATTACACGAATCAACAACATACCTTTCAGCTATTGTACAAAAGAATCTGAATCGAGCGATGGTTTTATTCATTTTCAATTCAAGTTGCATCAGAGCTTTACAGTTGTGCACATTCGAAAATTTTGCAAAATGTATGAAAATTTCGTTCGTTTCAGACCATGAGTGGTAGGACACAATTGGTTTGGATTGGAATAAATTAGGTTCTTTGCCTACCTCGAAATGCCATAAACATCCTTTCCTTGACTTTGGCAGCCTTTCTCGGCCATATTTTATTGTTTTGACGTCTTGGGTTCTCTGCTATTATTGTGCTGCATGTTTTTAGGCCAATAACCTTGGAAATGACCACCTTAACTCTCCTGCGCATTATTGTCCTACGCAGTGGTTTGATGGAGACCACTGCGTAGGACAATAATGCGCAGGAGAGTTAAGGTGGTCATTTCCAAGGTTATTGGCCTAAAAACATGCAGCACAATAATAGCAGAGAACCCAAGACGTCAAAACAATAAAATATGGCTGAGAAAGGCTGCCAAAGTCAAGGAAAGGATGTTTATGGCATTTCGAGGTAGGCAAAGAACCTAATTTATTCCAATCCAAACCAATTGTGTCCTACCACTCATGTTCAGACTCGTTCGTAGAAAAGCTACTAGTTCTATATTCGTCTAGTTTTTATTTAAAAGTGAATTCTCCCACGAAAATATCCAGCAGAGAGACACTTCCATGCAGCAAGGGCAGATTTTTTAATACAATAGCAACAGTTGCGTTTGATTGACACCTCAATTTAAGCGATTAGCGACTACAGACAAAGGAAATTTTCTCAACCAGTAAGTCAAAGCAAACAAAGCCGCTAAAGTTTCCCCGAAACTAATTGAGCAAACTCTCGCCTTGTGCAAGCGAAAGGTGGTTTTTAAGAGAAGTTACATGCTGATAACGAAAGAAGAAGTTTAATCCAAAGTTCGGTCTGGCGGATTTTATTTATTTTATTCAGTAGCTGTTTTGTAATTGTTCCATTTAAGCCCTAAATACACCAGAATTACATTGCCTTCTGCTCGGCTTCTGAATCAAATGAACAAAATCCCCCATGCAGATATTTAGATTTGCTCTTCTTCTTTCGCTATAAGCACATAACTTCTCTTAAAAACCACCTTCCGCTTGCACAAGGCGAGAGTTTGCCTTACTAGTTTCGGGGAAACTTTAGCGGCTTTGTTTGTTTTGTGTTACTGGTTTAGAGAATTTCGTTTTTCTGCAGTCGCTAATCGCTTTGAGTTGAAGTGTCAATCAAGCGCAACTTTTGCTATTGTATTACAAAATCTACCCTCTCGTTCTTCCATGCGGATACTCTTTTTGTGTGCATATTTCGTTGATTTTCTCTGCTATAAGATTTACCCCTTACTATTCTGATATAAAAAGTTCATAATTTTTTCTGATGTTTTCGTGGATTTAGGTGCTTTTGTCAAGTCGTTAGTTATCTTTCTTTATACCATCTTTCAGCAAGAAGGAACTCTAATGGGAACAGCTCTTGGTGTCTGCTTCGGATATTGGCTCGGGGGCTCATCATTCTATTATTTCATGGCCTATTTATGTAATACACACATCACACTGCTGCAAATTCTCACTCTCACGGTAAGCTTTTCAAATACGTCACCAATAGCGTACAGTAAAAACATGCAAATAGAAACCATCACTTTCTAGCCCAGCTTAGGGAAGGTTTTTAACTAATTGAGTTTCATGTTTTTAGAGCAATGCAACGAGGGTCATTGTTATGTAAAACCACATAAGTGGTATGATGTATGCTGCTAGCTCTTTCAGACGTCTTACTTTTCAGTTTTATTGCAATTTTACAATGTTGAAAGTAGGGCTCAAAGAAACCAGGTAGCGTGGCAGCGGCGCTACTAGGAAGGTAGCTGAAATGCTTAAATTTGCCAGGAAGGAAGAATGGAAAAAAGGAAAAGAAACGGAAGGAAAGGAAAGGGAAAAGAAGGGTTAGAAATGAAACGAAAGAAAGGGAAAGAAGAAAGCGGAAAAGGGATAGAATTGGGCGGCATATAAGGAAGAAGAAGAAAGTGCCTAAGAAGAAACGCAGGTGCTTAGCTTGCTATCAACATGGTTAAATGCTTGCCCGACCTAATTTCAAACATTTCCCCGTACGGCAGGTTTCAGATTTATCTTGACACTTGACGAAAACGAGGTTTCCAGTTGAAAGACACAATGACGAGTCTGGTGCTTGGTGAAAAAGAACAAAGTTACCGAGTACCGTAGCAGTGCGAGCAAATTCGCCTCGTTTTCAGAGTTTCGCAAATGAAAACGAGAATCTCTCTAAAGTCTGCCAAACCTTCCGCGCAGGCCTTCCAAACCTGCCAAACCTGCCGTTTTCGGAATTTGGGAGTCAATCAAACACAAATTCTGAGTCTACCAAATCTACTGTATTCAATCAAACACAACCTTAGCTGTTGCAAAAATACTTCCGTCCTTCAGCTATCCAGCAGAATTGGAGTGGCTCAAATTCATCCATAGCTTCTACAAGTTTTATTTTAAACTCCTGAACTTTTTGGTGCAAGCGGCACGTTTTGTGCGTTTTTGGTTTTTCTGAGTAAAGTTTTCAGAAATTGGGATAGGCTTTTATCTTTGAACGTGCATTCTTCTCGCTATTGTTTAATAAAGTGTTATTTCAATGTTTCAGGGATATGCATTATTTGGTCATTGTATCACAATATTTCTCACAACTATCACACATCATAATTCACATCTTGAGTTTTATACGCTTCTTCTCATCCTTGGTGGCCTCTCTTCTCTTAAAATGGTATGTCCCCCAAATTTTTTCGTCTAGTTCTTCAGTTTAGTTTGTTTCATTTCATGTTATATTATTTAGGCACGGTAGCCCCTTCAGTTCATAAAAACTGCTTTTCAGAGGGTCGTGGCAGAAATTATATCTTTACTAATCATAATGGATGAATGTGGTTCAAGATATACACAGAGTGCTCAAGTTGTCACAAGAACAACGAGCGTAATACATGTAATCAAGAAACCAAATGTGCCCTCCCGCTCCCGGTTATCACCATACTGGCTGCATGGCAACTCGTGAACTTGGACACATGATGTACGGTCGTGCCCAAGTTCACGAGTTGCCATACAGCCAGTATGGTGATAACCGGGAGGGCACATTTGGTTTCTTGATTACATATATCTTTATTAATTAAAAAAAACTTGATACTAAATTTGGTTACTAAAAATTATATACTATGGAGGAGGCGGACGCAAAGAAACAGACAAATTTTTGGCACACTGAGGCCTTTCGAACCTACGTTCTCATCAGAGTGTAGTAAAAGTCGTAAAATCGTAAAAGTCACACTCTGATGAGAACGTAGGTTCGAAAGGCCTCAGTGTGCCAAAATTTGTCTGTTTCTTTGCGTCCGCCTCCTCCATAGTATATAATTTTTATTAATTCAATTCAATTCAATTCAATTCAAACTTTATTCATAAGAAATACATGATACATAATACAATGTACTGTAAAACTTATACGACTCAGAAAAAGCAAAGCTTATCTAGTCTGAGCCGCTTTGAGAACAAAAACAAGCGAAATATATACAAAACGTAACGAGAAGAATAGTAGTAGCAAACTGGTAAAAGTATAATGGTTAATATTATAAAGCGTTAAAGGTTAAGTCATTTTGTATTCGATTTAATTTGTTGTTGTTTTTTTTTTTTTCGTTTCTTTAATTTATTGGTATTGAAGGAGTCTAAGATTTTTTATTTCGTTAGAAAATGATTTTACGTTATTGATATGTTTTATTTTATCTGGGAGGTTATTCCAGAGTCTTGCACCTTTGTTTTTAAGCGTTTGGTCACCCCAATGTTTGCGTGTTCTGCATAGTTTATAGTCTTTTCTTTGTCTTGTTTCGTATTTATGTTTACCCTCATTAGTTTCAAAATAGCTATGAAATGCAGCTGGAAGTTTTTCTGGGTTATGGTTCACTTTATGCATGAAGTTAAGAATTTTTGCTTCATAGAGATCTTTTACTTTTAAAATTCCATACGATTTATGCAGAATGTTTGTAGAGTATCTATAGTCTTTGAACTGCAAGATTTTAAGCATTCTATTTTGCAGCACTTGGAGTCGCTTTAAATGACATTCTTTAGCCACTCCATAAACTTCTAAGGCGTAGCTTATTTTTGATTGCACTAAGCTGAGAAATAGAGCCTTCAAACATTCAGCTGGGACCAAGTGTCGCAGTTTAGCGAACATAGAGCAATATTTAACTAAGCTGCTAGCAAGTATGTCTATATGGTCATTCCAGTTTAAGTTGCAATCTATTTGCAGTCCAAGATATTTTAGACTGTTGACTTCTTTAAGTTTGGATCCCATTTCGATTGCAAAATCGTTGTCGATGGTTTTATTTCGATTTGGTTTAAAAAGGCAATGATTTGTTTTACTGGTGTTGATAAGCAGTTTGTTTGCTTTGAACCACTCATCTAATTTGGCTAGTTCGCTGTTGATTACTCTAGCTAAGTCGTTAATATTGTTGCTAAAGCAAAATATGTTTGTGTCATCAGCAAAGAGTCTTGGTTTAACATCATTCATAGCGTTTGCCATGTCATTTACGAATATTGTGAAAAGAATTGGGCCTAGGACTGACCCTTGTGGTACTCCTGTTTCAATGGTTTCTAAGGCAGATTGTGTCTTATTGCAGCACGTGTATTGTTTACGTTTACTGAGATAGCTGGAAAACCAGTTTCCAACGATCCCTCTAAATCCATAATGATGGAGTTTGTGAAGAAGAATCTCATGGTCAATAGTATCAAATGCTTTTGATAGGTCGAGAAATACACCAAGTGCACAGTTATCTTGATCTAATTTGCTGTAGATTTTATCGGTAATTTCTAAGAGAGCATGCACTGTTGAGTGGTTTTCTCTGAATCCGAATTGGAGTTCATACAATAGTTTGTGTTTTTTGATGAAAGTCATCATACGTTTGACAACCAGACGTTCAAATATTTTTTCAAAGCAAGATAGGAGGGAGATTGGTCTGTAGTTTTCTGCGAGGTATCTTTCACCCTTCTTGAAAACAGGAATTACTTTTGCGACTTTCCAAATATCTGGAAATATTCCAGAATTTATGGAAAGGTTGTAGATGTGAGAGAGTGGGCTAACTAGGAGTTCAAAGGTAGATTTTATAATCGATGGCTTAATACCATCATGTCCTGGAGATTTGTTGCCTTTTAGAAGTTTTATTTCAGTAACGATTTCATGTTCTTTTATTGGCTGGAAAAAGAAAGATTTTTCGACAGGATTTTTCAAGTAGCTGTTAAAGTTCGTTGAACAATTTTTTTATCTTTGCAGCAGTTTTTTTGCCTACTGTACAAAAGTGCTTGTTTAGTGCGTTTGCAATGTCGGTATCATCAAAATACGATTGATCATCATCGGTGGTAATTCTCTTAATGAGATTGTTAGATTTTCCTTTTTTAGGATTAACTATGTTTCCCATCACAGTCCACATTTTAGATACCCGGTTGATTTTGTCATCAAAAAGTTCCTTAAAGTAGTTAGATTTTGCTTGACGCAAACATGAATTTAGTATGTTGCGGTAGGTCCTGTGGGTCATTTTTGAGAGCAGTGTTTTCTTATTCTTAAAGTTTGCAAATATCTTATTTTTCTTTACAATGCACCTTTTTAAATTGGTAGTTACCCATGGTTTATCTTTTATGCGAGAGTTTGAGATGACCTTAACTGGGAAAGCTTTATTGTAGGAATTTGATAAAATTCGCTGGAAAGCATTCGTGCATTTGTTAACATCGTTGCTATTGTGAATTTCATCCCAGTTTGCTTCTTTTATCAATGAGGCAAATGCATTGGTATTTTTTGTTCCAAAAATTCTGACCTTAAATCTTTCAACTTGTTTCATGGTTTTCTGCTTTTGAAAAATAAAGAGCACCGAAGCAAAATGATCAGAGATATCAGAATAGAGGTTACCTGAAATTATCTTCTCACTTGGATTTTTTTCTTTCATAAAAATATGGTCGATGAGTGTCGCTAATTACATGTAGTCAAGAAACCCAATGTGCCCTCCCGGTTATCACCATGCTGGCTGCATGACAACTCGTGAACTTGGGCACACGATGTACGGATCACGATGTATTAATTATAAATCTACAATATAAAGTAATACCTGGTGCGCCAAAATAAACTATGCACGTTTGGCAGGCCACAATAAATCGTACACTCGACCGATTTCGAAGTTTTATGACTTAATCGTTAGCAGAAAGCTTGAATTAGATACTGGGATTTTTTGCAATTTTTGTCATTTTCAATTTTTATAACAAGAAACGAGTTTCCTAAAATTTTAGTTTTCGAAAACACTGAAAACGATCAAAAAAACATCTGTCAAGTTTTCTAAAGAATCGACAAAGAGAGAACTTGTTCGTGGTGATTTGCGATTTAGAAATCAGCCAATTGTTATCTGCTGTACGAGAGTTCGTACTAAACCCCCAAATCCCCCCGAAAACGTTTTCTCTTTGTTCATTCATATTGAATCTTTTAAAATTTGATCGACGTTTTTCGATCGTTTTCAATATTTTCGAAAAAGAACATGTTAAGAACCTCGCTTCTAGCTCTAAGAACTGAAAACGGAAAAATTTGCGGAAAGTCCTAGAATCTAATTCAGGCTTTCTGCTAAAGATTAAGTTATAAATCTTCAAAATCGGTCCAGTTTACGATTTATTGTGGCCTGCCAAACGTGCATAGTTTATTTTGGCGCACCCGGTAGGACTTAAAAAGAAATTTTGCATCACAGTAAATTCGGCAAAGAGATGGTATCATTGCTTATCTGAAAGGAAGGGAAACCGATTACCATACCATTAGTTCCTACAAGATAACACCACTGCCGTGCTCTAGTGCCTTTGATTTCATGTATTTGAGAAGGGTTAGCTTTCAACGAACGCTGTATTACAAGGAGCCCTCCAGTATGCTTTGAACTAAAATTAACCACTTTGTAAAGATCAAATGATACTGTTTAGAATATGCTTTGAACTGAAGTTAATCACCATCTAAAAATTCAAATCATTCTGTTTAGAATGTGTTTTAAACTAAAATTAACCACCATCGAAAAGATCAAGTCATACTGTTAAAAAAACTTATTTACAATGCTGAATATAGTACAATAAAACGAAGAAGTTTTTATTTTGTATGTTTTTATTTAGTTATTTATTTAGGTTATCATTGCCTTTTCTTTTTCAAATTATTTAGGAAGGATGCCTGTTTTGTCTCTATTCCACAATTTTCCTCCTCTGTCAGAAAAAACATTTTTGCCTATTTATTACTTGACTTTTTCTTGGGCAGTTTCGAATCTGCAGCAGTATTGTGCAGGTCCTACCAGGAGCATTGTCATACTGAGAAGCTGAAATAAGTCATATTTACATTTTAAATTTTACATGCAAGGTATACATTTCTGTCATTCCACCCTTAACTAGCTGAAAAGGGTGGCAGTTATTTTGATATTTCTTTGTTTCTTTCAACTTTAAGTCGTAGCTGCATTGAGGGTGTGTTAACTGAAAAGTCTGGGTTTGTCAAAATCCTTCATTTTGTACAGGGTGTCCCAAAACAATTGTTCGATGTTTTATTAAATATGAAAATAGCAATTTGAAGGTGTTGTGGCGCAGTGGTGTAATCCTCTGACTTTGCAGCCAGAATTGTCAGGCGGACAGGGCTCGATACCATGTAGAGCCTCATCACTTCAGCGTCATGACAAGGGGTCGCGGACTCGATTAGCGCTTAGTTACTTCTGTGATCCCAGCGCTTGGCGCTAAAAACCGCAACTTCACCTTTACCTTCAATGAAATTAACGGACTACATGATAAGATAACCCTGCCCCTAAGAATTATTTTAGACACTAGAGGTTTGCAAATCCGCTAAAAAGTCGTTAAGTTACAAGCCCTTAAATGTCCTGTTTATGCGAAAGCTGCAACTAGAGACCCCTAAATGAAGTGTTCTGCATGAAAGCTCCAAAATCGAGGTAAAAAGATTATCCAATGTCATACCTCTAGTGAATATCAGAACGAGCCAAACAGGACTTTAAAAGGTACCCAATTCTTGTAACCATAGTCAAAATTTGGTTCAGAACTTGAAAAGTCAACGACATTCATCAAACCATCCATGCGCTTGAATTTGTGTTCGATAAAGTTAAATTATTGAAAATCGTTTCCAAATCTGATTTGGTTTGGCCTGAAGTAAGCGACAAACAAAACAAATGATTGTCCCGTGCTATATGAACTCTAACTGCTATCGAAGGACCTCTGGTTGCACCTTTTAACACCATTCTGAACTTTGAAAGATTGCAACTCCATGAATATTCAGCGGATTCATCAAAGCATGATCAAAGCATCCATGAAAGCAAATACCAAATTCATCAAATCGTCTATGCGCTGGAATTTGTGTTTGGTAAAGTTAAATTATTGAAAGCCATTCAAAATCTCAGTGACGCATTTACCCATGGGCCCACTGGGCCCGGGCCCAGGGGCCCCCTAGAATTCTTAAATCTAGGGGGCCCCGAGCCAAATTTGAAAAAGCCTATGAAGTGCTGTTGATTTCACTCTTGTGTTTGAAATGATTGTTAAAAAAGCCTCTCGAAAAGTTCATCGATAAAAGAAGGAATCTAGTTGATACCGAAGCTGAAGTCCATAAAGAGAAAGAAATAGAAGAGGCGACAACCCTATGAAACACAAAAGCCTATTTTGGATGATCTATTAGAGCAAATTGTGAAAGGAGATGAAGCTGCAACTTCCCAAAGGCAATTACCGCACTTAGATTGTTGCTCAATGCAATGACCGCACTTTGCCATGCAGAGTTTCCTCCAGTGAAAGAAGTTTCTCCACGCTGAAAGGGTCCAGACTCATGTGTCAACTAAGGTCCACAATGTCACAAGAGCTTGTTGTTGCCTTTTGCCTAATGAATGGCAGCAAATTTTGATGTCCCGAGGCACGAAGGGGGGGGGGATTGCCCCCACTTTTGTCCAAAGTTGGGTATAGGTTGGATAACCGTCACAAAATATCAGATTTTCCTTGTCGCTAATGGCAAGCATGATATTAGGAGATGCATTCTAAGCCAAAGTAAAGGGCGTAGCCCCAAAAATTTTCCGGGGGCTTCGCCCCCAGGCCCCTCCTTTCGTTCCCCTCATTTAATTTACCCTGGCCACGCCACTGTCGTGAGGTTTTTAGACCCCAAGAATATCATTCGAAATGTTGCAGCATTGAAGGCAAGACGATAATCATGAAAAACCATTGGACAAAGGGGAGTTTTCTTGGGATTGTACCGACATGTATATATTTGTACAAGTTTACTCATTTCTTCGAATTTTCCCCTTTCAAAATGTTTAGTTAATATTAACTTGTTTGGCTACGGCTGAATCTGGTGGCCTTACCCATACATGGCATATAAGGGGCCCCAACCAGTTTTGGGCCCAGGGCCCCAACAGACTTAAATGCGGCCCTGGTTTGCAATTCCATTACCGCCTCGGCTTAAGCATTTCTTTGTTCTGATTTTGTTCTGAGGAGTATATTATTGTCTCGTGCTGCTATACAGCCTCTTGTACATAATGCTTGTCCGTAGAATCTACTTCATATACCCTCTATCTCTGAAGGAAACTTTCAAATTATCCGCTTTTCTTAGTATATATCACCCCCTTTTCCATATATTCACTGACATCCTTGAAGAGGTGATTTTGTGATACATTCCAAATTTAACACTAATGCTGAGCACCCTGACATTAGTTAGTAGATAAGATGAGGGAATATGAATAATGATCATGAACTGAACAGTAACTAACGTCATTGCAGTCAGGAACGCCGGGGAGGGGAACGTGGGGGGCGACTGCCCCTCCTGCCCTCTCGAAAATGGTCGAAATTTGTTATTTTACCTATTGTGTTGCCCTTAAATTGTTAGTGATAGATGATTAGTGATGAATTTGGTACCCTATTCCTGGGAATCTCAGACTAGTTCACCAAAATATGACCCCTATTTTTGAATTCTATGTCCCAGATACGATTTGAATCTATGCCCCTTTCTCAGAGAAATAGCGGACAAGCATGAGGTCAAAAAGAATCAAAGTGCAGATGCCGGGTAGACTTCTCTTTGCTTAAATACCAGTTATTAAGAACTATGATGTTATCATTTTTATTCCACGTTTTCAGATTTATCGATGGTATTAAGCCGAACAAAACGAGAGACGTCATCACCACTAAGTGCAGAAATGCTTGAAATAAATGTATTTGAACCAACTGGCAACATGTTTGATGCGCTGAGAGATGGAATTATTCAACCAACATATTCCGCCGTTACATGTGAGTATCAGATTGTTTTATCAATTGAACTGTATATTATTGCCAGAAATCGTTTTTTTTTTTTCCTTGGGAAAATGGAACCTAAAGTTGCCGCAATTAATTATCTTGAATGGATAAATTTGTTAAAGTTGTGGGAATTAAATGTTACGAATTTGGGAAATTTCGTAACGTAAGATATTTTGGTTTGAATCTCAATAGCTTATATTATGTATACAAAAATTTCTTTTGAGTCTATTAAACTCGACAAGGCAAAAAAATGATGTTTAAACTAGGCCTAAGAAACCATAAAATGTTTCATTCTTTTGCAACTTTTCCTAGAACAACACCCATAGTTCTTCAAAACGTGTTGAAAAAAGTACCGCTAAAAATGGCTAATCCCCATACCACCAATATACTAAGATGCCCCCTGCTCGAAGAGAAAACTCACATCCATATCATTCCATTCCATTGCAGTTGGCCAGGATAATGGAAACATAATGCAATTTTAAAGAATAGTTTGTGTGAATTGAAATTTACAAGCCATCGCCATTGGACTGCTATTTGGTTCTTCAGCTGTCGAGGAAAATATGAGCAGCCCGTGTGATTTAAGTGAAGAGATCACTCCTGAAAATCTCTAAACCAGAGGAAGCAGCATGTTCCTTTCAGGGCCTGTTTGCTTATGACAGGATATTTCGCCTGGCCAGAATTGTTTCGCTTATTGAGTGTCAATAATATGGGACGGTTTGTATGCTAAATTGAAGCAAATACTAACTCTTTCGAGCTTCGGTCACAAACTAAAAATGGAGCTACCAGCATCCAAACATTGCATTTCTTCGTCATTTTTTCATAGATTAAACCTTTGTTATTGAGGAGATATTATTCAATAAGTTTGAAGGCAGAAACACCGCAATACGACAAAAAACAACAGCAAATATGATTGAATTTATTTTATACCAATATTTCGTCCTGCCATGCAGGACTTGAAAGTTTAGCGGAATGACTATAACAGTGAGAAATAATTCAATTCAATAGAGCAAAATTTAGACGAATATCATCAGTCTAGGATGGGGTTTTATGTCTTATTTCCAGAATCAGTATTAACATGTGACAACTTTTACCTCATTCTTTTCTTGTATATCTTGTAGTCCCTTTGGCCTCATCATAAGCAATGCTGCCGTTTACTTATCTCAGGGGGACCTAGCCGCTTTTATATCTCATGGGATATACGTACATTTTTGATAAGAAACTAAGAATTCGAGGCAGTACTGAAAGTTTCTTAAAACTATCAGATTTTCAGTACTCAAAGTTTCTTACGAGTTTCTTAGAGATTCCATCTGTGCCCTCGTGAACATTTCAAAACAATGTCTTTTTGAAGCCTTTTCAATATTTTAGACATTACTCAAGTACCTTATGAGTAACATGATACATGAAACAGGTGAAAATAAAGTAAAGACATGTTATGGATTTCCTTTATCAAAATAAATAGTTTCTTAAGTTACATTTTCCCAGTACTGGAGTTTCTTATTTTTTGGCAATCTGAGAGTTGAGTTTCTAATGGGCAGTTTCTTATAAAAAAAGATACTTATCAGTAAATTCATTTGGAAACAAGTGATCAAGATAAAAATTCATATCTCAGTGTATCTTGTTGAACTGTAAAGACTCATTTCCGTGCTTCTTTAAAATAGTTGTTCATGCGTAATGCCAGAGCCTGTCGCCTTGCGAGAGAGTGTTTATGAAGACGAGGTGATCTTTCATTTTGAAGCAAATTGTAATAAATTATGTAATATTGATGTTAGTGTAGATAATCTAGATGATCCTCAACTGTATGTTTTAGATATACCTATGACTTAAAGTGTTGAGCCCTTTAATTTTCGTACACTTATGACTGTGTCAGCCTGCGTGCAGCCTCAGCAATCCTAAAGCTTTAGAATTGTCGAAGCTGCACGCACGCTACTACTATGTGAGAGAGTTTATTCGAGAGGAATGAGTTTTCAGATAACATAAAGTAAACTTCCTAGTAATTTGATAGACACAGCAGAAACTGCGCACGCATGAGTAAAAATTCGTAATTTTTAAACCCCTGGCTCCCTGCAACAGATCCTGAAGGTGTTGTGGCGCAGTGGTGTAATCCTCTGACTTTGCAGCCTGATTTGCAGCCTGAACAGTCAGGTGGACCGGGTTCGATCCCAGGTAGAGCCCCACCACTTGAGCGTCATGACAAGGGGTTGCGAACTCGAGTAGGCCTTCTCTACTTCTGCGATCCCAATGCTTGGCGCTAGAAAATGCAAATTCACCTTCACCGAAATAGTGCAACATTTTAACGGCAAATGACCTCATTTTACTCTCTTTTTGGTCGGTCGATTTTGAGATAAAATTTCACGAATTTCGGATTCCGCTCTTTGAAATCTTTCCATAGACGTTTTTACTCGCCAGAAATGAGAGGTTTGGATCGAGCGTCCAAGTCTGGTAAAGTTTGTGGAGGACAACAAATGTACGACCCCCGTTCTCAGTAGAAACACTAGTTGTGGCAACAAGTTCCTTCGGATTTCAGAACAGTTTTCAGAGAGTTTACCCTGGGTACCAGACTCTCTAACATATAACTCTGTTTTTTATGTTAGAGAGTCTGGTACCCAGGGTACACAGAGTTAATCCATGATAATGTTACTCGAATTGAGTTACAAATGTTTCAGTTCATATGGTACAAGCAAATTTCTAGTTATTTTCATTCATTGTTACCTGATTTTGTTGTGGAAAGTTGCACAGTAAAAGTGCGAGCATGCAAGGCTTTCATTTTGCGAGCTAGCAAATCGAAGTTTGCTGTTCTCTACCCTGGGTACCAGAGCCTTAATAAAAATATGGGACGGAAATAACGAGACCCTCCTGGCACCCAGGGTAGCTGTTTTCAACCGTTCTCAATAGAAACACTGAAAACACAGACAATCCGCTAACAATGTATGAAAATAACGAGAAACATGGCCAAAAGGCGATTAAACTTGCTTATATATAAACTGAAACATTTGCAACTCAATTCAAGTAAAGTTATTATTTATTAACTCTCTGAAAAGTGTCCTGAAATCCGATAGAACTTCTTGCCACAGCAAGCAGTGTTCCTATTAAGAACGGGAGTCGTAATGTTGTTTTCCTCTGCAAACTTTACCAGACTTAGACCCTCGATCCAAGCCTCTTTTCTAGCAAGTAAAAAGGTCTAGTGATGTCTGTGTGACCATGATTTCACGAGCAGTATGAAAAATATGTATGAACATATGGGAGTGTTTTGATATTGATTTGAGCAGCTTTGTGTGAAGCACGCTGACAAACAACCAAGGCCTCTCCAAAATTAGCCTTTTTCGTTGAATTCATTTTCAAAAGTACTGAAACACAGCCAATCAGCTCTTTGTTTTTAAGAAACATATTTTGAGCGATAGTACTATTATTGGAGCCTTTGTGAGTCAGCGTGTTTGACGAATTCAAGCTCTGAAGTCTACAAATTTTTCATTTGCACGAAAATCGATATAGTCTTCGTTCATTCATCCATCCATTCATTCATTATTTTCTTTTAAACGTATAGAGACCCCAAAAACTAAGCCCGGGCATGAGCGATAGGACACTAAGTGTGAGAACGTTTTATTGGTAGCGAGCCACCTTCACCAATTGTTTTTGTGTGTTTTTGCCTAATTTTATTTGGTAGTGAGCCACCTTATCGCTGTTTCGTCATTTTGAAAATTTCGGTAATGAGCCACCTTAAGTGCAGATCCACCTTTACCGTAAAACCTCCATACTTTAGTCCCTTTCCATCGTGCACAACAGTCGCTCTTTCATACTTTTCATATTGATCTAACTTCTTCCTAATTGCATCATGGCGATAATACATATTTGCTGACTTTTGCGTACGGTGGAATTTGCTGACAGTCTTTTCATTTTTCATTTCATTTAATCCATATTTAAAGTTGGTATTTACAATAGTAGCTAAGAACATATTAATTCAAACCAACTATTTACAAAAAAATATACTCTATACAAAAAATTATCGGCATATTTTGCATGTGCATTTATCGCCAGCCCAGTCTTTGATCCTCTTTTTAAAAGCAGAAAGTGTTGGCTCATTTTTAACACTATCATCTAGGGTGTTCCAGAGGAAACTCCCTCTAAAGGACAGTGATTCTTGCCCATAGCCCTGTGTCTTTATTTGTGGCAGTTTGCAAAGATTTTGTATCCTTAGATCATAAGCTACATGCAGTCTTCATCAGTGCGCTGCCAATTTGGGCTTTACAGATGTGTGGCCGTAGATGTAAAGGTCAGATCAAACGATCCAGCATCTCACCCAACATTTCGCCCAACATCATGTTGGCTGAAATGTTGGATCGCTTGAACACCATGTTGGGTCACCCAACATCGTCACTTTCGATGTTGAATGAAATTTGACAGAGATAAAAAATGTTGGGTGAGGACGCCCAACAATTCCTTTGCTCTTAAATGCTGGGTCAATTGTTGTATCGTTTGACCACCTTATCCAGCACTGTTGGCATACGTAGTAGACTACTACCCCGTTTACACGGAGCAAAAATACGGGATCGCTATCCAGATCGCAATCCCGATCCTGATAAAATGTGCCGTGTAAACACTCGATCGCGATCGCAATCCCCTAAAATTCGATCCCACTTCAGAGGTGGATCGCGATCCGGATCGCAATCCCGATCCTGAAAAGTGTACCGTGTAAACGCTTCTCGGGATCGCGATCCCGTTCGAAATCCTTTAAGCATGCGCAGTAGACTCAACCGCCATTTTGTCTGTTTGTTGTTGTAGTGTTTCTAGGCTCCGTAACTATGCGCAATACACATGTGCGAATGGATCTCGATCCTGATCCGTTTTCGTTTGACGCCCGTGTAAACGTAACCTCGAACGCGATCTCGATCCTTGTGGATCACGATCTGGATCGCGATCCCCTATTTTTCTCCTATTTTTCTCCGTGTAAACGGGGTGTACGTGTAGAGGGTGCCAAAGTCATTGTTTATCCTCGTAACACGTTCAATTAGATCATGACAAAAAAGATGATGGAAGAAGAAGGCTTTGATTTCGTAGAAATAAATTGTTAATTTTGTAGAAGAAAGTCGAATGTTGGATCGTTTGACCACTGATGTTGGGACGCCTGCCAATGTTGGGTTGGATGTTGGATGAAGTGTTGGTTGAGATGTTGGGTCGTTTGACCGGAGCTTAAATAATATAAGATAAAAATTTCTTGATCCCCCTCCCCCCCCCCAAACGTGTTAAGCTGCATTCACACTTGACACAACTATGTAGTGAGATGCGGTGCGTGCGGATGAATTGAATTAATTCCATTTTATCGCATTGCCGCTCTGCGTTGTTATCTGGAATGCGCGAAGAACGATACTTCAAGTCTGAAAAATATCAGCTTTTGGGTAGCTTCACTTCAAAAGCACTGACAAAATCTCAAATTGAGGCTAAAATTGAGGCTACAATAGACCATTTCGACAATCGAAAAGGAGACTAGGAGCGGTTTGTTCTGGTAAATGGCTGCCACGGAGCTACGACAAGTGATATATTTCCCTGTGCAAGACTGTTGGCTTTAAATTTATGATTAGAATCTAGGAATAATTGCCTATATAAGGAAGATGATTTCGTTCACAATCCGGTTGAAAATAGACGCGACACATAGCGTCTGGTCTAGTGCTTCGCCAGTTGACACCTGGTTGGAACCAAGCTTTTATCTGCCATCCCTTAGGTTGCTGGGCAATCATTCCCGTTTTCAAAGAATGTTCTTCGACAAGATTTATTAATCGTTCAATTGTTAACCTAGCAGGTATCTAATATTATCAGCTCATAAAAATTCACATCAAATACGTTTAACGAAAATGAACCACAAAGTTTATAGATTACTACATGATAAGATCATAAAGCTGGCTAATAGGATCAGTACTGGGCTAAAGTAAAGCATTATTCTCCCGGAAGACCCTAGCATTGCTTGAAGAGAAAATAATTCCAGAAGAAGCAAAATTGGTAAGTGATGATATTCCAGATATAACTCCCCCCCCCCCCCCCCCCCAATTCCCCTGAAATACTCAGCAACATAGCTTGAACAGAAGCTACTTATACAACAAGCAAAATTGGTAAGTACGTATTGAGTGAAAAAGAAACAATGCTCCATTGCTGCGTAGGCTCAGATCCTAGAAAAGGAGGTATTTATTCCAGACACATACCGATAGAAGCAGTGCTAGAGTAAATTGAAAAATCCTTCTCTGGAAGACTCGGTAGCATAGGTTAAAGAGAAGATCCTTATACAACAAGCAAAATTGGTAAGTACATATTGAGTGAGACAATGCTCTGTTGCTGCATAGGCTCGGATCTTTAAACGGGCTGTCTTTATTCCGGAACAGGCTAATAGAAGCTGCACTGAGTTAGACTGGAATATCATTCTCCGGGAAGACTCTGTAGCATTTCTTGAAGAGAAGATACTTATAAACCTGGCAAAATTGGTAAGTACATATTGAATGAGATATTGCTCTGTTGCTGCATAGGCTCGGATCTTTAAACGGGCTGTTTTTATTCCGGAACAGGCTATTAGAAGCTGCACTGAATTAGACTGGAGTATCATTCTCCGGGAAGACTCTGTAGCATTTCTTGAAGAGAAGATACTTATAAACCTGGCAAAATTGGTAAGTACATATTGAATGAGATATTGCTCTGTTGCTGCATAGGCTCAGATCTTTAAACAGGCTGCCTTTATTCCAGAACAGGCTCTTAGAAACTGCACTGAATTAGACTGGAGTATCATTCTCCGGGAAGACTCTGTAGCATTTCTTAAAGAGAAGATACTTATAAACCTGGCAAAATGTTTAAGTACATATTGAATGAGATACTGCTCTGTTGCTGCATAGGCTCATATCTTTAAACGGGCTGTTTTTATTTTATTCAAGACACAGGGGCTCATAGAAGCAGCACTGTAGTAGGATGAAGTATCATTCTCGAGAATGACTCTGTAGCTTAGGCATAAGAAAGAAGATACTTCGAAAACTAGCAAAATTGGCAAGTACATATTGAGGTACTTAAAAAACTAGCAAAATTGGTAAGTCAATATTGAGGTACTTAGAAAAACTAGCAAAATTGATAAGTCAACATTGAGGTCGAGATTGAGGTACTTAGAAAACTAGCAAAATTGGTAAATACATATTGAAGTACTTAGAAAACTAGCAATGTTGGTAAGTACATATTGAGGTTCTTAGAAACAAGCAAAATTGGTAAGTCAATATTGAATGAGAAAGAAACAATGCCCCATCGCTGCATAGGCTCAATTTTTTCAAAAGGGAGTTTGTATTCCAAACATGGGCTGACAAAGGCAGTAAACTGAAGTGTCATTTTCTGGGGAGGAATAGGATGAAGAGAAGAAACCAATATAAAACTGCCAAAAAAAGATACTTATAAGGCAAGCAAAATTGGTAAGCAGATATTGAGTGAGAAAGAAACACTGCACCATTGCAATATAGGCTCAGATATTTGGAAAGGCTGTCTTTATTCAGACAAAGGCTAGTAGAAGCAATACAGCAGTAAACTGAAGTATCGTTCTCTAGGAAGACCCCGTATAGGTTAAAGAGAGGATACTTATACAACAAGCAAAATTGGTAAGCAGATATTGAGTGAGAAAGAAACACTGCACCATTGCAATATAGGCTCAGATATTTGGAAAGGCTGTCTGTATTCAGACACAGGCTAGTAGAAGCAGTATTGGAGTAAACTGAAGTATCGTTCTCTGGGAAGACCCCGTATAGGTTAAAGAGAGGATACTTATACAACAAGCAAAATTGGTAAGCAGATATTGAGTGAGAAAGAAACACTGCACCATTGCAATATAGGCTCAGATATTTGGAAAGGCTGTCTGTATTCAGACACAGGCTAGTAGAAGCAGTATTGGAGTAAACTGAAGTATCGTTCTCTGGGAAGACCCCGTATAGGTTAAAGAGAGGATACTTATACAACAAGCAAAATTGGTAAGCAGATATTGAGTGAGAAAGAAACACTGCACCATTGCAATATAGGCTCAGATATTTGGAAAGGCTGTCTTTATTCAGACAAAGGCTAGTAGAAGCAATACAGCAGTAAACTGAAGTATCGTTCTCTAGGAAGACCCCGTATAGGTTAAAGAGAGGATACTTATACAACAAGCAAAATTGGTAAGCAGATATTGAGTGAGAAAGAAACACTGCACCATTGCAATATAGGCTCAGATATTTGGAAAGGCTGTCTTTATTCAGACAAAGGCTAGTAGAAGCAATACAGCAGTAAACTGAAGTATCGTTCTCTGGGAAGACCCCGTATAGGTTAAAGAGAGGATACTTATACAACAAGCAAAATTGGTAAGCAGATATTGAGTGAGAAAGAAACACTGCACCATTGCAATATAGGCTCAGATATTTGGAAAGGCTGTCTTTATTCAGACAAAGGCTAGTAGAAGCAATACAGCAGTAAACTGAAGTATCGTTCTCTGGGAAGACCCCGTATAGGTTAAAGAGAGGATACTTATACAACAAGCAAAATTGGTAAGCAGATATTGAGTGAGAAAGAAACACTGCACCATTGCAATATAGGCTCAGATATTTGGAAAGGCTGTCTTTATTCAGACAAAGGCTAGTAGAAGCAATACAGCAGTAAACTGAAGTATCGTTCTCTGGGAAGACCCCGTATAGGTTAAAGAGAGGATACTTATACAACAAGCAAAATTGGTAAGCAGATATTGAGTGAGAAAGAAACACTGCACCATTGCAATATAGGCTCAGATATTTGGAAAGGCTGTCTGTATTCAGACACAGGCTAGTAGAAGCAGTATTGGAGTAAACTGAAGTATCGTTCTCTAGGAACGCTCTGTGACAAAGGTTAAAAAGCAGATACTTATATAACAAGCAATATTGGTAAGTAAATGTTGAATGAGAAAGAAACAATGCTCTATTGCACTCATTGGCTCAGATCTTTGGAAAGGTAATGTTTGTACTCCAGACACTGGAAATACAGTAGATTCAGTTCTGTAGTAAGCTGAATTGCCATTCGCCAAGAAGATTCTATCGCATTGCTTGAAGAGAAAATACTTATAAAACATACAAAATTGGTAAGTAAATATTGGGTGGGAAAGAAACAATGCTTTATTGCTGTATTATGGGCTCAGATCTTTAAACATGCTGTCTATATGCCAAACACAAGTTATTAGAAGCAGTACTGGCGTAGACTTTAGTTCTCCAGGAGTACTCTGTAGCATAGGTTAAAAACAAGATACTTACAAAACATACAAAATTGGTAAGTAAATATTGAGTGAGAAAGAAACAATGCTCCAGTACAGCATAGACTCTATCTTTAAAATGTCTTGTGTAAACGCCTATCGCCTCTTCCTTCGAATTGAATGGCTTGAAAGGGACGTCAGGTGTTTTTTGCTATAAATCTACAGTAGACTTTCTCTATATTTTGATCATTTTCAAATTTACAGCGCTCTTTATATTCTAACTCGTTTCAGGTTGTGACGCCACCAAATTTTCAAATTGTATGCAAGTAGAGAGGAAGCCTTGTTATTTACCACCTTAATGCAGACGTCGATGAACATCTATTATGTCTCAAAAACATTTCACCAACAATATTCCTCCAGTGATTTAGAAGATACGACGGTTTTACAGTCGAGGCAAGAGTATTGTGACCGCTTAAAATGGATTATGCGCATATTAATCGTATGATAATCGGATACTGATTTCGAATAATCAAATGATAATAATATTTCGATTCTATTGACCGCTCCTGTGCTGTGGCAGTCGGACGATAGTTCAGCGGAGGTGTGTGCCTGGGCAAAACATGACATGGCATTCACTGCATTTGGCAGGACGAGCGCCTTAAAGCACATGTCATATTATTATTATTCGGCTTATTATCACAATAATAATAATTCAATAATCATTTGAAACAGTCAAATATTTGAGGGTTATGCTGGTCACACTTCTCTTGCTTTGACTGTAATTTCACAGATTTTCTTGAACTCTTTTGGGAAAAAGAAAAATGCTGCATTGTTTCAGAATAACCAAGAGATCAAAAAAGTTTGCCGTAGAGCTTTGCTGAATACGGCTATCTGTAAAAGGGGGAACAGGGGGAACCAGGGAACGGGGAATCGGGGAATCATCGGGGAATCGGGGAATCGGGGAATCTGTAAAAGGGGGAACATGGAAACTACACATTCCACAATTGTCTGTATAATTCTTTATGCAACTGCGGCCAACACTGTATTTCATAATATAAAATCTTTTCATTTCCTCTTATGGGCGAGCAAAAATAAATCCAACAAAACAGATTTCATTCGAAATCTGTAAAAGGGGGAATCTGAAAACCAAACATCGAAATTGGAAGTACAACACATCATATTGAAGATCTTTGCACGCAAATCTCGAATCTGGCATTAGAAAGTTGATATTTCCTATCGAAACGAAAAGAACGCAGCTTTTCAAAATCTGGAAAACAGGGAATCTGTAAAAGGGGGAATCTGTAAAAGGGGGAACTTCATAACTACTAACTATAGAAGCATAATTCTGATACGAACATGATGCTGATGACTTGGTCTTACCAATGGACGCAGCAGAATTTGTAAAAAATTATCTAGGAAAGTATAAAAATCGACATCAAATGCCAAATAACTGCTCTATGGCAATTTTTTTATGCAATTTGTAGAACACTTGCGTGAGTTCGTGTAGAATTCCATGCAATATCTGGTCTAGACTATTTCAAATAAATGTCAAACACTTTCAAAAGAAGCTAAAATGGGGAATTTTGTGAGTCACGTAATTCATGGCATCCCTCCAAGTCAAATGGGTTGCCTGCAAGATTTCATTTCAATGTGCTGACGGTGAAATCATGGGTGGCAAGCCGCCACAGATATTCTTGATTGCCGCAGTTCAGTTCCTTTTGCGGAGGAAAATATTCTTTACCGCCACGGACAAGCTAGCGTAATATCTCCTCCACAGAAATGTATTTTCCTTTGTGGTGTCATATATGCTATGCTGAAACATACTGCGATGTTTGACAACTATTGGTGAAATCATGGGTCGTAGGATAAATTTAGGTTCCCGTGAATGAACTAACTTGATTTCAAATAATTAACTTAAAAAATCCTCCTTGTGTTTATCCTTCTCATTACCTTCTGGGGCAGCAAATAAGCTTCGTTCAGGTCTAATACTGCGACATGCACCTTGACTAGGCTAGGCCCACCTCATTGTTGAGAACGCACTCGCTCACCTCTCCTTCACATCTTCTGTCCCTGCCTGGCATTGTAGCTAAGAAGGAGATTTTGAAACTTGATGCTTTCGCGCTCATTCTTTCAGCATAGCGTATAGGACACCACAGAGGAAAATACATTTCTGTGGAGGAGATATTACGCTAGCTCGTCCGTAGTGGTAAAGGATATTTTCCTCCGCGAAAGGAACTGAACTGCGGCAATCAAGAATATCTGTGGCGTCTTGCCACCCATGATTTCACCGTCAGATCACTGAAGTGAAATCTTGCAAGCAACCCCCTCGACTTGGAGGGATGCCATGAATTACGTGACTCACAAAATTCCCCATTTTAGCTTCTTTTGAAAGTATTTGACCTCTATTTGAAATAGTCTAGACCAGACATTGCACGGAATTCGACACGAACTCACGCAATTGTTCTACGAATTGCATCAAAGACTTGCCGTAATGCAGTTATTTGGCATTTGATGTCGATTTTATACTTTCCTAGGTAATTTCTTACAAATTCTGCTGCGTCCATTGGTAAGACCAAGTCATCAGCATCATGTTCGTATCAAAATTATGCTTCTATAGTTAGTAGTTCTGAAGTTCCCCCTTTTACAGATTCCCCCTTTTACAGATTTTGAAAAGCTGTGTTATTTTCGTTTAGATAGGAAATATCAACTTTCAAATGCCAGATTCGATATTTGCGTGCAAAGATCTTCAATAGGATGCGTTGTACTTCCAATTTCCACGTTTGGTTTTCATATTCCCCCTTTTACAGATTTCGAATGAAATCTGTTTTGTTGGATTTGTTTTTGCTCGCCCATGAAAGGAAATGAAAAGATTTTCTATTGTGGTATACAGTGTTGGCCGCAGTTTCATAAAAAAATATATAGAAAATTGTGGAATGTGTTGTTTCCATGTTCCCCCTTTTACAGATTCCCCGATTCCCCGATGATTCCCCGATTCCCCGTTCCCCGGTTCCCCGTTCCCCCTTTTACAGATAGCCTCAATAAGTTTAAGTATATGAATCAAGTATTCTTTAATAAAATGAAAATGTACTGAGAAATTGATAAAACACAACGTTTAGAGCTTTGCTCTTATGTTTAAGCATACCTTAGTATGTTGGTCGTCCAAACATCTCTAGATCACGTAAAAGTCTGCAGCTAGAAATTTTACCAAGTTTTGTTTCAATTTAAGGAAAGATGATTGATCATTCCCATTTACGCGACCTTTTAAAATGAATTGAAGCATTTTTAGCTCTCTAGTGCTGATGAAAAGCATTATATCTCACATTAACAGTAACAATTAGTAAGAAGGTGGAGGCAAAGAAACAAGACTTTAAATCAGCACACTGAGGCCTTTTTGAACTTATGTTCTCTTCAGAGTGTGACTAACATTAACAGTAACAAATGGTCAATTTTCCAGTCTCTACTTTCATTTGAGAAACAATTCTGAAATCTTATTACTCCTTGCAATGATATTAATTCAAATGAAAACAATCCAGGATCCTTTGATACTTTTGGAGAAGAGAAACATTACCTCTTTTCAAAGAAATGACCCACGTATTTTTATGCTAAAACCTTTGTAAGAAATTAAACTATCAGATTAGGAATAAACAAATTATCACTTTTCATCTAGGACACAGTATTACCCCGCCACTAAGAAACTAATTTTGTAAAACCAGGCTGTCTGGTTTCTTCTAAATAAGATATAAATGTTTATAGAACCAAATGTTGGACAATGAACATGGTGTCATCTGGCAGGCTGCAGTTTCTTATAAGCCAGTTTCTTAGTGGCGGGGCAATACTGTGATCGAGTAAGATTTCATTGGCATCAGCATCTATTGTAAATAATTTCTATTGTTCATCTCAGAAAATGACAGGTACACAATGGACATTGCTAATCATAACAGCATTAACAGTCTTCTCCTTACCAACTGAGCAACGAAGCGTTGAAACACAAAACATTTCTCCTCCTCTACGCAAGTCGGGTAAGTCTTCTTCTGGACTGATTACCTGACTTCTTTGTTTCCTGCGGTCCAATGCTCAACAGGGATCCATATGGACTTGCCCGAGTTGTCTTTAAAGAAACGACGACTTCTTCCGAACAGCTCATCATTAACCCTATAGTGGTTGGGCTATCTGACACGTCCTATTTTGGTTGGGGGGGGGCAAAAAAGCCCCCCTACCTAACTCTTGACTGGAAATAGATAGAGCAACCAGATTTGGTGTACTAATAGCCCCAGGCATGTACTTTATGAGTATATAAAAACTAACCTAAAATTAGCCGTCATTATTGCTTGCGTCAGCATTTTTCTTTGTGTGGTCAAGAAAAGTGGCAAAATCGGTCAAAATCAGGAAAAATGCGATAAAATTAAATTTGGAGCACAATTTTCATCCAAAAATGACAATTATGATAGAATACATCAAATAGCGATACCCTGCAAAACATCTTTGCAAAATTTTGCAATTTTGCTACTTTTTTCACGAAAATTAACATTTGAGAAATGGCGATTTTGACAGAGTCAGTTCCAGAAAATTGTCTCCCTCCCCCTCATTTGTCAAAATATTTTTATGAAACTTCTTCAGTCATTGCACAATAAGTATAAGCAAAAAGTCAGAAAGTTTCAGGGTCATAATTGTTATCCTGACAGAGTTATTACAAAAAGTATACTAGGGGGGGGCAAATTTGCCCCCCCCAACCAAAATAGGGTTAAAGGGGCTCCGTCTCCAAATTTCGGTCGAAACGGAGATTTTGAAGTTTTTTGACAGGCAATATCACACAGACGTTTACCTGTTTTTCGAAAATGAAAACACAATTATGAAGATAAATCTTTGTACTTAAAAGAAGAAAAAACTAAACATTCATATCTTTTACGATTGCTTGGATATAAGTGGATCTTTTAACGAGCACTTTTTGGTGGCTTGGGTGACACCTCATAACAAATTGTAGAAAACAATCATCAAGGGTCCTTTGCCGGCACGCTACAATTTCAAATTGTCTGCAAATCAAATGTAGCGAAAGCAGAAAATATGGATCAGCAATGCAGTAGCTGAACAGATAGAAAAGTCAACTGAGAAACAAGGACAGATTTGGTAAGGCAATAGCACGAGTTGGTTTTGATTGACACCTCAATTCAAAGCAATTATCGATCGCAGACAAAGGAAATTCTCTCAACCAGATAATCAAAACAAGCAAAATCGCAAAAGATTCGCTAGAACCCAGGTAGCTAGCTCGCTTGTTGTGCATTCCAGAAGTTGTTTCTAAGAGCAAACATGAGTATAGATCGAAAGAAGAAGGATCTATCCACACATCTGCCACGGGCATTTAATTCATTTGCTCCAAAAGCCGATTGGGAGGCGATTCAAATATCTTTTTATTTTTGGTGTAATTAAAACACTTACTGCTCAGCTTCTGAACCAAACAAATCAAATTCCCGACGTAGATTTTTAGATACATCCTTCTTCTGTCGATGTATGCTCATGTTTTCTCTTAAAAACACTGTCTGGAATGCACAACGAGCGCGCTAGCTACCTGGGTTTCAGAGCAACTTTTGCGGCTTTGTTTGTTTTGAATTTATGGTTGGGAGAATATCCTTTGTCTGCAGTCGCTAATCGCTTTGAATTCAGGTGTCGACAAATCATCTCATGCTATTGTGTTACAAAATCTGTCCTTGTTCAACTGAGAGCAAAATTTTTTGTCAGTTAAACAATAGGGTTGTGGATCCATAATTCGGCTTGGGCCAAGTTTGAAGGGACCTTTTTGGAGTACAGGATATGTATATTTCAAGAGCGTATAAAGTACGGAATTTGTCTTTCTGAGTGTCATGTAGATCCTCTATGAAAAACTGTACATGAAAATCATAGCTTGCACATTAGCCAACCAAAAACCAAATCTAAAACTCTTATCATTTTTCAATTCTTTTACTGCTAGATCACTGCTACACGTTAGACGGTGATTCCATCAAAGTTGGTGATTCAAAGCCATTGGAGGGCTGTCAGAAGAATTGCACGTGCTACAAATACGGGAAAGATGCCGTCTTGGAATGCGTACCATGGTGTAAATTGCACAGAATTGTTTGCGAATTAGGAGCCACCTTCCAGAAAGTCGATCATTTTGAAGAAGTTGGAAAAACTGGCTGCAAAAGATGCGTTTCAACGGAATGTGATGCCTTCAGTGAGTATTCTAGGAAAGCGAACAGAATTTACCGAAGGCGATTTACACGTATCTCGGAGGGAAACTTTGAATGTTGGTGCTTTGGAGATGCCCCATTTTAGGAATACTTTTTGAAAAATTGGAGAATGATTAGTGGAAGTATGGGTGCTGTTCAAATCATTTTGCCAAATTACAAGGATTACAGGAATTGTTTCATATTCTAAGGACATATGGTCCAAACTGTTAAAGTTTGTGGGATTATTGGTATCATATACGTGATGGGCAAAATGGCACGTCCCCGTCAGTTTACAGGTCCAGATACAAGATTGAATGCGTGTGGAAGATTGCAAGGTGTGTTTCTGTTACGTCATACCACACTCGCACTGACACCAGATACAGCTTTATCTAAACCATGTTAAATCTAACCAATCAAATGCATCTCATTTGTTGGATTGACCAATTAGAAGGCCCACTCGAAGTGTGAATGGGCCCGGGGGAGGTACTTGTTCTACGAAAATACGGGGAGGTGCCGCTGGAAAATCTGAAAAGGTATCCTGTCCCGGAGTAAATTCCCGAAAATGATACCCTGTCCCTGAGTGAAATTCTGAAGACAGTACCCTGTTCTTGAGTTTTTGATACAAAATTGTACGCTGCCCCGGAAATTTGATAGAAACCACTCAGAAAATGCGGAAATTTTGCCATCTAAACGATTTAAATGACATTCGCAGAGTGATTCGGAGTCATTCATAGAAAATACGGACCCTGTCATAGAGCCGACTATACAAAAGTGATACCCTGTCCCTGAGTAGGAATCCTGAAATGATACCCTGTTCAGCGGCAAGTCCCCGTACGGAGAAATATATGAATACCCCCCCCCCGCGGGAAATGGGGTGCAAGACAGATAAGTATGGCGTTTTGTGGCTCTTGTACTATGCTTACTAACATGCACGAGTCCTTTGCCTTTGTCGCATGCCTCCTATGAATTCAGAATCCTGACAGCAATGAAGCGCGACAGCGTATTACCAATGCAACAAAGTTCGATTAATTAAACATGTTCCCGCCGCGCTGCACCCAGGGTCGAAGCACACGGCCTACGTGTCGGATTTTTTGTGATTTACAGACCCACGTTTCGAAGATTTTATTGGATAAATGCTGCATATTGGATAAATTCCGACATGAATTTTGAATCTACAGGACATGTTTGCTTCATGTTCACTAATTTGCAAGGTCCCAAGGTTGAACTGCAAAACAATTACAACATCTATCTGTCGTCTTGCTGCTCAAACCATCTTCTCGTATGCATGTTGTACAATGTGTCATTGAAAATAAACAAAATCGACAAAACAGTTAAACCTTTTCATTATCATATTTCGACTAGAGCATACATTTATCAGTCATCTGCTGTATACTTTTTTCTTTTCAGAATTGCCAAAAAAAGGATCAAACATTTTGAAAGAATTGACAGTGACAAAAAAGCCGTATTTCGATGGAAAGTACAGCATCTTCGACGAAGTTGACACGATCCTCGAGAAACCAGAGCATCCATGAACAAAATATTCACACGCTCGAAGATTCAAAATGTTCTAGGAAGAATTTCATTTCGGAGACATAGAATTCAGAGATACTGTGAATAAATATCCATTTGCTGAAAACTGAACATCACACCATAGTTATTAGATGAATTTTACTTTATCACCATCTTAATAGCGATATACTTTGATAGAATTATGAAAAGAGACGTCTGCTTTAACTTCTAAAGACTTCCTTTTGATTATAAACTCCGTTACCATTTTCAGTTTTCAAATGTGGGCATGCTGGCAATAGCCACTCAGTATCTTTATGGTGGACATACAATTTCAAAGCGACTAGCGAGCGAAACTCGGCAAACACTGCTACATAATTTTGGAATACCTCTGACCTCTTGAAGCTTTCAGATGAAAAAAAAATTATTTCAAAATGAAATGACTTGGTGTGCTGTAAATAGAACCGGGACCGGGACCAGGAGCATAGTAAGGTTTTAAGCAAAATCACAACTTCTTTATGTTCACAAAACACAATTTAAAATAAGAAATAAAAGAGCATAGGGTAATACATTAAGGTGGGGGGAGGGGGTACTTGAGAATCTTTATCCACATGGAATAAGCTGTTTTTCAGAGTCTACTTTCACCAAACTCTTCTGACATCAGGTTTCAAAGATAGGCACGTTTTATAGATCTGGTTTCAAAGACGGGGGGGGGAGCATAGGTTCCAAATCTTTAAAAAGGCTGGTGTAAAATTGAGTGACCTATTTCTTTGAACTGAATGACTTAAAAGAAACTTTAGCTAGCTCTCTATAATCCTACCTTTTGACTTTTCTGAAATATTCAATATTTTCAGAATTAGAGTGTTTCTCTTCTTTTTCAAGAATTCAAGAAAAATTTTCAAAAAACTTAAAACCAGCGTAATTTGTAAACTGTTTGATGTAACATGAAATAATTTCGAAGAAAACCATAGTTTATGAATGCCTGCAATATGGTATCAAGCAAAAGTCTTTCACTCATCTGGTTTATGATTTAGAAATTTGATGACGTCACATCCTCAAATGAGTTGAAATGTAAGATACGCTGTAATTTCCAAAAAGTATTCAAAATTTCTGAAAAGTCCAACGGTAGAATTATAGGTAAGTTTCTAAAGTTTCTTTCAAGCCATTCAATCGGAAGAAATAGGTCATTGAATTTTAAACCCGCCTTTTTACGTCGAGATAAAGATTTGGAACCGGCTGTGATTTCAGTGCTATTAAGTTAAAGCTGTTTGATGCTTCTGGATATTCATCAGTGTCATTCTTGCTCCATATTTCTTATAATTTATTTGACAATGGTAAACTCCTCTTGACTTAGCTCTGCAACATTGCAATGGAGCAATTTCCATGGAGATGCCAAGGCAAACATTTCAACCAAATGATAAAATACTATTGCTAGACCAGAGTTGGCTTGGACAGCATAGGTTCCAAATCTTTAAAAGGGCTGGTGTAAAATTCAGTTACTTATTTCTTTGAACTGAATGACTTCAAACAAACTTTAGCTACTTCTCTATAATTCTACCGTTGGACTTTTCTGAAATCTTCAATATTTTCAGAATTAGAATAATTTTCTAATTTTTCAAGAATTCAAGAAAAATTTTCAAAAAAACTTAAAACAATCGTAATTTTTAAACTGTTTGAAGCAACATGAAATAATTTCGAAGAAAACCATTGTTTATGGATGTCTACAATATGGTATCAAGCAAAAGTCTGTCACTTTTCTGGTTTATGATTTAGAAATTTGATGACGTCACACCCTCAAATGAGTTGAAATGTAACATACGCTGAAATTTCCAAAAATATTGAAAAGTTCTGAAAAGTCCAACGGTAGGATTAAAGATAAGTAACTGAAGTTTGTTTCAAGCCACTCAGTCAGAAGAAATAGATCACAGAATTTTACACCCACCTTTTTACGCCGAGTTAAAGATTTGGAATCTATGCTGGCTTGGACACCTCTATGAATAAACGTCAAGTACCCCCTCCTGGATTACTACATACAAACAGTATCTAATGAAGGCCAGGAACTGGAGATGGTGTATGGTTCCTAGGAGTTGCGGATGAGGGCCTTGAGTTTGGTCCCGATCGGGGCTTGGGCATTTTAACCAGAATATTACAAATTTCTTTCTCTTCATCGTACATCTTCCAAAGTTCATACAGCGCTAAAATCTTCTGTGTGATTTCCATAATTCTTTGCATTTCCACATTCAGTTCAGCAAACCATTGTTTGCAATCTTTCTGCTGTATAACGCAAGCCATATAAACAGCTGTAAGTGAAATCAGGTAAGGAGGGTACATCAAGCACGCATCCGTTCTCAAACAGTCATTCACAATCCGCCAGGATATGGCCAATAATGTGTCTTCTTGCCCCATGTCTGCTAAGTATTTTGTCAATGATCTATACGGATGGAATACAATGAGCGAACAATCCATCATTTCCAATATGTAAAATTCACATTCCCAGATCTATTGAAAAGAAAGAGGGTAAAAATGATATTTTGATAACCCAACATACAGTATAACCCACTTTCCGGAAGGCAGAAAAGGGGGCCAGGATGAAAACTCAGAGATGTCGGAGAAAATTTTCAAACTCCGAGTTTTTGTCTTGGTCCTACATGCACACAGTAAGTCAAGAAATTGGAGATATTACCTGTTATACTGTATACTGTTCAAGCATCTATTTCATTAACAGGGTATAAAAGAACCAGTGTTCTACAACTGATACCTCAGAGTTTTTCACGTCTGAGTTTTTGACCTCTGAGTTTTCGTTTTGGTCCTACTGAATGTACTGTATATGCATAATCAAAAAAATTTGAGATATTACAAGATATTACAAGTATTTTCAAAACAACTACAAATTGTCCTCTATTTACTGTTCAAGCATCTATCTTGTCAAAAGGGTATAAAAGAACTAGCCCAGTGTCCTAAAACCGATTACCTCTGAGTTTTTACATCCGAGTTTTCATCTTGGCCCTACCTATATGCATAGTCAAAAAATCGGAGAAAAATTGATTTTGAAAACATCTACAGGGTGTCCAAAAAAAGTGCGCCTCGTTTGATTGAAGATGCGACAAAACGGCAAAAGATTCTTGCCAAACTTTTATGTGATGTTGCTCTTCAGACGCTCAAATAAAGTTTGCTGCCATCTCCATAAAAATACGTTGATAGATGATGGAGCTATATAATCTTCAGAAGACCAAATTTACCTGATGACCGAAACCAGCAATCGGCCATTTTGTCTTGTTATTTTGCAGTGATAAATATCTTCATGTGATGTAAGAAATAGTTTCTGTAAGGTACAGTAAGAAATAAATGAAAACTCTCTGATGATAGACAGAATTTTTACAAGAGCTATGCCACTAGAGGTTGTTGTTTCATTTCATCGATGGAGTTATTTATCGCTGCAAAATAGTAATACAAAATGGCTGACCACTGGTTTCAGTCATCAGGCAGATTTGGTCTCCCGAAAGTCATAGCTCCATCATTTTTCAACGGATTTTTACCAGGGGGTGGCAGCAAACTTTTGATAGATTCCTCAAGCCTGGACCTCAGAAGGACCTCTGGGTTGTTCATGTTGCTCGTCAAACCTAAAAGCACCAATCACAATGGCGAATTGTGTGCTCTCGGGCTGTCCCTCTCTTACAACTATTATTGGAACAGTTTGAATTTAACTGTAAGAGCCATACATAGTGGGAACTCGCTGACTATAAGTCCTTTCCCACTATGGATGGCACGTAGTTACTAATTAGCCTTGTTGTTTTTATAAATAGTTGTTTTTTCAAATGAATAAAGAAACTTTAATTGAATATCTGAAGCGCAACATCGTCCAAATCTTTGACGTGAAGCTTTTGCCATTTTATTGCCATCTTCAGGCAAATGGGGCACAGTTTTTTTGGACACCCTGTATACCTTGTCCTACGCTACACATAGTTAAAGTAGTATCACTCCGTAATGACCCTCAAGTTACGCTCATCTCATTGATTTGAATTGCTTTTGTTGTTGTTGATCCACTGTTGACAGAAGCGCCATCATCAAGTCAAAGAGCACAGGGAAACAAGAGACTTCAGGTAATAAGTCTACTGTTAAAGGTTGTATTTCACGCAACTTCATTACTTGCATTTGACGATACGATTTCAACAACTCAGAGACTGTTGGAGATTTATGTATAAGTCGAGCAAGGTGACACTACAATGATCTGTGTTCTTGTTCACATCCTCAAGCTTTACTGGATATGTTGTTGTTTTATCGCAGTTTCAATCATCGTTCTGCCATTGGCACTAATGATACATTTTCTTGCAGTGCACTCTGTGGCAACACAGCTACGTCTGATACCTTTATTTGCCCGCATACATCGCCTTGCGAAGATAGTAATTTACACGACTGTTGAGCTTTTCAAGCGTATTCCCCGCCTTATTATTGGTCTTATTCACTGCAAGCGCTTAGCTGTCAAGCAATTTATTTTTCTGTATGCGTATTTTTACATTGGGTGCATAACTTGCTATACATTTCATACGCAATGGTTGGTTTACAGAACGATATTGCTTAGTGGTGATGTAGAAACAAACCCTGGTCCCGAAACACTGGATTTTTGTACATGGAATTTAAATAGCATCACTGCGCATGACTTTCTACGAGTCTCTCTTATAGAGGCTTACAACTCAGTGTATAACTATGACCTAATTGGTATCGTTGAAACTCACCTTGACAGCACCACTGAGAACGATAGGCTTGCGCTAGATGGCTACTCGTTTATCAAAAGTAACCATCCTCAAAATGTGAAAAGGGGTGGCGTTGGGCTTTATGTAAAAGATTCCCTTGCTTCAAAAAATCGTTCTGATTTAGTAACTCTCCCTGAATGCGTTGTTTCTGAGATTCATGTGGGCAGGAAAAAGTATTTTTTCGCCGTGATTTATCGAAGTCCAAGCCAAGATCAGACCGAGTTTGATAACTTCATAATTAACTTTGAATTATTACTATCCAAGATATATGCTGAAAATCCTTTCTGCGTTGTGATCACCGGTGATTTCAACTGTCGTTCAACTCAATGGTGGGCAAATGATATTGAAAATAATGAGGGGAAATTACTTGAGCCCCTTGCTTCTGAACTTGGTCTTCATCAATTAATCTCAGAACCAACTCATTTAATGGGCGATTCTAAATCTTGTATTGACTTAATTTTTACGAATCAGCCAAACCTCTTTATTGAATCTGGTGTTCATCCATCCTTACATGAACAGTGTCATCATCAAATTGTCCATGGAAAACTATCAGTTTCAAACATAACATCACCTCCTTACACTCGCAGGATTTGGTACTATGACAAGGCTGACTTTATGGCCATCATGAAAAGTATTGAAATGTTTAATTGGAAAGAGCATCTCGATAATATACCATGCCCTAATGAGCAGGTCAAATTGCTCAATGAAGTACTTTTGAACATTTATTCCAACTTCATTCCTAACAAAGTTAAAACGATTAGACCTCGCCAAGCACCCTGGATAACGCAAACAGTTAAAAATTTTCTTAGGAGAAAGAATCATGCTTACAAAAGCTTTGTGAGAAATGGTCAACCAGACGACAAGCTTGAGGGGATTCAAAATATGATATCTGAAGGTTCAAGGATGATTGAGGAGGCAAAACAGAATTATTTCCTTAAGGCAGGGAAAACTTTAGCCAGCCCTGGAACCCCTAGCAAAACGTATTGGTCCTTGCTCAATACTGTTCTAAACAAGGCCAAAATTCCGATAATACCACCGCTCCTAGACAATGGGCTATTTGTGACTGATTTTACTGAAAAGGCACAATTATTCAACGATTATTTCATACTTCAGTGTACGACGATCGACACAGGCAGTGCAATTCCAGAACATATCCCAGTAACTTCTACTTTGATAAATACCTTTGCAATCTCCGAAGAAAAGATACTACAAATAATACGGTCGCTTAATCCTAACAAAGCACATGGCTGGGATGAAATATCTGTAAGAATGATCAAGCTGAGTGATGCTGCATTAGTCGCTCCATTAAAGATAATATTCACAAATTGCCTGAGGAGTGGTATATTTCCCCAAATATGGAAGCATGCTAATGTAGTGCCTGTTCACAAGAAGAACGAGAAAAATTTGAAGGGAAACTACCGTCCAATTTCGCTGCTTCCAATCTTTGGGAAAATACTTGAAAAACTCATCTACGACTCTCTTTATTCACATCTTGTTTCATCTGATTTACTCAACCCAAATCAGTCAGGTTTTCGTCCAGGTGACTCAACAGTCAACCAGCTAATATCTATAACGCACACAATTTTTAAAGCATTTGACTGTAATCCTCCTCTTGATGTTCGTTCTGTGTATCTTGATATCTCCAAGGCATTTGACAGAGTATGGCATGATGGGCTGATTTATAAGCTAAAGCGATGTGGCGTTTCTGGAAGTCTTCTTTCTCTTGTTAAGAGTTTTCTTAAGGATAGAAAGCAGCGAACTGTTTTGAATGGGCAGAATTCTTCTTGGGGAGATATTTCGGCAGGAGTACCACAGGGCTCTATTCTAGGACCTTTATTTTTCCTAGTATATATAAATGACCTTACTGAACATTTGAGGTGCAATGTTAAGCTTTTCGCTGATGATACGTCATTATTTACGGTCGTTCAAGATTCTAATTCAGCTGCCAGTGACATGAACCACGATCTGGAGTTGATAAGTCAATGGGCTCATGATTGGAGGATGTCGTTTAATCCTGATCCGCAAAAACAAGCTGTGGAACTAATCTTTTCAAGGAAAAAAAATGAACTTGATCATCCAGAAATTCTCTTTAATAACATACCGGTAATGAAAGTAGATGAACATAAACATTTAGGAATTATACTAGATGCAAAGTTGTCTTTCTCTGCCCATATCAAATCAGCTATCTCCAAAACGAGAAAGGGTATTGGCTTGCTGAAATATCTCTCCAAATATCTGCCCAGGCATACCCTAAACGAGCTATATAAGCTCTATGTGCGACCACATCTCGACTATGGGGATGTTATTTACCATATTCCAGCAAAAGTATGCGAGTTCAGTGGTAGTGTCATTTTACCGAGCTTGATGGAAAAATTAGAGTCTGTTCAGTATTCTGCTGCGCGAGCTATTACAGGAACTTGGAGAGGAACATCGCGAGAAAAGTTGTACTCGGAGCTTGGCTGGGAATCACTGAGCTGCCGAAGATGGAGCAGACGCCTCACTTTGCTTTACAAGATCATTAATAATTTAACTCCTGTTTATACTAAGGACCCAATCCCACCACTTCAACAGCCACACTACTCTCTTCGCAACCAAGATGTCGTTGGGCAAATAAAGGCCAGAACAGAAAAATTTAAATCTAGTTTCTATCCTCATTGCTTATCCGAATGGAATGAACTTGATCCTGAGATTAGACTTGCACCGTCTGTTGCTGTTTTCAAAAAGAAGCTACTATCTATAATCAGACCCCCGGTGAGATCTATATTTGGCATTCATGACCCAATAGGTTTATCACATCTCACTCAACTCAGGGTTGGTCTCAGTAAATTGAATTTTCACAAATTCAAGAACAACTTTAAGGATACCATAAATCCGATGTGCCCTACGAACGATGGTATTGAGGATACGGAACACTTTTTGTTGCTTTGCCCTTCCCTTGCAGTACCACGTAGAGACCTTCTCGCTGGAGTTTCTGCTTTAATACGACCATATGGACAAACCGATCTCCAAAATAGTCTTCTAATGCAGATTTTATTGTATGGTGATAAAAATTTCCCAGATGAAGTTAATAAAGATATACTCCTGCTAACACTTAAATTCATCCACAAATCTGGTCGATTTGATTAGAAAATGTCAAACTCCCTTATAAGTCATAAAACCACAGCCACCATCTCCCATGTCCCATGTTCCTTTTTCCCTTTCTTTTATTTTTAGTCGTGTATTTTTAAAGTCTACCTCAAATTAGATGCCACGCAGTAGTTGCGATGATACCTAAACCACCCTTCTTAAATTCGAATTGATCGCAGACATTTCTCGTGGCATGTAATTTGAGACAGACTATAGTAGTTTATTTTTAACCTCTGTGTCTATGGCCCCGGGGTAGTCATAGTCTTTTGCTCCTCGGGGTATCGTCCGAGTAGTATTGTAAAGTAAGTTTGTAAGTAGCGTAGCTTGTATTTATGTATTGTAACTTTTTAATGGATATAAATAAAAAAAAAAAAAAAAAAAAAAAACTACAATAATGACAAATTATTAAGGTTACTGTATCCCTTCAGTGACCACTCACGGTGTTTTCTCTCTTGATTATCATGCCCGTGACATAACACGTATAAACTATACATCATTTGATTCGTCATTAAATAGGGAGTATTTACGAGCCAAAAAGAATAGAAATATCCAAAAATTGGGCGTTATATATCCGAAAACGTGAAAATCGGACCTTCCCCCCTTCTAGAACCTCCCTGTCCCCCCAGATATGTTTCATTTAAATCTCAATGAGATTTTTGCGTTCTCAACACATTAATCTAGCAAAGTGCGTCTCAAATTTCTTTTGCATGCCTTAGCTTCAGAATAATTAATAAAACAATTTTGCCCCTCGCTCCCTGGCCTCGTTTTGAGATTCGTTCAAATCTTAAATTTGGACCATGCAATTTTTCTCAAAAGTGAGACACCCTTTGGTCCCCCTATTCCTTTTCTCTCTGTTTGCCAAATTTCAGCCAATTATATCAAGCCGTAGGGTACAGGGAGCTGTATGAATACCCATTGGTTGCTGAAAAATTGATTTTGAGAAAAGCACTGAAACAGTTTCTTAGTGTACAGTTCCTCTGTTGAAAATGATTAACTTCAATCTGGCCACAAGAGTAAATAGAGTAATCCTGTATGTATTTAGTGCAGAGTTTACAATGACATAATTGGTATTATAACCGCAAAATCCATTCAACAGGAAATCAAAGGCACTTGAAACCTTTAACCTTTAGTTCTCAAATGATCCTCGTCATGTAAACAGCATTTTCCTAGCAGAAAATACCTTGCTTTAAATTGCTTATAATTCGCTGAAAAATAAAGTAAAATTCCTTGAAATTATTAGAACTTGTAGGTAGATGTGTGTGCTATCCAATGATCTAAAAATCCAAAAATTGATCGGAAAAAACTTTTTATCGTCCTGAAGGGATACAGTAACCTTAAGCCATTCGAATGTTCTTTAAACTTCTCCATTTCTGAACTGAACTCCACTTCTATGTGAGAAATCTCTTTTTTTTTTCTTTTATCCATATAAAATTCTTACAATACATGTTTACCTACTCTACATATTAATACTATACAACTGCACAACACTACAGGGACAATAACGTGAGGAGCAAAATGGCATGGCTACCCCATGTTCTTACATATAACAAAAAAAAATGAACACTACTAGGACAACGCACAAAAAGAAAACAAAGAATACTTGTAAACTAATTACTATACGCTAACTACAACCTAAATCAATTACAATGAACGTTTGCGGCATAAAGACTGTGGGAAAGGAGTTACAGAACAATTTCCCTGCTTCCTACCGAATTATGTCAATTTGATCGATGAATTAAATGCAGAAAGCCAGGGTTTTTGTTGGAATATTATACCACTGCCTTTTCCGCAATCGTTCATTTCCATTAAATAAAATAATGCAACGTAACTATTCTAAATGAAAGAAGAAACAGAAGACGAAAAAAAAAAGGTAAAGGGACTTGATGGTTACTTGGCGTATAACAAAGATGAAAATGACCTCAATCAAACCGACCGGGTGTTGTGGATGAAAGCTAAGGTCAACTCGAGAATCTTTCTGTTAAGATCAATAGATAGGTCTTTATTGCCATACAGTAAATATTGCGTCAGGACCTTATTTGAAAGGTTGTTATGTTCGAATGGTCGTAATATTGCCGAAACTCCAGCGAGAAGATCTCTTCGTTGCAAATCAAACAAGGGGTAGAGCAACAAGAAGTGTTCAGTATCCTCAATGCCATCATTCGAAGGGCACATTGGATCTAAGGTATCCCTGAAATTGTGTTGGAATTTATGCAAGTTCAGTTTACTGAGACCAACCCTAAGTTGAGTAAGAGTGGATAGGCCAATTGGGTTGTGAATACCAAAAACGGGTTTTGCAGGGGGGCGGATTATCGTGAGTAGCTTTTTCTTAAAAACAGCAACTGAGGGTGGAAATCTCTTTTGTTTTGAAAGGAGCCAATCAAACTGCTTGATAGCCCAACAGTATCCAAGGTCAATGAAGGAGGTCCAGTTTAAGGAAAACCTCCATCAATGCCCTGGTGGCAGGGGCGGATCCGGCAGGGGCGAAACTTGCAAAGAGGGCACCAAAAATATAATAGAAAGTTAGCCACCCTGGCATCCTTGCCAAGGAAGGATTCCATGGAAGGATTCCACCCTGGCATCAACACTGGGTACTGGATGGTTTTCACCCCTCTGCAGCATCAAGCTTCCAGTCTTGGGTCAATATTACAGAATCAGCTTCTTATCACAACCTACTTTTAGTTGCAACCCAAACCTCCTTAATTTTTGCCACACCTGCTCTCTGGTGACCCGGTCAGACTGCAAATATGCCACAAAATAAATACCTGATTGATTCTGTAAGGAAACTCGGTGATGGTTGGAAAAGCAAATGCAAACTTGCTTTTAAGAATCGCAGTGCAGCCACTGATCAGTTTCGTATTAGTTATGACACCACATTCTTCAACTTTAGCAGCAAGAAAGATGCAGGTTGGTGCCAGCAAAAGTGGGTCTATGCATTTCAATGAGTTCCTTGCATAAAACCTTCTAAAATAGACAGTCCCAGTTGCTATAACTTGCTGCCGAAGTTTCAAATGTTCGCCAAGAGATTGAATAAAACGGCAAAAGAAGATCATTAACTTCTGATATTCTTCATTTGTAAGGCTCTTTAGGTCTGTCTGTCTCTCTATGAGTATTTCTTCTTGTGTTAAGATCCATTGATGATGATGAGAAGACAGCCAGAAGTTTCCAGCCATCCTTCTTGCACTGTGTGCCTTATGTGTTCTGCTTTGTGCTATCAAATCAACTAATCAACTAAAGTAAAACAATGGACTATTCTGATAGAGAGGCAATTTCCTTCGCAGAGCTGGCCTGAAAGACAAATGCGCCTCCAAAGCGATGCATTGGCTACCACCTTAAAGTATGTTTCGCGCGGTAAAGTTAAGGTGGCAATTCAATAGGCCTAATCAAAGACAAAGATCAAGAAAAGAAGAAGCCAAGATACAAACATCTGATCTGTGACTATTTGCGTTATCATCGAAGGAAGGTAAGTACGAGTTCAGGATGAACTATGCACAGAACTCAAGTCAAAGTAATAAATAATAACAAAGAAATAAAACTGTTTTTTGCACCAAACGTTTCGATTAAAAATCTTCATCAGTAGAGGTATCAACAAACAACCTATCAACAGTAAATAATATTTGATTTGATTTTATCTTTTTACCCATATGGTAGCCCCTCAATAAGAATATGCCAGTATGGCACTTGCACACCGGAGATTTTCAATAGGCTATTCAAATTAGACAATAGAGAACAAAAGAAATTTCTCGTTGCACACAGGAGATCTCGTCGAAAAGTGCCATACTCTGCAGACTGGCCAGGGGCCATGCTATGCCATGCCATGCTAATATAGTGCAAATGTAGTAGGCTAATAGCCTGTAACGCATCTAAATACCAGACTGGAAACTATATGCTATATATATGCACTGGAAGTCTTCTTTGCACGCGATTGGCAGAAAGCAGGTTATGCACATTTAGGGGCTGCACACAAATCGATTCTTTCATGCGAAATGTCCAATGGACGTTTGGGGAGAGGGGGTAAAGGGACCAGACGTTTTCAATATTTTAGTTTTATTTAAATTTTTTCCAAGAAGCTTTTGTAAGAAACTGCATTCTACAGCTTTCGCTTGATGCACATTTGTTTAGTGCAAAAGAATTGCAATGAATTTTGACTGCAACTCTGTTTGACTGCAACTACTACACTCCCGTCACGAAAGTATACGGACAGCTGAAACAAAATGGCGTCAAATTTGACCGTTAGCCCTTCGACCCCAAAACAGTTCAGCCGTTATGCGGCCATTTCAGGGACTGGAAACCAATTATTTTACCGCCAAAACTTTGTTTATCGATCACGCAATCAAGGAAGAAATGAAAAAATGAAAAACAAAGCAAAATGAAGTGTTTTGATAGCAAAATATGAATTTAGCTGTGAGAAGAAAAAGCAATCGAAAACAAGACAATATGTTCAACAAGTTTCCAGTCTTGGAGGCTGCTACATGACAGGAGAAGATTGTATTTTATGTCAAATGAAGCAGAAAAGATCGCCGTTTTAGGAATCATGTGAATGATAGCAAAAAGACACTTGGCTATAAAATGGCAAAATTAAATTTGAGTCTCCCATGGCTGTAGGGTTGCGATATCATCTTTGCCAAGGTAAGTTTAAATTTGTATCAAAGCCTCAAAAATGTAATTAATGCCAAAGGTTGGCCTAAAGTTGGTGCCATTTTGTACATCTTACATAGGGGAATCAATCTGAGCAAAATTATACAGTCCCTAATGAATTTTCTTTGCAACAATTTGGTATCGAGTTTGATTGCAATAATTCTGTTGTTACAAAGCCTTACCTCGATCGCAGCAACTGTTTCTTTTTTCATTTATAACTTCATTATATCTGGATTTTACTTGAATTTTCTTTCATATTTGCAAATTTCAGACTTTTCTGCACCAAGTGATGCTATTCCAGTGAACGAATTATTTGGAAGAGTATCTTAAATATCAGTTCTAAGTTGGGAGGCTCCTTTGTTATCGATTACATTTTCTCCTCGCAGCTAATTTCATGTTTTATTATCAAAACACTTTTATCTTGCTTTGTTTTTCAATTTTTTATTTCTTCCTTGATTGCGTGATCGATAAACACAATTTTTGGCGGTAAAATCGTTTATTTCCACTCCCTGAAATGGCCGCATAACGGCTGAACCGTTTGGGGGTCGAAGGACCAACGGTCAAATTCGACGCCATTTTGTTTCGGCTGTCCGGATACTTTCGTGACGGGAGTGTATAAATATTTTCATATGAAGTTTCTTATGAAAATATTTAGTTTTCCTTAAGTTTCCGATTGCCATTGCGGCACCCTACACCACCATGTATATGTATAACAACAAAAACAACAACAGCAACAGCAACTTTTCCGAATTGGGCAACATTTCCCGTTTGGGAAAGTGTACCAAACTGTTGAAAGTTAATGCTATTTTGGGACCTTGCTGTTGCCAAAAGAATGAAGCCTGAAGTACACTTGCTAGGCCTAATTTGAAATAATGTTTTCTCATCACTAGATTGTTGAAAATTTGTTGGGTTCTGGTTTGTCTCAGTCTGTGGTTAGCAATTCTGATACGTTAATTTTTCACATTAATTACATGCCCTGGATCACTGTGCTATACTTCTCCATACCAACATAGTTTGGAAATCTAGTAACCCAAAGGTGGACATCAAATAATGACATATTCCCATGGGAATATTTGCTCCAGAACCTCGTAAATCATGGTCATTGTCATTCAAGCTTGTTGTTTCTAGCACTGTTGATTCCTGATGAGCTCCTTACAACCTTCTCAGAAAATTCCAGCCATAATTATGATACAGTGCTATTTTTGTCAAAATCGCCCCAGTAAGAAAATTAGCTCCAGCCCCCCCCCCACATTTTAGAATGTCGTAAAGCATAGTTAGTGTTATGCCCTCCTTTAGAAAATCTTTCTAACAAGCCCTCAACCATATTTGCAAGTTTTTTGTTTGTTTGTTTGTTTGTTTGTTGCCTTATTTTTATTCGATTTTTTACACCTAGCTATACATATATATACAAATATATAAAAAAGTGGCTCTTTACTCTGAGCTTTCTTTGATCTTCCTCTTCCCACCTCTGGTAACATCCCATATTTAACACCTTTTGTCACTCAGTGTGGTGGGCAGGATCCCACTTAGGCTATTATTGTTGTATTGTTTATGGATTTGAAGGTGTGTATTTAACCCTATCTCACCTGGGGGGGGGGGTGGATTCCACCCCCCCAACCAAACTTTTATTCGCCTATGCTAGAATATGCAATGCAGGATGCCAAGACTCCGCTACTTTGACTTTATATCTATACTGTATCGAATGATGAAAATTTCAAGATGCTAAATATAGCCTTGTAACCATGGCGACCAATGTTTTACTGTGTAGTCAACAAAATTTGTATACTTTTTTTTAATTGTTGCAAATTTTAATCCCAAATATATGCAAAATTATACTTACACATGTATTTGATGATATCCAACTCAATTTGAAACAAAAGATTTCAATTTAGTGCCTCATTTCATTGTTTCAATCATGTTGGTAACAATCATGATAATCATAACTTAAAATCTTCTTATTGTCATAGCAACGAGAACAATAGAGATAATTTGAATTAATCATGTGACTTTGATTGTTTGCATCAAAGTATATATATTTACCTATTCTAAAGATTGTAGCTACTACGACAGCGAAGAAAAAGAGGGGGGGTGGAATCCACCCCCCCTCAGGTATTGACCGCTTCAAAACGCCCAGGTGAGATAGGGTTAAGCTCTGTCTGATTATTGGAACAGTCATTACTGATGAAGGCTTACGCCGAAACGTTTAAAGAATGTGTCTTTTATGAGTTTATATATCTATTTTATCATGCATTGACAAGGAGCTTATGAGTATATATATATACAAATATATATTCTCATAAGCTCCTACTCAATATGTAATAAAATAAATATATAGACTCAAGAAAAAACACATTCGTTAAACGCTTCGGCGTAAGCCTTCATCAGTAAAGACTGTTCCAATCAATATATACAAATATACAAATACAAAGACAAATACAAATATATACACATACAACTAATCTAAATCGAATCTACTAACAAATGGAAAAATAACCAAGGAAATTAATACGTAAATACAGAAGATAAATATCGAAACTAAATTGACATAAATTGGCAAGTAACTGTTGCTTGCTTGCTAGTCCTCTTCTATCTTTGATTGACATCAGTAATCAAGCATAAACAGCCACAGATCACACCAAATTCATCATTGAATTCTTTCACAGTTCTTTACACAGGCTGTGCACGAGATATTTATCTTATTTATCCTGTATGAGCTTTGAAATTTGATTTGGTATAGGTCTTTAATATTTGGACTAAAAAATGGAAGACATGCTGGATCAAGACAGCAGGTTGAGTGAACAGAACAGCCAAGATGCAGAACTGGGTGGCCAATCAGAAATTCAATCAGTTGGAAATGAAGACTCTCTATTGTCATCAAGTGGAAGGGTTGTGTCTAAACGGAGCACAAGAGGGAAAAGGAGGACAGCTGAGCAAGATAAAAAAACTGGGGAATCTAAAAGAGGGAAAAGGTTTGTGATTTTATTTCATTTTATTGACCTCTGGTTGATTTACGATCAAAGAGGCAATTGTTGATGGTGTAGAAAAAACAAGTAAATTTAATCTAATAAAGAATATGGTCATAAATTGTGTGACATTTTTGAAAGACTGAAAAGTTGCTTTTTTATATTTTTTGGCCATGTCGTAACTCTTTTTGCTATCAAAATTTCAAGCAAATTTTGAACATTGTGAAGTTTTTTTTACTCTTTATTGGAGCTGAAAAAACGGTATGAACAAGGAAGATTGCCTCCATCTATTGTTTGCTTGAAGATTACTGAAAAAAATCTATTGTCTTCAAGTAGGCCATGTTTGTTTACATTTGGTAACTGCAGAAACTTCTTATTTGATCCTAGTCCACTAAAAATTGTTCTTTTTGTCCCTTCATGTTGATTCTTTAGAAAACTTGATCGACGTTTTTCAATCGTTTTCAGTGTTTTCGAAAACGAACATTTTAGGAAACTCGCTTCTAGCTTTTAAAACTTAAAAAAAAAATTTGCAGAAATACTTGAATATAAGTCAGGCCTGTTGCTAAAGATTAAGTCATAAATCTTCAAAATCGGTCCAGTGTACGATGTATTGTGGCCTTGCACACCCGGTATAGGTAACTAGGATACTATACATAGGGTACAGTAGGAAACTATGAATACATAAGACTTTTTCATCCTGCCAATTGAATAGCACAGGCTGAAGTGTTTTAAAGTCATTGCTGCAAGGTGAAAATATGAGGGAAAGTTGCTTGTTATTTTAGCACGTTTTTAAGGTTTCTCGAAGGGACTTCCTCTAGCAAATCCCTTGTATAATCTGAACAGAGTGACGGATTTCAGCCAGGAAAAATTCCAAAAATAATTGAACATATTGGTAATTCAATCAGATATTGCAAAATATCATTGCTTTGATATTTAGGGAGCATTTTGATACTTACATCTGTATCTAAAATTGAGCTTTCCTGATTGTTTTTGGTAGTGATGTGACAACTGCACAGAAACTGCCTTCACATGGATACCCATTAGAGCACCCCTTTAACAAGGTATATATTCTAATTCGTCTTCTGCTTATTTTTGATACTAGAAAGTATTGGCATTTCTGTGGTATAAAGTTGATTCCTTGACTGCTACAGAAGAGCTTTCAATCATTCCTGTACTAAGCCTTGTTTCTCGTTATTTTCATTTATCGTTAGCTGATTTCGTTGTGTAACGGTCTCAAAACAAAGTGCGAGCATACAGTGGTTTATGTGACTTTGCAAATCGAAGTTTGTTATTTTCAACCGTTGTTATTCAAAGGAAAAAAGTCAGCTAAAATTGATGAAAACAACGAGAAACAAAGCGAAAGACCAATAACATTTGCCTGGTGTGTAAAATAAAACCATTGCTAACTCATTTTGTGCAAAGTAGTTAAAAAGCGAACTCTGTGAAAAGTGTTCTGAGATCCGATGAAATTTCATGCCAGAGCTAGCAGTGTATCCGCTGAGAAGGGGGGTCATGCTTTCGCTTTCCTTGCCAAACTTTACCAGACTTGGACGCCCGATCCAAACCTCTTTTCTAGCAAGTAAAAAGGTCTATTGGTTGTACTGCGTATTGAATTCATTAAATTTTTTGCAGAAAGGCTGTTTTATAAAAAATTGATCAATTCTATTTCGCCCTTCCTGAAAACACAACCTAAGATAACAAAAGAAAGACTTTAACAGCACAATGATAAAGGAACACTTTAATATAGCTGACAAAATATTCTTCTCTTTTTGACAATGTGTCCAAGGAGTAAGGGACCATATGACGTCCACACATTGGAGAAGGGCCCATCGACCTATTGTAATCAAACAACCAAAAATGAAACAACGACTCCTATGCTTTGTAAACCACTATGCTCAAAGTATGGTTTTTCGTGCCATAATTTCTTCGTTTCTGTCACAGGAGAACAAAAAAATGATCACATGTTAAATTCAATTGGTCTTTGATGCAGATTTAAGTGAAAATATAAGATCAAAAATTTAATGAAAATTTGGTCCAAAATAAGAAAGTGTTGTTTTTTTTACTCATTCGATATACTGTAGCACTGTCAGAGAAGTTGCAGCTTTTGAATGAGAATTTAATTTGTATTATTCTTCCCATTTAGGATGGATATCGCTATATCTTAGCTGACACAGACCCACATGCTGAACGTTCTAATTTCGAACTCGATTCATGGGCTGGTAAACCAATTCCAGGAGAGATTTACAGAGTGGCACTGCCTCCCAGCGTCTTCCTAGCGCTGCATGATAGAGGTAATTATCGGATTGCTCTCATCAAAAATTTCTCCTGTTTGAAAAGTAAAAGCAAAAGAACCAGTCATTCAATTTTTATCGAATTTGTCTCATTTGATAGCTAAAAGTCTAAAATTTCACTAAACAGACATAAGCTTGAGCTAACGCTACATTTTATCCATGAAACTGGTCGATTCGAGTGAATTTCTGTAGCCACTTACCCATCCCTTCATAAGCCACCCGATTTTGTCCCATAGTTAAAGTAGTTTCTTTTCCTTTATTAACTTTATTTAATGGCCTCGGGGTAGACACAGCCTTTTGCTCCCCGGGGTGGATCGTCCTAGTAGTATTGTAGAGTCATTTTGTAAGTAATGTAGTTCGTAATCTGTATTGTAAATTTTATTTGGAATATATTGTATAAAAAATAAAAAAAGTCTAAACCACCCCGCCACTAAGAAACTCATTTTGTAAAACCAGGCTGTTTGGTTTCTTATTAATATCATATAAATTTTACATAAACCAAATGTTGGACAATTAACATGGTGCCATCTGGGTGGCTGCAGTTTCTTAGAAGTCAGTTTCTTAGTGGTGGGGTAATACTGTAGTTCATATGAAAGCTTGATTCTAGAAATCGGTGTATTGGCAGGGAAACGGAGTTTAATGAGGAAGCGAAGAGCAAGAATTGCGACGATAAACATTTTCATTGTGTTATTATTTCATTCCAAGACAAATCCAAGTAAATAGTTATGACAAATCCATGTGACAAATCCGAGAAGTTATTATTAATTAAAAGACTAGGCCATGTTGAATTATAATTGACGTTTCGAAGCAAAGCTGTGCTTCATCATCAGAATACCAAGTTTCCTAAAGCACGAGGCTAAATTTATATCCATAAAGACAATAAACTACCAAAAATGCGTTGTTTACAAATCCTACGTGAAAAATAAATAATGAGGTAAGCCTGGAGGACAATACCTAAAACAGAGCTAAGGGAATAGAAGATTGCTGAGAGTTAAGTGACGGACGATCGCGCAAATCTTGATTCCTTCATATGGAAGCCAACTATTTACGTTGAATCTTGTAAATTTTCGTCCTTGATGACAAGTTTCTATAAGGCCGCAATGATGAAAAAATATGATTCTTTTTCAATTTATTTGCAGCACCACAGCTAAAGGTTTCAGATGATCGATTATCAGTAACGGGGGAAAAAGGTTACTCCATGGTTCGAGCTACGCACGGTGAGAAAATTCTCAAGTCTTCTGTTATTTTGATAGCGCAGTTAGATAGCTATTCTTCATTGCCCATCTCCATCATAACAAAACATATTTCTCAAAATACTCCCAAAATCCATATTAATTATTATTATTATCATTATATGAACTAAACCACCATCTTATTAACAGAAAATAAAAGTGTAAAAGATTTTTAAATCGAAATGTACGAAATTTTTAACAGTGTTGTTTTTATAATTATATTATTATTATTATTATTATTGCTGCTTAGCGCATGCGCGTAGCAGACATTTAGACGGGTTGATTGAAATTCCTGTGTCGATGGCGGTGTTTGTATGGATGCAAAAACCAAACAAGCATCGTGCTCGCCGACTGAAATGCTGCCCACGCAACCAAACAAGCATCGTGCTGGCCGACTGAAATGCTTCCCACCCACCGCTTTGATTTTGGATGCAAGGAGTTGGCTCGCGTTCATTGCGAGAAGAAGAAGGGAATTTTCACGGACTCTAGTACGTATCAAATCATTTTTTACATCTCATTTCATAGTAAAGAAGAGAGGGTTTCTCTTTATGCTCTCATTTGTGTTGAAAATTTGTTCTTCTGCAGCGGATAGGTTCCAGGAAGATGTCATCAACGAAGGCCTTGACTAGAGTAGTTTCGGGTATTATGGAACACTTAACAGCATAATTCTTGACACATTGAGCCAAACTTGGTATTAGCAATTAGGCCAAAGCATGCTCTAATGTTTCATCAGTATGCCCTGATTCTGAAACGTTGGTTGTTAATAAGTAAGACAAAAAAATTGAACCCGGGTCGAGTTGGGCATTAGCTAGGGTATGGAACACTGTCGGGTATTTTGGAACTAAGTTATTTCTATTGTTTGTATACTGGTTCATGTTTGAGATATCTCAAGAAAATGGCAGCCTGAAATCACTTGATGTCTGATGTCCTTCATTATCAGCGATACGGAGAGTACACAAAATGTTACAGGAGCCTAACATCGATCAAAATATGACAGACGAGGTATGAAGACTTGCATCAAGTGAAATTAACAAGCTTCTTTCTCATCCCCAGGCCCCTAAGCTTCATTTACTGAATAATGTCCCAAAATACCCGAGGTCCCATATTACCCGAAACCACTCTAGGCCTACCCAACCATTTCTTACACTTTCACAAATAAACAGCAATGACCTGCCCTTTGTGGCAACAAATTAAACGTATAAACCCATTGTGGTATTGCCACTTGTAGCAACAAAAGCCAATATATCAGAAATTCCCACTGAGGCACCTGACAACAGTGACTTTCCCATTGTGGAAAGAAAAAGTGAATCACCCATTTGTGGTTATAAACAGTGAATTGCCCATTATTGTGGCAACAAAAGCTACTACTTCAAAACCATCTGAAACAAACAGCAAATTAAATGAATCTGATCATTCAGGATGCTCAATTTTGGAAATATTTATCAAGGCTCTTTCTTTAGTAATACACAAGATGATAATGTAATGATTCACCATTCATTCCCTTGCATACAGCACTTAAAGATTTTCACAGATAACAACCATGCAATTTTCATATTAGATGGGTACCTGGTATCTATTATGCACAATACAAACTCAGGGTTTTATGTATTTGATTAAATTAGGTAAGAATTAATCTTTTAGTAGAGTATTGTTGCACTTCAGAACAGTAGTTTTCTTTTTGCTTAAAACTGCAAACATCTAGTGCATAAATGTTCCATGAATTTTTTTTAGAACAGAAGAGATAATTTCCCATTGCATAGAAAATCACAGGAGAGGATTGCAAAAGAAAGATAATTGAAAGGATCTTTCAACCATGATTCTTTGCACCTGAAAGAATTTTGATTGGCTTCTTGATTAATTTTCCCCCTCTTTTAGCACAGATTTTTCTTGTCAGTATATTTCTGTTTTCTACTTAGTTGCAATATATGTTCTTAAATCGGCCTTTCCAACCACCATACCTTGCATGTGCCATCTTTTTATTGGTGGTCATTTTTGTGGACTGTAAAAATGGCAACAACGAAAAGACCACACAATGGTGTGTTCACAAACCATGCTCCTTGTAAAGGCCCCTTAATGTTGCCATATGATCATGCACATATACATCTCATAAACAAAAGCTTAATATCTCATGTATTTTGTTGCAGAAGTTAAAGGTAACGTTATTAATTTGTGACAGCCCATGTAAAGATTAACACAGCATTGGATCACATTCTGCATATCAGCTGTTCATATTCTTGTAACAGTTTGCACAGCATTGGATCAGTATTTGCTTCTTTAACCATTGACATTCAAAGACCAACGCAGCATAAGAAAGTTATCTTACAAATTAGTTATCTGGATGCACATTCTTACAAAAACCAAAAAGCATTGGATCAGCATTGCTTCTGTGACCATTCTTCACACCTTGCGACCTTTTAACTTTGATACAAACTGTCACCAGATGAACTTTTGAAGAATTGTTGTGGTCAACTGTTGTGCATCATATACCCCAAGACTTGCTTTCATTTGAGGCAAAGTACAAAGCCTGTTATTTGACACAGAATTGAAAAGGGGGGCACTTTGTGTGTTGCCGTCATGTATCAAGTTGTTGGAATATTATCGAAGAGGCTGATTAATTCAGATGGAAGCAGATAATTGACATTCTGAGCTAATTACAAAGAAATGATCAAAGCTCTGTATTACTAAAACATCAAAACTATTTTTACTTCAAAATAGCAGTGTTGATCTATGGCCAAACGAGAAAGAAAACCATACACTATTTGAGGTACCACCTAGGAGAAAGAAAGCCTTGCAGTCCAAGAAAGTACAAAATGAACTGACGTTGATTAACTGAGTCTTGAAATTGCAATGAAGACTTGAAGTGAGATTAATATCGCATTGAGCTAGTTATTATTATTATTGGGCTGAAGAAGATTTTTAAATCGAAACGTACGAAATTTTTAACAGTGTTGTTTTTATACTTTTATTTTCTGTTATAATAAGATGGTGGTTTAGTTCATATATTATTATTATTATTATTATTATTATTATTATTATTATTATTATTACGTCCGTATTATTGTAAGTCTTTAGTTTGGAATGTATCAAGGGTATCGTAATTTTGATTTTATGTAAATTTTATGTTAATCTAATTTTATTTACATTGTATATTAATATGGTTGTCCGGAGTTGTAAAGTAAACTGATGAAGATTTTAATCGAAACGTCTTGACAAATAACAGTGTGTTTTTATATATTATTATTATTATTGTTTTTAATCATTTTCAGATTGAAAAATTTCATTTTCCATTAAAACAATCCCTGAAGCATTTCTGTTTCTCAGTATTCGATCGCTGTTCTGCTTTTTTCTAAGATGGACTGTATTCTTTTACCACGTTTTACATTTGTGGTTTGGTGAAAAGTTACTTTCTGTCTAATTTCACTGTTACGGCGTCTCATAGTTTGTGCTATCCATTTGTACTGCTGTTCTGCATGGAATGATTTGTTGGAGTCAGTATGGGGTATAGAAAACAAATCTCTGTCTCTTATGACATAGCTCCAGTCGACTATCTCACATTTTTCTGCTGATGGATTAGGTCGGTTAATTCCTAATGATCATTGAGCGAAGAATCTTTTTATAAGTTGTTAAAGCTTGGCAAGTTCTGCAGTGAATGGTCTCAAAAACGGATGTTTTCCCCTCCGTTTTTTTAATAAAAACAGTGCAATGTGAACGGGTACCTTCGATGCATCTAAAACGGATCATTAAAAAATGGAACAGTGTAAACGGGGCCTGAAATTATATGATCTGATCCATTTCTTGATTCTTCCATTCTTTTTTGGATATCTTGAGTTCAACGAAATGAAAATTTTTGAAAATTAGATCAGAGTGTAATTTACTAAGCTAGTAACAACCTGTGAAGAGGCTGTTTGAAATCCCAAATGATCTTTCTATCCTTGTTCTACTTATAGTTCATCTTTAAGACGTGATTTACCTTTTACTTTTGTAGGTGTTTCAAAAGGAACCTGGTATTACGAGGTAATTAGCCACAATATGTAAAGGTGGTAGACCATTAGACCAATATAGAACTTGATGAAGCACGGCATAGGGCTCGAATCTTTGCAAACATTTAAAATGAAATGCGTTAAAGGACAAGTCCGGGGTTGGTATGATTGATGATGAAATACAAGATAATACTGCTATGAATGATGTATGATACTTTTTTCCACTATTTTTCGCCTTCGCCTTGTGAAGTTACGTATTCAAATAAGCAAGTTGAGCGAAGTGACGTCATATCGCACAAACGAAAACGAGGCTGAGCGATTGTTTTTCGCCTCTTAATCGCTGCTAGCCTCTTTATCGTGTTCTCGTGCATTGAAAATGGCACGAGAACAAGATAAAGAGCCTTGCAACGATAACGCGGCGAAAGAACAATCACACAGCCTCGTTTTCGTTTGTGCGATATGACGTCACTTCGCTCAAATTGCTTATTTGAAAACGTAATTTCACAAGGAGAAGGCGAAAAATAGTGGAAAAAAGTATCATACATTATTCATAACAGTATTATCTTTTATTTTATCATATTTTCGAAGAGGAAGCGTAGGGAAACTCAAGTGGTGCTGTAAGAACACGTTTTCCAGCAACTCATACGACTCAGAAAACCCAAACGACCAAATGGAAACTAATCTCAACGATGGGAACAACTCAAAGAACTCAATGCAAACCAGGATTTAGCAAACAGACGCCATTTATCAGCGAATCTCGGTACTTAACCAAATTTTCGTCATGTAGGAAATTCTCCTGAAATAAGAGGCTGATACGAAATTTGAGAAATTCTAACGAGCCAGATCATAAACGAAGGACAAAGAGACATTCAAACAGGATGAGATATTCAAATTTTTGATGTTTTATATATATTTCTTATGTTTTTATCTCAGAGTGGCTCAAGATGTGCTTTTTCTGGGTGGTGTAATTTATTTGGTGTTTCTTATAAACAAAGTTTGAACTGAAGTATTGCCAGAGTTTGAATTGAGTTGAATTGATGGTTATCGTAAAATTTTTATGCCTCGCTATCAGTGCCTTCTTTTCTTATGATTTCGGAGTATTCTTCAAATCCTGGTGGCTTCTAAGGGCCTGTTCATATGGAGAAAGTTTCCCCGGCATTTTCCCGTTTCACCGGAAAACTCGCTCAGCCGAGGCAATATTCCTTGACCTTTCATATGAGAGAAGTTTCCCCGGCAAGCCTGGGAATTAAAACAATAGCGCTTTGTCTATGACGCCAAAGGATTCGAAAGGATTATCGATAAACAAAAGAAGTTTCCCCGCCTAGCCGGGAAAATGTGTTCATATGGGAAAACATTTCCTCGGCTGGGCGGGATCCCGTTAGAGTTCAAGCGAGATCTCGGCTAGCCGGGGGAATGTTTTCTCATGTGAACGCTCGCTCTATTTTATGTGATAAAGCTACATGAGACGAGATCTCGGTTGAACGGGAATCTTGCTTCACCGGGAAAATGCTGGGGAAACTTTCTCCATATGAACAGGCCCTAAGGGTAAAGATTCTCATCAATTTAAATCCATTTTAAGAGTTTGCAATATTTTTAAATTTGATTTAATCCCTAACAGAAAAGCACGCACACAGAAATTTTCATGTTCTGTGATGTAATCAAATATTGATAATTTATCAAAAGTTCCACATTTTTGGGCCACCCAGTAGAAATTTATTTGTGACGGCACGGGGAGATGGCTCTGCAGAGTTCTTTTTTCCATTTTAGTGTATCATCGATGAAATACCTGCAGATGGAGCAACGAGGATTGGATGGTCGCAGATTTACGGTATGTAAAGTACGGTCCGTCTCAAATGAGATGTCACCTGAGATTTACGATAGCGCAAAATTTTTTTGCGAAACACTTCTATTGTTGTTATTCGCGGGCGTTTTATTTATTTTGTGCAGAAGCCAATTGGGAGGGGATTCAATTATCGTACTTTTTAGGTGTAATGAAAACAATTACTGCTCAGCTTCTGCACGAAAAAAATAAAATGCCCGAGGCAGAAGTTTAGATATATCCTTCTTCTTTCGATATGTGCTAATATTTGTTCTTAAAAGCCATTTCTGGAATGCACAACAAGCGAGCTAGTGACCCGGGCTTCAGAGCAATTTTTGCGGCTTGCTTTGTTACCGGGGGGGTACTTGACTAGGGAAGTGACGGGGGTGTGCGGAAAACGTCTCCACACCCTGCACCCCGTCGCATAAAAAATAGGCCAAAAGTATACCCTGTCGCATAAAAATTTTGCATCTCAAATATAGTGTAGAACCCATTTTTTGCTTGTGATACCCTGTCGCATAAAAATTTTGCATCTCAAATATAGTGTAGAACGCAATTTTTGCTTGTGATACCCTGTCGCATAAATTTTTTACCTATTATAATAACCTGTCGCATAATTTTCGTTAGAAAAGGACACCCTGTCGCATAATTTTTACCGTAAAAGGACACCCTGTTGAGCGGCACATCCCGTCAGGTCAAGTATGGGAGTGCCCCCCCCCCCGGGCTTTAATGTCTTGACCAACCTAGCCTGGAATTCCCTTTATCTGCAATCACAAATTGCTTTGTATCTTGGTGTCAATAAAAAGTAGATAGTCCTATTGTAACATTATCTGCCCTTGTTACTCCCATTAGTATCTACTCCTTGAATTGTATTTATCTTTAGAGAATAAGTATTCTTCGTTGAAACGACAATCACCTCAACTTAATCGTCATTTTCAGGAAATTTACAAGCGCCACTTGGATATGACAAATTTGGATATTCATGGCGGAGTAAGAAGGGAACACGATTTCATCAAAGTCATGGCAAACATTATTCGTGAGTTAATTTCTGTTCTTACCAGAATCTTACCAGAATGAGGTATCAGCAACTGCAAGCTTAATTTAGCATGAACACTTTAGGGCCGAAATTTCAGTACATTTTTCAAAACTGCTAAACATTTTTATATTTTTAGGAATGGTTATGAGACTGGAGACGTGTTGGGATGCCTTATAAGTCTTCCACGCCAAGAAAGTTCGGGTATGTACAATACTGGTTCGTCAAAAAAGTTAAGCCTTTCATGAAATTACCAGAAATTGGATAGTTACTTATCTTTATATGTTTCTTTCATTTCATTTTGAAATATTTATGCACGTTCACAAGTTTCAGACAACCGTCTGCTAGGCAAATTCAGCTAGCATTGTTTATTCTAACTTCAGATGAAATGACCAAAAACTTGAGAAATTATCTCTTTATCTGTTAAAAACTTGTGTGAAAAGAAAGTTTCCCCAAGAGACGACATCTGAAGCAGGGATCTGAAATCGGTGTAAACAGCATTAGCTGAATTTGTCTATTTACTGATATTTGAGCTCCTCTGCAGGGGCCCTCGCAGAAATGCATTCCTCTGATTAGCCGATTCTGTTAAGCGTTGAGAGACTAGTTTCACAAAGAGTGCTACGCAATGAAATTATGGATTATTTCATAACAAGCAATTACTTGGGAAGAAACCATTTCTACTTTTCGTGAAACTTTGTCGCAGCTCTTTCAACTGAAATGTTGATAATTTATTGGTTTTCTGCAAGTTGAATGGTTTCATGGGTGGAAAATATAGCGGACCACGGCACCAATGGTCCTAGAAATTTTGTCAGGTCTCCAGAAAGAAAGACAACAATGCGAGAAGAAATGGGAATTGATGATTCGATTTGTATGAAAACCCAAAATTTGCATTTGTTCTTTGCAGTTCAAACTAAAGTCTTTAGAAATTGGATTGATGTTTTGTTAATTCAGGCTGTCTCCAGATTACAACAATACTGTTTGTAATTTGGTAACTAGTCAGTCGCAAAGTCAACGAAATTAGCTAAACATCCTTTACAACTGAGATTGAGGATTACTGACCAATCTTCAAAATGTGTCCCACATATTTCTATCATTACCTGCCAAAAAGTGGATTCTGGTTTGGAGCACTCTGCAGTGACAGAAATTTGTTTAACGCTTTTTGAAATTTGTTTGAAATTTGTTTGTCCCAGAAATAAGAATATTTTTTCCATCCCTGAACGGTTTCCCCACGGGCAATAATGCACCGTTGATGTAGCCAATATTATTATGATCAAAACTGTATTCTTACCGATCGTGTTGTTTTTCTTGCCGGGGATTGCAATAAAAGCTTGGCAATGTTTTTTTTCTTCGTTCTTCTCGTCACGCACAACTGTAGACTTATGACATTTCGTCCCTTGTTTCCCTGCGTTCTTTGATTTGCAGAATCACTTGCTCAATAGCCACTCATACCATTACTCTTATAAAATGGGCCTCCTTTGCCAAACTTTAAGTACAAAGAGTAATGTTTTCCGGACCCACTCATCGCAAAATACATGCCTTTAAAGCAGTAATCTTCCTCTGAAGAAACAAAATAGATCCATCGCAGCTACCAGAACTCTAGGCCGTATCAACCGTTTTTTTGTATGCAACAACAACAACTGTCTAAAAAGCGCCTCCTTATTTGTTGAAAACTAAACTCTAGCAATTTTATTGGTCAATACGGATCCACACCATATTGGCCTAAGGTGGCCCACTGTATGAGAGTAACGGTATGAGTCCTTATTACCGATATCAGCAAATGAAAGAACGCAGGGAAATAAGGGACGAAAAATCGTAAGTCTAACACACAACTTTGGTTAAAAGGCGCCATTATTGAAACCAGGGAGATATAGATATTGAAACTGTATTTCTCGCCTGAGCTCCTACCCAGCGATGCTTCTCAGTACAAAGTTCAACACACAATTGGTAAGAATACAGCCTTTATCATAGCACTGGCAACATCAATGGCGCATTATTTTTCGTGGTTTCACGTGAGTCGAAGTTTGTCTCGAAACACAATAGTACTTTAAGGGAAGAAACTTTCACGGGAAGAAACTTTCGCGAGTTCGAAAATACGCGAAATTTTTTTAATTAACTTTCGCGAATAGAAAATATGGGACATTTTGTAGAAATAAAATTTCGCAAATTAGGTGTCTTCTAATGTTTTTATGATGTCTCAAATGCTCCTCAATTCTTCAATGACTCTTCCGAATCGTCCATAAGTATGCTTTTAGTAGCAAAATTCAAAAGGGATGCTGTTAAAGACGAGGAATATCAAATCTGAATACATATATATTTGTTTCCATATCTTAGGAAATTTCACGGGAATAAGCTTTCGCGAATTGCATATTTTAGGAAATTTCGCGGAATAAACTTTCACGTATTTCGGCCAAAAAGGTGAAAAGCGCGAAAGTTTCCTCCCGCGAAAGTAAGTATCAAGTGTAAAATTATTGTATGACAGAGCCTTAAGAATTTCTTAAACTAAACTGGGCGATGTTGTTTAATTTGATATGTTCTGCACTCAAGCCATGAATCATTTTATCCCCTGGTTATAACTTACCTTGTCTTCTGTTTAGCTTCTCTGCTACCGGACACATTTAAAGACCGGGTATGTATTCCCATACTGCAACTGGATGCGCTAAAATGTTTAGTTATTGGAAAATATGTATTAGGAATTGTTTTAACAAAACTCTAGATCACAAAGGAAAGGCGTAGGTAATTTTTGTGAATTTTTTGAATTTTCTACACAGTCGAAATATAAGTAAGGTAAGCGACAATATTGCGATAGTTTCCTGCAAAATTTAGGGCAAGCTCAGTTCATTTGCAAAATGTGTTCATGGGCTGTTAGATCACTATGTTAATGGTTAGACATCTCCAAATTGCTTTTAATGCTTGTCCAGCAATTTTTGTCTAGTGTGCCTATGCGTTTCTACACTCGTTGAAACCGTTAAAACTGAAAGTTTTGAAATTTTTCACAAATCTGGTTCACTGATGATATAGATCTTGATCATAAGATTTCGAAAATGCATTTGTTTGTCATATTTGGTCCCGTCATTGACGAGTTATGACAGATTGAAATTTCAATGACGGCCTGGAAATCAATCATTCTACTGGGTGTCCAAAAAAGTACTCCTGTTTAAAAAATCACCAAAAATTTATTATCAACCTTTTTGAGTTGTTTTGTCAAAGACCAAAAATATGTATAGTTAATAAAATTGTTGCTCCTGATACAGCACGGTAGAAAAACTATGCGTTGAAAAACCTTATTTTGAGCTATACTCTTTAAGTAAAATACTCAATCTTGCCTAAGAGTCAGCATTTTCAATTTTTTAGCATCATTGAAATCTCCAATGATAGTGCGCATTTCTTTCTGTCATTCATGACCAAACTAGAAGCTTTACATACACAAAGAAATTGATCTGGCAAGCATCAGTGCTTTTTGCAGTATGATTCAAAACCATTAGGATAATCGAGTCGGCACGCAGGCTAAAACCAGGTAGCCCTAAAAAGAGCTAAATTTGCTAATTTTTAAACCAATTACGAGAACAGCTATATCTTGGAAAATAATTTTGTCAATTATCTATTTGACAAAGAAAGGAAATTGAAGATCGGCCGGGTAATCAATATTTGGCAATTTTTCAAACGTGAGTATTTTTTTGGGACACCCGGTACTTCAAGGGAGTTGATTTCCAGATAACTCATCAATGACATAACCAAACGCTACAAAAAAGTATTTTCAGAATGTCCAATTTTGTGAAAAAATGTTCGAAATTTGACGTCAACCTTTGAAGTATTGATCTACAGCTCCAGTTTTTTCATTTTATCATTCTTTAAAGTTGGTTATTTACAAATAGTTATCAGCATAATATATACATCAACTAATTTAAACCAACTACAACTAAAAATAATTACATAATATAAAGTATAATACAATATCCTATTTACAACATAGTTTACAGCTGCAGTTTGCCCCCTTCCATGTTTTTATTTTTCTTTTGAAAGCTGCCACATTTTCACATGTTTTAATATCGTCACTTAGTGTTTTTATTTAAGGCAATTTTACCAAATTTTTTATCCTGAGGTTGTATTCCACTTGCTTTGTCCTGAAAAAATCCCAAAGGTATGATGGATTCAAAGTCCAGGACACATGTTAAGCATGTTTTGAAATTGCTATAAATTTTGCTAGTTGGATTGACCTTAGCTTCACTAATGAAATTAGAATTTACGAAAAACGTGGACGGCCAAAAAGAGTGAAAAGGGCCTAAAGCTCAATTAATTCATGAAGACGTATTTCCTATTTTAGAGCACTGCGGATATATTTCATCTCTCGCAATGCTTACAAATAGAATTTTTATGAATTTAATTATGTTTGGGATCTCTCTTGAAGGGGGGTAAAATGTACTTGCATATTATTCTAAAGGAGGAGAGTTTTCATAATAGGCTACACTTGGTAGTTTTGCCAAAGATGTAATTTGGGACATTTCCTTGTTTTTTAGGCACTGATTAAGTTCAAAAACCGTCTTTATTACGAGGACAAGGACATGGTGGAAAAAGCTGAAAAGGTTATTTTTATGTAATACTTTTCATAGTCCTTTTAGGATGTCTGCAAACGAATCTGAATCAAATCAAAGTTTCTACATTTTGATTCAAAAAGTTTGAGTAATCGGCAGCAGACCTTTGTATACATTCGAAAATTTTATGAATGTTTTCGAAAATGTATCAATCTTTTGGTTAATCGCGACTCTCTTGTAGCAGTGCTGAAAGAATCTATCCTTGTATTTATGCTTGGTAGCTGAATAAAGGCACTACTATTCTCATAGATTTAGGATGTAAATAAAAAACTAAACGCTCAGCTTCTGAATTGAATGAACACCTGCGAGGTAGATGTTTTCATCTTTCCTCCTTTTGTTGATATATACTCATCATGTCTTCTCTTAGCAATCCATTTGTGCGTGCACACCTCCACGGTTTGCCACACTTGTTTCAGGTAATTTTTTGCGGCTTTGTTTTGATTTGTTGCTAGGGAGTACAGTAAACAGCCGCGTATAAGAACCGACAATGTTGGAAGTCAGGCTTGGTTCTCGTACAATGAATACAGTCGATTGATTCTTATAAAATGGTATTCTAGTTTGACAAGTGGAGCCTGTCTTTTCTTAGTCAACTAGGTTCTTAAACTCTCAAGCAAGCACGGAATAAATGGGATGAGAATAATTGGGGGTTTGGAATTGGTTCGATATAATAATATTCAGGGGGTTGGAGCCATCGGGGGAGGTTGGAAAAATTGAAAATAGTCCTTTCTTAGTCAAACACCTATCTTTTTTATATTTATGTAAAAACTATTCAAAAATTATGTTCAATATTACTTCAATTTTTCGAGAATTGATAAAAGGGTTGTTGGAATAACAGTGGGGGGGGATGATTGGAAAAGTTTTCAAAAATTAATAAGCGGGGAGCGACGATTATTCGGTACTCCAGAGTACGTGAGTGTTAACTATATTCTTCTTGTCTGCGATCGCTAATCGCTTTGAATTGCGTGTCAATCAACAGCAACTGAATATGTCGTTACAAAATCTGCCCTTGGTCAGATGTTATTTGCTTGCAAAGATTTACGAAAATCCCATTTTTATAACTTGCTTATCATATTTTATTTGCAGAATCTAAAGACGCTTGATGAAAGTAAGGTAAGACACTTCGTCATTTCTGTTTTTAATGTATCAAAACGTATCAAAATGTACAATTGTGCATTGTGAGTCAAAAACTGTCATATTGCAAAAACCATGCAGCCGATTTGTGAAATTTTAACTCATTTGTCTCAATGAGGATTCAATGAAAATTTTGAGATTTTTCTCATCGATTTTGTCTTCCGATAATTTAAAAGATTTTAAATGATGTTTTTATCATTCGATCGATAGTCCTGTTTATTTTCATCAATGATAATTTCACCTTAGGTCATCATTAAGTAGTTTACCATTTACTGTAAAAAATGACATTTCCAAATATTCTCTTATTTTCAGATTGAGTTTTTCAAGAATGGCAAATCACAGGTAAAACCCTTATCTACTTTGTTTAAAAGTAGCCATAGGTTCTACTGTATGCCCCCTTCCCACAGTGGGGCAAGATTATGACATAGGCTGAAAAATCAACCTTCTCCATTTGGTTCCAAATTCCCCTAATTTGAAAAAGTAATAGTTGCTGACATGAGAACATATGACTAAGCTTCATATCTACAGAAACATTTTTGGCAATGTTTTATTTGAATTCCAAAAAGACTTGAGAGAAGACCAATTTTTGTTTTATATATTTATATTAAAAACAACTATCTTCAATCGCCTGTAAAGTCAAAGCCTTTCAACCAACTTCGATGAAATTTGAAGTGAAGATTCCACCACCTTCCTTTCATTGCTATTCAAGGTTTCCATTTTCTACTCCACTTCGATCTCTGTCAAGCTAAATTTTGTTATGGCGTACTAAATTTTGAGAAAAATCTTCTATAACTAAGCGTTGAGACGGTGACATCAAAGGATCCATACGCGTTTTTTGTGACAGTGAGATCTCCCCCTTCCGGCCTTCTAACCCTTGCATTTAGGTGCAAAAAAATCCGTAAGAATCTGAAAGCACCACGAATCGCCTTCTTTTCGCCAGAAAACGCCAGGCGCGGCTGCCAGGAGCGGAATAAGTCTAATTTTGGTAAAACCCTGTGGACAGAATCTATCATCATCTGCTATAATCTTCGTGATTCAACACCCAAAGATCTCACCGAAACGATTGTTACTACGCTCTACAAAGTCCAGAAAAGTAACCCAACAGCACGTGTAGCCTACTCCTCGATATTTAAAAGGAATGATGACCAAAGCCTCAACGCAAAAGGCAAGAAAATCAATGAACTGCTTGGAGAAGAACTAAGCATTAAAGGTATGGACATTATCGATAACAACAATATTATGTATAGTAATCTATGGAAAGATGGTCTCCACTTAAATGATGGAGGTGTCCGTAAATACTCCGCAAACCTTAGTAAATTTGTTAAGTATTGCTAGGGGGAAATGAGCTCGGTCAAAACTAATATCAACAGTAGTACAAGTCATCTAAGGAAGAGAAATGGTTTAAAAATCAGTTTCAGTTTCAGTTTCAGTTTCATATATTTTAAATTCCACTTCATACAATGTTTTGAAATAACTAAACAGTCAAATAACTAAACTACAAGAATATAAGATACAGAAAATTGATACATCAGTAAGCAAAATTAAAAAACTATATATTCAACAAAACAAAGAGAAAAGATAAATTGTATGGAGGGAATTACTTAAAGGAGGAGCTCTCTCAGTAGTCAGACTAATCGAGGAGAGAGCACCCCCTGTTTTAATAGAATTTCATTTACATTTGATCGAGATTATATACTTTCAGCGAGATTAAATGACTAGGGCGGATGGTGACCTTCTTGTGCCTACTATTCAAAGATCAATTTTGATAATTATTTTCAAAGAGGAAAGCTTTGAGTTTACAACGAAAACTAATAGCAGAGGGTGATTTTTTTATATCCATGGGAATGTCATTCCAGCACTTAGCTCCAAAGTAACGAACTGATCGAAGACCATATTGAGCAGTATTTTTCTGAGTTAGAAAAATATCGTTTTTAGAGGCTTGCCGTGTACCATGTTGATGAACAGACTGAACTAAATCAAAAAAAGAATGAAAACAAGAAGGAGAGATCTTATTTACACAATCGTATACGAAAGAAAGCAGTTTCACTTGAAATAGATCACGCAGCTTTAAAATCTTTAAATCAGAAAAGAGAGGTGTAGTGGGAGAAGTAAAGTGTTCAAACACAATAGCCCTTATGACCCTTTTCTGCAACAAAAATATTGGATTGATATGAGTTTCATGGGTAAGACCCCAAACTAAAATGCCATATTGTAGAAACGGTGAAAATAAAGAGTTATAAAGACAGACTAAAATATTGATGGGTAAGAAGTGTCTTACTTTGAAAAACATACCACAAGTTCTAGCCAGTTTTTTGGATAGTTCTGTTAAGTGATACTTCCATGAAAGATTTTCATCCAGAAGAACACCAAGAAATTTCACATAACAAGTTTGCTTGATAGGAAACTTTCCAATTTTGATGCTGACAGTTTCAGGTGAAGAATGTTGAGGCGACTTAAAAATTATGAAATTAGTTTTATCAACATTGAGTGACAATTTATTAACGTCAAGCCACATTTTCACTCTTTTTAATTCCTTGTTAACCACACTTTGAAGCTGATCAAGACTTTCAGATTCACAATAGATATTAGTATCATCTGCAAATAAGTAAAAGGCTAGTTTTGAGGATGAGAGAGGTAAATCATTAATGTAAATTAAGAAAAGAAGAGGACCAAGAACAGAACCCTGTGGAACCCCACAGGTAACATTGAGATAACAAGAGTAAGATCCATTCACTGAGACACATTGTTTCCTATCTAAGAGATAGGATTCAAACCAATCTATAAGGTAGTTCCTCTAATTCCATAATGTTCAAGCTTCATCAAAAGAATTTGATGATTCTCTGTATCAAACGCCTTCTGCAAATCAATAAATATTCCACAGCCAAATTTTCTATTGTCTAGTGAACTTTTAATGGCTTCTGTTAAACTAACCAGGGCATGGTTAATGGAATGGCTGGCACGAAAACCAAATTGTAAAGAATACAAGATTTCATGTTTTTCAAGGAATTTATAGAGACGTTCATACATGACTTTTTTCTGTGATTTTGCTGAAAACAGAGAGAAGGGAAATAGGCCTATAATTTGATGCTGTTAGTGGACAACCTTTCTTGAAAAGTGGGATTACTTTGGCAAACTTCATCTTGTCTGGGAATATCCCAGATTGAAATGATTCATTTATGATTTGAGAAAGTGGAGAAGATATCAACGGTGAAAGAAATTTTAAAATTTTCATGGGAATGCTATTCTTAATCGCCTTCTTAAATATAGTTTCCCTTCGAAAACATAAATCAGAGCTGGAGCTAGTCCTTCACAATAATGATATCGATGTTATAGGCCTAAGCGAGACACGTCTTGCCAAAACTGTCCCTGACTCTGTAGTTTCTATTGAAGGATATAGGATTTACCGCAATGATAGAGATGCAAATGGAGGAGGGGTTGCGATGTACGTGAAAGAAAGTCTCCCTGAAGCCACGATTAAGGTAGCAAGTAATAACCTTGAGCTCATAGCTCTTGAGGTATCACCCAGTAATCATGCAAGGCCTTTTCACATTGTGTGCTGGTATCGCCCCCCAACTGCCGGTGTCGATTACACTGCATTCGAAAACCTTAGAGAAATTTTAAAAAATCTAGATAAAGAAGATAAGGAAGTAATTTTGATTGGGGACACCAACTGTGATTTCAAAAACGCAAAAAACGCAAATGCCAAGAAGCTCAAATTGATTTACTCTGAGTACCAACTTGAGCAATTGATTAAGGGTTTTACGCGGGTTGCCATGACCACCACTGAATCTGGTGAGCAAAAAGTAAGTAAGACGCTTATTGACCATTTCTCTTCCACCAATCCAAAATATATCATAGAAGCAGATGTAATAAGAACTGGGATGGTTGACCATTATCTGGTGTATGGTATTCGGAAAATAAATGCTTGGCGACGTAAAGGAAATAAACAAAAAATTGTTGAGTCTCGCAACATGAAAAAATATGATAAAATGCTCTTCCGTCAAGACTTACAACAGATTGACTGGGAAACCATCCTTAGTCCATTTAATAATGACCCTGTAAGTATGGCAGCCACATTTCAGGAGATTTTCGAATCAATCTTAAATCTTCATGCTCCAGTAAGAAAGAAAAGGGTTCGTAGCCAGTTTGCTCCTTGGCTCACTGCTTCTCTTAAAAATCTTATGATGGAAAGGGACATGCTGAAACAAGAAGCTGAGAAATATCCTGAAAAGTGGCCTGCTTACAAACGATTACGTAATCAAGTAACAAGCGAGATGCGTAATGCAATTAGGGACTATTATCATGGACTCATCGATGAAAATATAGGAAATCCAAAAAAAATGTGGAAAACCATCAACAAAGTATTAGACAAAAATGAAAATTCAGTGAAACTTTCGAGCGTGGAAGTAGACGGTAAATGTCTCACTCGAGAGCGTGACATTCTGAAGGCTTTAAACCAGCATTTCGTCTCAGTTGGTCCAAACTTGGCAAAGAAAATTGTCTCTAAGCCAGGTGATGACTGTCTCCAAAACATCAAGCCAGAGCTAAAGGAAATGGAATTTAAAACTGTTGACGATGTTTTCATATTGAATGCAATTAAACAGCTAAAAAGCGGAAAGGCAGCTGGTCCCGATAAAGTACCCACATCCATTGTCAAAGATGTGGGAGACCTCGTGTCAAAGCCTTTGATGATGATATTCAATTCATCATTAAAAGACGGTATATTCCCAGACATTTGGAAACTTGCAAGAGTAACTCCTATATTTAAATCAGGTGCAAAAAAGGATGTAAACAATTATAGGCCCATTTCAGTTATTTCAATTTTTTCTAGGATCCTGGAGCGGATAGTACACGATCAGATGTTTGATTTCCTTCTTGAAAATAATGTAATCACCAAGAATCAGTCAGCTTTTCGTAAACTATACTCCACAATAACATCCTTGATATGCAGTACCGATTTTTGGTATGAAAATATTGACAGTAAGAAATTGAACTTGACCATATTTCTTGACCTAAAGAAAGCATTTGATACGGTCGATCACAAAATAATGGTCAAAAAATTGTGCAGATACGGTATAAGGGGCAACGCTGGGAACTGGTTTCAGTCCTATTTAGATCATAGGAAGCAATTTTGCTCTGTAAATGGACAGAGATCAATGACAAGTGAGGTAACGTGTGGCATACCTCAAGGTTCCTGCCTAGGTCCTCTCCTTTTTATCATATATCTAAACGACTTCGAGAAGTGTTTGAAATTTTCCCAAGCAAGTATCTATGCCGATGATACAAATGTAACAATCGCATCGGATGATGTTGAGAAACTGGTCTTAGAGGCGCAACAGGAATTGCTCAACCTCTCGGAGTGGATGAGAATAAATAAGTTAAGTCCTAACCCCGCAAAGACAGAATATATGATAATAGGCCATTCTCGTAAAGTAAATGCGCTGAATATCTCGAATGCACTCACGTTAAATGGCTCAGATATTAAGCGTGTTACGAAGACGAAATCGCTAGGTGTAACTGTCGACGAGAACCTAAAGTGGGAAGAGCAATACAAAACTGTGAAGGGTAAAGTTTTTGGAGGACTTGCGTCATTAAAGAAATTAGGAAATATAATTCCCCAAACAAAGCTGTGTAGTGTCTACTACGCTATTGTCGAGAGCCATCTACGTTATGCTAATGAAATATGGGGCAGCCTTCCAAAAACAAAACTTGATACCCTCCAACGTCTGCAGGACAGGGCCCGGTCAATAATCGAAAGCGCCAGATTCAAGGATAACTGGTCATGTGACTGGCTGAGCGTTGAAAATATTATTCGATTTGATAGATCGGTCATGACATATAAGATTATGAACAAATTAAGCCCTGAAAGCCTCTGGGACAAATTTCAGCAAAGATCGTCGCAGTCAAACTATGCAACAAGATACTGTAGAGATCTACAAATTCCTAGACTAAATAGAGAATATGCGAAAAAGAGTTATTACTATTCTGCTATGAAAGTTTGTAGTCCGGTAGCAGAAGGGGGGGTAGTACCACCAAACGAGGTAATTTGTGAGACCAAGTGACTTTGGTCAATTTTTGGGCGTAGAATTCGAATATCGATGTTCTTTTTGTGGGGGAGGGGCCGTTTTTGAGATATGGGGGTAAATGCCCCCAAAATTGAAGGAAAATGTGTTATTGTTAAGACTCTCGATGTACCCCATTAAAAGTTCATTTTTAGCTGTAGAACATTGTTAATGGCCCCATCTAGCTCATAAAAGGTACTTTCGAGGTTTCGGATCATTCTGGGGTAACCCTGCCCCCAAATGGGGGCAACAAAGCAAGATGATTCAAAATTCACTAAAAGTACCTTACCATACCAATTCAGGGGTGTAGAACCCGAATTTCGATGTTATTTTGATGGGAGAGTAACTATTTTTGAAATATAGGGGCAAATGCCCCAAACAGGGGTCAAAGGTCAAAATCTTTTGGTAAAGTTTGATGTTTGTCACCCTAATTAAATCACAAATCTTACTATCATATTCGTACTAAAATGCTGGTCCATAGCGCTGTTTAGGTTTAAAGTCATCATATTCCTCTCCGAGGCAATGCTGTCCTAAATGGGAGCAACCAAGGAAGTCGATTGCTGTTTCACTAAAAACACATGATCTTATCAATTTCCAGTTATTCTTGGGTGTAGAATCTGAGTTTCGATGTTATGCAGCAATATCTCTTCCGGTAGGAATATTTTGCACTTTACCCTCACACCATTGATGAACTTGCCACTTTGGTCGAAAAACGGGAGGAGGAAAACAGGGAGACAAATCTTAAATGCAGCCGGGACTTCACTGCTCAAGAGCGCGAAGAACATCTCATATATTTTGGATATGGCTGCTAACATCAACGGTATCATGAGAACGCCAGACACATTTATAGAACAGTATTTCCTGTGACGAAGATAAATTTGGCATATGAACTCCCGATATTCGTATTCCTGCTGACATTAACAAATTTTTAGAAATAATGGAAGGAAAGAAATAATTTCAAGGCCGATGAAACATGTATGGCTTGAAACCAGTCATTAACTCATTAGACGCTCACTTTTATGGCATGAGATATGTCCTGTATAAAGGCCAAGAATGGAACATCGATTGACGTGTGAAAGAAATTGAGCATGATCACGAAAAAACAAATGCCACAGAAGCTTTCCTCCACGACGAAAAGGCATTTGACTCGTGAAATTGTCTGTTGACTCCACAGAATATGGGGCATAGGAACTAAAAAGCTATTGTTTATATCCTTGGCAAGGTGCATAACCCTCCCTTCTCTAACGAGCCCCCTCTCGGGTTTCCAAAATTACACAAGCCTCCCGGGTATTCTTTGCAAGAGCTTTTACGGTATTCTTCGTAAAGGAAAACAGTTTTGGTGGATACATATGAAAGGTACATTTCTTGTTCGCTGTTTAGGGAACAGTCAAGCAAGATATAATATCTGACCAGAGCTGGATGGATTGGCACTTCTTTTAGGTAGACGTTTTGAAAGAAAGCAGCAGTATTCATCAAACAAAGTGATGAAAAATATATTTAGGAGATTGAAAGAATATGAAAATGGCATTGACTTGTCTCTCCGTCCACCATACCAGACAGCAAACTTTGTTACAAAATGTGGTGAAATGCATCAAATCCTGATCGCTGGGTTATCCAGGCCAATCAGGCTGATTACCAGATATAATGATAAAATTGGACAGAGGAAGTGTATTCAGAACAGATACATTGGCATTGGCATAAGAGTCGGGTGGCTGGGGTGTGCTGCATAGCCCCTCTAATCAGGCAAAAGTTATTTCACTTCAGGCGCGATTCAATCACTATTAAAGCAACGAAGCCATCATATTGGGCACTATCCATGAAATAAGCCCATCTAAACATTAGGCTGCACCTAAGTCCAGGAAAGGATAGCAGAGTTGCTGATTAATGCCAGCAATGGAAGAGATGGTCGAGGATGATGACAATATCTTAAGTTCTGATTTGTTAGCCCATTGCTAGTTCCTTTGGATTTAGGATTTGCATCCGAATCTTTTGCTCACCGATCGGCAGGCAATTGCATCCGAATTTGACATGTAAGGAAGGATTCCAAACGGAAAAGTCTCAACGAAAGATGCAAATCACAATAATGCAGCCGAAAATGCAAACGGGCACACCACCATTGTTATCCTTTACAAGAGAGCATCATGAATAGATTCGCGTAATTTCATTGGATGATTTAATGGTAAGCCATCGTCCTAATGTCTTTGAAGTGTGGATTTGGATGCGAATTCGAAGTCCAAGGGAACTGGAAATTGGCCATAAATGTAAAAAATAGAGTAACATGAACTTGCAGTAATTACAGAATTTGTTCATTACTGAACTGGTCTATTAACGATCCATTCAACATGTTGCAACAGAGCCTCTTTATAGGATCATGGCTGAGGGCACCATCCAATGTTTCCCTTGATTGAAAGGAACCATAAGTAGGTATGAAGTTTGAACCGTAAACACAGTAGGACCAAACAAGGCTCTCTGTTGCAATGTTACTGTCGGAAATTCATAGGATGAGGCACTTCGACCATGAAGTGGACACAGATAATCTCTCTCATTGCCCCCAAATTCGGGGTAACATTTCGGGGTTAGAAGAAGGTAACAACCTGAAAAAATAGATTAAGCTATTGCTATTCATGAATTTACTGATCCCAAATTCCATTTCCCATAGCTGAAGATCAAAATGTTTATGCTTTGAGTGAGGCGTTCGACAACAACAAACTTTACCCCATTTTTAAGGCAGTCGCCGCTATATTTGAAAAGCTCCCTTTTCCTGTTAAAATAACATCTTTCTATGAGAATCATTACAAGACTTGAAATGACAAGCACCAAAGGTTACCAAAAGAGTTTGACCTTTGACCCCTATTTAGGGGCATTTGCCCCTATATTTCATGAACTGTTCCTCTCCCATCAAAATAACATCGAAATTCGGGTTCTACACCCCTGAATTGGTATGGTAAGGTACTTTTAGTGAATTTTGAATCATCTTGCTTTGTTGCCCCCATTTGGGGGCAGGGTTACCCCAGAATGATCCAAAACCTCAAAAGTACCTTTTATGAGCTAGATGGGGCCATTATCAATGTTCTAAAGCTAAAAATGAACTTTTAAAGGGGTACATCGAGAGTCTTAATAATAACACATTTTCCTTCAATTTTGGGGGCATGTACCCCCATATCTCAAAAACGGCCCCTCCCCCACAAAAAGAACATCGATATTCGAATTCTACGCCCCAAAATTGACCAAAATCACTTGGTCTCACAAATTACCTCGTTTGGTGGTACTACCCCCCCTTCTGCTACCGGACTATTGGAACAATATCCCAGTTGATATTAGAGAACTCCCGTCTATTAGTCGCTTTAATTTATTATTATTATAACATTCTTTAAAGTTGGTTATTAAAAATAGCTCTTCTTCAAGAACTAATAAAGACCAACTATTTACAAAAACAAAAATAAATTACAGTTCATGATAAGAAACGAAAATACCCTAAAATACCCTATTTACAAATTTTGCAACGGCAAGTCTCTCCAATCCATTTTTTTATGCATGACTTAAAAGAACAGACGGAGGTGGCAATTTTTGTATCATTGGGCAGGGAATTCCATAATATGCTACCACGAAAAGATAAACTATCGTTGCCATAAGTAGTTGTTTTAGTTTGAGGCAACATCAACAGATTCTTTGATCGTAGATTGTAATTATTGTCCTTTTCATGGAACATATCCCACAAAAAAGAAGGGTTTTGTTGTGTTAAACTGCTATAAACCTCGAGCATTAACTTTTGCAAGTTCTTTTGATGAATAGTGCACTCCTTTCCTCTCTGTAACAACTCATCAAAAGAAGATATAAAATCGTTGAAGAGAATTCGAAGCGCTCTCTTATGGGTGCGATTGAGATCATTATTCGCAACCTTTCCGCAAAACATCCATATCAACGGACAATAATTAAACTGAGACATTATGAATGAGTTGTACAGTAAAAGAGATTGTTTCTCATCTAAATAATTTGAGACTCTAGAGAAGGCACTGATCTTGTTGTTTGCTTTTTGACATAATTTTGCCACATGTTGGTCGAATTTTAGTCTCGAGTCTATGGTAATCCCCAATAATCTAACACTACTGACAATATCAACAGATACATTTCCAATATCGAGAACAATATTATCATTTGTCTTCAAACCGAGTAGCATAACTTGGAATTTTGATGGATTGGCTACCATTTGATTAGTTTTGAACCAAGAGATCGCTTGAGACATATCTTCTTCTAGGTTTGAAGCCACACTTTCAAAAGTGTCATCACAAGAAAAAATGGTGTTATCATCAGCAAAATTGCACACCTCCGAATGTTCGACGATGTAGATGAAGTCATTGAGAAAAATATTGAATAGTAGTGGCCCTAGCACAGAGCCCTGGGGGACACCAGTTTTTGTTTGTAACCAGTCACTATATGTTGAGCCAACCTTTACTCTCTGCTTTCTATCTGAGAGGTAATTTGCTATCAATCTGAGACCCTGCAGACCAAAACCATACGCATTTAATTTAGCAATAAGTAAATCATGAGGCATGCAGTCGAATGCTTTTGATAAGTCCATCAAAATCATACCAGCAACACCTTTCTTATCTAATGTCTTGCGAATAGTTTCAATAAGTCGAATCAGGGCATGTTGTGCACTATGTCCTTTTCTATAAGCACATAATAGATTTGATATCTTCGCAGTCACAAAAGAATTGATCTGTTTAGCTATCAAACGCTCAAAGACTTTGGACATCGCTGTTGCTACACTAATTGGTCTATAATTTACTTTACAGGTGGATTCAGAACTTTTGTATAACGATGATACATCGACGGCCTTAAGGGGGTCGGGGAACTCACTAGTGAATAGCATCGTGTTGAAATATTTAGTAATCTCGATGTGACACAATCCGGATATTAATTTAAGAATGTCAACTGAAATACATCCACTCGTTTTCTTCGAATTATCTAGCTGCCTAATTTCATTCCAAACATCATTAGGGCTAACAGGATGAAACTCAAACGTCTCGTTATTTACAACATTATTTCTAATCAACAATACACTAGGGTGGTTGTCGTATTTCTTGATGGCATTCCAAACAGGGTCCTGCAAAGGGACATATGATGGTGGGGTCACAGGAGCCTCAATAGGTAGTGTAGCAGTGATATTAACAAAGTACTCGTTAAAACATTCTGCTATTTGTTTGTCACAGGTGATTCTTGAACCATTTTCAACGAGAATGATCTTCTCTTGAATATTTGATGATTTGCTGGAAAATAACGGCTTAAAAGTTTTCCAGAAACGTTTATCATTACCAATAGTTGCGGGATCTAAACTTCGAAAATATCTCTTCTTTGCAACTTTGTTTAGTTTAACAATTTTATTCCTTTGCCTCTTATACCTACGAATATCTTCTTCCTTATGCGTTTTGTTGGCGATCTTTTTGAACCGAGTTCTACACATGATTTCTTTTTTCATCCCTTTCGAGACATGTGGTTTATTATTGCCTCTAATGGTTGCCTTTTTGTATGGTGCGTGTTTGTCTAATAATGTTTCAACTAGTCCTTCAAATTCGTTATAATTATCAGGAATTTTTGAACAAATAGCACTCGAGAGGTCTGTAAGGAAATCTGTCTCGGACAATTTTTTGTAGTCCCGATATTTTATAATCTTTGGTGGAAGCTTGGTATAAGTTGTTTTTAGTATAGTATAAATCATATGATGGAAATCACTGAATCCCGTTTCGAATGTTTGGCTCCCAAAAAAGCTGTATTTGCTATTAGTTAACATAAGATACATTTGCCTTGTGAACTTTTGAAACATGTGGGGGATCTAATCATACTAAATAATGAATATTGCTGAAATAATAACTGCATTGCAGGTTCAGATACCTCCATATTAAGATCACCAAATATCAACATGTTTTCTATCGACTTTGTGTGAAAGTCTATAATTCGCTCCAGGTGGTATAGAAAATACTTATCATTCTGAGAAGGTGGTCTATATGCTGGGAGTAATAACCATTTTGTTTTCTTAAGATTGAGCTCGATTGGTAGTACCTGGATATCACAAGGAAGATCTATCCCTGTTAATAATCTGCTAGGTATTTGGTCATTGATATAAACTAATAACCCCCCTGAGTTTCTCGATACATCTAGCCTATAAGGCTGTTTAAATCCAGGTATATGAAACTGGCGATTTTCAAATGTTCCATCTAATTTCGTCTCAGCAATTACTAAGACATCAACGTGATTCTCGATAATACTAGAAAAGTTCTCAAATTTATTTCGTATCGAATTAATGTTCAAGTAACTGATCACAACATTTTTGGGGTATTTTATCCGCAGATCTCTGATTTGATCACCAAAAAATGCTTCTTCATGCTCATACCCAGCATCAGGATTCTGGATTGGATACAAAGTATTATGATATGTGCTACTGCATTCAGAATCGTCCCCAGTGTCATCTCGATCTTTTAACATAACATTTGGAGGAGAGGACTTGTCGCTTCAGTCTTGGTGATTTATTACTTGCAGAAGATTTTTTGCAAAGGCAGCATTGCCTCTAAGATTTAAGTGCAAACCTTTTTGTCCCAAACAAGAATTATCTACGTTTGAATTATTGAAGAAATTTAACCTCTGCTCGACACACACCGTTTTGATTTTACAATTAAGTTCTTCTATTTTCTTTGTCATTCCTTGTCGGTCCCTTCGCATTATGGCAGCTGACATAACAATCTTTAAATGTGGCGTTTCTTCTTTTAGGATTTGAACAACTTCTTTAAGGTGCTTCGTGGTACCGACATTGTTGGTCAAATCATTGGTACCACAATGTATTATCACCATATCTGGTTTTCTTCTGGCCACTGGTTTCACATGGTTTCCACAATATCTCTAGTTGTTGCACCGGGATGCGGACGAACCTTGACGTTGTGATGTTTACATAGACCTCGGTCGTCAATCCCATTCAAAAGAGAGTCTCCAATGACAATAACACTTTACCTTGTCATATTACTATCCATCTTTGTTTTTTGGCTTTCATCCTCAATCGATGTGATTGAATCATCCTTTGAATTACTTGCAACTGCTTCATGCGTTCCACTTTGCTGGTCAACTTTCTTGTCTTTTGGGCATTGTTGTTGTTTTTGTGTCGATGACGTATTATCCTTCGATGATTTAGGCTTCGTTTCCATAGCAATCTTGGCACTGTTGATACTTAGTCCAGATTTTTCATTAATTACAATTTCCCTTACTCTATCTTGATGAGTATCAATCATTTTAAAAATTATTTGATTTTGGCGCTCGAGCTGTTTTTCCAAGGAAGCTATCCTGCTATGCAAGCTTCGGACCAATTCGCTCCTCCCTGATGGTCTCTCGTTATCATCAATGGGTGGGTCTTGACCTTGCGATACTTTCGCTTTCAACACAGCAAATTCACTGAAAATGTGTTTCTTAAAATCAATGAAATCGCTCACGAAGTTTGAGTCCAATGCCTTATTCGTTGCAGGTTTTGCCTTGCTCCTAAAAACAACGTCTTGACCAAATTTACGAAAAGAGATCTTTCCATCGATGATAATTTCTTCAATAATTTTGTTGATTTTCGCCTCATCAATCATAGCGCGGGTTTCTTCATGGCTCCATTTGAAATCTTTTTCGCATAATTTGAGAATATTATCCAGATTTTGGCCGGCTTTTCTCTTCCTTAGCTTATCCAGTACTTCTAACATTATTTGTGCATCATCTTGAGCCATTTCAGTTGAATTTTCGGTCGCATTTTCACTTATCATCATCACACTCGAAACATCACCTCCAGCCGCCATTGTTACATTCCGCTAACTAACCTCTGCTGAGAACTCGGTTTTTTGATTTCATGAACATTTATCGTTTTGAATAAGAGAACATTATTCTAGATAGATGATTAAACTACAGGCATGTGAAAGCAGAATACATTTTCGCGCATTTGTCGAGAAACTAGACGAGATCGTGCACGCTGCTCAAGTTCTTCAACGAATGAAACTGTGCTCATAACTGTTTACATTCTGCGTTTTTAACCGTTTAAATTTGCTTAAAATCTGTAGATAAAAACAAAATCTTTAGCTGTATCATTCCTCTACAAGCTTCTGAAATTTCAGTTCGAAAACATTAGCCAAACCGCTTCTACTGGGCGTATATATGTTGGTATCGTTGGAATTCCCTTCGAAATCATAACAATTCATATGATAACAAAATGCTCATACACAAAGATAATTTGATACTTCCGCCTTACTAACACTTGCTATTACATTTCTATGGGCTATTACCTTGGTAATTATAACATAAAAGTGATAACGTCATTCTATTATGAGGGCTACATTTGCCTAGACTGATTACATTCGTCTAAATTTTACTCATTTGAATTGAATTGTTATTTAAGGTTATAGCCATTCCTGAATGGGTATTGCAGGGGGTATCGTTGGGGGACTTGAGAGAAGACAACGGACTCATGTAATGACTCCAGCTTTTGCATTTCTCTTGTTTCGTATGGCTCCAATGTCCGGGCGGGGGGGGGGGGGGTACTCTGGTATACTTAGGATAGGGATTCTCAAGTTATTCTTTTGGTTTCAAAAATTTGGGCAATATTTATTTTTTGGTTTTATGATTTGTACAGTTAGTTTTTTGGGTTCCTGAAATTCTGGCTTACTCTTTTGGGTCTCCAATATGCGGAAAATTAAAAAATTGGGGAAAATATAATTTACAAACTAAATTAAGTCAAGTAACATCAATACTTTGGTCACAGAAAGTGATAAAGAGAACACAACGCCAATAGGCAACACATTCTTTCCTAAGCAATCATTCGGTACGACGGCGGGCCAGCTCGGCGCCGCAGGCGAAGAGCGGCAAGCCTAGTTTTGTATTAATGTATGATTTGAATTTACAAATAGTTGAATATATAGCTGTCAGACAGCGTCAGACATTAGGTTTAAAGTAACCATCTTACGTTTTTTTTTATATCACAGTTAAAACTCAACAATATACAAATACAATATTCTGTGCCGTCCATAGCAGAAATAGACATGACGTCATCTGGTTCTGGCTATGAACGGCACTTGACAATTCCTTTAACAGCAATCTTATTAAGCACTTTGTGTACCGTGGCACCATTCCATTTTGGCAGACGCTAGCATACGCCAGCTTAGTTTAGATGAATTATTGTAAAACAAAAAAGGAACAAAAAAACAAAAAGCAAAAACAAAAATAAAAACAAAAACAGAAACTATGCACTGGTGCAAAACCTGTGTAAAGATGGTTGGATGTGAGTCACCAATGACTGGTGCCATGGTTCACAAAGGGCTTACTCAAAACAAGACTAAACATAAATAAGAATAAGTGGTCGCCAATCGTCAGGTTTTCATCAAGTTTCCGAAGAATTCCCAAAGACCCCACAGACCAGAAACGCCCCCGGCCACAAAACCGCCACTCCACCGCCAAAAACCACAAACCAGCCATCACCCGAATGAGCCGAGGAAGCGGAGCCCGAGCCCCGCAATGACCGCAACCACCACAGGGCCCAAGCCCCACCCACCAAGCGTCCCCGAATGACGCCCAGCCCGCAGCACCCGGCAGCAAAGCGGCAGCTCCATGGCCAAAATACACCCCCAGCCCACAGAATCCCCCGGAACACCTCAGTTAATCCTGTTAGTAGCTTTGATATATGCTATGGATGCCTCTAAAATCATTCGATTGTCAGTTTCATCAAAAATTGGGCTACCGTAAAGAAGCAAATTAAGCAGGGCTTTTGAATCCATGTTGTTTACATCAAAATCTGGAAGGTGTGAAAGCTGTCCAAGGAGATCATTACGCATAGGAACAAACAAAGGGCAATGCAGGAAAAAGTGCACATTATCCTCAATTCCAGTATTACAAGCACACATGGGACTCGGGCACTGGAAATTATGGCGGAATTTATGCTTACGTTACTCACCTGTTACTTTCAATTTCATTACAGGGGACTGCATTCGAGAATATCTTTCAGGGATCATATTACCCAGCCGTATCTTTGTATAAGAATGCTACGGTGAGTTTGTTTGTTTGTTATTTTCTAATTCGTCTAACTCAATCGAAAATAACTTTATTTACTTATCAACACTACTTTATAACTAACGCTAAGGTACAACCAACAATTGATATCTTATAGTACAGTATGGTCAGTCTAGTGATTCGCAGCCAAAATTTCGAGCTTCCAAACAAATTACTCCTCAATTATCATCAAATATCAAGGTTCTGAAGGAGGGGGAGGGTGGGGTGGGATCGTATGTCTTATTACCAGAATCACTATCGACGTCTGATAACTTTGACCTCATTCTTTGCTTATATACCTTGTGGTCCCTTGGGCCTTATTCTATGCAGTACTGCTGCTTACCTATCTCAGGGGAACCTACCCGCTTGTACATCTCATGGGATAAGTAAATATAATTTATTTCAATCTAAAAGCACTCGATACAGTTAAAACCCGCACATAAGAAGCTTCTTTTATTAAGAACCTACAGCCTGAAATCACATATTTTGTACCCAATGGATAAGAACTATTTCAGCCTGATATCATAACTAGGTTCTTAATAAAGGGTTTCATTCATTCATTAGGAAATAAGTGCAATCTGTTTCCCAATCGACCTCTTTCGTGAACTCCAAAACATTCCTTGCAGAACTGTGATAGGCAGGGCCTGCATGGGTAAACTCGGTAAGCTTGGGTTGAAATGGATAGGGTCAAGAGTGTAAATAAGTTCGGCTAAGATTTAGATTCACATATTTCTCTTTGTTAAGAACCTACACCCTGATTACTGGATGTGCCTCATGGCATAAGAACCTACACAGGCTGAGTTCAAAATCTTAGGTTCTTATGTGCAGGTTATTACTGTATATATTGTATACCGGATGGACCGAAAAAAGTTCCAACTTTGAAAATTCCCAGCACCAATACTGGGTGAGTCAGAAAAACGCCTGCCTTTTGAAAAGCTACTGCTCCTTAAGTATCAAAGCAATAATATTTTGCAATATCTGATTACAGAGCTAACATGGTCACTTATTTTAAGATTTTTTCCAGGCTGAAATCGGTCACTCCGTTCAGATTTTACAAGGGATTTTCTGAAGAGAAACCTTAAAAACGTGCTAAAATCAAAAGCAAGTTTACCTTGCAGCAATGACTGCAGCACGCTTTAGCACATGCTATCCTCTTGAGGAAATTAAAGAGTCTTCCCCCTAGCATGAATAACTTATTCAGGGGGATTCCATTCTCCCAAAAGTGCAAAATTTTATTGCTAAGAAGGAAAACAAAGGGAAATTTTGCTTGTCGCTTTCATACGTTTTTGCAGGTTTTCCAAAGGTGCCTTCCATATCGATGGGAAGGAACGAATGGCCAATTAAAGCTGGGTAGATTACTGAACCTCATTGGACATATCCGAAATAAAACAAAACAATTTTCAATATTATTCCTTTGATATTGAGGGAGCAGCATTTTTTCAAACGCCGCCGGGCCTTTTTATTGACTCACCCGGTAGCTCTCGGGTGATTTGAATTAATCAAATTCTTCTTGATAGTTGACAGAGAGGTATTTTTGTTGTTATTCGTGAGGGCTGACAATATAAGAAAATTGGACTTCGCGAAAATTCATGGTTGGGAAATGCCCGAGAAAGGCCTAAACCCATCATCAAATTATAAATATATTTCTCGTACAATAAAGAAAGTGAATCTTTTTGCCGGTGAGAGATATCGTCTGGGCATTTATTGTCATGGAATTGAAAATCTTCAGTATTTGTTTAAATTTTATTTCTTGTGCAACTCCTGAGATGGGTGAAATGGATGATACGTTATCCGCCTACGTTAAAGGTGACCTGAAGCGAAATTTTTTATTAATGCAAATGAACAGCACTGTCAAATGATAAGAAATCCTGTTTAAATTTCTTTGATATCTCATTTCGTTTTCAAGTTATCCACTGATTTTATGTTTCAGCTGATGACGTCATTTTGTTTGCAAATGACTAGGATAACATATGGAGATATAGCTGTATCTGATCTTTGAAAGGTTACAGTTGTAGGAAACATTTCAGCTGAGCTAAATAAATTCAATATAAATTGCCTCATGACTTCATATGATGTTTAGAAAGGCATGTTAATTGTGCAAAGTTTTAAAATAAGATTTCTCTTTGGAAACATGGTCAACCTTGTATACTTTCTTTACTTTTTGCAAACAAAATGACGTCATCAGCCAATGGTACAAAACAGTGGATAACTCAAAAATGAGACAAGGTATCAACAAATCTTAAACGGCATATATTTTATCATTCAACGGCGCAATTCATTTGCATCAATAAAAATTTTCGCTTCAGATCACCTTAAAGTACGACCAACCATAGAGCTACAATTATTTGCCAAAACAATGCAAACTACACATCATTCGAAAGAGTTTAGTGAGCCAAACTTAATTCTTGCAAGCATTGTAAAATTTTGGTTACTTTAGATGGTTAAGTTCCTCGGGGTCCGCAATGCTCCATGGTTCCTCGGGAATTTTATATTAGCAAGTTTTTTGCTTCACAAATTTTTCCGACCTCGGACCTCCTATACATCATTCAAAAGTGCAGGTTTTCGCAAACAATAATATGTAGCTAGATTTTGCATTGTGTGACCGGTGGCCCGTTACCTGTCATAGAATGCACTATGATCAGTTTTTTCTCCTATAATTTCTTCAAAAAATTTGACACAAATTGCCTTGACAAGGGGCTATTCCGGAACTCACCGTTTCAGAAGTAACGACTCTTATGCTATTCTGCTTGCAGATTGCTAACAAGAAGATTTCACATTTTCATAAGATACCAAATTTGTCTTGCAATCTTGATAAGCGAAAAGCTTCAAATACTTCCCAAGGGACTCAGCCTCCCTTAAGTCAACAACATTTCATAACACTTGAAAGATTCAAGCTCCGCTTTCGAATCTGTTTTACATGATACCTAACTTGCAGAATTTTGCAATGTAATTGTAGTTCTACGACCATGAACAATTTTACTCTTCATAGTTTTTGGTTGTGCTTTAGTTCTTTTTACCATACTCCATTTAAAGGGGCAGTCAGACGGGACGTTGCGCGGGACATTTTCATGGTATTTGTATGAAAAGTGCTTAGGCTTAGCGTCAACTCGTCAATGGAGATTTTGAATGGGATTATCGCACATTTCACTCCATCTCCATCGACATTGTTCTTGACAATCTCAAGGATTTAATTGACAGATATTGTTCGTCGATGTCGATTTCATGTATTTACAAAGTTTTTTTTGTCTATCACAAATTCCTGAAAGTCGTAAACAGCGATCTTGCTGAAGCAACTTTGAAGCTGAGAAGAGAGAATCTACAAGTCGTAGTGGGCAAGAAACTCACCAAAGAAGATGGTTTTTTAGTCAGATTTATGATGCTTGGTGAAACCGAAAGGTGAATAGAACCTTCTCGAACACTACTGGATTCATTGCTCAATTAAGTTCATCAGAATTACAGCGAACAAAGAGGTACAGTAGGCATGTTTTGGTATTTAGGCCTATACGAATTGGATTGTGACAAGCAGAATCTGCTACCCGCGTTTCGCGTCTGACTGCCCTTTTAACGTTCGTATTTTTTTTATTACCATGCACGGGCTTTGTGTAACTATTTTCCTTTTGTTGTATAATTACTTGCGGAATCAGGATAAAGACGAAAGACCTCAGCAAAGTTTCGTGAGGAAGCAGTTAATGTTAAACATAGTCAGTTAATGGTATGCTCAAGTCCAAAACCTGTTAGACGAGCATGATATTTGTGCATTAAGCCACTCAGTCAGGAATGTTTTGATTCATTATCGACCCAAGCTATTTATAGCCAATATTTCCACGCGGTGTTATCAAGATGAAAACAAAAGCCTCCCACACCCCCGTCTCAGTGCCTCGGTGCATTCTACCCCGGTGACTTCCTCGGTGACGATTTTTATAGCAAAATAGGTCACCGGACAAGACGTGAATCTCCCCTGTATGGAATGCCTCACAAGTGAAACCTCGGCTGGAAATTGGTGAACCCTGGAGAGAATTTTGAGAAAATATTTCATCGTAGAAACAGTTCCCCGCCAATAATTAGAACTCCTCGGTGAAAATTTAACCATATATTTCGGTCACTAGCGGGGCACTTAGACGGGGGTGTCTTCCCCTTTTTTCAAAACAGAATTTTCTATGCAGTTGTAGCTCTGCAGTGATTCATGATATCTTCCCCTAGACTTACCATTTATGGGGGGGGGGGGGTGGATCTGAATTCTACCTTAGACTCACCAGAATTCAATACAACTTGGCACAGTTACAGAACAAGTAATTTGTAGCTCATAGCGTAATTTGGGTGTGACTGCCACGCCTTGTGACGTCACAGTGACGTCATGAAGCTGAAAATTTGTGAAAATCAGGCTTCTAAGTTAAATTAGAGTTGAAAGACGATTTTGTATGAACTTTGTGCAGTTTTTGGTTCACTTTGTTAACATATTTGGTGATAAGACATTATATTACTGAAAATAACGATTTTGGAGTGATATTTTGGCAGAAATTAGCTGATTTTTATGCGTCATTTGTGCTATTAATTTGTTCTATGTAAAAAGAGACCATTTTTCCCCGCCCCCCCCCCCCCGGGCATTTGAGTAGCATTTGGCATGAACAAGAGCTTTTGCTTATACAGTAACTGGGAATATAGCATTTTTTCAGTGCCCGGCCCTCGGGCATTTGACCGTCAATTTTTCCTCGGCCCCCGGGCATTTGAGCAAGACATTTTTGTTGATCCCTGGGTTGCCCGGGGGGGAGGTGGTCAGGGTAGGAATTGAACGAGACATAAAACCCGCAACTTCAACTTCACTTCTCCTGTACATCCTAATAAAATTTGCTCTCTTTTAGATGTCAGAAAGAGTCTTCGAATTAGAAGTTGAACAGTCCTTAGCTGACATTTTGTATTTAACTGCTTTTGAAGTTGATAAACTGGATGAAAATATGCAAGAAAAAACGAACAGTGCGAGAAAGAAAGCTGACAGATAAAACAGGTGATGACTGTACTGGGTGCTGGGTGAGTAAAAATGCACCAGACCAAGGACCGGACCGGATTTCTGACCGGATTTCTGACCGGATTTCTGACCGGACGAATCAATGAAAATACATCCCACATGAAAGGTTACCGTTCCCCGAGTAACACAGCGGTGATATTGGAAAATGTATTTTTCAACAGCTTATATGTTACTTGTTTTAAATCGATCATGTATCGTAAATCGATTGAAATTACGGCAGATTCTGTGGATAACGCCCCTTCAAAGCTTTACTGTCACCTGAATGACAGTCACTAGGAATATTTTGACGCCATGAGAGATGGTCATCAAAGTCCCTGTGTTTTCCATGTGATGCAAATTACAATTAACCAAAATCAAATAAAACCACCCTAATCCCCATGAGCGTACTCCACACAGAAATCTAACGACTGAACTGTTGGTTACTAACAATCCTTTATGAAGGTGTTCTTTGAAAAAATCCCTCTTTACTTTAGGTCATTGGAAGGGAATTCTTGAGTACCCTCACGAAAATTGAAATTGCTACTAAGTTACAATAATTACATGGATTTTTTTTTAAAATCGGTAGAAGGGGATGCCCCTCTGCAGTTTGTAGCGTGGTCAGAACAATATCTCATTTGGAGCCGAAATTGTATTCATTTTCCGGTCGACGAATATTGACCTTCGGTAAAACGTTGATAAAATTCGCTACAAATAACATATCAGAATAAAAATCTCAGCGATTATGGATATTGCACTAAGAAATAACCCAAACACTTTCCCTTCTTTTGCATATCAAAATCGCACGCTATTTTCAGCGATTTCTGTCAGAAATGTCATTTGGGCCCAAGTTTCTCACCGATTAAACCTCATACGTTACGTTGGCCCCAATAAAGGGCAGGCCCGGTCAGGCCCTGTTACACTACAAGGATATTCTTCGAATATTCTTGAGACATGCCATAAATAGCATATCCATAAGATATCTTGCAGTGTAAAATTCCCAAGGGATATTCCAGTGGATAAAAAGACCAATTAACGAGAAGGAAGAAAATATCCGATCTTGCTGGGAATAAAGTCAAATCGATTTGATTTTATTCCGAATATCCGAGTTGCAGGAACAAAGACATGAGAGATGCCGACTCTCTGGTGACGTCATGTGGTGACTACCTGGCAAGTTTTGAAGAACATCTTTCCTCGTTTGCTGGAGAAGGAAAAGGCGCTCTCATTCAGAATAGACTTAAAGACTCTGCGCTAACCGGCAGCCTCTGCACAATGAAGCTATACCACAATGCAGTTTGTTCAATCCCATATTGCAATTCTAGAACGTCCACTTTTTTACAAATATATTTTGAGTCTTCACCTCATGAGCTAATCTTAGAATGCCAGTACGACGTATTATATTTTTTCTATGCCAAGCTTCCTTTCAGCCATTATGCCTGAGAACAGGGTTTTTCTTTCTGATAACAAAACAAATCACTGCATCAAGCTCTAACTGAATAGAGCTTTCAACATAGACAAAGTCATAGGGTCCAAAAATTGATATTTCCCTTTCTCCAATTTTCAAAGGGGCCTTTGCAACCTGCATACCTTGCACGTGTCCTCAAGTTTGGTTGGAGAATGTTGTTTATTTTGTTTCACAAAGAATGCATGCAAAGGCTGCCGGTTAGCGCAGAGTCTTTAACTGAGATATATAGCGCTTGTCTGTAAATAGGACAAAGAAACTCGTAATCCCTCTATTGTTCTCTTTAGCATTGCTTTCATTCGCCACGAGCTGGATTATCAAATACTATAGGCTATTTATAAATCTATGAGATCTCATCTTTTAACTCAGGTTATTCACTTTAAATGAACTTGCGGAGAACTTTAACCTTGGCAATTTGACCTTAAATTTTCCAATGCTAGGTAGTTTGTAAGCATCAGGTCTGTCACGCGCTCCCTGGCTTCCACCTCCCATTATTTTCTGTGAATTTGCATGAATGATGTCAGAAAACGTGACAATAATAGAGCAAACAAGGACTTTTTATGTCGTCAATTTCCTCATTCATATTTAGGCCTCCTGAATTGAAATAGCGCGCACTGTTAACATGAATGAACTTTCTCCACTAAAAGATTATCGTAACTAAAATCTGCTGAACCCAAGATATTGAAAAATATTCGATCAGATATTTCATCACATCTATTTATGGAATATCCGACAGAATATCCTTGCAGTGTAACAGGGCCTCAAGGCTTAGTTTGTATTCTTGAGCTAAATGATTCACTTATCAATAACTCAAGCATCAATTTGACTTCATTTTCAATTTAATGTCTCCAAAATTTGTTCAAAAACATCCAGTCTTGAGCAATTTCTGCAAATTTGTTTCGTTTTGTCTTTCTCTGCAAGCGCAAGTAGACAAGTAACCTGCTGAAATGTCGCATTGCTAAGTTATTGTGATACAAAAAAGTACAGCTATTCGACACAGTTGATGCACTCATGAACAGATTTGCCACGTATGTCTTTCTCAATTCATTCAAATGGAAACAAAAGGGATAAAACACTTTTGGCTGTTTGGTGCATTAATGAATAGATTTTACATAAAACAGCAACCCGGGGGGGTCACTTCAATAGGCGGATGACGGGGGTGTGCCATTTTCAATTGTAAAATCATACCCTAAAATTTATGAATTTTTCAAAAACCATACCCCAAAATTTACAGGCCTTTCAAAAAAGATACCCTAAAATTGTGACTAAAATTCGAAATTCTAACCAAGTACCTGAAATCAGATTAAATTCAATACCCTCGAGCATTTTTCTTCCAAAATGACACCCCAAAATTTATGTTGATTTGTGATGTTACCAAAAATGACACCCTAAAATTTATTTTCAGCCTGAAAAAAGGTACCCCAAAAAATGGCACATCCCGTACTGGTACATATGGTAGTGACCCCCCCGGGAACAGCAAAGCAAGAAACAGTTTTGAAAGCAGCTTTGTCGAATCTATTCTTGAATCAATGCAATCAAACAAAAGCTGTAAACGTTCAGCGCAGCGCAAAAAACAAATTTTCTGTTGTTTTGTGTAAAATCTATTCATTAATGTACCAAACAGCTAAAAAGTGTTTTATCCCTTTTGTTTCCATATGAATGAATTGAGACAGACGTGCCAAATCGGTTCCTGGGTGCATTGTCGAATCGCTTCACTTTGTATCACAATAATTAACTTAGCAATGTGACATTTGAGCAGGTTACTTGCGCTTGCAGAGAAAGACGGAACGAAACAAATTTGCAGAAATTGCCCAAGACTGGATGTTTTTGAACAAAATTTGGAGAGATTAAATTGAAAATGAAGTCAAATTGATGCTTGAGTCATTGGTAAGTGAATCATTTAGCTCAAGAATACAAACTAAGCCTTATTGGGGCCAACGTATAAGGTTTAATCGGTGAGAGGCTTAGGCCCAAATGACATTTCTCACAGAAATCGCTGAAAATCGCCTGCGATTTTGATATGTAAAGGAAGAGAAAGTGTTTGGGTTATTTCTTAGTGCAATATCCATAATCGCTGAGATTTTTATTTTAAATGTTATTTGTAGCTGATTTTATCAACGTTTTAACGAAAGTCAATATTCGACGACCGGAAAATGAATACAATTTCAGCTCCAAATAAGATATTTTTCTGAGCACGCTACCATAGTCATGACGCTACAAACTGCAGAGGGGCATCCCTTCTACCGATTTTTCAAAAAAATTCCATGTAATTATTGTAACTTAGTAGCCATTTCAATTTTCGTGAGGGTACTCAAGAATTCCCTTCCAATGACCGATTTAATATATCACGGGGTTAGAAAGAGGCTGTGTCTTCTGAGTTATTTTTTTGTCATGTTTCGAAAGAGAAATCTAATTAAAAAACTTTCTACAATCAACATGCCTTTCTAAACATCATATTAAGTCATGAGGCAATTTATATAACATCTATTCAGCTCAGCTGAAATATTTCTTACCACTGTAACCTTTCAAAAATCAGATACAGTTATATTTCCGTATGTTATCCTAGTAATTTGCAAACAAAATGACCTCATCAGCTGCAACTTAATATCAGTGGATAACTTGAACATAAGATCCTTTTGGATGATTACAAAGTCTGTCCTGAGCTAAACAAGCATAAGAATGTCTGAATATTGATTTCTTCATAACCCCAAATGATCGTAGATGCAGTTTCTAGCTACAGTTAGAGAGATGAGTGTTGCTGCTAGTCGCCTTCAAAGGAAAATCAAGCGCCTTGTATAAGGACAAGAATCGCCTCAAAGGCAATATTTTGGTCTTTATGTCAAACGAGAATGATGTGCAAAAATCAAAAGTCATTACCCCTAGTTTGCTTAGTTCGTGCACGAAACTATTGGTGCATCTGTGTCAAATGAGATGTCATGTGAGATTTACGATAACGCAAAATTACTTATGCAGAACCCTACAGAACGTTTCAATTGTTGCTATTCGCGGGCATCTAATTTGAGACAAGCAGTCACGAAGATAACCTCTCTGTGCAGAATGATATGCATGAAGATGTTTTGGTACAGTGTGATCTCGTGCCTTCCCCCAGTCAATGGTGCCATTGTTTGCTGGGATTCTGCACCTTTCTGTAGCTGTGTAGGAGGGGGATCCTTCTACCTTCGGTGATGCTGCGAATGCTAGCCTCTGTGCAGGCCGCCGGTTACATCATCCTCTAAAGTTGACTTATTTGCATAATGAGTACTATCAATAAGGCTAATGATTCGTTCGTTCTAGAAAACGATTGTTTTGACATAATTAAGCTGCTAATGAAGTCAAGAACGTGCCAATTCTGCGTAAATTTGTTGTTGTGCCAGGGTAAACATCATGGTGATTTATCCATCTTATGGTGTCAAATCTGTCTAACATGAAATAAGCCGACGTCAAATGTTGCTATAGGATCGCGGGAAACTTCTGTCTTGTATGCACTTTATGTGCGCTTTCTTTATTTCAGTGCCAATTAGCAGAGATAAAAGGTTAATTAATTGTTTTAACGAGCGTGACGGACTTACCTACGTACTTTCTTTCTTTCTTTCTTTCTGACTGACCGGGAGCCCCCTCTTAGATTACAAAGTTGGACTTTGTAATCAAAAACGAAATGAGGTATCCAAAAAATGTAAACGACATTCTTATCATTCAACTGCACTATTCATTTGCGTCAATAAAGATTTTCGCTTCACACCACCTTTAAAGAGGAGCCTATTTGCCATCAACCACCTTTTCAAGGTAAGAGGCGCGACAGCGGAAGTATTTTGTTGTTTGAGATTTTGCATTTTTGAGACTAAAATTTAAATGTGCGTACAAAGCTTAGTCTTGAGACAAATTTTCACATTCATATCTGTCTTCATTTAGCAATTATGATGATTAACAAAAAACTTCCGCATTCGCGCCTCTTACCTTTAAAAGGTTAGCCTGCGTACAGACTATTCCTTAGTTAGGTATTGTCTGCACGCAGGCTATGAAAAGGTGGGTTGCACACTTGCTTTAAAGGGAATCTGACATAGTTAAAAGCTGGCCCGGGCCAGGTCAAAAATATATTCTATTATACTCAACCACTTTGACGCATCCGGTCTCATTGTGTAGCTGAAGAAACAATGGGTTTGTGGGCGTTTCTTCAGCCTATTTAATATAGCGGCTACGAGATATAGCTATGTCTATTCCCTATAGTTTCATGTTTGTTTTAGTAGGCATCAATTAGCTGTAACTTAGTTGCATATTTTTAACGCCTACTATAAGGAAATTAATAAGAATGATAATATAATAAGGTGGTCAGTGGTGCAACACTTTTCTCAATGACAGCTCTGCAGCGCTGCGACAATGCAGCATTCGTAGCAAAACTACTACAGTGGAGGCAAGCCTTACAGGAGAAACAGAACAATGAAGAAACAAATGACTATCAAGCAACTGCGCTTCGTAGCTGCTGTTGTACTTACGTTACTCTTAATCACCGCTATTCGCTTCCAAGATGTTCCTCGTCATCGAATACTGCCATTAGTATACACAATTGAGGAAAGCCAGTGGAAGACCTTACCTACTTTAGAACTGGCCGTTCGAATGAACAGCAACCCCGCCGCTGTCACCGCCTTCAAAGAATGGTTCGTAAGAAGTCTTCAACTATTTTGGCCCGACCAATGGCTCAGTCTTACTGTGATACTAGACGAAGAAAATCCACTTGACCACGTTGTCGGGAGAAACCTCTCTCAATTATGGCCAGCTCCAAAAGTTGTTTACTTGGGGCCAGGCAACTCAAGCGTTTATCAACATAACCAAAGAAGACGAATGTTTTTGGATTACTTCTACCCTGAACGCTATGTCAGTGCTGAATATGTTGGTTTTGCTGATTCCGATACAATGTTTACAACTGCGATAACACCACAAGTTCTGTTCAGATTCGCAGATAGCAAATGGAAGCCAACAGTTCAGGCTCGAATAGGGGCGCCCTTTTGGAAGCAACATTGGGAATGCTGGTCTGATGTAAGTGAAATCATGCTTGGCAAAAAGGAAGCTTTACAATGTATGTCATATTTCCCAGTGATCATAAAAGTTGAACATATAATTGAAATGAGAGCTTACATTGAAAATAGAACGGGAAAGCCATTTACTGAAGTCTTTCGTGAAGCAATGTTAATCGAGAATCCTCATTTTTCTAAATCTAAAACCTACAAACTTCTCAATGACTGTATGTGCCAGTTCAGTATTTTCTGTAATTACATCTGGTATTTTCGCAAAAACGATTATGATTTCCATCTAGAGATGACACCTGATGAAAAATGGGAAGGGCAGGGGAGACGGGCATCACAAGTCACTTTGAAGTATCTGCAAGATATCGATGGGGAACTCAAAATTCCCAAACCAAGAGTTGCAATACATGCGCGACATTTTCTTGAAAACAACAGATATGTTTCTGGATCATTGGACACCATGAAAGAACCTGTTTACTCATATCTAGAACGACGCCTCCAAGAAGGACTTTGTTTTTCCATAGGCTTTGATCGGTGTCCTGAAAGATGTACAGCATTTAACAGTAGCAAGCTACATAAATCGTTGTTTTCGTTCGAAAGTTTTGAGTGGACTTGGGACGAACGTTGTCGTGAAGCTCAAAGGATTCATTACCGGAATGTAAAACGTTTGGTCGACTTTAACGAGGAACATGGCAATAGAGTGTTTGGTGTTAGCCACGCGAATGATATCTGTTCTTTCATTCATTAAACAAACTTGTAAAGCCCTGTACATAACATGTTTAGGGTGTGCTACCTATATGGGTGGGTTTTTGGACCTAAAATTCTCTAAACAAGGGTCGTTTTTCTGCAAATTTTCCATAAACATGGATGGGTTTCGCTGAAATATGGCAGCTTCTCGCAAAGATGGCGCGATCTCAGGACTGTGGTATTTGCAATTTTGCATCAAAATTATCTTATGTATATACTGATGATTGGCTTTGGCACGGGTAAAAACAATTTTTAACCATTTCGATGTAAATATGGAGGAAATATGGGGGAAACATATAAATCAAGGCGTTATTTAGTAGTAAATCAAAGAATTTTCTTTAAAAAGCGTCCAAAATTTTTAGCGCGACTTCGGTGCTCTCAATTTCTGTTATATTTTTGGTGCCGTCTTTGCAAGTTGCCCCCCCCCCTTCAACTTCGGGCTGGACCCGCCCCTGTAAGATGTCCCTCTTGGATATTGCTAACGATTTCGCTAAAAATTAGAATGGGCATCGCAACTTTGGCACGTTCGTTCTGACAGATCTTCAGTAGTAATGGTTTTTATGAGAAAAAACGCTTTGCTGTTAATTTTGTTGGTTGTAACGATATGTCTCTTTTCATAGTAATTGAAATCTTTTTTGAACCAAACTCACTGTATATAAATAAGGACGTAAATAGTCCAGCCTTTTATTGAAAAGGGCGTTTTCCGACGTCCTAAAGGGCGATGTCTCAACAATTTTCCGGGGGCAAGCCCTCGGACCCCCATTTGAGCTCGCTTCGCTCGCCGTTCAGCCCCCCACTTTGAAACCGCTGCCCGGTCCCTGGCCGTTTTTAGACCCCAAGAATATCATCCGAAATATTGCAGCAGTTAAGGCGAGACGAAAATCATGAAAAACCATTGGACAAGGGGAGTTTTCTTGGGATTGTACCGACATGTATATATTTGTACAAGTTTACTCATTTCTTCGAGTTTCCCCCTTTCAAAATGTTTGGTTAATATTAACTTGTTTGGCTACGACTGAATCTGGTGGCCTTATCCATGCATGGCATACATGCTAACAGGGTATCGCCAGTACTATGATACAAATTTTTTTAGGTATATTCTAAGGGGCCCCAACCAGTTTTGGGCCCAGGGCCCCAACAGACTTAAATGCGGCCCTGGGTGTTGTGGCGCAGTGGTGTAATCCACTGACTTTGCAACCAGAACAGTCAGGCGTACAGGGTTCGATACCCGGTAGAGCCCCACCACTTGAGCGTCATGACAAGGGGTCGCGAACTCGATTAGGCCTATTCTATTTCTGCGATCCCAGCGCTTGGCGCTAAAAACCGCAACTTCGCCTTCACCTTCATCAACTATTTGGGAAAACTCAGATTTTTAGCATTTTCAGCCATTGATTGCTCTGCACAACATTGGATTGGGAATATTGTGCGAATTCCCGGTACATTTTGTTCTCGTACTGTGGCTGCTAGAACAAATTTGTGTACTGGGAATTGGACACCTTCTGATAAAAATGTGAAGTCACTCATGAAACTACCGGGTGTCCCAAAAAATGTATAGGCGTTTGAACAGTTCCTGTGAAGAAGCATTGTATTCAAAAAAATGTATTTTTAGTTTATGGTATAGATGAGGTCTCAACTTAGATTTTTGGATTTTGCAACCTCGCATGGCCAAATCGGATTTGCTTTCTCAGAGTAATTAACCTAAACAGGAAAAAATTTCTGAGGTAGAGACAGATGGTTATTGAATTATGCTACTACAATTAATGTGTAATTCGAAGAAAATTTCGAGTCAGCTCAATTATGGAAATTTGTATTTACACTTTAACAGTTCGCAGCGCAAAGTTCTAGGACTGAAGGAAGTTGAACGGTATGGAGTAGTTGTCTGCTAGAACTAAAGGATATTTCCCACCCAAGTTTAGTTGCAGTTGTGATTGTTCAGTCATATTGGGCTTTTGAATAGTGTACAGTAAAATGCACTTTCATCCTTTCATAGCTCAACAAACTTCCAAAAATAATGTATTGTTTAGCTTCCCCAAAAGTTTTTTATAAATTATGCATTGATAGTAACTGCATGATTGAATAACCATCTGTCTTAGGCTGGCTAAGAAATTTTGCCCGTTCAAGTGAATTACTCTGCAAATACAATCCTGATTTGGACATGCAAGGTTTCAAAATCTAAATTGAGATCTCATCTATACCATAAATTGAAAATAAACATGTTTGAATACAAGACTCCTTCACAGGAACTGTTGAAAGCCTATACGTTTTTGGACACCCGGTATTTGGAAAAAAATGGGATTTTCAGCCATTACTATGGACAACATTGGATTGGAACATTCGAGCTTTCAAGATTAACTTGTCTGCTCTCTAAGCACCAATACCAACAAACAAGGTATCTATGTTCAAGTTAACTATCAAGAAACATCTTTAGAGTGATTATACATTGATTAAAGCTAAATTCACAGCGCTGGATTCAATCAAATCCGTATACATTTTTTGGGACACGCCAGAGGCGTACGCAGCACCTCAGGAGTGAGGGGGTCTGGGGCGTAGCCCCAGAAAAATTTTTGTGACCACGCCCTTCAGACGCTCGGAAAATGAGGGAAACGCCCTTTTTACTTATATTTTGCATCGTAAACATGACTGCAATGAACACAAAATGAGCAGGATGTTTTGTTGAATTTGCATTGACAATTTATACCCAGCATACCAAGTACGAATTACAAAATCGCTTTTCTTCTTTACTGTAAAATTGATCTGGCGCTAGTTGTTATTATGATATTCAGGAAATGCCTCTTGTCGCCACTTCATCGTTGTTTAGTCAGTAAATGGCATCTTTTGCAAGAATCTTTTGAAAACAGGAAAATTTTGAAAACAGACATTCTACTTTGGCTTAGAATGCCTCTCCCAACATCGTTCAAGCATTTCTTAGAAACCCAAAACATTGCTCCACCAAACCTTAGACAAAACCATTCTCTCCTTGCTGTTCAAGAATCCCGAAGACCACCGCCTGACAGATCTGCCTGACCCCTCCCCCCCCCCTGAGGTACACATTTTATTGCATTTTTGTACAAATCTCGAGGACCATCTTTTTGAAAAGTGGGGGGGTCCGGACCCCTCCATTCCCCCCCTTGGGTACGCCACTGGGACACGCGGTACTTTGGGTTATCATTAGCAGTGGAGACCAAAGGCCTCTTGATCCTTGCATTGTCATTAGGAATTCCTTTGGTTTAATTTCAATAGCGATTAAATCACAGCCTTTGTTTTATGATTGAAAAGAAGTTGATATTGATCATGAGCGCGCTACGGACTCAATGCCTTTAATTAAAGGCAATCTGTCCTCTTCGATAAATGAAAATAAAATCGATAAAGATCTCTATTGTATATTTCAGAAGTTGGTGTTAATTCGCTTTATCCAAAGAAATCAGGGTCATAGAGACTCAGTGATGCATGAATATAGCTGCAGCGTAAATAAGGTATTAAATAAAGCAGCAACCAAGATCAGAACAATAGGGGACCGATTGCTTTTAAGCTAATATAAGCCCACTATTCATGCCGCATCCAGGCATGGGAAGAGCTCATTGTTGGTAACAAGTTTCTCTTTGAAACAATTATCTCAAAGTGATGCTACAAATTACATATCAACTTTGAATCAGCACTAAATAAAGACTGATGTTAAACTTCAAACACAAGTTCTGGAAATTGTCCTGAAGCCAAAGATGTCTCCAGCAGCGCAAAGTCAGAAGGATCAAAGAAGCGACAAACAAATCCATCAGTTTCATAAACTTCTTTTGCACAAGCAAAGAATCCTTTTGAGGCTCGTCCAGAAATTTGAACGGAAATGTAATTTCTCTGCCTCGGAATTATTTCAATTGGTTGTTCAAAGGACACTTGGAACGATTCTGATACTGGTCCAGAGTTTGGTTTTCCGCTTGTGAAAGTAGGCTCCAAAATGCCGTCATTGGTTGTTATTGTCAGTTCTGAAATTCTGTTTGATTTAGGATCACCAAATAATGAAATTCCTTTCAGGACGGCTATCTCATTTACAGTAAAACCAATTGCATCTTTGCTATTTCTATGGCCGTAATTCCAGTTTTGATATTTAGGATTTGAAGGGATACGATTGACCAAAACTTCTTTGGAAAGGAACCTTGCTTTGCTTTTTGGTTTGCTATGAACTGAAACTCTGATTCTTGTGCTTGGTTTATTTCTGGGTTTTGTACTAAATGCAATCCTATCTATAAAATTCTTCTGCAAGTTTTTCGAATCTTCACTGAGAACATATATCAGATTATGTGTTTCTTCAGGTGTTAATAGTCCAGAGAGAGGACAATGTTTACCAAATTCTTTCAAAGACATCGTTGGAAAGCGAACCATGTACACAGCATCACCTAATACCTCCCTTTTTGATTCGCCACAAACAACTTTCCCTTCCTTGATTAACTGACTTGAACACCATTTATCAACAGCCAAAAACAAATCGATCTCTTTGATGTTCAAGGTATCCAACTTCAAAATTGCTGTTAGTGATGCCAAATTTATTGACAAGAATGACTGTTCTTTCAGGATTTCTGCTGCATTTTCACTGATTATGGTAAAGCATTGTTGAATGACCATAGTTTCTTCAAATAACAAGCATTGCTGTAAAACATTTAAAACATTGTGTTCTGAGATAGATTCTTCCATATATTTTGAACAAATCTCTGCAAGAGATGGAATCAAATAGCATTTTGCCAAATTCAAAATCTGGAATACATTTTGCCAATTCAACGATACTTGATCCGTGTAAATAAACTTCAAAAATTCAGAGATGCAATCAGCATTCCCATAACTACCAAGATCAAGCTCTTGCTGCTCAGCCATTGCCCCAAACAACATTGGATAGAAAACAGAACTTGTGGATGCAAGAATGAACTTATGCACTGGGAATTTGACACCATCTGAAACAAATGTGAAGTCACTCATGAAATCATTCTGCAACAAATGGGATATTCTTGCCTTTACTGTCAGTTTTGATTCTTGCCATCCATTGCCACTGCTGCGTTTATGAGCCATCTTCTAATGAATGCAGAAATTCTAGAATACAAAATGAGGCATGATAAATAAAGCATCAGAAATTCCATTCAGAGTGCCATTCATAGTGGAAACTCGACGACCTTGTGTCTACTTCTGCTATGATTGGCACAGTTGAATTGTAGTTGTAGTTTGTTTGACTTTTTAAGATTTGATAGAAAAAAAAGCATCAGAAAAAACCTGCATATAAGAATCCCCAGGGCTTAAATAATTGTTTTCCTTCCTGGTAGCCGTTTCTAAAATGTGCCTGTTAGAGTTTCGTTTTCAAAATCTACCGTTTTCAAACTCTGCTGGCAAAAATGTGCCGTTTTCGTGTGAACAGGAAGCCTATCAGTCACATTTTTCACCGTTTTCAAAATGTGCCGGCATCGTGTGAACGCAGTCTAAATCTACTTACTTGCAAATTGTTGAATTTGTAGAGTAGACGTGTCTGAAGTTTCCTCGTCAGGTGAATAAATGGAAGCGAAAGAAGGTTTCAAGGTGTGTAGCCACTGATCAGCAGCGTGTGCATTGTGTATCAGAGATTTCCAGGAAATCAGAAATCAAAGCAAATTGTAAGAGAGGCTAAAAGAACAGCGCCTCCTACCTTTTCGATAAATGATTCGTCATTGCTAAAAGCCCGGGGGGGTTACTCCCGGAGGGGGGGGGTACTTGACTAGGGAAGTGACGGGGGTGTGCGGAAAACCTCTCCACACCCTGCACCCTGTCGCATAAAAAATAGGCAAAAAGTATACCCTGTCGCATAAAAATTTTGCCTCTCAAATACAGTGTAGAACGCAATTTTTGCTTGTGATACCCTGTCGCATAATCAGGGGCGGACTGGCCCGGGTGGCTAGGTGGCGATCGCCACCCGGGCCCCCTTATAATTTTGAAATGCGGGCCCTTCATAAAGAGAAATTTTTGAATTTAAGCATCAATCTATAACCATGCACGCAAGCTTTGCAAGCGGGTTCGAGACAATGTCTATCACGTCTAATGTCTCTGGGCCCCAACCAAATGAGGCCCTATTAGGGGGGTAGACATTATTTCATATTTCATCATGAAAAATTGCCATTATTTCATATTTCAAATTTACCAAAACCAAATATTTCAAAATTATCAGCTGTCGTGCCAGCCTTTTTAAAGATTTGGAACCTATGCTGAACTGGGCATGCTTTGAAATATTTGAACAGCTCAATACTCTCCGTTTTGAGTGGCTGCCTCCATAAAATGAATATCTTTTATAAAAATCTAAAAAAATATCTATTCATTTCGTTATTTCATATTTCATACTGGGAATCAACGTTATTTCATATTTCAAAACTAAAAAACCTAAATATTTATATTTTCCCTCCAAAAATCTCAATTATTTCATATTTCAAATACCCCTTATAGGGCCTCCCAAATGAACACCTCTTCACGTTCAGTCAGGGCATCTTTTAATATTATAACTAGCGGGCCATTGGCCCAGTAGGCCTCTTCCTGACCCAGTAGTGAAGCAAAAATCCCCATTTTTGGCCCATTAGTTTGGGCCCTTTTCGTTCAACCTATTTTACAGTTTTACCCCTTTATTGTCAAGCGCCAAAAAGTCCTTCCAGTGCAGTTGACATTCATAGTTACTCGGCCTTAGATGGACCTTTCTGTTTCAACATTCTAGACGTATTAGACTCGGTATTAGATAGAGACCTTGCTATGCAATTTATAGAGGAGTAAACCACGGGCCTTCCATTTTTTCCAAACTGACAGAAGGTGTTGTGGCGCAGTGGTGTAATCCTCTGACTTTGCAGCCAGAACATTAAGGCGGACATTGGCGTGGCCACAGGGGGGTATGCGGGGGCAATTGCCCCCTCCCCATTTTTGTCGAAAGGTGGTCCTCGAGATTCCTCTAAAACCGAAGAGAAAATAGCTGGGTCAAGGTTGGGTGAGAATTTTCCGAGAAATGTCAAATCTTCCTTTTTAGCACTGGCAAGCATGATACATGGAGATACATTTTAAGCCAAAGTGAAGGATCTTTCTTCAAAAATTTTCGTTGTGCTCTGATTCATAGGATAACTGTTGCAAAACGATCAAGGTTTCCTTGTCGCTAAAGGCAAGCATAATATTGGGAGATGCATTTTAAGCCAACGTAAAGGATGTTTTTTTTTTAATTTTTCCTCCTGCTCTGACTCATAGGATAACTGTTACAAAACCATCACGGTTTCCTTGTCGCTAAGGGCAAGCATGATATTGGGAGATGCATTCTAAGCCAAAGTAAAGGATCTTTCTTCAAAAATTTTCCTCGTGCTCTGATTCATAGGATAACTGTTACAAAACGATCAAGGTTTCCTTGTCACTAAAGGCAAGCATGATATTGGGAGATGCATTCTAAGCCAAAGTAAAGGATCTTTCTTCAAAAATTTTCCTCGTGCTCTGATTCATAGGATAACTGTTACAAAACGATCAAGGTTTCCTTGCCGCTAAAGGCAAGGATGACATTGGGAGATGCATTCTAAGCCAAAGTAAAGGGCGTGGCCCCTAAAAATTTTCCTGGGGGCTTCGCCCCCAGACTCCCTCATTCTCTTGCCCCATCCCCATTTAACTTACCCTGGTCACGCCGTGTAAGGTGTTGTGGCGCATTGGTGTAATCCTCTGCCTTTGCAGCCAGAACAGTCAGGTGGAGTGGGTTCGATACCCGGTAGGACCCCACCATTGGAGCGTCATGACAAGGGGTTGCGTATTCGATTTGGTCTTTGCGCAAAAGTTATTAGAAGTAGAATCTAGAAATGTAGAAATATAGATACTTTACTCACCATCATACAGATTTAAAACGATATATCTCGTCAACTGTCAAATTCATTGCAACCGATTCCAGCCTTTAGTAAGCTTAACTTTGCAATGATTTCTCGCTAACGAACGGATTGAGTAATGCCAAAATTCATGTCACCTTTTATAATAGTACGTGAATTTGGTTTTTTTCAAGTGACCGCACCCAATTAAGGACTTGCCGCGCCCTACGGGCCCTTGCTGAGCCATAACGCCACCCCAGAAAAAAAGTGCCAGTCCGCCCCTGCGCATAATTTTTTTACCTATTATAATACCCTGTCGCATAATTTTCGCTAGAAAATGACACCCTGTCGCATAAGTTTTACTTACCGCAAAAGGACACCCTGTTGAGCGGCACATCCCGTCAGGTCAAGTATGGGAGTGCCCCCCCCCGGGGGGTTACTTGACCAGGTTTTGGTCGGGAACGTGCCATCGAAGCTTCAAAAACATACCCGTTCCTTATACCAATTTTGCGAAAAAGTATACCCGACCTTATACCAATTTTCCGAAAAAGTATACCAAAATCGTTCTATAAACCAAAATCGCGAAAATCGATACCGTTCCTTATACCAAAATCGTGAAAATTGATACCGTTCCTTGTACCAAAATCGCAAAAATCGACACCCTTCCCGATGGCACGTCCCCGTACCCAAAATATGTGAAATACCCCCCCCCCCCCCCGGGGCTAAAAGACGGAACATCCCACCCAAGAGCAACCCAAGCGAGCCCAAGAACAACCTAAGAACAACCGGAACATCCCAAAGAACAAGCCAGGAACAGGCGGAACAACCTAAGAACAAGCCAGAACAAGACCTTACTCAGCCTGCGTGCAGACTTGACTATCCTAAAGTGTAGACTACAATTTAGGAATTAGGATAGTTGAGTCTGCACGCAGGCTAGACTTACTACTAGGATTTTTATGTGATTTGACAGACTTCTTGGGAAAACAAAACGGGGTTCCGTTGAATGGAACGAGGGGTGTACACTCATTTTTTTTATAAGAGACTAAAGTCCAGTGCTGGTAGGCAGTTTCCTAATTTTTTTGTCAATTTTGCTAGCAAAGGCTTCTTACGTGTTTCTTATGCTTTTAATGCTGGAAGTGTAGAGTTAATTTTGTTTTGTCTAAAAAGGACTCACAAATTCTTAGTAAGATGTCAAAACAAGTAAATAACATAACATAATTCGCACTTAAAATAATATCCAAACATTTGCTATAACTGTACACTGTCAAAACATTTTTGAGTGCGATAGGAAAACTAAAATTGTAAATTAAACAAGTTTCTTATCTTTCTCAATTCAGGTAGGGTTGTTTCTCAACTTTCGAAAAATTGAGCCTACCGTTTCTTATAAGCGGTTTCTTATAAAAAAAAATGAGTGTATTACTCTTCGGAAAAGGCGTATGAGATGCTCTAAAATAATAGGATTTTTAGGGACTTTTCTACGGAATTTCTTAAAACAAAATGAGCTTTGCCAAAGGTGTACGAGATTTTTGAGTGAAATGCCCCTCATTGAATCATTTATGATGGTCCGGGAGAAGCCCAGACTCAATAAAGAATCCTGCCTGTACGAAATTACGGCCAGGTCGAAAACACGTAACTCTCGGATCTCTCGGATCTCACATAGGCTATTCCGAGATTTCCGCGATTTCCAAGAGTTCTGTATTTTCGACTAGACATACTCTATACTCGAAAACATAGAAATGTTGAAAATATCCAGTAAGGGCGCTATTGAATGCCGTGGCAATGATTGCTTGGCATGTGTTTTTTGGATAGCGTTTTGACTGATGTGTTACAAACATGCATTAGTTTAACACACAATCAACGAAAACATAAAGTCGATGCACAGCAATGGTATCCTTCTCTTCCACCCCCGGGCCCCATGCGTTCTCACCTCACAGTAATTTTTCTAGTTGGGACACGCACCGTCGAACATCGTGCTTTTCTAGTATTTTGTTGGCTAAAGCGATGAAATACATCTAACTTACGCTCAAATTCGACGTTAACTTATCCACTTACTTCTCATTCCGAGATATCCGAGATGTCCGCGTTTTCGAGTATACCCCATGCATACTTTAATCAAATGAATCAAATAAAATGCTCGATACAGATGTTTAGATACATCCTTCTTCTTTCGATATATGCTCATGTTTGCTCTTTAAGACAATTTCTGGAATGCACAACGAGCGCGCAAGCTACCTGGGTTTCAGAGAAACTTTTGCGACTTTGTTTGTTTTGAATTACTGGTTGAGGGAAAGTCCTTTGTTGTCGATCGCTAATCGCTTTGAATTCAGGTGTCAACAAAAGCAACTCATGCTGTTGTGTTACAAAATCTGTTCTTGTTGATTGATTATGCCTCGGTCAAACATACTAGAAATTGGTCAAAAATCTAGTAGACTTGCTCCAAGTCTAGTCCGTGGTCTGTCAGCGCTAAAGTAATATATTTACCTCTGCGGAGGCGTACACAAGAGGCGACTGAAGGGCGCTGCGAAGGAGAAACGAGGAGAAGCGCTTTTCCTTCGCAACGCCCTTCAGTCGCCTCTTGTGTACGCCTCCGCAGAGGTAAATATATTACTTTAGCGCTGACAGACCACGGAGTAGACTTGGAGCAAGTCTAAAAATCTAGCAATGTCTGACAGAAGACGTGTACTTCTGTTTTATTTCTTGCTTAAATATTCGATACAAATCTTTATTCCTTGAATTTTCTTCATCTTTTGATCTGTGAAAGCCAACTTTGTTTTTGAAACCTCGATGTACCAAGAATGCATTGTTGAGAACATGAAAATCAAAACCAACCACGTGGGTTTCACAAACTTGACTGATTCTGTTGAAACCATACTAAAATGTAAACAGTTTATCATGAGGATCGCTTGAAATAAGAAAACTGAAAACATTTTTATTCTGTAATATTGAAACAAAGTTAAAGAAGAACTCCCGGGTTGTTTAAACAAACGCTCGTGCAGCAGATTGCAACTAATTGTTCAGGGGGGGGGGTCATCTCGACCTATCATCTGACGGGGACGTGCCATTTTGCCTGAAAGATTGGTAACAATGATTCCATAAATACACCCCCGTCTAAGTGCCCCGGTGAGAGGTCAGATGTTCACCGGGGTACTAGTGACCGACAAATATGGTCAAATTTTCACCGGGGAGTCCCAATTATGTAACGAGGATGGCATAATTATTGGTGGGGTACTGGTTCTACGAGGAAATATCTCGTCAAAATTTTCCCTGGGGTTCGCCAATTTGCAGCGGATGTTTCATTAGTGAGGCATTTTGTACCAGGGAGATTAACGTCTTGTCCGGGGACCGATTTTGCTCCAATTTTTTTACCGAGAAAGCCACCGGGGTAGAATGTACCGGAGCACTCAGACGGGGGTGCATAAATTGTTTGAATGATTTTGGGGTCATAATTCCAAATCGAATCTAATGAAAATCTGGCCCATAATTCCGGAAATTATGAAATATTTCCTCAATTTGCAAACTTTTTTCCAAAAAAGGACCTTTAATTCCGCAAAATTTCTGAAAAGGATAATTCCGTAAAATATCATAAAGTGATACTCATTATTCCTTCACGTTTGAAAAAGTACCCCTACAAATGGCACGTCCCCGTACCACAAAATATACCGCGTGAGCCAGAAAAAAGTTCCCACTTTCAAAAATTCGTAGCACCACAAGTACTTCATGGATTTGAATGATTCAAATTCTAGTTAAAAGCCAAAAGATCAAAGTATTTTTGTGATTTTTCTCGTCTTCTTACGAGCACTGCAAATGTAGGTAAAGTCAACTTTACAAAAATTTCATGTTTTAAAAATGACTGAAAAGGGGCCTAAAACACTTGACTAAATCGTTAGGACTCTCCTCACACAGAACGATACACACGTGCGTTTCACCTCTCTCAAGAGTAATTAGACACAGATTCTCAAACAGATCCTAAAGATTTTCAATCCCATGACAGTAAATGTTCAGACGATATCTCTTACCCACGAGAATTGCATTTCCTCTGTTCTTCTGAGCGAGGAGTCCTTTATGATTTGATCATGTATTTTAGGCCTTTTTCAGTCATTTTGCAACCACAACGTTTTTCTATATTTGAATTTACCAATTTTTCTAATGCTTGTAACAAAGTGAGAAAAATCACAAAAATACTTCGATCTTTTGGCTGTCAAGCAAATATTGATTCATTCCAATCCATCCCGTACTCTTGATGCTATGAATTTTCAAAAGTGGGAACTCTTTTTTGGGACACCCGGTACTAAGATACCTTTTTTCTGTCTTGCCATGTCTGATATTGTTCAATATTTCTCAATGATGCAATCGTCAAATTAATCTTTCAATGAACAACGCTCAGTAAGCAAGGTGCATTGAAATTTTCAGGTCCTTTGGCCGCTTGTTTTCTTAGATCATGTTTACACTTAACCAGTAAATTTTATCCGTTTACACTGTATATACTGGTACACTTTCGATCCGTTGCAAAGTTCTTACGGTTCAAGACTGTTTACATTGCTCTACAGGGTGTCCCAACAAAATTGTTCCACGTTTGATTAAATACTAAAAAATAACGAAATAATGAACGGGCTCCATGGTAAGAATACCATATTGCTGAGATTTTTAATCAATTTTAGACACCAGAAGCTAGCAAATCGGCTAGATATTCACGGAGTTACGAGCTTTCGAAGTTCAAGTTTGTGCGAAAGCTGAAACCAGACGCCCCTAAATTGCATATTTTGTGAAAGTAGAATCTCGTTTATTCAAAGCAAATCAAATGGAATTTTAAAAGCACTTTCGATAAATTAGCTTCCTATAACATTGAATCAAGGTTATGGGTGCTTGGAGGAATCCTGTTGAGCACAATTTGGAATTGCCCGGTCTTTCATTGATTGAGTTTTCATTCCATGCTTTTAGATACTTGCATTCTTAAGTAAATTTTGGCAATGGCTACAAGAATTAAATAACTTTTGAAGTCCTATTTGGTTTGCTCTGATATCGACGAGAGGTAAAACATTGGACTTTTTTTCTTCTTCTTTTACCTTATTTTACCTCAATTTTAGGACGTCTTTCTGAAAACAAGTCAGTTAAGGGCGTCTGGTTTCAGCTTTCGCACAAACTTTAACTTCAAAAGCTTGTAACTCCATGAATTCTTAGCAGATTCGCAAGATTCTGGTGTCTAAAATTGATTTAAAATCTAAAGAACAGGGTTATCTGACCAGGAACCTGTAAAATGCATCGTTATTTTTTAACATTTAATCTAATGTCGAGCTTTTTTCTGGGACAAGCAGTGTAAATGGGGCCTTAATCTTATTGGAGCCATATTGCGGCCCGTTGTCTGTGCACACATTGCACGAATGTTCAATTCATTACACTCGGGATTTGAAGCTTCAAAAGCACCCCTCAGAGTAAGCTTTGTCTCCAAAAAAGAGATTCACTGTTTGCCATGCAGTGTTTTTTATTTGATCAAACCTCATCAAATTTGGCTAACTGCAAGAAACTGGGAGGTCAGCGTACCGGCCCACGTTGCCTGCCCGAAATTGCTTCTTTAAGGCTGGCGGTTGCCAATGAAATACCAAATTTCTGGGCCAATAAACCGTTCCACCGAGATTGTGGAAAGAACAGAGAGATAATCGGAAGAAGAAGTAGAAAAGCAAGGAGAAAATCAGCGGTAGTGGGTGGGTGGGTAACGAAACGGCTGCGTCGCTTTTTCTTGCAGGTTACCTGAATGGAGTGCCTATCAAGCTTCTGTTTAACTTTTATGCGTACGTATCCAATTACCCCGAAAAGAAAAAGCTTTGGCAAGGACATGGGTGAATCTATTGAAATTGAACTCTCATGAGGAAGAACAACGATGAGAATAGTTTTATTCACTACGTGTCCTCTAAAACCTTCAGTTGTTGATCTTGTCAAGTTGCACAAAATGGGAAAAGGGGTGTGCCACACCTAGTATCATGAAACGTGCCTTCCGTCGAAATTAACTCTGATTGAATATTCAGTTAATTAGCATTAAAGTGGTCAAACGAGTGCATCATCACTCAACAGCAGTAAACCGTGTAGTGTAACCGTGGTACCAGGAGTCCTGATGGTGCAGAAGACCATGGGGAAAATTCATCGGGAGCATTTCGTATTTGATAAAATTCTTTGAGAAAAGACTTCTTTCAGAAGTGAAATAACAGAATAATACCACGGGCGGTAGGAAACGCTGAATTAAGAAAAAGCTTTATGGTTGATACATCGAGTTGTTCCTTTCCTAGTATATCATTCCATTCGTGATATATCGACTTGTTTTCCTTCTGTGTCTACCTCTCCCACAAAGGCGCCATTTTAATCCGATTGACATGCCTTCAAGGGCCCTACAGCAATTATGCCACTCAAACGGAAACTCCTCCAAGAGAGTTCATTTTACCACACTTGAGTGGCATAATTACTCCAGGGCCCTTGAGGTCATGTCAATCGGATTAAAATGGCGCCTTCGCAAGGAGAGGTACAAAGGAAAACAGATCGATATATCACGAATTGAATGATATATTAGGATAGGAATAACTCGATGTATCAAGCATAAAGCTTTTTCTAAATTCTGCGTTTCCTACCGCCCGTGATAATACCAAAAACAAACATCATTCAATTTATAAAATGTGTTTTGCTTTGATAGAAGAAGTATCCAATTGCCTTCTCTGTCTGATACCCAATTCTGCAGGGACAGGGGGTTGGAGAGCAGATGATTGCCCCAGGCCCCAACTTCAGACGGCCGATTAGAAAGGGTGCAAAAGTAGCCTGCGTGTCGTTTCCACTGCCATGCGAAGGAGAGCTTGGCTGTCCTAAGCAAAGGAAAGTAAAGTCTACACACAGGTTAGTGCAAAAGATGTTTTCCTCTTTTCTAGCGTCTAGAAAATCTGGTCGAACCCTTTAAATGGTTATGTCTAATATTCACATGGGCCCCAGTTCAGTGTTGTGCCCTAGACCCCACAAAGTCTCTCAAAAGACATGCAATTACTACCGTTGACATCCCAAAGCAGAAACATATCTGGGCCCTGGAATCTCTGATGAGCTAGCCCTTTTAATAATGATAATGATTACCTGTTTGAAACGTTCGTCGTAGTGAACATTCTTTCTTTCCGCAATGAAAAATGGTTCCCACGGATCATGCCAGTCCACTTTGTAAGCAATAGCTATATCTTTGTGTCTGAACCTTGGAAGAAAATAGCACAGTGCAGTGAGTCGCTTGTAACAACGTAAGTAGTCTAAGGGGAGTTCTTTGCTAAGTGCAAAGCCTAGACCACATTTACATTGCATCGGTACAGTTTTGATCAATTAAAGGGTCTGTTTCATCCAGCATGCCTTGCACGTGCCATCTCTTGGTTGGCCTTTGTTGCCGCCATTTTCATGGGCCATGAAAATGGCGGACAACAAAGGAACATCAACAGAAGGCACGTGCAAGGAATGCTGGATGAAACAGACCCTTTAAAATGTTATCATGGTTCAAGAGCGTTTAAATTGCTCCCAAACAAAATTGGTCTTAAGAAAGAAGGAGCAAAATTTTTACGAATTGGGGAGGCTGATAATTTACACTTTGCTATGGGTCCAAAGTTGTACCGGTAGAGTGTAAACGGGGTCTAAATTTCTTTCTGTTGCACACCCTTATTACGAAAGCTTCGTTGGTATTTTTTTTTATATTCAGTATAGAAATTTACAAAAACGGGATTACTTATAACAACACTTACGAACTACTTTACTACACTACCAGGACGACATACCATGGGGAGCAAAATACAATGACTACCCTATGGCTGTGACATAAAGACGAGCAACTAAATTAAACCTATATACAATTAAATACAATTACTACTATAATTACGCACAAACAATCTCTACTGATAAACACTGGAGTCAGTTTCACAGTGGATGTCAGGCAACCATTGGAAGGCTTCTGGTATTTTTTCATTATTTTGACATAAATTTCGGGGTGCACTTTTAGAAGAATAACAATTTAGGGCATTAAATTTGATCTAATTTCATATACTTTGTTAGAATTTTAATTTTTTGTCACACTTTCAGGGCATATATTATGAAAGACCCTTAATCTGGGGTATGGTTTTCGGAAAATTTATAAATTTTAGGGTGTGATTTCACAAATCAAAATGGCACACCCCCGTTATCTGCCTTTAGTTACCCTCCACCCGGGTTGTATGCACACATTTTGCCTTTGCCCTTTGAGGATCAATCAAGGTTAACCCAAGTTAAAATTCAAAAAGATTGAAAGATACTTATAACTGAAGCACAAATGTCTCTGATTACTTGGCACATTGGTAGAAGGACAAAAAAACTAATTTTAAACAATCTCACCTTCTCCACTGAGCATAGTCGGTGTATTTTTGACATTTCCAGCACACTTTTTCATAAAATGGTCGAGCTTTCTCTTGTTTCCATAACTTCAGCAACTCATTTTTGCTTTGAGGTATTGCAGACGCTTTTTGTACCTCAAATGTCGGCAGAACGTATACTGAAAATTGACGAAAAGAAATATTATTATTATTATCATATCAATTCTTTATACACGCAATCCCTTCAGCAATATAAACTACAAAAATAAATACATAATTAGATACATGGTAGATAAATTCAAGAATATATACATAAATAAATGCGTCTGGATACTATTATAAGTCTTAGCTAAAGTTTAAACCAAAAAAGTTCCCAAATTTGAAAAAGCGTTTGATGATATCGCCTTGTTTCAAGCTCGCAAAAAAGCCACTATGCCTCTAAGGCTTGCTTGTAAATACCGGTCAAATCATACCGGGTGCGCCAAAATAAACTATGCACGTTTGGCAGGCCACAATAAATCGTACACTGAACCAATTTTGAAGATTCATGACTTAATCTTTAGCAAAAAGCCCGAATTAGATTCTGGGATTGTTTGCAAAATTTTTCTGCTTTCAGTTTTTAGAGCTAGAAGTGAGTTTCTTAAAAGTTTCGTTTTCAAAAACACTGAAAACGATCAAAAAACGTCGATCAAGTCAAATTTTCTAAAGGCTCGACATGAATGGACAAAGAGAAAACTTGTCCGTGGTGATTTGGGATTTAGAAATCGATTAATCAATCGATACAATTAATCGATACAATTAATCGATTTCTAAATCCCAAATCACCACGAACAAGTTTTCTCTTTGTCCATTCATGTCGATTCTTTAGAATGTTTTTGAAGACGAAACTTTAAGAAAGTCGCGCCTGGCTCTAAAAACTGAAAGCAGAAAAATGTGCAAAAATTCTAGAATCTAATTCAGGCGCTTTGCTAAAAATTAAGTCATGAATCTTCAAAATCGGTCCAGCGTACGATTTATTGTGGCCTGTCAAACGTGCATAGTTTATTTTGGCGCACCCGGTAGTGCAGTCTTTCATCATTAAATTGAACCACAATCAAACGAATCAAACCCACAAGGCAAGAAAGACTTTCTTGGATGGCCTCCTCCGGTGCTTTTAGCTTTGCCTGAATTTGAAGATTGTCCTCGTCAATTTGTTTCACAACATCAAAATCCTTGAACCAACATAATACACTAACCAGCATTTGGTTTTCTAATGGACTGGAAATTCCTTCGGAAATCCTTCCTCAGATTTTGTGACGTCAGCATGTCGATGTCAATAACCAATACATGAGTTGTTTTCGCATTGCTCAGAGCAACGTTACGTAACAAATTGACAGGGTAGGGTACCTAGAGAAAAAAGCAAAGAATCTAAAGGTCTGTCTCATAATTAAATGTCACGTGAAAATGCCTGCATATAAAACAAATGAAGTGTTGAGCAATTTTGCGTTATCGCAAATATCACGTGACATCTGAAGCTTCACAACGGATGGGTCAACAAAACATTGCCCGTTTGCTTGTGAAAAATCTGAGGACTTTCATGCTTATCATATTGATAGATTATTCACAGAAGCTTCTCAGAGTCTACCAGGGCCGTAGGAAGAAGCTTCGGATTGGGGGGGGGCAATTTTTCTTAAAACAATAGAGAACAATACATCTAATCTAGCCCCCCCCTACCCCCCCCCCCCCCGCTTCCTACGGGCCTGGAGTCTACATATTTGCCGCACAGAAAATGCGGAGTAGCCTTATATCCTTGCAACCGATAATGCAAGAATCCATCGAGCAATGTCACTTGTTGGTGAATGGGCAGTGATGCTGGGTACCAGTGCCTATTTTAAGCCGAATTTACAAGACCACAATCAGCAGCGTGGCCAGGGTAAATTTATTGGGTGGTAACAGATTGAGGGGGTCTGGGGGCAAAGCCCCCAGGAAAATTTTTGGGGCCACGCCCTTTACTTTGGCTTAGAATACATCTCCTAATATTATGCTTGCCTTAAGTGACAAGAAAACCTTGATGGTTTTGTGACAGTTATCCTACGAATCAGAGCACAAGGAAAATTTTTGAAGAAAGATCCTTTACTTTGGCTTAGAATGCATCTCCCAATATCATGCTTACCTTTCGCGACAAGAGTACCTTGATCGTTTTATGACAGTTATTCTATGAATCAGAGCACGAGGAAATTTTTGAAGGAAGATCGTTTACTTTGGCTTAGAATGCATCTCCCAATATCATGCTTACCTTTCGCGACAAGAAAACCTTGATCGTTTTGTGACAGTTATCCTACGAATCAGAGCACAAGGAAACTTTTTAAAGAAAGATCCTTTACTTTGGCTTAGAATGCATCTCCCAATATCATGCTTGCCAGTGCTAAAATGAAAGATTGGCATTTCTCGGAAAATTCTTACCCAACCTAAACCCAGCTATTTTCTCTTCGGTTTGAGAGGAATCTCGAGGACCATCTTTCCACAAAAGTGGGGGGGGGGGCAATGGCCATGCCACTGACCACAATCTGAAGAAACTAGGGAGCGGAGGTTTCTTCAAAAAAGAAATGTTGAGACCACCTTCTTGTGAACAGTAGGGAATGGCCTTTCCACGTTCCTTATTGATTGGGAAATATTCCTTTCAATTTTTTTTTCATTTTCAAAGTTTTTGAGTTGGTTTCAATGTCTACTGAATCCTATCCACGCTTTACTAAGACAGATACACGTAGACTACCAGAAAAATGTCTCGATAAGAAAATTGTCTCGTCTGGAATTGAACAAAATTAGTGTACACGCCAATTATGGAAATGAATGTATATAAGGTAAATGCGAACAAGTCTTTTATACATAGCAAACATTTTACGTTTTACATAGCCAAATTAGATTACAATAATGTATTAAAGGAAAGGAAATATACATGTGGAAAGTTCAAAGGGTTTCTGAGACCACACATTCCAAATTTCAAGACCACATTTCACATTTTCAAGACCACAAAGTGTGGACAAGACCACACTAAAATAGGCACTGCTGGGTACAGTTACTTGACAACTAACGTAGATTTTCCAAAGCGGCGTGCTTTAATCGTTCTTTGCCTGTTTTTGTTGTCTTTGAGACCAATACATTTCAATATCTCAATAGATAAAGAAACAGGCACTGTCTTGATTTACAGATTATACTTCCTTGTCCTGTTCAAAGTGAGCATATGTTTCAAATCTTTAAATTAGCGTAAAAAGATGGGTGTAAAATTCTATGTTCTATTTCTTCCAACTATGGCTTAAAAGAAACTTTAGGTACCTATCTATAATTCTACCGTTGGACTTTTTGAAAATTTTGAATATTTTTTTAAATCACAGCATGTTTTATATTTCAGCTCGTTTGAGTATGTGACGTTATCAAATTTCTAAATCATAAACCACAAAAGTGACAGAGTTTTGCTTTATACTATATTGTAGACATTCATAAACTAAGCCTTTCTTTAAAATTATCTCATGTTACATCAAAAAATTTAGAAATTACGATGGTTTTAAGTTTTTTGAAAATTTTCTTGAATTCTCGAAAAAAAAGAAAAACACTCAATTCTGAATATACTGAAGATTTCACAAAAGTCCAACGGCAGAATCATAGCAAAATACCAAAAGTTTCTTTGAATCCATTCAGTTCAAAGCAATAGGTCATTGAATTTTACACCAACCTTTTTAAAGATTTTGAAACTTATGCTTTCAAAGTGTAAATAAATCATTTTATAACAAGCATTGTATTTAGCGGCTTGCTTTCTTTGGATAAAAGTTATTTCATACATTTTATATTTGGTTCTTTTAAGGAGGGTTGCCCTTGAGCAGAAGCTGTTTTTAAAGGGCATATATCGCGATAACAGTTGGTTGATACAACAAAGAAGCTTTGAGTGGAATTCCATTGTTTCGTGACTTTTAATTTCTGCTTCATGAATTTTTACTGCCGTAAAAATGTAGCCTCGGTCCCGTGCTTTGTACTAAACAAAAGAGATAATTGTATTACATTAGCCAATCAGGTTCACGATACATGCCCTTTAAAAGGCCCATCCAATAAAAACTTAATTACAATGTACAGTTAAAAATAAGAAAGCTCTAGAATATAAAAATTGCAATTTTTAGCGCCAAGCGCTGGGATCGCAGCGCTAGGGTCACGGTTCTTAGCGCCAAGCGCTTGGATCGCATATAAGTAGAGAAGGCCTAATTGGGTCCGCCAAGCTCGACCCTAAAGACTCTAGCGACCCTAACGGCTCAAAAGACCTGTGTGAACTACGCTTTAGGGTGGCCTGGTTTTGAGGCGACCTGCAAAAAGCTATAACTCAAAGCTATAACCCACCCTGTGGTTGTCATAATTCTTTGTTTTAATGGCTTTCCCAACTTCTCTATAGGTTATGATAGAGCCACAAATACGAGGGTGAGAGCTGGCTTGTTTGATATAAAATGCCACATCTTGATGCTTAGGGGGATGTGATAATGCAAATACTAAAGTGAACGTGATGCGTTCTTTGATTTGCTTGCTACATTCTCTCATAGTGATTATAGATTCAACTGCCATTGCAATGTCTTCTCCAGGTGCAAACACGGCTAAAAGCAAACAGAAATTCAGAGATGATGGTGTGATTATATGGGGAGAAACAAAGACAGCGCTTGTAAAACAATAGCATCAGTTGATTTTGATTGACAGCACAATTCAAAGTGATTAGCGATTGCAGACAAATGAAATTCTCTCAATCAGTAATTCAAAATAGACAAAGCCGCAAATGTTGCTCTGAAGCGAAAGCTAGCTTTCAAAGTAAACAGAAATTCAGAGATGATGGTGTGATTATGTGGGGAGAAACAAAGACAGCGCTTGTAAAACAATAGCATCAGTTGCTTTTGATTGACACCACAATTCAAAGCGATTAGCGATTGCAGACAAATGAAATTCTCTCAATCAGTAATTCAAAATAAACAAAGCCGCAAACGTTGCTCTGAAACCAAAGCTAGCTTTCTCGTTGTGCATTCAAGAAATAGTTTTCAAGAGCAAACATGAGCAGATATCAAAAGGAGAAGGATAAATCTAAAGATCTGCCTAGTGGATTGGGTGGATTTTACCGTATGCGTGCACAACGTTTCATTTCCCCGATTGGTACTTCGGTTATTTGAATTACTGGTCGATAGCTAACATGTTCAATAACTTTTAGAAATTTTCCTGGCTTAAATGGGTCGCTCCGTTAAGATTTTACAAGTGATTTTGTAAAAAATACCCCTTCGAGAAACCTTGAAAAACGTGTTAAAATCATGAGCAAGCTTCCCTAATGTGTTTACCTTACATCAATGACTTGAGAACGCTTTATCCATGTAAATATTTAGACCATGTAAATACATATATATATATACCTGTATTATTTATTTTCCTTTTAATTTATCGATTTAGATTAGTTCGCTATGTGCATAATTGTATATAGACAGCTACGTAAGATGATCGATATTAAAGAAGATGATAAACAAACAAAATCAATTGCTATCCTCTTGGAGGAATGAAAAAGTCTCCCCTCCCTCCTAGTATGAATAACTTATTCAGGGGTATTTCATTCTCCCAAGAGGACAAAATGCACGAATGCATGCGAGTGTCATTATTGCTAGGAAGGAAACAAAGGGAAGTTTTGTTCGTCGTTTTCCTCTGGTTTTTGCAGGTTTTCGAAAGGGGATCTCTGTAGAAAATCTCTCATATTGATGGGAATGAACGGCCGATTAAAGCTGCGTAAATTACTGAACCTAATTGGACATATCGGGAATAAAACAAGACAGTTTTCAATATAATTGCTTTGATATTGAGGGCGCAGCATTTTTTCAAACGCCGGGCCTTTTTGGGCCTCTTTATTGACTCACCCAGTAAGACATACAGAACTGGAAACGTTAAGCAGTAATCATCAAACTTTGTGCAATATGGCACAGTGCTAACACATACCTACAGAAATTAAACCATCCCAAGAACTGGCAAGGCCTCCCAAATCATGCAGGTTACTGACTGACGTTTGTGTTACGATTGTTACATCAGCATCATCGTTTTTGCTTGTTATTTTGTGTCTTTTCCTTTTTGTGAATAAATGGAATATCTTGTACTGCTCACTAGCATCAGATTCCAGTTTGGTGAATGGCACCGGCTTGACTTCATTTTCTCTCTACAAAGTAACTTGAACAATGTACCAGTTATGTAAAAAAATGGACCTCCTTCAGCTTCTACTGAGTAAGCCAGAACAAGTTTCAACTCCCGAAATGTTTTTCTTTTTATATCAATCTAAAATTTTACAATAAATGAACATGGTTACAGGACGATACCACAGGGAAAATGAGAATAAATTGCAACCCCGTGGCTTTAACATATCACATAAAACATTTACATGAAAAGAATTAACTAAACTACAGCATAAACTGAAGCTATGAAAAGAAATAAAATGATACAAATGAGGGGGGAGGAGACGAAAATTTCACTGAAATGATTTAAGAAAATCTTTTTGATGATTCAATGAACTCTAGTGTTGCTTTAATGATTGTTTTATTTGACTCAAAAGGTAACCTTACATCACCATATAAAATTATTGAAACTAGTTCCTCAATGGAAAAGTTCGACAAACCGTTTGTCGAAAATTTATAGCACCAAAAAGTACTTGATGGATTGGATGATCCAAAATATATTTAAGAGCCAACACAACAGGCAGCATCAGAAGATTGCTGGAAACCTGCATTGCTAGCTCACTCCTTGTACAGGCGATGAGGGGATACAAAAAAGAAGAAAATACTGAAAGCCTTAGCATCTGCCACCCCAATCTGATGCATCTAGTTGAGAAGCTGAACTACAGGCATATGCAGCATATATGCAATATATACACTATGCTTGGCATTTACTCAAATGCCTTCTTTTGTAAGCCTGTTTTTGCCTGCACGGTAGGTGAGCTGGCCATTCAAGTTTCTGGCTATACTTTAGGGTCCACTCTTTTTATGTTCACAGCTTCAATAATCAGCCAATCAAGGTCCAATGGATTCTATATTTTTCAAGCCCAAAGATGTTTAGTGTTGCAAATGTAAACAGTAAACATTGGTAAACACCCATATATAAGATATAAAGAACCTCTTGGATTAAGAACCAAGTTTCTGGCTATCATTTGGGGTCTACTTTTTTATGTTCACAGCTTCAATAATCAGCCAATCAAGGTCCAATGGATTCTATATTTTTCAAGCCCAAAAATTGTTAGTGCTGTAAATTCTATACAGTAAATACCCGTATATAAGATATAAGAACCTCTTGGATATAAGATATAAGAACCCACAAGCTGAAATTGTTCAATTAAAACCAAAGAACCAAACCGAACCAATGCCCCATTAGAACCATTGTATTCATTGTACCAAGAACACAGGCTGACTTGCAAAATTGCTGGTTCTTATATGCAGGTGTTTATTTTATTTAAAATGAAAATCAAAATTGAGAACTCACTGTAGGAATCTTCATTGGATTGAGAATATGTAGAAGGTAAACATTGAAAACAGTAACAACCAATGCCACTAAAATGAAAGAGCAGCAACAGAACCTGCGACTTCTCATTTCTTGTGCTCAACATTTCTTTGTAGTGTCAAAGAAGCTCTGCATATCAACTGAAAAATACAACAGTCAGTAACATGAATGATTCATTAAGAGGGGTAATCTAAGAGGGGTGAGTTTCAGATAGAATTTCTTGTAAGTGGTGAAATTACATGTAATGAATATATTATCCAACTAAATAAAATAAAAGGATTACAGTTCAGTTCACTATAAAGTACAAATAATCAAAAATTTGACCAACTTACAACAATCTTAGCGAATAAGTATAGATCCTTCTCTATAATCAGCTACGACACTACGGAATCCCACGAGAAGCGGGCGCATGCGCTACAAGTCATTGCGGACTTCGCTACAAGTCATCAAGACAAGCTCTAACTTTCTTCAAAAAATTGGTGAGTTTTTATTTTTCCTTTTTCTTCCTAATCTGATTAGAACCGACTAGAACATTATCATTTCATTGCGATTAACAAACTTCTTTGAACTAATGAGAGTTCATCCATAATTCTCCAGAATATGTCAGAGGACAAAATTATACCTGACGAGGATGGAACGGAACGGCAGGAACTTGAACCTCCATTAGAAATCACGCCTTCCATTGACTCTCAGTTGTCTGTGAACAAAACTCTATTAGACATGAATACTAATATGGGTAACATGGCGGCTCTTCTACAACAACTGTCTTCGGGTCCTTTGCCAATTGGCCACTGGCCAGACAAACATGTTTCCACCGGAACGTATCTACGTATCAACCCCTTGTCCACCTGACATTCTATTTTGCCCACCGGGCTTGCTGCCTCATCGTCCGCCGGACGTATCAACCCCTTATAAATTAAAGACACAGGGATACGGACAACTGAAAAATGATACATGACTCATTCATGACTAGAAAATTTGTACAAAGTGGAATTGATAGCAACAAACTCTCTGAGTAGCAAAGATGGGTGAAGGTGAAGTTGCATTTTTAGCGCCAAGCACTGGTATCACAAAAGTAGCTAAGTGCTAATCAAGTATGCGACCCTTTGTTATGACGCTCAAGTGGTGCGGCTCTACCAGGTATTGAACCCATCCGCCTGACCGTTCTGGCTGCAAAGTCAGAGGACTATTACACCCTGCACCACAATATCTTTGAGGAGAGAGCATCCTTTTAACTGTGACAAAATGTAAATAGTTAATAACCTGAGTTAACAGATGAGATCTCCTATGTTTATAACCAGCATAGACCTATCTATTGTATTTGACAATCCAATGTCTCTGGCAAAAGAAAGCAAATCATCCAAAGAATACACTGGTGTGATCTGATAGGTTTCTCTTCGTCTCTTATAGACGGATTGCCATATAGCTCAGGTCGTTCACTTAGGCCTTCTTTCTCACTTCAAACACCAATCATGTGTTGATGTTATGAAGTCACTGTCTTTGTTTGTTTGTGTGTGAATCAATTGCAAATTTCTTGACACTGGGGCTTGACCTGACACATTCTCTAATGTGTCATGAAAATATTAACAAAAACGGAGCTTACCTCCAAATAATGCACTGGCAAGTCAACAAACTGCAGGGTGTTTTCTCTTCGACTTTTCTGTCAATGTTGACTTTGTTGGAAGCCATGTTGTGTTTTGGTTGTTGCTACTGTTGTTGTTGTTGCTACCTATTGTGGTTTCTTGGTTGCAATTCGCGATAATTCGCGATAACGTATCTAATCGTCGCAGCAGTTCTATAATCCTCTCTGGTATTTTGAATGGCAGACTAATTTTACAGTTCCTACAATTGATGAATTTTCATGTAATTTCACTGAAATCAACTGGCAAGTTAGCTGGAGCATCAAAAATTGAACTTGCGAAATTCACGAAAATGGATTGGAGCACAAAGGACTGGGCACTACCAGTAGATTCGCGCCTTTCTCCAGTTAACGAAAGTGCGGGAATTTATAAATGGCGACAGAAATGTTTCGCAGTTTGAAAGCTCTCCAAAGACGGTTCAAGGCCACATAAAAAGAGGTAATGTTTTCGTTTAATCGCCGTTTTGTCAACGTAGGTAAGCGTACAGCCTACCAGGAATCTTAAGATGGCTTTAGGAGAGCCTTGCAGCCCAAATTGACAACAGGTGCAGCAGCCTAGCACGCCGGCCGGCGGCGTTTTTTATTTTTAGGCCTAAAAACCATGGTCCAATGGCAATGCAAAATATAATGCTTTATTTGTTCTGTCTTTAATTCACGGAGCTAAGAAGTCATCAAATGACGATAGAATAGATAGAAATCCTTGCAGCCTGATTTAAAAGATTAGAGTACTACTGGCGCCTTGAACGACTCCTGTATGGAAAGTGTGGCACTTGCACACCCAAGTCCAAGAAAAACAATATTGACAATAGGGTATTCAAAACAGACAATAGATAAACAATAGAGCACCCTTCTTGCACACCCGAGGTCTCAGCGAAAATTGCCCTACTGATGAACGGGTCTAAAATCACAAATAGTCTACCGGGTGAGTCAGAAAAAAGGATCCCCGCTTGGAAAGCCACTCACTGCTCCATGAATATCAAAGCAATAATATTGAAAATTGTCTTGTTTTATTGCCAAAATTTTCAATTAGGTTCAGTAATTAATCGGCCTTAATCGGCCTTTCCTTCTCGTGGATATGATGAGTGATTTTCTGCAGAAAGCCCCTTCAAAAAACCTGCAAAAACGAATGAAAACAATGAGCACATTTTCCTCCCTAAATACTGATGACACTCACATAAATTCATGTATTTTGTCCTCTTGGGAGAATGGAATCCCCCTAAATAGGTTATTGATACCAGGGGGAGGACTTGTACATCCTCCCAAGAGGATAGCACGTGCTAAAGCGTTCACAAGTCATTGCTGCAAGGCATTGTAAGGCAGAAATGTTAGGGAAATCTTCAAATCTGTTCATGATTTTGGGCACGTTTTGAAGGTTTTTTGAAGCGGCTTTCTGGAGAAAATCCCTCATAATTTCAGAATAGAGCGGCCGATTTCAGTCTGGTAAATTTTGTAGTAGATTTGAACATTTCTACCATTAAACTATATATTTGCCGATACCATTGTCTTGATATCCAGGGAGCTGTGACCTTTCAAACGGGGATTCTTTTTTCTGACTCACCCGATAGAATTGAATTTGTTATCAAATTCAACAAAGAACATGCCTCTCAAAGATATTTTTTCATGAATATAGACTTCATTTCTTTGTCAACCGTCATTCCTAGGCCAAATAAGTATTTTTACTCTCGTTTCCTCTTGAAGCTGAGGCTGATGTCTGCAATAATCAAAACTATACCAAATACTTTCCCCAATTTTCGCCCTGAATGGGTCTACAACATAGTGTTTAGGCTTCAGCAGGGAAATGTTACTAGCATGGAAGCCAAGCTTCTCTCTACAGCTACCCACTGAAGGGACTTTGAGCGAATGTTTTTAGTATCTGGCTCTTGCCATTCTTGGCAACGTGAAGCTTTAACAGGCAAATTTCACCTTTTCTGTGGTGACGGTGATAAAGCTCAAATTTACGCATAACTCACTGTTATCGTAATTCTCAAGGCTGATGAAATATCAAAGTTGATGAAACCCTCAAAATAAAATGTATCAAAATAACTTTAGAGGAACCCTTCTTTTCTAAACTGACACAAAACCAGCACACACAAACTTGGGTCGCTATGTGGAGTCACAGGCGCGCAACTAGGAATTTTACAGGGCAGGGGTCCAAACCAGAAAAAGGGCACACTCCAGATCATTTCAAGAAGTGGTGTCGCCTGGGATGTCAGTTTTTCAAACTCAAAAAGCGAGGGCAGAAATCAAGGGATATTTTTTAAATGTTCACCTCTCTAAAGCATATCAATAAACAAACATGTCAACACAGGAGAAGCAGTTAGAACACGGTGAAGGAAATGCTAGCGCAGCGAGCTGGGAGGGGATTCGGGGGCTTGCCCCCGAAAATTTTTTTAAATCACACTCTTTAGATGGTTGGAGAATGCCTACCTTAAAAGAGATCAAAACTAGAAGAGAATGAAAAACACCCGCCGAGGACAGACAAGAAACACTGAAAAGGCTGCTCGTACACGCTTTTTACAAGAAACTGTGCTCTGAAGTTTGTTGTATGGTTTCTCAATTTTGGGACAATTTTTTTACCGAGTGAGAATTTGAAAGGCCACTGCTCCTTGGACAAGAGAACGAAAATATTGGTAAAAATATCATTCAATGGTGAACAGGTTAAAATCTTTTTGCGAATTTACCTGAATAAAGTCGGCCACTCCGCTCTAAAATTGTGAGGGATTTTCTGGAAAAAGCCCCTTCAAGAAACCTTTAAAACCGGCCTAAAATGACGATCAATTTTTCCTAATATTCCTGCTTCACAGCGATGACTTCAACAAGCATGAGCACGTGCTGTGTTATGCTCTCAGAGAGTAAAGACATTTCCACTAATTTCCAGTCAGTAGAATTTTCTGAGCGGGCGGAATTTTAGACAATAAAAGGTCGCTCGGCCGTAACTTTCTATTCAATGCCAGGGTGACATTTTCTCTCGAATACAATAGAAATTCCGCCTGCTAGGAAAATCCCACTGACTGGAAATCAGCCTTAAAAGCCATTGCTGCAAGGAAAAAAATTCGATCAAGATTTTCGGCCTGCTTTGAAGATTTGTTGGTTGAAGGGGCTCTGTTTCTTGAGAAAACTTTGGAATGAAGTTGCCGATTTCGGTCAGGCACATGTAACATGAATTTGAACATTCTCCAGACAATACTGGTCTTTCAAATGGGATTGTTTTTAACTCAACCAATCGTAAAAGTTTCTTGCAACGGCTTTTTTTAACAAAATGAGTCTTGTCTTTGAGCATCTGATTTTTAGTGCTTTTTACATGTACCATGTAAGACATCTCTTGACATTTTCAGCCGTATTTGCAACTTTTTGAGCCTCAGCGTTCAGAAAATCGCTGATGATTTCGGAAAAATAAGTCCAATTCAAGCATAGCGAATTCTCCAACTTTGTTCAAGATCTTGGTAATTCAAGAAAGTATTCAACAAATATTGACACTTCATCACAAGAACCCGTACAAGTACCTGTCAATAATACGTCAAATTAACATAATTTTCTCCCTAAAAAGGGCAGGGGTCTGGACCCCCAGGACCCCCCCCCCCTCCCCCGTAGTTGCGCCCCTGCAGTCATTGGAGAAGAATTCACCCATCCAGGCCGAATTTTCCCGATTTATTTGCCTTTGAAAAGATTCTTATACCGGCAACAAAAATTGGCGAGATGTTTCGATAAATGTTAGAATTAGAAAAGAATGTTAGATTAGAATGTTAGAAAAGGTTGGTATGAATTGTGAAATTCGACCCATTTGAACATGAAAAAACGATTTCATGAAACTTGGAAGGTATTCTGCCTAAAAAGCTTAATATTTTGAAGGATATGCCCTTTAACAAAACAAAAGCAAAGAATATTGTAAAGAAAGCTATCAGCAAAACATTTCGTTGAATTTTTTAAAGATATTAAATCCTGGCACCTTGCATTTCCATTGAATGAAGAGCATGTGATCCTGACAAAAGGGGGTATTAGACCCATTCAGGGTGACAGTACTCTAGGTACAATACTACACAGTACAGCCATTGCCTAGTTATTTGACCTATTTAAATTTGTTGTTTAGAATCTGCAGGGGTAAAACAGGTAATGTTAGCTGCTGGAAAATGTTAGACTGAGAGCTGATACACCAATATTCCAAGGAGGATAGTTCAAACAGCTGAAGTGAGAGGAAACTAATGAATGAAGATTTTAGCAAAATTTATCTGCAATTTTTACCCTACCCATTTTACTCTAGTAGGCGCTAATTTGTCCGGTATACTGACTTCAGTAACCTTACAACGCATATTGATGATGAACAACAACACATTGTTTGAATTGGGTTTCACTCAGATCACTATAGTTGTTGAATGCTTTTTCTGCGTTGAAATAAAGGTTCCTGTTCTATTCCTTTTCGAACAAAAGTTGGCCCCACAATTTTTTCAGATTGACTTGCTAGAACTTCTAGAGTCTACAGGTCACAGGCAATCTTCTACTGTAGGTTGACAAATACAGTATACTGTATGTGCAAGGCTTCAAGTAGAGAATGAGACAGCTGCAAGAGTCACAAAAGTTACAATAGACCTATTCTCTGATGCAAGAACCTTTTTAATCTAACTGCAAGTAACAAGCTCTAATGCAAATGTATAGCTTTGAGTGAATACAAGAATTTGCCAACCTGGGAAACATGAATCCAGGCAACAGGTTTTCCTACCCCTTCCGTACCTAACACTCACCCTGCTTCAAAAAACTTTCACAGCAGTCATCTTCCACAGCCCCCTCGTCCCTTACCGCTAAACTCATCAACCTTTCATCTTTCTCCTTGGCCCAACGACACACTCTACTATTAAGCAAAGGCCCCAAGTTTACTCCAGTTTCACCACCAAGGACTCAGTTTAAAAGTGACATGAAGAAATTTACGAGAAGAGTGAAAATTCAAGAAGTATTTTTTGAAAAAGAAAGTAACGATATATCCATTCATAGGAACAAATCGAACAGACCCATATTTACCGAGAACCATGAAGTAAACAATATTTGTAATCTCATTGAATATTTACACCCAGAAAGAACTAATATCGAAGATAACCTCACCATAGAGGAACGACAAGCCCTAGAGGAACTTACATCAAATGAAAATATAATAATCAAGCAAGCGGATAAAAGTGGAAACTTTGTATTAATGGACAAACCTTTTTATCGAGACACGCTAGTGTTAGAAGGCCACCTTAACTCAAACACCTACATTAAAGTCGCTTTAAACGAGGATAACATCGTAATGACAAACCTGAAAAAACTTATCAAGAAACACGAAAACTCTCTGACGAAACATGAAGAAAAATTCATTACAGAATTCGAATGGAAGACAAGCAATTTTTATGTCCTACCGAAAATCCATAAGAGCAAACAAATAATTGATCAGATAACTTCATCACATGCTGATTATGTCGAAATGGCACCTCCAGGAGATCTAAAAGGTAGACCAATCATTGCAGGCCCAATAGCTCCCACGCAAAGACTAAGTGAATTTCTCGACACACTGTTAAAACCAATCGTACCAACTTTGAAAACTTATGTGAAAGATGACTGGGACTTTATTCGCAAGTTACCAGAAGAATTCATAACACCATCTAATTTATATTCCTATGATGTTACAAGCCTATATACAAGTATACCCCATAATCTCGGATTAGACGCAATTAAATACTGGGTCGAAGCACGCCGTGACTTAATACCAGAAAGATTCACAAAAGACTTCATTCTAGAATCTGCGAAATTCGTTCTGGAAAATAATAATTTTTGTTTTGATAATGATATGTATAAACAAATAAAAGGAACTGCAATGGGAACAAAATTTGCCCCGGTTTACGCTTGCCTCACTGTTGGTTTTTTAGAAGAAAGAAAACTTTTTCCAGTGATTCTACCAAAATACTTCAATGCAGACATTTGCTCTTACATCGAGAAAAACTATTTTCGTTACATGGACGACGGTTTCATCGCTTTACCAAGGGAAATAGACCCGTATTCGCTAAAAAACGCTTTAAACGAACTTGACGAATCGATCAAGTTTACCATGGAGTTAGGACAGAAAGTGTCCCAACCGCGAAATATCGAAACATTGAATTTTTTAGACATAAAGATAATCCTTGTTGAAGGAAGATTTGTTAACACAGATATTTATTACAAGGAAACAAACCCACACAAGTACCTCGATTTTAACAGTGCTCATCCATCACACATAAAGGAAAGTATACCATTTAATCTCGCCAAAAGAATAATTGTATTCGTCTCTGATCCCGAACTAGTACAACAACGTTTAAAAGAACTCGAAGAATGGCTTTTAGATTGCAGTTACCCATTGGAAAAAATCAAAGCGGCTTTTCATCGTGCTAAAGTACAGGGACCTGCACCACATAAATGTAAAAAAGATGTATTACCTCTTGTAACCACTTATTATCCATGTTTAAAATTCAATAATATGATGAAAACAATACGATCGCTGCTTAATAATTTTACTCACAACGAAACAAAACGAAAATTCGAAAAATCGACAACAGTCCTTGCGCTTAAACAACCCCGAAACATAAAATCGTTACTGACAAGTTCAAACTTTAGCTCGCAACCCAGGACTCAAAACAAAGCAACACCTGGAATTCATTTATGTAACAATTCTCGCTGCAAACTTTGCAGATCATATCTACAACCAGTTGAATCGTTTACAACCGCAAATAACACGGTCTGGAATATCAGATCACATATTACTTGCCATTCAAAGAACATCGTATACTTTTTATCATGTAAACTATGCGAAGGTAGGGTCACTTACACTGGACAAACAACAAACTTACGTAATCGAATGAACAATCACATATCCGAGTCGAGAACGGGGATTTCGTCAGGTATCTTCCCACGTCACGTTTTTGAATGTGGAAATCGAAATACTAACCTAAAAGAACCATTCTTTAAAGTGTACGCTTTTATGGAATTAAAGAACCCACAGCTGTTGACCACATATGAAGACCAACTATTCAGATCTGGACATGCTCTTTTGAATTGACCTTATTTATCTTGATCATGTATCATTTTACTTAGCCGTACGTATATAAAGGTTTGCATTGGTTTAGTTAGTCACACTCTGATGATAACATAAGTTTGAAAGGCCTCAGTGTGCCAATTATTTAGACTCGTTTCGTTCGTTGCATCTGCCATTTTAATACCATATTTTATCGTACCACCTTTACCAAATATATATATATTATGAAGTGTCATCAAGGCCAAAACTCGATTTCGATAGGCAATGAGACATTTTGACAAATAGAAACCCTAAAAGAAACATCAGTCTGATCCAGGTATAATGTATTGATTTTCGCGTAAAATTATTTTAATGTCAAGAAAATTAAGGGTTTCAGTGTTGAAAAATGAAAAATGGCTGCTAGATTGTAACTATCCAAAGAACGTTATTAAGCAAGCATTCCATAGTAGACCAGGCTGTACTGGCGCTAGGTACCACTTTTCGGCGGAGAAATTGGGACTATGATTTTTGGATAGCTCTAAGCATTGGTATAACGAAAATCGATGGTAAACGGGAAGTTTGTAATGATCTTGCGCGAAACGCGTCAATTACCGTTCGGTACTTAGGCCCAACGCGCGACTTTTTAAATTTTCAATCCTTTCTTAACAAGCGAATGCATGTGACGCATTTTATGCCATTTCTTGACTGTATAATCGTCTTTCGCATAAAATTAATGTTATTAATTCAGAAAATATCGAAATTTACCGAATCTACATGGTAATTTGACCATATGATGTCATTTTTATGTGACGTCATCACTGCAAACGAAATATTTCGCAACTGACGATCATGACGTTCTATTTTGGAAGACCTTGGGTGGAACGTCGTTTATTGATTACAAAGACGCCTATAAAGACGAACTAAATACTTCATTCCTGTGGACACCTGCAAATCCCGGACGGTTGCAAACAACGGACAGGCTGTTTCCTTTATTCATGCTAACATCTTCAGTATATTGTGGCACTGTATCAGGATCTTGATTAAAGTATTTGCAAGGGAAAAATTAGGTGGAACATCATGTTTCTGGCCACTTTTGTACTTGGATCTTATGCAAACTTAACCTTTCATTCATTTGGCGGTTCAACCATTCAACATAACCATTTTGAGATACGACATCATTGCTAGAAGTTCTATTTGCCATTGTATTTTTGCACCAGAAAATGAACAAGGCTGACCATGGTTTGATTTCTATCTGGGACTGAAAAGTGCAAGTTCAATAGTCATTTCGGGATACTACCTATCAGAAAGGAGAACAAATGATCAGCAGAGATGCCATGACATCAGGAGTGAGCAAGTGCTTTGCAGGCGACAGTTGAGTTATTTTGAAGTGGACGTTGAATCGTTCAGAGCAAGTGGAAAATACAAAAATACATGCAGAGGTGAACAGGGCTGCCAGCACTTACAAACATCTGTGACTATTATATATCTAGCAGACAGAAAAATTCGTGAAGCGTATCATCAAACGGTAGAGATATTCAAACAGGAGCATGTTAGCGAACGTTTTTTTGTCTAAATCTTGAGAAAGAAAAGACTGTTGCTTTGAGTTCTGGCAGCATTGCTCTTGGAGACCATATTGCTGCCTGACTACTTTTTTAAGGAGATGTCTTGGCGAGGATGAGAGCCAAAAATTCCGTCAAGAATCCCTTGAGTCCAGTCAAGTCAAGTTTCGCAATCCGATCAAAATATCCTTGGAGTATTACCTCCCTTTAGCAAAGAGAGGGCAAGCTATAAACTTTGAGAGAGAACTTGAATACACTTTATGCCCAATTCCGTTCACTTGGCAAACCTGCACGATTCAAGAAGATTCATCTCAAAAGCAAGTTGATCCAAGTCATTCTCAAGAAAATGAAGAGCCCTGTGATACACCAAGGGGAAGTCAGTCCTAAAAGCCAATCGCGTCTGTGTCCTTTGTCAACATGTTGGCAAGTTTTGTTTGCATAACACAAGCAGCAGAAACATACAAAGATTCAATGTAAAAGTTTTTGAAGCAGCTGCTGTTTGGATATAGTCGAGCTGACATTGTCGCAGCTACATACCAAGAAGTCTCCCTAACATCAGCCGAAAGAAACTCAAGTTGAATTCAGCAAAGTGGTTATTTCATCAAACAAGTCAAAGGTTTCCTCGGAATTTCCGTGACTTTTCAACTTGTGATGACAACGAACGGCAATTGATGTTTCGTATGAGCGTTACTATCGTTGGAACCAGGGCGAAGGCATTTAATTTGCCACGCTGCTAGAAGATCTGCTCCTCAAAGGTAACGACTGCTGCAAAATGACACTTGCCCTGTGCGAAATTAAAGCGGAGCTAGCAAACAGGAAGAGGCTGGTCCAAAGCTTCTACTGCACTGCTACCACGTGTTGAGCGTCCATCCTCTCAAGAACGTTATTATAAGATGGTATAACAAAGATAATACAGATATCGTTGTCATCAAGCTAAATACGTTGCTTGACCAGCAAGACAGAGTTGAGAGTTTATCTCGACAATGGAATAGAATGCACCACAAATTACTTTAGCTTATTAAAGACTCTGCGCTAACCGGCAGTCTTTGCAGGCGGCATTCTTTGCAAGATAGATAAACAACCTTGTGCAAGATGACACGTGCAAGGTATGCAAGTTGGAATGGCTCCTTTGAAATTGGAGAAAGGGAAATATCAAATTTTGGACTCTACAGCATTTTCTATGTAACAGCGCCATTCAGTTGGAAACTTTATCAGAGATTTGTTTTGTTATCAGGAAGAACAGCATTTAATTGTGCATGCAACTGACAGGAAACTCGGCATTGAAAATATTCAATATATCGAATTGACATTCTTAAATTAGCTCACGAGCTGACAAGACTTTCTTTTGTTCTTTTGGGGACTAGGAATTTTCTTTTCTTTGATTTTGTGATGCCATGCCAGGCTAGGCTTCTGCCTTCCATTTTGAAAATAAGTGGCCGTTCTAGAATTGCAATATGGGATTGAACAAACTGCATTGTGGTATAGCTTCACCGCGCAGAGGCTGCCGGTTAGCGCAGAGTCTTTAATATCGACCTGTCTGATCCATTGAAGAAATGCATGTTAGGTTTGAACACTTTTACAGGTAGTGACTATATATGGTACATAGGAAAAGCAGCTTGCTAGAAAATTGCAGCAAATAATCCAAATTTTTAACAAACTAACTTATAGATCTAGATCACTTGGTTTATCTTGGGACTGAGCTGGAAGAATTAGCTGATATTCTTGAGCAATATGATTGGTTTCTGTACGGCAGTAATATAAAATTTTCGAACGCAAACACAGCAATAAAAGGAGATCAATATATCACATTGCCAGTCAATTTTATCATTGCATTCAAAGAGCACAAATCCTGTCGCTAGAATTTTGAGTTTGTTGCAGAAACTAATTCTGGAAGTACCCGAATTCACTCTGTCTGTTTTGTCTGTTTGAAATGGAAAACTTGAAACTCATTCGATGAATTAGAGGTTTGAACAGTGTTCTTCTATATCAACTTTTCTGAGACGGACAAAGCAGTTGATGTGATTGACATGGGCAGTGACAACAAAGTTTAAGAATTATATTCATCCAAATGTAACCTGTATATGTAAATAGCCGAATAATTTTAGCCACGTTGTACATAGAAAGGGAACAACTGAGCTTCCGTGTTCTAAACTCATGTGATAATGAACTCAATATATAGCGTCATATCATAGTATAACAGCTTTGCAAGATTTTTATTGAAACACTTTTGCGTCCTCAAACTCGAGAGAGAAAGTTCATCCCGTAGAAATAGAATATTTAGAACTATTCATCCAGCGCAAAGACTGACTAGGAATCTGCGAAAGCTATGATATAGAAACATGTTTAATTCAAGAAATAAGAAGCTCAAAGAATTAATAATGGTAGTATTGTGCTAAAATTCATCATGGAACGTCTTGTCTCCCAGATTGATCTTCCGTATCAATCTTTTCCATTGTCTGTTGTTTCCAATCGTGCGGCATTTCCAGGTGTCTGCAGGCACGGGGAATTCAACTCCATCCGTTTTTATAATCAATAAATGAGGTTCTCACAAACTCTTATAAGGGTGAGCATGCTGAGCATAAGTTACGAAATTTTTCATTTTGCAATGATGACGTCACATAAAAACGACGTCATATGCTCAAATTGCTCTATAGATTCGATAAATTTCGATATTTTCTGAATTAATAACATTAATTTTATGCGAAAGACGATTATACAGTCAAGAAATGGCATAAAAGGTATCACATACTTGCGCTGTCTAAGAAAGGATTGAAAATATAAAAAACCGCGCGTTGGGCCTAAGTACCGAACGGTAATTGACGCGTTTCGCGCAAGATCATTACAAACTTCCCGTTTACCATCGATTTTCGTTTTACCAATGCATAGAGCTATCCAAAAATCATAGTCCCAATTTCTCCGCCGAAAAGTGGTACCTAGCGCCAGTACAGCCTGGTCTATAGAGCAGAGCTTCAAGGACCTGCACCCAACCAAAGTGATATACGCAAACTACCATTGGTAACAACACATTATCCCAATCTTCAATTTAATCATATGATGAAAACAATCCATTCCTTGCTCAATCATCTATCTTCAACAACAAAAGAAAAATTCAAAAACACACAACCCGTTTTAGCACTCAAACAACCCCGAAACATTTCATCGTTGTTAACAAATGCTAGATTCTTGTCTTCGGCTAACACACCAATGACAACAGCAACAATATCCTCTAATGGTATCACTCTTTGCAATGATAAGCGATGTAAACTTTGCAAATTGTATTTACAGCCCGTTGATTCGTTTTTAACAGCAAAAAACGTTATTTGGAACATAAGATGCGATATATCGTGCAAGAGCAAAAACGTTGTTTACTTTTTATTATGCAATCGCGGACATGGCGGAGGCTGCAAGGCGGATCGCGGACATGGCGGAGGCTGCAGACGTGTCGATTCTATCAGCAATGAAAAATGACAATACAGATGCTTTTATCGAAAACAAAACCACGCTAGAAGATGTAGATCTTGAAAAGAACATCCTTGCAGAAATTAGAAGACTGAAATCGAAGAAAAAGCGGGCAGATTTCATACCTATTTCGGCAGGCGTTGAACGGCAACACGGCCTAGCCGGATCAACCACGCACCAACACATTCTGCACATGATTTTGAATGGTAAGATAGAATGTTCCCTCGCTATTCCAAAAGGCTCACAGAAACAAAGCATACTAATTGCGGATAACTCCCTGGATAGTGATCCAATCGCCAACGATGATTTTAAATCGAGAGAGGAGACAGATAAAACGACGAAGAAACGAGCAGCGAGTACCCTGGAACCCGAATCCATTAAGAACACGGCCTATGATAAAGGCTTTCCACAGGCTACCAGGTTTTTAGAAACGGTCACTGATCTCGCGAAAAGTCTCCAAACAACCAACGATATGTTGAATTTGGAAAGAGAAAATTCTCGCAAATTTATGGAGGAAAACTTTCAATTACAGATTAGGTTACGAGACCTCGAAATATTTCAAGCTCGTAAACAAGTTAGTCCAACTCTCAAGAGACATGACGCTTTCCTCATCGATTCATTGGAAAACAAAGCAAGTGAAACAAATACAATCAAACAAGTTCAAGCAACCCGTGCGTCTAACAACAGTGTACATGGGGGTAAAAACGTCGAAACAAATCGAACAAACAATGCGAACAATGCCAATGAATCAAATCGAGTGTCTTTCGGACCTGCAACAACGAAACAAAATGAAAACAACGGAACCAAATCGAAGCGAAACACGCAGAACCATCAACAGCCCCGGCGGGGGAAGGAAAATAACCGAAATAAAACATCGCAGTCCAACCGATCGGTTCCCAACGAAAGATCGCACAATCCAATCCATATCTGCATGGTAGGTGACTCCCAGCTTCGTAGAATGGACGCTGATAAAATGTCAAACAACCATCACGAAGTTGTCTTGAATGCAAAATCAGGAATGAAAGTTGAGGAGGCCGCCAATCACGTAGATTCTGAGGCGGATGTGATAATCATGCATGCAGGCACCAATAATCTGCGTGATTCCACCCCAGAAGAAGTTGCAGAAAAGGTTATCAAAACCTTCAAGAAAATCAAGCAGAAAAATTCCAAAGCTCAGCTCGCATACTCGTCTATTTTCAGAAGGAAGGGTAATGCTGCAGCAAATGGTATGAATGTTAAAGTATTTCAAACGAACAAGATTTTAAAAGAAGAACTTATGCTACAGGGTATAGATTTTATCGATAATGACAATATTTTATATGGTAATATTAGTGATGATGGTTTACATATTAACCAAGGAGGAGCCAAAAGATTTGCACGTAATGTCAAGAAATATGTAGAGTATTGGTAGGGGTACACAGGTTCAGAGAAAAATCTAAACAAATCACAACGTAGTATAGGTAAACAGACAAACAGAGGTTTACGAATTGCAGCGCTTAATGTTGTATCATTACGTAAGCACCATTGTGAAATTGAGCACGTGATAAACGAGCACAAGTTTCACATTCTGGGTTTGAATGAAACTAGGTTAAGTAAAGATATTAAGGACCCAGAGGTAGACCTAGACGGCTTTGAAATTCACCGTAAAGATAGAGATGTTAACGGCGGTGGTGTAGCTATCTATGTAAATTCGACCATTAGCCATAATCGTAGATATGATATTGATGATCCACTATTGGAAATTGTGGCCGTAGAGATCACCCCCCCTTCGTGCCAAAAGCTTCATAGTCATTTGTTGGTACAGACCCCCCTCGCAGGGCAACGACCAGGATAGTTTTGCGGCATTAAGGAACCTACTCTCAGCTGTAGATGCAGAGGGTAAAGAGATCATCTTGATCGGTGACACTAACTGTGATCTCAAAAATCGCAACGATAGGTGCACCAAAAGCATAAAATCAATTTACTCCGAGTTCCAATTTGAGCAGCAAATAAATGAATATACTAGGGTAGCTGTTCTACAGAAAGATGGTGCTCCCCATACTTCCAAGACTCTCATAGATCACTTTGCCACAAATCGCCCAAATTACATTCTGAGAGCGAATGTGCTAAAGCTAGGGACGGTGGATCACTACCTTATCTTTGCAATAAGGAAAATAAATGCAAAGCGACTGATAGATAAGCAAGTAAAACAAGTCGAAACGCGTAGCCTTAGAAACTACGATAAGCAGCTATTCCTAGACGAATTGTCAGCCATTGACTGGAACGAGATTCTTGCTCCGACTGATGGTGACCCTGATCTCATGGCCTCCGTTTTTAATAGTGTTATTTCGTCTCTTCTAGAGGTGCATGCACCACTAAAGCGTAGAAAGGTAACTAGCCATCATGCTCCTTGGATTACAGCCGAATTAAAAAGCCTGATGAAGGAACGTGATTTAGCTAAAAAGAGATCTGAGAAAGATGCTTCCTATTGGTCAGACTATAAGAAATTGCGGAACAAAGTCACTAATCAACTTCGTACAAGGATACAGGAATATTACCATAACCTTATTGACGAAACGCAAAACAATCCGAAGGCTATGTGGAAAACAATAAATAAGGTTTTGCATAAGAACTCAAATCACACTGTTACTCAAAACATCTTTTTCGAAGGTACAGAACTTAAATCATCCTCGCAAATTTCAGAAGCTTTCAACAAACATTTTACGACGGTTGGACCTAAGTTAGCGGAGAAAATTAAAAGTCAACCTTCTGATGACCCTCTTAAATACCTTGGAAACAACTCCAATGGTGCCAAATTTAAATTACAGCCAGTAAGCGTAGGGTATGTAGAACGCGCTATAAGAGCCCTGAATAACTCCAAATCTCCTGGTGCTGACAGAATCCCCGTCAAAATATTGAAAGATGCTGTAGACTTTGTGTCAAAACCACTGACACTAATATACAATGCATCTTTAGAAAGGGGTATTTTCCCCCATACCTGGAAATTAGCCAGAGTAACACCAATTTATAAGGCGGGCGCTAAAGCAGATGTAAACAATTACCGGCCTATTTCAGTACTATCAGTTGTGTCGAGGATATTAGAAAAAATTGCACACGACCAATTAATGGAGTATCTGAAAGAGCAAAACAAACTTTGTTTGAACCAATTTGCATTTCAAAAACTGCACAGTACACTGACATGTCTATTGAATGTTATAGACCCATGGTTCAAGAACTCTGATGAGGGTAAAATAAACTTGAGTATATTTCTTGATCTTAAAAAAGCATTCGATACCGTTGACCATAAAATCTTATTGTCAAAGCTACGAGAGTATGGTGCCGACGGTACTTCCCACGACTGGTTCACTTCTTATCTGACCAATAGGGAGCAGTTCTGTTATTTTGATGGAGCTAGCTCCAGCACAAGCAGCATAAAGTGTGGTATTCCGCAGGGCTCGTGTTTGGGACCCTTGCTTTTCATACTATACATTAATGATTTTGAGAACTGTCTGGAAAGCATGAACCCAAATATGTATGCCGATGATACATGTGTGAATGTCGCGTCGGAAAACCTGAATGAACTTCTAACAGATTTGAAAAATGAGCTAGAAAATATATCGAACTGGATGAGGATCAATAAACTTAGTTTGAATGCCAGCAAAAGTGAATATATGGTTATAAGCCATAGGCGACAATTGAATAGGGTAGGTGATGATTTGCCAGATCTTGTCCTCAATAATGAAGTTATCAAAAGGGTTGACAAGACAAAATATTTAGGAATCAACATTGATGAGAGCCTTACTTGGAAAGAGCAGTACAAAACTATCAAAAACAAGCTGAAAGGGGGCTTGAGCTCCCTGAGAAAGCTGAAAGACATCCTTCCGCAAAGGAAACTTGACCAGGTCTACAAAGCTCTCTTTGAAAGCCACCTTCGCTATGGCGACATTGTTTGGTGTACTCTTTCCAACACCAAACTATCCCAACTGCAACGATTACAGACAAGGGCAAAGAAGCTAATACTGAACGCCAAGTATAAGGACGGTTGGAACTGTAAATGGCTCAATGTAAAGTCTTTGCTCTCATTTGACAAAGGAGTCATGACATATAAAATTCTGCATGGCCTTTGTCCCGAAAATCTTCGCCATAAGTTCACTGAAAGATCCATGATTTCAGAGCATAGAACCAGAAATCATGGAGATCTGCAAATTCCCAAAGTTAGGTTAGAATATGCAAAGCGAAGTTTCTACTTCTCTGGTGTCAAAAATTGGAATGATATCCCGTACAACATTCGAGAACAAGAATCAATCGCTCGTTTTAAAACAGGTTTTAGAAAGTATCTTTTGAACCTACAAAACCCAAACACGACCCCTTGGTAGAGCAGCATATTTAAATTATTTACAATTTTTTCTTTAAATTTTTTCTTTGAGATAATTTGTAAATACGCTGAAAGGTTTTTTCGTGTATAAATATTGATAAAATGAAATGAATTTGTGTCATGAAAAAGTCAGTTATATTGGTCAAACGACAAACTTTCGCCTCCGCATGAACAACCACATTTCAGAGTCACGGTCTGGAGTCTCGTCGTGCATCTTTCCAAGACATGTTTTTCAATGTGGAAATAAACATAATAACTTGAAAGAACCGTTTTTCAAAGTCTTTGCGTTCATGTCATTAAGTTCCTCGAAATTACTGACCACCTATGAAGAAAAACTATTCAAAGCAGGACACGCAATCCTCAATTGACACATTAACTTAACACTATTCTCACTCGTCTGTTATTACGTAAACATATTAATCTCAGTATTATTATAAGAATTTCAATTCAGTTTGTCAGTCACACTCTGATGATAGTAATGACTTGAAAGGCCTTAGTGTGCTAAAAAACATCAAATTTTTGTCTATTTCTCGTTCGTTCTTCATCCGCACTAGCCTACACGAGTAGACCCATTATCCTAAAGAATAAAGGGTCTACGAAATAAAGAGATAAAGCTTGCTACGGCTGCCCAATTAATTATGTTAATCCTCTATTCAAATAATGTGTGAAACCCGTCTAAACAAAGGCTGCATAGATTAAGTTCTAGAAATCTGGAACTGCAGTAGCAAGCTTTCGCTCATTAATTCGTAGACCCTTTCTCCAGTTGGATAATGGGTCTACACGTAGGCTACATCCGCACTTATAGTATCCATTTTATAGGGACACAGATATGTGGTTTCTCCTGACGATGACCACAGAGTCGAAACGCGTCGAGAGTAGAAGAATGAAATAAAAGAATTAAAGAACTTCAAATCGTCTCTATTTTTGTGTACATCTTATAATATATATATATATATATATATATATATATATATATATATATATATATGATATATTGAATAATATTCAACAGTTCACAATCTACAGTTTCATAACCAATAGTGCTACCCATTTCAACCCTAACCTACCCAGCTAACCCTTGCAAGCCCTGTTAAATAATATCATTTATTGGATTGTAGGTTGCCACCATATGACCAGCAGTGAATAATTGCAAATCAGAAAACAAAGAAATTCATCAGATGCACATTATGACAACAGAGAGAGGTAAGATTTGTATGCTACAATTCACCTTGCATGAAAGAAGGGCAACCAATAATTTTGCAGATAAATGCTTTCAACCTTTGATTCTTGCAGGAGGAACTTTTTTGTTGCTAAATTTTCAAATGTTCTAGAAATTGCCTTGCAGCTTGCGGAACAATAATTGGTTTGTTTGTTTGTTGCATGACTACTGGACAAAACTTACTATGTCCCTCTCCATCAAATTTGAATTTTTGCCACGTTGTTGTAATCCCCTGACTTTGTAGCCAGAACAGTTAGGCATGTATGTATCCATTTGCCACTAAAGAATGATTAAATACTTAAAATGTTTTAAAAGCTAAAAATACAAATTAAATAAATACCTATGAAAACACCCCTAATTGTAGTGACCGACGGAAAATGTAAGATTGTCAGACAGAAAGAAAAATAAATAAAATATAAATGAAAATATAAACTGTAAAGTGCTTTTTGATGAAATATAATTTAGTAGGGCCGAATCATGAGTGTAAGAGAGCATATGGGGTGTCAGTAGTACTCTCTAGAGCCCCATCAGTTGCACTTTTGCTTTGTGAACCAAACTAAAAACAAGTTTTTATATTTAGTTTGTCATTCATTTTAAAGAATACCGTATTATACAATCTTGTCCCTTTCCTTGCTCACTGCTCAGCCGAAATTTATTTTTCAACCGTCGTCGTTGATTGCATATTACTATGACAGCAATTCACCATATATACATGCTTGCATACATTGAGCATCATGAAAGGTGGCTGTAGACCAACTTAATAAGGTCTCTTTTACTTCTGCAATCCCAGTACTTGGCACTAAATACTGCAACTACATCTTCACCTGTTTAGAAACAGAAATACTATTTTGAGAATGCTTGACTAGAGGTCCAGAACTGTACTTCTCTCCTGAAGGTGAATTCGTGGTTGTCAGTCCTAAGTGCTGGGATCACAATAGTAGAAAAGACCTAATCAAGTCTTTGTGACATCTTGCCACGATGCTTATGAGTTGTTTGCATGGTTCAAGCATAGTGGTCCGAGTCCATGTGTCTAAACTGTGCTGTGATGGCTGGTGGTGTGGACAAATGGGTAAGGCACAAGTGTTTCAAATGTTGTGGGGTCTACCCTCGTGCGTTCAAATCCCGTTGTCAGGACTACAGACCACTAGCCATCAGTCAATTCAGTGGTCCATCCTTCCAAACTTGATAAATTCTCAGAGGTAACTCTGAGGGTCCAAGCTGTAGTCACACAGGCCCACATCAGCTGTATAGCTCAATGGCTGCCAGAAACTTAGCCTTTATTAACAAATAACTGTTGCTTGCTTGCTTGCTTGCTTGCTTGCTTGCTTGCTTGCTTGCTTGCTTGCTTGCTTGCTTGCTTGCTTGCCTGCATGTTTGCTTGTTTGCTTGCCTGCTTGCTTGCTTGCTTGCCTGCTTGCCTGCTTGCTTGTTTGCCTGCTTGCTTGCCTGCTTGCTTGCTTGTTCGCTTGCTTGCTTGGTTGCTTGCTTGCTCACTAAGTCAATGGATGGATTGTCACTGAGCCACAACACTTTTGAAAAGGAAAAGGGAAACGTTTTCTGAATTTTTTTCGGAAAACTTCTTGCTTTGAATTTGTGGCTCAAAAAAGTTAAACAAAACTCTCAGAACTGAACTTTGTCTTCTCTTTTGATAGAATTCCTTTACAAACTAGACTACACATCTAGCGAAGAAGACTATGTTGACTTTGATGAGGATAAAGAGCAAGAAGTTAACCTGAACAGGAGGAAATCAAAGATGGGCAAACAATCAAGCAGGCCTGCTACAAAACCAACAAGAAGATCGAAAAGAAAGGCTCAGTCTCATGAACAGGTTTGTTTGTACAGTACATTCTTACCTGACTGATGTTTCAAAAACGAGGCAACACAAGAATCCCGCCAATCCCATTGGTTAATCGCACATTTCCCGCGGATTTCCCGTAGCCTTGTGTAATATGATACAAGGATGCGTTTTTGACACCACAGCAACTGATTTAGGCTTTGGGAGATTTACAATAAACTTAAGTGAAATAACAGTAACAAAATGCATTCAAAGTTAGTAGCTATCAGGTAATAAAACTCGTACTAACCGGTTTTGTAGTTGTACAGGAAATTATAAAGCCCTTGGTCTTATTGCACAGAACTCACAAGCTCGGTCTGTATTTTTAAGACCTCAGGCTTTATATTTTCCTGTAAAACACAAAACCGGTTGGTATGCGCATAGTACATTACAGTGCAGTACAGTGCAGTGCAGTGCAATGCAGTGCAATGCAGTGCAATGCAGTGCAATGCAGTGCAATGCAGTGCAATGCAGTGCAATGCAGTGCAATGCAGTGCAATGCAGTGCAATGCAGTGCAATGCAGTGCAATGCAGTGCAATGCAGTGCAGTGCAGTGCAGTGCAATGCAGTACAGTCTTCTTCCTCTTCTTTAAACAGGTAGCTCAGGGATCCTAAAGAGCTGTGGCAGCATTTTGAACAATAGTTCTCCCAACATCTCGATCTTGCAAGTTCCTGTAGGCACAACTTTTTCATTCTTGAAACTCTCTTTACTTCATATACCCATCTCGTTTTTTGTCTCCCCTAGATCATCTTCCATTACTGAGCCGTGAGCCCATCATTTATTTATGCTTTAAACCCACTCTAAACCATTGTGTCTTGGTACAAGTCTGAAGAACTCGAATTTCTTCATGATTACAAATGACAAAATTCTCCAGTCTCGTCCTACTCTATCCAAGACCAAGTCGTTTGTTCTTCTCTCAGCCCATGGAATTTGCATAACCTTCAATAACACCATCGCTGGAAACTCTGAATTTTCTCTGTCAGCCCAACCTTGCGACTGTTTTAATGTTCAACACTCACAGCAGTATGAAGCAATGGGAAATACTGGAGCTCTCAGAAGTTTCAATTTAGTTCTTTAACCAGTCGATATGTATGTAGCCTGTGAACAGGCCTTATCACTTTGAAAGCATAGGTTCCAAATCTTTAAAAAGGCTGGTGTAGAATTCGGTTACTTATTTCTTTGAACTGAATGACTTTAAAGAAACTTCAGCTATTTCTCTATAATTCTACCGTTGGACTTTTCTGAAATCTTCAATATTTTCAGAATTAGTTTGTTTTTCTAATTTTTCAAGGGTTCAAGAAAAATTTTCAAAAAAACTTAAAACCATTTTTCAAGAATTCAAGAAAAATGTTCAAAAAAACTTAAACCCATCGTAATTTCTAAACTGTTTGACACAACATGAAGTAATTTCGAAGAAAACCATAGTTTATGGATGTCTACAATATGGTATCAAGCGAAAGTCTGTCACTTTTCTGGTTTATAATTTAGAAATTTGATGACGTCACACCCTCAAATGAGTTAAAATGTAACATACGCTGAAATTTCGAAAAATGTAGAAAACTTCTCAAAAGTCCAACGGTAGGATTAAAGATAAGTAACTGAAGTTTGTTTAAAGCAACTCAGTCAGAAGAAATAGATCACAGAATCTTGCACCCACCTTTTTACGCCGAGTTAAAGATTTGGAAGCTATGCTCACTGTGAAGCCTGTCCACTAGCCTGCGCGCAGACCCAATGATTTGTCTTTTCAGATCTTTCCCAACCACAGCGCCGTACTCCTTGCTATCATTATCTCCTTGCTAATCTTCTTCTAATCTCTCTACCGTCATCACAATAGACGGTTACGCTAAAGATAGAGGATTACGCTTTCTTCAACATTTTCCAGAAGCCATTGACTCTTCAAAATCTATGACTGTTAATTTATTAGAAAATGTGGACATTGTCCAAAAAGTTCCAAATTAGCTACCTTAGGTACCTGGTACAAATTAGCTTGAAGAAAGGATTTTTAGAACCGTTAGCTTTTCAAATGTTTCCATGAAATAATGGCATTGCCCCTTTGAATAGAAATAGTAAATATCTGTTGCTCCGTCTGTCTTACTAGAATAATTATGGCCTGAAAGAGAATAAACAGACAAGATCCAGCAACTCAAAAGGAGTAAAGAAGAGTAAGAAGCATAATGTAAGTATTTTAATGCCTCCAGTTTGAATTTCTTCACCTTCATAGTCGCTTTCTAAATTGATTTGAGTTCACCCTGCGTGAATTGGATCTTTAGCTCTGAAACTGCGAGCAATTTTCTGAGAAAAGACCTACTCTAAAAACTTGCAGAAACAACTAAAAACATTATCAAATTTCTGGAAATTTCGACCACAGCAATGACAAAATTACCAGTTTTTAATTTTGTGTCTGTGTAACTTTGTCTTGGTTCAAGAGAGACAAAGTCAGTTGATATCTTTAATTTTGCTGTCGAAGTATGAACTTCATATTGGTACATTGTTACATAATATTCACTTTCTTTTCTTTTGAGCTATTTCTAAAATTGACCTCTTCTAGAAAAGGAGTAATTTTCTGAAAAAGACCTCTAAAATCTTGCAGAAACAACTAAAGAGCATGGTCGAATTTCTGGAAGTTTTTAGCCAATACATCAATGATAATAGTACTTTCTTTTTACTGTTATGTTTAACTTTGGCTGATTTCAAGAAAGAATTAAGCCATTTGATACTTTCAATGTTTATTTTTCTGTTTGGCCTGTGCATAGGTTCCAAATCTTTAAAACGGCATAAAAAGGTGGATGTAAAAGTCTACTACCTTTTTCTTCTAATTGAATGTCTTGAAAGAGACTTTAGCTACTTACCTACCGGGTGAGTCAGAAAAAACGTGGGGTGTTTGGCGGATTTTGACGTGGCGTTCAGCAACCCAATCGTAGCGAACTAATTGTTTTCTTGCAGCCAAAGGTCTAACTTAGATCATAAGCCTTTCCCCATCGAAATCGGTCACTTGATGTATTAATCAGAAAATATTTTCTTCGTAAGACGTTGTATGGGAGTTTTGCAAACGTATGAAATCTTTGATAGAGCCCCTTCAACATTTTACCCTTGCCAAAGCTGCAGGTACACGTGGTATTATCAGGGGAGAAAGAAATAGTTTTTGTCATGAAACATCGCGTTGATCTTGTTGAAATAGATTTCTTTACAACACAAAGAAGCAAGCGTTTTTACTGTCTCTCAAACATATTCTCTTTGCAGGACAAGTTATGACGTGACAAGGCATCCCAGAGGAGAAAACACTATTTCCGAACTGCTTCATGCTCCCCAGATAATACCACGTGTACCTGCAGCTTTGGCAAGGCTAAAATGCTGAAGGGACTTGGTTAAAGGTTTCCTCAGTTTGCAAGACTCCCATACAAGGTTTTAGGAAGAAAAGCTTTTTTAAATATTGAATCACAAGACCGATTTCGATGGGGAAAAGTTTATGATCTAAGTCAGAGTTATGGATGCTCGGAATAATTTAGTTCACAACGGTCGGGTTGCTAAACGCAACGTCACAGTCCGCCAAACACCCCACGTTTTTTCTGACTCACCCGGTATAATTCTGCCGTTGGACTTTTCAGACCTTTGAAATATTTTTTCGAAATTGCAACGTAATTCGTATTCTAACTCCTTTGAGGATGTGACGTCATCAAATTTATAAATCATAATCCAGAAAAATGATAGACTTTTGCTTCATACCATATTGTAGACATTCGTAAACTATGGTTTTTCTTGAAAATCATTTCATGGTGCGTCAAACAGTTTAGAAACCACCCCACGATTATTTTAAGCTTTTCTTTTTAATTTTTTCTTGAATTCTTGAAAAAGAAGAAAAATACTCTAAATCTGAAAATATTGAAAATTTCAGAAAAGTCCAACGGTAGAATTCTTCTTCTCATGTGCCGTCTACTCGTTGCAGGTAGGCTGCTATGACTTGTCTCCACCTACAATTCATAGTTAACTATAGGGTTGTACGTGGTAAGGTCTCAATCTTTTCGACGGTAGCTGGCCACAAGTTCTTGACGTCGAGAGAGTGCCTTGTATGTGCTACACATATTGCTGTCACGCCGTCCGAGCCGTGGACCACTAATATCAGGTTCCTCCGCCTCATCTGCCGTCCCAGTCTTTGTGTACTAGAGGTCGGCGTCCCCTGTCCCACACCGAATGAATTCAGTGCCCCTCAACGGTAGAATTATACAGCGAAATAGCTAAAGTCTCTTTGAAGTCATTCAGTTCAAGGAAATTGGTCAATGATTTTTACACCAACCTTTTTGAAGATTTGGAACCTATGCTTTTGGCTTGAAGTTCGTTTGGCGCATCCAGTAATTTTCCTTCTTTTGCAGATACTGGCAGAATCAAAGAAGCCACTGAACACTCAGACAGCAGGATATATTACCACAAGAAGACTCACGGTACGTATCTTCTTGGATGTAGAACTATTACTAAACAGTAACTTGCATGAAATGATTGAACGGGACAAAGATGATTATAAAATTACCATGGCCAGATTTTCACATCACTTTCTCTTTTCTCTTCAAACCTTGAATTTCACTAATCCTGCCTTCCTATAAAATGTTTTTTTCATTTCTTCGTACTTAGGCCGGTGTCACTGGTATATTTGGCAATTCGAAAGCATCCGATATGGTCAAAAGGAGAGGTGTGTTGTCTATACTTCTTCAGCCACTTGCTAATCGTCTTGTATGTTTCAAGGAGGGTTAAACTTCAGTTTATGCGGCTGTACACTGCAAGAACTAGGGGATTTAGTATAGTAACGGTATTGCTTGAAAACATTAGTTCGGAGGATCACCAAAAGTGTATTTGTTTGCTTGTTTGTGTCTACGTATCCATTTGTTTGTTTGTTTGTTGTTTTCTACCTAGCATCTGAAGGTAGTTTTCAGGAACTCTGAGAAGCTAAGCCTATGAAAGTAGTGTCCTAGCCCTTCCTGTCGATATGACCACACCTTGTGATTTCTTAGCCTAGAATTACAGACTCTTTTCACTCTGAGCAGCAAGTTTTCCAGAGCGGGGACTCGAACTAGGAACCTCCAGATAGATCAGCGTGCTATCGATGCTAAAATTTTTAGTCCCTGCATTTGGTTGCAATAGATCATTGGTTACAAAGATCCCATTCGTGATTTAGGTTTTAGATTTACATTCTTTTTTTACCATGAGCAACTGTAGGCTTCTTTGACGATGCTGTTTCATCAGCTCCTTACTTTGGTCAACTTGCAACTTTGAAAATAGTAAAAATAATCATTGCAAGATTGCCATTTAGCTCCACAATACCGTTTATTCACTTTTGACCTTTGTCAACCGATTCGTTATTCTCTGCATACAAAGACCTTTCTTGGTTCCCCTTTTTTGACCCAGTAGATTCAATGTTTTTATGGTGATCAAACGATTTTGCACTTCAGGTAAAAAGCCAGCAGTTGATCTCAGTAAAAGAAAGGTATTTGTGTTTCGCTATCATTAGAGTTAATTTTGTTTTTGTGACGTCAAATCTAAACTGTCTTGCCCAATTGTGAAAACTCTGACTGCACAGGACGTTCTTCTCCTATCGTGTACGCAAAACTGAACTTTAAATCATGACAGCCATCTGTAACGAAACAAATATTTGCACAACTTACAATTTATTTTGGTCTCCAAACTGTTAAATTCCTAATGAAGATTAAAAACGAAACAAATTATTTTATCCCCAGGAGTAAAGATTATTCCAAATTCTCCAATATTAAAAACATTATATTTCTCAGAGCAATTTGGGGAAGAATTTGTAAATTTTAAACGGTCTGTCCAATACGATTGCTTTTTAGAAGAAATTTTGGAACGATTTTTGGGAACAAGGATTGGGGAAAATGCTATTTTTGTGGAAGAATATTTGCCACTCCTCATCGCTAAACTGCCAAATATATTTTTGTAAGACGTTGAATTCTGAAACAGAAAACATTGCACAACCAAAAGCTTCATAATGAAGTGCCCTCCGGTAACAGGTAACAACAAAACGTACACGAGGCTGATTTCGAAGACGGATAACTTTGCTTGATTAATTTTTGTCGCTTTTTATTGGGTAGCTTCCAGAGTTATAGATGATTACTCAAAACTTGTTAGTTTGCATAAACTTGATCAAAACGATCGATCAAACTCTCCAGCAGCCTACGCGTAGACCCATTATCCCAAAGGAGGAAAGGGTCTACGAAACAAAGAGCAAAGGCTTGCTACGGCCGCCCAATTAATCATTCTAATCCCCTTTTCAAATGATTTGTGAAACGCGTTGAAACCATAGATATAGAAATACTTCTATACTTGAAACAAAGGCAGCATAAATTAAGTTTCCAGAAATCTAGAAACCTCAGTAGCAAGCGTTTGCTCTTTGTTTCGTAGACCCTTTCCTTCTTTGGGATAATGGGTCTACGCGTAGGCTAAACTCTCCAGAGACTAAACGAGAAAGGGCAAATAGCAAATTATTATTATTTTTTTTTTTTTCTACATTCCATTAAAAATTTACAATACAAATTTACTAGTTACACTACTTACAAAATACTTTACTACACTACGAGACGATGCCACTAGATGCAAAATATCATGACTATTCTGTGGCATCACGAAAAACTAAGACAATAATACATGGGAAAGCAAAAGAAAGAAAACTACATTCTGTCTCAAATTAGACATAAGGTGAAAAATTGTCCGCGATAACAACAGACAAGATGCCTGCCGCCGTTATGGAAAATTTTGCGCTATCACAAATCTCACCTCATATATAATTTGAGACAGACTTATAATTTTTAATTTTATAATAAATTATTATTTTTATCAATACAAATACTCTATGGAATCATATGAAGAAAATTAATGGTCTATGTATTGATAAAGGCCTTATCATTTGCCTTTTAGAAGAAATTTTGGGACGATTATTGGGAACAATCATTGGGCAAAATGCTATTTTTGTTGAAATTTTTTTACGCCTGATTACAGTAAAAACCCGCATATAAGAACCACCCACTTATAAGAACCTAAGGCCTAAAATGTTCTAATTTCACCCCATTACAGAAGAACCTATTCATCCTGAAATTCAAGGAAGGTTCTTATCTTTAAAAAAGTTAAATGTAAACTACTGGTTGGTAATATGTGATAAAATGTTTTAAGAAATTTAGCCAAATACTTAAGTACATTCAAAGCATATGTAAAAAATTGTTTCCCAAAGATCTGCAATTAACTCTTTTGATAAGAACCTATTTGAGAACCTTGCATCCTGTGTTCCAGAATAGTATCATATGCATAAGAACCTAAACAGGGTGATTTCAAAATGTAACGTTCTTATATGCGGGTTTTTACTGTGTTGGTAAACTGGCAAAACAACAACTATTTCGAAATGCGTTTAATCTTAGGCCACAAAACCATCAAATTACCTTTTGCTTCAATAAAGCACCCTCCTGGAACAATAAATCGTACAGTTGGCCAATTTTGAAGACAGATGAATTAATATTAAGTCAAAACCCCCAATTTTACTTAGAAAAGTTTTGTCGATATTTTGGTGCGCTGCTTCTTGAGTTATATGTGATTTTTTGAAAACTGTTTTGCAAACAACCTAATTCGATCAAAAGAGATCGACCAAGTTTTGAAAAGGCTGAACGAGAAATGGCAAAGAGCATACTATTCCGTTATCAATACAAAGACTTAACTGAATCATAGAAATAGAAGGTGAAGGTGAAGTATACTCATTACATAAGTCTCAGCATCGCTCATTGAATTGGATGGTATAAAAATCAGATTAAAAATGTTGAACGAATACAAGGAATCACGTCGTAAGTCTAAAGGTGAAGGTGAAGTTGCGTTTTTTAGTGCCAAGTGCTGGGATCACAGAAGTAGCTCAGCGCTAATCGAGTCCTGCGACCCCTTGTCATGACGCTCAAGTGGTGGGGCTCCACCTGGTTATCGAACCCTGTCCGCCTGACTGTTCTGGCTGCAAAGTCAGAGGATTACACCACTGTGCCACAACACCTTCAAGGTTTATGTGTTGATGCAAGTAACACTAAAGTTGTCAAAGAATCCTGCTACAAGTGGAATATGTGCAGTCCATTCGGCTGTCTTGGTGTGTAGTGGTCAGGTAGCTCCCGTAGATTAACTCAAACTTTCGAAAATCATTGTGTCACTTAGCCAATCAGGACGCGTTACTCACCTCTTTGCTGTAAGTTCTGCTCTCTGATTGGCGAGCCAAGAAGTTTGGTTTGTTTGAAAGCTTTGTTCCTTTTTTTAGATATCAGCTGAAGTGAAACAACAAGTTGATCGTGACCTGGATCGAATTTTAAAGCGTTCTTCATTCGATATTCGAAAACCCTCAGCAGCACATAACCAAGTAACAACTGAATCGGAAGATGAAGAGAACTTTTCACCGGCTGTTTGCAACGGTTAGCGAAATAATTATTATTTTCTACTGTTTTTTTAGTTTTTTATCCCAAAGAAGATGGTTTCACCTATTGTATAGATATCCTTGGAACTGGAAAAAGAAGAGAACTAAAAGAGAAAACAAAATGAAAATAACAGCCTTAATTCGATTCGCTACTTTTAGTTGCTTGGAAATTCTTTTGTAGCAAAAATTCTCTCTCCAAAGTAACATTTAATTGTAGACTGAAAAGTTACTTTCTGAGTAAAACTATTGATCTAACTAATAAGGAATAACTAACAACTAATCTAATAACTAATCTAATCTAATAACTAATATAATAAGTAATAACTAATAACTAATAACTAATAATTTGATCTTGATCAACTAACCAATGACCAAAACTTTGAAGATCACGCTGTTTGACCGAAACTGAATTAACATTCATGCTCATAAATTGATAAATTTCCATGCTTTCTCCGCGATTAGCTTTAGGTATATAGGTAGTTCCTCTTCTAAGTATTTCCCCGTCCAGGTTTTTCGTGAATATTTATCTTAGGAATTAGAAAAAGCAAAGAACTACAGAGATATTTGAAAAGTCTTCTGGTTGTACAAAATACTGAAAGCGAATCATCGCGAAAAAAGACGGAATATTTGAAACAGTAAGATGCATGTAAATTATAAAGAGAATGAAATAGTGACATTGTAACCTTGTGAAAGCGGAAAATATTCATTTGAGCGCAAAATAGTGCATTGAAAACTATGAGAAAAGTATCGTAGTTGAGGTAAGGCCTCTGGGGTTCGTTTTTCAGAGACGGTTTTTGCGTTATCATTTTCAAACAGATGATATACTTTTGCTCACCCAATATATATCTCTTTATATCTTGCTCTTTTCCTACAGACTTGACATCTTATCAACATTTGCGAGCATCGCATCAACAAAGCGGGTAATTATCTACTCTTTTCAAACCATGAGAAAAAACTGTTTTCTATGTGTAGAATAGCGTTACAGTTGAGGCCCTCCTAGGGGACCTCAATGTTCCCTTGCTCCCCACTTTTTTTTCTGTTTTTTCCTTTGCTCCCTTTAAAACAAATCTGAAAATTCATCAATTTGTTCCCGAAAGAGAGTGATTTTTCACAATTTTGCTCCCTTGTCCCCTGACTATTTTAACAAACGTTCACTTGTTCCCAGCTTAGGAATGTCAAATAACCCTCGTTCCAGAGTTCATCCAGGGTGTGTCTCTACTTATTGAAAGATGCACGGAGAACTGCATTCATACATTTTTCTATAAGTCTACTTATTCATTCCAAGCTCCCTTCCCTTCGAAATACTTTATCAGATCATCAAATCATCTTCATTCTTTAAAGTTGATGTGACATATTTCTAAGAAACTAATTAATACCAACTCTTTACAATATAATTTACAAAGATATATAATAAAAGAAATAACATTTACAAGCTACATAGCATAATGGACAGGCTCTTAACAAATTCTACAATGATACTGTGCACCCATCCAGGTTTTGATCTTTCTTTTGAAGCTTGGAACTGTTTGTAGCTCCTTTATTTCATCGTTCAGAGTGTTCCATTAATAGGCTTCCTCTGAATGAGAGCGACTCCATGCCAAATTTTATCGTCCTTGAAATCGGTAATTTGCACAGATGCCTAGTTCTGAGATCATACCGAATCTCTTTCCTTTCATGGAGGTCCCAAATGTATGATGGATTTAGATGGCTCCTTGAATTTTTTGGACATTTTACTCTACGATGTGGATCGTTAGAGTGTCACTTTTCTCCAAAATTATCAACGGAAGAGTCGTAGTCATAGCGGTGTGTTCTAGTGGATCGCACGCTTATGAGTACGGCTCATCGTATCATTTGAATCTTTGCCACAAAACATCCATACTACTGGGCAATAGTTAAAGCTTGAAACAGTTGCTCTGCCGCACAGGTTCATAGCCTGCTTTACTAAGAGATCATTATTTAACCTTCTAAAAGCACTGATTTTTCTGTTTGTTTTTTCATAGAATACGACAAAATTTGAATTTTTAGAATTTTAGGATTTAAAAGTTGACTTTACTTTGCACTACGCAGTGGGCCTAGATTTGGTAGAGATGCCAATATGCTTCTTGAAGAACATACCTAATTTAGATAATTTTTTTAATCATGTCATTTAGAGAGTAGTTAAAATACGGAGTACAGAGTAGTTAAAATACGCAATTTGCATAACAATGAATATAAGTTAAAAACACCCCTATTCATAGTGGTGGCAGGGATAGCATTAAAAGATTGAGTTGACCTTATTTCCATAATGGTCCCCCTAGAGGTGGTTGCAACTAAAAATATATATTTTAATGTATTTTTATTTCACAGTTTCCTCCCTAGTTACAGGTTAATTGTGTTGTTATTCTTTTACAGGAGTTCACAGTTTTTTCCACAGATTAAGGCTGACGGCACATTTTGAAAACGGCAGATTTGAAAACGGTAGATTTTGAAAACGGAACTCTAACCGGCACATTTTGAAAACGGCATCGTGTGAACACTCCAAAATGATCAAAACGGAACATTTTTCAACGCTTTTGAAACGAGGCTGATTAGTTTTGGCGCGAAAGTTCAACCTCGTTCTCGTGGAGCTTGCTAACAGTTTATTGCCATCACAATTTCTGGCGTTTTCGAAATTTTGCCGGTATCGTGTGAACGCTAGCTCAAACGTTATTACGATGTTATTACGATGAGTTCGTTAGTTAGAGTTATTTTTATATTCCGTACTGCAAATAATTTGTTTCTTTGTTAGGATTCCCGGCATATGTGAAGTTTCCTCCTTCCAAAATGTAGCTTTTTTCTTTCATCCTATAGGCAGCTGTCAGCATCGTCCACCATTTCAACCAAAACTCCTTCAGAAATGAAAACGCCTCACACTGAACTAGCTCAAGAGGTTTGTCTTCTTTTTCTAACGATTGTCATCAATCTCGAAGATTCCTTTTTTTTTACATACGATTCTTGGAGAAATTTCCAGGATTTTTTTTCTTTATTCCTACGAGAAAGAAATGATGAAATCAAAGCTTTAAACTCACATTTTGAGAAATGATATTTTGCCAAAAATTTTTCAGCAACCTAAAGTATTTTAGCCGCAAAATTGTATCTTTATATGGTATGAAATCGCGACCCTCAAATGGTAAAAAGTCTTTGTTAAGGATGTGAACGCAATTTAATTGATCGACATCTCAAGTTTAATTACAAATTACCAAAACATTTAAAGGAATTTAAGATGCTCAGAAAGAAAGAAATTTTCCGGGATGTTACTAAAATTTCCCGTAAAATCATAGATTATTTATAGGAACCTCAGATAACATGATAAGGGAATACACATTGTTAAAAGCGCGCCCGGGCGAAGTTAAAAATCTACCCCATTGTGTTTGATAACTTTTACACGTTCCATTTAATTGTGTAGCTCGGGAAACAATGGGTGCGATATAGCAATGTGTATTCCTTTTAAATTGAAATCGCCCGCTGATGAGAACGTGATGAGGACACACGTTCCAAAGAAGGGCTCAGGCTATATTTCCATTACTCCGTTTTCAAATGATCTTAAACCGTTTCCATTACCCTTTCTCGCCAAGAGGGCCTGACACGAAACCGGAGGTGTTTCCATTACTCCGTTTTCATTCGTTTTCATTTCCTTTCTTTTGATTAAAAGTTTGCTTTGTTTTTTGCATCAAGTCGGTTGTTATTGTTGTTGCATTTGTCAATGACTCCGTTTTCAGTGTTCTCGTTAGAAATGATGCGTTTTCAAATGTGTCCATTTTCAAATTATCCATCTTTGAATAGTGTTTTCAAATGTCTCCGTTTTTCGATCGTTTCAAATGGAAACCAGACGGATACATTCTAGAGTAATAGAAACGGAGCCTCATTGTTTTTTATCTATTTTAAGTATCATTTTGGTGCAAATCTCTCTGCGAAAGCTGATTGTAGACCACTCTTCATATGAATGCATCTGATCTCACTGATCATTGCTTTAATCTATGCATAAAAGCAACCTTGAGTTAAATCGTTCATTGAATTTTATGTATTTTTCTTCGCAGGTTCCACTCGATGACATAAGCAGGCGTTTGAAAGATTCTCTGATAATTGCAAATCTATTTCAAGGAAAAGGTGAGATGGGTCACTTTGAAGCATTGTGGGTCAAACGATCCTGATTTAAACAGGGCAGATTTGGTGGCAATAGCATCAGTTGCTTTCAAGCCATTCAATCAGAAGAAATAGGTCATAAAATTTTACACCCACCTTTTTACGCCGATATAAAGATTTGGAACCTATGCTCATCAGTTGCTTTTGATTGACACACTCTGATTGTTTCATAATTTTTATTGATCGTAAACAAAGGGAACTCTCTCAAGCAGCAAATCAATGCGAACGAAGACGTGAAGATGCCCTGAAACCTGAGTGACTAACTTTCGCATTGTGCCCGCGAAAATGAACGGTAAAACCATTTATTTATCTCCCTGGTTAAAACAAGTCATGTGTATGTATTGACAGAAGAAGGAGGAATCTAAACAGCGGGTTTTATTTATCTAATTCAGAAGCAGAATAATGGGCACTACAATTCTCACATATTTGGGTGTAAATCTAATACTTGATGTTTGGTTGTAAATCCCTGTCTTTGCCATTCCTTTTAATTCTTTACTCAAGCAGTGGCATCAATTTTTTTCGATTTAGCCTGTTTCTCCCCTAGGAGAGACTAACAGAAACTTTGGTATAGCCTTTGGTATCTCTGTACTTTTTATTGTAAAGGTTATCGTGCACATCATGCTCCCTGTGGTATCATTTTTTCTTAAATATTTTTGTCAAACTGTAATGTTTAGATTGTGTATTTTAAAAAAGCTCCATAAGCTCCTTGAGTAAGTATGGACCCAAATTTTAGGAACGAATTTGTGAACAGATTTTGGAAAATCTTCAGTTTCCTTCCGTCCATTTACATTGTTTGCATAAATTGGTAAAAACAATCAAAATGAATATTATTGAATATAATCAATCATTTGCATTAAGCAGTGTACCAGATAAAAATAATCCGATAAAATATCCTTATTTGTTATTCTTTCTAATCCTTCAGGCTATCTTGAGGAATTGAGAGAAGAACTTTGGAAGACATATCGCCAAGAGTAAGTTTAAGCATCTTTTAAGTGGTACTCCATTAATTATATATATATATGTGTTATAATTTATCTGCATTCTCTGAAAGTATTTCCAAGACCAGGGCTCCAAAAAATGAAGTAGCGTGGTAGCGGCGCTGCTAGGAAGGAAGCTGAAGTGCTCAATTTACCAGGAAGGAAGAAGGGACAAAGGAGAGTTGGGCAGTATATTGGGAGAGAAAAAGAAGGTACATAAGAAGGAACGAAGGTCCTTAGCTTGCTACCAGGAACGGAATTTTTTTAGCCCTGTCCAAGACATATAACTGGATTTTTGAACTCATGACTGCCCGGGGGGGGGGTACTTAGCATATTTGTCCGACGGGGATGTGCCGTTTTTAAGGGTATCGTTTTCACCAATTTTTTCTAGCACAGGGTATCAAAATGAGGCAATTTTTCTAGAGCAGGTTGTCAAAACATGTCAAAGGGGAATATTCTGCTAGAACGGGTCGTTTTTTGGTCAAATTTCATGTTTTTGAGTATACTTTTCACCAATTTTCTCTAGAACAGGTTATCATTCTGAGCGAAAAATTCTAGAGCAGGGTAAAAAAAATTTTTTCGTGGGCACACCCCCGTACAAATTTAAGTCAAGTACCCCCCCCCCCCCCGGGCATGACTGGAATGGATTAAAATCTTCAATCGCTAAACCTCTGTGACTACTGTATTATCACCGAGCCTTCTGTCTCCTTGCCACATTATTTAAGTTGTGGGGAGTGCAAAGGAGACTTCGCTGTTGTGGTAAGGAGAGTGTTCTTATCGTGCACTGCGACTGTGGGAGGAGGGTGGATCTATTCCGAGTTCACTGATGTTCGTTGTTTCTTGAAAGAAGGCTACGTCTGACTCGTACAGAGGTTTAAATATTCCCCTATGTACTGCAGGGGACTGGCACTAGTCCAGAGGGAGGCTGCATGCCTCAAATTAGTCTCTTGGGAATTGAATAATGCGGATGTCGAGCGCCCGGTCCGGTGGGAATAGCGTATCAAAGCAGTGTCCTGGCCCCTCCTCTCAATGTGTAATGTGACGACACCTCGTGATTCATTTAGCCTGGAATTGCAAAGAGCTTGTGATTCTCCTCACGCTACATAGTTGGGCTGACAGGGCGGGGACTCGAACCACCAACCTTCAAATTGGTATTCAAGCGCTCTACCACTAAGCCATCCACGCTTAAGGGTCTGTCTTTGATTTTACGATTCAGATGTACGGATTTTTTTCCCCTTCTTTTCCTCTCTTCTGACACTAGAAAAAAACTTTAACACAGAGTATGGCGAAAAAGTAGAGACCATTATATATATATTCCCAATATAAGTATACTTTATTTCCAGGATTTCAATATTAAAGGATGCTCCCACTTTATCTAGCAATGAACATACTCCAGAAACATCAAGGAAGCGTAAGTTTTTCATCTTGATCTCAGCTTTTCGGCACCTTTAAGGGGGCAAAATCCCGCTTTTCCCGTTGTTGACAGCCTAATTCTAGAGATTTTTTATGTGGACCACTACATCTTCTCCTTGTTTTCAAATTGGATATATTATTTAAAGATGAATGTTTACATTTCGCCATCAATTTGACGCATTGATTAAAAAAACGTTAATTTCAAGTACTAACTAAAATCATGATCTTACAAGATTTCGACACTTGTTTCTGTGTGTTTTCCAGCATCTTGTATTGTATATGTTGGTTTAGTTTAAAGGTTTCAGTTGTCGAAATTGCTTTTAATTCAGTTTTAATCACATTATGAACTAAGAACTGTTTCTGGATGACAAAATCATTTCTGTCTTTACCGTTGATTTCTTTAAACTGAACTATGTTCCTCTCTCATCTGCATTAATCCAAGTTGTTGGGTTCATCTGATGTACGTTAATTTAAGCAGCGTTTAATTTCTTATGATAAGATAAGCGCACATGAACCTATTTTAAGTGCACACCTTATTATTATTATTATTATTTCACTATTATTTCAAATATTTATGGATGGTAGCCCTTCAGCAATGCTGATTTTCAAGAGGCCCTCCACTGAAAAATTTACAAAAACTAAGTACTATTATAACTTAAATGAACCTAATACAATTCAATTTCTAATATCCCACGATCTAAAATAAATATTTACAAAAAGAAGTCCAAATGGCAAACTTGGTTGATTGCAAAAAGTAAACTTGACGGTTGTTTATATAAAGATACCTAGTTCTATAATATGTCCATGATTGTTGGCTCCAGTTGTTAAATTGTTGATAATCAATTTTACATTTTCCATTGCAGAAATCGTGCCCATAAGTGTGTCAATGCAAAAATTTCGCTCTTCTCACAGTCGTCCTCACTCGATAGCAAGACGTTCTCTCCAGGTATACTTCCATTGTGTATTTTTAACAATTAGGCGAAGAGTCGAAGTGAGAAAGCAAACCATTTCTACCTGTCTAGTTTCTATCTTTCTAGTTGTCTAGTTTTAAGACAGCTTCCAAATGAAAAGATGACATGTCTTCGCGCTGCCAGTTTCAAATTATTGGCAACGAAAGAGCATGTGTCACCAATGTTTATGTTTTTCTGTTTCGAACCAGTTTTAATAAATGCAGGACAAAAGTAGTGTTGTGTGGACAGATTTTTAAAATGTCGCTCTTTTATGTGAGGTTATGATGTACCGTCATAACAAGAGCACGCGCTATCGCCTTCGGAGAATTTAATCTACAGGGTAAAACGGAATTGACGAACCATTGCGTCTCAATATTGACACAATACTGAAATCTTCGCATTGAGCGGTGCAAATCTCCAGATAGAAATATCCCTTTTGTTTCTTTTATCTCTATTTTGGTCGGGGGGAGGGGCCACCCTCCCCTCACTAGATTTGTATGATAACTCTGCAATGAGGAAGTCTAGGGCAATGAAACTTTCTGAATGTTTGCAGCTACCTTTGACATATGAGAGGGAGGGAGACAATTTCCCGAGAGTGACCCTGTCAAAATCGCAAAATCTCATATCACAATTTTCGCGAAAAAAGTAGCAAAATTGCAGTATTTTGCACATTTCTTCTGCAGACTAGTTATATTTGATGTATTTCATCATAATTCTCATGTTTCGATGGAAATTGGGCTAGAAATTTGATTTTATCACATTTTTCCTGATTTTGGCCAATTTTGCCGCTTTTCGTGATGATACAAAGAAAAATACTGAAGTGAGCAATACTGATAGCTAATTTTGAGTTAATCTTTACATTTTTAACACGTACATGCCTGGAGCTATCACCACTCAGCACACCAAATTTTATTGCTCTACCTATTACCAGTCAAGAGTTAGCGGACACCAGAGGTAGCTGTCGTCCCCCCCCCCCCCCCCCACCAAAATAGGACGTGTCAGATTTTTCGACCTCTATAGGATTAAAGAATACTTTGATCCAAGGTATGAGGAAATTTTTTTCATTCACCAGATGAACGATGTCAACCAACAACGAGATTTGTTGCAGCAGACATCTTCATCCTCTGCCAGTTGTCATACCCAACTGAGAGAACAAAGTACAGCTACAACAGTACTACCTGTTGGCAAAGACGAGGAATGTGCTGTTGATTGCAAAGTGCAAGAACAAAGAAGTAGCAATTCAATAAGGTCCAGGTATGTGGAAAAATGATATATTTGAATAGCATAGGGAAATCTTTAAAAAGGTCGGTGTAAAATTCTTGCACAGTTGTCTTTGAATTGGATTGCTTGAAAGGAACTTATGGTACTTTGCTGTAGAATTTTTTTATATCTTGATCTTTTTCAAAATGGCGGCAATTTCACTATTTTTGAAAAAATTCATAAAAAATTTTGAAAAAATTCATAAAAAATTTTGAAAAAATTTAAACACTCGTAAATCCTAAACTAATAGAGGAAACATTATATAACCTCCAAAGAAACCATAGTTTATGAAGGTCTACAATATGATGGCAAGCAGAAATCTGTAGCTCTTCTAGTATTTGAAATTTGATGACGTCATAGCCTCAAATTTAATAAATGCCGCCATATTGTAACTAATCAAGATATCATTAAATTGCCACTGCAGTTTTACATCAAAAACCCTAAGTTCCTTCCAAGCCATTTATTTAAAAGAAATCGGCAATAGAATTTTACACCGACCTTTTTAATTATTTGAGCCCTATGTTTATTTGTATGGTATCCGCTTGACTTGAAAGCAGTGAGATTCCACCAATTTGTGACATATCAAATTCTTTCACGCATCAAGATTTCAGCTCAAATTTTTGGATTGTTCTCTTTATTTTGGATATAATATTGAATAGAAAAATGTGAGCAATTAGAATAACTAGAGCGGGATTGAAACTCCCGTCCCCGGATTATGTCCCTCTCCCAGCTTACTTATCTGGATGTGGATTTTCCAGTGGTGAGAATTATTAAAGTGTTCTTGCTTCCAAGCACCCAACCAAAAATTGATGCCTTCAATTCAAGCTTATCAAGAGCTCTTTGCAATCAAAAAGGCTTCGCTTGAGTAAAAATTGCTAGCAGTTGGACAGCATCGAAATTTGAAAGCTCTATGTTGCAAGCATTCATGCTTTAGCCCTATCTGGACCGGGCGATTTTTGCCCCCTTCCCCCGCTCCAGTTCAGATAGGGCTAGACTTGTTCTTTAGGCTTTGAAAATTTCGTCGAGTAACGGAGCTATTTGCAAACTAATTTTCTCTCAAACTGGTCACAGAAAATCATCAGATAAAGTCTGAAAGAGAAGAAACGAGTAAAAATACCATGCATTATTTTGAAATTTGCCTGTCATAGAGCCAGCTAAAGTTTTATTTAGCAAAATAAAGCTTTGTTCAGGCCCTAATTCGACGTTTTGTCTTAAAAAGTATGACTCCTGAACCAGTGAAAAGGAACAGGGTGTCAAAGGGACGGGAACTTCCTGATGTCATCATTAAAAAGCTGCAGAGACTCCAACGTGCAGCAGCAAGACTGATTTTAAACAGGAGTTGGAGAAACAGTGCAGCAGAAATGCTGAAAGAACTACACTGGTTACCCATCAGGTCCTGTACAAAATTTCGCTACTGATGTTTAAATGCATGAACAATATTGGACCAGCTTACTTTAAGGAATTATTGATTAATAATAAAGCTCCTAGAACGCTTCGATCAGAAGAGTTTTCCCTACTTGAAATCCCAAGAGTTAGAACTGAGACTTTTTGCAAGAGATCATTTCAATATGCTGCACACCTCATCTGGAATTCTTTGCCTCTCCTTCTGAGACAATCTGAGGACATCAGTGTTTTCAAAAAGGCAGTAAAGACCTATCTTTTTGAATAAGCATTTATTTTTTGAGTTTCTATCTCTAGTACAAAATAGTGTAATTTTTAGGATTTTTATTGTAATTTTAACAGTTATTTTGACTTGATGTATGCCCTGCAGAATCTTATAAAATATAGGGGCGCATTATAAAAATCAACCATGTATTGGTATAACTATGTATTGGTCAAAGTTTTAGCGCTAAAGTCGGTCTCAAATTAGATGTCACGTGAAAATGTTCGCGAATAAAGCAATTTACACGTTTTTCATAAATGATTTTGCGTTATCGCAAATCTCACGTGACATCTAGTTTTGAGGTAAACTTTCACTGTCCCACAACGAGGATACATTTTGTATATTTTCACAACCATTGTTTTAGCCATAATTTTTATTTTCACTTTATTTCTTTCTTCCTAGTCGAATTGATATCTGCGAAAAGAGATCACCTTCTTTTGCCATCATAAACGCTCAATCGACATCAACTGAAGTTAATCCTGCTGGTCACCAAGCAACAAGTGGTTCCCAAGCAACAGATAATGATTACAATGGGCAACCTTGGCGCTTTGAAAACAATGATCATTTGAACTTGTTTAGACAAGTAAGCTATAGATTTTTAGGTTCTGTTCACACTGCTCGATTTTGTACAGAAACGGAGAGGAAAACATCCGCTTTTGCGAAAATGTTCGCGTTGATCCTCACAACGATGGCACAAAACGGAGATTTTCCATAACGGTATCAAAAGTGGATATCAACAAAAATGGAGGTTTTTGAAAAATCACTGGATCAATGTGAATGCTACCCTGGGTACCAGAGCCTAAAAATTTAAAAATAAAAAAAAAGAAAAAAAGAAAAAATGAGAAGAAAAGGGTTTTCCTCCCTTTTCTTCTCATTTTTTCTTTTTTTCTTTTTTTTATTTTTAAATTTTTAGGCTCTGGTACCCAGGGTATGTGAATGAACAAAAACGGAGGTTTTTGAAAATGCTCCAACATTCAACTATATGTTTCACAAAACCGGAGCAATGTGAACAGGTAGGTTTGATGAATCAAGAACGGATAATAACAAACAAGGAGCAGTGTGACCGTAGACTCACGAAATAGTCCCACTTATCGCAACAACAACAGCAATGACAACAACAACAACAACAACAACAACAATATATTTTTTGCTCAAACTGGGACTTATGGACTTTCACATCAAAAATTGGGACGAAAATAAACAATAGGGGCACCGATTTTTCTATTCACGTTGAAACGAGGTGATGGCCTCTTTTCGGTAGTTGGAAAATTTCAGGAGCTGTGGCGTGCTGGCGTGCACTATTGCTAGCTGCAGTGGACTTAAAAATGAAGAAATTTTGATTGAAACTGAAAAGTTTGTTGATTCTTGGATTTAGGAAACAGTCATCTGGATATTTGTGGCTTTTGTCCATTGCTAACGTCACTCAAAACTTGAATTTTGAGGCGTTTTATTATCTGAGGATTGAGATGACAAGTTAGGCCCACCCGCCATTGCCTAAAGCACTCGGCTTTTCGTACAGTGTTGCTATGGTTTCTATATCGGACGTGGCGTCAAGGGAAACAATTTCGTCCCAATTTTCAATGTGAAAGTCCATGAGTCGTAGTTATAGCGTCCATCAGCCTATCAATAGCAATAACTACAAACTTGCAATCAGTCTAGTGTGACCGGGGCCTTAATGCAAACATGATGCAAACTAGCGTGAAAACTTTTAGAGGCACACAATTTTGCACTGGAACAAAACGAAAAGTTTCTTCCTGAAGTAAATATCTAAACGATCGCTAGTTATGTAATAATGGCATCAATTGCTTTTGACTCGCACGCCATTTCAAATGAATCGCAAAAAAGGAATTCTATCAAGCAACGAATCAGAACAAAAGAAGCCACATAAGGCTTAGGCCGCAGAAGTGGGCAGCCTAGGTTTAGCATATTCCTCGAAGACTTCTTTGCTGTAAACTTTGAAGAAGAATTTGCAATTATACATGAAAAAATGCGAATGTGGTTAGCGTCGAAGCGTTGACACGATCAGCTAGGCATGAACAGGATCAAAACACAGTAGAAGAGTGCAATAATGTAAACAATGTTTGTGAAATGTGTCTGTGATATAATAAAGCCTTCATTCAATTATCTATGCTGGAAATATTTGGATCTTAGTTCCTTGTACGGACTTCACTGCGTTCAATCCATATTCAAACTGCGCTCCAAATATTTTCTAGCATTGACCTCATAATCATTCAATAACCACATATTATCTGCTAAAGGGATAAATAAAACAATGCTCAGCTTCTGAATTAGATGGATCATGGATGAAATCCACGAGCCAGATATTTAGATCTATCCTTCTTCTTTGGCATAAGCTCATAACTTCTCTCGACAATTGTAGCTAGTTAAATTCTGGTAGTACGTAGGTAAAGTCTTTTATTGACTGCTAAATTGATAACTTAGTACGTTAGTTTGTTGTTTAGTTCGTTTGGTGAGTTACTGTCGTCGCTTTGTTTATGAATAGGTATGCTTTCATCAATGCTACCTAATATTCATACTTCTAGATTAAAACAATCAAAATCATTCCTTTCTTTACAGAACAGAGACGCCCTGTCACACCACGACCTTCCAAATTACCTCTATCCTCCGCAGCAACATCAACAAGACTCTGGAACATACTCATCCGAATCAGCGGCACGAGATTTTCTAAACGTCAATCATGCCCTAGCAGCAGACATGCTTCTGCCAATCGACAACAGCCCTCATCTGAACGCAGACGGCCCCTTCTTCCAGCCAAGGAGGCAAGGTAATCGGGAAAACATCATTCCTAAACGGCTGTCGTTTCAAGAGAGTGCCTACCACAGAAGGTTTGATCATGACTATGTGTCAGAACCAGGTAACTTTGATATATTACATTATGCTGGCACTATTGGTGATGATCATGAGGATATCAACATAGCTATGGCTAATGACAGAACTAACAATTTGAGTACATATTCGTATGTGCCATTACAGAAGAGACCTTGTGTGGATACACCAACCCCACCCATTCAGCTATATAGAATGAAAATGTTCTGAGTATTATTATTCAAATTATTTTCTGTACATAGTTAGTGTGAAAAGCATGAGCAAACCAGAAGTAAATATTTGTATGTGCCATTACAGAAAAGACCTTGTGTAGATACGCCAACACAACCCATGCAGTTCTATAGAATGAAAATGTTCTGAATACTATTATTCAAATTATTTTCAGTACATAGTTAGTGTCAAAATATGTACAACATGAGCAAACTAGCTTCCCAAGTAAATATTTGTATGTGCCATTAAGGAAAAGACCCTGTGTAGATACGCAAACACTACTCGTGCAGCTATATACAATAAAAATGATCCGAACATCAATATTCAAATAAATTTCAATGCGTAATTATTGTCAATATATAGTTAACGATGAAGAAGAGGGACAACTTCCTCAGAGAGCAGGCATCGAGTTGATCTTTGAGCTTTTATTCAGCTATCTGCTAACTATTTTCGCCCAGTAGGGCATCTTCAGAGCAACAATATATTATTGTCAATATATGTTTACATATGAGCGAACTAACATTTCACCTACATGTTTATATGTGCCATAACGGAAGAGATCTTGTGTAGATATGCCAACACCACACATGCAGCCACACAGAATGAAAATATTCTGAGTATCCGTTTCAAATCATTTTCAGTATATAATTCTTGTCAATATATAAGTATATATGTAATGCATGAGCGAACTAAAAATTTATCTACATGTTTATATGTGCCATTACGAAAGAGATCTTGTTTAGATACGCCAACACCACACTTGCAGCCACATAGAATGAAAATTTTCTGAGTATCCGTTTCAAATCATTTTCAGTATATAATTCTTGTCAATATATAAGTATATATGTAATGCATGAGCGAACTAAAAATTTATCTACATGTTTATATGTGCCATTACGAAAGAGATCTTGTGTAGATACACCAACATCACACATGCAGCCACATAGAATGAAAATATTCTGAGATCACTTTCAAATCATTTTCAGTATATAATTCTTGTCAATATATATTTATATATGTAATGCATGAGCGAACTAAAAATTTATCTGCATGTTTATATGTGCCATTACGAAAGAGATATTGTGTAGATACGCGAACACCGCCCATTTAGCTTCATTAAATGGAAATTTTCGAAGTATCATTATTCAATTTAATTTCGATATATAATTTTCCCACCACATGGGAGGGTAGCCCTTCAGCAAGTGCTGATTTTCAAGGGGCCCTCCATCTACGATACAATACAATAATAATAATATAATACAAAAGAAAGAAAAAATCTATTTACAATATGTCAAAGTCTAATTAATCTATTAAAAACAATGTTAGAAATAATGATCAGTGTTGAAATCAATTTACAGGGTATCTAAAATATATTATCTACACAGCAGTCTACACTAAATATGGCTCTTGTAGGCATTGACCGAAGATGCCTGTTTAACCTCAGTTGAAAGGCTGTTCCAGCTTTTTGCACCCTTGAATGAAAAGCATTTTTGTCCATTAGCGGAACTTTTCAAAGGCAGCCTTAAGTCAGTGTTTGTATTTCGTAGGCTACGCTCGGTGCAATCAGCTTTTTTGGTGAAAAGATTGCAAAGATAGGTAGGAGCAAGGTCGTTGATGCATTTAAAAACCATTAGTTTCGTCTGTCTATCTATCAGCTCCTTGATCGTGTGCCAACCTAAACTTTGTATCAAGGGTTTACTTGGAGCATCGAACTGACTATTGGTCACAACACGAGCTGCTCTGTTTTGAAGTCTCTGACTGAAAACGTTGCAGCTATACAGAATGAAAATGTCCTGAGTATCAATATTTAATTTTGTTTCACCATTAGATTATTTTCAACATATCTAAAGCATGAGTGAATGATCAATTTAAATGCATATTCTTATGTGCCATTAAGATACAGACCTTGTAATTCACCCCTTTCTCACCATAGTTTATCTCCACTTCTAGTCTTACTTCTTGAAAATTAATGTAATTTCATTCCTTTAATTTTTCATTATTTTTACGCGGTAGCCCCGTCAATTGAGAGGATTGCTTTACAGGGGGCCGTGCCAAACTTTACAATATTACTAAAAATTACTAGAAAATTACCTATATTTACAATCTAAAAAAATAAATGAAAAATAATGGAGTTAGCCTGAGAGAGGCAAATTACTCTTCAGCCTACTTTTAATAATGCTAAGAGTGGGCGTTTGTTTGACATCCAAAGGCAATTCATTCCAAGTCTTTGCACCCCGGAAAGATATCGCTTTCTGCCCATCGCAAGTTTTCATCCTTGGAACAAGGACATCGGCAATGGCATTCCGCAAATTCATACTGATATCACGCTGATATGTCAATTTTGTTTAGCAAAGATATTAATATAATGATATTGTTCGATATTCAATATGCATAGAATATATACCGGATGCACCAAAAGGGTATACTATATGAATATATTGATTATTGCTAAATTTTATAGCCTTGAAAATTGCGATTACTGATGAAAGTTTATGCCCGAAACATTAACTCGTAATATTCAAGGCTATAGTTTTATCTAGTATCAATATTTTCATGTACATCTAGAGAGTTATAAATTGTGTTGAGAAAAAACTATGATGGCATGTTGTGCGTCGGATCTCGCTTATGAAGATGCTTGCAGCGAAGTGTAATATAAAATGTTCAAAGGCAGGAACACCGCAAAACAATGTGAAAAATACGACTATTTGTTGATTGAATATTGATTATATACCGGGTGACCCAAAAAAATGTAAACAGATTTGGTTGACTCCAGCAATTTGAATTTAGCTATTTGAATTCCAGTTTGAATAACCAATACCTAATCACTCTCAACATGCTCCTCGATAGTTAACTTGAACATAGATACCTCGTTTGTTGGTATTGGTGCTTTGGGAGCAGAAATATCAATCTTGAAAGCTCAAATTTGCATCCACATGCAAACCAGGGCTTTGGCCTGTTGGCCTGAGCAAATTCCTGAAGCACATTGAAATTAAGAACTGAAATTAATGAAATATTAAGAAACTTCCCAATGGGTGACTGGAGGGTCACTTCTGGAAAACAGAATAACAAAAGCTCTAATATTGTTCAAATTTTATCAAGGCTATCGTTGATTTATGCGCTGTGCCTAAAGAAATTGCTTAGGCCAAAACGCTAAAGCTCTAGTCTGCAGGAAAAGGCAAATTTGAGCTTTCAAGATCAACATGTCTGCTCTCAAAGTACCACTATCCAACAAACGAGGTATCTATGTTCAAGTTAACTATCGAGGAACATTTTTAGAGTGATTAGACATTGACTGAAGCTACTTTCACAGCGCTGGAGTCAACCAAATCTGCATACTTTTTTTTGGACACCCGGTATATATAAACAAGGCTTCTTCAGAGCTACGCTAATAATGAATGAGTTTAGCTATGAAGCAGCCTCGTATGCCGAGGTAAAATATCAGCACGCATATATAATCAATATAAAAAAATGAAATCGTTTTTTCTTTCGCGCTGTTTTGCGGTGTTCCTGCCTTTGAACATAAAGAATTATAGCCGTACTTACAAACAGCTGTTGTAATTGCGTAAGGGTACCCACTAGGTGAAGATACACACGTATTATGACGCATGAGCCTTGTGTGACTTCAGCCTTTGAACTATCAAGAAGTTGCTTGTAAATCGAGAAATAGCCGATCGAAAAATCGCATCAAATTTGCCAGGTACAATTTGATGATATTGTCCCAAATACATACTTCTTGGTGCATCCGGCTCCATAAAGTTCTTTAAAAGCTAAGAAATATACTTGGCTTGAACCAAAAAAGGGTCGTCATGAGAAAAGTGATCGAAAGGATTTTTTACGAATGAAATTCAGATTTTGTGCCACCATCAGAAATTTTAAGTGAAGGATCCATAAACATTTCTTTTTGCTCCGTTTTTCTCGCTATCGTCCACCATTTTCTAGTGTGGTAAATTGTACACAAACAAAATTTCTGCGTGCAAAATATGATTGTCAATATACGCCCTTTAAGACCCCGTTTGCACGAGAGAAAACTAGATCGATCCAGAACGGGATCCATCCAGTTCGGGATTGATCCCAAAATTTTGCAGGCGTTTACACGGGATCGATCCCAAACTATGTTGCGTGTGCACGGGATCGATCCAGTCACCTTATCACTGATTCCCAGACTCCTTATAAAGACTTAAGCATGCGTAAAGACTTCGCACCATTTGTTGTCAGGGTTATCAGAAGGTGTCATTATGAAAACGCCTCGATATCCTTTTTCGGCTTGCCTCGTTTTGCATCCGTGTCAGTTTGGGATCGATCCAGCCGTTTACATGAGGCTCTGACGGGATCGATCCCAAACTGGATCGCTCTGGCAATCGATCCCAAACTAGCACGGATAGCGGATCGATCCCGAGTGATCCAATGTAAACGAAGGCCGATCCGTACCAGTTTGGGATCGATCCAGCCGTTTACACGAGGCTCTGACGGGATCGATCCCAAACTGGATCGCTCTGGCAATCGATCCCATACTAGCACGGGTAGCGAATCAATCCCCAGTGATCCAATGTAAACGAAGGCCGATCCGTACCAGTTTGGGATCGATCCAGCCGTTTACACGAGGCTCTGACGGGATCGATCCCAAACTGGATCGCTCTGGCAATCGATCCCAAACTAGCACGGATAGCGAATCAATCCCCAGTGATCCAATGTAAACGAAGGCCGATCCGTACCAGTTTGGGATCGATCCAGCCGTTTACACGAGGCTCTGACGGGATCGATCCCAAACTGGATCGCTCTGGCAATCGATCCCATACTAGCACGGATAGCGAATCAATCCCCAGTGATCCAATGTAAACGAAGGCCGATCCGTACCAGTTTGGGATCGATCCAGCCGTTTACACGAGGCTCTGACGGGATCGATCCCAAACTGGATCGCTCTGGCAATCGATCCCATACTAGCACGGGTAGCGAATCAATCCCCAGTGATCCAATGTAAACGAAGGCCGATCCGTACCAGTTTGGGATCGATCCAGCCGTTTACACGAGGCTCTGACGGGATCGATCCCAAACTGGATCGCTCTGGCAATCGATCCCAAACTAGCACGGATAGCGGATCGATCCCGAGTGATCCCATGTAAATGCAAGGCCGATCCGTACCAGTTTGGGATCGATCCCGTTCTGAATCAATCCAGTTTTTTCTCCTTTGTCTCGGATTGCAAAGAATTTGATTTTTCATATTCATTGTTCATTGAAAAAAAGGAAGATTCAAGTTTTGATAGCGAAGGAAAATTTCATAAAGGCGATACTTTTTTGGTCCAGCTGTAATTATATTTATTTATTCAGTAGTTTTATGTTTTATTTGCCAGAAATTACGGTAGATTTTAATTGGGTTTGGCTATGAAGTCGTAAAATTTTCAACATTATTTTCTAAAAACCAGTTATTGTTGATTTCTGTTTGTTTTATATTTGAATATTTTGTTTGAAAGGTTGTATCCCTCAGGATCCCACCCCACAGAATGCTATGGAAAATAACTGATCTGCCAAGAAATACCTGATGGGCATTACACTTCAAAGAACCGCACGAGATTTTTTTAGTACTGAAGGATTTGTGAAGCCCGGTTTCCATATGATCGTTTCGATCGTCCCAGTCGCCTCAGTCGCCTGACATTGCGTTCAAGCGATTCAAACGATTGTATGGAAACACTTTGCGGACGATTGCTGACGATCGCTAACGATCCAGGCGATCCGGACGATCGCAATCGTTTCGATAGAAATGAGGTCTGCAGGATCTCTATTAACACAAGGACTTTGCAAAGGGTGAACAAGATTTTTATGTGAGTGAAATGCCCTTCGGAAAAATCCTCCAAGTTCGAAATACTGTTTCATTTCGTAACGAAATAGCGAACTCGGATGTGGAAATTCATTTCGCAAAAATGCATCATATTGTTTTGAATTGATTGGTGATTTTGCTTGATAGTTGTTTTTGGAAATACTTGGAAAAAGGATTGGAAATTGTACAATTACATTTTGTTTTGCTTTCAAATGATGGCATTACGTCTAAATCTTCTTAAAAGCTAACATATGCCATGCAAATGTGAAGGACACGTTGATTTCTTTTTCCACCCGAGAAGCCGTTTATGACTCTACTGTAGGTGAAAGATGAAAATCTCAATTTGTAGAAAAGAAAATTGACCATTTGCTAGGCTCGATATGTGATATTTATTTTGGCACATTTCTATGGTATGATTTTTCAAAAAGACTTTTAACCTGTTTTTGAAAATCGCTGGCGATGGAGCGGTTTCAATTTCGGGGCCCTCAAGATATTATCGATGCGAAGAATAATTTCAGAACTGCCATAAATCTTTAAATTTTCGATCAGAACAGTTTATGATTCGAATTAAATTGCTGACGAATTCGATTGTCTTTGTTTACATTTGTTTTTAATCTTGTTACGCTGTTAATTACGTAAAAGCCTGCTTAGCTACCTCAGATTTCTCAAATCAAAATTAGTCGATAATGAAAATTCTATTTAAAAATTCTATTCGCCTAATTAAGATCTCGGCATTCAATAACATGCAACGTTCAAAACTAATTGTCATTCTGCCATATGGCTCTTGATTAAGAACTTTTTTAATTAGGCAGAACATTTGCTCTTCGGGTGACCAATGCTCCTCGTTTATGGCGGGGGTTTACTGACATCTTAAAGGACAAGTCCGGGGTTGGTATGATTGATGATAAAATACAAGATGATACTGCTACGAATGATGTATGATACTTTTTTCCACTATTTTTGGCCTTCTCGTTGTGAAATTGCGTAATCAAATAAGCAATTTGAGCGAAGTGACGTCATATCGCGCAAACGAAGACGAGGCTGTGCGATTGTTTTTTCGCATCTTAATCGATGCTAACCTCTTTATCGTGTATTCATGCAATCAAAAATGGCATAGTGGAAAAAGTATCATACATCATTCATAGCAGTATGATCTTGTATTTTATCATCAATCATACCAACCCCGGACTTGTCCTTTAAAATTTCCTGCAGACTTCGTAGGCCCGTAGTTTTCCAAAATTGTATCCAGTTCCTTCAAACTGACTTTTATTATGTTGCTAGTATGTTATTTTGGATGCGAAAATGTTTTTGTTCAAAATTAGTATCATTATCAAATCAGAGGCAATTTTATGAACATCGTTAATCTCAGAATCCTTGATAAACAGGCCAAAATCATCAAGCAAATTTGTTGAAAATGTTGCTCCACGCATGGCCACGGTTGTTACAGTAGATGCTCATACAAAAACTAGTATCCATTAATGTTTTATCACGATCCGTTGCGTTCCATGATAGATAGACCAATCAAGTCAATGGAAATGCTGTCAGACACAGAAGGATAATGGCAAACATTCCGTGACGCCATTTCTAGCGAGCATAGGTTCCAAATCTTTAAAAAGGCAGGTGTAAAATTGAGTGACCCATTTCTTTGAACTGAATGACTTCAAAGAAACTCTAGCTAATTCTCTATGATTCTACCGTTGGAATTTTCTGAAATCTTCAATATTTTCAGAATTAGAGTGTTTTTCTTCTTTTTCAAGAATTCAAGAAAAATTTTCAAAAAAACTTAAAACCATCGTAATTTCTAAACAGTTTGACGTAACATAAAATAATTTCGAAGGAAATCATAGTTCATAAATGCCTACAATATGGTGTCATGCAAAAGTCTGTCACTCATCTGGTTTATGATTTAGAAATTTGATGACGTCACATCCTCAAATGAGTTGAAATCTAAGATACGCTATAGTTTCCAAAAATATTCAAAATTTCTGAAAAGTCCAACGGTAGAATTATAGATAAGTATCTATAATGGGTGAATGTGGTTCAAGATATACACAGAGTGCTCAAGTTGTCACAAGAACAACGAGCGTAATACATGTAGTCAAGAAACCCAATGTGCCCTCCCGGTTATCACCATGCTGGCTGCATGACAACTCGTGAACTTGGGCACACGATGTACGGTTACACATTTATATTATGTTCGTTGCTTTTGTAGTAACTTGAGCACTCTTTGGTTCTTGAATACCAAAAATGTGTAACCGTACATCGTGTGCCCAAGTTCACGAGTTGTCATGCAGCCAGCATGGTGATAACCGGGAGGGCACATTGGGTTTCTTGACTACATAAATAAGTATCTAAAGTTTCTTTCAAGCCATTCGATCAGAAGAAATAGGTCATTGAATTTTACACCCACCTTTTTACGCCGAGTTAAAGATTTGGAACCTATGCTCCGTGACGCCATTTCTAGCGCAGTTGTCTATAGCACTATAGCAAATGCCGGCTTTGATAAGTTAATATCATCCGTTGCCAGTACAACGTAATGCCAGGGGTTTTCTCCCGCTGCTGATTAGTCAAGTTTCAAATGTAGGTGAATAAATAACCTGAAATCTAGGTGGCCAGTTCAATTTACAATGCATAATCTCTGATGAAGAACTCCTGAAAACTACCGGGTGCGCCAAAATAAACTATGCACGTTTGGCAGGCCACAATAAATTGAACACTGGACCGACTTTGAAGAGTTATGACTTAATATTTAGCAGAAAGCCTGAATTAGATTCTAGGACTTTTTGCAAATTTTTCCGTTTTCAGTTTTTAGAGCTAGAAGCGAGTTTCTTAAATGTTCGTTTTCGAAAATATTGAAAACGATAAAAAAAACTTCGATCAAATTTTAAAAGATCCAACATGAATAAACAAAGACAAAATGTTTTCAGGGGGATTTGGGGGTTCAGTACGAACTCTCGAACAGCAGATTACAACTGGTCCATTTTTTAGATCGCAAATCACCACGGAAAAGTTCTCTCTTTGTCCATTCATGTCGATTCTTTAGAAAATTTGATCGATGTTTTTTTATCGTTTTCGGTGTTTTCGCAAACTAAAATTTAAGGAAACTTGCTTCTAGCTCTAAAAACTGAAAATGAAAAACTTTGCAAAAATCCCAGTATCTAATTCAGGCTTTCTGCTAACGAATAAGTCATTTATCTTCAAAATCGGTCCAGTGTACGATTTATTGTGGCCTGCCAAACGTGCATAGTTTATTTTGGGACACCCGGTAGCTTCCGTGGACCTTGCCTAAAAGTGAGTGGCTCGATTTGATCTACCTTTCATCCACCAAAATTATAAAATTATACTTCTCTCAACTCAGGTATTGCATTTTGCTGATAGGGAAGTGCTAACATGTAATTGTGCTTCCCCGTCATGCTGGGAATCAAATAGTCAAAATCTATATAAACATAAATTTCTCTTTTAATTAAACTAAAATGTTAGGATTCAATTAGACCAATTGAATCCTGGCATTTTAGCTTAATTAGTAGATAAATTTATGTCTAATTACTGAAACTATTGCCGCACGTCACCCTCAATATTCTATCAAAATCTACATGATAGTGAAAGCATAGGTTCCAAATCTTTAACTCGGCGTAAAAAGGTGGGTGTAAAATTCTATGACCTATTTTTCTAATTGAATGGCTTGAAAGAAACTTTAAATAGTTATCTATAATTCTACCGTTGGATTTTCCAGAAATTTTGAACATTTTTCGAAATTACAGCATATCTTACATTTCAACTCATTTGAGGAAATGATGTCATCAAATTTCTAAATCATAAACCAGATGAGTGAGAGACTTTTGCTTGATACCATATTGTAGGCATTCATAAACTATGGTTTTCTTCGAAATTACTTCATGTTACGTCGAACAGTTTAGAAATTACGATGGTTTTAAGTTTTTTTGAAAATTTTTCTTGAATTCTTGAAAAGGGAGAAAAACACTCTAATTCTGAAAATATTGAAGATTTCACAAAAGTCCAACTGTAGAATTAAAGAGAAATAGCTAAAGTTTCTTTGAAGTCATTCAGTTCAAAGAAATAGGTCACTCAATTTTACACCAGTCTTTTTAAAGAGCCCCAAAAAGATGATGGATTGGATATTTTACAAATCATTTGCATTGTTTTTTCTTCACGATTTTTCAACAGTGCATACATACATGCATACATTTTTCTGACTAGCCCGGTAGGCCTAATGCTAGCATCCTTACTCGGTCCATTTCCAACCGTCCCCCCGTTTCTCTCTCCAACGCTCTCCGTCATGAAAACTATTATGCTCCTCCTCCGTGTAATCAACAGCACTTTACAACACCTAGCAACCTATTTCTATATAACCAATGATTTTATACCTGATGCAGCAGATTTAGTTGCAGTTTGAGTCCAGCTGCTTTCGGCCAGGAAAGAACTAACGAAGACAGAGTCACGCAATCAGAGAGAATATTTTTTTGGTAAGTGTCATGCGAGTTATGTATGTAGTTGCTTATTTAGTTGCTATTTTTTGCATGTCTTTATCTTAATGGCCACGGGGTAGTCATTGTCTTTTGCTCCTTGTGGTCCCGTCCTTGTAGTGTTGTATAGTTTGTAAATTAATCAGAAAGTATAGTAGGGTGTAGATGTAACATGTATTGTAACATTTTTAAATGATTATGAAAATCAAAGAAATTATGTTTATACAGTAAAACCATCATAAAAGAAACTGAGGTAAGAGCCTGCAGGCTGATTTTCGGCCAACAATGCCCCTTCCACACAAGAATCACTATGCAAATGTATAAGTAGGAGCTATTTCAGCATGTTACAAACCATCACGGGTTCTTTTTATGCATGTTTTTACTGTATTACTTTAACTTGTTTCATGAATTCATGATTACGTTTACTATTGTGGACACAAAGTCGCATTGGCCTTTTTAATGCTATCTTATACATTCCTATATCTATGTAATTGCTACGAGGCAGTCTGTTTGTTTGTCAATCCGTTCACTTTCAACAAGTTTGAAGACCTTTTAGTGCCTGTCAAATGACATCATTGCGGTCATCACATAAATGAGCCCATGCGTAGTATGGAAAGTATGATATCAAAATCTTATCTAAACGTTCTAGATTAGATTGTTGGCTATTATCGTACATTACTACATCCATGTAAATGCTGCGAGGCAGTCTGTTTGTTTGTATGTCCGTTCGTTTGGACAAAATTTAAGCGGAAGATAAAAAAGCATCATTTTAGGAATTGCAACTGTAGATTGTGTAAGAGATTTGTAAATAATTTAGGATTTGTATAGATATTTATTTATTTGTATGCTTTAATTAGCTTCAAGTAGTTATCTGCAAGCCGACCGTAATTAAATAAATTATGATTATTATCATTATTTCAACAACTTTTGGAGAGCTAGTATAAATATCAAATAATATCACTACAATATCACTGTCAATATCACTGTCAATATCACTGTCAAGTATCAATATCACTGTCAAGTATCAATATCACTGTCAAGTAATATCACAGCAATCAACAATGGCAGATTTGTAATACAACAGCAACAGTTGCGTTTGATTGACACCTCGATTCAAAGAGATTAGTGACTGCAGACAAAGGAAATTCTCTCAACCAGTAATTCAAAACAAACAAAGCCGCAAAATTTTCTCCGTAACCAGTAGGGCATACTCTCTTACGTGCTTAGAACAAAAGAAGAAGGACAAATCTAAATTTCGGTCTTGCGGATGTTGTTTATTTGATTCAGGAGTCGAACAGAAGGCCTTGTAATTCTCGCGTATTTAGGGTTTAAATGAGACGATTACAAAACAGCTCTTGAATCAAATAAACAAAATCCGCCAGACAGAACTTTAGATTTACCCTTCTTCTTTCGTTGTAAGCACATACATTCTCTTAAAAACCACTTTTCGTGTGCACAAGGCGAGAGTTTGCCCTATTAGGGCCTGTTCATATGGAGAAAGTTTCCCCGGCATTTCCCCGGTGAAGCGGGATTCCCGTTCAACCGAGATCTCGCCTCATATAGCGTTACCACATAAAATAGAACGAGCGTTCACATGAGAAAACATTTCCCCGGCTAGCCGAGATCTCGCTTGAGCTCTACCGGGATCCCGCCTAGCCGAGGAAATATTTTCCCATATGAACACATTTTCCCGGCTAGGCGGGGAAACTTCTTTTGTTTATCGTTAATCCTTTCGAATTCTTTGGCGTCAGAGACAAAGCGCTATTGTTTTATTTCCCCGGCTTGCCGGGGAAACTTCTCTCATATGAAAGGTCGATGAATATTTCCCCGGCTAGCCGGGAATCCCGCTTCACCGGGGAAATGCCGGGGAAACTTTCTCCATATGAACAGGCCCTTAGTCTCGGGGAGAATTTTGGGGCTTCGTTTGTTTTGAATTACTGGTTGAGAGACTTTCCTTTGTCTGCAGGGGCTAATCTTTTTGAATCGAGGTGTCAATCAAACGCAACTGTTGCTGTTGTATTACAAATCTGCCATTGTTGATTGCCGTGATATTACTGGACAGTGATATTGATACTTGACAGTGATATTGATACTTGATAGTGATATTGACAGTGATATTGCAGTGATATTATTTGATATTTATACTAGCTCTCCAAAAGTTGTTGAAATAATGATAATAATAATAATTTATTTATTTACGGTCGGCTTGCAGATAACTACCTGAAGCTGATTAAAGCATACAAATAAATAAATATCTATACAAATCCTAAATTATTTACAAATCTCTTACACAATCTACAGTTGCAACTCCTAAATTGATGCTTTTTTATATCCCGCTCAAAGTTTGTCAAGGCATGAGACTCTTTTAGTTCTAGTGGCAACGAATGCCAGAGATTGTGTCCAGTGTACCTGATTGTCTCTATACCATAAGTATTTGTTCGTAGAATCGGTACTGACAAGTTGTCATTACCTGTCAGTCTATAAGGGATTTTTTTCTCGACGTAGATTTCATCCATAAAGTTAGGATTGAGATCATTTTTGGTCTTATAGATTTCCGTATCTAGCAACTGTAGATTTCTTTGGTGAATTGTTACTGTGTCTGCCTTTATAAGCAATTCTTCGAAATTTGACGATGTATCCTTTGTCTGCAGTCGCTAATCGCTTTGAATCTAGGTGTCAATCAAACGCAACTATTGCTGTTGTATTAAAAATCTGCCATTTTTAGTGCAATCACCACATACATTAGCACAAAGACATGCTCAGTATGGAATGATGATATTAAGATCTTATATAAACGTTCTAGATTAAATTATTGCCTTTGGTACATTACTACATCCACGTAATTGCTACGAGGCAGTCTGTTTGTCTATCCGTTCGTTTTCAACCATTTTTGGAGAGCTATAGTAGTGGCTGTCAAATGACATCCCTGCGGCCTCCACAGAAATTAGCTCATGCGCAGTATGGAAAGCATTATATCAAAATCTTATTCAATCGTTCTAGATTAAATTGTTGGCTTTTGTAGTACATTACTACATCCATGTAATTGCTACAAGGCAGTCTGTTTTTTGTGTATCTGTTCGTTTTCAACAATTTTGAAGACCTTTTAGTGGCTGTTACACAGCAAAATCAGCATTTCATGCAATATACCAACCAATTTGTCACGCAACTATATAACTATTTTTGGAGTTTCATGATCTTAGGACTTTAGAGAATTCTTACATGAAGCCATTGACTGCACAAGTTGCTCTTTATCAGTTCCGTAGATATTTTGACAAAGTAAACACAAAACACAGTACTCTTTACGCAGCACTCGCTGGCCATTGTTATTGCTAGTTAGATATCTAGTTTTTCTCAATCTACACAAGAATCATGTCTGTAGTTTTACAGCAACTAACGACAAATAAATTTGAAAAGCCCGGGTAATAAAGCAGCAGATAGAAGTTGTCATAATGTAGACTTTCATAGACTGTGATTTCTTTGACAATTCTACCGTTTTATAGTCTGTCTCGAATTAGATGTCATCTGCAAATGCCCGCGAATAACAACAATAGAAGTATTTTGCAAAGGAATTTTGCGTTAGCGCAGATCTCAGGCGACATCTAATTTTAGACGAACTTTAATTAATATAGTATCGATCAGTTCTATCTATTTGTTTAGATTTTACAATGATATTATACTCTTAAAAACTTTCCATAAATTCTTTCCAAATGAAGGAAAACGTTTTAATTTATTTGCTCCAAAATTATGTCTATTTTTAGATGTTTTCTTTTTTTGTTAGGAGTCCAATCAATCAAATTTCATCGATGGAGGCAAAGGTCTTGTTTCTTTTGAACATCGTCGTGGTCTTGTGTTACAGTTGTAAGTAGGTTATAACCTTTATTGTTGATGATCTCTATTCTCGATTCAGCTAAAGGCCCCTTAAAGGGGGTCCATCGTCAAAATGTAAACAAAAGGATGATTTTTGCAGTTTTTTGAAAGGTGATATCACACAGGATTTTCGTATTTTTGTTCAAAATGAAAGTTGCTGTTTGGGCATTAATCCTTGTACTTCACTAAGGAACAAACCAAACATTCATATCTTCTACGATTGCTCGGATATAAGTGGATTTTTAACGGTCGCTTTTTGGTGGCTTGGGTGAAGCCACCAAACAAACTGCAGAGAATAATGGATGAACAATGGATAATCGGCGACACATAACTGGTGCTAAATTATAGTAATAACTCGTGCTAAATTCATTGCTACAAAGTAGATATACCAGGGGAACTTAATCGTGATTTGGATCGTTTTTAACGGGGCGTGCTGAAGGAAGTCTCTCACAAGTATATAACGGGTTGGCTGGTTCCTGTCAGATAAATTTCAAAATCTAAGGCCCCAGTTACACGATACCGGATTCATCACAAACGATGCCGAGGCAATCCGGCGTCACTCCACTCCTTTTTTGCGGGGTGAAACCAATCCGCTCTGGAGGTGAGGTGGAAATCAATCTGATGCACTCCGCTCCGCATTCCATCTCTCGTGTAACTGCACCAATCTGGTGTCGCATCATTTGGGCTTCGCCGTTGTCAAAGACAATAGATTTTGACTTCGCAGGGCAGGGTGACAGGGTGTCGTGTAACTGCAATGAAAACGGTGCGATTTTGATGAAGACGGGTTGAAACCAATCCGATGCGAAAAGCAACCCGGCATCGTGTAACCCAGGCCTAATTGAACATGTTTACTATTAAACAAGATAATTTCCAATATGATTGCTTCAATATCCAAGAAAAAGCATCATTTCAACATGGATTGTGTTTGGTAATGTGTTTGGTAACAAATCCAGCAGTAACATTATTTCTGTAAAGCCATTCTACCGTGGTTTTGGGGTATGTTTTCAAGATGATTTCTTATTTATGAGGTTGTGATCTTTTTTCTTTTTATATCCACTAAAAGATTACAATATACATGTTACTTACACTACCTACAAAATTACTATACAATACTACAGGAACGATACCCCGAGGAGCAAAAGGCTGTGACTACCCCGAGGCCATTTAGACATTGAGCTAAAAATACTATGGTCTGTCTCAAATTACAATGGTAAATAAGGCATTATCGCAAATATTGCATGGCATCTAATTTGAGATAGACATTTAAAAATACACGACTTAACTAAAGAAAAACAAGAACAAAAACAAAATAAACTAAAATGGGACATGTAACATTGTGGCTGTGATGAAGTGACTTATAACGGAGTTCTTTGGAATTTTCTAACCGAATCGACCAGATTTGTGGATAAATTTTAGAGCTCAGGTTGTGATCTAGGAGACATTTCTTGGTTATTGGGTCATGCTTTTAAAACAATACCCTGGCTGGATTCCCTGCAGCACATGTACGCCAACGCCAACTCATGGCACTGTAGATGGAGAATTTAATGTGGCCAAGGGTATCATTATCACGAAAACTGGTTTAGCCAACGGTATCATTTTGAAGATGCTGGCGACATACCCTTAACTACAATTTCATCAAGAACCAGCCCTGTGTGTGCACCATGCCCAAAAAGTGTCACGTTTCAATCAGTATTTGGTTCAAAAGGCCAGCTACGCATTAATATGTTGCTTGATCAATAACTTTTGGTAACAAGCGACAATAGCTTTGATTTCAAGAAACTATCTTGCTCGTGAAGCTTTTTGTTGTCATTTTGTGGGTCATATTAGATTAAAAACTACTTTAAAACACTTACGGGGATGATACAATGTGGAGCAAGAGACCCAGGGGGGGGTACTTGACCAGGTTTTGGTCGAGGACGTGCCATCGAAGCTTCAAAAACATACCCGTTCCTTATACCAATTTTCCGATAGAGTATACCCGACCTTATACCAATTTTCCGATAGAGTATACCTGACCTTATACCAATTTTCCGAAAAAGTACACCCGATCTTATACCAATTTTCGGAAAATGTATATCCGAACTTATGCTTATATCAAAATCGCGAAAATCGATACCGTTCCTTATACCAAAAAATCGCGAAAATCGATACCCTTCCCGATGGCACGTTCCCGTACCCAAAATGTGTGAAGTACCCCCCCCCCCCGGTCAAAAGACGATAACTACCCCAGTTAACTACCCCAGAACCGCCCAGTCTTTGCCTTTTCCCAAGAATATTTCTGAAGATTCTCGAAAGATAAGCGACGGATATCTCTATATCTTTTTAGTAGATCCCCTTCTTCCTGGGAAAGATGGCAACCCAACCACTACACCAATGAACCAGCCAACAACTCAGCCAGTAAATGGTCCAACGACGAATGCACCTGTGAATGTAGAGACTAAAAAACCAACAACTCAGTCGGGAAATGGAGAAATGAATACTCAAACGAATGAAGTGAACGTGCAAACCAATCCATTGCCTGTAATTACCCAAACGATTTTACCATCTAACGAGTCTGTCAATGGACAACTGAATACTCAAGCAACACAAGTGGTTACCGTGCCAGAGAATGGACAAGTCAATCTAACAGCAAATGACACGAACAACTTATCAACCGTGCAGCCTAACGCGCAGCAAATCACGTATCCCGGACAACAGCAACAACAAAACCAGCAACTAAAAAATCAGGATGGACAACTGAATACTCCAGCAGTGCCTGAGAATGGACAAGTCAATGTAACAGCAAATGGCACGAACAACTTACCTACCGTGCAGCCTAACAGACAGCAAATCAATAATCCCGGACAGCAACAACAGCAACAACAACAAAATCAGCAAATGAATCAGCAGATGGGCGGCCAACCGCAGATCCCCGGACAGAACCCTGGACAATACCACGAACAGAAGCATGCTCCCGGAGACAAGGATACTGTTAAATATGAAACGAACCTATTATCGGATATCCTTGGCAATTACAGTACGGGAATGCGACCAGTCAAGTCCTCGCATGTGCCTGCTGTCATAAACTTTGACCTGAAATTGAACAAGTTGGTCAAACTGGTGAGTGAGACATTCTGTTCAAGATTTTCATCCCAAATGATGTACTCCAGAATATTTTGATAGAGAAGCTCAGCTTTTTTCACTGCGTTGGAAATTGGTAATGCTCTTAGTTTTGGGTCTTGAGTTGTCAGTTAGTAGTGATATTAGTTCATTTTTTCTGAAAAGTATTTCAACTATCCCAAGTCTCCCCGTTTCTGAAAACGGCTGAGATCACAGAGATCGGAGAATGGTATCCTAAACTAAACTCAACAAAATTAGTAAAACAGGTTTCCTGAACTAAATTCAATCAAATTGGAACAGTGCTATGAAAATAATGGGCTTTTAGTTCCTTCAACTCTACCATTTTTAGAACGTACTCAAAGTTATACACACTAAAACCATGGCATGGGATGCATACGCACTAACACCATGGCATGGGATGCATACCCTCCCATCTTGACCAGCAGAGACGTAGCAACCGGGGGAGAGGGCATTTTTATAAGATTGATCAATATTTGCACACAAAAACCACAAGTTGCCCCCTTGTTTGCTGCAAGAGGTGCCCCCTTCAAGACTGACGTGGAACGAATTTTGGTTTGGTTTGTTAGTATGTTAGTTGCTAAATGATTTAGTCTGTATGTTTACTTCTCGCTTTAATTTGTTGTGAAGTGCAAATAATTAGACATTTATAAAGGATTCACACTATTTTTTGCTATATATCACATTGTTCACATTTAAATCCGACGCATGATGACTTACCCTTCTTATGAATCAGTGCCTTTTTATTGTCGTGCCCCTCCACGCTTAAGATATTCCCTGTGGGCCTAAATACCGCCATCACTCAAGTCAGACTGCACTTCTGTCAACTGGCATGCTCATGTACGTAGCAATGCTTTTAGATTTGAAATGAGGAGGTAAGCCCTTGCCAATTATTTCTTCCATCCTACCCTAGGACACGAAAGAGCAAGTTCTTATTGTGGATGCCTTTGTATTGATGGTAAGTGAAAACTTTAGGAAAATTTTTACTCTTAACCCTATAGTGGTTGGGGTATCTCACACGTCCTATTTTGGTTAGGGGGCAAAACAGCCCCTCCCCCCCCCAACCTAACTCTTGACTGGAAATAGATAAAGCAACTAGAGTTGGAGTACTAATAGCCCCAGGCATGTACTTTATGAGGATATAACAATTAACCTAAAATCACAAATCAGCCGTCATTATTCAGCATTTTTCTTTGTGTGATGAAGAAAAGTGGCAAAATCGGTCAAAATCAGGAAAAATGCGATAACATTGAATTTGGAGCACAATTTCCATCCACGTTACAAGATTTTAAAGTTCAATTTTGTGCGAAAACTGAAACCAGACGCTCCTGGATTGCATATTTTGTGAAAGTAGAATCTCGTTTATTCAAAGCAAATCAAATGTAATTTGAAAAGCACTTTCGATAAACTAGCTTTCTAACATTGAATCAAGGTTATGGAAGCTTGGAGGAATCCTGTTCAGCAAAATTTGGAATTGCCCGTCTCTCATCGATTAAGTTTTCGTTCCATGTTTTCAGATACTTGCATTCTTAATAAATTTCGGCAACGGTTGCAAGAATTAAACTACTTTTGAAGTCCTATTTGGTTTGCACTGATATCAACGAGAGGTAACAAATTGGACAGTCTTCCTTTACATCGATTTTAGGACGCCTTTTTCAAAAACAAGTCAGTTAAGGGCGTAATAACTCCGTGAACATTTAGCCGATTTGCTAGCTTCTGGTGTCTAAAATTAATTTACAATCTCAGCAATATGGTTATTTTACCATGGAGCCCGTTTAGTATTTCGTTAATTTTTAATATTGAATCAAAAGTCGAACAATTATTTTGAGACAACCTGTAGGTTGTAGAATTTTACACCAACCTTCTTAAAGACTCGGAACCTATGCTCAGTCAGCCTAATCCTTGTTTTGGCCCTAAAATTATTAAAACATTTCTCTTTCAGCACTGGATTGATCCTCAATTGAGATGGGAGAACAGTAGTTATAATGGAACAGACATTGTCAATATCCCCCACAGTAAAATCTGGACACCTGATATCGTCTTGTACAACACGTAAGTTTTTCTGCGATCTATCGCCTCTACAGCTACATTTACGGTGATAATCAGCATAGCCCGAACGGGCATTGCGCTGATGGGGGCATTTCCACCGTGTAGAAGTCAGCAAATATGTATCATAGCCATGATGCAAGGCCATGATGAAACGAAGAAAATTTGGGACCAATAGGGAAGAATATGAAAGAGGGACCATCGTAATGTCAGTCACATAAATTTGCACCAAACCATCCAAATTTTGCATGGTTTGCTGTGGAACTGCCAGTCTCCTTCTTTTCTTTTGACTATTTGTGTGTTGCTTTCTTGCTTTGTTTTGTCCCTTGTATTGCTGTATTTTTTTTCTTTAATATCTTGAAGTTGTGTTTGCAAATTGTAAATACCGTTCTTGGTGTAGGCCAGATGACCTTGTGTCTTCTCACACCAAGAGCGGTACAGTAGTAATGTAGAGGAAATGCTAAACGTTAAGCATTTGTAGTCCTCGAGCAATAATTTTTGTAAAATTCTTCATGTGTGTCCTTCAAAAAAGGCGTACGGGAATTTTTTAAACAATAGAATTTTTAGGGATTTCTTACAGATTTTTTTCAGACGAAAGGATATTTACCAAGGGTCTACGAGATTTTGCAGAGTGATACGCCCCTCGTCGTTGTCTCTTTCGAAGGAGCTCTTTAAACACAGAGTCATAGTTATCTAGCAGCATCTATTGTTTATGGAATGCGTCAAAAACGACGCTTCAAGTGTGAATTCAGCTGAAAGGCAGTCTGTCATGCATCTGATTGGGTGATAAGGACAATACAAAGAATAGGAGAATTGAATGCTTGCTAATCCTACTGACTTTGTACGGCAGTAAGAAAGTGCTAACGATCAGCCCTCCTTTGTTTCAAGGAAGTCTGTCATGCATCTGATTGGGTGATAAGGACAATACAAAGAATACGAGAATTGAATGGCTGGTAATCCTACTGACTTTCTACGGCCGAAAAAAGTGCTAACGATAAGTCCTCCTTTGTTTCAAGGCAGTCTGTCATGCACCTGATTGGGTGATAAGGACAATACAAAGAATAGGAGAATTGAATGGCTGGTGATCCTACTGACTTTCTACGGCCGAAAAAAGTGCTAACGATCAGCCCTCCTTTGCTTCAAGGAAGTCTGTCATGCATCTGATTGGGTGATAAGGACAATACAAAGAATAGGAAAATGGAATAGCTGGTAATCCTACTGACTTTCTACTGCCGAAAAAAGTGCTAACGATAAGCCCTCCTTTGTTTCAAGGCAGTCTGTCATGCACCTGATTGGGTGATAAGGACAATACAAAGAATAGGAGAATTGAATGGCTGGTGATCCTACTGACTTTCTACGGCCGAAAAAAGTGCTAACGATAAGCCCTCCTTTGTTTCAAGGCAGTCTGTCATGCACCTGATTGGGTGATAAGGACAATACAAAGAATAGGAGAATTGAATGGCTGGTGATCCTACTGACTTTCTACGGGCGAAAAAAGTGCTAACGATAAGCCCTCCTTTGTTTCAAGGCAGTCTGTCATGCACCTGATTGGGTGATAAGGACAATACAAAGAATAGGAGAATTGAATGGCTGGTGATCCTACTGACTTTCTACGGCCGAAAAAGTGCTAACGATAAGCCCTCCTTTGTTTCAAGGCAGTCTGTCATGCACCTGATTGGGTGATAAGGACCATACAAAGAATAGGAGAATTGAATGTCTGCTAATCCTACTGACTTTCTACGACCGAAGAAAGTGCTTATGATCAGCCCTTCTTTGTTTCAAGGCAGTCTGTCATGCATCTGATTGGGTGATAAGAACAATACAAAGAATAGGAGAATTGAATGTCTGCTAATCCTACTGACTTTCTACGGCCGTGAGAGTGCTAACGATTAGCCCTTCTTTGTTTCAAGGCAGTCTGTCATGCATCTGATTGGGTGATAAGGACAATACAAAGAATAGGAGAATTGAATGCTTGCTAATCCTATTGACTTTGTACGGCCGTAGAAAGTGCTAACGATCAGCCCTCCTTTGTTTCAAGGAAGTCTGTCATGCACCTGATTGGGTGATAAGGACAATACAAAGAATACGAGAATTGAATGGCTGGTGATCCTACTGACTTTCTACGGCCGAAAAAAGTGCTAACGATAAGCCCTCCTTTGTTTCAAGGCAGTCTGTCGTGCATCTGATTGGGTGATAAGGACAATACAAAGAATAGGAGAATTGAATGGCTGGTGATTCTACTGACTTTCTACGGCCGAAAAAAGTGCTAACGATAAGCCCTCCTTTGTTTCAAGGCAGTCTGTCGTGCATCTGATTGGGTGATAAGGACAATACAAAGAATAGGAACATTGAATTGCTGGTGATTCTACTGACTTTCTACGGCCGAAAAAAGTGCTAACGATAAGCCCTCCTTTGTTTCAAGGAAGTCTGTCATGCATCTGATTGGGTGATAAGGACAATACAAAGAATACGAGAATTGAATGGCTGGTGATCCTACTGACTTTCTACGGCCGAAAAAAGTGCTAACGATAAGCCCTCCTTTGTTTCAAGGCAGTCTGTCGTGCATCTGATTGGGTGATAAGGACAATACAAAGAATAGGAGAATTGAATGCTTGCTAATCCTATTGACTTTGTACGGCCGTAGAAAGTGCTAACGATCAGCCCTCCTTTGCTTCAAGGAAGTCTGTCATGCATTTGATTGGGTGATAAGGACAATACAAAGAATACGAGAATTGAATGGCTGGTGATCCTACTGACTTTCTTCGGCCGAAAAAAGTGCTAACGATAAGCCCTCCTTTGTTTCAAGGCAGTCTGTCATGTACCTGATTGGGTGATAAGGACAATACAAAGAATAGGAAAATTGAATTGCTGGTGATCCTACTGACTTTCTACGGCCGAAAAAAGTGCTAACGATAAGCCCTCCTTTGTTTCAAGGCAGTCTGTCATGCACCTGATTGGGTGATAAGGACAATACAAAGAATAGGAGAATTGAATGGCTGATGATCCTACTGACTTTCTACGGCCGAAAAAAGTGCTAACGATAAGCCCTCCTTTGTTTCAAGGCAGTCTGTCGTGCATCTGATTGGGTGATAAGGACAATACAAAGAATAGGATAATTGAATGGCTGATGATCCTACTGACTTTCTACGGCCGAAAAAAGTGCTAACGATAAGCCCTCCTTTGTTTCAAGGCAGTCTGTCATGCACCTGATTGGGTGATAAGGACAATACAAAGAATAGGATAATTGAATGGCTGATGATCCTACTGACTTTCTACGGCCGAAAAAAGTGCTAACGATAAGCCCTCCTTTGTTTCAAGGCAGTCTGTCATGCATCTGATTGGGTGATAAGGACAATACAAAGAATAGGATAATTGAATGGCTGATGATCCTACTGACTTTCTACGGCCGAAAAAAGTGCTAACGATAAGCCCTCCTTTGTTTCAAGGCAGTCTGTCATGCACCTGATTGGGTGATAAGGACAATACAAAGAATAGGATAATTGAATGGCTGATGATCCTACTGACTTTCTACGGCCGAAAAAAGTGCTAACGATAAGCCCTCCTTTGTTTCAAGGCAGTCTGTCATGCATCTGATTGGGTGATAAGGACAATACAAAGAATAGGATAATTGAATGGCTGATGATCCTACTGACTTTCTACGGCCGAAAAAAGTGCTAACGATAAGCCCTCCTTTGTTTCAAGGCAGTCTGTCATGCACCTGATTGGGTGATAAGGACAATACAAAGAATAGGATAATTGAATGGCTGATGATCCTACTGACTTTCTACGGCCGAAAAAAGTGCTAACGATAAGCCCTCCTTTGTTTCAAGGCAGTCTGTCATGTACCTGATTGGGTGATAAGGACAATACAAAGAATAGGAAAATTGAATTGCTGGTGATTCTACTGACTTTCTACGGCCGAAAAAAGTGCTAACGATAAGCCCTCCTTTGCTTCAAGGCAGTCTGTCATGCACCTGATTGGGTGATAAGGACAATACAAAGAATAGGAGAATTGAATGGCTGATGATCCTACTGACTTTCTACGGCCGAAAAAAGTGCTAACGATAAGCCCTCCTTTGTTTCAAGGCAGTCTGTCGTGCATCTGATTGGGTGATAAGGACAATACAAAGAATAGGATAATTGAATGGCTGATGATCCTACTGACTTTCTACGGCCGAAAAAAGTGCTAACGATAAGCCCTCCTTTGTTTCAAGGCAGTCTGTCATGCACCTGATTGGGTGATAAGGACAATACAAAGAATAGGATAATTGAATGGCTGATGATCCTACTGACTTTCTACGGCCGAAAAAAGTGCTAACGATCAGCCCTCCTTTGTTTCAAGGCAGTCTGTCGTGCATCTGATTGGGTGATAAGGACAATACAAAGAATAGGATAATTGAATGGCTGATGATCCTACTGACTTTCTACGGCCGAAAAAAGTGCTAACGATAAGCCCTCCTTTGTTTCAAGGCAGTCTGTCATGCACCTGATTGGGTGATAAGGACAATACAAAGAATAGGATAATTGAATGGCTGATGATCCTACTGACTTTCTACGGCCGAAAAAAGTGCTAACGATAAGCCCTCCTTTGTTTCAAGGCAGTCTGTCGTGCATCTGATTGGGTGATAAGGACAATACAAAGAATAGGATAATTGAATGGCTGATGATCCTACTGACTTTCTACGGCCGAAAAAAGTGCTAACGATAAGCCCTCCTTTGTTTCAAGGCAGTCTGTCATGCACCTGATTGGGTGATAAGGACAATACAAAGAATAGGATAATTGAATGGCTGATGATCCTACTGACTTTCTACGGCCGAAAAAAGTGCTAACGATAAGCCCTCCTTTGTTTCAAGGCAGTCTGTCATGCACCTGATTGGGTGATAAGAACAATACAAAGAATAGGAGAATTGAATGCTTGCTAATCCTATTGACTCTGTACGGCCGTAGAAAGTGCTAACGATCAGCCCTCCTTTGCTTCAAGGAAGTCTGTCATGCATCTGATTGGGTGATAAGGACAATACAAAGAATAGGAGAATTGAATATCTGCTAATCCTACTGACTTTCTACGACCGAAGAAAGTGCTTATGATCAGCCCTTCTTTGTTTCAAGGCAGTCTGTCATGCATCTGATTGGGTGATAAGAACAATACAAAGAATAGGAGAATTGAATGTCTGCTAATCCTACTGACTTTCTACGGCCGTGAGAGTGCTAACGATTAGCCCTTCTTTGTTTCAAGGCAGTCTGTCATGCATCTGATTGGGTGATAAGGACAATACAAAGAATAGGAGAATTGAATGCTTGCTAATCCTATTGACTTTGTACGGCCGTAGAAAGTGCTAACGATCAGCCCTCCTTTGTTTCAAGGAAGTCTGTCATGCACCTGATTGGGTGATAAGGACAATACAAAGAATACGAGAATTGAATGGCTGGTGATCCTACTGACTTTCTACGGCCGAAAAAAGTGCTAACGATAAGCCCTCCTTTGTTTCAAGGCAGTCTGTCGTGCATCTGATTGGGTGATAAGGACAATACAAAGAATAGGAGAATTGAATGGCTGGTGATTCTACTGACTTTCTACGGCCGAAAAAAGTGCTAACGATAAGCCCTCCTTTGTTTCAAGGCAGTCTGTCGTGCATCTGATTGGGTGATAAGGACAATACAAAGAATAGGAACATTGAATTGCTGGTGATTCTACTGACTTTCTACGGCCGAAAAAAGTGCTAACGATAAGCCCTCCTTTGTTTCAAGGAAGTCTGTCATGCATCTGATTGGGTGATAAGGACAATACAAAGAATACGAGAATTGAATGGCTGGTGATCCTACTGACTTTCTACGGCCGAAAAAAGTGCTAACGATAAGCCCTCCTTTGTTTCAAGGCAGTCTGTCGTGCATCTGATTGGGTGATAAGGACAATACAAAGAATAGGAGAATTGAATGCTTGCTAATCCTATTGACTTTGTACGGCCGTAGAAAGTGCTAACGATCAGCCCTCCTTTGTTTCAAGGAAGTCTGTCATGCATCTGATTGGGTGATAAGGACAATACAAAGAATACGAGAATTGAATGGCTGGTGATCCTACTGACTTTCTACGGGCGAAAAAAGTGCTAACGATAAGCCCTCCTTTGTTTCAAGGCAGTCTGTCATGTACCTGATTGGGTGATAAGGACAATACAAAGAATAGGAAAATTGAATTGCTGGTGATCCTACTGACTTTCTACGGCCGTGAGAGTGCTAACGATAAGCCCTCCTTTGTTTCAAGGCAGTCTGTCATGCACCTGATTGGGTGATAAGGACAATACAAAGAATAGGAGAATTGAATGGCTGATGATCCTACTGACTTTCTACGGCCGAAAAAAGTGCTAACGATAAGCCCTCCTTTGTTTCAAGGCAGTCTGTCGTGCATCTGATTGGGTGATAAGGACAATACAAAGAATAGGAGAATTGAATGCTTGCTAATCCTATTGACTTTGTACGGCCGTAGAAAGTGCTAACGATCAGCCCTCCTTTGTTTCAAGGCAGTCTGTCATGCACCTGATTGGGTGATAAGGACAATACAAAGAATAGGAGAATTGAATGTCTGCTAATCCTACTGACTTTCTACGACCGAAGAAAGTGCTTATGATCAGCCCTTCTTTGTTTCAAGGCAGTCTGTCATGCATCTGATTGGGTGATAAGAACAATACAAAGAATAGGAGAATTGAATGTCTGCTAATCCTACTGACTTTCTACGGCCGTGAGAGTGCTAACGATTAGCCCTTCTTTGTTTCAAGGCAGTCTGTCATGCATCTGATTGGGTGATAAGGACAATACAAAGAATAGGAGAATTGAATGCTTGCTAATCCTATTGACTTTGTACGGCCGTAGAAAGTGCTAACGATCAGCCCTCCTTTGTTTCAAGGAAGTCTGTCATGCACCTGATTGGGTGATAAGGACAATACAAAGAATACGAGAATTGAATGGCTGGTGATCCTACTGACTTTCTACGGCCGAAAAAAGTGCTAACGATAAGCCCTCCTTTGTTTCAAGGCAGTCTGTCGTGCATCTGATTGGGTGATAAGGACAATACAAAGAATAGGAGAATTGAATGGCTGGTGATTCTACTGACTTTCTACGGCCGAAAAAAGTGCTAACGATAAGCCCTCCTTTGTTTCAAGGCAGTCTGTCGTGCATCTGATTGGGTGATAAGGACAATACAAAGAATAGGAACATTGAATTGCTGGTGATTCTACTGACTTTCTACGGCCGAAAAAAGTGCTAACGATAAGCCCTCCTTTGTTTCAAGGAAGTCTGTCATGCATCTGATTGGGTGATAAGGACAATACAAAGAATAGGAGAATTGAATGGCTGGTGATCCTACTGACTTTCTACGGCCGAAAAAAGTGCTAACGATAAGCCCTCCTTTGTTTCAAGGCAGTCTGTCGTGCATCTGATTGGGTGATAAGGACAATACAAAGAATAGGAGAATTGAATGCTTGCTAATCCTATTGACTTTGTACGGCCGTAGAAAGTGCTAACGATCAGCCCTCCTTTGTTTCAAGGAAGTCTGTCATGCATCTGATTGGGTGATAAGGACAATACAAAGAATACGAGAATTGAATGGCTGGTGATCCTACTGACTTTCTACGGCCGAAAAAAGTGCTAACGATAAGCCCTCCTTTGTTTCAAGGCAGTCTGTCATGTACCTGATTGGGTGATAAGGACAATACAAAGAATAGGAAAATTGAATAGCTGGTGATCCTACTGACTTTCTACGGCCGAAAAAAGTGCTAACGATAAGTCCTCCTTTGTTTCAAGGCAGTCTGTCATGCACCTGATTCGGTGATAAGGACAATACAAAGAATAGGAGAATTGAATGGCTGGTGATCCTACTGACTTTCTACGGCCGAAAAAAGTGCTAACGATAAGCCCTCCTTTGTTTCAAGGCAGTCTGTCGTGCATCTGATTGGGTGATAAGGACAATACAAAGAATAGGAGAATTGAATGGCTTGCTAATCCTAATGACTTTGTACGACCGTAGAAAGTGCTAACGATCAGCCCTCCTTTGTTTCAAGGAAGTCTGTCATGCATCTGATTGGGTGATAAGGACAATACAAAGAATACGAGAATTGAATGGCTACTGATCCTACTGACTTTCTACGACCGAAAAAAGTGCTAACGATAAGCCCTCCTTTGTTTCAAGGCAGTCTGTCATGTACCTGATTGGGTGATAAGGACAATACAAAGAATAGGAGAATTGAATGCTTGCTAATCCTATTGACTTTGTACGGCCGAAAAAAGTGCTAACGATAAGCCCTCCTTTGTTTCAAGGCAGTCTGTCATGTACCTGATTGGGTGATAAGGACAATACAAAGAATACGAGAATTGAATGGCTACTGATCCTAATGACTTTCTACGGCCGAAAAAAGTGCTAACGATCAGCCCTCCTTTGTTTCAAGGCAGTCTGTCATGCATTTGATTGGGTGATAAGGACAATACAAAGAATAGGAGAATTGAATGGCTGCTGATCCTACTGACTTTCTACGACCGTAGAAAGTGATAACGATCAGCCCTCCTTTGTTTCAAGGCAGTCTGTCATGCATTTGATTGGGTGATAAGGACAATACAAAGAATAGGAGAATTGAATGGCTATTGATCCTACTGACTTTCTACGACCGTAGAAAATGATAACGATCAGCCCTCCTTTGTTTCAAGGCAGTCTGTCACACATCTGATTGGGTGATAAGGACAATACAAAGAATAGGAGAATTGAATGGCTACTAATCCTAATGACTTTGTACGACCGTAGAAAGTGCTAACGATCAGCCCTCCTTTGTTTCAAGGCAGTCTGTCATGCATCTGATTGGGTGATAAGGACAATACAAAGAATAGGAGAATTGAATGGCTACTAATCCTAATGACTTTCTACGACCGTAGAAAGTGATTACAATCAGCCCTTCCTTTGTTTCAAGGCAGTCTGTCATGCATCTGATTGGGTGATAATGACAATACAAAGAATAGGAGAAATGAATGGCTACTGATCCTAATGACTTTCTACGACCGTAGAAAGTGATAACGATCAGCCTTCCTTTGTTTCAAGGCAGTCTGTCCTGCATCTGGTCGGGTGATTATGGCAATAGAAACAATAGAAGAACTGAATGGCTACTGATCCTAATGACTTTCTACGACCGTAGAAAGTGATAACAATCAGCCCTCCTTTGTTTCAAGGCAGTCTGTCATGCATCTGATTGGGTGATAAGGACAATACAAAGAATAGGAGAATTGAATGGCTACTGATCCTAATGACTTTCTATGACCGTAGAAAGTGATAACAATAAGCCCTCCTTTGTTTCAAGGCAGTCTGTCATGCATCTGATTGGGTGATAAGGACAATACAAAGAATAGGAGAATTGAATGGCTACTTGATTCTAATGACTTTCTACGACCGAAAAAAGTGCTAACGATAAGCCCTCCTTTGTTTCAAGGCAGTCTGTCACGCATCTGATTGGGTGATAAGGACAATACAAAGAACAGGAGAACTGAATTGCCACTGATTCTAATGACTTTCTACGACCGAAAAAAGTGCTAACGATAAGCCCTCCTTTGTTTCAAGGCAGTCTGTCATGCATCTGATTGGGTGATAAGTACAATGCAAATAATAGGAGAATTGAATGGCTACTGATCCTAATGACTTTCTACGACCGTAAAAAGTGATAACAATCAGCCCTCCTTTGTTTCAAGGCAGTCTGTCATGCATCTGATTGGGTGATAAGGACAATACAAAGAATAGGAGAATTGAATGGCTACTTAATCCTAATGACTTTCTACGACCGTAGAAAGTGATAACAATCAGCCCTCCTTTGTTTCAAGGCAGTCTGTCATGCATCTGATTGGGTGATAAGGACAATACAAAGAATACGAGAATTGAATGGCTACTGATCCTAATGACTTTCTACGACCGTAAAAAGTGATAACAATAAGCCCTCCTTTGTTTCAAGGCAGTCTGTCATGCATACCTGATTGGGTGATAAGGACAATACAAAGAATAGGAGAATTGAATGGCTACTTGATCCTAATGACTTTCTACGACCGTAAAAAGTGATAACGATAAGCCCTCCTTTGTTTCAAGGCAGTCTGTCATGCATCTGATTGGGTGATAAAGACAATACAAAGAATAGGAGAATTGAATGGCTACTGATCCTAATGACTTTCTACGACGAAAAAAGTGATAACAATAAGCCCTCCTTTGTTTCAAGGCAGTCTGTCACGCATCTGATTGGGTGATAAGGACAATACAAAGAATAGGAGAATTGAATGGCTACTGATCCTAATGACTTTCTACGACCGTAGAAAGTGATAACGATCAGCCCTCCTTTGTTTCAAGGCAGTCTGTCATGCATCTGATTGGGTGATAAGGACAATACAAAGAATAGGAGAATTGAATGGCTACTGATCCTAATGACTTTCTACGACCGTAGAAAGTGATAACGATCAGCCCTCCTTTGTTTCAAGGCAGTCTGTCATGTACATCTGATTGGGTGATAAGGACAATACAAAGAATAGGAGAATTGAATGGCTACTGATCCTAATTACTTTCTACGACTGTAAAAAGTGATAACGATTAGCCCTCCTTTGTTTCAAGGCAGTCTGTCATGTATCTGATTGGGTGATAAAGACAATACAAAGAATAGGAGAATTGAATGGCTACTGATCCTAATGACTTTCTACGACCGTAAAAAGTGATAACAATCAGCCCTCCTTTGTTTCAAGGCAGTCTGTCATGTACATCTGATTGGGTGATAAGGACAATACAAAGAATAGGAGAATTGAATGGCTACTGATCCTAATGACTTTCTACGACCGTAAAAAGTGATAACATCAGCCCTCCTTTGTTTCAAGGCAGTCTGTCATGCACCTGATTGGGTGATAAGGACAATACAAAGAATAGGAGAATTGAATGGCTATTATCCTAATGACTTTCTACGACCGTAAAAAGTGATAACATCAGCCCTCCTTTGTTTCAAGGCAGTCTGTCATGCATCTGATTGGGTGATAAGGACAATACAAAGAATAGGAGAATTGAATGGCTACTGATCCTAATGACTTTCTACGACGTAGAAAGTGATAACAATCAGCCCTCCTTTGTTTCAAGGCAGTCTGTCATGCATCTGATTGGGTGATAAGGACAATACAAAGAATAGGAGAATTGAATGGCTACTGATCCTAATGACTTTCTACGACCGTAAAAAGTGATAACAATCAGCCCTCCTTTGTTTCAAGGCAGTCTGTCATGTACATCTGATTGGGTGATAAGGACAATACAAAGAATAGGAGAATTGAATGGCTATTATCCTAATGACTTTCTACGACCGTAAAAAGTGATAACAAAGCCCTCCTTTGTTTCAAGGCAGTCTGTCATGTACATCTGATTGGGTGATAAGGACAATACAAAGAATAGGAGAATTGAATGGCTACTGATCCTAATGACTTTCTACGACCGTAAAAAGTGATAACAATCAGCCCTCCTTTGTTTCAAGGCAGTCTGTCATGTACATCTGATTGGGTGATAAGGACAATACAAAGAATAGGAGAATTGAATGGCTACTGATCCTAATGACTTTCTACGACCGTAAAAAGTGATAACATCAGCCCTCCTTTGTTTCAAGGCAGTCTGTCATGTACATCTGATTGGGTGATAAGGACAATACAAAGAATAGGAGAATTGAATGGCTACTGATCCTAATGACTTTCTACGACCGTAGAAAGTGCTAACGATAAGCCCTCCTTTGTTTCAAGGCAGTCTGTCACACATCTGATTGGGTGATAAGGACAATACAAAGAATAGGAGAATTGAATGGCTACTGATCCTAATGACTTTGTACGGCCGTAGAAAGTGCTAACGATCAGCCCTCCTTTGTTTCAAGGCAGTCTGTCATGCATCTGATTGGGTGATAAGGACAATACAAAGAATACGAGAATTGAATGGCTACTGATCCTAATGACTTTCTACGACCGAAAAAAGTGCTAACGATAAGCCCTCCTTTGTTTCAAGGCAGTCTGTCATGTACCTGATTGGGTGATAAGGACAATACAAAGAATAGGAGAATTGAATGGCTACTGATTCTAATGACTTTCTACGACCGAAAAAAGTGCTAACGATAAGCCCTCCTTTGTTTCAAGGCAGTCTGTCATGCACCTGATTGGGTGATAAGGACAATACAAAGAATAGGAGAATTGAATGGCTACTGATCCTAATGACTTTCTACGACCGAAAAAAGTGCTAACGATAAGCCCTCCTTTGTTTCAAGGCAGTCTGTCACACATCTGATTGGGTGATAAGGACAATACAAAGAATAGGAGAATTGAATGGCTACTAATCCTAATGACTTTGTACGGCCGTAGAAAGTGCTAACGATCAGCCCTCCTTTGCTTCAAGGCAGTCTGTCATGCATTTGATTGGGTGATAATGACAATACAAAGAATACGAGAATTGAATGGCTACTGATCCTAATGACTTTCTACGACCGAAAAAAGTGCTAACGATAAGCCCTCCTTTGTTTCAAGGCAGTCTGTCATGTACCTGATTGGGTGATAAGGACAATACAAAGAATAGGAGAATTGAATGTCTGCTAATCCTACTGACTTTCTACGACCGAAGAAAGTGCTTATGATCAGCCCTTCTTTGTTTCAAGGCAGTCTGTCATGCATCTGATTGGGTGATAATGACAATACAAATAATGGGAGAATTGAATATCTGCTAATCCTACTGACTTTCTACGGCCGTAGAAAGTGCTAACGATCAGCCCTCCTTTGCTTCAAGGCAGTCTGTCATGCATTTGATTGGGTGATAAGGACAATACAAAGAATAGGAGAATTGAATTTTTGCTAATCCTACTGACTGTCTACGGCCGTAGAGAGTGCTTAAGATCATCCTTCCTATGTTTAAAGTGCAGAGTGCACAGATTCACAAAGACACCCCTTGTGTTGAGCTCTGACTTTATTGCAGCCAATCAGATGTGTGACAGACTGCCTTTAAGGTCGTAATACCGCCTCGTTCTTATACCTCTCTTTATATTCGCAGAGCTGATAACATTGGCAAAGCACACACAGATATCTACACTGCTCCTGTCGTCACCCGTTCTAATGGCACTGCTCTTTGGACCAATGCTGTCACATTAAAAGCGTCATGTGATGTAAACATCAAGTGGTTTCCTGTTGATTCCCAGGTGAGTGACGCCTGATTTAGGGGTCTGTTTATATGAGGTTTCGGGCTGGCCCCGTTAGCGAGCTGGCTCGCCGTCAGGTGAGTTCCTACTTAAATGGTCATGTAGCTTTGTAAAATAGCACGTTTGCGTTTATATGTATGCCAGGCATGGCACCGTCTTGCCGAGATCCCGCTTGAGCTCTACCGGGATCCCGCCTAGCCGAGGAAATATTTTCCCATATGAACACAAACGGGCTCCCGGCTAGGCGGGCAGAAACTTCTTTTGTTTATCGTTAATCCCATTTCGAATTCTTTGGCGTCAGAGACAAAGCGCTATTGTTTTAATTCCCCGGCTTGCACGGGGAAACTTCTCTCATATCGAATGTCTCATATAAATATTTCCGAGCTGGCTTGGAGGCGAATCCCGCTCGCTAACGGGGAAATGCCCGGGAAACTTTCTCCATATGAACAGGCCCTTACACACAGCCCTTTTAGTGCTATCAGGCTAGGCCTGCTTCAAACGTTGCTCTTCTCTTCTCGTGTACCGAATTTAACTTTTTCATGTGCTAGACTCTTTTCTACCTGGGTGTCCCAAAATTATGTATCATCGTTTGATTGCTTACATCTCCATAACCAATGAACCGATTTTGAAAAATGTCTTTCATACGATTGCCTAAAGGCTAAATTGTATTCAAATATGTCTGCCGCGAGCATATTCAAAATGGTACCGTTGGCTAGACTAATTTTTATGAAAATGGTACCCTTGGCTAGATCAATTTGACCATTCACTGGACCAATTTTGACGAAAATGATACCCTTGGCTAGACCAATTTTGACCATTTTCTGGACCAATATTGTCAAATTTGTACCAAAGATAATATCATGACCGTTCGCTGGACTAATAGTGTCAAAAATGATACCCTTGTCTAGACCGTTGCTAGGCCAAAATTGCAAAAAGGTATACCCTTGGCTAGACTAGAAGTCCGAAAGTGTATGCCCTTGCTCGCGGCACATCCCCAGGTACTTTTACTATGGAAGAACCCCCCCCCCCCCCATGCAGCATCTAAGGCTTGAATGTGAGCAGGTTTATCAATCTTCTTTTTGACATGAAAACCTTTTTTTTTTTTCTTATCCATATAAAATTCTTACAATACATGTTTACCTACTCTACATATAAATACTATATAACTGCACAACACTACAGGGACAATAACGTGAGGAGCAAAATGACATGGCTACCCCATGTTCTTACATATAACAAAAAACAATGAACACTACTAGGACAACGCACAAAAAGAAAACAAAGAATACTTGTAAACTAATTACTATACGCTAACTACAACCTAAATCAATTACAATGAACGTTTGCGGCATAAAGACTGTGGGAAAGGAGTTTCAGAACAATTTCCCTGCTGCCTACCGAATTATGTCAATTTGATCGATGAATTAAATGCAGAAAGACCTCGTCGTAAAACCACAACCAACATCTTCAAGTACGGGCAATCAAATAAAACAAAGTTTTTGAAAGTCGGTTATTTAGTTATGGACATGTAAGCAATCAAGCGATAATATATCATTTTGGGACACCCGGTATAATAACATAATGTGCATTTTTAAGCTAAAATATGGCGAGGGTACATATTTACGGTTTTCTTGTCTGGCTGGAAGAAGGATTCAAAGAATAAACCATTCTGCTTTCCTCTGGGAGGGGGTCTTGGACCCTTGGATGACCAATTTTCTTCTCTGTAACTTGACTTTTCACTCGTTGTTGAGGGGGTGATCTAAAATTAAAACATTGACCTAGCTTGACAGGCTTTCAGATAATAACGACGTTTGAGCCAGACGTGAAGTTTTTAGCCACCTTGGATGAAACTTTAAATTTTTCACTTGCAGAGTCAAGATCGGGAGCGACAATGCTGGAGATGTGACACCCCTTCCCCAATGATTTCTCCAAATGAAAAAAAATTCGTGAAACATTTACGCTCCGACTATTAGCGTCACAATAGACTGTTTTAAGGCGTAGGGTATTGCTTTATAGTGATAAGGAATATGATAAAACGCAAATTTTGCTGAGGGTGTGAGATTATTAATCACAAGTGATCATTTTCATTTTTTCATGATTATTTTGTAGTTATTTTATGATTTGATTTAATGGTTATTTGATTATTTTGGGATTATTTCGTGATTATTCTAATTATTTTTAGGGTAGTAGGAAGCAGCTTCGGATTAGGGGGTAATTGTTCTTGAACCAATAGAGAACAATACATCTAATTAATGCTTGTGACGTAGCACAATTGTCTTCAAAATTATTGAGGGCTTGAGCCGCCCTTGCTCCCCCTCCGCTTCCTAAGTAGCCTGATTGTTTTTAAGATTATCACTGGAGATGATTAAGAAGTGCACAAGATTGTCATCTGTGATTTGCTCGTCGGTTTTACAGCATGATTTTTAAAGGACAAGTCCTGAGTTGGTATGATTAATACCAGTAAACTAACTTACCAACTGTTACCAAATGTTGCCGCAAATTCTTAAAAGCATCAATTCAATAAAAATTCTGATATTTTAGGCCGAATCTGGTCACTGTGCCCCCATTTTCTTGCATGACCACACGATAAAGAGCTGGCAACGATTAAGAGGCGATAAAACAATAGGACAGCCTCATTTTCGTTCAATGTGACGTCAGAAGACAGATTCCTTGCGCACTATGACGTCATTTCGCTCAGGTCCCTTATTTCAATATGCAATTTCCCAGGGAAAAGACAAAAAATAGTAAGAAAAAGTACGACACACCATTCATAACAATATAATCTTGTAGTTTATCATCAATCATACCAACCCCGGACTTGTTCTTTAAAGGGGCTCCGTCGTCAAACAGTAAACAAATCCGTAAACTCGCACGTGTCGCCGATGATCCATTGTTCATCCATTGTTCTCTGCAGTTTGTTTGGTGGCTTCACCCAAGCCACCAAAAAGTGACAGTTAAAAATCCACTTATATCCGAGCAATCGTAGAAGATATGAATGGTTGGTTTGTTCCTTAGTGAAGTACAAAGATTAATTCCCAAACAGTAACTTTCATTTTGAAAATAATACGAAAATCCTGTGTGATATCACCTTTCAAAAAACGGCAAAAATCATCGTTTTGTTTACATTTTGACGACGGAGCCCCTTTAAGCAGTGGATGCATGTTTTGACTCCTGCAGTACAACATTTTGTCTTTGACAGGAATGTCCACTTACTTTTGGATCATGGTCTTATTCTGCTGATCGTCTTAAAATTGCATTCAATAACAAACCTGTGAGCAAGGAGGACATTCAAGAAGGTAATTTTTATTTGCTTCTGAATATGTAGGTTCAAATTGAAAATTGCTCTTGCTCAAGGTTGAGGAAGCTCGCTTCGCATGGATAGAGTCGTTCAGTGGAAATCGAAAATCCACAACAAACGACGCCCCTAGCGCATATGCTCGTTAGTGAGTGGTAGCTAAGTAATGTACAGATAAAAGTAGTGGAAAATCTAAAAAGGCACCCTGTCCCGGAGTAAAATTCACGAAAACGGTACCCTGTCCCGGAGTAAAATTTCAAAAACGATACCCTGTTCTTGAGTTTCTTCATACAAAATTATAGGCTGCCCCGGAAATTTGATAGAAATCTATCAGAGAAAGCGGAAATATTGCAATCCAAACGATGTAAGTCACACTTGCGGAGTGCAAATGGTTTACAACGACGTTACGTAGACAATTATAGAAAAACGTTACAAAAGTGATACCCTGTCCTGGAGTAAGAATCCTGAAAATGATACCCTGTTCAGCGCCACGCCCCCCCCCCTCCCCCCCCGGGTAGAAAATATTACTGACATTGACAAGCAGAACATCTCTTTAATTCAATTTACTAACAAAATGTATTCTTTTACAGCGGGTGTGTTCTTCTCAAATGGTGTCTGGGACTTCATTAGCTTCAGCTCAAAAGCATCATCAAGGCGTTTCTCTTGCTGCAGAGAGCCTTTCTCGCAAATCGAATACAAATTCAAATTGCAACGACGTCCTACTTTCTTCCTCCTTTATCTTATTTTCCCATGTATTGCCATTGTTATCCTTGCCCTGTTGTCATACGTAATACCACCCGAAGCGGGGGAACGCATCGGGTTTGGTGTTACTGTTATCCTCAGTTTTAGCGTTTATTTGATCGTCATTTCCGACAAACTGCCTGAGAAATCAGACAGCTCACCTCTCTTGGGAATTCTTTATGTTGTTATCTTTTACTTGCTTGTCTTTTCCTTTGTCATCTCAACAATAAACGCCCGACTGTACTTCAATAAACATCGTCCACCAAAGTGGTTGCTTGATTGGACATTAGGGACCGGTCCGAACTGGAGCTGGTCGCTTAGCAAAAAGTTCCGGTTTCGGAAAGGAGAGAACAAGATCATGGTGAAACCATTTCAAGACCAAGAAATGAAAAGTTACCAGGAAGAGATGAGAGAGACAGGGAAAAAGGAAAACTTGACTTCATGGGACATGGATTGTGGAGATAATAACGAAGGTAAGCTAAAGCCCGGGGGGGGGGTACTCCCATTGTGGCCTGACAGGGGGTCCAGTCAGGGTTACAGAGTGCCAAAGCAAAAAATTGTGAAAAATACACTCAAATGGTAGTATCTTTTTACAGAAATCCCCAAATGGCACCGGGTGTCCCAAAATGATGTATTATCGTTTGATTGCTTATATGTCCATAACCGATGAACCGATTGTCAAAAACTGGTAAAACCACCACCAACATCTTAACATCCAATTTAGACTTTAGGCAATCAAATAAAACAAAGTTTTTGAAGATCCGTTCATTGGTTATGGACATACAAGCAATCAAACAATGATACATCATTTTGGGACACCTGGTAGTTTGTGGAACAAAAATTGGGCCATTTGGTAGCATCTAGCAGTGAAAGTTTTCTACAGTTTTTCAAAATTTTCTGTTGAAAACTGATTGAACAAAGCAAGAAAACTTCAAAATTCATTGATAATTATCGTTGCAACGACCATATTGCCATGTGGAGCAGCCTACTGAGTTGAAATCTTATAACTTGCCAGGAATCTTGGAATACCCCCAACTGGTAGCATATGTTTGACAAATTAGGCCATTTCGTAGCCATTTCGTAAGACCTCAAACCGACTGGATCCTCCTGTTAGGCCATAATGAGAGTACCCCCCCCCCCGGAGCTACAATTAGACTTGTTACTGTAGTCTCTTGTTCCCCTGTGTTCCTTGACTTGAATAATATCACTTCGACCATCAGAGACTCGTAATACCGAAAGAACGTAAGTCCTCAAATAATCCCCCACCTTCGAATAAGCCCCTCTCCTCGAGTATGCCCCCATCCAAAAATGTTTTTGCAAATTAAGCCCCCACCCTAGAAAAAGCTCCCTTGGGTGGCTAATCGATTGTTAACTTAGTGAATATTTTTGATTCTCTTTGTTGACTGACTTTCTTCGTTTTTTTCAACGAATATTTATATTTGTCGCTGCAAAATAGTAAGACAAAATGGCAGACCGCTGGTTTCAGTCATCGGGCAAATTTGGTCTCCTGAAGGTCATAGATCCATCATTTTTCAAAAGTTCTTTATGGGGATGGTAGCAAACTGTAATTGAATATCTGAAGAGCAACATCATGCGAAAGTTTGGCGAGAATCTTTTGCAGTTTTGTCGCAATCTTCAGGCAAACGGGGCACAATTTTTTTGGGACGCCCTGTAGGTATGGAAGGTTTTTGGGACACCCGGTAATTCTCTGGTTTTTCCAATAAAGGAAGTCTAAACCTCCAATGAAATATCAATATCTCCGTGTTCTTTTGTAGAGACATACAAAACGCAATGGCATGCGATTTCTGCATATTTGGACAAACTCTTCTTCAAGATTATTGTGGTATTAGTTGTAGGAACACCATTGATCGTCATCAGAACACTTTGAAAAGTTGCATACAAAAAAAAACACTTATTTCATTATTACGTGTTAGAATGTATTAGAAATAGAAACCACTTATTGCATTATATGTATTAAAATGTATTAAAGATATAGTAATATATTTATTTTAAGCCATGTCCCATGTAGGCGTCCAAAAGGCACGTAAAAGCAAGCCTCAGCATAGACCAACTACCTCAGTCCCAGTTTACGCTTCGTTCATTGTATTGGATGACGGCAATAAGCTTCAGCTGGTTATAGCGATTATCAGTTTATCAAGGAGCACAACTAAGATATGTAATCAGTCTACTCTCAGCATGCAAAAATTTCTGAAAATGTTCTGATTGAAAAATTTTAATGAAATTCATATAGCACTAAGTAAAACATATACTACACAAACTGAATGAAAAGCAGGTCATTACTGCTGTAGGCATGAGCATTTGAAAAGATTTTTATAAAAACTACTGTAACAAAATTGCTAGTAATCGACAAACCCATCGACACATTTTTTGATTATCTTTTTGTTAATGGTTAACAACATGTGGTAAAAATGAAACTTTTCCTAATTTTGACATGCTCGATTTTTAGTTTGCAATGCCTTTCAATCGGTAGCAGTATCTTGTAATGTAGTGATTATTTTCACAAAGATGATGCGAGTAGAGGTGGAAATAATGCAGCGGCAGGGAAAATGTCTCGTACTAAGGGTCTGTTTAGCCCGTCCTTTCTGCGTGGCTCTGCGTGTCAAATCATCGAATGTATTTAGGCAACACAACATAGCTAATGGCACTTTTGCACAGAGAATAGTAATCCAAAGTATCTGCGACAATCTTGGTGATCGAAGTTTTGGTGGAGGATTTGGTCCATTTTTCGAACACCAGATATGAGCTCCATCACATTTCATAGACATAGACTAGAAAAAACACTGCAATGAAGCTCACGTAGAAGCTGCGCTGCGATGATACTGGCCGCCATTAAGGTAACTCTGCTTTCCGCTCTAGTGCACAGCGAGATGCCGTTTCGCAAAACCACTCTCCTCAGAAAACAGTTAATTTCTCCAATATTATTCGGCCTATCGAAAAGCGGTAAAAAGAATGTTGTTCTGTATAATCTGGGCAATCGAAAGATGTATAAATCGCAATGTTTCCGTCAACCCTGATTTCCCAAATCCTAGTTCAAATCTTTTTGCTAATTTCAGAAAAGTGGATTTATCTCCAAAACTACTCGAAAAATGCTCGATTTTTTTTCGTTCCATCTTTAGCTAGGTTGTTGATCTACAACTTTGCCAAGTCTGATTGAAAAAGCTAGGCTAGATTTTCTGCAATCGAATTTCGTATTTCTGTTTACTTTTCGACAGCGAAATGGAGAAACCTTGGTCAACAGATTACCATGCTTTGAAGCACGCTTGCAAAAGCTCAGGCTTGAAATAACTTTCAGAAGTTTTTCCATTGGCAAACAAATGAACGTCATCTTTTGGGAATACCATACGCAGGTCTCAAAAGACATACTTAGTGCGCTTGTAAAAGTATCATTTGCATCTACTGATTAAAAATTACTGATTTTTACCAACAACTTCACGAAACCATGCTTTGGGTGTCTTTCGAGACTTTCGTAAGCATTCACAGATTATCAATTTCCTTTAGAGTCCACAATGAGCATAGATCTTATATCAAGAACTAATTTTTTGCAAAAACATTCTACGGGCGTTCAAATCGTTCTGCATATGGGCTAAACTGTTGACCAACACTTTTTCCCTTCAATATCGAAAAGTAAACAGAAATGTAAAATTCGATTGCAGGAAATCTAGCCTAGCTTTTTCAATCAGACTTGGCAAAGTTGTAGATCAACTACTTAGCTAAAGATGGAGCGAAAAAAAATCGAGCATTTTTCGAGTAGTTTTGGAGGTAAATCCACTTTTCTGAAATTAGCAAAAAGATTTGAACTAGGATTTGGGAAATCAGGGTTGACGGAAACATTGCGATTTGTACATCTTTCGATTGCCCAGATTATACAGAACAACATCCTTTTTACCGCTGTTCGATAAACCGAATAATATTGGAGAAATTAACTGTTTTCTGATGAGAGTGGTTTTGCGAAACGGCATCTCGCTGTGCACTAGAGCGGAAAGCAGAGTTACCTTAACAAGGGCAGATTTTGTAATACAATAGCAACAGTTGCGTTTGATCGACACCTCAATTCAAAGCGATTAGCGGATACAGACAAAGGAAATTCTCTCAACCAGTAATTCAAAACAAACAAAGCCTCAGAAGTTTTCCCGAAACTAGTAGGGCAAACTCTCACCTTGTGCAAGCGAAAGATGGTTCTGCAGGAGCCGAGCAGAAGGCATTGTAATTCTCGCGTCTTTAGGGCTTAAAATGAAACGATTACAAAACAGCTCCTAAATCAAATAAACAGACTTTAAGTGACAGAGCTTTAGATTTACCCTTCTTCTTTTGCTATAAGCACAAAACTTCTCTTAAAAACCATCTTTCGCTTGCACAAGGCGAGAGTTTGCCCTACTAGTTTCGGGGGAACTTTTTAGGCTTTGTTTGTTTTGAATTACTGGTTGAGAGAATTTCCTTTGTCTGCATCTGCTAATCGCTTTGAATTGAGGTGTCAATCAAACGCAACTGTTGCTATTGTATCACAAAACCTGCCCTTGTTGCCGCCATTAAAGACAAATGACGGATATATGGTTCCTTGTTTAAAAATAGAACAAAAGGTGGCTGAGTGCCTTCATTTGTCCAATTGATTTGCTAGTCTCTCGAGATCATCAAACACAATGGAATACAATAGGCTATATTTAGATTGCCCAGGCCCCTAATTTAAATCGCCTAATATCTCCATCATTTGTTTTTGAATCTAAAGGCTTTGGTCTAGCCTGTGTTCCAGACCCCAGTCTGTTGACTTAAAATGGGGGCTCAATCCCTTGGAAATTATTTGAAGCTTTTGTTTATCTTTCTTGCAAAACAAATTTGGCATCCTATGAAACTGTGATGCCTTCTGATTAAGAATCTGCAACCAGAATACGGTAAAATTCGTTCCTTATGAAACAGTGAGCTCCAGAATAGTCCCTGGTTGAGGTTATTTCTGTCAAATTTTTTCTAGAAAGTATAGGAGCAAAACCTGACAGTGTATTCGGCGACAGGCGACAGTCAAATCGGTCATTTTCATGCAAAATCTAAATTCAATATTACTGTTTGCAAAGACGACAGTTCGCTCGCTAAGCTCTTGTGAATGATGTCTTGCTTGGGAAAATATTCGTAGTTCTATGGCCAAAAACAGTTTACTCTACAATCCCGGGGGGTGTACTTGACTTTCAATTGTACGGGGGTGTGCACTCCAAGAAAAAAACTTTTCACCCGGCTTTAGAAATTTTCCCTCGAAATTATAGCCGGCTTTAGAAAAAATCGGCGAAAAGCATACCCTTAAAACGAAAACATTGGTTAAAAACAACGAAATAACACGTTTGACAACCGGCTTTAGAAAATTTGCCCTCTTTTGGTACCCGGCGTTGGAAAAAAGAGGCGAAAACGATACCCGGAAAAGAGTGCACATCCCGTCAGTAAAATATACCAAGTAGCCCCCCGGGTCTACAATCTACATAGTTATTTGGTTGTTCTTTTGATATTATATTCTTTAGGCCTGAAACTCTTCGTTTATCGTTTCAAAAACCTTACACTTCCTTGCATCAAATTGCACGATGACCTCATTCTTTTATGCAGTTTCTTCTACTGCTCTGTCGGTAGATCGGACCACTGGCTCCAAATCTTTTAAAAAGGCTGGTGCAAAATTTATTGACCTATTTCTTTGAATTGAATTGTTTCAAACTAAGAAACCTTAGCTATTTAACTATAATTCTACCGTTGGACTTTTCTGAAATTCTTTAATATTTAGTGTTCTTCTTCTTTTTCAAGAATTCAAGAAAGATTTTCAAGAAAATTTGAAAACCATCGTCACGTCACATCCTCAAATGAGTTGAAATGTAAGATGAAACGTTGTAATTTCGGAAACTATTCAAAATGTTTGGAAAGTCTAACGGCAAGTGCTAAAGTTAGTTTCAAGCCATTCAATCAGAAGAAATAGGTCATAGAATTTTATACCCACCTTTTTACGGCGAGTTAAAGATTTGGAACCTATGCTGTAGATCGGCAACCTCGTCCCAGGGCCTTTTGCCCTGGGGACTACGTTGGTAGATCGGTACCTAATACAACTTCAGTTTTGCTAATTGAAAGCCATTGGCAGATCAATCAATATTGCTAAGTTCAATTTTGGTTCTTGATGCAGCTCCTCCGAAACAAAATTCTTGAATTTTAGAAGTTTTGTGATTTTTTAAACCCCGAAACTTTCTTGACTCTCACCACTTTCCCGTAGACTCATGATGTAAGTCCCTCTAACTTTCGCTGTTGTTGCTGTTGTTGATATCGCTTCAGTTGAGTCGGAATTCAAATTCGGACTTCCGAATTTCAAATTCGGAAGTTGCTGTTGTTGATATCGCTTCAGTTCAGTTCAGTTCTGTTGTAGCGACAAGTCTGCAGGGGGAGCGAAACAAGATACTTTATTGGAATAGAGTCTAACTTTCCAGCTTTTTGCTCCGTGTGATTTAGCCTCGTGTTGAAATTTCTCCAAATCTCATCGATGAATCAATAGATCAATAAATCAATAGTTGCAACTTTTTAAATTTGAAAAGATTTGCGCAACACAAATACGAAGAGAGAAACAAAGGTACAAACATCATCCAAAAATTCTTTTATCAATTGAATAGTTGCCAAGAGAGAAGTTGGTGTGTGGTTGTTGGAGTCTGAGAAAAAATCGAAGCTGGGTGTGTTGTAAGTATTGTTGAATGTTTTTACTTTTTTGGGCACTTGCACCAAAACGCTTCCATCCTGTTCCGTTCCTGTCTGGATCGATTCTCCTCACGCAAATTGGAAGACCTTGCCGCCAGCACACAACAGCTTGCACTATGAAAAATAGGCCTAAAAACAAAACGTGCGTGATATTTCATCAGTCTGGCTGGATTTGACTTCGTTTCAGGCCCCAAAACAAAACAGGAATCAGCATGGGAATGAATTTTGAGAGGTCTGAAGGTGGAGTGGAGTGAAGGTGCTTGAGCATCAGCATGCCGTCCTTCGCTAATTAATGTGATGTCCTTTTTTGCTGCATGTCCCAAAACAGCTATTTTTGATGGCATTTCATATTTCAATTATTTGCCAAACACACGTAAAATTGAATTGATCATTCCATTCCATGCAAATAATTTACACGCACGCCAACTGTAACAATATACAGTCCCAACTTGAGCAAATGCAAACCAACCTAACCAGGGAAAACAATAACCTCTGCATCTATATTTTACATCACATCCAAGCCTAGTGAAGGCATGTCAAACTTTATCAAACAGCACCTGGAATCTCAGATCATTTTTCTATTTTTTTCAGTGATCTATTTTGAGTGGGCAGGAAGCATTTCTAGCTACTTAAAGCTAATTTAAGCCCACTATGCATGCCACATCCAGGCATGGGACCCCTAGTTTAACATCCCTTCCGAAGGACGGCGAGGTGAGTTGCGAGGTCAAGCCTCCGAGGTCACCCATCAGGAGTTTGACTAGCCTGCATGCAGCCTCAACTCCTCCTCAAAGGAAAAGTAGAGTCTGCGCAACAACAAAGCAAAGCTACTACGCTGACGCTGCAAAACTGGTAGCCTCTGTCTGATATTCTCGACGCGCGGCAAAGTAGATGTGAGCCGCTTCATAGCGCGTGATACCTATTGAATGCATAAATCCGTGAATAAAACCGCAGGAAATCCCACGAGATCCAAGATTGGTAATTACTTGAAAATAATTTTCCTAATGGAACTGAAATAAATTTGCTTCGACGCTCTTGCCTGAAGGAAGCCTATTATGATGAAATATAAACTGAATTTATCAAGCATGTGAAAGTAAATGCTGATGGCATAATTTGGTATTCAAAGTCAGCAGTGATAACATTCTGCCCTTTTCATTGAGAAGCCCAGTACATTAATCCCCATTGAAATGTTCTTGCCATCCATAAACGACATTCACTTTTGTAATTTGAATTTACAATAGTTGTTTTGGAGAAACACTGCCCCTACTATTTATGAATTTCTTACATTCAAATATCGGTTTTGTTGCATCTCGCCAACAAGGCAAATTTCGAGTTGTTTCACTTCAAGAGACGAAGGCTGTGGCCTTGACAAATAGAATAAACTGTGATGTGAGTTGTACGACTCAGCCTGGCTCGTCCGGTCCTGCCTGGCCTTGCAGTGCTGCAGTTTCTTCATTTACATCGAAGTTTTGGTTGATTGTGACGGCGAGCAAGCTTGACGTGCGAAAGGCTGTTCATTGTTCTACTAGAGAGAGCGTCAAAACACAAGTACAAGAAACTGCAATTCAGACTATTTGACACGAGCAGACTTTTGGCTGTTTTAAAGTCTGTGAGGTTTGTTCATTGCTTTTTTTTCGCACCGGGCGATTCAAAATTTGTATGCAGAAAGGCAGTGAACAATCAACAATAGAAACTACAATCAAACCAATCTGGCAGAAAGTTGCCAGATGGATTTGATTGGATCATACACAATCAATAAACAATTAAAATTAATTACCACTGATGATCCAAGCGAGGCAGTACAAGCTTTGTTTCGTTGTTGCGCAGACTCTACTTTTCCTTTGAGGAGGAGTTGAGGCTGCACGCAGGCTAGAGTTTGACCTCACTTGACCGAACTTAACTTCAGTCACCTGACGCAAACTGTATAAGCCGCTCGGCCACTCACCCCACAAATCATGATATAATAGTTATTGACTCTGATATGAAACAACAGTACAATAAAGCAAAGAGGCGCAAAGTTTATAACTATAAAATAGCTGACTGGAATGATGTGAGTAGACTGATGATATGGTCGTAGTTATCGCTATTGAAATACTGCCGGACGCTCCTAACTACGACTCATAATCAAACGCCATTATTTTGAAATGACTATACCTGCCTCGTTTCGATAAGGGCCTAGGCAGAAAAGCACAAACATTTGTAGCTTTCAAATGAAACACATTGATTTGAAAACTTCACAATAAATCAGTTAATGCTTAGCGAAAGCAGCAAAATAGTACGTACGTACAAAATTTGATATTGTCGCCAACTGTTTTCATGGTATTCTTCACTGTAAGGCTTTGTTCAGTCCGGCCAAACTCCTTGGAACTCTGCTTTGAGCTTCGAGTTTCCGTTGGTCAACATCAGTCAATCGAATTTGCAGAGATTCTAATGGCGTTGTATTTGGTTGTATACTTTGTACATGACTGTGTATAGCAGCCTCGTCCCCAAGGGCGTTCAAAAGTGAAAAAAGTCAGTCCAAAAAACATTGCCGTAATATTATGAGTCCCAGTAAGAGTGGTCTCGGTCTGGCGTAATAGTCTCGTTTTGGATAGCGATTACTGGGACTCATCGTAATCAGTCTATGATGTGAGTTCAGAAAGTTAAAAATTAACTAAAGAAGTGTGCAAGTCATGCTCTTCCACGGAGGAAAGCTTTGAAAATGGGGATAAACAGTATTTTAGATTCTTGCATACCATTAAAAGTAACATAGAATCATGGGTATCCCTGGATATCAGCAAGATTGAAGAGGAAACTCAGAGACAGCACAAGCTCCATCAGAAAACAAAACAGACTAATTCGAAAGATGTCGGTGTTTCAGCTCTAAGAAAGAATGGAAAATTGCATCAGGACAGTAAATCTAAAGCTGAAATTCTAAACAACCAAATTTAAATCCGTATTCACAAAAGAAGATCACCTTGAAGTAGCTACAAAACTCATTGAACCAAGATACCACCAAAAAGGATGATCTCCACATTTCAATAGAAGGAGTAGAGAAATTCCTGCACAATCCAGTGGTGGATTTAGGGGGGGGGGCAAGTGGGGGCAATTGCCCCCCCTTTCACGATGAAAACTCAGCTTGGTGCCCCTATTTCGGCGAGAGAAAAGCGCCCCACATCCTGGCTCTAATGCACAATTTTCTAACTGTTTCAATTTAAATATGGGGGGAACACATAAATCAAGGCCTTATTTAGTACTGAATCAAAGAATTTTCTTTAAAAAACGTCCAAAAAATGTTCGCGCGCCTTTGGCGCGCTCATTTTCTACCATATTCTTGGCGCCCGCTTTGCAAGTTGCCCCCCCTTAAACCTCCGGGCTGGATCCGCCCCTGGCACAATCTAAAACTGAATAAAGGCACTGGACCAGACAGCATTCCTAATAATATTCTGAAATTATGCACCAATGAATTAGCACTAGTTCAGTTCAGTTCAGTTCAGTTCTCTTTTTAAATTCCACTTCATATAATTTGGCGAAAATGACTATACTAACAAACAAACTACCAGATGTTACCAGATACCAGATGCCAGACAATATTACAGAAAAATTCGTAGCATATTAATACAGACAGGAAATCAAAACACTATACAAATACAGAATAAGAAACAAAATAAATTGTATGAAGGGAATCATTTAAAGGAGGAACTCTCTTCATAGTTAAAAACTAATCTAAGAGAGAGCACCCCCTGGTTAAATTAGAATGCAATCATTTCAGCTAAGTTGTTATGGGAAAAGCAGATTGCCTTAGCCATGTTTTGAATCAACAGGTACAAGCGGTCAAAATATAGACATACTAGAGAATAATCACCTCTTAATAAGTCTTGTCATAAAGGAATGCTTTAAGTTTTAGTCGAAAGCTTCAGTCGAAAGCACCCCGGGGGGGGGTACTTCATTGTCAACATGATTCGACCTGAATCTGGACTTTGAGAAAAGGACCCATTCGTATGACAGAATATTCAAAAATTTCCAGCCCATTTGCATGAATATCAGGAAATTTTTGACCCATGTGTATGAATTTGTCGATTTGAAACAAAGGAAAATTTCAGTTTTTTTGCGTGGATTATCATTATGGGGCCGATTGATAAGAAAATTCTCAAAGAACTACCCATCTACCAGAATTGTGGTTAAAAACAGACCCATATGTAGAGAATTTCGGATGAAAAAACCCACCCATATGAGCGGCACGTCCAGTACAACTTAACAATGAAGTACCCCCCCCGGGGAAAGCACCAGCAATAAGACATCATATTGTCAAAGTTTGACCATGGGAGTATTACTAGTTGACTGAAAAATGCAAATATATCGGCTTATTATATCCAACGAAGCGAAACGAAACCAAACCAAATGAAACCAAAAACAATTTTGTCTTTTTCTATTCCCAAGAGAACGAAAAAAATTGTTTTCAAATCATGAGATGTGCTAAAATAATAAAGGACCAGCAAAGAACCATAGGCACACTTACAACAACTTGTGTGTGAAAACAATTGTCCAGAGATTCCTAATGCGCTAAACACATTGGTTGATTATTTTTGGTTGGATTGAATAGTGGATCTCAAGAGAGACATTGATTCCTTTTAAATACCTTATGTCCCCTGATTCTCCCTGAAGTGGATCCCTTAGGAACGAAACAAACTGTTTTCAAATCATGAAATTGTTTTGAATCTTTTGTGCTGAAAGAAATCAGCTTAGCTCCACATAAGCAACAAGAACAGATAATGTTACAATAGAACTCGCTGCTTTTTATTGACACCTAGATACAAAGCAATTTGTGATTGCAGACAAAAGGAATTCCATGATCCGTTGGTCAAGACATAAACAAAAACAAAGCAAACCGCAAAAATTGCCCTGAAACCCAGGTCGCTAGCTCTGTCGTTGTGCATTTCAGAAATGGTTTTAAAGAGCAAATATTAGCACATATCGAAAGAAGAAGGATATATCTAAACTTCTGCCTCGGGCATTTTATTTTTTTCGTACAGAAGCTGAGCAGGAAGTGTTTTGATTACACCTAAAAAGTACGAGAATTGAATCCCCTCCCAATTGGCTTCTGCACAAAATAAATAAAATGCCCGAGGCAGAAGTTTAGATATATCCTTCTTCTTTCGATATGTGCTGAAATTTGCTTCAGAAAACCATTTCTGAAATGCACAACGAGCGCGCTAGCGACCCGAGTTTCAGGGAAATTTTTGTGGCTTGCTTTGTTTTTGTTTATGTCTTAACCAACCGAGAATGGAATCCCCTTTGTCTGCAATCACAAATTGCTTTGTATCTAGATGTCAATGAAAAGTAGGGAGTTCTATTGTAACATTATCTGTCCTTGTTGGCATAAGCAGCTGTAAAACTGTAAAACAACTTTTGTGTGAAAAAATTGTCTGGAGATTCCTCATGTGCAAAACACTTTGGTTGATTAATTTTGGTGGAATTGTGTAGGCGATCTCGAGAGAGACATTGATTCTATTTAAATACTTTACGTCCCATGTGTCGACACCAATTTCATTTTGATTTGCCCTGAAGTGGATCCCTTAGGAACGAAACAAACTGTTGTCAAATCATTAAATTGTTTCGAGTCATTTGTGCTGAAAGAAATCAGCTTAGCTCGGCATAGCAGCTGTAAAACTGTAAAACAACTTTTCTGTGAAAAAATTGTCTGGAGATTCCTAATGCGCTAAACACGTCGGTTGATTTATTTTGGTGGAATTGTGTAGGCGATCTCGAGAGAAACATTGATTCTATTTAAATACTTTACGTCCCCTGTGTCGCACTAATTTCAGTTTGAATTTTTATTTTTTCGTTCATATATTCTTTTCATACATATATTCTTTTAGAGCTGTTTGTGCCTGCATTCTTCACTTACCTCAAGCGAAGCGAGTTTTAATGGTTGTCCCCCGGAAAATTTGTTGAGAACATGCCCTTCAAACCGTCGGAAAACACCCCTTTCAAAAAAGGCTTTCATCTTTACGTCTTTATTTATATACAGTTTTGTTCAGAAAGATCCTATTACTATGTAAAGAGACATACCGGGTACCGGGTGAGCCAGAAAAAAGTTCCCACTTTCGAAAATTGGTAGCACCACAAATACTTCATGGATTTTGAATGATTCAAATTCTAGTTGAAAGCCAAAAGATCAAAGTATTTTTGTGATTTTTCTCATCTTCTTACGAGCACTGCAAATATAGGTAAATTCTACTTTACTTATCGTTATGATGGATGTAAACAATTAATAATGATCAAAAACCAACGATTTAGCTTTTGTTTCATTCCCAAAGGAACGAAACGGATTGCTTTTAGCTTTTCTTTCATTCCCAAGAGAACGAAACGCAGCCGTTCCGAATTGTTTCAATGTCATGAAAGAAAATATTACGGAGTGCAAATCTTTTGTGATTTAGTAACTCGTCGCTCATCGGCGTCAGAATTAGCCTGATAACCAGAGAAGTCGGGTCTGGTCGTCAGGCTACGTCAGAATTGGATAAAGAAAAGATGCATGCACTATGCATGCAGTAATGAAATGTGTGCGATAGACCTATGTCTCTTTGATGTCTCTTTCTTGAATGAGCTGATATTGATTGAGCGTGGAAGAGATGGGTCAACTGGAGCTTTAGGTGTCGGTAACTTTGGAATCGAAAATGGCGCTCTGAACTGATTCATCTCGAAAAAACGCTGAAACTGGTACTACTCCTATCTCTAACTTGAAGTCAAAGCAAGTGAAGAACGCACGCACAAACGACTCTAAAAGAATGTATGTATGAAAAGAATGTATGAGTCTCTCTCTCTTGAGATCGCCTACACGATTCCACCAAAATCGATCAACTCGACGTGTTTAGCGCATTAAGAATTTTTTCACACAAAAGTTGTTTTACAGCTGCTATGCCGAGCTAAGCTGAGTTCTTTCAGCACAAAAGATTCGAAACAATCTCATGATTTGAAAACAGTATTTCGCTCCTAAGGGATCCACTAAAGGGAGAATCGAATTGAAATTGGTACGCATGAGACGTAAATTGAAAAAAAAACACATGAGACGTAAAGTTATCAAAATCTAACACAATGTGCCGGCATTGTGTGAACGGAAGGCCTATCCATCACATTTTTCACCGTTTTCAAAATTGCCGTGCACCCTGTGAGCGCAGTCTAAAAGGATTCAATGTCTCTCTTGAGATCACCTATACAATCCAACCAAAATTCATCAACCAATGTGTTCGCGCATTAGGAATCTCTGGACAATTGTTGTATGTGCGTTGATGATTCTTTCCTTGTTAGGCCTATGATTTTTTGATGATTCTTTATTGTTTTAGCACAAAAGATTTGAAAACAATTTCATGATTTGAAAACAATTTTTTTCGTTCGCTTGGGAATGGAAACAAGCCAAATTGCTTTAGTTTCGTTCGGTTTCGTTTTAAAAACAGTTTCATGATTTGAAAACAATTTGTTTCGTTCTCTTGGGAATGGAAAAAAGACAAATTGTTTTGGTTTCGTTCGGTTTCGTTTCGTTTCGTTTCGTTTCGTTGAATATAATAAGCCGATTTATCTGACTTTGTGTGTCAAGGTGCACTAAAGGTACTATATTAATTTGAGCCCCAACACCTTGAACAAAATTCACCTGGAAATTTTATCCACAGTCATATATTAAATTTTTGTTGCAGGTTATTGTTCTAAAGTTGTCAGCTATCCAGAATCAGCGAAGGATATACAGATGTCATCTCAAAAAATTACACATTCTTATGAAAATGGTAAGAAAAATTGTTGACAGTTGTGGATGAATATTGCTACAACAGGAACATTTCTCTTCTTTGGGCTCATCTGGGGCCTGTTGGCTTAGTGGTGGACATTAGGGGGTAAGGAGTATGGTTTCCCCAATGTTAGATATTCAATTCAATTTAATTTTATTCGCAGAATGCAACAGGCTAATACAAGAATGTAAATAAAAAATAGAAGAATGTAAGATAAGAAGTATGTAAGATGAAGATATATATATGTATTCTGCACATCCCAAGAGAAGCGGAGCTTATCTATCCTGGGCTGTAAATTAAAGTTGAAAGGGATGTATGAAAGAAGAAAAATTTACACCATAGTACAAAGCTTTGTTAGTAAGAAATATTATTGGTTTGTAAGTCTGAATCATGTAAATTTTTCATAGTTCATTTTGCTGTGTAGATAGAACAAAGAACTTTTGTTTGAAAACAATAGAAAATAAAAATGCTTTCTTATTGAGACAATAGCTTTGCTCCCAATATTTGGCAATGTGTTCACCACTGTGATGGCTAATATAACCTTTTGTGGTATATTTGAAAATTAGAGATTTTGTCCAGTCAATTGGTCCATCATGCAGTTATCAATTGAAAAAATTGTGTCATGTCTTACTCATATACAAAGTAATGTTTAAATCATTTCTTTTTGTAGCAGATTAGATTTTCATTGTAAATGACTATCAAATTGATGTATGACTTTCCTTTCAGTGCTGCAAGACTTCAGCTCAAAAGTGGTGAGTCTTAAGAACTTAAATTTTGTGGGTGTGCTTTGTATTTTTTATGTGAGAAAATATAGCGCAGGCTAGAGAGGCAATAACTCTGCCAAACCTGGAGATATTTTAATAGGCATCCAAACGTGTATGCCCAAACATCTGGAGAGTAGATTTCTTCCAAATATTCGGCAAATTTCAAGCAATTTTTTGTTCAGGTTGCGTTTTATGAAGGTAGATAAAAGTTCGATAAATCTTCATGGGTTTGTCTTCTTCGCTTATTCGCCGTCTGATTGGTTAGTGAAAATGAGGCTTTCGAGGTTTCGGCTATGGGCCGCGAGCAAAACTCGGCGGAAGCATTTAATTCTTATGCTTGGTTGCTTGGACTTCTCCATTGAGCAAACATGTATGCCGATGACGCGCGCACAACAATTGCATATGATGACATAAAAGAGCTTGTACACACGACAAAGAAAGGGCTGTTAAGATATCAGTGACTGGTTGAGGGTAAATAAATTAAGTGCGAACCCCCAAAAAATTGAATTTATGGTTATTGGTCACCAAATGAATGAAATGAAATAAATGCAATTAATGACATCCCTTTGCTCGAACTCCATGATTATGAAATAAAACTTGTGGAGAGAACCAAGTCTGTATGTGTCGTTATTGATGAGGGGCTAACGTGGAAGGATCAGTAAATCACTGGGAGGAAAGCTAGAAGGCGGTTTATCATCTTTGATAAAACTTTAAAGACATTCTTCCCCTATCAGTTATCAGTTATCGAATTATTAGAAAATTATACTTAATCATCCACTTCAATGTCTTCTCACTGTTTGCACAAGAAGTTCCTCGATTTCATTGGGAACGTCTTTGCAATCAACTTCATCTCCAATGTACCGGGTGTCTCAAAAAGAAAGTATCCCCTTTTGACTGACGATAACATTTAAATGACAAAAACAACAAAACGATAACATTTCGCGACTTTTTGAATTCATGGCTACATTTGTTGGTCTTCAACTTAAATGCACATACCTTGCATTTTGAAATCGACCACCAAACAGCGGAGATATTAGTTCACAAAGTCAAAATTTGGAGTGCACCTAAAACCAGAGGTTTTGAGAAATGGCCTAGCCATAATTTGACACCAAACAGGTATTTTGCAAACGAATTTTCAACTTTGACCTTTACTTTTTATTTTTGAAAAGATTTATACCTTGAATTACTTCAATTGTTCTTGAAGTGACCTTTCTTTTGAGGAATCGGTCCTTGCATTGCATTCGCTCCCAAGTGTTTTGTATAAAGAAGAGGAAAAGGAGCACATGCACGCTAATTTTGGAGATGTGGCGCGACTTTATCATTCTTACCACATTTTTACTATATTTATTTAATCAGCCCAAAATCCATGCACCTTTTATTCTTTTCAAAAGCAAAAAACGGAAACTTAAAGTCACAGGTACTTTGCAAAATGTCCACGATACAAATCATGATTAGGCCCTTTTTCAAAACCTCTGGTTTTGGGTGCACTGTAAATTTTGACTTTGCGAGCCTGTAACTCCGGTGTTTGGTGGACGATTTCTAAATGCAAGGTATGTGCATCTAAGTTGAAGATTGATAAATTTAGCTGTGAAGTCAGTGAGCAATGAAATCTTATTGTTTGGTTACTATCTCCAGTCAAAAGGGGGTACTTTTTTTTGAGACACCCGGTAGTATCCTGGCCATGTTGACTAAGATCTGGCAATTCGATCAATGACCAGCACCCACCTGAATATTAATTCGATAAGCCACCGCTTGTTTTCTCATTTTCTCCATCAATTTGAGAGGAGTAAGACAACTGGGCAAAAAGCATATGACGACTTTAAGGAATACGGCATCGAAAGAGCTGAAGTTGACTTCCACAGCCCCATCTAATAAGTTAGCTACTTAAAGCTATTCAAAATTACTGGAAGGAAAGTAGCAGTCAAGCCAAGCACCTAGGCTAAATGCATTGAAGCAAACTGAAATATCCTTCGAACTTTACTAGCAAATGTTTAAGGACGACTTCAAGGAATACGGCATCGAAAGAGGTGAAGTTAACTTCCACAGCCTCATCTAATAAGTTAGCTACTTAAAGCTATTAAAAATATATACTGGAAAGTAACAGTCAAGCCAAGCACCTAGGCTAAATGCATTGAAGCAAACTGCAATATCCTTGGAACTTTACTAGCAAATCTTTAAGGACGACTTTAAGGAATACGGCATCGAAAGAGGTGAAGTTGACTTCCACAGCCCCATCTAATAAGTTAGCTACTTAAAGCTATTCAAAATATATACCGGAAAGTAGCAGTCAAGCCAAGCACCTAGGCTAAATGCATTGAAGCAAACTGCAATATCCTTGGAACTTTACTAGCAAATCTCTGGAAAAATGAGCGAGGTGTCGACTTTGACTTAGCTCATCGCAACAGTCCATATCACGTGCCTCTAGTCCGGAAAATCCTGATAGATCAAGAAGAGTAACGACAAAAATTATATTTCAAAGTATTCTCTCAAAGCTTTGCACTTTCATAATATACCTAATGGTAGCAATTCGCACTCTGACAGTCAGACCCGACACATATGAGGAGTTGACATATGGATTTTCTTGAAGTCACTACGAAGAACGTATCCTCAAGCTGGATACTAATCAAGATAATTCTATCAAATCAGGTGAAAGAAGCAAAAGGGGATGCTCCGATAGAATAATCGTACAATCCGGTACAATCAGCGCAATTTAAAGTACCGCAAAACTTCGCTGATTTCTTGAATAACGAAGAAAGCAAGCAGCGGGTTATCACATTAATGCTGGAAACACTTTCGTTTCAATTTCAAAGTAATGAATGTTCTACGCTGCACAGAAATATATTTTTCAATCGAGAACCATTGCTCAAAATTGACATTATCATCTTCTGAAAGCAAAGATTCACCTTTGAGTAACCACGAAGAGGTAAATACCAAAATAGCTCTGCTCTGGAAACGTGCACTTAAAAGGGCATCCATCAAAGTAATGGACAGATCTTTGCTGCCACCATGTCACTCATCTTTAAGACTGCACATCTTTCGTGCTAATGTTGTATTGTAGTAAGAGTATGGATCCAAGCGGACCAGCCACTGAATTAATTGCCAGGTCTTAGCCAACATGGCTGGGATGGGCACTACGTTGGAGATGAAGTCGTTTTGAAGTCTGATAATTTTTCAACAATTTTTCTTCATGACAGCTCACATTCTGTGATAAAATTATTCCTAACTGTCATAAGGTTTGCAAGGCTCATGTTTGGCCTTCCTGCTTCATTATGGCATCTTCTCAGCCTTCTTTGGTGATTCTTCGGTGCTTTATTCCCCCTTTTCCCTTTTTTGAATTGTGCCTTGCTGTTTTTCCTGGGATCTTTGTGTGTTTCATCAACTCTAAGTAAATCCTTTCTCTGATCAAACTCCTTGTGTTGAAGCTATTCTTCTGGCAATCTATTTTATCAAGCTGTCCAGTCCTCTGTTGAGTCCACAACACTTGGTTGGAGTCAATTTCCATCATTTTTGCAACAAAACTTAGCATTTTAGTATCTTAGCCAGTGGCCCGGTGCCTCATTTGGAATTTTTTGGGGTTTTTTATTCTGTTCCTTTTTGCCAAGTTATAGAGCATCTAAGGGTCGTTGTCAATTAATTGCAAAATGTTTTAGTTGAGCCATAAGTCATGGAAGAATATACACCAAATCCTGCAACTGTAGTCAATAAATTACTGTTAAGATTATAAGCTGATTCATCCTTGCATATTTAGGCCTTGGCCTTAAGCCCTTTTTAGGCCATCGTCATGTTTTGTTGATGTGTTTGAGTTGACTCTGCTCTGATTTGCCATTTTTGGAACATACAACTGTTTCTATTCCGGTATTCATTCATCACTCCATTTTATTTTCTACCTTTCTGAAAAAAAGTACTCCCGTTTGAAAAATCACCAAAAGTTGATTACACAGGCGATCTTCGATTTTTTTTTCTTTTTGGGAAGTAGATTAAGGACCAAATAATTTTCCAAGATATAGCTGATCTTTTCATTGGTTTAAAAATTAGCGAATTTAGCTCTTTTTAGGGCTACCTGATTTTGAATCATACACGTTTTTTTATAAGAAACTGGTTTATAAGAAACTAGTACTACGATGACCAAAAATTTAAGAAACTCTAGTACTACGCTCAAGAACAGTTAAGAAACTCTAAAACGTTATATCTGTGTGTCTCTCTTATTCTATGTCTCTCTAACAAAGGTGCCTTCGTCTTTTCTTGACTTTTAACTGCAAAATTTGTAAATTTTTGCCTCGATGTGCATGGCTTCTTCTTGATGACAATGTCAATGCAAAATGGAAGCCCTTTGTCGAGAAGAAGGCTCAACTTCGAACAATACCGCAATTTTAGGCCCAAAAAAATAAGAAACTAATTAAGAAACTTTTACTACTAAAACACCGAAATCTTCATGCGAAATTAAGAAACTTTTAGTACTATGTGCTGATCCAAGTTTCTTATAAAAAAAAAACGTGTACTGTAAAAAGGCACTGATGATTGCCAGATCAATTTCTTTGTGCATGTAGAGCTTCTAGCCTGGTCATGAATGACAGAATGAAATGCGCACTATCATTAGATACTTCAATGATGATGAAAATCTGAAAATTTTGACTCTTTAGGCAAGGATGAGCATTTTGCTTAAAAACTATTGCTCAAAATGAGGTTTTTCAACGTGTAATTTTTCGACCTCGATGTATGAAAAGCAAACATTTTATCATCTGTGTATATGTTTGGGTCTTTGGCAAAACGACCCGTAAAGAAAATTTTATCAAAGGTTTGATAATCTATTTTTGGTGATACAGGAGTACTTTTTTGGGACACCCGGTAGCAACCGCATCGAGAATCGAAAAGCCGTCAAAGGAAAGGAAAGTGTGAATTATAATTATACATTTTTGACAGGTATGAAATAGCATGACAGATTTCTTAAGATATAATCAGTATTGTGGGAACATGTATTGAAATGTGGCAGATGTTATGGGGAAACCAGTAAAATAATGTGGGGGAAGTTTCTTAATTCAACATGAAAATTTCCGTGCTTACAGAAAACAAAATCAGTTTTCTGATTGAATGTGTAGTTTATGAGTGGCAGCCTTTTGATTACAAAGTCCACTTTGTAATCTAAGAAGGGGCTTCGATGTCAGTCAGTGAGAAAGAAAGAAAGTAAGTAAGTAAGAAAGTAAGTAAGAAAGTAAGTAACCCACTTCCGTCACGCTCGTTAAAGCAATTGATTAACGTTTTATCTCAGCTAATTGGCACTGAAATAAAGAAAGCGCACATAAAGCGCATACAAGACAGAAGTTTCCCGCGATCCTATAGGAACATTTGACGTCGGCTTATTTCATGTTAGACAGATTTGACACCATAAGATGGATAAATCACCATGATGTTTACCCTGGCACAGCAACAAATTTACCCAGAATTGGCACGTTCTTGACTTCATTAGCAGTTCAATTATGTCAAAACAATCGTTTTCTAGAACGAACGAATCATTAGCCTTATTGATAGTACTCATTATGCAAATAAGTCAACTTTAGAGGATGATGTAACCGGTGGCCTGCACAGAGGCTAGCATTCGCAGCATCACCGAAGGTTTCATTTCATTTCATTTCATTTCATTTCATTTTGATTTATTTTAACAGGGTTAAATACATTCAGTAAATATAAATTAACTGATTTACAATGTGCCCTGCTTAAAAACATAACTAACCTAAATACATGATATTACAAATAAACTTGAAGATCCTACATAAAAGAAAGAAATATATGTAAAAATAAAGGGACTCGGAAGTCAAACGTATGTGCTGAATGTTGAATTAGATTATCAGCCTCTTTGATCTTTCAAAAATGCTTTTAGCCTCGTTTTGAAAGTGGCTAGCGAAGGAGCAGTTTTTATTTCATTGCTCAGCTGGTTCCAAACAGTAACTCCTCGATACGAAAAGCTCCGCTGCCCATTTGAGGTCTTACAGAGTGGAATCCTGAGGTCAGTACTGGTATTACGTAAGGTCCGATTGGAAGAATCGGACAATTTGTGAAACATTGACTGCATGTAAGGGGGTGCAAGCCCATTCAAGGCTTTATATACTATACAAGCTGTCTCGAAGTCGATCATTTCTTTGACTGTTAACCACCCTAGTTGTGATATTAATGGCAGCGATGATTGATCGAAGGGACTGTTTGTAACGACACGCGCTGCTCGATTTTGCAGCATTTGCAATTTTCTTAGTGTGGTATCACCTGCACATCCCCAAACAGAGCAACAATATCTAAAATGCGAGTCTACTATGCTAAAATACATCCTTTGGATGGTTTCCAACGAGAGATATTTCTTGGAATACTTCAGCATTCCTATTCCTCGTGAAATCTTACCGATAGCAACGTTGATTTGCTCTTTCCAATTTAGTAATGGATCAATTTGTACCCCAAGATATTTAATTTTTCCCGTGGATTCAATCTTTTCGTCATTTATTTGAAAGGTGGGAAGATTAGTTGAATCATTGTAATCTAGTTTTCTGAGGTTGGGTGCGGTACCAAGGATCATGCTCTGTGTCTTTGCGACATTAAGAGACAGTTTATTTCCCTGTAGCCACGAACAAAGATTCTGAAGATCTGAGTTGATAGCATTGCTCAGGTCGGAGATAGATTTCGAGGAATAGGAAATGCTTGTGTCATCTGCATACATTGTGACCTTAGTTCTTTGTAAGGCAAACGGCAAGTCATTAATATAGATCAAAAATAGGAGTGGACCAAGGCAAGAGCCCTGAGGCACCCCAAATTTGATGTCCTGTATTTCAGATATATTGCCATTTACCTTACAGCATTGCTTCCTATTACTTAGGTATGATATGAACCAGTCAAGCTCAACGCCTTCAACTCCATAGAAACGCAGGTAGAAGGTAGAAGGATCCCCCTCCTACACAGCTACAGAAAGTTGCAGAATCCCAGCAAACAATGGCGCCATTGACAGGGGGAAGGCACGAGATCACACTGAACCAAACTGTTAAATAGTTGACTGAGCATCTTCGAATAAGTTAAGACGCGCGCAGAAGGACCTGCGTTCTTCATAAGATGAGACAAGGACAAATTAAATGACGAAAAATATAGCTTACTGAGTTCAACACGATGTCTCTAAACTTGATTTAAGCGATAATGCGATGATGAATATTACAATGAGATGATGACTTTTCGTTGGTTCATTTGAATTGTTGTGCGTTTGTTCGTGACTTGACTTTCTTGATGCGTTCTCTCCGATGTTCTAAAACGTTGTTTCAAGAAGGCGTGTCTCGTCACAGGGTGTTCAAAAATATGAAAACAAAATCCAACATCCTCCCCCCTGATTGACGAAGTCAATCAGTTGTTTCCTACCTATTTACAAAAAAAGCATATTACAATCTCAAAACAGCTTAATGTCCGATAATCTTTTCAGCGACGTCTTCGTCTTTGATCATGGTGATTTCAATGTTATTCGAATCGTTCGTGTTCATTACTTCGTGTGCTTCGTGTTCTGCGTGTGCAGCGATGTTCTCAACGTTTCTTACTTCTAATGGAAATAGTTTTTGAATTGGCCGCCTCAGAACGATAGGCTCCTTCGCTGTGGTATGTGTCTTGACTTCGGCTGCACGTGTGATACCGTCCTTTCCAGGTAACAATCGAATGACTTTTCCAAGTGACCAACACTGACGTGGTATTTTGTCTTTGAATATATGTACAATATCGCCGACAGATATGACGCGATTTAAAGTTTTGTTGTTCATACGATGATGCTCTCTTAGCGATGGCAAATACTCGGTTTTGAACCTGTTTCGAAAATGACTGAGTACTGCTTCCAAATAAATGGCACGTTTCGTTAAAGACGTTCGATCTGATACAACAGGGTCTAATGAGCTTAATACATCTTGTTTGTCGAGAATTCTTCGTCCTATAACCAGGCACGAAGGCGTTAACGGAGATTCGGTAATCTCCTCGTGAATGTACGTTAATGGGCGCGAATTTAAAATTCCTTTTGTGTCGATTAATACTGTTTCGAGTTCTTCGTAAGAAAGTTTCGCATTTCCGAGTGATTTCTAAACGTTTGACTGAAGGAATGGTTTCTTGACTTTCTCTTCTTTCGAAATCCACCACAGGACTACCTGTGAGTCGCACCAACAGACGATTCTATCAATTTTCAGGCATTTTGATAAAGCTTGATGCACTGATGTTATTAATTGTGAGAGCAAAAGTGCTGCGATAAGCTCTAAACGAGGAATTGTTTCTCCTTTCAACGGGGCTATTTTAGTTTTAGCAGCAATGAGTTTCACTGTGATTTCCTTGCTAGTTTCAATTCTCAGATAAACACAGGCGCCGCAAGCTTTCAAGCTTGCATCTGAAAAGCCATGAATTTGAATCGAAATTACGTCATTTGAAGTTACATTTGAAAGGATTGCTCTCGACACTGCAATATCTGAACAAAGGTTAATCTCGTTGACAGATTTTTTCCAGCGTTCACTAATGTCCTCAGGTAATGAGTCGTCCCATCCTACCTTTAATTCACAAACTTCTTGAAAGATACCTTTCAACGGAACGACAACTGGTGATAATAAACCTAGCGGATCAAAAAACCGCGCGGTTGTGCTCAAAATAAGCCGTTTTGTTACGTTTTCCTGCTTAGTGGCGGCTGAAAAGTTCGACAAGTCAAATTTCAATTCATCTTTCACGCGATGCCAAGGGATACCAAGAACTTTGATTTCATTTTCAGTGCAAATTGCGTTGGATGTGGATTTAGAAAATGTCTCGTCATCTTCTAAAACGATTTCGCTGTTTTTTGTGACCGATTTGGAATCAAGACATGATTTTGCTGCGTTTTTGAGTTCTTTTTCGTTTGTTGGCAAATTCTGAACTTGATTTATCGAACCTTCCTCTTTCTCAATTAGCTGCATAAGTGTTTCGCTGTTCGACGCAAATTTCCTCATGTTAAACCCTCCGGCGAGAAAAACTTGTTTTAACGGGTTCTCTTCGATTTGGGGGTCAAGATCCGGTTGGTGTCCTTTTACACCTAGTGTTTCTGTTTCAATGTCCAAAAATTTGTGAATTTCTTCCTTTAAACTTTCCTCTTTGTTTACGACCAGGGCATCTGTTTTCAATACATGGGCAATCGTTACATTTGAAGAATGATGGTTCCCTGATGGAACTTGCACAGGGCCACTTAAAACATACCCAAATCTTGTGAGAGTGGCTACAGGGGCACAAACACCAGGCTCCCCCCGTACGACGCGATCAAGCATAAATTGCCATAAATAATCTGCTCCTATCATGATTTCTACTTCTAAACCTTCACTCCCATCTGCACTATCTGCAAGAGGCAAGTCTCTTAAATGAGGGTAAGTTAACTTGGCAACATCAATTGCTTGATTGGAAATAGGACTGCAAATAGTATCAACAACAAAAGCATTGATAAACACTGTTAGATTGTCAGCACCTTTAACTGCAATTTGTACGGAATCACAATTTTTCAATGTGCCTTCTTCGTTACCAAATTCTTTGATTAAAACTGTCTCAGTTTTTATGCTTGGAAGTTGCAAATTATCCCTTAATTTTGAGGTGACATAGGATTTTTGAGAGCAAGAATCCAAAATAATTCTTACATTGCATGCTTGAGATTCGTTGTTTACCCTATGCACTGTAGCTTTTGCTGTTTGCAACAAAACCGAGGTGTTTCTGGAATCCCGTAAAGTAAATAAGGTACTTACAGGTGGTTGTTGCGCGTTATTTTGGCTCACCTGGGGGTGCTGAGTAATACCTTGTGGTTGAGTGTACTGAGGCTGTCGTGAATTATTGGCTTGCGAACCGCAAATGGCAACGTGATGTCTCCCTTGACAGCGAAAGCATCTTGAGCTACTGGTACAATTTCGACTAATATGTCCCCCACGTAAACAAACGAAGCATCGTTTCTTCTCCTGAAGCATTTTCTTCCGTGCATTTGGATTTGTAACCACTGAACAACTGGAAGAATAGTGCTGATTTCCACAAAATAAGCAAAATGGTATACCACTATCGTTTCTCCATCCTTGTTGCTGATTTTCGACCATTAAAGTTGCTGTTGTAGAAGGCTGTGTAAATTCCCTTTGTCGGTACTTTGTTGTTGTGCCGCTTGCTCCGCTTACGGCACTGCTGGATGAAAAGACACATTTCTCTCTTAATGCAAGTTCTTCCCCCAAATGTTCAAGTAATCCTTCCAAATCCCAATCGTTTGTTAATTTTCGAGAAATTAAGAGTCTCAGCTCCAGAGGGATTTTAGACATAATGTTTGGGGTCAAAACAGTGGCGTAACTCTCCGTCGAAACTTTCATTCCTCTCAAACTGCGTACGGTGCTTTCTGTTTTGTCATATAATTGACGTAAACCTTGTAAATCGCTGCTGTTTTCAATCTTCGGTAAATCTCTAAGAACGTCCATGTGTCTAGAAACTATAACTTGACGATTTCCATATCGTTTTTGCAAGAGCTCGATTGCTTCGGTGTAATTGTCTCCAGTGAGCGGGAGTCCTGATATGGTTTGAGCGGCAGCGCCTCGTAGTGATTGCTGTAGATATTTAAATTTATCTATCTCTGCTAGACACGAACTGCTGTGAATTGTAGACGCAAAACTGTCCCAAAATGATATCCATTGAGCTGGATCTCCGTTGAATGATGATAAGGTTAACTTTGGAAGTTTCACCTTTTCGAATACGTTTTCTCGTTGTGTTTGATGTGACACTGGTTGCTGATATACCGCTCTCTCCTTGAGCGCGAGAGCGATTCGACATAGTGTTTCTTCTGTTTCTTCTTCAAACTCGCTCCGATCTACAATTTCCTTCTCAATGGCTGCTTCTTCTAAAAGGTTAGTGATTTCGTTATCGAGTGCTGCAATTTCTGTTCGTTTTTTCTCTAATGTGTTTTTAAGCGTTTCTAATTTTGGTTTTAATTCGAGCGGGGTTTCTTGATCAAACGGCGGTAAAAGATCTTTCGCTTTCCCGATAGTCTTGCGTGCTACGAGTCGATGGCCATTTCTGGCTTGCAGTTTCTTCTTTAGGGCTTCCTTGTCAGCCATATTGTCACTTTTAGCTGTCCTTGTCCCGGTTCACGGCACCAAAATGTTAATTAGTTGACTGAGCATCTTCGAATTAGTTTAAGACGCGCGCAGAAGGACCTGCGTTCTTCATAAGATGAGACAAGGACAAATTAAATGACGAAAAATATAGCTTACTGAGTTCAACACGATGTCTCTAAACTTGATTTAAGCGATAATGCGATGATGAATATTACAATGAGATGATGACTTTTCGTTGGTTCATTTGAATTGTTATGCGTTTGTTCGTGACTTGACTTTCTTGATACGTTCTCTCCGATGTTCTAAAACGTTGTTTCAAGAAGGCGTGTCTCGTCACAGGGTGTTCAAAAATATGAAAACAAAATCCAACACAAACCATCTTCATGCATATCATTCTGCACAGAGGTTATCTTCGTGACTGCTTGTCTCAAATTAGATGCCCGCGAATAGTAACAATTGAAACGTTCTGTTGGGTTCTGCATAAGTAATTTTGCGTTATCGTAAATCTCACATGACATCTCATTTGACACAAATGCACCAATAGTTTTGTGCACGAACTAAGCAAACTAAGGGTAATGACTTTTGATTTTTGCGTATCATTCTCGTTTGATTTGCTAAATTTATAGGCCCCAAATATATACCCCCATGACCCCCTACTCCTCAACCTTAAGTGAATGAAATGCTAAGAAAGCCTTTCAAATCTAAATCAAATGTTAGAGAAGTGAAGGAATTATATGATGTTAATTGCTTTGTTATTGTACCAAAGAAATTCTCCTTGCTATAAATTTCTCAGTAACATATTTTGTTGTATTGGGACAGAGACGAAAATGACAAACTAAACATTTCAGCTCTGGTCTTCCTGTGGCCTTCCCTTGAGGTAACAGCATTCAAGCATAAAAAGTCATTAATTTCATGCTTCACTGCCTATTCAAAGAAAGCTATTTGAACATCTTAAACGCTTTACATATCTGAGTACAATGGCGTTGTTTGTTATTAAAATGAAATAACTTTTTTCTTTTTATTCAACCCCGCTGAGTAATTGAATGAGTGCTTAGCGACCAAGCAAAATCTTTGGCATTCACTTAGGAATTTCTTTCAACGAAACCAATAACCCATAGCCAGATTGTTCCGTTGTAATGTGCTCATTTTGAATTGAAGATCAAGTTTATGATTCAAACTTTCACAAATATTTCTCGTTTTCTTGTTCGACAAGAGTGAATCAGTCAGAGCGAGTGAATCAGTCACGAAGGTTGTGAGTTTTTATTTCGCAGTTTGACGGTAAGTTACTTTTCGTCCCATGACTCGAATATTTTTCATGTGACCTTAACGTCAAATTCATTGAAATTTAGTTGTTGTTAAAGCACGTTGTAAAGCTGGAAAGCCCTGGCCTGGTTTTGCTGCAGGACAGAGGTCAACTTTTCGTTGAGAGAGAGACTCCAATTTCTCTGAGAAAATGAGAAAATATTGTTTGCCAAACAAACAGGAACTCTGCCAAATATTTGGAATTTGCTTTGTTCATCATTTTATTTTAAAATTCCCTTCTACATGCATAACTGCATGAATTGATGTTATCAGAAATTTAGAAAATATGAAATATGAACGAATAGACCTAGACTATTACAGATGTTCTACTCTACTATGCGAATATAAGATTTTATGTAGGGGAATTCGGAATTTCTTAAAGGAGAAGCTCTCTCGGTAGGTAAACTAATCGAGGAGAGAGCACTCCTTTCAGGAATTTTCCTGTTTGGCTTTACCATCTCACAATCCTTGACGAGATGTGTTCGGAGCGATTTTCGAAACTTCATGTGATGCAGGGCCCAATCGTCATAAATAAACTGTAGTAAGTCAAAACTTTGAAATCTTGTAAATAAAAGACAAAACAGACAATGACAAATTTTGCTGCCCTACTTTTGAGGAGCAACATTTGTTTATGAATGTTTTCCAAACATTCAGAAATATTTTCAATGCTTGTCATAAACAAACACCTGATCACCACGGAATGTTTGTTTACTTGCCCAAACCCCAAACCAAACGGACAGGAATATTTTGCTTGACAAGCAAATCTACAAATAGAATGCTTTTCAAGCTTCTTTTATTTCTCTGTCCAGGTAGACTGAATCCCCGGGACTTAATCTCGTCTAATCAAATGAACACTCAGGCAAGTTTCATCCATGCACAGATAGACACATATTTTTTATGATAAGCCCTCTATCACTCTCAGATAAGAAAACATGGACAAACTAAAACTTCAGCTGGGTCTGCTTGGGGGTAAAGTGGGTAGGTTTGGGGGTATAAGGAGTATTGTCGATTACTGGATTACTGCCCAGGGGGGACACTTGGCACCATGTTGGCACATACGCATACGGGGGGGGGGTTAGTCCGAGAAATTTTCAGGAACCCCAAAAATATCAGTTTAGCTTCATCACAACCCAAAAATATCAGCTCATTTTATACCTTGACATCTGTAAACGAACATAAAAGATCCTGAAACAATGCAAATTGAGGCCAGGATTGCCTCTAAAGAACCCAGAAATATCATTTTTACAATATTTGATGCCCAAAAATATCAAAAACATAATTTCAATTTATTTGGACCCAAAAATATCACTTTCAGCAATATTCTGACCCAAAAATATCGGACTTACCTCCCCGTATGTGCATGTGCCGAGTGCCCCCCCTGGGGATTGCTGGCAAAAAACAGGGGGCCCTGAACGACGTGGACTGATCAAACTCGGATCAATCAACAAGCTAATCAACATTCAACATGTCAAGGAGAGTACACGTTTTTTTACAAGAAACTTGGATCAGCACTTAGTACTAAAGTTTCTTAATTTCGCATTAAAATTTCGGTGTTTTAGTGGTAAAAGTTTCTTATTAGTTTCTTATTTTTTTGGGCCTAAAATTGCGGTATTGTTCGAAGTTGAGCCTTCTTCTCGAGAAAGGGCTTCCATTTTGCATTGACATTGTCATCAAGAAGAAGCCATGCACATCAAGGCAAAAATTTACCAATTTTGCGGTTAAAAGTCAAGAAAAGACGAATGTACCTTTGTTAGAGAGACATAGAATAAGAGAGACAGAAATAAAGTTTTAGAGTTTCTTAACTGTTTTTGAGCGTGGTACTAGAGTTTCTTAAATTTTTGCTCATCGTAGTACTAGTTTCTTATAAACCAGTTTCTTATGAAAAAAACGTGTATAGCTCGAGCGGTTGTAGCTTGAGGAAAACTGTGAAATTTTTTGCTCTGCCACATTTACCCCAAACTTACCCATTTTACCCCGTAGATTGTACCGGGACAAAGTTATTTGAGAAGCGTCTTTCATTCAGAATTGAGGACATGGGCACAGTCATGGGCGGGCATGTCACACTGGGAAGGATGGTCCTACCTTTGTCCGAAAACCGGTAGTTCATGAAAAACTTTTGCACCACCTTTGTCCCAAAAACTGGTCGTTTTTGATGGCAAATTTCCGCTGTGATTTTTCTTCAATTTGAAGGACAATTTTTAACATTATGTATCATTGACGATGTTTGTCCCCAAAACCGGTAGTTGCGACCTACTACTGTTTTCCAAAGCAAGTAGTAATTATAGATATGAAAGTACAAGTGTCCCGAAACCGGTTGCCGGACAATGGTAGGACCGCTTCGGTGGAAAATTTAAAATTCTGGCCTTTTTGTCGGACATTTGCCGGACAAAGGTAGAACCGCTTTAGTGAAAAATTGTAATTTCTGGTCTCTTTTCCGTAAATTTGGCGGACAAAGGTAGAACCGCTTATGTGAAAAATTTGAAATACTAGTCTTTTCTGCCTAAATTTGGCGGACAAAGGGAGAACCAGCTTACAGGTAAACTTCAGAATTTTGATTAGGTAGGAGGTTGGGAAACTTGATTTTTGTGACAAACTGATGGAATGGGAAGAATGATATTCAAATTTCACCTTTGTCCCAAAAACTGGTTGTTTTGGGCACGAAAGTCGTACTTTTTGATAAAAGCGCCGGTAATTTTTTCCAATTCCTCTGGACAAACATGGGGTCAAATATTTTACAGTACTTGCCCGCCCCTGGCACAATCAAGAGATCTTGAATGTTGTGAAATGTAAAATTGAAATATTGTTTTAGCCCAGCGATTTTTATTCTGTTGTGCACGCAAAGCCGAAAATATTCCCTTTGCACGCGATTGTGGTAACAGCCTCTACAACTTCAAACTTCTCTTTTTTCACAATCATGCAGAAGAAACGAATTTGCAAGACGTCAAATTCAATAGGTCACACATATCCCAAGAGAACGTTGTTTTCGCGTGCTTATGATACTGGTGTTTCCCCAAAGGTTTGGGTTTATATCACAGGGAAACCAGGACATAATTGTTGCTAAAATAAAAATTGTCTTTCTTTGTCCCCTGTGTTCTAGTTGCGTAGCAAGTAACGATCAGTGGCAATGGGCAACTAGAACACAGGGGACTGAGATACCAAAAAAACTGACACAGCAAGCACGACAGGGACACAGATAATTTGTATTTTCAGCAACAATTATTTCTTGGTTTCCCTGTGCTTATATATTTTCCGAGCGGACGGAATTTTACACAACAAAAAGTTTGTCACGCGTAAAGGCTGATTTCCAGTTAGTGGAATTTTCCGAGTGGGCGGAATTTCTATTGTACTATGGGAAAGAAATTGTTGCTCTGGAATTGAATAAAAAGTTACGGCTGAGTGACCTTTTATTGTCTAAAATTCCGCCCGCTCGGAAAATCCTACTGAGTGGAAATTTTCCTTTACATTCTATTCAGATTCAAAGCGATATTTTCTTCGATGTCGTGTTCTAATGTCAAAATGTTCACGAGGGCACCGGATGTAAATTATGTAAACATGGCCGGTCGGAACGAAATTCATATTGGGGGGGGGGGGGCTGAAACTAAACGAGCGAAAATGGAGGTACGGGACGGGGGCTTGCCTGGAATGTGTCAGGAATATCTAGGGACACCTGGTATATTCTCATGAAGTTGAAGTCCTATTTTACTTTGCATTACATGGAAAATTCTCCAAAAATGGGGCGTTTTCCAACGATCTAACGAGCGTGGTCATTGAAAATGTTCCTGGGGGCATGCCCCCGTACCTTCATTTTAGTTTTTCGCTCGCTGCTCGCGTTTAGTTTCAGGCCCAAACGCATTCGAGGTGGTTCCAAAATCTAGAAGACCCGGAATTGAAGAACTGCGGATCTGGGAACCTCGGAATAGGATCGATCAGACTTGCATTTTATCAATATTTATACACGAAAAACCTTTCAGCGTATTAACAAATTATTTCAAAGAAAAAATTAAAAGAAAAAATTGTAAATTACTTAAATATGCTGCTCTACCAAGGGGTCGTGTTTGGGTCTTGTATGTTCAAAAGATACTTTCTAAGACATTTTTTAAGACGAGCGATTGATTCTTGTTCTCGAATGTTGTCCGGGATATCATTCCAATTTTTGACACCAGAGAAGTAGAAACTTCGCTTTTGCATATTCTAATCTAACTTTGGGAATTTGCAGATCTCCATGATTTCTGGTTCTATGCTCTGAAATCATGGATCTTTCAGTGAACAGTGAACTTATGACGAAGATTTTCGGGACAAAGGTTCTGCACAATTTTATATGTCATGACTCCTTTGTCAAAGGAGAGCAAAGAATTGACATTGAGCCATTTACAGTCCCAACTGTCCTTATACTTTGCGTCCACTATTAGCTTCTTTGTCCTTGTCTGTAATTTTTGCAGTTGGGATAGTTTGGTATTGGAAAGAGTACTTCAAACAATGTCGCCATAGCGAAGATGGCTTTCAAGGAGAGCTTTGTAGACTTTCTAGACTAACGTGTCTATCCAAAATCTAAATGTGGATGGAGGTGTAACACCAATATGCTTTTTACGATGAAAAAACCGGGTAATAAATACCAAAACTACCAAAGAGGCACTATGCCATCACAGAGACGTCTTTCCATCCTGCAGGCAGGCTATTTCAACCCGGTTTTTGTCTATTCAAAATCATTTCCCAATTTGAGCGGCCTCAGTTTGATGTTGGTCTCCTTTTGGTTAGCGATAACTGGAACTAGGACTAATTTTAATAAGTCTGGGGCTGGCTATGACTCAGGGGCCGATCATATGAGAGTTTTCAGCCTGAGAGCTGGAATTTCAGCCCTGCTAACCGGGCTGAAAACCCAGCCCCCCTTTCCAGTCATCTCTTTGTAAAACTGAGTTTGCGATTACATGAGAAATTCTCAGCCCTCCTTGAGCAAGGCGGCTGGGATTTCCAGCCCGGGTAAACGGGCTGAGATTTCGCATATCGAAATTTTTTCCAGCCTGGGCTGAAAATTTGTTTTGCGCACGCGCAGTTTGAATATAGCTTCGTGCCAAAAACGAGTAAAGCGAAGATTTTCAAAGGTGAGGTGGCAGATGAAAGCAGAGAACGTTCTCAGCGGAGAACTTGTGATTTTAAAGCAATTTTGAAGTTTTAATTTCAGCCCGGGCTGGCATCTGTCATACAATCGCATGCCAGTTTCACCTCGGCTAACAGGGCTGAAATGCCAGCCCGGGCTGAAAACTCTTATATAATCGGCCCATCAGTGACGTTCAACAAGCGTCAATATTGCAGGTACTGGTTTTGAGATTGAAATGCCATTTTGACAACAACAGGTCGTCAAGGTGTTCATCATAGGTGTGCATCATTAAAACTCCGTCATTTTCATTATTAATATCAGGAAAGTGAAAGTTCATAGAACATGGAAATTATCATTCATTGGAGGCATTGCATTTGTTTGCGGCTTGTGAAAGTGCAATGAAAATGTTATCTGGGAATCAACGGCATTAAGTACCAGTTTAATGAAAAGGTTTAGATTGGTTAAGTCATGGAAAGAAGAAGTGAGAGGCTTCTGCGTGGTGTTTTGAAGATCATGTTAATAACATAAAGTCGTCGTGATACAGAACTTGAACATATCGTACGGTGTAAGTTTTTGAGATTTTGTTGTTCCGTACAAATAGAAAATTGGTTATGGGCCTTGGAACTGCAGTGGAATTTCAAAACGATTTTTTGATGGCAGTTGAGTTTTCAATGAAATTTTCAGTGCAATAAAAATGTTGTCAGGAAATCAATGGAATCGCGTATCATTCTAGTGCGAAGGAGTTGGTGACGTTGTAGAAAGGAGCGAGTATGCGAGAGCCTCTTGTGTTGTGTTCAGAAGATTATTGCATTACTGTGGTGTGAATTGTCAGGAGTTTGCTATTGTGTGCACAGAAAATTTGTTTAATGGAGTTTCAAAACGACTTTTTGATAGCAGTCTGACTTGAAAGCAAATAACCAACGGAGGAGGAGATTGAATATTGAAGCCAGTACTGAATTTTCTTCGGACAATTGCACGAATTTACTAGAAAAAACTGTGTTATTTGGAGAACTGTATAGAGCAGTTGAGATTTCATTTCATACAAAGCCGATGTTTAATTTGCTGTTTGAAAGCAAGTGTAATTTGCTGTTTGCTGGATAAAATTTGCAAAACCTACAGCAACAAATTGTGCCCCGTTTGCCCGAAGATTGCTAAAAAACGGCAAAAGATTCTCTCTAACATTTATGTGATGTTGCTCTTCAGATGTTCAAATAAAGTTTGCTGCCATCCCCGTAAAAATCCGTTGAAAAATGATGTAGTTACGACCTTCAGAAGATTAAATTTGCCTGATGACTGAAACCAGCGGTCGGCCATTTTGTCTTACTATTTTGCAGCGATAAATAGCTTCATGTGAGTTGAGTCAAGAAATAATTTCTATTAGGTAGGAAATAGTTTTAAACTCTCTAATGATTATCAGAATTTTCACAAGAGCTATGTCATTGGAGGCTGCTGTTTCATTTCATCCATGGAGCTATTTATCGCTGCAAACTTATGAGACAAAATGGCTGATGGAGTTTCTCCTGACGATGACCATAGAGTCGAAACGCGTAGGGAATTGAAGAAGAGAATAAAAGAAATACTTCAAGAAGAACTCCAAGTCGTCTTTATTTTTGTGTTCATCTGTATAGATGGACGCTATATGCCAGGTGTCCCAAAAAGTACTCCCGTTTGAAAAATCACCAATATTTGATTAAACGGCCGATCCTCAATTTTTTTTTGCCAAGTAGATCGAGGACCAAATTATTTTCCAAGACATATCTGATCTTGTAATTGGTTTTAGAATGAGCTAATTTAGCTCTTTTTTGGGCTACCTGGTTTTGAGTCATATTGCAAAAAAGCACTGATGATTGCCAGATCAATTTCTTTGTGCATGTAAACTTTTAGTTCAGTCATAAATGACAGAATGAAATGGGCACTATCATTGGAGACTTCAATGGTGATAAAAAATCTGAAAATTTGGACTCTTAGGCAAGATTGAGTATTTGCTTAAAAAACCATAGCTCAAAATAAGGGTTTTCAACGTGTAATTTTTCTACCTTGCTGTATCAAAAGCAAACATGTGATCATCTATAAATATTTTTGCGTCTTTGACAAAGCATCTCAAAAAGAAATTGTTATCAAAGGTTTGATAATCAATTTTTTGTGATGTTTCAAACAGGAGTACTGTTTTTGGGACACCCGGTAGCTCAGGTCATTCACGGTAAGTCACTTCTTTTTTCTATGTGTAGAAATTGAGGGACGCTTTATAGCTCAGGTCATAAGACACTTCTTTCTCTATCTGCAGGAATTGAGCAAGTCTTTGTCTACTGAGCAAGACTCAAGCATGTCGTTCCCTTACAGTGAAGGCAATGTCCATCATCATGGAGCAATACCCATCAAAAGGTTTGTTAATGTCACGTGATTACATTTCAACATACTTTTCTGCTCGTCTTTCCAAGGGCGCCTACCTTGTAGGAAGTGTGTTTATTCCCAGTACTGTAGAGTAATTGGTGTCCTGTGACCCAGTACAGAGAGTGTCCTAGAACCGTTCCGTGACCAAGCAGTACACAGCGTCAGTCCTCTCAAGGTCAAGATAACGTATGAATAACTTTGTGGTTTCAAATTCCGTTGTTTATGTAACGCGATATCATTTGTTATACGATCTGGCCACAGGGAATCAGACAGCGTGATTTTTGATTGGTCAACTCTAACAGACGTTAGAATTCGAAAATCCCTGTAATATGATATACACATACACGACTGGGTCATAGGACACCAATTACTACGCGTACAGTACCGGGAATAAACACACTTCCTACAAGGTAGGCGCCCTTGGTCTTTCCTCGCGTTTGTAATGGGCCTAGCCACGTATTTAAAGCTTACGGTCCTTACGAGTGGTGCAGACAATTTTGGAGGAATGGCCTTTTCAGGCTGAAGATGTTTGGTATGTAGCTCCCCTGGATGGTATTGGGTGAAACAAGGGCAGATTTTGTGATACAATAGCAACGGTTGCGTTTGATTGACACCTCAATTCAAAGCGATTAGCGACTGCAGACAAAGGAAATTCTCTTAACCAGTAATTCAAAACAAACAAAGCCGCAAAAGTTTCCCCGAAACCAATAGCGCAAACTCTCGCCTTGTGCAAGCGAAGGAATGTTGTTGTGCTGAAATATGTAAAAGTCATTGCTTTAAGGCAGGGAATTTGGTCGAGATTTTAGGGCTATTTTGAAGGTTTCTTGAAGGGTTTTATTGAGAAAATCCCTTCTAATTTCAGCACGGATTGGCTGATTTAATTTTCAGGTGAATTTTGACATATATTTGAACAGGTTCACAATTGAATGACCTACTTCCGATATGATTGCCTCGATATCCAGGGTGGAGTGGCCTTTCCAACGGCGATTGTTTTGACGCACTCAGTACAGTAGTGGAAAACGGGCTTCACAATATGGCGACAAGAGTCCTTGTTTTCGCTGTTTTATGGGGGCGAATAGAGTGAAAACAAAGCAAACAAAGATTCTTGTTACAAGTCTAATGTTTTATAAGAAAAAGCTCATCTATCGCTGCAATCACTGGATAATAATCTGTAGAAAAAGACACTTGTATCCATCGATCGCGCAAAAAGATGTGAAATAGGACGCAAGAATCATTCAATACTTGATTGAAAATAAGAAAGAAATAAGACGGGATTGATTCACAAAGCGATTGTGCGATCGGACGTTAAATAAGACATGATTATCACAAGGTTTTGTTGCTGAATAGGACGAAGAATAAGATGTGAAATAGGACGTAAGAATCATTCAATATTTGATTGAAAATAAGAAAGAAATAAGACGGAATTGTTTCACAAAGTGATTGTGCGATAGGACGTGAAGTAAGACTTGATTATCACAAAGTTATGTTGCTGAATAGGACGAAGAATAAGATGTGCAATAGTACGCGTCTCATTGGTGTCCTATTACGAATGTGCAGGATCAGGGGTCCGATTGCACACACTATTCTTCGTCCTATTTCCAGAAAGATGAGGCTCAAATCCTTACTGGTTGTCAGAGCATGCGGAAATCATCCAATTTCATGCTTGTCAGCCAATACACCTTTTCAACTAACCGCGGCCTCGATATCGCTCTGGGGCATGGGGCGAGAATTTGGGTGTAAACTTCCTAGGAAACCACGTTGTTTACATTGCCGCAGTACGGATTGCTTCGCTCACGCTGTTTGTTATCGCCGATTTTGCAGTTTGTTCGTGTATTTTTGCTTCGCTCTGTGGTCTATTATATTTGGAACAACTTTTTTAAAAGCTCTAGCAAGAATTCAGCTCTGATAGGCCACATAAACTTGAATTATATTGCCGTTCGCATTCGATTGAATCTTGGGCCTAACTAACCGCACATAAAGATGGTGAATGGCAACTGCGCTGTTTTCAACTGCACGAACAGTCAGCATAGGATAAGGGAGTGGAAGAAAGAAGCCTGTCAAAAGCACGATGGTTTGCCACACAAAGAATGCCCCTGCCCACAACCATTCACCTTGCACACATTTCCAAGTGTTTTGCTGAACTCGGACAAGAGACGGGAAAGGATAAGGCTTATGAACAGGACCACTGTCAAGAACAGTGCATGGTGCCCTGGTAAAACCCTAGGTAGTTTTCAGAAAGGGATTCAATTTCAGTTTGTTTCATAAAGCATTCATGGCAAGGTTCTTTTTCAGGAACTTCCTCAGGAGCTTCTTCAAAATGAGAAAGCTGACGGCGATGGAGCTCTCTTCTTGTTTTTTGACGCTTGGAAATGTGTGCAAGGTGAATGGTTGTGGGCAGGGGCATTCTTTGTGTGGCAAACCATCGTGCTTTTGACAGGCTTCTTTCTTCCACTTCCTTATCCTATGCTGACTGTTCGTGCAGTTGAAAACAGCGCAGTTGCCATTCACCATCTTATGTGCGGTTAATTAGGCCCAAAATTCAATCGAATGCGAACGGCAATATAATTCAGGTTTCTGTGGCCTATCAGAGCTGAATTCTTGCTAGAGCTTTTAAAAAAGCTGTTCCAAATATAATAGACCACAGAGCGAAGCAAAAATACACGAACAAACTGCAAAATAGGCGATAACAAACAGCGTGAGCGAAGCAATCCGTACTGCGGCAATGTAAACAACGTGGTTTCCGAGGAAGTTTACACCCAAATTCTCGCCCCATGCCCCAGCGCGATATCGAGGCCGCGGTTAGTTGAAAAGGTGTATGGGATCACCGCTTTCTAGCCCCTGGAGACAAAATCGGTAGTTTGAGGTAAATTTTCTAGTACCCTCACTAAAACTGAAATGGATGCTAGAATACTTCAGTTATTCGCAATTTTTTTTGATAAATCAGTTGTGGGGATGTCCGTCCAGAGTTGTCTACATGTTTAGGCACATAGCTTGTTTGGGGCCGGAGCTGCGTTCATTTTCCGGTCGAAGAATATTGACCTTCGTTGAAATATCCATAGAAATTGCTACAAATGAGATATACAGATAAGAATTTCAGCAATTATGCATACTGACCTCAGCAATAACCCAAACTCCTTTACTGCTATCATATCTCAAAATTGCAGGCAATTTCTAATGATTTCTGGTAGAGATATCATTTGGGCCTAAGCTTGTCCTCGCTTAAAACTCATTCCATTGCACTTAAAACGTAATGGTAAATTCTAGAGCTGAATAATGCACTTACCCATGACTCAGGCATCAGTTTGACTTCGTTTGCCTTTTTTACATTAGCAAATTTTTATAAGAAACGACCAGTTGTGGGTGAACTGTACGGTACTTTATTATTATCATTCGTTATGTTGATTAGTAGTGGACATTTTAGGACAGTTTAGGACAGTAGAGAACTGGGACCGAGTTTCAGTTATTTTCAGTTAGATCTTCGAGAGCACGAGACAAGATGGCGAATCTTAGAGTTTAGCGATTTGTGTGCGGCACATTTCCGTACATACGTGGCGATCCTGCAAGAGACACATACCGGGAGAATCATGGCAAATCCATCAACAGAAACAGCAACAGGAGATGGGCAAAATTTAGGCCCAGAGATTGATATCGAGAAGGAAATAGCGAAGTTGAATTATTATACAGAGCAGACAGATGAGCTCATAGAAATTGGAGACACAGTAGAAATGGAGATAGCAACAAATAGGGTGAAGGTAATCCACAATAAGATAATTGATTTGACAGGGAGAATTGAAGAGATGAAATTAGAACAAGGGGAATCATCTAGGTCAGTTAGGCAGTGGAAAAAGGATGTGAAAGATAAATATACAGGAATGTTAGAGCAAAATGAGAAAATGTTGAGAGCTTTAACACAAATAGAAACTCAAACAAGAGAGGAAGGTCTGAGAAGGGAATTTGAAAGGAAGCAAATTGAGCAGCTAAGGGAAGATAAGAGAATGCTAGAAAGACAAAAGCAATTAGCAGACCATGAAGAGAAAATAAGAAGGGAGAGATACTTACAAGAGAAGTCTTTATGGGAGGAAAGAATGCATGCTGAAATTAAACTTGCAGAGAAAAAGCTAGAAATGGAATGTGGGGCTAAGGCAACCTTTTCAAAACTGCCAGAGCTGAGAGTCACACCATTTAAAGGCACAATAGCTGACTGGATAAGATTTGAAAACATGTTCACAAGTCAAGTTTTAAGTAAGGGGTTTAGTGATGAAGTTAAATTTGGATATTTGTTAGAGATGGTGAATCCCAGAGTAAGGGATAAAATTGCAAATCTGAAACCAGGAAAAGTTGGGCTTGAAACTGCCTGGGAAAGGCTCAAAAAGGAATATGGGCAAAGGAATGCTGTGATAAACACACACATTGATGAAATTGTGAATCTACCTACCATAAAGGGAGTAAATTATGAGAAAATTCAAGAATTTTATGACAAGCTCACAAAGAATTATGATGCCCTGCTGACACTTGATGAAGAAAACATGTTGAGAGGATTTGTGATGACAACATTAAACAAGCTGCCAAATGTCAAGTCTGATTTGGTAAGGCTGGATGATGATTGGGAAAGCTGGGGGATGTCAAAGCTTATTGATAATTTGCAGAAGTGGTTGAAAAGAAACAAAACAGAGGAAATAGGAAAGCCAGTGGAAAAAAGAGAAAAACACTGGTATACAGGTGAAACAAAGGAGAAACACTCAAGAAAATGTATTTATTGTGATCAAGATCATTGGAGTGATAAGTGCAAAACACAGGAAACTATAGAGAGTAGGAGGAGCTTCTTCAGAGAAAATAAGCTATGCTTCAACTGTGGGAAAAAAGGACACAGGGGGGATAAGTGTCTAAGTAGGGGGTGCTACTTTTGTAAGGCTAAACACCACAGCAGCCTTTGTGAAAAGCAGAAAGGTGAAAGTGAAAAAGGTTCAATTTTAACAGGATTCACACCTTCTGTGGAGGAAACACTCCCACCAATTTTGCCTGTAAGAATTGATGGAAAGGTTATTTGGGCATTCCTTGACACAGGTTCAGGAAGGAATTTCATTTCTAAGGATGCGTTAATGATGCTCAAATCAAAACCTGAGAGATATGAAACAAAAGATGTAACAACTATCAATGGAACAGCAAGAAAAGCCATGCCAATCTTTCAGATGACCATAGAATCATTAGACAAGAAAGCCAGAGAACATATTGAGGTTGCAGGGGTAGAAATGCATGATTTCACAACAGTCAAAAGGCCAGATTTAAGGAAATTGAAACAGCAGTTTAGACACACCAAAGACAAAGAATTCTACATAACAGCATCAGGGGAACATAAAATTCACATGATTATTGGAGACAAAACATACAGCAAACTGAGAACAGAGACAGTTTTCAAGGGGAATGATGATGAACCAATTGTAGAAGGCACATCATTTGGTTGGATTATTCATGGAGGAGAATTTTCTAGCACAAATTGCATGTTCACCAGAGAGCTTGGAAATGAATATGAGAGATTATACAGCCTTGACATACTTGGGGTTGAAGACAGGGGAGAAGATGACCAATTAGATGTTTACAAAGAGTTCAAAGAGAACATTTCCAGACAAAATGATGGAAGGTATGAAGTTAATGTTCCATGGATACCAGGAAGCAATTTGACAGAAACAAATGAGATGCAGAGCAGAAAGAGATTGAAAAATGTTGAGCGCAAACTGAGGCATGATGAAAAACTGCAGAAAGAATACACAGAAATTGTTGAGAATCAGTTAAGAGAGGGAGTTGTGGAGAGAGTTCCAAGTGAACCATCTGGAACAAGAATATTTTACATGCCTCACAAACCAGTGGTAAGAGAGAAGCACAGGGATAGGGAGCATTTACAGAGAAATGGGAAAAAGCATAGAGCCGGTGACCACCACAAAGATAGAGATGGGGACATCAGAGGTGACAGAAATAGGGATACGAGGTATAAACGAGATTTGAGGGACAGGTCAGATTCTGACAGTAATAGAGAGAGGTACAGAAAACGAAAACAGACTTTTTCGGACCACAATGGTGGAGTTAATGATAAGAAAACTAGAATGAAGAAGAGACAAAGAGACAGATCTGAATCAAATAGTAGTGATAGTGATGATGAGAGTTATATAAAGGAGAAGCAGGAGAAAAGGGGTCATGAGAACGATAGAGGAAGAAGGGAAAGACAAATTGAAGAGTTGAAACAGAGAAGACAAATGGAGGAATCAGAATCCGAGATCTCTGACAATGATGTTAGAAATATGAAAGGGGGGTATATTTGGAGGAAAAATGATGACGAAAGGCAAGTTGATAGAAAGGAGTCAGAAGAAAGGAGAGGGTCAGAGAACAGGAGGAAAGTGCCCAAGAAGAGAGACGACACAAGTGACAGTATTTCTGTTGATGAAAGGAAAGTTAGAAAGATGCATCGTGATGACTCCAAGGCAAAGAATGGAAGAGATTTAGCACATGGGCCCAGAGAATATGGTCTTATTCATCCGAAAGCGAAGAGTAAAGTTGTTTTGCAAGATCATAGACAGGGTGACGAATCTAAGAGAAGATTAAGTAAGCGAGATCATGCTTCAGAATCAGATTCATCTAGCCCTGCTGTAAAGAGAAAGGATCTTGGTAATTGTAGAAATAATAATGAATCCAAATCACGACTAAGGCATGATTCAAGTTCCGATTCTGAATTAAATGGGAAGCATTCTCATAAAGATCAAAAGATTAAGGATTTAAAGAAGACATTGTACAAAACCCTTGGAAAAACGCATTTGCAATTTGAACAACTGGAAGCAGTCATCATGGACATAGAGAGGCATTTGAATAACAGGCCATTGACATATGTAGAAAGTGAAAGTGGGGAGGAGCAAGTGCTAACACCTAACATAATCATGTGGGGGAAGGATTCACATACATTTGAAGATGTGGAAGTAGACGAAGAAAGAGTGACCAAGATGTATAAGAGATTGAAGAATGCGAAAGAGCACGTGTGGTCACGTTGGAACAAAGAGTATATCAACAGTTTAATGGAAGTGCATCGTATTAACAGAAAGAAGAGTGCATGTCTGCCACAGATCGGAGAAGTAGTACTAGTTGTTGGTGATGAAAGAAATAAAGGGCAGTGGAAGAAAGCGAGAGTAGAAGAGCTTGTGAAAGGAAGAGACGACGTAGTCAGGGGAGTGCTTTTGAGACACAAAGGACATCTCATAGAGCGACCGGTTCAAGCTATCTGCCCATTGGAGATTGGTTGTCAAGCGAAGGAGTCACAGACAGTGGAAACAATCAAAGGAGCAACTGATGACAAAGTCAATGTGATAACAGTTGAAACAATCAACGGAGCAATCGATGCCAAGGCCAATGTGACAACAAGAGAGAAGAGAAGAGCTGCGGTGGATGCAGAAGTGAAGACGAGACTTTGTTTGGAAGAAGATTGAAGAGGACAACTGCGTACCGTAAAGGTTTGATAAAATTTGACTCAGGTATGTTACTTTACTCAAATTTTAGGGGAGTTTGTGTACGGTACTTTATTATTATCATTCGTTATGTTGATTAGTAGTGGACATTTTAGGACAGTTTAGGACAGTAGAGAACTGGGACCGAGTTTCAGTTATTTTCAGTTAGATCTTCGAGAGCACGAGACAAGATGGCGAATCTTAGAGTTTAGCGATTTGTGTGCGGCACATTTCCGTACAGAACTGCAAAAACTTTCCTCAGTCCATATTTTTCTCTACACAGATTCTCCGCTTCAAACAACAAACAGTGAACTTTGACATTGTATCATAAAAGTCTTGCATCACAGAACATTCCTTTTGAACGATTCCATGCGCTTTAGCGAGGCACTCGTGAATTGTATTCACGCATTTGTTCTTTTCGTTCTTATTTCAATCAATACAAAACATAAAAAGAACAAAACATTGTTTTGGGTTCGCAAAAAAAGATACCCGGTTTTGCACTTTTGTTTGTTTGCATTGACTGATTGAACCAAATGCGCGAAAACAATTCACGAGTGCCTCGCTAAGGCGCATGGAATCGTTCTATAGGAATGTTTTGTGATGCAAGACTTTTATGATACAAAGTTCACTGTTTGTTGTTTGAAGCGGATAGACTGTGCAGATAAAAATATGGACCGAGGAAAGTTTTTGCAGTTCACCCACAACTGGTCGTTTCTTATAAAAATTTGCTAATGTAAAAAAGGCAAACGAAGTCAAACTGGTGCCTGAGTCATGGGTAAGTGCATTATTCAGCTCTATAATTTTACCATTACTTTTTAAGTGCAATGGAATGAGTTTTAAGCGAGGACAAGCTTAGGCCCAAATGATATCTCTACCAGAAACCATTAGAAATTGCCTGCAATTTTGAGATATGATAGCAGTAAAGGAGTTTGGGTTATTGCTGAGGTCAGTATGCATAATTGCTGAAATTCTTATCTGTATATCTCATTTGTAGCGATTTCTATAGATATTTCAACGAAGGTCAATGTTCTTCGACCGGAAAATGAACGCAGCTCCGGCCCCAAACAAGCTATGTGCCTAAACATGTAAACAACTCTGGACGGACATCCCCACAACTGATTTATAAAAAAAAATTGCGAATAACTGAAGTATTCTAGCATCCATTTCAGTTTTAGTGAGGGTACTAGAAAATTTACCTCAAACTACCGATTTTGTCTCCAGGGGCTAGAAAGCGGAGATCCCATTGGCTGACAAGCATGAAATTGGATGATTTTCGCATGCTCTGACAACCAGTAAGGATTTGAGCCTCATCTTATTTCCAGACGGTGCTGTCCTTTTATTCGTACGGTCGCACATCTTATCGCACATGCTATTGCACCACTCTTTTACATGTGCATAAGCTATCGTTTCCATTGCACACACTATTCTTCGTCTTATTTCCAGACGGTGCTGTCTTATTATTCGTACAATCGCACATCTTATCACACACACTATTGCACCACTCTTTTACATGTGCTGTGCATAAGCTATCGTTTCCATGTGCCTTGGTACATCGGTCTGCACTGCACACACTTTTATTCGTCCTATTTCCAGGCTGCGCTGTCTTATTATTCGTACGATCGCACATCTTATCACACATACTATTGCACCACTCTTTTACATGTGCATAAGCTATCGTTTCCATTGCACACACTTTTCTTCGTCTCACTTCCAGACGGAGCTGTCTTATGATCGCACATCTTAAAGCTATCGTTTCCATTGCATACACTATTCTTCGTCTTAATTCCAGACGGCGCAGTCTTATTATTCGTAAGACGTCCTATGCATTCGTAAGATGCACATCTTAAAGCTATCGTTTCCATTGCACACACTATTCTTCGTCTTACTTCCAGACGGAGGTGTCTTATCATTCTACGATCGCACATCTTAAAGCTATCGTTTCCATTGCACACACTATTCTTCGTCTTAATTCCAGACGGTGCTGTCCTATTATTCGTACGATCGCACATCTTATCGCACATACTATTGCACCACTCTTTTACATGTGCATAAGCTAGCGTTTCCATGTGCCTTAGTACACCGATTTTCTCTCTACATCGACACTGTCACGAAGAAACAGCAAACAAACAAAAGACAGGGAGATGCATCTTAAGGTTTGGAAGAACAGGGCTGTTGACAATGATATGATATTTAATCTATGACCAGAGCTATATTTTCTATGTCCTTACAGGTAGCAAGGGATAATCGTTAACAGCTTCTAACGAACGCAGTTACTGAGATAGTCTTCGATACGAGAGAATGGAAAGATACGGTTTACATAGGTTGTTAAGATAACATTGCATAAAATATGGCTGACAAGGCATCCTTGATCGAAATCGAGCCTTATCACAAATTTCATTGTGGAGAACCGTTCAGGGATCAAAAACCACTACGGTCCAATAAGTACAGATTTGGTAAGACAATAGCACGAGTTGATTTTGATTGACACCGCAATTCAAAGCGATTACCGATCGCAGACAAAGGAAATTCTCTCAGCCAGTAAATCAAAACAAGCTAAGCAGCATAAGTTTATCTGAAACCCAGGTAGCTAGCTTGCTCGTTGTGCATTCCAGGAATTGTTTTTAAGAGCAAAAATGAGTATATATCAGGAGAGGAAGGATATATCTACACATCTACCTTGGGCATTTAACTTATTTGATTCAAAAGTCGATTGGGAGGCGATTCAATTCTCTTATTTTTTTGGTGTAATTTAAACACTTACTGCTCAGCTTCTGAATCAAAGAAATAAAATTGCCGAGGTAGATGTATAGATATATCCTTCTTCTTTCGATGTATGCTCATGTTTGCTCTTAAAAACAATTTCTGGAATGCATAACGAGCGCGCTAGCTACTTGGGTTTCAGAGAAACTTTTCCGGTTTTGTTTGTTTTGAATTTATGGTTGAGAGAATTTCCTTTGTATGTAGCCACTAATCGATTTGAATTCAGGTGTCAACAAAATTATCTCATGCTATTGTGTTACCAAATCTGTCCTTGTTAATATGAGTTATCTTTAATCAAAGCGTTCTACATCATCGTTACATCTTAGGTTACTTGTTGGTTAAAGACCGGGGGAGTATAAAATGCAATCAAGAGTTGTTGCTTGAAAAATTGTGTATTGAACATAGATTGATTGAAATTCCAGTATTTAATTTACAATATCTCTGTTTGCTTCACTTTCACTGGTTTTGTTACGTGCAAGGTTTGATTAAAAGTAAGATTAAATTTAGTTACTGAGGAATGTTTGCTATAAAAATGAAGAATGATCCCAGAGTTATTGCATGTTTGCAATCTATGTTCCGCTATTGTTGCTGATGATTTTGCTGTCGGGAAATAAATTAGTTTGCCCCCCCCCCCACTCAATGACTTACGACTTGGCTTCCAAGCAAATTCTTCATTTGTAGTTGGACTGCCTGTGAGCCGCCCAGGTCAAATGAAATTATATAATCATATATTTCTATGGATGTAACAGTGGACCCCTGTGGTCATGGCTCAATTACATTTTTGTGGTTACCCAGTTGAGCAACCGATCGAAAGAATTCAATAAACATAAGGAATTTGCATTTTCCCAAGCATTTGCAGGACCGCTACGTGTTCTCTTACTTTCGTCTCAAATTTCATTAAAACACAAGTGAATACTTTCTCTTCAAAATCGTGAGGAAAACGACTCGAAACGACACTTTAAACGGGATATAGAATTCACGCAGTTACTGTGCTGTGCTGAAGGGTAAGTTTATATTTGAGCACGACACAAACACTATTTCATTATCTTTTATGTCAAATTTATGCTGAAAGACCTGCTCAGCTGATTTCGTGTTTTTGTGGTCCGCTTAATTCACACACAGGAAACTCCCAAAGTGACGAGTTTGAGGCATTTGTAGGCCTATACAGATTTTAGGCTAGTCTTATTTTCTCTTCACAAGTCTTAGTTCAAGAACTTCAAGATTATTGTTTTGGTATAACAGGCATATATTTGTTTATTTTGTTATGATTTCGTGTTAATGGTTTTATGTTCTCATCACTAATCCAAGGAACGCACTATTGAAATGAACCGCTGAAGTTAAAATTTGGAGGCATAATAGGCTTATATTTATGATTCATAAATTGTGGATGATTTACCTTGTGTAAAATTTCTACCATTTCCTTTTTGAAACTTCCTTGGAAGCTTTCTCGAAAATCAAGGCTATACCGACTCAGTTTTCATCCGGCTTAGGCCATGATCCATAAGTTCTGTAGTTGGCATTTTTGCTGGATATACCCACCAAGTCGTCGTGAATGAAAGAAATGGAAACGTCATTCTTTCCCTTTCTTTAAAGAAGACGTTGGTAAGTCCAGCAGGTTGCTTTAAACCCGGCAGTTGAATTTGATTAGAAATGTTTGCACTCGTCCTTGTCCGGGAATAACATGTAGAAGTTTTATTCATGCATGTACACGATTTGTAACAATATTTGAAACACAGCCCAAGTATTTTCATAGATTTTCATAGCAAACAAAGAAATTGACCCAATACCAGTTACACGACCAGTTAGGAAAGTTTCTTACATGTTCTTAGTTGAGAGGATTCTCCAGATTTTTCTTTGTTTTTATCGATGGGTGGGATGGTTTGTGCCTGGTCCCTTATGTACATCTCACAGCCAATTTATGAATGATATGTGTAACACACACTAAAGTAATATGTACTGAGCAAGGATGTATAACAAACAAATGGAAAGATTCTCAAGCTTCCAAGAACAGGAAGACATATTTCTTTTCTTAAGTACAATTGACAGCATAGCTTCCAAATCTTTAACTCGGCATAAAAAGGTGGGTGTAAAATTCTGTGATCTAGTTCTTAGGACTGAGTAGCTTGAAACAAACTTTAGTCACTGAAAATATTGAAGATTTCAGAAAAGTCCAACGGTAGAATTATAGAGAAATAGCTGAAGTTTCTTTGAAGTCATTCTGTTCAAAGAAATAAGTCACTGAATTTTACATCAGCCTTTTTAAAGATTTGGAACCTATGCTACAATTGACCCTGTCCAGAATGGCAGATAATCTGTGAGTTGACTTCCTGGTTGAAAAGTTTCTTGCGAGGAAATATAATGAGCGATAGGACACCAAGTGTGTGAAATTTCATTGGTAGCGAGCCACCTTAACAAAGTTTTTGTGTGTTTGTTTTTACTGATTTTTACTTGGTAATAAGACACCTTACCGCTGTTTCGTCATTTTGAAATTTTCGGTAGTGAGCCACCTTAAGTGCAGATCCACCTTAATTGTAAAACCTCCAGAGTAAAGGTGGCTCGCTACAAATAGAATTTTCACACACTTGGTGTCCTATCGCTCATGGCAGAGCATTAGAATCTGCAAATGCCCCAGTTTTTTCAGTTTGGTCGTTGTGTTGAGTCAACAAATAAGCTGTGTGTTACCTCATCGATACTGGAATGTAAGGAATCATTATTTGACCTCGCTTTAATCTGCTAGGATCCATAGTAATGTTATCCGACATTCCTTAACCGTTAGTGTGTGTTAGTGTGTTGCGTGTGTGCTTGGGTTGTGGGATCACGTCAAATTTATATATTTGGGATATGACTCACAGCACAAACTGCACTGTTATTTCACTTTTTTACGTGCCAGTTTCGAACCGTCCGGATATCTTTTGTTCCTTAGCAACAGACATACAGGGTGTCTTGATAAAGCTAGCATCCAGCTCATAAGAAACGGTGGGCTCAATTTTTAGAATTGAGAAATTTTCAATTTTTAGCTGTGCTACTTTGCTTGAAAAGCTAAGGAACTTCAGTAATTTGGAGCTCCAATATTCCCCAGGTTATTCAAATATGTTTTGACACCGCGTAGTAAGGAAATATTTTGACATTTTTCGTTATTTTGAGTATGAATGATGTTATCACTTGCTTTGAGATCTTGCTAAGTAATTGGTAGCAAAATTGTACTAAAATTTCAGAAACTACTTACCAGCCCCGAGCCTTTTAGTTTCTCATAAAAAGATGAATGTAACTTCCCAAATGAGTGCCAGTTTAGTTCTTGACGTCAAGAGAGGGCTCGTTGGGAAGGAGCTATAAAAGGGGGCACTTATGAGTATAAAATATATTATTCTGAAGCCATCTGTACCGGGTCTTGGATATGTGTTACGAGCGTGCTATCTAAAGCAAAAAGCCCTATGTACTGTAGGGCGCTACATTCATAATATCGTGTTGTTCAAACAGCAGTTTTGTAGCTACCTGTGTCCCGGTGCCCGCGAAGGCTGTTGTTGTTGCTTATTGAAAAGTAAGGAGGAAGAGAAGACAATTGATTCGAAAAACGCAGCTGCTGGAGCTTGCTGCAAACGGAACCCCAGGGAGTACACTCCCGCACATTGGGGCGGGGGCTTGTCCCACAGCTTGCTGTATAACCCCTACAAAAATATTGCCAGTGGAAAACCCAAAAATATATCCATTCAAAATGCAAAGATACAGGTAAAAAAATAATGGAAGTTTGCACAACATATTCAGTCTGCATGGACTCTTCAGTCTGTTATGTTTACCAAGTTTGAGAATTTGAGAGCCAGTACCCAAGGAAATTAAAACGATGACGACTTTCAAGTCCAAAAAAATTAAATCTTGTAATTTTTCTGGCTGCAAAAGGTGAATACAGCCCCCTCCCTGGGCCTTCGTTTGAGGGTATAGGTGGTATAGTGATGTCTTTCCTTTTTTCTTTCAGACAAACTTATCACTTTGGAGGCAATCCTGTTAAAGTAAGCACTCCTTTTTCCATTTCATCATTAGCAGTAGAATGTTTTATGAGAAACTCTTTGTAAGAATTAAACTCTCAGCTCAGCTCAGCTTTGTAGGCTTAGCTGTAATTTCGCTATTCTTCTTTAATGTAGCCTACGTAAAATTAATTTAGACCGATCACATCAGACAACCATCACAACCGAAATAAAGAAACGGCGATTAAACTGGCTTGGGCACATGTTAAGGTTGCTAGAAAGAACACCAGCAAAATTAGCTTTCAGAGAACATTTGAAAAAAGCGAAAGGTAATCGGGGAAGACCAAAACAGACATGGATCAGACAAATGAATAAAGACCTGAAACCAATAAATAAAACAGTGGATGAACTAACTGAGAACGATTATGAGCGAAAGGAATGGAAGAAAACAGTGGCAAGGCTAATGTCTTGAATTAAGACGGAAAAGCCAGTAAGAAGAAGAACGTAAAATTAATTAATGATGATCATGATGATGAGCGAAAAATTAGCAAATTAAGTGCTCGCAAGAAATTTTCATTTAGTCTAAGAAATCCGAAATCGCATCTCAGAGGCGGTGAAAGGCTGTGCAATTTGAGGTGGACTTGGAGGAATCAATCGATAACACACCTTCAGGCTATATAAAGCGTATCCCAAAAACACGTACGCCGTTTGAATGGCTTCAGTGAAGGAACAATCAATCCAGTTTTTCCGTAATGTTTGATTTTGATACCAAGTTTGAGTAAATCTGACAAGTAGTTAAGTCAAAATCACTGGTCGTTTCAAACCCAGATTTTATTTCTGTACTTAACCTTATATCGTGAATTTTGGCATCAAAGTGAATTCAATTTTACAACTGTACCAGGGAACAAATTATGAAGTACTAAATGACCAAATAGCTCAAGAATATTTACCAGGAATCCTATCGAAAGAAATACTATTGTTGGTTAAAAGTATTCCAAGGATTCCAAGAAGGCATGATTCCAAGAAGCAAAATATCTGCCGGACAAATGTCCTTGCCTGCAGCACTTGTGTTGCACATCACCTCTTCTAGCAACCCAAGATATTTGTTTCGCCATGGTTACTACAAGTTTATTGCCATTTCAAACTGAGAGAGCGTTTTCCGTTGAACGAAATGGTAGGAAAAAAGCAGAGGAGTGGGAGGTGGAGGCTTGGGGGCAACGGTTCCCCAACCCTAGAAATTATACAAAAATCAGAAATATTCGAGAACAAATCTGCCAGAAGGACTTTTCTCCGCTGAGTGCACTATTCATCATAAGAACTTGCAAAAGTTAATGGTCGAGGTTTATAAAAAACCCTTCTTTTTTGTGGGATATGTTCCATGAAAAGGACAATAATTACAATCTAAGATCAAAGAATCTGTTGATGTTGCCTCAAACTAAAACAACTACTTATGGCAACGATAGTTTATCTTTTCGTGGTAGCATATTATGGAATTCCCTGCCTAATGATACAAAAATTGCCACCTCCGTCTGTTCTTTCAAATCATGCATAAAAAAATGGATTGGAGAGACTTGCCGTTGCAAAATTTGTAAATAGGGTATTTAGGGTATTTTCGTTTCTTATCATGAACTGTAATTTATTTTGTTTTTGTAAATAGTTGGTCTTTGTTAGTTCTTGAAGAAGAGCTATTTTTAACAACCAACTTTAAAGAATGTTATAATATTAAATAATAATGATGTTTAGATCGGTCGTGTGAGGTCAAAATACGGACGGCTGACCTTTCGGATACCTGACCAAGCAACTCACTCGACCGTCCTTTGAAATGGACGTTAAACTAGGGGTCTGATGCTAGACTGATTACGATTACTAGGGCCCGAGTTACACGACGTCGGATTGGTTTTCACTTCGGATTGCCTTCCCCAATCCGAAGCAAAATCACTACGCTTTTTGAAGTGATTACACGACTTCGGATTGCCTTTTGCTCCGTTTTGCGTCGCTGTTACACAATGTCGGATTGTAATGTACTGCGCAGACAAAAACCTCTCTTTCGTATTTTGACGGAGGGCGGAGGAGGCAAAGTGATTAGGAATGAGGTTTCGGAGTGAAAATCACTTCGGATTCAGTTGTTACACGAGATGGAATGCGAAGCGAAGTACTTCTGATTGACTTTCACTTCACCTCCAGAGCGGAGTGACTTTCACTTCGGTTTCACCCTCCGAAGTGCTTCGGATTGCCTCGGCGTCGTGCAACTGAAACCCTTATCCGAAGTGAAAAGCAATCCGCAGTGAACCCAATCCGGCGTCGTGTAACTCAGGCCTAGGACTCGATCGTAATCAGTCTAGCCTGATGCCCGGATACGGCATGCATAGTGAGCTAAATTAGCTAGAAATAGGTAGAATGAATAAAACAAAGCCCCCTCCTCGAACTTTTTCTTCCCGTACGTTGATGACTAAAGGAGTAAAGCCAAAAAATTCGATCAAAATAGAATTGATTCATACTTTTGCGTTGATTCATGGGTAGCTAGACACTGCTAGTGTGCTGCTATAGAGGAGCGCTGCAACTAATATTTACCTGCGGAGGAATAATTTTTACAATGCTGCGGAGGAGCTCCTCCGTAGTAGTAAATGATGTTTTCCTCCGCAAAAGAACAAGACCGAACAAAGCTGTAGGAATCAAGCACAAATGCGGCGTCCCACTACCCATGGTTGAATACATATATTGAACTGAACACAAATATTTGCTATTACTCTGAAATCTAAAACTACGTTTGGTCTTAAAGTTCAAGGACCTCAAGATATATTTCTCAATGCTTACTTTCTAAGAGCCCGAAGTCAGGCTGATTTGGGAAAGGTTTCGCTAGTTTTACTGTGCTTGATAGAAATTTGGAATTTTCAAACTGGTATGAGCAGACAATGGAGAATGGCGGACACCTTCATTTTGAACGAAATTTGATTCGATCCTACTACCTTAATTTCAGTTAAAGGCTACTACCTTGACTGCAAGCATAGCGAGCTTCCTCTTCGGAGGAGCAAGCGAGTAACCTCGCATAAAAATTAAGGTTGTCCTATCGAATAGACATTTCGCTCAAAACAAAATGTCTGCAATGCTCCGCGATCTGCCGACTAATGTCTACGAGAATATATATGAGAATTCGAGGAATTTCTGAGAAACTCTTATGTAGAGAAGATAATAGTTCTAAGAAACTTATGTTACTTCGACCGCAAAAAATGTTTGATGGTGACATTTTCGCCCCAAACTTTTTCCAGTGAAATCTCTTGTAAAATGGGAGGATTTATACATGTTTTATGCCACCTTAAAATCAATATAGGAGGTACTAGAAATATGAAACCTTGCAGCAAGATTATATTTTGATGGCTGAATTCGAATCTGGAGTCGAAAATTTATACATGCTTTATGCCACCGTAAAATTAATATAGCAGGGACTAGAAATATGAAACCTTGCAGCAAGATTATGTTTTGATTGCTGAATTCGAATCTGGAGTCGAAAATTTGATGAAATTTGTATAAAGGCGGCCTTACGTCGAAGTAGTAATTATAAATCGTTTATCCGTTTCTGGTTCATCAAGAAAACCATAAACCAGACAAATGTATGTGAATTGGTAAATCCGGTTACTTTTCTTTCAAACGACTGCCCGCTGGCTGAAATCGAGTTACGTTAAACAGGCTTTTATGGATTCTTATTTATGACTGAGTTTCTTGTTTTTCGTTAATCAACTTACGGATTCTATTTCCACAGAGCCCAAGAGATTTATCTAATGGTGTTGGAAAAAGTGGTGAGTTATATGTTTTTCAGAACGTCAAATTGTTTACCAGAGGCCTGCTTTACCATTTGAAAGTTGAAATAAGCATAGGTTCCAAATCTTTAAAAAGACTGGTGTAAAATTGAGTGACCTATTTCTTTGAACTGAATGACTTCAAAGTAACTCTAGATACTTCGCTATAATTGTACCGTTGGACTTTTCTGAAATCTTCAATATTTTCAGAATTAGAGTGTCAGTTCTCTCTGTTATCTCTCGGCTACTTGAGAAGCTGGCGCATGACCAGCTCTATGATTTTTGTAGGACAAATGATTCGTTCTCGAAAAATCATTTTGCCTTTCGGAAATTACACAGCACGATAACTTCTATGCTCAATATCACGGAATCTTGGTACAAAAATATTGATGAACGCAAACTAAATGTGAGCGTATTTCTGGACCTGAAAAAAGCTTTTGACACAGTCGACCATGATATTTTGCTATCGAAGTTGTCAGCACTTGGAGTTACTGGAAAGGAGCATTGCTGGTTCACATCATACCTAAAAAATAGGGAACAATTCTGCTGTATTGATGGGCAAAAGTCATCCACAAGCAGCATAGACTGTGGCATTCCTCAGGGATCGTGCTTGGGGCCCTTGCTATTTATCATATACGTTAATGATTTTGAACGTTGTCTGCAAGCGGCAACTCCCAACATGTACGCTGATGATACTAGTATAACTTGTTCTTCCACTGATAGCGATTCCCTGCTTAGGAATATAAATAATGAGATGGCCAATGTCGCGGAATGGATGAGGCTAAATAAAATAAAATCTTGGAAACGCAGATAAAAGTGGATTCATGGTGATTGGCCATTCCAGGCAGCAAAATAACCTGAAAGAGCTAAGGGAAATTGAGGTCAACTTTAAGAAAATAGGTAGGGTTACCAAAACAAAATATCTCGGTATCAACATAGACGAAAACCTTAGCTGGAAAGATCAGTACAAAAAAGTTAAGGCTAAGGTTAAAAGTGGTCTCTCTGCACTTAGGAAGCTGAAGGATATCCTTCCCCAGTCAAAGCTAGCTGCAGTTTACCGAGCATTGATCGAGAGTCATCTTAGGTATGGTAACATAATTTGGGGGTGCATCTCAGATACCAAGATAAGCACTCTCCAGAAACTACAGTCAAGAGCAAAAACTCTGATTGAAAAGGCAAAGTACAAGGATGGATGGATCTGTGACTGGTTGCCTGTCAAAGAATTGATCCTCTTTAAACGGCTTCAAAAAGGAAATAAAACAACTCCTCAGGAGCTGAGGTAGGTGAGTTCGTTTTGGTCTCCCTGGCCTCGCGATATTTCGGGGACGGTGCTTTATGGGTCTTACTCAGGTCCGTTTTGGACCGGAGTGGGCCTGTGGGGTACCGTCTTTCGGGGGTGTTGCGGGGCTATGGGGGACTGGCCGTATTCATCTACCTCAATGGCAATTAAAGCACGACCCCTAGGAAGAGCAGCCCATTAGGTTTTCAAACATCTAGTTCATTAAGTAGTTTTTCCTTTTTTTTAATACTTTATAATTGGCTGATAGGACATCGTGCCTAAATATTAATGATATGATATGATATGATATGATATGTGTTTTTATTTTTTTTCAAGAGTTCAAGAAAAATTTTCAAAAAAACTTAAAACCTTCGTAATTTCTAAACTGTTTGACGTAACACGAAATAAGTTCGAAGAAAACCATATTTTATGGATGTCTACAATATGGTATCAAGCAAACGTCTGTCACTCATCTGGTTTATGATTTAGAAATTTGATGACCTCACATCCTTAAATTAGTTGAAATGTAAGATACGCTGTAATTTCCAAAAATATTCAAAATTTCTGAGAAGTCCAACGGTAGAATTATAGATAAATGTCTAAAGTTTCTTTCAAGCCATTCGATCAGAAGAAGTAGGTCATTGAATTTTACACCCATCTTTTTACGCCGAGATAAAGATTTGGAACCTATGCCGTTGAAATAATGCTTTAAAGTGGCTCTTACCTATCTGCAGTTGATTGGCAAGACCCTGCATAGGTTAGCATATCGTTCAGATCCTTACTGGTTGCTGAAGCACGCGGAGAACATTCAATTTCACGGCATTCAACCAATCAAATGGCTCCTTTCTAACCCCTTTATACCAAATCCGTCCTTCGAAGTAAATTCTTGAGTACCCTCTCGAAAATTGAAATGGCTACAAAATTACTGTAATTACCTTGAGTTTTTTTATCAGTCGGTAGAAGGGATGCCCCTCTGCAGTTTGCAGCGTGCTCAGACAGGCTGCAGACAGTTTTCATTGGATCTAGGAAAGTATTCATTTATTTGTTTGTTATTGTGAAGAAGCAGAATATTCTTCATTAAAACAATATTTTTCACCTAAGTAGCGTTAGGGAGCAGTCATAAAAAAATTGCAGGGACCGGGGCGGAAGCAAATGAGGAGGGGTCTGAAAATGTTTAGGGTAAATTTATTGGGGTCTGAAACTTTTAGAGGAATTTATGCAGGGGTCTGAAAATAGATGTGCCAAATTTTTGAATATTTTCGAAAAAAATTCAATTTTGTAGATTTTAGCTTAATTATTTATCAGTTTTCTCAAAAAGTTAGACATCAATGTTTTTGTCTGTTAAGTTCTTTCTTTTTTTCTTCAATTGAATTCTTCTTTGTTTGGTTTGATGCTTTTTTGACCGTCTGTTTCTTTTGAAGTCGTATTGTGCTGTCAGAGGTCTGAAATTTTTCTGTGAAAATTAGATGGGGTCTGAAATTTTTCATGGCAGGGGTCTAAAATGTTTTGGGTAAATTTCTAAAATGCTTCCACCCCCTCCCTGTTATTAATAATGCCAGCTCCCTTATCACTAAATTGCAACTAAATGTGAATTGTGAAACGCGGAAGTTTCTTTCCGCGAAAGTTTCTTTCCTCAAAGTATGAATTTTAATCACTATTGTGAATTTGATTTACAGATGCTCTAGTTAGATCGACACCAACAAGCATGTCAGTCAACGAGGGTACTACAAACTATCGTGTGGAGGTGCGTACAGTCTGTTCACTATACTTATCAACCATCGTCTACATGTTTTGGAAGGCCTGAGCAGGATGTAAAAACCCATCCGACCATGTGACGGGGCGGTCGCAGGAAATTTACCATTTATGATATCCTGCAGGAAAATATTGAAAATGTGTTAAAGGACAAGTCCGGGGTTTCTACAAGTATTGTCAAAAAGCAACCTTACCAACTGCCAAGCATCGCTTGTATCTTTTTTCCGGGTTTTGATGTCTTTTTCTGTTGTAAATTCGTACGACATTTTTCGTAAGTTAGGCCCAATATCGTCGCCATTTTTAAAACGCGATAAAATGGCTAGCCTCGGTTTGGAGGTTCGATTGGGACGTCAGAAATTACTTGAGAGTTCAATAAGAAAACAGCCTCGTTCAGGTTGAAGGCAAAATGGGTGAAATTACGTCATGAATAATGACGTCATTTCGCTCATTGCACAGATTTAAATACACAATTTCGCAGAGAAAAGGCAGAGAAGGTTGGGAAAAATACTACACACCATTCACAACATTGTGATCTTTCATTTTAGGAACAATTATTCCACCCCGGACTTGTCCTTTAAGGCCAAGCAAGAGTAGGCTATCTAGTTGTATCTCATGTACAATTCATTTTCATATTGTGTGTAACCAAAGATTATGAGATCACTAAAGAAGTTGATTTTCCAAATAATAATAGGTTCTTGTGTTGGGATCCAACTTCATCTATATCCATATTTTCATCAATGCTATGGACACGAAGAGTTTAAAAACTATAGCTGGAATGTATCATTTATTAGGTACCGACAAGAATTAATAGCTCTGCGACCAAGAGTATTCAGCGTGATGTGATGAATCTGCGGTGCTTCCAATTCTCCCATGGAAGAAAATGATTCCAGTCTTTATGCAGGAAGGATGTTTTAAGCATGAGTTTTGGCTGCAGGAAGAAAGAGTTTTTCATACATCATTGTTTTTTCTTCATTTCACGTCAAACGGCCCAGCTTTAATAAGTAATGCTTCTCCTGGCTCCTGGGTCATACAGGACACATTTGTGATAATGTAACTTCTCAAATCAAATCAAATCATAATCATTATTTACAGTTGGTGTGACAATAGTTGTAGAAAACTAATTAATACCAACTATTTACAATACAATTTACAAAGATGTCTAAGAATTAATATTTACAAGCTACATAACATAATGGACAGGCTACTTACAAATTTTACAATTACACTGTTCACCCGTCCAGGTTTTGATCTTTCTTTTAAAGCTTGCAACTGATGGTAGCTCCTTTATCTCATCGTTTAGATTATTCCAGAATAAGCTTCCTCGGAATGAGAGCGACTCCGTGCCAAATTTTATTGTCCTTGTAATCGGTAATTTACACAGATGCTTAGTTCTGAGATCGTATTGAATCTCTTTCTTTTCATGAAGGTGCCAGATGTATGATGGTTCATTGACTTATATTTAGAGACAGTTAATATGTGGGCATGGCAATGGAAAATGCATTTCTAGCACATCTAATTATGTTTCTAGGGACGTTCTTAATTTTTGTAAAGCTTCACGCGTAAGATAGATGCATTTTAAAGAACTGGGGTGGGAAAGTCTCTATCAGAGGAGATGGTATAGACGCTTGTGCCATTTTTTTAAATTAAAGAACTCACACCATCCTGAGTATTTGTATGCAGGATCGTTAAATTGCTGGGAATCGTGTCACTTTTCTCCAAAAGTTTATCAAAGGAAGAGAAATCGTAATCATTGTGGAGTGTTCTTAAAGCACGCTTATGAGTACGGTTTATTTTATGGTTGGCATCTTTGCCACAAAACATCCACACTAATGGGCAATAGTTAAAGCTTGAAATAATTACTGTGTTGCACAGTTTCATTGCCTGTTCTCTTGAAAGATAAATATTTAGCCTTCTAAAAACACTGACTTCTGTTTGTTTTGTCGCAGAGTATTTTTACATGCTTATTGAATCTAAGCTGGTTGTCAATTTCGATTCCAAGAAGCTTAACATGATTAGTGGATGATATTCTCTTGCAGCATTTGGCTTCCTTCCAACATGAGAGTGGAAAAGGTGAATTGACCCCAGCAGATGCATTGGCAAGACTCAGTGTGAGTTATTTAACATTCTTGACGCTACTAATGTCTTATAAGTCTATCGGTAGCCAATTAAAGACGAACACTAACTAAGGAAATTCACAGCGTTTGTTTACATTTCATAGTCCCCAAGTCCCTTTGCTGCTCTTTATTTTTGCTGTACGTTTGTTTCACATTGTATGTTAGACTCATTGGGCACAAATCCATTCCAATTTGAAAATTGAATCTCCACTTCACCCATTCTTGTGAATAAGACCTGATTGACCAAAGTTAGCTCGTCATACAATGTGAAACGAACCTTAGTATTTATCAGTAGAAATTGTTCATGTGTATTTTTCGTAGCTGTACATTTAATTTTAGTTTAGTTACACATTCTCTATGTTAATGACTGCGGAGTTGTCATGGTCTCTTGCACTCCGTGGTATCGTCCTTGTAGTGTAGTAAAGTAGCTCGTACGTAGTGCGTTAAGTAGTTTGTTTGTAAAAATTTTATATTGAATAAAAAAGAAATTAAAGACGAACACAGATGGGTCACATGATTGGACTTTGACGTATTTTCCCCATTTTCCCACTCTCTTTTGCTTACATTTGTGATGAGCCTAGCCACGTAGCCAAGCTATGAGCAGTACAGAAAACTGTCAGAGATTAACCCTGGATTGTAGACAATTTCGGTGAAGTTCTTATGATGGCGGGCGGGTGGTCTCTGGTGAATTTTATTCACTACCATCTTGACCATTGCTTCATTAAAAATATCCGCCATCTTTACGAACATCCTTTCGTTTCTTCTACAGTCGCTAAGGAATTTATAAAAATCTTTTCTCTCATCAAAAAGAGCTTGTCAGCCTCTCAGAGAAGTAATTTGCCGCTGCCCATTTATATGTAATATATAATGATGTAATATATGATATAAAAACAAAACTGTTAAAAACAAACGTTTCGATCATGTAATTTTCATCAGTCAATGTATGATAATTAATGATGTATGATAATAATATGATATTTAATTATGATATATAATTATATATATATATGATATTAATATTATGATACATAATAATTTTTGTTAATAACAACAATCAATGAATTAAATTTTATTACTAAAGTGATGAAAATTTTTTTGTAGAAATTGGAACCTACCGGGTGAGTCAGAAAAAAGAATCCCACTTTGGAAGGCCACTGCTCCATGAATATCAAAGCCATGATATTGAACACTGTTTTATTTTATTGCTAATATGTTCAATTAGGTTCAGTAATTTACCCGGATTTAATCGGCCATTCCTTCCCATGGATATGGGTGATTTCTGCAGAAAGCCCCTTCCAAAAACCAGCAAAAACGAATAAAAACAATGAGCAAATTTTCCTTCCTAAAACTGATGACACTCAAATAAATTGATGTATTTTGTCCTCTTGGGAGAATGGAATCCCCCTGAATAGGTCATTGATACCAGGGGGAGAACGTGTTCATCCTCCCAAGAGGATAGCGCGTGCTAAAGTGTCCAAAAGTCATTGCTGTAAGGCCATTGTAAGGCAGAAATGTCAGGGAAACTTGTTCATGATTTTGGGCACGTTTTGAAGGTTTTTTGATGAGGCTTTCTCGAGAAAATGCCTCATAATTTCAGAATGGAGTGGCCGATTGAAGTTAGGTAAATTTTATAGTAGATTTGAACATTTCTACCATTAAACTATATATTTGCCAACTACATTGTCTTGATATCCAGGGAGCCGTGACCTTTCAAACGGGGATCCTTTTTTCTGACTCGCCCGGCATTTTTCCTTCTAACTGTGATCCAATTTTTTTACAAAAGGTGTTTTGTATTCTGTTGTACTCGGGGTTGATGTCTTGATGATGAAAGCTGAATTTTTGTTTCCATAGGAGATCAGCGAAGAAGGTGGATTATGGACCCAAGTTATGAGTATGAAAGTTACAAATGAAAGTATCAGTATGGCTAATGGAGAAACGATGGTATGTTCCCGTCCTTCAATTTTCTAATGATATAGCTTCCTTTAGGGCTGTGGAATTTAAATATCAATCTTCACTTCAGCAGTTATACAACGATGGCAGATCTCGCAATACAGTAACAGCATCAGTTGCTTTTATCGACCCGCATTTGATAGCGATTGGTGATCGCAGACAATTCTCCCAAGCCGAAAATCAGAACAAACAAAGCTGCAAAAGATGTATAAATATTTAATCTGAAAGATAGCTGTTTTTGCTTTCTCATTTCTTCGCGGTGTCCCTGCCTTCTATTATTGTATACTACTCCTCACTGCAAGCATCTTCAAGCAAGGTCCGATGCACAGCCTGCCATTGCGGTGTTTTTTCGATACAATTCATTCTGCAAAAGATGCCCTGAAACTAATAGAACCCCCCGGGTATCGATTGAAATTCCACTCAAATAACCCCCCCCCCCGGGTGTTGATTGAAGCTCTGAGTGTCACTTTTTGAAAGAGAAAGATAAACATGTACTACTTAAATTTTATTCAACTGATTTGCTCAGAGGTTCTCTTAGATTTATGTTGACATCTTGAGATTGCAAAATTTAATCAAGAAATTCTTTCAATCGTTTTCTTCATCACAAAATCTTTGGTTTAGCCATTTAACCAACGTTTGACCACATTAATTGATACTAATTTTTGGATAACATTTAATTATATAAAATCAAATATGGAGACGATAGAGTTTGTGAAAGCTACGATACATTTTTGTGGTAAAATTTAGTACCTAATTGTCCAAAAAGATGTCACCAATCAGGAGTCTGTTCTTGAAACTTCTTGCCGTATCGGCCCAGTTATCTTTAATTTAAAATGTGCAAAGTCTTCCAAGAAATGCACGATTTACTATCTACAGCTACTATGAACACAAATGGACAGTTCTCTGCTTGGTTTCACAAGCTTAGTTAGATGTACCCATTTTGGTTCATTATCACAAAGAGACTTGTGAAATGTCTGTTGTAGCATGATTTCTGGCATAAAGAAAGCTTTTTTTTATATCAATCTCTAAGAAAATAAGCTACAATACAAGAATATGAGCCAATCATAGCGGGAAAAGACACATGGTCATCTAGTCCCCACTATGAATGACTCTTACAATAAATATAAACAATAATCTAATTTAACTAACAAAAGAACCCAATACCACACCACACTACTCCACACCAAAAGACACTAAACTATACAACGAGAAGACACTCTAGGTACAACGAGAAACCATGTAGAGCAGAGCGGCTCCTAGACTGAGGACATTCGTCTAAGTTTTGCTATATTAAATTAAATTGACATTTACTGTCCTGTTATAGTCATTCAAATTATAGTCATTCCAAAAAAGAAGGCAGCCCCACTCTACATAGCCCCAAGTTGCACTTCACACTACAATACAGTACAACAATCTCACACATTACACTACAGACGAAAAGGGATTGCTGCTAATGTTGGTATTTAGTCCAACCGCATAGACCTCTCAATGAATGACATGGTTGCTTCTAGGATTATTCTATTGTCGATTATAGTGAACTGAGGGCTGCCGTAGAGAAGCAACTCACACAATGCTTTTGAGTCCATATTTGCAAGATCAAGACCGGGGACTTCAGAAAGCTGACCAAGGAAATCACGACACATTACACGAAACCGATGGCAGTGCAGGAGGAAATGTGCGTTAGAGAGAGCTAAACTCCACACGAAGTTTCATCAAACGCTTGATACCTATCTATAAAGAAAGCTGCGTCTGCAACAAACATCCTGAATTTCAGAAAAAGAATGGATGTACATACTATATAAAGTAAGAAGAACATAAACTACAACGATTTTCACGGGATATAATATCAGCTGGCATTTTATTTAAGAAATGAAAAAAATATTAATCATAATAATATCATTCATGTAAATTATTAACATGACAAGAATTTTTAAGATTTCTTTAATATTACCGGATTGTTATCATATGTTTTCAGGAAGAGTCCCGAATTTCTGTCAATGTTATTCAAATTCCTTGTGGAAAACGTTCCAACAAATATTTTATCCCAGCTCCTTTCTATTTTTGGACATGAAAATGAAGGCGACAATCTTTTTCTCATTCATTCAACATAATGCTGTATATTGATTTAGCGACGTAATCAGTATTTAAAGTGACCTATTCAAAATCAGTAGACTCGAATCATGTTGAAACGCTGTCTGGATGGTCTGGAGAACGTATCGAATCAACCATGATTCATTTTCATTGCATGAAACTAAGAGTAGACAAGGTGTTTATGGCAGACGGATGCAAAGCACTTACGAATGATAGAATTTGATAATCAAATGAGAAAAACACTGAACAGAAAGTCTCCGGAGAAACTAAAAAAGACAGCAGAATTAACGACTTTGTTGGGGATACGAACAGGCTAAGTTGCGAGCCCCAAGGCTCCAGATCGCATACGCAGTAAAGTTTTACGTCACTTAAGTAATATGCAAATTAGCTTGATCGTTGAGAACAAGGGAAGAAACAAAAGCAGCGATGCGCATGACACCGTGAGCCCCAACGTCGATTCGCTCTCAACAAAGCTGAAACACAATGTATCAAAGCAATAGGGTCAGCACTTCATCTCCCCAACAAGACCGTTGGGAGTTCAGTGTTGGCTGATCTATTATGATTGAACTTCAAAAGTCATCGAGGGAACTTGCTTTTTATTTTTATTTCACAAAATCAAAGAAGGTCGTCTTTGAATGCCTTCGTTTCAACATCACTTTTCGCAGGGTGGAGTTTCTCTCACTAGGTCAATCTGGTGGGAAACCGCATTTACGTTTACGCTTGATGCATTCATGAAATGAAAATTGACACGGCTGATGCAATGAATTGAACTCTGAAAACCTATCAAGTTTCAGGTCAGCTTGATATCATGAGGCCTAGAAAAGTTTGGATTTCGTCATGACAAAAGAAACAGTTGAAAGAGAGTGAAGTTCTTGGAACATTTCTTTTACGGAGATTCAAGAACTGAATGAAGTTCGTACATTGTACTGGTTCTTTCAAGGACTTTCAGCATCTGGACAGTCGCAAACAAACTGAAAGGAATACAGTTATCATTTTGCTCCGTCAAGGAGAGTCAAGAATTTAGAAATTGTAAGCAGCCCAAAAAGAGTGACGTTTATTATATGGTTCTTTCAAGAACTTGCAGGAGCTGAACAGTAGTAAACAAATTAAAAGGAGTGACGCTCTTAAGTGGTTCTTTCAAGGAGTTTCAAGAGCTTAACACTTGTTCTTATAAAGGTTCTGTCAAGGAGTTTCAAGAACTGAATAGTCGTTGCCAGACAGTAATTGATGAAGCTATTTTCTCATCTTGAAGAAATCATCCAGGATAAGAGCAAGGGTACTTGACACTGTAGGCAATGTTTAAGTGACAATATACTGAATCAATGATTTGAATACCAAAAATAGCGTCCATGTAAAAAGTACGACATTTCGAGCATGCACTCGTTGTCATGTGACAACGAGTATATGATCGAAACGTTGTGTTTTTTAAAGCTACGCAATTTTTGTACTCAGATCAATTATTCATTGTATTGTCGTTAAATTTTTACGGTACCACACGCAAAGAGAATATTTTTAGTTGATTTCTAAGGCCTGGATTTTCGTAAGGCCAACCGGAGTAAGAAAAAGGTTCAGACGTTTTGTTGCCTGTACAGCTATTATAGGGGCTCCGTCTCCAAATTTCGGTCAGAACGGTGATTTTGCAGTTTTTTTGATTGGCAATATCTCACGGACGTTTACCTGTTGTTTCCTTTCGAAAATGAGAGCGTCATTTTGAAGATAAGTCTTTGTACTTCACAGAAGAAAAAACCAAACATTCATATCTTTTGCGATTGCTTGGATGTAAGTGGATTTCTAACGAGAATTTTTTGGTGGCTTGGGTGAAGCCACCAACAATCTGCAGAAAACAATGGAGAACAATGGACACATGCAGTTTTATCAGATTTGTTTACAGTGTGGCGACAGGCCCCCTTTAATGAGATCTTTTCAAATTGATTACTAACTATGATTGAGTAGCTAACTTGTCAACAAAGTTAAGTTGGTCAAAGTCGATGACATCGTTTTCAAATTGCAAGCAATTTTTTTTTGTCAATCATTAGTATAAAATACATATAAATCAATGTGAAAAAACGAAACCCCTAAATACAATCCAATATTATATCTACATAGTGTCCAAAATTAAAATGCAGTCCTTGAATCTCTGAGACACAAAATCATTGATCTTATTAACTTAAAAGAAATCTTTGTTCTTACGTCAGGGATGACTTCATGGTACTTCTTATTTGCTTTTGTGATAGTTTCTTTTCTAGCTTCTTGTGGAATAGTTGACATTCTCTGACCATAGCCCCATTTGTTCAAAATACTAACGGGGTGAATGTACCATGTTCTATTCCAATCACTATTTGGTTTTGGCTCTCTTTGTTTCGTTTTCTGCTCTTTCAAGTATGGTTTCTGTAGAGAGAGTCGCGTTGGATTCTGCTTTAACACTATACACCCTTACATCAAAGAAGGCTACCTGCCCCTGTCAGTTGAAACCCCTTGCCTTTACGTCAACCAAGCATTATCAGCAAAATTTGCAGTAGCTAAAGATGTATAATGTTTTTGTAAAGATGTTGAATCTTGGTTTTGGCTCTCTTTGTTTCGTTTTCTGCTCTTTCACTGTATTTTTCTGAAAATACAGGGCCCTAAACTCTTGGTAAAATGTAGCTGAATAATGTTTTTGTAAAGATGTTGAATCTTGACATCAGGCCTCGCAATCTCAATACTAACAGCTACGTAAATAACAGCTTAAGGATAGTCCCAAAAATCTACAACTGAAGCAGGCTTTGATATAGCAAGATAGGGCTCTGTTTTGATAGCTGTTTAGCTGAATTCTTAGCAAATTTGATCAAAGATTTTGGGACTATTTTTAAGGATTCTGACATAAAAGAGTTTTTAAATGTTGTTCTTAGGTACGAATACGTCCGATTTTGCCAACTATGTTTTGCATTGTTGAAACAAGTTGAAACGTTCACACGTTGAAACTACACCATTTGAAATATTAGCTACACTTTAAATAGCGTTTTACAGGAGTCAGACGACTGCAAACACAGCATATGCTCTAAGTCTTTAACTCAGCGGTAAGAGGTTGGTGTATCTTTTCTGATTGAATGGCTTGAAAGAAACTTCAGATACTTATCTATAATTTTACCGTTGGACTATTCACACAGTTTGTATGTTTTTTGAAACTACAGCGTATCTTACATTTCAACTCATTTGAGGATTTGACCTCATCAAATTTCTAGATCATAAACCAGAAGAGTATAGACTTTTGCTTGATACCATATTGTAGACATCCATAAACTATGGTTTTCTTGGAAATTTCTTCAAGTTGCGTCAAACAGTTAAGATGGTTTTAAGTTTTTTTGAAAATTTTTCTTCAATTCTTGAAAATGACTGAAAAACACTCTAATTCTGAAAATATACTGAAGATTTCAGAAAAGTCCAACAGTAGAATTATAGCGAAATTGCTAAAGTTCCCTCGAAGTCATTCAGTTCAAAGAAACAGGTCATTGAATTTTACACCAAATTTTTTAAGGATTTGGAACCTATGCCCTCAAACACCTGATGCATATTGTAAAATTTCGAAATTCTCGGAATGCTCCAAGTCTGAAATTCAAAGAAATGAGCAACTATTTGCCACATATTAATTAATTAAGTAATTAATTAATCAATTAATTAATACATTGTTTTTATCCCAAAGGAACTCATTGAAGATTACCCATTGGAAAACATCAGTTTATGCACCCACGTGACAAACCATCCCATCATTCAGAATTTGTTTATTTTCTCAACGAGATATTCCAATGATAAAGTGGGAGCTATTCATCTCTTTCAGTGCAAATCATCAGAGGTAAGACAAAATTAATTGATTCTACTGGATATAACAAGGGCATATTTGTAACACAATAGCATCAGTTACTTTAACTGACACCTCAATTCAAAGCGATTAGTGATAGCAGACAAGGAAATTTTGTCAACCAGTAATTCAAATCAAACAAAGCTGGAAACGTTGCCCTGAACCCAGTCAGTAGGGCAAACTTTCGCGTTGTGCACGCAAAACTAACGGTGGTTACTAAGAGAAGTTATGTCCTTATACGAAAGAAGAAGGGTTAATCTAAAGATCTTCCTGGCGGATTTCGTTTATTTGGTTCAAAAACCGAGCAGAAGGCACTTTAATCCTCGCGTATTTAGGGCTTAAATGATGCAATTACCACGCTGCTCTTGAATCAAATAAACAGAATCCACCAGGCAGATCTTTAGATTTACCCTTCTTCTTTCTTTATAACATGACATTTCTTGGAAACCACCTTTGGCTTGCACAAGGCGAGAGTTTGCTGTGGTTTCAGGGCAACTTTTGCAGCTTTGTTTGTATTGAATGACTGGGTGAGAGAATTTCCTTGGTCTGCAGTCGCTAATCGCTTTGAATTGAGGTGTCAATTGAAAGCAACTGATGCTATTGTATTACGAAATCTGTCCTTGTACTACTGGGTGTTTCAAACTCTACTTTATTTCTTTGATGGCCAACAGCTCGGATAAAGACTCGTGTGAGTCAAGAAAGTTAATACATGTGGTGGGCGATGGAATAAAAAGTACTTAGCCAATATTCAAAGCTAAAATGTTGATCTATCAGTCAAAAGCTAACTTAAATGTGAAAATTTTGTTTGGTTAAGCAGAAAATAGAAACATGCTGGGAATGGGAACCAGAATTCCAAGTTCGATTTTGATCCACGGCCTTGGCCTATGTTGTCGCAATTTTCATGGGCCATTAAAATGACGACAACATAGAGTTGACACGTGCAAAGCATGCTGGTTGAAGCAAACCCTTTAAAGAACATTTAAAAGGAGCTGTGTCACTGAAACAGGGCAGTAAACCCCACCTGACCATGTGACCGGGCGGTGGGAGGAAGTTGCCATTCGTAACGCTCCACAGGAAACTTTTCGAGATATATCAGGTCCAAGCAGAAGTAAGATTTTAAAGCAAAACTTGTGGCTCTGTTTGTCATTTTAGCCATCTTTTTTATGTTATGACCTCTGGGTAGACAAAATATTTTGCTCCTTGGGGTATCGTCTCTGTAGTAGGGTAGCGTTAGCTGTAGGCATAGTAATTAGTAATGATGTTTCGTAAATTTCTAATGGAATATATTTAAAAAAAGTAACCTCATGTACAATTCGTTTTCATGTGGTTCATAACGAACAAATCATGGCATCACTAAATAACCTGATAATCCCCTTGCCTAAATCACTTTGGTTTCTTGTATTGAGCTCCAATTTCATCTGCATGTAACATTTCATGGCTGATATGGACATAGGGTGTTCAAAGGCTTTAGATGCAATGTATGACCACTTGTATACCAACAAAAATCAGTAGCTCTACATCTAAGTAGGTGAGGGGTGCAGGGTTAAGCCAGATACCCATGGTGGGAGCAGTGGCGTAACGGAGACACTCGGGGCCCGTAGTAAGTAGGCCCTTATGTAGGGACCGCGAAGCGAAGTGAGCTCTATTGGGGAAGGGATTCGGGGTAGTGCACTATGATCCAGAATCACATTCAATACGAGGCGTAATCATGATGACTGCCTGCGTTTCTCCTTTTGTTGGTGCCCTTTTGTTGTGCTAAATGCCGCGCTCTCTTTGTTGCCAGCCCTTTGTTGCCAGCCATGGTAACTAAGGGTATAGAATGTTTCTGCTTGACCACAAACAGCTCAATTGGTCTTGTTTCAACGGGAAGCCTAAGTGGACTATTTTTAATACGGTACCATGTCAACGCATTTAAACGTGCTATTTTTCGTCCGTTCGAATATTCATCGGCTGTCGTGTAGACGGGGTCAGAGAATCTACGATTCTTACTTTACTCAAATGTGCTGCTATTGTCCAAACAAATTTCAGGATTGCTTCAGGAAAGATTTCTGGAATCTAAATTTTGCAAGAATGTCCTTTAAATGGTAACACCAACCCGATTCGATACACAGCCATCAAGAAATGTTAGACCAACTGATTGCCGACTGTTGTTAGTCTATGAGTACAGCGTAAGACTTAATCGTGACGGAAATTGTCCTTTGTTTTTTCAAGGCTCCAGCTATGAGCACAGACATCAACAAACGCAGAGAAATAAAGGTATGGTTTCATTCCATTACATTTTCAAGCATCGGAATCATTCAGCTTTTCGAGCATTGACATACATTAGACAGAGTTGCAAAAAGTCATTGACAGCCTAGGGCTCAAATCTTTAAAAAGGCGGGTGTAAAATTCTATGACACTTTTCTTTGAATTGAATGGCTTAAAAGGAACTTATGGTACTTTGCTGTAAATCTGCCGTGGAAATGTTTGATATCTTGATTTCTTTGAAAATGGCGGCAATTTAACTATTTTTGAAAAATTCATGGAAAATTTTGGAAAAATAAAATCATCGTAAATCCTAAACCGATAGAGGACAAGTGATATAAATTTAAAGAAAACCATAGTTTATGAAGGTTTACATCATGCACAGTGATCCAGAGCATGGAATGAATAGGAAAACATGATGTTTCGAAAACATGCAAATTTTTACATCCCCATTAAAGAGGGTATCCTTGGGCTTAACAGAAAGCAAAAATTTTCAAAATCGGACTATCCAATGATGAGAAATGGAATTTTGAAGTTTGTCAAAATTTCAAGTGGTTGTTTACATTAGAATTTCCGGTGCAATGTAGCGTTTTGAGCTAACTTTAATGTGTCATAAATCAGCCTAGAAAAGACCGATTTTCATGATTTTTGTACGAAATGGTCAGCAATTTTGTTGTGCTCAACATATGTAAAAATGTTGTATATTGTGTGTAAGATCATGGGTAGATGGACACTATTTTGATGCTTACTTTTTACGACAAATTTCGTGAAAAATTGCTACTCAAAGTTGAAAACAAAAAATCTATGTAATTCTAGGTGTTAGGTATTAATATATTAAATTACTAAAACCTATTTGGAGCATTCCTGCCAAAGGGCCCGTTTCAAATCGTTCTAATTTTGTCGCAAAAAAAGTTTGAAGATTGCATGTGACATAGGTTTTTCTTTCCTGATTTCCTTTCAAAACTGTAACAGTGCCGTGACTGTTTTCTTCAGGGCAAGAGCTCTAGATTTGCGAAATTGGTTCTCAAGAATTCAAAAGAGGTATTCTCGATGCAATGATAAAAACAACAGCCAATTTTTGCGAGACAATAGCTTAATGCCGTGAAACAATTGGCCTACATTGGAACACAGAATCTGTTGTCTCTTTCTTTCTGCAAGATCCAACCAATTGAGATATGTGTAATACTTTGATAGTTAAAATTCGCTTAATATCTAAATTTAGTGGAACTAATTGAGTCAAGAATCTAATCTAATTCAGGCTTTTTGCTAAAGAGTAAGTCATGAATCTTCAAAACTGGTCCAGTGTACGATTTATTGTGGACTGTCTAACGTGCATAATTTATTTTGGCGCACACGGTAGTAAGAGTAAGTTTTAGCATCATATTTCAACAGACAATGCAATCAAATCCTTTACTGAATATCTTCGAGCGCATTTTCTGGTATACTTTTTACTTAAAATTTGCGAATTAGTTTCTGAAAAGTGCCATGTGATTGCACAACATCAAAACTCTCAATAGTTTCTTTTATCTATTTTGCGAGTTATCTTTGTGCAAATTTAAAACTCATCAGATTTCTTAAAAGTGTACCGGGTGTCCTACCCTGGATCAGAGTATTTTTAGTATTTGTAAAAAATTAAAGTATTTGAAAAAAGTTGAAAAAATTAAAGTATTCGAAAAAAAAATTATAAAAAATAAAAAAAGAAAAAAGGAGGAAGGAAAACTAATTTTCCTTCCTCCCTTCTTTTCTCTTTTTTTTTATTTTTTTTTTCATTAAATTTTTTAATGTTTTTTTTATTTTTTTTATTTTTATTTTTTTCTCCATATACTAAAAATACTCTGATCCAGGGTACGGGTGTCCCAAAGAAAGTACTCCTGTTTAAAAAATCACCAAAAATTGATTATCAAACCTTTGATAAAATTTTCTTTTTGAATTGCTTTGTGAAAGACCCAAAAATACTCACCATGATAAAATGTTTGCTTTTGATACAGCAAGGTAGGAAATTTACACGTCGCAAAACCTTCAATCTTGTCTAAGTACCGCTGTATCCATTGACAACCAGTAATTTGGTTATATAAATTGAATTGATTACTTTATTGTCATTGCGCCAATGGTTCTTATGCTAATTGTCGTGCGTGGAGGAATTGCATCCCTCTTATCTCTTTTCATTGCCTTGGAAACTTTAGAACAAATATTGTACAGAAGAAACGTCAATACATTCTTACGGCAAACAGGCCGCAATACTTGAGGACAATACGTGCTGAAACATGTAAGAAAAATTTGACCTGAATGATGCAGTTAAATGAATTTATTAACACAGTACAATAGGAAACTATTTTTTAGTAGCATCACTAAGTTTCTTAAGGGAATACTGTTGCAAGCTCTCCGTGGAGGCTTGCTTAGTAGGCAAATATTAAAAGCTCTTTTTATTATATCCATATCTGGTGATATGTCATTCACTTGCACTCTAGACTTGCCCCAAGTAGTTCCTGGATCCGCTATTCCAAAGACGGCTCCCTTTTTCTTGACGGAATGCTGGAATGGCGGATCCAGGAACTACTGAAAAGGGAACGGCAATACGGACTGAAGAGGTGGACTTGGGCAAGTTTATGGGCAAGTCTACTTGCACTCATTTATGCAATTCCGTTTTGCTCTTATCTGGTTTGTCCAAAGTCAAACAGTAAACAAACCCGTAAACTCGCACGTGTCGGGGATTATCCATTGTTCATCAATTTTTCTCTGCAGTTTGTTTGATGGCTTCACCCAAGCCACAAAAAAGTGACCGTTAAAAATCCACTTTTATCCGAGCAATCGTAGAAAATATGAATGTTTGGTTTGTTCCTTAGTGAAGTACAAGGATTAATGCCCAAACAGTAGCTTTCATTTTGAAAAAAATACGAAAATCCTGTGTGATATCACCTTTCAAAACACTGCAAAAATCGTCGTATTGTTTACATTTTGACGACGGAGCCCCTTTAATTTCCTGGAATCATCCGGAATCATCAATCAACTCCAAGGAAAATACGGCCTATTTTTATTTTGTGACACAGTGAGTGGCATAAATAAAGCAGCAGGTCAGTGAAAAAGTTTTTGAACCGTTTGGAGCTTATACGGTCCACAAGCAAAGAAACAGGCCTTTCCGGCCTGTGGAAATAATAAAACTGTGTTTTGTTGAAAGGGTTTAGATTTCGCTCACGAAACCATTCTAATCGAATTAAATATTGTAAAGAATTCCTGATCCATATTCCGTGGTTTTGAGAATCTCGTTCTATGGCGACCGACCATGTTTTAATACCCTTCACTGCTCGTTCTTGAATAGTTTGGTTTTGTGGAAACAAAAGACGTACATTTCTCGAGAGAATGAGATTCTTATCTATATGTCGGCTTCACTTGTGAGGACGGAAAAGAAACTGATGTTCTTCTTTATTTCTTAGGCCAAAATCATGTCGGGCGCTGTCGTAAATGGAGGATTTCACGATGAAGAACCTGCGAAAATAAATGGACATCAACAGCAAGTAAAGGTAATGTTGTGATGTATTTACTAAGAAGAATATAATCGTTATCTCTCGGTCCAATTACTTACGCCCTGTTTCACTCGAAGGAGGACTCCAGTGATAACAACAAACAAGGCTTGTTGAGTTTGCTGAAGCCAAAATCATATTAGATTTTTGCTCTTGCTACAATAACACTAGAGAGGGGTGCTACTGGTGTACCAGGAAGGGCTACTGCATTGTACTCGTGGTACTGTTGGTCAGTGTAAAGTGAACAATTCGGTTTTTGAAACAATCAAACCTCGTTTGCCGATCATGTTTTTTAGAGATGGTTTGAAAAGTTTCGACAATATTTGCTGCATGTTTGTCTCATGATCCTTGTCACAAGCAAGCGCGTTTCGTGATGTGCCAAACGCAACAAGCAGTTCTAATGTGCCTGGTGTCCCAGAAAGGTACTCCTGTTTGATCAATCATAGACTTGCTCCAAATCTATTTCATGGTCTATTTCAAGATTTCAGCGCTATGCTGAAAGAGTATAACTAAAAATAACTGAAATAACTGGAAATAACGATAGTTGGTGAGTGCGGTGCGGTGTTTTGGGTATTGGGTATGTTGGAAACAAAATACACTCATTTTTTTTTAAGAAACTAAGGTCCGGGGCTGGTAGGCAGTTTCTTAAATTTTTGGGCCATTTTGCTGCCATAAGTTTCTTACGTGTTTCTTATATTTTTATTGCCGGAAGTTTAGAGTTGATTTTGTCTTTTCTAAAGGGCTCCCAAATTACTTAGTAAAATCTCAAAACGAGTAAATAACATGATTCGCACTCAAAATAATGTCCAAACAGTTGCTTTAACTGCACAATGTCAAAATATTTCTAAGTGTGATAGGAAAATTAAAACTGAAAAATTGCAGAAGTTTCTTAGCTTTTTTCAATTCAGGTAGGGTTGTTTCTTAGCTTTCGAAAAATTGAGCATACCGTTTCTTATAAGCGGTTTCTTATACAAAAAAATGAGTGTATGGAAAAGAAGTTACAATAGAAAGATAGCTAAAAGTAATTAGCTAATTCATTCCAATCGGGAGGGTGATCACCTCGAATCGTCCTCAGTTTATTAGAACTGCCCCCTTCCCGCTGATGACCCTCAAACCAAGGGGCGTATCACTCTATAAAAATCTCGTACACCTTTGGTAAATATCCTTTGGTTTTCAAGAAAAATCCGTAAAAATCCCTGGAAATCCTATTGTTTAGAAATTCTCGTACGCCTTTTCGGAAGAGTGATGCACCCCTCGCCTCAAACTGCACAAGAATATAAACTCTGCGCGCAATCATTAAACTTTTTATCTCTTGCAGTATTGGTCGTGATTTCTAGTAAAAATTTCGATACTCTGCAGAATGAGGAAAATGTCTTCACCATTACGTTTCGTTTGTTTCGTCGGTTTCGCTTCCCTTTTTCAATGATGTTTTCTAAGAAAATAAGAATTTGGGCCAGTACTGAAATATCGGATTTTGAGCACTCAGAGATTCTTACGACTTTCTTAGAGGTTCCATAACAATCTTCATGTTCACTACCTGTGCCCTCGTGAGCATTTCAAAACAAAGTTTTCTGAAGTCTTTCCAATGTTTAAACTTACCAGTAATATGATACAGGAAACAAGTGAAAATTAGTAAAAATATTTCAAGGATTATCTTAATCGAAACAAATAGTTTCTCAACTTATATTTCCCCAGTACTGGAGTTTCTTAATTTTTTGACGATCTGAGAGTTGAGTTTCTTATGGGCAGTTTTCTGTAAAGAAATACGTGTATCGGAAAACCAGGACCGGATACCGGATACAAGGCCATGGGATCTGAGACCCAATACTCTGTGCAATATTAAGATGTTAGGTGGGACTATCGGACCTGGAGACCATGAGGTGGGTTGATATCTTATGGAACTCTTGCGCTATTAAACAAGGCGTTTCAGTGAAAGTGAATAACGTTTTGTTATTGCACTTTCGATATAAAGGACCAGAATCGGACCAGTCACTGACTTTATAATTTAAAGTACGTTTATAATTGTTAATTACGAGTTTACTAGCCACCTTAACGTGTTTCTTCCATGTTTGAATCTAGCTATCCTTGATAGCTATTATAAGGGGGGCACTACCTGAAGGGTGTGCATTCGTTCAATTTTGTTTGCTTTTACGGAGTACTTATTCAAGACTGGGCGTTCATTCATGGAGTTACAGTATATTTGTTCAGCGTAAACGAAATGTTTCGCTGCGCAAGTCCGTTACAATGTAAACAGAGCCTAAGAAGGTAAATAACCTTTTAATGAACGATCAAATAATCCTAACTTCAAAGTCTTGTATTTTTAAATGTTGATATAAATAAACGTTGGTCATCCGCTATGTTTATCAACAATAGGTTGCGCTACCTCCTCACTAAATTGTTGTTTTTGAATTGGCCCATGTATGTGTTATGGTTAGTGGCTTTACCTTTTAATCAGCCCATCTACAATCACTTACAAGATTGTTGAGTCCCCTTGAAAAAAATGACATTTTCGTCCCCCCTTTCCGCCAATGGGACACTAGAGAGGAGGGAAGAGGGAGGTGGGAAGGAGAAACAGAGGCACAGAGGCACAGTTAAATCTTTCAGTGGCTCAACAATTTTGTAGGTGATTGTGCATGCCCTCCATAGCGGAAATAGACATGACGTAATTTGGTTCTGGCTATGAACGGCATTTAACAATTTCTTGAACAATAATCTAAAAAGGAATATATCAAAACTTAAGCACTCTGTGTACCATGACACCATCCCATTTTGACGGGCGCTAGCATGCACCACTTTTGGGTAGATTATAAGTCACTGATGATATACCTCTTCTTTCCATAGCCTTCAAGTCCTACGCAAGGCACAGGTGTCCATCAGCGGATAGAAGCATTCCAAAAGAAGGCAGAATCTCCTCCGCCAGCAAATGTCACTCGCAGCAGCAGCAAAAAGGAATACGACTATGGGTCAGCTGAACTGCGTGAAAAAAAAATCAATAGAGATGTCGTAAGTAGCCTTTAACTCCTAATATTTAGGATTTGTTGGATCTGATTTATCCAACCTAACTCGTCAGATCAAATTTTTGGAACCAAATGTATCACATCCTATTTTTCTGGTGAAATCTCGTCACAATTTATCCAAGCAAACATGCTGATGTCAAATAATATGTCGGATTCTATTTGTCCGTCCCGATTAGTCTGATCAGATTCTATTTGTCCGTCCCGATTTGTCTGATCAGAATCTGTAAAATCAGATTTATGTTACAAAATACTGTACCAAAATTTTTCAACTTTTAATTTCGATCCAAGCAGCAGTGTCATCTATACCTCTGCGATAAGCTAGTTCTTCCTATGGAGAGACCAATAGAACTTTGGTATAGCCTTTAGTGTCTGTATTGTTATTTGTTAAAGATCATTTAGGATAGCCATGCCTATCATGCTCCCAATGGTATCGTCTTTGCTTTGTAACCATGATTTTGTTAAATTGTTCATATTCAGATTGTATATATATAAAAAAAGTTTACTAAATCAAATACAAAGAGCTAAATATCCTTAAATTAGCTGATTTCTACAGATTAAAGGTCCTTAAGCTTATGCACCACGTGCACTTTAAGAACAAAGACCTTCCTGAGGTTTTCAAAAACTACTTTAAAACAAATGAACTATCTCACAATTACGAGACTAGACAAAGATATGACTATAAAGTATTCAAAGCTAATAAAAAGTGGGGAGACAGCACGTTACGAAACGTAGGAGCACGCCTCTGGAACAACCTCTCTCCTCCCTTAAAATCAACCTCTAACTTCAAAGCCTTTAGCAGTAAATATAAAGAAACCATAATTGCAAGCTATTAAACCAAATGACCAGCACTAGTCTTGCCTGTATTTTCCATATTAATCAATTTTTGAGCATCATACATTGTTTTTTCCCATTGTTTTGTAAACGGCCCAAGCTAGATAAGCTTGCTTTTCTTGGGTCGTGTAGAATACAACTTTTTGAATAGCGTATACTGTATTAGGTTTTGTATTCTACAGAGAAAATTGAATTGAATTGAATCAAATTCCATTGGCAACTCAATGATGTTCATCCTTCTTGATTTTTAGGAAACTCTGAATCGGTGCATTGAAGAGATGGAGGAGTTTATTGTCAAGTTAAAAGAAATGAATGATGCCAGAAAAAAATTAAGCCAGAAAGGACCAAGAAAAAGTATGAAACAAAAATACGGTAAGTACATGCTTTTTAATGGGAGCCTCCTTTGTAAGATAAGAAAACAATTCTGTGATGACCACATGCAATGAACAGAGTTTGATATGAGAATAGCTTCTCATAACGAGAGAAGAAAGGTAAATATAAAGTTCTGTCTGGCGGATTTTATTTATTTGATTCAGGAGCTGTTTTGTCATCGTTTCATTTAAGCCCTAAATATGCGAGAATTACAATGCCTTCTGCTCGGCTTCTGAATCAAATAAAGAAAATCCGCCAGACAGAACTTTAGATTTACCCTTCTTCTTTTGTTATAAGCACGTAACTTCTCTTAAAAACCACCTTTCGCTTGCACAAGGCGAGAGCTTGCCCTACGAGTTTAAGGGAAACTCTTGTGGCTTTGTTTGTTTTGAATTACTGGTTGAGAGAATTTCCTTTGTCTGCAGTCTCTAATCGCTTTGAATTAAGGTGTCAATCAAACGCAACTGTTGCTATTGTATTACAAAATCTGCCCTTGTTGTAAGCAATACAATGAACCCATTTTAAACTGAAACGAAAATTCCATCATAGCAGTGAAACTCATTCTTCAAGTTTTTCCTTGGTTTTTGCATGTTTGGAGAACAAAAAAAGTGCTGTTTTTGAAACAGTCACTTTTTCGACTTTCTTGTGCCATAACTCAGCAACCACTTGTCAGGTTGGCTAAAACATGGTCTCTAGACTTATGACGATGAGTCCTTTGTATCCCTGTACTTTTTGACTTAAAGATGGCGCTTCGGTCAACATAGACTCATAATATTGCTCTGAAAAACCTGACCCTATTTAGGCCCAAACTGTTAGCTTCCTAGAGTACCAATCAGATTGCGAGATTTGGCAAAGAACAATACGTTTTGAGCCCTCGATTCGATTGACGCAGTTGACTAGATTTGAAGGAAGTTGCTGCGGCAGGTACTTGTAGATTTCTCTGGTATTTTTTGTCTTAAAAACATGGAAATTGCAGCATTAAAAGACTTATTTTTGCACTTGCCAGGCAAAGTGAACTTTCTTCTTCAGATGAATACCAGGTTTCGCTGATTAAGTGTCTGCTTACCGTGGTTTCTATCACATTTCCTTTCTGAGGAGTGACCGTTGAACAGAGCCGAAGAAGTCGTTCCATCCAGATTCGATCGATCGAATGCAGAACATAGGGTCAGTTTTTTCACTGTTTTATTATGAGTCCCTGTTGAGCAATGTTTACCGCAGGGATACAAGGGACTCATCGTCATAAGTCTACATTGTCTCAAACTGTCGGTTGAAGCTTTTGTTGAGGTCATATGCAACTGTATCAAGAACGGACCAATAAACGTACAGCTCCTCTGCAGCAGCAACACAAATGGGGCACAGTTTTTGCGACAAGTTGTTTAATCAAAGTTCAGTGATTTTACAGATGTGTATTTTGGCTTGATCCATAGTTTATTTCATTTCATTTCATTTTTAGAGAGACAGCGAACATTGTCAAAAGGTCCATCACAGGAACGAATCACTGACATATTCCAGAAGTTCAAGTTTGCGTTTAATTTACTGGTGAGTTCAATTTCTGTCAATTTTTTTGCAAGACTGCTCTTTTGAGATGGACTGAGATCTTGAAGATGGCTCATGGTCAAAGCACAGGCAACATGGATGATAAATTTTTACCGAATGAGTAAACATTGCACGATATCTGAAAAATACTGCTCCCTGAATATCAAAGCAATTATTTGGCTGGTATGATTTTGATTTTGATGGACTTATCAAAAGCATTCGACTGCATGCCTCATGATTTACTTATTGCTAAATTAAATGCGTATGGTTTTGGTCTGCAGGGTCTCAGATTGATAGCAAATTACCTCTCAGATAGAAAGCAGAGAGTAAAGGTTGGCTCAACATATAGTGACTGGTTACAAACAAAAACTGGTGTCCCCCAGGGCTCTGTGCTAGGGCCACTACTATTCAATATTTTTCTCAATGACTTCATCTACATCGTCGAACATTCGGAGGTGTGCAATTTTGCTGATGATAACACCATTTTTTCTTGTGATGACACTTTTGAAAGTGTGGCTTCAAACCTAGAAGAAGATATGTCTCAAGCGATCTCTTGGTTCAAAACTAATCAAATGGTAGCCAATCCATCAAAATTCCAAGTTATGCTACTCGGTTTGAAGACAAATGATAATATTGTTCTCGATATTGGAAATGTATCTGTTGATATTGTCAGTAGTGTTAGATTATTGGGGATTAACATAGACTCGAGACTAAAATTCGACCAACATGTGGCAAAATTATGTCAAAAAGCAAACAACAAGATCAGTGCCTTCTCTAGAGTCTCAAATTATTTAGATGAGAAACAATCTCTTTTACTGTGCAACTCATTCATAATGTCTCAGTTTAATTATTGTCCGTTGATATGGATGTTTTGCGGAAAGGTTGCGAATAATGATCTCAATCGCACCCATAAGAGAGCGCTTCGAATTCTCTTCAACGATTTTATATCTTCTTTTGATGAGTTGTTACAGAGAGGAAAGGAGTGCACTATTCATCAAAAGAACTTGCAAAAGTTAATGCTCGAGGTTTATAGCAGTTTAACACAACAAAACCCTTCTTTTTTGTGGGATATGTTCCATGAAAAGGACAATAATTACAATCTACGATCAAAGAATCTGTTGATGTTGCCTCAAACTAAAACAAGTACTTATGGCAACGATAGTTTATCTTTTCGTGGTAGCATATTATGGAATTCCCTGCCCAATGATACAAAAATTGCCACCTCCGTCTGTTCTTTTAAGTCATGCATAAAAAAATGGATTGGAGAGACTTGCCGTTGCAAAATTTGTAAATAGGGTATTTTAGGGTATTTTCGTTTCTTATCATGAACTGTAATTTATTTTTGTTTTTGTAAATAGTTGGTCTTTATTAGTTCTTGAAGTAGAGCTATTTTTAATAACCAGCTTTAAAGAATGTTATAATAATAATAATAATAATAATAATGATATATCATTCAATAGTGGGCATGTTCAAATATATATTAGAATTTACCGGATTGAAATCAGCTTCTTTGCCTTGAAATTTAGAGGGTTTTTCTCTAGAAAGCCCTCCAAGAAACTTTTAAAACAGACTTAAAATCGCGTCCAAATTGTCTGTCGCACAGCATTGTCTTTTACATGCTTTAGGACGAAAATAAATGTCCTGGTTGCGATGCCTTGTGACTTGGAAAAACAACGCGTAACCTGATTATACGCTGCAGGGAGCACTTGGGAATAGATAAGGCAGGTCAGAAAATAGAATCAAGTCCCTCAGCCATCTGGGACCACATTAACCAATCAGGTCAAGCCGCGTCGGTGGAAGATTTTTCAGTTTTGGACAGAGCTAACAATGATTTTAATTTGATTTGAATTGAATTGAATTGAATTGAAATAGTTTTCCAAGGGCGCTGACAGATCGTATTATTAAATCCTTCCTGGATAAAAGGTTCGCACCCAGAGCCCCTGCCCTAGCAGAAGCCAAAACGGCCCTATTGTTTTGCATACCATATCTTGGCAGGTACAGTTTACAGATGAAAACTAGAATTTGTAGATTAATTAAGCAATGTTATCCGGGTATTCAACTTAAGGTTGTCTTTCGATCTTCAAAACGCATCCAAGTCTTTTTTTCCATTTAAAGACCGCTTTCCAACTCTCATTCGCTCCTCTGTTGTTTACAAATTTAAGTGTCCTGGCTGCCATGCCTTGTACTTTGGAAAAACAACCCGTAACTTGATTACACGCTGCAGGGAGCACTTGGGAATAAATAAGGCAGGTTAGAAAATAAAAGTAAGTCCCTTAGCCATCTGGGACCACATTAACCAATCAGGTCAAGCCGCGTCGGTGGAAGATTTTTCAGTTTTGGACAGAGCTAACAATGATTTTGATTTGCTCATTCATGAAAATGAAAGTTTGTTAATTTTGCGCGATCGCCCGTCACTTAACTCTCAGCAATCTTATATTCCCTTAGCTCTGTTTTAGGTATTGTCCTCTGGGCTTACCTCATTATTTATTTTCACGTAGGATTTGTAAAAAACGCATTTTTTGTAGTTTATTGTCTTTATGGATAAAGATTTAGCCTCGTGCTTTAGGAAACTTGGTATTCTGATGATGAAGCACAGCTTTGCTTCGAAACGTCAATAATTCAACATGGCCTAGTCTTTTAATTAACTTCTCGGATTTGTCACACATGGATATGTCTAATTATTAACTTTATTGTTTATTGTCTTTATGGATAAAGATTTAGCCTCGTGCTTTTGGAAACTTGGTTGATGAAGCACAGCATTTCTTCTGATGTTGAAGCACAGCATTGCTTCGAAAGTCAATGATAATTTAACATGGCCTAGTCTTTTGATTAACTTCTCGGATTTGTCACACATGGATTTATCATAATTAGTAACTTGGATTTGTCTTGGAATGGAATATTAACAATGAACTTGATTATCGTCGCAATTCTAACTCTTCGCTAAGTCACATACCTGGATTGCAGGCAACATTAAACCCCAAATGTATTATTAGCCAAATTAGCCAGGTGTTGATGTTATACGAGATGACCACAGGAAACCAGACGGCATGATTTTTGATTGGTCAGCACTAACAGACGTTAGAATTTGAAGATCACTGTAACTGAAGAAAAGTTTTCTTATGATACACAGATTCACAGGACAGCAATTACTCTGTGTACTATGTCACGAAAACAGTACTGGGAATAAACACGGTACCTACAAGGAAGGCGTCTTTGTATATACAGGGTGTCCCAAAAAAATTGTGCCTTGTTTGTCTGAAGATTGCGACAAAACGGCAATAGATTCTCGCCAAACTTTTGCATGATGGCGCTCTTCAGATGTTCAATTAAAGTTTGCCACCATCCCCGTAAAAATCCGTTGAAAAATGATGGAGCTACGACCTTCAGAAGACCAAATTTGCCTGACGACTGAAACCAGCAGTCGGCCATTTTGCCTTACTATTTTGCAGTAATGAGTATCTACACGGGAGGTAAGAAATAGTTTCTGTGAGGTCAGAAATAGTGGAACTCTCCGAGGATTATCGGAATTTTCACGAGAGCTATGACATTGGAGGCTGCTTTTTCATTTTCATTCCATAAAGCTATTTATCGCTGCAAAATAGTAAGACAAAATGGCCGACCGCTGGTTTCAATGATCGGGCAAATTTGGTCTCCTGAAGGTCATAGCTCCATCATTTTTCAACGGATTTTTATGGGGATGGTAGTAAACTTTAATTGAACATCTGAAGAGCACCATCATGCAAAAGTTTGGCGAGAATCTTTTGCCGTTTTGTCGCAATCTTCAGACAAACGGGGCACAATTTTTTTGGGACACCCTGTACATGCTAGAATTCACTTTTTTGCAGATTTTGATCCGCTTCTCTTTTGTATTTCAGGGCAAATTGAAAACACATATCAAACAACCAAACGCACCCGAACTTTTGCACTACATATTTGTGCCTTTGGAAATCATTGTCAAACTATTGGGGTAAGCTATTTTACTGCTTAAATATTCACCAGCTAGTACTAAAGTTAAATGTTGTAACTGGTGTCCAGAAATTTTTTTGTACTGTTGAATTAAGGCATTTGGTTGCATATCAGAGCAAAAATCACCAATCTCTCAAACGATGCTCTTGGCGCATCTTGAAATATTGGTGATGGTTGCTCTGATATGCAACCAAAGGCCTTAATTCAACAGTACAAAAAATTTCTGGACGCCAGTTCTTAAAGGGGCTCCGTCGTCAAAATGTAAGCGAAACGATGATTTTTGCAGTTTTTTGAAAGGTGATATCTCACAGGATTGTCGTACTTTTTTCAAAATGAAAGTTGCTGTTTGGGCATTAATCATTGTACTTCACTTAGGAACAAACCAAACATTCATAGCTTCTACGATTGCTCGGATATAAGTGGATGTTTAACAGTCACTCTTTGGTGGCTTGGGTGAAGCCACCAAGCAAACTGCAGAGAACAATGGATGAACAATGGATAATCGGCGACACGTGCGAGTTTACGGATTTGTTTACTGTTTGACAACGGAGCCCCTTTAATCAATGTTGCCGTTTCCGAACTCAACCCGTTTAGCCATCTGGGGTTTTACTGTAGGTCACCCGCCTTTATTATCAAAATGACTGTGTTGAAGTCATAATTTGAGAAATTTTTCTGTGTTTGTATGATGTATCAATGTAAATCCTTGTTAGAGCATCTGGCAGGTGTATTATCAGCGATAAGTACGATGTTGTGATCAGTCCAACGCAGGGTATTCATTTTGTCAATTTTGCATTTACAGGTTAGAATCAGCTCGCACTGTGGAAAGTCCTCTGCTCACTGTGGCTGCCATTGATTTGATGTCAAACTGCCTGGACTCGAGGGAAGCATCATTTTGGAAATCCTTGGGGCCTAACTGGAATTTACCACAGTAAGAATTTTTTTTCTTTTCGTGTGATTTCTTTTCATTCTCACATTTTTTCTAATTTTTAAAAAGGTTAATAGTGCTGTTTATCTACTGGGTGTCCCAAAAAGCATGTGCGCTGTTTGAGAGGCTTCTGCGGAGCAGCCATAAAGCCAATTTTTCTGTTTTTGAGATTCTTGACAGAAGAGACTTCAAATTAAAGGTTGACACCAAGTTTGAGTAAATCTGATCACTAGTTGCTGATTTATGCAGCAAGAAAGCAAAAAGTATTGGCTGCCTCAAAAGCAGAGGATTTAGTATTCTCCATTGCGTTGGAATCAACGAAATTGATCGAAAAAACACACCTAGCCCTGTTTTCTGATGTTCATAAGTGAGACGGATAGTCATACATTGAATTTTGTGACAACCAAGAATATTGGACATATCTAGGGTTGCTAGGAATGGTAATGTGCAACACAAGTGCTGCAGGACATGACATGCGTCCATCAGATATTTTGCTTCCCAAAAGTGACGAAGTCGTTTTAAAGCAACAATATTGCGTTCAGCAGGCTGCTTGGTCAATATTCTTGAGTTATATGGTCATCAATTACTCCCAAATGCGTTTCCTGGCATAACTGTAAAGTTTAAGTTCATTTAATGTTAAAATTCAAGTTATAAGGTTAAGTACGGAGATGAAATCCTCTGGTTTTGAAGCAACGAGTGATTGTGACTTTCTTTCTTAATAAATCAGCAACGACTTGTCAGGATTAAACAAACTCGGTGTCAATCTCGAAGTTGAAATCTCTTCTATTCACAAATCTGAGAAACAGGAAAGTTAGATTTATGGCTCCTCCACAGTAGCCATTCAAAAGGCGCTTATGTTTTTGGGACACCCTGTATAAGACAAGGATAGAATTCTTTTTTCGACGTTTACTTGATTTGACACTGTTGAAGAATAAAGGAGGTGCTGTTTTTACAGCAACCCCCTTTTTTCCTGTGCCATAAATCAACAACCACTTCTCAGATGGACTGAAACAAGGCAGGGCTAAAAAACGAAATAGCGTGGTAGCAGAGCTACCGGGAAGGTAGCTGAAATACTCAAATTTCCCGGGAAGAATGAAGGGAAAAGGAAAAAGAAAGGGAAGGAGAGGAGAGGAGAGGAGAGGAGAGGAGAGGGAAAAGAGAGGAAGAGGGGTGGAAATGAAAGGGAAAGAAAGAAGGACAGAAAGGAGATGGGATAGAATTGGGCAGTATATTGAGAAAGAAGAAGACAGTTCGCAAGAAAAAACAAAGGTGCTGAGCGTGCTGCCAGGAAGGAAGACATTTTTTGTTGAAGCCTATCCTTTGCAACCGTGTAAAAAAGGGACAATTGAAGCTCCTTCACAGCAGCTACACAAACGGAGCATAACTCTTTGGGACACCCTGTGCAGACAATTACGCTAAGAACTGCTAGACAGAAGGTTCATGTCACGAGCATCTGCCCTCCAAAACTACTTTAAATTGATCGATAGATATAACATAGAACCGTATTTGATCTTTATTTCAGGTCAGCACCAATGTTCCATGGTAAAGTCGTTATAGGATATGTTCCCGTATTTAAAGATGGCTGGATGCCGCCAGAAATCGTGTCTGACGAGAGAGAGGCTGCCGCTGCGAAGTCAACCGCTGTCATAGTTGCAAAAATGAAGGTATCATTATGCTCTTAAATGATTTTGGGTTTTCGTCTCCCATATCAAAAGGTCCTTTTCAATTTAAGGCGTAGACATAGAATTATCAAATTTGTCCCAGTTTTTGCTACCGCCACCTTAACCATAGCCTGATAACCAGCCCATTTATAAAGCTACATTTGTACAGGGTGTCTCAAAAAAATTTTGCCCCAGTTTGCCTAAAAATTGCGACAAAACGGCAAAAGATTCTCGCCAAACTTTTATATGATAAAGCTCTTCGGATGTTCAAATAAAGTTTGCTGCCATCCCCGTAAAAATCCGTTGAAAAATGATAGAGCTATGACATTCAGAAGACCAAATTTGCCAGATGACTGAAACCAGCGGTCAGCCATTTCGTCTTTCAATTTGCAGCGATAAATAGCTTCACCTGAGGTAAGAAATAGTTTCTGTGAGTTCAGAAATATTTGAACTATCTGATGATTATCGGAATTTTCACGAGAGCTATGACATTGGAGGCTGCTGCTTCATTTCATCCATGAAGCTATTTATTGCTGCAAAATAGTAAGACAAAATGGCCGACTGCTGGTTGCAGTCATCAGGCAAAGTTGGTCTTTTGAAGGTCATAGCTCCATCATTTTTTAACGGATTTTTACGGCGATGGTAGCAAACTTTAATTGAACATCTCAAGAGCAACATCATCTAAACGTTTAGCGAGAATCTTTTGCCGTTTTGTCGCAATCTTTAGGCAAATGGTTCGCAATTTTTTTTGGGACACCCTGTGCAGGCTATCATGTCCACCTAGATAAAAGAGCTTCCTGTGTCAAAATCTTTCCTGTCCTATCATTCTCAAATTTCAAGCGATTTTACACCAGCGTGTCCTCTCAAAATCCTGTAAGACAGGCCTGAAATCTGCTGATAGTTTCACCCACAGTTGTCAATATCAGCCCTTTTCGGTCCAGCGCGCTACTGAAGGATCTTCCGGTGTGAGTAAAGAGGCTTCTACGTATTGCATACACCTGGGATGTTATGCAAGCTTTTTCATTTACTTTCTTTTGAAGAATATTTGATCACAGACTGTTAGATTTATTTTGAAGAATTTTGAGATGAAACATTTTCATGAAGTCGCTTGCAACCAGAGAACGATTCTACCGATTTTGAGACTAAATTTCCTTATCTAAGTTGATATGGTAACTACAAACATTATTTGAGTGGTAAGGGTAGATTGTGGTTAAGGTAGTAGTGGTAAGGTTTAATAATTGTGAATCTCTGGAGGGTAACCATTCCATTGTTAAAGTAAGTACCTACTTAAAATACATTGCACTACAAGATGATTGAATAATCCCATTCCAATGATTAACGCCTTTGATAAATTTTGTTTTGGCCAACAAATCCGACCAGTTTTCAATAATATCATTCCACCTCATTGTCAAGAAATTCTAGATGACCGGCTTATGGCCAGTTTTTGATTCCACAAAATAAAACAATAATGTTAAGCCTTTAACTATCTTATAAACAACAGAAAATTTATCTCAATGAGCCATTCTTCTACAACCACACATTTTATCCAAAGTTACTCTGTGTTTAGTATTTTCAAGTAACCTTTGTTGTACGAATAAATGCCTGGGCCAGAATAAGTTTTAAGGTTAGTAGGGTTCCATTCAACCTCTCATTTTGAATGGTTCTATTTATTTTAGTTCTTAGAGCATAGGTTCCTAATCTTTAAAAAGTTTGGTCTAAAATTCTATAACCTATTTCTTTGAACTGAATGGCTTCAAAGAAACCTCAGCTATTTGCTAAAACTCTACCGTTGTTAGGCGTTTCTAAAATCTTCAACATTTTCAGAACAATACCGTATTTCTTCTTTTTCTAAGAATTTAATTATTTTGCTTTCAGCAACCAGTTTAGGAGGGCCAGCCGTCAGGACTGCCGTTTACACAGGAATTTTCAGCCCTCCTGGGCGAGATTTTGATACTAAATAGTAAGATATTGCCTAGGAGGGCTGAACTTTTCTTATTTAAGCCTTGCAGAAGATTTGACTGCCAGCGGTTATCTCAGCAAAGATTCCCCCAGAAGCTCACTTTCATATTTACACTTATTATATTGCTGGCCTTATATTCCTTATATTGCAGGACTTGTGCTGAGTGTATTTCGTGGTTCATCAGCACTATGGTCATTATGACCACTGTGGAGGAGAAAGCTACGGTGGACCTTTTTCCACACAGCTTTCTCCTCCGCAGTGGTTGCAATGTTGCAATGAGCCATGAAATAGACTGGAACAAGTCTACCTTACTGATGCTTTTAATGCCTTTTTGCACACGCCTAACAAGCACGACTTCCAATAGCACGCACGATTAACCCACTGCATTGCAAGCCCGCACGACTAACCCATAGCATTGCAAGCTCGCACATCGGCGTATCATAACTGCATCGCATCGCACGCACAGTTTGTTCCTGTTTACGAGCTCGGTTATAGGCCATCATAGCATCGTTCGACCAAACTGAGTGTCAAAGAAACTCGCAAACTGCAGGGGTATTAGACACGTAGTTCAGACCAATAAACATCTCATGTGATTTGATATTTATCCCAAGGTGTTGTTCCTTCTTTTGATTGATTGATTGATTGATTTATTGATTGATTGATTGATTGATTGATTGGCTGGAAGGGAATTTTAGATGCTTTGTTATGATTTTACCTTGAGCTTTTGACATCTGGGTTATTTTCAAAATTACAAGGCTTTTCCTTGTTGGAAAAGAATTCCTCTAAAGTTTGGAAAAGAGTAAAAGCATCGCAGCTTCCCCACTAAGGGAGAAAATATTGATAGCATTTTCATGAAGACAATAGTTTGTAAAGATCTACAATATGTTGACAAGCACAAGTATTTTGCTCTTCTGGTTTGAGCAAGCTGAACTATTCAAGAATCTGTCATTTTGACTATAATCAAGATACCAGAAAAGTTCACGGTAGGATTATAAAAAAACGTAAAGTTTCTTCCAAGCTATTCAATCCAAAATAAAGGTGATAGCCATTTGCACGAAGCCATTTGCACGACCTCGTTTAAAGATTGAGAATCTATCCTGAGGTGAATTCCCCTGTCAATAACGTCACACATTTTAATATTTTTTCAAGACAATTTCATGGTGCTGTAGTTGAAGGCAAGCTCTCATTTGCATGTTTTTCTTTCGTGGAAATGTTTGATGTTTCGTTGGGAATGTTCGTAGCCCTCAGTTGTGGCGATGTATTCTATGTTTACGTGTAAACATCATGTTTCATGTGTCCACTTCCATGTCTGCTTTTGACATCTGATCTTTCATGCTTACTATAGTTTAGCTTTGGTTACCATAAATGTTTACCGTAGTTTACTGTCAGTAATCTGCGTTGAAGTTTGTCTTCTGTGTGTCGACCTTTCTGCCTGCTTTGACATCTACAATCCTGGCCAAAAGAAGCTGGAACATAGGTAAATTTCAGTGTTTTCATGATGTTTCCTAGAATCTCAAGGCGAAAACATACATTTATAACCTCCTGATCTCCCCTTCCCTCTAATTCAATGTTGAGAAGGTCGATTGGCGTTTGATTCAAGCAACATTGAAACTGGGAGAGCGGGGGCAAGTAGTCAAAGACCTTGTCCCAAGTATTTTGGCCAAGATTGTAGCTATCAATATTCTTAATATGTTTTTACTTTGGTTACCATACATGTTTACCGTATTTTTCTTCCAGTAACTCGTGTTTGTAGTTGTAGTGTGTAGTCAATATTTTGGTTACCATAAATGAAATACTTTGGTTACCATGAATGTTTACCGTAGTTTTCTGCCAGTAACTCGTGTTTGTATTTGTAGTGTGTAGTCAATATTATTTCGTCTTATGCACATTTATTGATTTCTGGGCTGACACAAAATAACTTTTCTGTCTCTTCTCTTTTCTCAGATGCCGCCATACATAAACAGTCAACACCAAATAATCCATGTTCAACATAAAAAGAATTAAACATTTATCTATTAATAAATTATATGCAGAATAAACAGATAAACAAGACATAAACGCAGTTTCTATGCTAAGAATCGTTATAGGTTAATATTGTAATACCAGTAATATTTATGATATATATAATATATATAATTATAATATAGTATTATTTATTTCTGACTAATTTATTATCATAGGAACAGCCATAATGATCTGATAGTTATATTATTGTCTGTCTCAAATTAGATGTCACGTAAAAATGCCCGCGAATAACAGCAACTGAAAGGTTTTTCCATGAGTAATTTTACTTTATCGCAAACTTCAAGCGACATCTAATTTGATACAGTCTTCAAGTTATATAAGAATATATTTTCTTTAATAAGAATAGCTATATAATAATATAATAGTAATATTTATATCAGGCATACTGATTATCATATCAAGAACAGCCATCGTAATTTGATGATTAATCGTAAGTATTTAAACGTTTAATATTATATTGAATATAGATTGATTTGATATCAAGAAGAACACAAGACTAGTTAGGCTATGTTCACACTGCTCCGTATTCGTTTTCATCCGTTTTCTTATTGATTCGCTTTACCTGTTCACACTGCTCTGGGTTAGTATGAAAACGCTACAAAAACGATGAAGCGTTCACATTGCTCCGCTCCGGATAAAAAAGAAAACGCTATGAAAACGAGACCACCGCCTCTCTTTGAAATTGGGAGTTTTGGCGCCAAATCATTTTAATAACTTAGATTGAGTCATCCATGATGAGAGAAATTGTTCAAATTGCCACGAACTGAGCATTTTGTGAAGTTGTTGTTTTTGTTAGCGTTTTCAAAGTATCCATTTTTGCGTTTTCGGTGTTCATACTGCGTATTTGTGTTTTCAAAAGTATCCATTTTTGCGTTTTCGGTGCGGTGTTCACACTGCGTTTTGCGTTTTCAAAAGTCTCCGTTTTCAAAGTGCGTTTTCAAAAGTCTCCGTTTTAATGGTGGAGCAGTGTGAACGCAATATCAAGATACTTTTTTATCCGTTTTCATATGAATACGGAGCAGTGTGAACGGGACCTTAAAGACGACTTGGAGTTCTTCTTGATTTATATCATATTCAGAATATCCATCGAAACGTTAATGACGTTAGAAAATTCAGGACATTATCAAATACGATGCTGAATTTATTCATCCAAGGTTGAGATCTGATAAATATTTAAATCTGTAGATTTTAAAATAGCTACAACCATTAACCCCAGGAAAGTCTAATGAGTAATTGAGAAGAAACTATGAATGGAGATATTACCAGGAGGTCACGTCTTACAAGTTGTTATAAATTTCAAGGTTTTAGTGTGGGCCTTTTTCTACTAATATACATTAGTACCATTATTACCATCCTTTTCACGAGACCGTTTCAAGAGAACAGAAGACTTCTCATTATTGGCAGCAATAATAGAGCTAACCTTAATTTCGGTGGAAACGGTGATTTTGCAGTTTTTGATGGGCAATATCACACAGACATTTACCTGTTTTTTCGAAAATGGGAGCGTCAGTTTGAAGATAAATCTTTGTACTTCACAGAGAAGCATTTTTAGCGGCTTGGGTGAAGCCATCAAAAAAACTGCTGAAAACAATGGACACGTGCGGTGTTATCAGATTTGTTTACAGTTTGGCGACGGAACCCAAACCCTTAACAACGGCAAATCCTCCCAAATGGACCAATAAACAGGGCAAAAAAATTCACAAAACGTGATCCATAATTTCTTTGTACAATCATTCTAACTAAAGATGCATTTTTGGAATTTTTTAAACCAAAACAAACCATAACTGGTCACACGCATTTTTTTAATAAGAAACTAAGGTCCGGGGCATGTTTCTTATATCTTTAATGCCAGAAGTGTAGAGTTAATTTTTCTTTTAATTTTTGTCAAAAGAATTTTTACATCAAATTACGTCAAAAGGTTTATCAAACTACTTAATAAGATCTCAAAACAAGTAAATAACATAATTTGCACCAAAAATAATGTCCAAACAGTTGCTATAATTGTAGTGTCAAAAGAGTTTTGAATGCGATGTGAAATTCAAAACTGCAAATTACGAAGGTTTCCTAGCTTTTTGAATTCAATTGTTTCTTAACTTTCGAAAAATTGAGCCTACTTTTCTTATAAGTTGTTTCTTATAAAAGAAAATACGTGTAGTCAGGGCTAAACATTAAGCATAGCTTTTAAGTCTGTCACAGTAATTTGATATTGATTTAAACCATAAAGTAGCTACGTATAGTTTTAAACTTTTAAACGAAGCTTTTAGTTAAAATTTATACTGGAAATTAGAATTAAATATCAGAACTGAAGATCATAAACAGGCATTGTCCTTATTTGTTTTACTTTCTCTCAACATGCATTTTCTTCCATCCACATGTGAATAATAGGTTATTCACAACTAATTCTTCTTTTATTCGCCCTGCCCAGGAATCTATCATGCTCCCAATTGTATCGTCTCTGTGAATATGTTTTTGTTAAAATTGTGCATTTTTAGATTGTGTATAAAAGAATAACAATAGACTTACAGAGCTTGGGTGCCTGTTTAACCCTATAGTGGTTGGGCTATCTGACAGGTCCTATTTTGGTTGTGGGGGGGGGGCAAAAAAGCCCCCCCTACCTAACTCTTGACTGGAAATAGATAGAGCAACCAAATTTGGTGCACTAATAACCCCAGGCATGTACTTTATGAAAGTATAAAAATTAAACTAAAATTAGGCGCCATTATTGCTTGCGTCAGCATTTTTCGTTGTGTGGTTGGCAAAATCGGTCAAAATCAGGAAAAATGCGATAAAATTTAATTTGGAGCATAATTTCCATCCAAACATGCAAATTATAATAGATTACATCAAAGAACACTACCATGCACAACATATTTGCAAAATATACCAATTTTGCTACTTTTTTCGCGAAAATTAATATTTGAGAATTCGCGATTTTGACAGAGTCAGGTCCGGAAAATTGTCTCCCTCCCCCTCATTTGTCAAAATATTTTTGTAAAACTTCTTGAGTCGCTGCATAATAAGTAGTAACGAAAAGTCAGAAAGTTTCAGTGCCGTAATTATTCCCCTGGCAGAGTTATAACAAAAAGTCTAGTCCCCAACCAAAATAGGGTTAAAGGGTCTTGGGAGCCTGTCGCTACAGTAGGCATCCTTTTATAGATACATGTCAAATATGCACTTTGGTAGATAAGGAACTTAACAAGAAATTGTAATAAGATTCGGATGCAAAAAACGAGAAAATTTAGCACACTGCGGCCTTTCTGACTTATGTCGTCATCAGAGTGTGACTTAAAACAGAAGTCAAAGATGTCATACTTCTGACCACTGACATTGCATACAAGATAGGACCATTTGGAATTGTGAACTCTCTGTTGGTGTATCTACAATCCTGGCCAAAAGAAGCTGGGACATGGGCAAATTTCGGTGTTTTCGTGATGTTTCCTGAAATATCCAGGCGAAAACATACGTTCGTGTCCTCCTGATCCCCCCTTCCCCCTAATATATTGTTTAAATGGTCGAATGGCGTTTGATTCAAGCAACTTTGAAACAGGGAGAGGGGAGAGCACATAATCAAAGACCGAAGCAGTGAAATTTTGTGACTTGTTCCAAGTATTTTGGCCAAGATTGTATGTTGTACTCATCACAATCAAGGGAGTTGTTGATTATGCTAGATAGCATCATGAATTTTTAAGACTTCGTGTCTTGACTAGTCAATAATGGCTAACGGATACCAAAGACGCTGAGACAAAAATATTGTGCGCTCCATTGAAGAGCTTCAAGTGGACTTCAGCTCCGGTCTTGTAGGATATCATAAAACCTATTGTTAGGCTGGAGTGTATATCAATGAGAAGGACTAAATCTGAAGTATCTTGCCATAATTTTATCCGTCAAGTTCATAAGCTGTGCGTTCAGTGTTTAGATTACGCATGAAAATATGCGAGAACTGCAGAGCCTACTAATATGCCTTTGAATAAGGTTAAGACAACACTTTCGATCGACGTATTCCTTGATAGCCCCCTATTGTCATGTAGCCAGAGTGAGTTAGCCACCCAGCTATCAAGGCCATTTTTGGCCTGTTGCTGATCACGTTATCACTTTGCACTCAAAAGTAACCAATCCTATTGGTACAGAATTTATCCTTTCCTGGCACCCTGCACACACATGCTCACAAAATAATTAATGCTAACAATGCACATTCACCACTGACTGTAGCACGCGCTGTAGGAAACGCGGTAGTTGATGTGTGGATAATGATAATCAAAAGTTACCTAGGTCTTCATTCCTCTCGTTTTCTGCTTGTTATTTTACTTAAAATAGTCTTGTCCTATCCTATTAGACTACGACTCTTCAGCCCTTTTTCCCTGCGTTCTCTGATTAGCTGATGTCACTTGGTCAATAGGAACTCGTACCGTTGCTCTTATGGGGCCCCCTGTTTCAAAATGACGTAAACTAGAGGGAGTTCTCGTACACTCGACAAAATTGCGTAAAAGTTTGGTTTAAAGAGCTTTAACATTGAAAAGCAAACTTTTAGTACAAGAAACGATGTTTTACTGACCTACTAATCGCAAAATATATACATTCCAAGCAGTAATCTTCCTCTGTAGAAGCAAAATAGATCCATTGCAGCTACGAGAACTGTAGGTCGTATCAACCGTTTTTTGTATGCAATAACAACAACTGTCTAAATAGCGCCTCCTTATTGGTTGAAAACTAAACTCTAGCAATTTTATTGGTGAATACGGAGCCACTCTACTTGGGCCCACCTTTTTAGAGTAATGGTATGAGTCCCTTTATACCAAGTGATATCAGCAAATCGAAGAACACAGGGAAACAAGGGAAGAAAAGACATAAGTCTACTATCCTATCTCATCCGCCATTTTGATTTATGAACAAGGACAGGGAGGCTGCCTCGCATCACCCTGAGCGGGAGGCAGCTCCCTGTCCCAGTTCACAAATCAAAATGGCGGCTAAGATAGGATAGGGCAGGACTTTCTAAAGCAAAATAACAAGCAGAAAACGAGAGGAATGAAGACCAAGGTAACTTTTGATTATCATTATCCACACATCAACTACCGCGTTTCCTACAGCGCGTGACTGTAGGTTTTTCTTTGCAAGATTGAAACATTTGGCAGCGTGTGATCTGCACACCTTATTCCTGAGATTCTTTTAAAATAGGTATCGTTATGTAGCTACCATATCAACCGAGGCCCCGTTCACACTGCTCCGTTTTTGTACAAAAACGGAGAGAAAAACCTCCGTTTTTGTGACAGTGTTCACACTGATACGCACAAAACGGGCCCAAAAACGGAGGTTTTCGAAAATGCTATCAAAAGTTGATATCCACAAAAACGGGGGTTTTTGAAAACGCTCTGGATCAATGTGAACGCACAAAAACGGAGGTTTTTGTAAAGCTGCAACATTCAACAATGAGTTTCACAAATCCGGAGCAATGTGAACGCAGAAAAACGGATATTGTTGACTCTGTATTTGTAAGCAGTTGGATTAATGTGAACGGAAAAGGGCAAAAACATTGTGCCCCGTTTGTATGGCTACTGTAGAGGAGCTCTAGCATTATTTATCTCGATTTTTACAAAGTTGCATAGGTCAGGCTTCAACTTAGAGTTTGAGACCTTGTTTGTACCTATCTGACAAGTGATTGCTGATTTATGGCAAAAAAAAGGCAAAATATGTGGTTGCTTCAAAAATAGCACTTTTGTTGTTCTCCACCAATGTCAAATTTAAATAAATTTTCAAAAAAGGGTTCTGGCGTTGTATTTAAATTTTCTGCATTATTGAAATGGTACGAAGTGGTGTTTATCTATAAGACAACACTGTCAACCCTTTAAAGAACGTAGAGAAAATTCGAGCATGACGCTAGTGCCATTTCTTTCAAACATTACTGTAATTTGACATTGCTGGTGAACAACAGAAGTGTAGTTTGTGAAGCAACGACTTATTTTTCCTTTCTTCTCCCATAAATCATCAACCACTTGTCAGATAGGCACAAACAAGGTCTCAAATTCTAAATTGAAGCTTGACCTATGCAACTTTGTAAAAATCGAGATAAATAATGCCACAGCTCCTCCGCAGTAGCCACACAAACGGGTCGCATTTTTTGGGACACCATGTGAGATGGTATGTTAGTTATACAAAAATGATCATTTTAAAGAGAATCAACGGATTAAAGAGACCCCGTGCGGATGGGGTCTGGGTAGTCTATAAATAAATAGCCAATCAGAGAGCACGTAGGCAGACTGACACTGCGTCAGTCACAAAATCATGTGATCACTTCATTGATCACTTCATGTGATCACTTTCTATTGGTAGCAACACCGCGAAAACAAAAGCGCGAAGATAGTTTGTCCAACTGGGAAAATTCATGTGATCACTTTCTGGATGTAGATGGAGCGCATGCGTCATTGAATTGGATTGCAAGTTATTTTTGAATCGGCTGCCCTTGTATCCGTTCATTCTCTTTAAAGAATCTGATTGAAAACAGGCAAGTTACCTGTTTGCAAACGTTCTAATTTTTATGACTCACCCAGCATGCTGTATTTCTTGCTGAAACTGTATTATGTTGTCAATAGGAAGTAGAATTTGGCAGCGATAAAACAAAGACATTGGTCTTGAGAGCTGTTGAAAGGTTCAGAAGTCTAGCTCATGAAGCTAAATCAAGACAAGAATCGAAGTAGGTTGCCGTAGAATATATATTCTCTGTGTTTTCCTACTGTTTTGTAGCGGGTTGTGGCTTGCGGCATTGTTTTCTCGCTGCATGGGTTACGTTACATTCCGTTGCGCTGTGTTAGGTTCCGTTGGGCTCGGTTACGTTACGTTTGTTTACGTTACGTAACGCGACTTTACGTTACGCGCGACGTTTGATTGAGTTCTGGTACGTTGCGTTATTTTGCGTTGTGTTATTTTGCGTTGCGTTACTTTGCGTTGCGTTGCGTTTCGTAACATAGGATAGTGCAGCAGTGTGTTTCGTAGAATTGTGCTTCGTAGTCATATGTTGCTTAATTCTTCGTTACGCAACATTACGATGTGTAGCATTTCACAGCGTAACATTATGTTGCGTTTACCTTACATTCACATTCAAGTTAAAAAACATTACATTTTACAAGATGCCGCATTGCATTACGGCCCCATTACAGCAGTTGTTTTGGTGAACATTTATTTCATGCAGATCTCAGGACCTAGCCTCGCGTTCGCGTTGAAATTGCGCGTTATTGTGAAGACGTGCTTGTGAAGGCATCGTGCAAAGAGGGCAAATAAAGAGTTAAGGCTTCGTTGTAATTGTTTGACTATTCTTTCCATCAAGAGCGTCGAAGAAGCAGAAGACAAGAAGAAACAGGCCCTGTTAGTATCTTATCATATCTTTATACGTGATACGATCATGGGTGGCAGGATACAATTGTGTTACAATCGAATAAATTAGGTGCTTTGCCTACCTTGAGATGCCATCTTCGAAAAAAAAGATTTTCTCCAGTGGAAGTTCGATTTCGAAACCACTGCGTAGGACAATAATGCGCAGGAGGGATAGGTTTATTATTTCCTAGATGGTAGCTTAGGCCCAACACTTAAAGGAGAGCTCTGATGTCAAAACAATAAGATATGGATGAGAAAGGCTGCCAATGTCAAGGAAGGGAGATTATGGCATCTCAAGTTAGGCAAAGAACCTAATTTATTGGATTTTAACACAATTGTGTCCTGCCACTCATGATACGATGAAACTTCAAGTAGCAAAGCAAAGTATAGGTCATCGGTTAGCAAGGGGGTATCAAATTCATTGATATTTTTCAACAAGTACTACGTTAAGCAATTTACAATAAATGTAAAAAGAGTGTACATCGATGAGAATGAGTACGATTTAAGCATGTGTCAAGAGTTGCCAAGGGCGCCGTAGAGGGATCGTACCGTGTTTCAAGCCCAGCTCCCTTGTAGCTTCATATTATCTGTCTTAAATTGGATGTTGAGGCTAATTTCCAGTCAGTGGAATTTTCGGAGCGTGCGGAATTTTAGACAATAAAAGGTCGCTCGGCCGTAACTTTCTATTCAATTCCAGAGCGACATTTTCTCTCGCATACAATAGAAATTCCGCCCGCTCGGAAAATTCCAGTGACTGGAAATCAGCCTTTACGTGGAAACGCCTGCGAGTGACGACAATTAAAGTGTTTTGCGCAAGGAAGTTTGCGTTATTGCGAATCTCACAAGACAATTGAGAGAGATTAATTATATCAAATAGAGAATCTATTACCTTGTCAAGGCAAAGAAGATCAATTTGACTGATACAAGAAAGTGTTTAGAGGAAATATTTTAACCAAAGAAACATTTCAACGGAAAATTTGATAGTGATTGCAATTTTGGACTACCCAAATACGATTAACAATTGCAGGCAAAGGGAATTTTATGCCTGGCCGGTCAAGTCACAAACGAAAATAAAGCCAGCCGCAATAGTTGCTCTGAAACTCTGAAACCTAGGTAGCTAGCTCACTTTTTGTGTATTCCAGAAATGGCTTTAAGAGCAAACATGAGCTTGTATTAAAAGAAGAAGGATATATCTAAACATCTGCCAAGCGCGTTTCAACTGTTTGGCTCAGAAGCGGAGCAGTAAATGTTTTAAAATTACACCCAAAAAATAAGGGAATTGAATCGCCTCGCAATTAGCGTCTGAACGAACCAAATGAAATACCGGAGGCAGATGTTTTGATAGATTCTTCCTCTTTCGAAATATGCTCATGTTTGCTCTTGAAAACCATTTCTGGGATGCACAATGAGTGAGCAAGCTACCTGGGTTCCAGATCAACTTGCAGCTTGCTTTTTTGTTTGTTTATCACTTGACGGACCAGGTGTAGAATTCCATTTGTCTGCAATGGCTAATCACTTTGTACTTGAGGTCAATCAAAACTAGAGGGGATCATATCATAACATTATCAGTCTTTGTTTAAGAGATGATGATGCAACCAAAAAGCCAAAATCCCTCTGCACAAGCCAACATTTTTCTCCTATGTTTAGCAAATCAACTTACAAATGTTGTGAATCTTTTCTTCAGTGAAGAAAGAAGGAAATCATTGGAGCCACCACAACACCCACAACAATCACATGTAGTTGTAGAGCAAGTACAACAACAACAACAAACAGTGGTCGTGGAGCCTATGCCAGTGAAAGTTGTTGAAGAAATCCCAAAAGCGCCAGTGGTCAGCGGTAGTGGCAAATACGCAACGGTCGTCTATGATTATTGGGCTCATAATAATAAAGAGCTTACTATTAGAGCTGGTGAAAAGGTCATGGTAAGTAAGTCTTTTATTGGACGTTACAACATCAAAAGGTACACGACTTGTGAATATAACCCGTTTCATGCAACAGGAACAGATTTTGTAATAGACTTATGACATTTCGTCCCTTGTTTCTCTGCGTTCTTTGATTTGCAGATATCACTTGCTCAATAAGGCACTCATTTCATTACTTTTATAAAATGGGCCCCCTGTGTCAAAATGGCCTAAACTAGCGGGAGTTCTCGTAGACTCAACAAAATCGCTTCAATTTCTGGTTTAAAGAGCTTCAACATTGAAAAGCAAACTTGTACTACAAAGAATAATGTTTTACGAACCTACTCATCGCAAAATACATACCTTTCAAGCAGTAATCTTCCTCTGTAGAAACAAAATAGATCTATCGCAGCTACGAGAACTCTTTCCCGAATCAACCGTTGTTGTACGCAACAACAACAACTGTCTAAATAGCGCCTCCTTATTGGTTGAAAATTAAATTCTAGCAATTTGATTGGTCAATACGGATCCACACCATATTTGCCTAAAGTGGCTACACTTTATAAGAGTAATGAAATGAGTTCCTACTGAGCAAGTGATATCTGCAAATCAAAAAACGCAGGGGAAGAAGAAACGAAATGTCATAAGCCTAATTTCGTATCGTAACAGCACCAGTTACTTTTGATTGACACTTTAATTCAAAGCGATTAGCGATTGATGAAACGAGGGAAGATTTTGTAATACAATAGCAACAGTTGCATTTGACTGACACTTCAATTCAACGCGATTAGCGATTGCAGTCGAAGGAAATTCTCTCAACCAGTAATTCAAAACAAGCAAAGCCGCAAAAGTTGCCCTGAAACCAGTTGGGCAAACTATCGCCATGTGCACGTGAATGATGCTTTTTAAGGGAAGTCACGAGTTTATAACGAGAGAAGAAGAATAAATCTGGTTTGTGGATTTTGCTTATGTGATTCAGGAGCTGCGTGGTAATCGTTTCATTTACGCCCGAAATATGCGAGAATTGTAATATCTTTTGCCCGGCTCCTGAATCAAATAAACGAAATCCGCGAGGCAGATCCTTAGATTCATCGCTCTTCTTTCGTTATTAACTCATAATTCCTCTTAAAACCACCTTCATGCGTAAGGTGACAGGTTGCCCTGCTGGTTTCAGTGAGCCTTTGCAGCTTTGCTTGTTTTGAATGAGAATCTCCCTTGTCTGCAATCGCTAATTGCGTTGAACAGAGTTGTATAGCAACCGATCCGTTCGAACTCAACCGATCGGTTGTTTTGCATTTTAGGTCCTGGATGATACTCGTCGTTGGTGGCTTGTAAAGAATGACCACGATGAACAGGGATATGTACCATCAACTGTACTCGCAATTACCACCGGAGGTAAATATAGGCCTAATTAAATATTTCCTACTTGTTACTTGTATTATTGGAGTCCCAAAAAAAGTATACAGATTTTGATGGATCCAGCGTTGTGAGTTTAGCTTCAATCAATAGCTACTCACTCTCAGAATATTCCTCGATAGTTAGCTTGAACTAAGATACCTCGTTTGTTGGTATTGGTGCTTTGAGAGCAGAAATTTTGATCTTGAAAGCTCAAATTTGCATCCACCTCCAAACCAGAGCTTTTGCCTATTTGCCTCAACAAGTTCTTGAATAGGCAATGTTTTTTTATATCTATTGTTGTAGGCAATATCTATTGGTATCCATTGGTAAAGCCAATTTTTTTATTATCTATTCAATATACCAGGTGTCCCAAAATGATGTATTATTGTTTGATTGCTTATATGTCCATAACCGATAAACCGATTTTCAAAAACCGGCAAAACCACAACCAACGTCTCAAAATACAATTTAGCCTTTAGGCAATAAAATAAGACAAAGTGTTTGAAAATCTGTTCATTGGTTATGTCCATGTAAGCAATCAAACAATAATACATAAACAATAATACAATAATACATAAACAATAATACAATATTTTGGGACACCCGGTAGAATTTTACAAAGGCGAATTACTTAAGACAATACCCACAAACTACTTAGCTACACTACAAGGGCGATACCTCGGGAAGCAGAAGACCATGCCTTCCCCAAGGGCATTACATAAAGGACGTGTAAGGTCATTAAAACTAAATGTGCAAGAATAAAAAAGCTGCAGATGTCACTGATAAATATTAAGGCCAGTTTCAAATTGGATGTCAGAAAAATATAGGCAATAATGCTGAACAACTGGACCCCAGCTGAATGATGTAAATATCATTGTTGCTAGAAAGGAAAACCAACGAAATTTTCATCCAGAGGTGGAAAAAGTGCGTGAATCCCCGAAGCAGCTTCGCAGGAAGCTTGTTTGACTGGAAGGAAGGAAGGAAAGGAAAGAGGGTGAGCAGAATTGAAGGAAGGAAAGAAAGAAAACGATGAATGGAGGAATGAAGAAATGAAAGGAAAAAGGTTGTAAAAAAGGATGGAAAGAAAAAGGAGAGGAGGAAGAAAGGATGGAAGGAAGATAGGATGACAAAGAAAGCAAAAATTGAAAACAAAAGAAACATGAAGGACTAAAGGGAGGAAAGAATAGAAGAAAATCAATGTTTGGATTATGCTCTTTTCATTAACAGTTTTGTGATCCAAGGAAGCTTTAAAAATAACTTTAGTTCCTAGTGGATTATCGACTACACTGAAATCTTGGACTACTGATAATTAATAAAACAATGGAAGGAAGAATTCTGGTTTGACGTTCCTTCGCAGGAAGGTGAATATTTTTTCCACCACTGTTTTTATCGTTGTTTTCGCCCGTTTTTACAGGCTTTTGAAGGGGGCCTTCTTCAGGAAATCTCCCATAGTCAAGATAAGGAATGACCAATTAAAGCTGGGTAAATTTCTGAATCTAACTGGGCATATTAGCCATGAAACGAGACACTTATCCGTGTTATTGCTCTGATATTCAGGGAGCAGTATTTTTCAAACGCCTCGCGTTTTTAGTTTTTTTCTATCTTTACTTGCCCGGTATGTGTATCACAAAGTGATAAATCATAAGCTCCCTTCTGTCAACTATATAAATGCAATAAAGTAATTCGAAATTATAGTAAACTCAAATGACGTTTCGCTGTCGCTTCATCACAAAGTGAGATACAGGAAATAGGCTTAGTTTACTCAAGGGCGCCTACCTCGTAGGAAGTGTTTATTCCCGGTACTGTACGCGTAGTAATTGGTGTCCTATGACCCAGTCCTGTTAATCTGTGTATATCATAAGAAAGGGATTTTCAAATTCTAACGTCTGTTAGATCACGCTGTCTGATTCCCTGTGGCCAGATCGTATAACAAATGATGTCGTGTTACATAAACAACGGAATTTGAAACCACAAAGTTATTCATATACGTCATCTTGACCTTGAGAGGACTGACGCTGTGTACTGCTTGGTCGCGGTACGGTTCTAGGACACTCTCTGTACTGGGTCACAGGACACCAATTACTCTACAGTACTGGGAATAAACACACTTCCTACAAGGTAGGCGCCCTTGGTTTACTGTGATTGTTTTCACGTCAATGCCATTTTTACAGATACAAGCTCAGAAACATCATCAACGGATGGTACAGTCTCACCACCTCAAAGTCCTGCTGGAACTGGAAATATTTCAGCTCTTGCGAGTCATATCGAAGAACACAAGGTTTGTTTTATAAATCTATATTCCTTAAAGGGGCAGTCATACTCAAAACGTGGGTAATAGACTCTGCGTGGCACAATCCTATTAGTACAGGCCTATGTTCAGTCAGACGCAAAACGCGGGTAATAGATTCTGCGTGGCACAATCCTGTTAGTACAGGCCTAAATCCTAAATACCAAACAATGTTCAGTCAGACGCAAAACGCGGGTAATAGATTCTGCGTGGCACAATCCTGTTAGTACAGGCCTAAATCCTAAATACCAAACAATGTTCAGTCAGACGCAAAGCGCGGGTAATAGATTCTTGTGGCACAATCCTTAGTACAGGCCTAAATCCAAATTCCAAACAATGTTTGCATTACCTTTCTCTTCGTTGTAATTCCAACGAAATTAATTGAGTAGCTAATCCAGTAGCGTTCCAGAAGTTTCTATGCACCTAAGATTTTACCAAGCATCATAAATCTGACTCAAAAATAATATTCTTTGGTGCGTTTCTTGCCCGCTTCGACTTTCAGAAAGAATGATTAACCGTCCGAAAAACCAGATTCCAAGAAAACTTTGAATCCTGCATTTCCTTCGCATTTAGAGTGAAATAATTGCCACCCTTTCCCAGTCAACATTTCGACTAGGGGGTGCTCCCATGCAAATTTGGAATTTGACTTCTTCAAAACATGGAAATGTTTCATTGTTGCTGAATTGTTATTTTTTCGCTCGTAGGCCCAAAGAAACCTGTCCTTGGAGTTAAATACAACAAAATCAATAATGACGGAGTCTAAGCAATTCTCGCCCACGCAAACAACTCCACCTCCGGTATTCCCAAAGCCAGAGACCCCAATCAAAGCTCAAGAAGCAGCTCCAAATTTCGTCCCTCCCCCTCCTCCAGCAGTGGTGGAACCGCCGGCTCCTCAAGCAGCAGAGGTGACCCCAGTATCACTGATAGTGTCACAAGCCACATCACCATCAATCACTGTTAACGTCGATAATAAACACGCCAAAGAAGGTATGATTTTATTTATTAAAGATGTTGTACAGCAAAAATTCGTATAAAAAACCGTGTGGTATTCTGTAACCGGCTGGAATGGTTCTTATATGAGGGATGCATAACTGGTCATTAGCCTCAATAGGTTCTTAGATCGGTTCTTAAATTATCGTGATCGTAACATAGGGCGATGTAAAAATGCTTTGACACAAATGGCTTGGAAGGAACTTTGTTTTTTTTTCTATAAATCTGCCATGGAAATTTATTGTTATCTTGATTGCTTTCAAAATGGCGGCATTTACTAAATTTGAGGCTATGACGTCATCAAATTTCTAAATACTAAACCAGAAAAGCTACAGATTTCTGCTTGCTATCATATTGTAGGCCTTCATAAACTATGGTTTTCTTGAAGTTTATATCATGTTTCCTCTATTGGTTTAGCATTTACGATGATTTAAATGTTTTCAAAATTTTCCATGAATTTTTTCAAAAATAATTAAATTGCCACCATTTTGGAAAATATCAAGATATCAAAAAATTTCCACGGCAGATTTACAGCAAAGTTACATAAGTTTCTTTCAAGTCATTCAATTGAAACACTTTATTTTACACCCACCCTTTTGAAAATTTGAAAGATTTGAGCCCTATGCTCGTGATCGTATCTACTGGATGGACAGGAAAATTTTATTTTTACGTTTTTAAAATTGGTTTGAAATGATTGACATTTGTACTCTACCACTGTGCATGTGCATAAGTAATGATCTAACATGTATACCTGGGTTTGCATCAGTATTTCGATTTTGGTAATATTTTCTATAAGAACCTTCTTTATTTGCCACGCTGAAGTGGCTCTTATGTATAAGGTGCTTAATTGGCCAAAACTCAATCTGCATTTTCCTTTATGCCAGTTTTTACTGTATTCTATCTAATGAGCCCCTTCCCTCCAATGAAGGCCTCCTTTTAAGTCGGTGTGAGTGCCTGTCTTCAATAGACGTTTTAACTATTCTTAGGTCCATTTTAAACCCCGTTTTTGCAGTGTTGAACTTAATAGATGCTGCCAAAAACTTCTCACTGTCAATTAAATTCGGCACAAAAACGATGTTTAAATCACGTGCCGTTTTAAATCGATAAAACGGCAGGAGTTCATCAGCTCTACCGTATCAAACGGCAGAAAAACGACTTGATTTAGACATCGTATTTCTACCGCGTTTAATTAATCAATTCTAGGCCATGGTCCGCGGTTTCTACGTGTGATCAGTCACTGCGCTTGCGCATTTTGAACAATGGCCATTTTAACCATTTTAATTTCAATCCGACGCGGCGCGGCAAAAAACGATGTTTAAATCAGATTTTAAGACACAGCAGATTCTGCCGTTTTTAGTACAGTTCGATGCGACACAGCAGAAAAACGATGTTTAAACTAGGCCCAAGAGAGAGCCTGAGTCGAATGAACTTTTCATTCATTTTGTAGAATTCTCGAATGTGAGCAATAGCAACAGAAGACCTAACGCCACTCAATCGAGCCTTTCGTATAAAAATGTACAAAAAGATCGCTCGATCCAGATGCTTTTTTGTAGAATAGCTAGAAGGTTTTTATTGCTTTGCGTTGCTCTCGATCCTTAGTTCATCTAACAGCTCGCTTGCCCATATTTTGACCTCACTCGCTCATCCAAGCTTAACTTCAGTTAATTTACCAATGTTTCTTGCATGTTTTCAGAGTCAATTGGTGATTTGCAAGCAGAATTAAATAAGAGATTAGAACAACAACCACAGATTACAAATGGCGCAAGTGCATTAACAGCTGGGGATGGTGGTAGGTTCATTTTGTGAAATTTGTCTGAATCCAACCTCGTTCCCAAGGGTATCTGTTGTTGTAAATATGAGGCTAGACCTCAACAGATACAGATACCCTACTGCAAATGTAGGCGTTGCAGTTTATGGAAAACCTTCATTGTCACTTGGTACGAGGTTGGTGTGAATCATTTGTTTTCCAAAATTGTTAAACATGCATTTTATCATTTGGCATAAGCAACGTTTGGAAACAAAGGTTGGCAGCAGCTACTCAAAACTGCTAACGTCCTGGTCGCTTTAGAATTGGATAAAGTCATGGATCAGGAAGAAATTCAAGTGTAGGATTTGTCCAATTTTTATCAAATTTGGGTCTTTTATTCTGAACCTATAAATCGACGTTCCAATTTCGAGCATTTTCTTTGTGGAAACTTTGCTTGTTAGTAAGCCTTCATCAGCTACTTTGTTAAGCTACAGCAAGGCCCCGCATTTAAGAAACCACTTTTCACACTGTAGCGTAAAAGTTTTCTTATATGTATGATACTTTTCATTTTTTAGGCTGAAAGTTTCTTAAGTTTTTAATTCATTTTCTGGAAATTCCTGGAAACATATGTTACAACAGAAAGGGGTTATTTATAGTTAGATTAGCCATATGTGCATGTTATCAATGATTGTCAAGAACATCAATTAAAATTAAGGTAACAATCTGTTAAATCAAAGACACCTTTGTCGCAATTTCTTATGAGCTCTGCATGCAGTGGAATACTCCCCAGACCGTCAGACCAGGACTTAGTGTCGATCAAAATACAAGAAACTTCATTTTGGATATGAGGCGCAAGAGTTTGTTATAAGTAGAAGGGCTAATCATTTTTCAGTAGCGTAAATGTTTCTTTTAGGTCGTTTCTTAAATGCGGGGCCTTACTGTATTCGATAAGCCTACTATTGTTAAAATAAGGAAATTATGAAAAGCACGGGCTAACTTTTATTTTAATGAGTTGCATTCAGCAGTTACAACATTATATTTGTCCCTACCGGAATGGAACCAGTTACCTTCACGTATCCAAAATCCATCGACTTATCCATGTCAACTTAGCATAGAACTGGGCGGAGTACAGCATATCAGCATATAGCTTGGCTCAGGTGGTCGTTGTGCGCTGAGGTTACCATGGTGCTCGGTAAAGTTGGCGTGGTTTATCCCGAAACTGAGTTTTCAGTGGACCGGATCTGCTGTTGGCAGAGTTTCCAGTGGACTAAATTTTCTTCAACTTGGAATAACTAACAATCACATTGAATAGAGCCCTCTCACGCATTCCGCTTTTATGCTTGATTTAATACACAAGATTTGCAAGGACCTCCAAACGGAGAACTGATACGTTTATTTATATCTCTTTGTTTCTATATCCTATTATATCGGCGGTTATCGAAATACACATGTTTTTTTATAAGAAACTTGGATCAGCACTTAGTACTAAAAGTTTCTTAATTTCTCATGAAAATTTCGGTGTTTTAGTAGTAAAAGTTTCTTAATTAGTTTCTTATTTTTTGGGCCTAAAATTGCGGTATCGTTCGAAGTTGAGCCTTCTTCTCGAGAAAGGGGTTCCATTTTGCATTGACATTGTCATCAAGAAGAAGCCATGCACATCAAGGCAAAAATTTACCAATTTTGCAGCTAAAAGTCAAGAAAAGACGAATGTACCTTTGTTAGAGAGACAGAGAATAAGAGAGACATAGAAATAAAGTTTTAGAGTTTCTTAACTGTTCTTGAGCGTAGTACTAGAGTTTCTTAAATTTTTGGTCATCGTAGTACTAGTTTCTTATAAAAAAAAACGTGTAGACAGCTCATTTTGAAAATATGAAATTTTAAAATTAATTTTGTTTCTTTTTCAGTCGATTTCTTCATCCCACTGTTCAAATCGTCCACAGCTGATGATGTCTCTAGATGGCTGAAAAAATTAAAGTTTGAACCTCTGTAAGTTTGCTTTAGATACTCCGTATGAGTCAAACACGTGATTCCGCCGAATGGCAAATCATCATCATCATCATCATCATCATCATCATCATCATCATCATCATCATCATCATCATCATCATCATTTAAAATATTTATACAGGTTAAAAAAATTTCAGAATAATATCTGGTTTTCAAACTGACCTGTTAAAAAAAAACCTAAGCTGCAAAAGGAAAACTTGTTACAATAATTTTATATATTTACAAAAGCCAATCATTTACAGTATAATACAGTAAATAAACGGTGAATAAATTAAAATACGAAGGAAAGCACGTAATCCGACTTATTAGATCAGATTTTTGAAAGCACCAAGAGAGGAAGCTGATTTACTAGCTTTATCCAGGCTATTCCAAAGGGTGGTTCCTCTGTAGCAGAAAGATTTCTGACCTGTTTTTGTTTTAAGTAATGGTATTTTCAGATTCAGATCTGTCGATCGCAGATTTCGTTCATTACTGTCGGAGCATCTTGTGAACAACGAGGACAAATAATCTGGAGCCAACGAATTTAAGGACTTATACATAAGCGAAGCTGCTTCATGATTGAAGCAAAGCTGATTGAAGCAAATCACTCCAAAAGTCTCACACACTCTCGTAAATGATCTCGAAAACTCTTCAGAAATTCCCCAAACCTCGAAAACATTGAAAATCACAAAAATCTTCAAAGAATTATAGGAATCTTTATTACCTGACTGACGTTTCAAAAACGAGGCAATACAAGAATCCCACCAATCCCATTGGTTAATCGCACATTCCCTGCGGTTTTCCCGTAGCCTTGTGTAATACGATACAAGGACGCATTTTTGTCACCACAGCAACTGATTTAGGCTTTTGAGATTTACAATAAACCCTTTAGCGACATAATAGTAACAAACTGCGTTTGATGATATGAGTCAAAATTGGAAGCTATTAGGTAATAAAACTCATACTAACCGGTTTTGTAGTTGTGCAGGAAAATATAAATCCCTCGGTCTTATTGCACAGACATCGCAAGCTCGGTCTGTACTTTTAAGACCTCGGGCTTTACATTTTCCTGTACAACACAAAACTGGTTAGTGCGCATATTAGACACCTGAACATTTTTGACAATGTATGAAATTCGAGAAATCTCCTCCGACCATTGAAAAAGATTCTCAAACGGTCTTTAGAGACTTTTGAACATGTCAAAGATCTGTTAAATCCTACAAATTTGCAGAAATGTTACAAATCTCGAAAATATTGCAAAATCTCGTCCTTTTTGGAAAATCCTAAGAATCCAAAATGCTTAAAAAAGTCTTAGAAATCTGACAATAATAACTATTTCATTTCTAATGTCAAAGAGTTTTTTCTTGTCCTTTGAAGCATTAACGGTGGCGGAAACTTTGCCAAATATTGGAGGGCGAAGCTATTGTTTCAGTTAAAAAGCATTGTTTATTTATATTGTTTTCGAACAAAAGATCTTTGTTCTAGCCAAGATTGGGGGCGGTCGCACCCCCTGGCCCCCCATAGTGTCCGCCACTGAGCAATAACCCACTGAAAATGCGTTTTTTTAAGCTATTTTGTTTCCATACGTTTAGAACTGTCGAGCGGCTGTCAGGCACTGCTGCGAAAGAATTATTCAAAATCCCACAAAATGATCTCGTTACAAGGCTTGGTGAAGACGAAGGCAATCGACTTTTCAACGAACTGCAAGCCCAGACCGGAGCCATGACAGTAAGTAGATTGAATTTGTGCGCCTCCCTCCTTTGAAAACCCTCAAGCTGAAGCTTAAAAAGTTCACTGTAAATCCTTGAATAAGCCCCGTGAATGAGGGCTTTGGAGGGAGAGCTTTTCACCGAGGGGGGGGGGGGCTTATGATATAGTGTGGTAGATGTTCGGTGAAATACTGCCAATCTTGCTGATGGATGTATCTAGAAAAGTAAAAACATCTCCACTTTGAACTTGAATTCACAGCAATTGAGATATGAAAAATGTAACATTGAAATATAGCGACGATAAATATGATATTCAGACAAAGAATGCATATATTTATATAAAACTCCCTTGTTGTGGGATTCAAATGCCCCCATTGAACATAGGTTCCAAGTCTTGAAAAAAGTTGATGTAAACTTCGTTCACCTATTTCAAAAATTTACACCAACCTTTTTAAAAAGATTTGGAAACTGTTCTATCAAGACATCATACAATTCACGACTCAACTCATTGTTGGAACTTTGCGGAACGTTTCGAATCATCGGTGAACCCATGAAACTTTTTTTTCTATTCATAATAAATTAAAACTAATTAACCTAAATACATTACTACTGTACCGCTTTTGGTGTAAGAAGACACAAGGTCATCTGGCCTACACCAAGAACGGTACTTACAATTTTTGCAAATACAACTTCAAGATAGATAAAAAATACAGCAATACAAGGGACAAAACAAAACAAGAAAACTGGACGGTACAATAACGCAAGTACTATGGGAAAATTTGGATGGTTTGGTGCTGAACTGTCTGGAAGATAGGAAGGAGAGCTGCTAGATCATCGCGTTATTTCAAATTGATTTTATATTGATCCACGGATACTAACGTGCCGCCCAGGCGAAAGGACGAAGAAACCTCACCCACTCGCCCAGGCAGCACTCTATCACCCACGGTCAATTCAACCTGTTTGTTTTTTCAATGTATTCAATTGTTGCTTCAATAATTATCCTGTTGTCAATCATATTCATATTAGATTTGCCGTAAAGAAGCAAGTTGCATAAGGTTTTTGAGTGTAGGTTTGCGATATCAAATGAAACCATGAAACTTAGCGTAAACAAGCTATCTATAGCCAACAATACACGTGGTATTATGCAAAAACAGATGCAAAAACACTTTGAAATCTTGTGATTTAATTATCAAAGGGGAAAACATGTTAACTTCTGTTGAGTATTTTTTCAGTTACTGCTGTGTAACACCTTGCATCCTGTTTTGAAATAACCCTGTTGTAGCCGTTAGAATGCCTCGTATCGTAACATTCTATCTGATATAAAATATGATAAAATATTGATATCTTAATCATTCCCCCTAAACTTCTACACATAAATATACTTTATTTATGTATCAAATTTTCGTCGAATAAACTTTCAGCTTGATTTGTTTACATTCGCCCTGTTAATGTTCCTGTTTTTTACCTACAGAGACACAAGTCAATGACTGAATTCCAGGTATAAATCCTTTCACGTTTGTCTTCTCTCTTAGTGGACTGGGTTGCGGAATTTCTGTCAGAGGCTGATTTTCCAGTTCATTATTCCAGTTTGAAAACATCATAAGATAGTTACTGATATAAGCCTCCTTTTCCATACGACAACGGCACAATTTGAAAACGGCAAATTTGAAAACAGAAGTCTAATCGGCACAATTTAAAACGGCGTCGTGTGAACACTCGAAACGATAACGAAGGACCGCTCTTGCATTTCATTTCATTTCATTTTTAATTATTTATACACGGTGGCCCCATCAATCAACGACTGCTTTACAGGGGGCCGTGTTAAAAAGCTTACAAAATTAACAATACTTTACTAAAATAACCTAATTACAAGTGATAAAATCTAAAAAATCTAACTAGAATACTTATGATAAAAAATTAAAAAGAGTAAAATCAAAACTGGTGAATGGAACGAAAAATCACAATCAAATGGTCAAGCAGAAGGCTGCAGATGGTTTTTTAGTTGGCATTTAAACGAATTAAGTGAATTTGCTTGTTTTATATCCAACGGAAGCTGATTCCAAGTTCTAGCGCCACGAAAAGATATCGCTTTTTGTCCTTTGCAGGTTGTCATCCTTGGGATATAGAGATCAGTGGCTGCATTTCGCAAGCTAATATCAATATTTCGGTCAGAATTTTTTGTGAACAAATCAGAAAGATAGCTAGGTGCAAGGCCAGTTATTGCTTTATACGTAACCGTAGCTGTTTCACTTTTAATCATATCACTGACAGTAAGCCATTTAAGGTTCTTAATCAAAAGGGTCGCAGATGTATCATAACTGCTATTTGAGACAATCCTTGCAGCTCGATTTTGCAATTTTTGCAGAGCTTGCAATCTAGCTTCGCCACAGCTTCCCCATACAGAGCAACAGTAGCGAAAGTGTGGCTCGACAATGCCTCGGTACATTTGTATCAGAGTAGGTTTCGGTACGAATTTCTTAGCATACTTGAGAAAACCTAAAGCACGAGATACTTTGCCACATAAGACTTTCATGTGCTGATTCCAGTCAAGATTACTGTCAAGTTGAACACCTAAATATTTCACATTGTTAACTAGATTTATGTCAGAGCCTCCAATAGAAAAAGTTGGAGAATCTACTTTCTTTTCAGCAATCTTCTTCAGGTTTGGTTGGGAACCTATAACCATCGCTTGCGTCTTTACAACATTTAACGACAGTTTGTTACCCTGCAACCATTTGTTTAGACAATCGAGATCCCTATTTAGTGTCGTATTAAGCTCTTCGATGTTTTTAGAGGCATATGAGATGCTAGTATCGTCAGCATACATTGTCATTGCAAAGCAAGGCTGATCTATTCACCGGCTCAAATTGATTTCATTGTCGTCAATTCCGGCCTCTTTGTCGCGAAGATCCGGAGATTTTTTGTCGTCAAATTTTGAACTGTTTTCAAATTGTTCATGTATCATATGTACGTATTCTAAGGGTATGTTTGGTTGGTAATGTTAAACTTACCAAATTCTGAAACAGTGGACTTAACTTGGACGGAAAAATATTTCCCAGTCAAACACAAAAATCTTTAAAACAGCAGGTTTTGGATTCACCATTGTGATTCTCTGACGAAAACGAGAATCTCTGCTAAGTCTGCCAAACTCGCTGCCTTTTGGAGCAGAAGGTTCAGAGGGCTCTCCAAACCTACCAAGCCTTAAAGGACAAGTCCAGGGTTTCTACAATTAATGTCAAAAAGCAACCTTACCAACTGCCAAACATCACTTGCGACTTCTTTCCAAGTTTTGAGATCTCTTTCTGTTGTAAATTCGTACGACATTTTTCGTAAGTTAGGCCCAATGTCGACGCCATTTTGTAAAACGCGATAAAATAGCTAGTCTCGGTTTGGAGGTTCGATTGTGACGTCGGAAATTACTCTGAGAGTTCTATAAGAAAGCAGCCTCGTTCAGGTCGAAGGCAAAATGGGTGAAATTACGTCGTAAATAATGACGTCATTTCGTTCATTTCACATATTGAAATACGCAATTTCACAGAGAAAAGACAGAGAAGGTTGGAAAAAAGTACGACACACCATTCACAACATTGTGATCTTTCATTTTATGAACAATTATTCCAACCCCGGACTTGTCCTTTAAGTGCTGTGAATTTCCAAGACAACAAATCACAAATTTGGAGCCTTCCAAGTCTGCTGTTGTCAGAATTGGTACCATCAAACGTTTCAGAAGATATGAAGCTAATGGCTCAATAGATTTTAACCGATTTTTAGAGACAACACACATTTTTACGTAAAACTCTGCATGACAAATCCAGATCAAAATCAAGCAAGCAAATATTTGAATACATTTTAAAATGTAAAGTGTACCGTTGAAGAGGGCCTAACCATTCGAAGAAAACAGGCATCAGTTTGGGCTTTTGCGCTTTTTATTCTTTATTTCAGTGATGACTAGTTTCGCCCACTAGGGCATCTTCAAAGCAACTCATGAATGAATATATCTTAACATTCATTGTCAATAACTTCCTTGAATATTTGATTTCGTAGAAAGCACTATTGGAAAGAATGAAAAGACAAGAAACTATACAGAAAGTAAGTTTTTCTCTTAATTGAGGAAACATAGTTTAGAGAGGAGTGAACAACAGAATTGATGTTTAAGTAAAAAGATGCAAATCCCTTTCAGAAAATAGAATTTCATGGCATTTCACTATATTTAGGGGAGTTTACCAAAATTACAGCTTTTTGTGGAATCCTCTAGACCTATTCTGAATAGACCGTTTAGCTATTCTACAAAAGAGCCTGCATCGAGCGTTATTTTTATACATTTTTTATATGCGAGGTTCGATCGAGTGCCGTTAGAGCTTCTATCACTATTGTGCACATTCGAAAATTCTACAAAATGTAGCAAAAAATCGTTCCATTCATAATCTTTTCAGAATAGCTAAAAGGTCTATTGCATCCTTATCAGAAGTGCATACTTGTTAGTATACCGGGTGTCCCAAAAAGATCGTTCGACGTTTCCTTGAATATTGAAAAATAGCGATAAAATCAAATGGGTTCCATGGTAAGAAAACACTGTCTCTGAGATCGTAAATTGATTTCAGACTCCATAATTTTGCAAATTCCCCGAAAATGCACTGAGTTACAAGCTTTTAAAGATCATGTTTTGTGCGAAATCTGAAACCAGAGACCCCTAAAGGAATTTTTATGCATAGAAGCTCCAAAATCGAGATGAAAAAAGGTTATCAAGCCATGGAGCATTGCGGGCATCTTTATTTTGGGCGAAATGTTTATTTGATACTACCATCTTAATTCTATTCGAGGCTATACCTTTGCTGCGAGTGTAGCGACCTACCTTTCCGGAGGAGCAAGCGACGGAGAAGCAGCTCGCTACGCTTGCAATTAAGGTTGTAGCATCGAATAGAAATTAAGGTAGTTGTATCGAATAAAAATTTCGTCCAAAATGAAGGTAAATTTTATAACTAGTATGACGACGAACAGTTTCATTTTGACCCTTTCAGGATGACATCATGAAAAACAACATCGTTGACATATTAAAGCGACAAATCCATTAGTAATCGGTTAAATAAATGAATGAATTAATTAATAGACAAGTCCATGTTAGAGCTTAATCCGACCTATCCAAAATTTAAAGTATGATATATCCAGAATTGTTAAGAACGTTTCGGCACTAGACTTGTGTCAGCCTGGGGTCTAGCAGGTGAGGTGTTTTTCCTCATACAAAGTGTTTTTCCTTGGGAATGGAGTGTCTTACCAAGGAGCACTTTCATTTCATTATCTTTCAATATTTGATAAAACGTTGAACAATTTCTGGGACACCCTGTTCATTAGTGAGTACCCCCCCCCCCCCTTCAAGACACTCATGTGCAGTTCTATACAAAATGAATCTCCTATCAAGAACTAGGGAGATTTTGTGATTGCTTTATGTCTGTCAGTGTATTTTTCTTTGAAACAACACGCTTTTTCTAGGTTTTGATATCGCGATAAACACAAGAAATGAATTCTTTCAATTATTTCAATTTGTATATTTTGGTTTTCAGCTGCAGATCAGTCTTTCGTGCATAGCTAAACTTGCGATGTGTTATCTTTCGGTAAACCACCATCTTTTGCCAAAACCACCAAATTTGATCAAGATGGCAGTCTCTCGGAAATCTCTGCTTTCTCGTGAATATCCTAATTATTTCATCAACGTCGTTTGCTTGATAATTGTCACGCAAGTTTCACATGCTTCGTAGGCTGTGAGGTTTAAAGTCCAATTGTCATATTTCGTGTCAAAGTTTGACTTTCTACGTACTCTGTTTGTCAAAATTTGAACTAACTTAGCGGCTTCGTTTTCAGTTTTTTATTTTCTAAATTGGTAACTACCGGGTGTCTCAAAAAAAACTGAGGCCTGCAAATCGTATCTCCGGTTCCCTTTTTGACTTTGTGGACTAATTCACAGTATCCAGATATGTACCGTAGTTAACAAAATTATTCTCAATGCAGGTTATTTCTATATCATATATTTTTTCTACTATTGTTTTCATTTTTACCATAGAATGTTACGAAACATCATGTTGTTGTTAAAACGCCTGGAAATTCAGCTGCATTGAGCCAGGTAAAAATAGACTTACTACCTAATTCCTGTCTTATTTTTATCTTATTGAATTGAATTGTTGCCGTCATTCACTACAGCTGGGACTCGTGGCTTTACAGTAAAATGCCTTGACCTAATTTTGGTAGAAGAAAATGATTCAGGAAAGGAAACTGGCTTAGATTAGCGACTGCGAATCAGTTATTCTAATTCTTTAATGGCGAATGGACAAATTCAGTTAAAGGGGGTCAGTCGTCAAACAGTAAACAAATCCGTAAACTCGCACGTGTCTGGGATTATCCATTGTTCATCCATTGTTCTCTGCAGTTTGTTTGGTGGTTTTTGACGGCCACAAAAAAGTGACCGTTAAAATTCCACTTATATCCGAGCAGTTGTAGAAGATGTGAATGTTTGGTTTGTTCCTTAGTGAAGTACAAGGATTAATGTCCAAACAGCAACTTTCATTTTGAAAAAAATACCAAAATTCTGTGTGATATCACCTTTCAAAAAACTGCAAAAATCATCGTTTGTTTACATTTTGACGACGGAGCCCCCTTTAACGTTCTTCATACCCACTTCAGGTCCAATGACCTTACATTTGGGAAATCGTCTCTTTATCTGTTGATACAGTTTTGGTACGATAGTTTGCACAAGATGCACTCACATGATCTGAAGTAGTTGTAAACAACATTAGCTGCAGTATGTCGTTAGCAAATTGATGAAGGATTTTAGGCCTGTTTTGAAGGATTTGAGATTGAACAACTTTATGAAATCGCTCATAACTAGGGAACTATATGACCAATTTGAAACCAATTGAATTCTTTTATCAAAGTTGACATTTTGCCGACGCAATGCCCCTGGGGGGGGGTACATAACATGTTCACGGTTCGGGCATGTGCCGCCCATATGGGTGGGTTTTTGGGCCCAAAATTCTCTAAACAAGGGTCCTTTTTCGGCAAATTTTCCATAAACAAGGGTGGGATTTCGCTGAAATTCGCAAAAAATGGTTAAAATGGGCAATTTTCTGCCAAAATTCATCATAAAAGTGGGTACCAAAGCAAATTTCGGTAATTAGAAGAGGGTAGCTTTCTGAAAACCGGGCGGCAGACCCCCTTCCATCCACAAGTCATGTACCCCCCCCCCCCCCCGGGCGCAATGCTAATCAGTTTTATGGAATCTGATCAAAAGGTAGCAAAGTACCAAAAAAAGCTTCACAAGATAGATCATAACTGGATTTCTGAAGTCAAAAGCCTTCGTCAAACACTTTGTATCATAGCTTAGTTGAAAGGCTTAGCTATCTTTTGAGAAGCTGCATGGTTCATTTTATGCAATGATTACCATCCGACAAACCAGATTCGAAGAAAATTTCGAATCCGGAATTCCTCAGTTTGACTGAAATAATCGCCATCATTTTCCAGTCAATATTTTGTGAAAACTCAACGTAGCGATGGATTTGAAGTCGTCCGGGGGAAATTCTTTGTTTGCAGAATGATTGAACTTTGTTCCTTATTCAAACTTTGTGCTCCAAAGCAAATTTAGAATTTGGCTTCTTTCACATCTTCCAAAACGTGGACTGAAAAAGGAGGGAACTGTCCGAAAAATGATTGAATTTGCATATTTTTGAACTTTTTTCGGACAGTAGGCATACCTTAGACTGACCAAGCAACATGTCAAAAGCTGAGCCTTTCAGCTACATGCTGATACCTTTTTTTTTCTTCAGAACATTTGCCTTCAGGAAACTATATGCCATCTAGCTCGTGAAGATTGTATGGGTCACCCGGTACTAGCTTTGAAACGCTGGGGCTCTAACTTTTTTGACTCACCCGGAATAGATAAGTTTGAATACTACTATGGAACGCCATTTGCACAAAAATGACATAAACATAGTTTATGTTACATAAACTATGTTTATGTGCACATAAACTATGTTTATGTACATAAACTGTGTTTATGTGCACATAAACATAGTTTATGTCCAATTTTGTGCACATAAACCTAGTTTATGTACAATTCTTCGCGAACAAAACTCCTTGTTTAGTTTCTTAGTATTCATAGAATTAATTTTACCGTTAATCATAATTTATTTAGGACCGAAAGCGCAAAGACAAATAAAACGTAATTTCCATACTTTTCAACAATATTCGAAACAAATCTGTGCAAGATTGACGCGGCGCGTGCTGTCTTTCCCCTCTTTTATGAGGAACGTGTTAACCGACTTCACTCTAAATTCTCCCAAGCATTCACAAGAAAGAGTGCCGTAATTTGCAAACTGATCCTCGGGGAACAATTTAGACGCGTCTCATAACAATGGGCACCACGCCGTTTGCACAAAAATGGACATAAACTATGTTTATATGTTTATGTGCACATTTTTGTGCACATAAACATAGTTTATGTGCACATAAACATAGTTTATGTAACATAAACTATGTTTATGTCATTTTTGTGCAAACGGCGTTCCATATACTACAGGGTGTCGCAAAAGTACTCCATTTTGAAAAATCACTAAAATTTAGTAGAAGGCCGATCGCCAAATTTATTTTTCGTCAGTAGATCATGGGCCAAATCATTTTGCAAGATATAACTGATCTTGTAATTGGTTTACAAATTAGTAAGCTTAGCTCTCTCTATTTAGAGCTACTTGGTTTTGAATCATACTGCAAAGAAGCACTGATGATTACCAGGTTGATTTGTTCCTGCATAATCATAAGCATGTGATTTTTTCATGAGAAAGTGACAGAAAGAATCGCATGCAATAATTGGAGAGTTAAAGGATAACAGAAAAATCTCTTTTTTTGGCTCTTATGTAAGACCGACTATTTTCCTCAAAAAATATTACTCAAAATGGAGTTTTCAATGTGCAGTTTTTTTAACTTTAAAGGGTCTGTTTCATCCAGTATTCCTTGCGCGTGCTGTCTCTTGGTTGTCCTTTGTTGTCGCCATTTTCATGGGCCATGAAAATGGCGACAACAAAGGACAACCAAGAGACGGGACGTGCAAGGCATGCTGGATGAAACAGACCCTTTAATCATTGGGAAACAGAACCTTTATCATTTTGAAATATTTTTGGGTCAGTGACAAAAGAAATCAAAAAGAAAATGTTATGTTGGGTTTGGGTTTTAACAATCGATTTTTGGTGACTTTGTTAAGCAGGAGTACTTTTTTGGGACACGCGATAGAACTCATTGCGACCAGTCTATTAACATGTCATTTTTACCGGCTTTTCAATTTTCAGGAGGAAATGCAGCGAAAATTCAAAGAACAGCAGGACTTGATCAAATCACAACAAAAGCCGGATCAAGGACGGCAGCCCGAGAAGCCAACATTCTCGTCGTTTCAAGGAGAAATTGGTCACAATAATAATAACTTCGATTTCACATCAGAAACCATTCATGAAGAAGTAAAGTCATAAGTCTAATGGCGTTGGCTAAAAAGTAAGTAACAGTATACTCTCACAGAAAAGCAATACATCCAACAGTTTTTCTGTAAATTTGGGCAATAGCAAACCTTGGTTACAATTGGTCTTATCATTCCATTATAAATATCCTCAGTCTCGATTTCATCGTGATAAAACGTAGGAAAAAACTTGACCTCTTTCCCAGTTACCTTTGAATTCATGAGCAAAGGAAAGGCTGCAAATGCATCACGGCCAGCAATCTACACTGTGCCTATTTTGATCCAGATACACGTACAAAGCCATTCAATGCATTGCTGAGAGCAATGTGTGGTTTTGGAATTTAGACTGCGTTCACACGATGCCGGCACATTTTGAAAACGGTGAAAATGTCACGGTAGCTAAATTTGAGCTAGCGTTTACACGATACCGTTTTCAAAATGTGCCGGCTAGAGTTCCGTTTTCAAGATCTACCGGCAAAAAATGTGCCGTTTTCACGTGAACGGGACGCCTAACTGTTTTAAAAAAGTGCCGCATCGTGTGAACGCAGTCTTAGCTCCAAATTATATGGAGGCAAAGGCTGTAATTGAAAAAAATGGAACTGTAAACTCATTCCATACGAAAAAGACGGCCGTTCTTTTCTTGCACTATCAATTGAACTTCAAGAGCAACTACCGAGTGGACGAAAAAGAAGTTCACGTTTGAAAATTCGTCATGCAGAGAATACTGGGTGTCCCAAAAAAATGTATGCGAATTTGGTTGACTCCAGCGATGTGAATTTAGCTTCAATCAATGTCTAACCACTCTAAAAATGTTCCTCGATAGTTAACTTGAACATAGGCACCTCGTTTGTTGGTATTGGAGCTTTGAGAGCAGACATGCTAATCTTTAATGCTCAAATTTGCCTCTTACTGCAAACCAGAGCTTTAGCCCTTTGGCCTAAGCAAATCCTTAAGGGATAAATCAACGATAGCCTTGATGAAATTTGAACAATATTAGATCTTGCGATATTCTTGTTTCCAGAAATCATCTCCCAGTCACCCAGGGCTGGAAAAGATTTTTTAGTGCCTCCGACCGGTGAAATGCACAGGCGAGGGGCCTCCAAAAATTTTGAAAAGAATTGTCGTGAGAGTAGCTGTTTGAACAGTAAAAGGTTTAAACTGCATGAAACATAATGCAAGCTGTTATCGTTTGTCAGCCTGTGGCAAGTTAAAACACTAACTATAATGTCTACCAAATGAAAAATATTATCAGAATGCTTTTATTTTGTACTTTGTTATCGTTATTGAAAAATTTGTGCATTAGAATGGCACAACATTACATTTTAAGAATTTGTCATTGAAGTCAAGATTATTCCACTTTGAGATGGACTTTTAAGGTAGCCTAAAATATCGAGGTAAATGTTTCATGGCTCCAAAGCCTTATTTTTTGCCGGTTGTTGTAAGTTTATGAGTTCAAGGGATGTACCAACACCTCAAGTTTTGATTAAGTATTTAGAACCATCAATTTGCTTTGTTTTATGTTTTACAATTTTCCTCGGTGTCTGTCACAACTTGCCCCATGCCCAGGCAAGTCGTCTTCAATCTCAATTTTTCTCCCATCTGCGAAAAAACTGTAGCCCCACCAACAAAAAATAAATTGCATTCGGCAGACAATGGCCAAACCTGGCAAATGGTGGTAGCACGAAGAACCTGCATGTTGCGTTTAAGGACAAACATGCTTTTTTTCCAAAATGTGTTACAACAAGCCCCGGCCTCCCCTAATATCAAAATACCCACACATTTCCTGGTTGATTAATACGATTAGCTGTTTTCAAGTAGAAATATAAGCATTGCATTAGCATTGTCAAAGAATGCATGGACATTATTTTTGTGTTGGTCTGTAAGCTCATTTTGGAAAGAATTTAGGTATGCTGGAAGAAATTTCATGCCCAGTGGAATATAGCAACTTACAATCCTACTTGCAAGGCATTTTGGCAAGGTTTTGCAGGAAATTTTGATTTTCGCTGCCAGGAAGAAAACCTGGTTTCTAGCTTTAGTTGAATATGTCGAGTGACGATATATGAAAGGAAAATTAGCATGTAACTGTAAAAAAAGACTCTTGGCAAGTTTGATGATACTTTGTAAAAATCTATGGCTTAAAAGCAGAGCTTCCAAGCTGTGCCTGGCTAAATGAACCAAAGAAACATTTATCAATTTTAGAAGTTAGTTCTGCAGACATTTTCAAACGCTTAAACTTTCTAACATTCAATCGGTATAAATACCACGGAACAGATCTTAATTATTGAAAGTGCAAAAATCAGTTATCAACAATTTCTTCCAGTTTTCAAGTAAAGAGTTTCTTATAAAAATACGTTAAAATCTTAAGAAACAGCCAAAAAACGATAAGAAGATATTCTGAAGTTACTATTGTCTAACTAACTTTCGATGCAGTAATATAAGGCTCTTTCTCTTTCACAAAAATCTCATATAAGACATTCTATTGAAAAATTAAGAGTGGAAAATATCTTCAAAAAAGACGTTTCAGAAAAGTTTAAAAAGTGCCTCCATTGTTTTGTCAGATTTTACAACATGCCTCCGACCGGTGGTCGCGTGGTCGCGCACTTTTTCCAGCCCTGCAGTCACCCATTGGGCAGTTTCTTAATTTTTCATTAATTTCAGTTCTTAATTTCGATGTGCTTCTGGAACTTGCTTAGTCCCGTAAAGTAAATGTTCTTTTTCTTTGTAAATTCTTTTTCACATCAGATGTCAGGCATTTTATCTACTGCAACGAACGAGTTGCGCTTGCGACATCATTTAAGTCATCGCAACCCTGACCTGACATCTGATGTGGAATAGAATCTAGTACAGTATCCAGTAGTTATTAATCGTTTGTAGTGTAGTCGCAGTTAGTTGAACGTTGCGTGTCTTTTATATTGGCCATGGGGTAGTCATTGTCTTTCGCTCCCCATGGCATCGTACTTGTAGTGTCGTATAGTAATTAGAAAGGTATAGTTAAATGAAAAATGCATTGTAAATTCTTATATTTGTATTAAAAAAAAAAAAAAACTTGCTTAGGCCAAAAGGCCAAAGCTCTGGTTTGCAGGTGGACGCAAATTTGAGCTTTCAAGATTAATATTTCTGCTCTCAACGCACCAATACCCACAAACGAGGTATCTATGTTCAAGTTGACTATAGAGGAACATTTTGAGAGTAATTAGCCATTGATTGAAGCTAAATTCACATTGCGGGAATCAACCAAATCTGTATACTTTTTGGGACACCTGTTACTTGAGGTATTGGAATGAATCAAAGTTTGATTGATACCCTAAATTTTGAAATATGTTTTGTGATTTTCTTCTATTTTTCGGAGCATTTGAAAATAGAAATATAGGTATGATATACTTTACAACATATCTGAAACCTCAAATCCGTCAAAAGAGGCGAAACACCAGGCGTGCATAAACATGGGAACGTGGGAACAAAGTTCCCAGGCAGCTTTTTCCACAGCAATATTTTGCAGGCAGTTTTACTAAAATCGTTGTTAATGAGATGTAATTGCAGTAAGATGATGAATAATAGCCAAAAATGGTACAAATTGCTCATGTTCTGCTGTTGAATATATGATTAATCGTTTCGTTGCTCCATGTGTAAAAACTTACTGTTTGACACCTGCATTATTACTGGTTCTGGTAATAGGCCTCTCTACCCTAGCTGTACAAAGTTGATATGCAGGCAGGTTTTCAGAGAATTTCTACCGCTCCCAGGCAGGTTTGAACATTAAGCACGCCTGCGAAACACTCTTGACCAAACTTATAAACAAAACAATATCCTCACAGAAACACATTTCGTTCCCTTCAAGAGTTAAGAATCAAGTTTTCATTAAAGCAATGACGAATGTAATCTGTTCTTTTCTTACAGTCACTTTTTAAGCCTTGAGGGAAATGAAACTCATTTGCACGTTTTTCTACGTGAAGAGATTTAATTATCGCACATTTCGAAGCAAGGGAATTTTCACGAATCCAGTTTTATCTGTATCTGTATTGCACAGAAAATTGGAACAAAAATCGCAAAAAATACTTAAGCCTTTCGGCTATCAACCAAATTCTGATTCATTCTAATTCCTCAACTATTCTTTGCACAACGAATTTTCAAACATGTGAAGTGCTTTTTGTCCACCCTGTAGGTAGCTTTATTAACAAGGGTAGATTTTGTAATACAATAGCATCAGTTGCTTTAATTAAGACCTCAATTCAAAGCGATTAGTGACTGCAGACGAAGGACATTCTCTCAACCAGTAATTCAAAACAAACAAAGGCGCAAATGTTGCTCCGAAACCATGCAGACTCTCGCCTTGTGCACGCGAAAGGTGGTTTTTACGAGAGGTTTTGTGTTCATAAAGAAAGAATAAGGATAAAACTAAAGTTATCCCTAGCAGATTTTGTTTATTTGATTCAGAAGACGAGCAGAAGGCATTACAATTCTCACATATTTAGGGCTCAAAATAAATAATCACTACTCAGCTCCTGAATCAAATAACAAAATCCGCCAGGCAACTTTAGATTCACCCTTCTTCTTTCGATTTCTTTCGAACATATCTTCTCTTGAAAACCACCTTTCGCGTGCACAAGGCAAGAGTTTGCCCCACTATGGTTTTGGGGGAACTTTGCGGCATTGTTTGTTTTGACATACTGGTTGGTGGGAAAATTTCTTTTGTCTACACTTGCTAATCGCTTTGAATTGAGGTGTCAATCAAAAGGAACTGATGCTATTGTGTTACAAAATCTGTCCTTGTTAGCTACATTCCTTATAAAAGAACTGCCCATTACCTCGCAGACTTAACTTTTCTGCGTTTCTTTTCAGATCACAAGAATTGAATGTTGGAAGTTTATGCAGAGAATTTTGGATTGGCTCATTTTTATACAAGGTGAAAAAATTTAACTGACAAATTGAAAACGTCATAGTTGCTTGCTACTATGGGTCCCCATGGGAAACGACTGTGAATTCTTTTGTATTGATAATTTTGCGGAACCATTTTTACCTTTAAGGCACTCACGTATGCAGATACCCTGGGTACCAGACTCTCTAATGTTAGAGAGGCTGGTACCCAGGGTAGTATGCAGATAGAACTTTCAAAAGTTGAATCTTGGGTTGTAGAAAACTCTCAATTAAAAATAGGATTGTCATATGGTACATAGAGTCTTCCTTATTTATCATTGCATTTCTGACACATTGAGTGGATTTTGATTTCAGCCAGCGCGTGGCAGATTGACGTGACCTGGGCTAATAAGCCACTCAAACAAAACTTCCACACTTAAGTGGCATGATGTCTCTAGGTCATGTCAATCTGCAACGCATGGGGATTAAAATCTACTCGTTGTATCAGAAATGAAATAATACACTAGGAAGCTCGATATATCATGCGAAAGTCTTACTTTTAATTCAGAGATTCCTATATCCCGTGGTCGGATTCACGCTTCAAGCGTTTTTCCGGGCGCTGCCCAGATATGGCTTACGTTCAAGCATGGTCAATAATTGACCATGGTTCAAGGACGCTTTAGACTTACTTGGACAGACGTGAGTCTTACGTCAAGAAAACATCTAACGTGTGAATTCAGTTTTAAGGTCATCAGCTATGTTGCAGTAGACTTAGACGATGAGTCCCTTGTTTCCCTTTGCTCTTTGAGTTCAAGATGGCGCCTCGGTCACCAGAGACACACAATATTACTATGAAAAACCTGACCCTATTTAGGCCCAAACTCTGAGCTTCCTAGAGTACCAATCAGATTGCGACATTTGTGCATTGCCATGATGATTGCTACTATGATGGAACTTTTAGCCAATCAGGTGAGGTCTTGTCATGTTATAGCCTGTGTGCAGACTCGACAGATTTCTTTTCAGAGAGGTTTTTCCTTCAGCAGGCATTTCTACTGGAGTAAATTTCGGCGCTAGTACAGAATCGCACATGTGCCTGTACTAATCCTAATCAAACCCTACCAAAACCCTATCGAGGTGTGCGATTCCAGAGCAGCCCCGATATTTCTGCTACTTGGCATAGTGAATGAAATTGGTAAACCCCTGTGGTTTTTTTTAATCAATCGTGAGACGAAAGAAAACTTAAAGTAGAAATGGTTCTTGAGTTGTAATTAATGACGTAGGAGACGAAAGCTTTGAAAATATATTCATTTGAAAAATATTTGCATATTCACACGACACTTAATGCCTTGTTTATGTATCGTTTGTAGCATGTTTACTGTTAGTTGTATGAATGGCATATGCTTCACATTTTTGGCTGAAATTTGCGAAAGTTTATTCCGAAATTACAACGAAATTAAAGGGAATCGATACCAGTAAGTTATACACACGAGTTGAAATGAATACATAGCTATATCTCGTAGCCGCTATAAATAGGCTGAGGAACGCCCATACAACCATTGTTTTCTCAGCTACACAATGAGATGGCACATGTCAAAGTTGTCAAATCAATAGATTATATTTTTAACCTTGCCCGTGCCAGCTTTTAACTATATCGATTCCCTTTAGAAGTAGAAGAGATGACACGCCATCTGATTGGACCTCGCTTTCAAAACGCCATCTCATTGGACTGATAAAAATAGACGTGGCACAAGACCAATTTAACTTTGTCGATTCCCTTTAAAGTAAATTACTCGCCACGTATTTCAGATTCTCAAAACTAATAGAGATGAGAAAAACGGAAAAAGGACTTTCCAAAGGGCGATTTAAACTTTTTCAAAATACGAAAATATCAAGAGTTTCGCCCGCAATTAAATCATCCAGATAGTATCGCCATTTCACAAAATCTCTCATAAGCTATACTTAGATGATTATTTGACAATTTAATTAGCTATGTTAGAGCTCGAATTTACCTAAGCCTGTCTGATTTAGCAGTGATGGTGATTCGTCCGCTGTGCTATGCTTATAGTAGCTATGATGTCATTGGTCTAAGACCCAGATCCCTGAGGCCTAGAATCGTGGAAAAAGTTGTTGAGATGCTCGACCCCCCGCCCCAGTCCTTCTGAACATTTATTTGACTGACAGGCTATTTCATGATAAACGCGCCTCATTTAAACGACATTGAACGGGGGGGGGGGGGTAGGGATTGCTTTATTCTACGTTCCAATTTTTGGTTAATAAAAAAACGTCAGAACTCTCAGAATTTTTTCTGAATTGTAGTCTTAGTACCTAAGTTCTTTGTTTCCCTTTGGTAAGCCTTGCTCAGCTAAGACCAAGACTTCTAGCGAAACTGTTAAAAACTAGGTTTCATCTTTTGCAATCTTCAATCAACTCGCACATACAGAGATGAAAGGGAATGAAGATTACCGTCTGCAACTGGCTTATCAATAAACCCATCATAAATGCAAAGAACAAGATCCATTAACGTGCATTGTAGTGGATGGGTTGAAAAGAATCCCCGTTTGGGAAGCAACTGCTCCCTGGATATCAAGACGGTATGCTTGGCGAATACATCATGCGATGGTAGACTCGTTCAAATCGATTTTGTAGTTGACCTAATTTAAATTGGCCACTGCACTATGTATATATTTTGCAGCTCAAGGCTTGAATGCTTTGGAGACCCGGAGTTTCAGTGGGAATCTCCTGAAATTTTAAAGAAAACATTTCAAATCTCGACAAAAGGCACTTTATCCCCACATTTTGCGCCGCGTAATGTTGGTTTTTGATGTATATTCATGTCCTCATCTTAAGCATCCAATTACTGTTACACGTCGTTCTTTTACCCGTATTTTAAATGGTCAAGGAGTGCAGTTATTTTCATGCCTTATCTGCATTGAGAAACAACTGTTGGTTCCTTGTACTCCCCATTAACCTCGTTATATATTTAACACTCGTTGAGAATTGTAAGATATTGTTATGCATTTAAGTCCATGAAACTGATATCAGGTGTGATCTGCGATCATGCAAAATTGCTTAGGAGAAACACACGAATTGTTGAATTCGCGAACTTTCGCTAGGTTCTCTTTTGAAATATATTTGACAGTCTCAAACCTTGATGTGGAAGAGATGTATTCGTCTGCAAGGCTTGTGTATCCATTTCAAGTTGTGTTGCCATTGGGTCTTGTGGGAAGTTTTAGTATTACTCTACTGTTTGCATTCATGGTACAACTTCATGGCACGAATTATCGAAAGATCAAATATGTTTTATGAGGAGATTATCACTTGACTTGAAGTTGGTGTGAAGAAACCTTGGCTGATTAGGTCTATTACATCTGCGCTGACGCAAAATTGCTTGTGAAACACTGAGTACCAAATCGTTGATTCGCGAAGTTTCGCGTTTGATATCAGTTTGAGATATACTTCAGTTATTTTGTTTCATTGTCAGCATATTCACAGAATCCGTTTATGGATAAGAACACTACCGTATCTTCTTAATTACGCGCCTCATGCCCCCCATCCCCAGAGTTGGTTGATTTCAAGGCAAACGCGTGAGATCTCTTTGATGAAGCCATCCATCGTTGACTATCGTTGGTCAGCGCCGAAGAGGTGCCCATTAAGATTGCAAAATACAAAAGTTGACTCAAACAGCAAGCTAACGTTCAACATGTTGCTTGTTCAATTTAAGCGATGAAGCACTCTGGAAACCCCCTTCAAAAATACAACAACAACAATTTGGAAATAAAGAACTTGAGTTTGAATCTGTCTTTTGAGTTTCTTAGCATTTTTGGATTTCATCCTGGAAGTATAGAAAGACTATTCTGCTCAAAAAATACATCTTGTAATCAGATTTTGACAATATGCATCTCTTGGCAGTCACCAAGTGTAAATGACAAATTGATACAAGGGCGCCTACCTTGTAGGAAGTTTGGTACTTTACTCGTAGTAATTGGTGTCCTATGACCCAGTCCTGTTTCAAATTCTAACGTCTGTTAGAGTTGACCAATCAAAAATCACGCTGTCTGATTCCCTGTGGCCAGATCGTATAACATTTGATATCGTGTTACATAAACAACGGAAGTTGAAACCAAAAAGTTATTCATACGTCATCTTGACCTTGAGAGGACTGACTCTGTGTACTTCTGGGTCACACCAATTCCTCTACAGTACTGGGAATAAACACTACAAGGTAGGCGCCCTTGATTGATATTGGTAGTCTCCCATTTTAACCAAATATGTGCCTGGAGGTTCTTATAAATTTCGTTTCTTTGCCGGTTCTTACTGTATTAGTTGTTGTTGTGTTTTTTTCTACCGGGTGAGTCAGAAAAAACGTGGGGTGTTTGGCGGAATGTGACGTCGCGTTTAGCCACCCCTTAAGGCTGAAATACACTATCCAATTTATTGGATTCAATAAATTTGATGTTCCAATTAGTTGGATGAGAAGTTCTGTTTACATTCATCCAATAAATTGAAACGATCTTTTGGAAGTCTCTCGTTGCACAATGGACTCTGACTATGAGTATGCTGCAGCACGAAAAAGGTTGCGAAAAAAGGCAAATCTGTTTGGGTTAAGTCAAAGAAATGAGCTTGGCATTGAAAGTACGCTATTGCGAGAATTTCGGCTTGAAGATGAAGCAGAGTACAAACAGTTTCTGAGAATGTCCTCAGAACATTTCGTCGAACTCCTAAGCCTCGTTGAATTTGACATACACGCTTTTTCTATCTTCCATAAATTTATGAAATCTTTAGTCACTTCAATACGCTGCGCTTTAGCGGCCACGGTAGCTTGCACTGCCTATCCGCTATCCAAAAGAAATACACAAGATAGGAAATTAGGCGTAGGTTTTCGCTCGGCGCCATAAAGACAAAAGGGATTAAGAAACACAAAGGGAAAAAGTTGGATGAAAGTTGAACACGTCCAACTTTTGAAAATGAGATTTCAATTTGTTGAAACTGGGAAATATCGTCCAATTTTTGCGTTTACATTGTCCAATTAATTGAATCCAATAAATTGAATCCAATAAATTGGATAGTGTATTTCAGCCTTTAGTTGTAAAGAGATTTCTTTCAACAAGATCAACGCGATGTATCATGACAAAACTATTTCGTTCTCCACTGATAATACCACGTGTACCTGCAGCTTTGGCAAGGGTAAAATGCTGAAGGGGCTCTATCAAAGATTTTATAAGTTTGCAAAACTCCGATACAACGTCTTACGAAGAAAATATTTTCTGATTAATACATCAAGTGACCGATTTCGACGGGAAAAGGCTTATGATCTAAGTTAGACCTCTGGCTGCAAGAAAAAATTTAGTTCGCTACGATCGGGTGGCTGAACGCTTTGTCACAATCCGCCAAACACCCCACGTTTTTTCTGACTCACCCGGTACATTCCATTAAAAATTTACAATACAAATTTACTAGTTACACTACTTACAAAATACTTTACTACACTACAAGACGATGCCACTAGATGCAAAATATCATGACTATTCTGTTGCATCACGAAAAACTAAGACAACATAAATATGAATATTCAAGGGAAAACAAGACAACAATACATGGGAAAGCAACAACAACAACAACAAAACTACATTCTGTCTCAAATTAGACATCAGGTGAAAAATTGTCCGCGATAACAACAGACAAGTGCCTGTTGTTGTTGTTGTTGTTGTTGTTACCCCTTTATACGCTTACAGGTGCATGAGATTTCTACTTTGCAAGTGAGGTCGCTTTATCAAGTAGATACGGTATGGATTTGAGATTATATCCACATATGGATTTATGATCCCAGTATTTAGGGTATTTTAACGGATTTAAAGCTGTATACGAAATATTCGTGTTTCAATGTTTTTCATCTATATCGCTTCACTCTTTGCAAAAACCAGGACTTTATAACCCAATATACGTTGATTTCAAGAAGTTTGAAGTTTGGCAGAATCACTGACGTTTTCCGTAACAGGAGCGTCAAAATGTTCCAACGCCATAAGCTCGAATATTTATTTCAATACCGTGTGAGTGAAATAATCAATGCCCGTTGGAAAGGCTAGTACTCCCTGGATGTCAAGTAATAATACACGTTTTTTTATAAGAAACTTGGATCAGCACTTAGTACTAAAAGTTTCTTAATTTCGCATGAAAATTTCGGTGTTTTAGTAGTAAAATTTTCTTATTTTTTTGGGCCTAAAATTGCGATATTGTTCAAATTTGAGGCTTCTTCTCAACGAAGGGCTTCCATTTTACATTGCCATTGTCATCACAAATATGTCATGCACATTCAGGCAAAAATTACCAATTTTTGCAGCTAAAAGTTAAAAAAAGATGAAGGTACCTTTGTTAGAGAGACATATAATAAAAGAGACATACAGAAGTTGAATTTTAAGAGTTTCTTAACTGTTCTTGAGCGTAGTACTAGAGTTTCTTAAATTTTTGGTCATCGTAGTACTAGTTTCTTATAAACCAGTTTCTTATAAAAAAAATGCCCAGGGGTCGACGCAAAACCACTTGGTTGAAATGTGTAGAAGAACAATTGGCAAAATTGAATATCACATGGGAGAATGCCAAAGTGTTAGCTCAAGATAGAACTTACTGGAAATCTTTGACTAAAAAATTAAAATAAGAAAAAAAACGTGTATTTGTTGACACTACCCGGTGCCTAGCACTTTATGTAGATTATAATAATATAAAAAAAAACGTGTATTGGCAACTATATTATTTCATGATGGAGATATTCAAATCCATGTTAAGATTTACTTTACCATTCGGTGATTCTGACCGTTCTGAAATTATGAGGGATCTTCTCAAGAAAGCCTCTTCAAGGATCTTTCAAACTGGCCTAAAATCAGGACCAAATTTTTTGCCTTACAGCAATGGTTTTTACATGATTTACCACGTCCTATCCCTTTTTTGAGAGGATGAATGTTTGAGCCCTGGGAACATAAGAACATTATCCCAAGCAATTTCATCCTCCCAAGAGGGGTTGGTACTGAAGAGAAATGTTTTCTTGTCCAAAGAATCTTCTTACCCAACTCTAAAAGTGACAGCAAAAACATCTACCCAACAATATTCAGGTTGAAAAAATTTTGCCCAACCCCTACATGGTTTCAATGTCAAACGATGTAAATTATCAATTCAATACTGTAAATATTGATGACAAATATGAACAAAATAGACATTGAAAGTGAAAAGGATAGTGTTGTTGATGATGTTGATGATGATATTGATAATTTTGGACGTTAAACATTTGGCATTAATTGGTGGGAAAATTTTGTTTTGGTGGGAAAATTTTGTTTTCCCAACCTTGAGATTACGTGAAAAATACAGAAAAACCCGTACATAAGAACCTTCATCTATTAAGGTAGCTTACCAACAAATGAGTCGAATTTCATGCGAAAATTTAAATTTTTTTTTATTTTGATTTCTAGAGGTAAATTTATCGAAGATTTTGGAAATGAAACCTGCTTTCACCTATCAATCCTGGATATGAAGTTATTCAAAGAAATAGGAGGAGTATCCTGTGATATTTACCATAGCAACGTCATAGCAACCATTTTATTCCCCTTTCCCAATTTATGGGGTAGCGCAGTTTGCCAATTGCGGACAACATCCCTTAATTTCTACATTTCTAAACTACCTGTGGCCTTCTAGATAAGCGTATGATTGCCCTGTGGTCTATCCGGGACTTTTATCTGTAGCTTCGTTCAATCTCTTCTTGCTACTGCATTGACGACTGACTGGAGCTGTGAAGTTTGACTTTGAGACAGAAGTTGCTGGAAATGGGGTACAAAGACAGCTCAAGTTCTAAATGCAGCCCAAGCTCTACATTAATTGTAACTCCAAGCTGATAACAGAACGGGAGAGCTTTAAAGAACGTTGATGACATGCAATAGAAAGCACCAACACCTGCAGATAGGCCCATCATATCATCTGAGCCTAGGCCAACTGCTGGCTGACAGGCTGAGAAAAGTATGCAGGAATAATGCATCAGTCATCAAAGCAGCTTTGGCATTGGCTGTGCCAGAAAAAGGAACAGCAACCAGCACAGTCAACAAATCATTAGGTCCTTGCAAATTTCACTTCATTTGAACCGTAGAACAGATTTTAAATCAATTGAATTGGTAGCTGGCTGGGTAAGCTGTCCAGAATTTGATAACAAAAAGTCAAGAATGTTGAAGAAAGAATGGGTGGTGCCTATACATGTCTTGAAACTGCAGTGCACTGTCTATTCCTATCAAAGTTCATATGGCATTTTAACATTCAAAATGGCAGAGGAAGAAATTCTAAGGACATCAACTGAAAATTGATTTTATCCTTGTTGGGAGAACAGACTCTTGATGGTGTGAGTGGCAAACAGATCACTGGAGAGAAAACATAGAATATTGAAGTGATTATGCCTAAAAGTGGACCCATGATATGACAAATCCTGTTTTTGAGGATTTGAGCAATCACAGGCTTTTGTTTGAAAGACCGAAAGCGCAAATAAGTTGTCAAATAGCACCATTTGTCAAAAATACTAAAAAATATTTTGTTGAAGAAGTCACACTTCAGTGTAGTGTCAACTCTGCAGTTATTCAGTGTAATTAAATCCATGGGGTGACTGACATATTGAGACATTTTGCAATCGAACCCGATGTTTTACCACTTTGCTCAGATAAGCGCACAATCAAATGATTGAAAGGTATTGAATAAAGAGCACAAAAAAACAGGGAAAGAGGAGAAAAAGCTCAGAAATACCAGTAAAGAGTATATAGACCAAGAAAAAGAACAAGAGGGATGCCTACCTTACATATCTGTAGGTTACTAGAACAGCCCGTGTTATACAAAACTTTGAATTGCATTTTCTCGGACTTCATTTTTTACTGCAGTTGCTCAATTGGAAAAAAGATATCTCAAAGAATACTAATACTTTGAAGATGAGACTTTGCATGCACTTAGATCATATACCAAAGAAGGGCAAGGGCTAAAAAAATTCAGATTATATAAAATAACATAGCTAATAACAAAGAAACTAATGAGGCGTTTCTCTAGGAAAGTCCGCCATCTTGAAATCCTCATTAAAATCTGTTGTTGATATGATACCTTTGTGTAATTTTTTTAGCCTGTGCCCTCTGCAAGCTAATAGACTGTTTGCTTGCAGCATATGACTCGAATTGGACAGTCATTTTTTGAGAAATCTTTCTTCTAATGATAGCATGTTTTTAGTCGGCAAAATGTTGCTGACGTCAGCATTATGCAAATTTATGCAAATTTCTTTAGCAAAAATTTCTTTGCTTTGCATGCTTGTTCTTTTGATGTGATGATATATAACCAAAAGTTTACCATTAAAAAGTTTGCTCATTTGTTGGTAAGCTACCTACAGCCTGAAATAATGTATTTTGTACCCAATAAATAAGAACCACTTCAAGCTGATGTCTTAACTAGGTTCTTAAATAAAGCGTTTCATGTATTCATTGGGAAATAAAATGCAACTTTTTGCCCATCAACCTCCTTCATGGACTCCAAAACATTACTTACAGAACTGTGATAGGCAGGGCCTGCAAGCAAACTGGGTAAGCTTGGGTTGAAGTGGTTAGGGCCAAGAATGTAAATAAATTTGGTTAAGATTTAGATTCACACTTTTCCCTGTGTTAAGAACCTACACCCTGATTACTGGATGCCTCATTGCATTAGAACCTAAATAGGCTGAGTTCAAAATCTTAGGTTCTTATGTGCGGGTTTTTACTGTATTTACCCAACCTTTTTACGTTAAAAAATTTCTCTTACCCAACCCAGTTCTCTTCGGTACCAACCCCTTTATGAATAATGAACAGTCCCTTATGACGACGAGTCTCTTGTTTCCTACCCTGGGTACCAGACGTTTTTATATTAGAGAGTCTGGTACCCAGGGTACTTGTTTCCCTGTGCTCTTCAGTGGCGGATTTAGGGGGGGCAAGTGGGGGCAATTGCCCCCCCCTTCACGACGAAAACTCAGCTTGGCGCCCCTCTTTTTGCGAGAAAAGCGCCCCTCTTCCTGACTCTAACGCATAATTTTTCAACTGTTTCGATTTAAATATGGGGGAAACATATACATCAAGGCGTTATTTAGCAGTAAATCAAAGAATTTTCTTTGAAAAGCGTCCAAAAAATTTTCGCGCGCCTTCGGCGCGCTCAATTTCTATCGTATATTTGGCGCCCACTTTGCAAGTTGCCCCCCCCCCTTCAACTTCGGGCTGGATCCGCCCCTGGTGCTCTTTGACTTCAAATTGGCGCTTCGGTGTTGAGCAAGATTTGTCGCAGGGAAACAAGGGACTCATCGTCATAAGTCTAGTCTGATATTGCAGCTTGCCAGCAAAGGAGCCTGGGTGATAATGGCTCTTTAATACTGGGCCAACCTATTTTCAGGCTCGCTCCTATGCAAAATATGGCCTATAAGCATGGGTAATAATGCACCGTTGATGTGGCCTATGTTATGAATAAAATTGCGTTATTAGTCACTTTGTTGTTTCTCTTCCACGGGATTGCGAGTACAGCTTGATAATGTTGCTATTCCTCCGTTCTTCTCTCGCCCTTCTCTTGTCATTCAAATTTAGTTGAAACGGTTGGAGCTCCTACGCAGCGATATGTCTTGTTTCAAGCTTCCCCTCAGTAAGACATATCGCTGCGTAGGAGCTCCAGTTCAGTTCAGTTTAATTTTAAAATTCCACTACATACAAAACTCTTTCTAAAATACATACAATTAACCAGAATAACAAATTACAACAGATGACAAAAAATGACACATTTTACTGTAAGAGTACATAGAATTTCGTATGGAGAGGAATTTCTTAAGGAGGAGCTCTCTCAGTAGGTAGACTAATCGAGGAGAGAGCACCCCCTAAGCTAAAAACTTATCATTCAATTTATGAAATCTTTGATTGATTAGATTGATCAATGTAAGGAAGAATTATCTTATCAAGGTATTCAGGATTGGTACTTAGTTGAGAACAGATGCAATTTCAGATCACGACGGAAAATCGTTACTGAAGTAGATTGTTTGATATTGGATGGAATGTCGTTCCAGGATTTAGCGCCTGCATATTTAATAGATCGTAAGCCATATTGCAAAGTATTCTTGCGCGTCATAAAAATATCACCTTTGCGAGCCCGCCTTGTATCATACTGATGAACGGTAGACAAAGTTTCAAAAAAATTATGGAAGAAGGTAGGAGAAATCAGGTGAACAGATTCATACACAAAGATAAGTAGCTTGAAGTGAAATAAATCATTTAACTTTAGAATTTTCAATTCAGAGAAAATAGGTGTAGATGGTGATGTAAAATTCTTGAAAGCAATAGCCCTAACAATTCTCTTTTGTAGAAGGTAAATCGGTTTGGTGTGGATGTCATAGGTAAGACCCCAGACAATGATTCCATACTGAAGAAAAGAGGCAAATAAAGAGTAATACAAAGAAACTAAGACGCTAGTAGGCAGAAGATGCCTTATTTTGAAGAATATACCACTGGTTCTTGCTAACTTCTTTGAAAGTTCGTTCAAGTGATATTTCCAATTGAGGTTTTCGTCCAAAAGGAGACCAAGAAACTTAACATATTTAGCCTGATTAACATGCTGCTTACCAATCTTAATGAGCTCCAACCGTTTCAACTAAATTTGAATGACAAGAGAAGGGCGAGAGAAGCTGTGAGGAGAGAAGAACGAAGGAATAGCAACATTATCAAGCTTTACTCGCAATCCCGTGGAAGAGAAACAACACAGTGAGTAAAAATAACGTTTTGATAATAATATATGCCACATCAACGGTGCACCATTGCCCATATAAGTTGGTCCTTTTCGAACAGAAACTTTACATATTTCTGACAACAAACTAAGAAGTAGAGCCAATACTGAAAGTTTCTCACAATCATCATTCTGATATTTAGACATTACTAAAAATACTAATACCTTGGAGGATGGAGAGTTTCTTACGAGTACGAGTTCCATATAGCTTGCGTGAAGACTCAGGCCCAGGCAAAATCTTCAAGTCTACACAACTTCCTGTGACCTTGTTTTGTGAAGCCTTTCTGAAGTTTTGACATTGCTCATGTAACTTCAAAGTAATACGATACAAGAAATAAGTGAAAATAACGTAAAATATGCGAATGAGATGTCCTTTAAGACCTTTAATAAAATCATATTTGCCTGACAAATAAGTTCCCAGTACTGGAGAATTTTAGCGATCTGATTGCTTCTTGGGGGATTCTTGTAAAATATCTTGTGTACTCAGTAAAATTTTTTCAAATTCTGGTTGAAAATGTCGTGCGCAAAGAATTGGAAACAAACTGTTAACACAAAGCATGATGTATCAAACATACAGTAAAACATATAGCGAGATCTTAAAGGAAATCGATAGGGTAATTGATCATTTGGCCACATTTAGAGTCATTACATAAGTCCATCTAACTTTCGCTGCTGTTGTTGTTGATACACAAGTCTGCTGTGGGGAGCGAAGCAAGAGACTTTTTTGGAATGAGTCTAGGCCACATCACATCTATTTTCATCGGTCCAATGAGAAGGTGTTTGAAAGCGAGGTCCAATGAGATGGCGTCTGGTTTTATCAGTTTCGATTCCATTTAATAAACGGCAGGGCGGAGTTTGAACTTTGAGACAATTTTCTCTGTTACAGCCCATGAAAAGGGTTTTCATGTTTGGAACTCTTGGCAAACGTTGTCTTTGTGTTAGATCTTTGTAAAATCAACGTTCAGTCGTGCGAATGCCCATTGTCAGACAGGCTGTACTCCACAGGCCCTCTTTTTGCCAACAACAAGGAGGCACCATGATACAGAAAAAATATTTTCTATTGACGAAATCAAACAACTTTGTTCACTTTATTTCAAGCTGGGTGAATTTAGTACATTGTTATGAAAACATGGCTGTTTGAATCTTTCAGACAATGAGTGAAATCACCTACAAAAGGAACGACGGTTTCTAAACAAGTCGAATAATAGTCTTGTAACTTATGGGATTCGCAAAGTTAAATAGCTGTTCAAAGAGATTCAGTCCAACTAGACGTACCACGCGATTCCTTGTATTGGTTGAATATTTCTAAGGATTGTTATATTTTCAACCATCCAATTCAATGAGCAATGCTGAGACTATGCAATGAGTCTCGACCGTTAAACCACAATCATAGTAGGGATGGCTCAGTAGTGACGCACTTGATTACCAATCTGCGGGGTTGGTGGTTCAAGTCCATCCATGCCCTGCAAACCTGCCACTCGCTGACTCAATTTAAAGGCACACTGTCGTAGTGCTGATTGGGTAAATAAGACAGCATAGGTTCCAAATCTTTAAAAAGGCTGGTGTAAAATTGAGTGACCTATTTCTTTGAACTGAATGACTTCAAAGGAACTTTAGCTAATTCTCTATAATTCTACCGTTGGAATTTTCTGAAATCTTCAATATTTTCAGAATTAGAGTGTTTTTCTTCTTTTTCAAGAATTCAATAAAAAAATTCAAAAAAACTTAAAACCATCGTAATTTCTAAACTGTTTGACGTAACATGAAATGATTTCGAAGAAAACCATAATTTATGAATGCCTACAATATGGTATCAAGCAAAGGTCTGTCACTCATCTCGTTTATGATTTAGAAATTTGATGACGTCACATCCTCAAATGAGTTGAAATGCAAGATACGCTGTAATTTCCAAAAATATTCAAAATTTCTGAAAAATCCAACGGTAGAGTTATAGATAAGTATCTAAAGTTTCTTTCAAGCCATTCAATCAGAAGAAATAGGTCATTGAATTTTACACCCACCTTTTTACGCCGAGATAAAGATTTGGAACCTATGCTAAATAAGACGAGCAAAAAGAATAGAATTTGCAAGCTTCAGTAATTACGCTGTACATCGAAATTGACGAAGATGATAACCATCAGACTCCCCTTATTCTCGAAAGAAAGCATGAACCAAGGGCATGAAGGCTTGACAGTTCCACTCCGTAAAGGCCAGCTCTTTTGCTAGTGATTTCAACATGAAAACTAGCCAATCACAGCCACGACATGGTGCCTTTAAAATTTGGAAACGAATTTTTAACCGTAAACTTTCAGAAACTTTTGCGTTTTTGTCTTTCTCAAGAAGTTTAAGATGAATTATTTCTTCCTGCGTGACACATTTCAAGCAACTGACGCAGACGCATTAATTCAATTTCATCTGTCGATATTAAAAAACAGCAGCCCAAACCCTGAAACCTGAGGAATGCCAGACTTCCTTGTATGCTTGCATGTCCTTACTTGCTTGTAAGATAAGGAATACAGGTATCTGTTCGTGAACACTCTAAAGTGAAGTTCTTTGAGCCTTCTCTGATGTTTAGACATTACTTAAGTATCTTCCGAGTAATATGCATGCAAGCAAAACAGGAAACAAGAAACGAAAATAACGTAAAAAATATTATAAGGATTTACTTGAGTTTCATAAATGTTTAGCGATCTTCGAGTTGAGTTTCTTATGAGCAGTTTCTTATGCAAATACGTGCCACCCAAATGTGTTTTTGAAAAACAATGAATTGGTAATAGAGAAGCATAAATATATTGTAAAACGACGGGTCCTCTCATGGTTTAAATACTAACGGCCTAACAGCGTTGTTTTCAACAACAACCCATACATACAGAAGTTTTACAAAGGACAAGTGTTTGTTGTGAAATCGTGACAGGTAAAACGGAATTAGGCGAAGAATGGTTTGTGATAACTGCTACTTTTACTGGTGGTGCGACGGTGGTACGATTCCATTTCAGCAATTGCAGAAGTAACCAGCTATCCATATTTTATGAAGGTAGCGTACGATTTGTTGCCTCTCGGTTAAGCTGCGGCTGCACGTGCTACTTTCATCGAATTTCCTTTTCATGCCAGTTAAAGAGCCATTGTCACCCAGGGTCCTTTGCGGGTATGCTACAATTTCAGATAGTCTTAAAAATCAAATTTGGCCTAAACAGAAACTATAGATCCACAGTTTTCAGTACAGTAATTGAACTGACAGAACCGTTCAATTAAAGTAAAACTTTTCAATCAATTCAATTAACGCCGTGTGCTGTGCATCCATGGTTTCCGCTTAGACCAAATTTGATTTTCAGACTTATTTATACTTATGTGTATTTAATATGGCATTGCGGTTTGAAACTGTTCTTCTACGAAGGCGCGCTAAGACACAGGAATACAAGGAAGATATATTCACATAACACGAGGCATTTACATCAGCAAGAGGAAACAGAACAGACAAGAAAACAAGACAAGAAAACAAGACGAAGATCAAAACAAGGTAAATAAATACGTAATTAAAGTATCCGTGTCCTAACAACCTTGATATATGCTTTGATTCCCTTTTAGTTGAAGCTTTCTATCAGTTCAACTACCGCTATGTGGATTCAAATTTGAATTTCAGAAATCTAAAATGTGGTGGATGGGCGTTTGAAATCTTCACCTGCTGCACTGAGACCGTTCGTTTCCAAGGCTCAGAGGCGCACATTCAAATTTTGTTTGGGGGGGGGGGGGTGTCAACATGCTTTGGACCGACTAAATTTTTTCGGACCGACTGAAAGTATAGCAAGCAGTGGTGTGGCCAGGGTATAAGTGGGGGTATTGAACGAGGATGCCCCTAGCAAAATTTTTGGGGCCACGCCTTTACTTTGGTTTAGAATGCATCTCCCAATATCATACTTGCCTTTAGCGACAAGGAAACCTTGATCGTTTGTGACAGTTATGCTATAAATCAGCGCACAAGGAAAATTTTTGAAAGACAGATCCCTTACTTTGGCTTAGAATGCATCTCCCAATATCATGCTTGCCTTTAGCGACAAGGAAACCTTTATCGTTTTGTGAGCGTTATGCTATAAATCAACGCACGAGGAAAATTTTTGAAAAAAGATCCCTTACTTTGGCTTAGAATGCATCTCCCAATATCATGCTTGCCTTTAGCCACAAGGAAACCTTGATCGTTTGTGACAGTTATGCTATAAATCAGCGCACAAGGAAAATTTTTGAAGACAGATCCCTTACTTTGGCTTAGAATGCATCTCCCAATATCATGCTTGCCTTTACACAGCAAACACCTTTCATTTTGTGATAGACCGCTTTTTACGAACCAAGGATTGCTTGCCCCTAAAAATGGAAGCCTGGACAATCTTGCAATGCACCTAAGAAATTTTTTTAAATACCATCCCCTGCTTTGGCTTAGAGCGACTCTCCCAGTCATTGTCATGCATTTCTTGTGAATACTGTCGTTATGGGTCGACCTTTGCTCAAAACATTTAAAATCGGACCAACTTTGATTTTGATTCAAACTATCGTGGACCTGTCGAGCTTTGTCGTGGTTGGTCGGTCCATGAAAAAGTCGGTCCACGAAGTCGGTCCATCCAATTTTGTCGTGGACCGACTTTTGAGAAAATTTTTGGACCGACTGAGAAATTATTGGGGAGGTGTCTCACCCCCCCACACCCCCCTAATGTGCGCCCCTGCCAAGGCTATCAGTATTTTCAGCCTCCCTTCAATGCACATGATACCCGGAGTACTGAGAACCTTTGTTTACATAATGGACCTTGCTTCTCACTGTCGTTCAACCTTTGACGTCCTCGTTTAATAAAAAGGTGAACTGTATAACACAATCAGTTACGTACAAATTTCTAACAACAATGTCATTGCAAGAACATTTCTGGCATATGTTTAGTGGTTCGTTGTAATCATACCAGGAAGCTTGCGTGACAAGTTTTTTTCAAAACTGAAAGATTTTTGGTAAGACTTTGTCTTGCCTGCAAGCTTCCTGGTGTAGTGTTCTGTATTCGAGAACAGGGCTCGTGAAGGGTAAAGTTCGAAAGTGACACCATGAATGCATTCGAAAGTGAAAAGCTTCAACTAATATCTTAGAAAGCAGTGAAAACAATTTCTATGGAAAAAAACAATGAAAACAGAGGGGTATTTCACTCCGCGCATTATCAAAAGTCCGTTAAAATCTTTTCGTTCTGTAAAACTCTCGTACGCTTTTTCGAATGAGTGAAATGCCTGTAAGTGAAAACAAATATGATACCCTGACTTTTTGATAAAGAAATGCAATTGAGTGCTATTCTGTATTTTGATAAAATCTAGGTATACCGTACAACAAATGCCAAATAATTAATTGCTAGAAATAATGTGAGAATTGAAATTCCGTCATATCTTTTTTTTTTGTATCAATCTCTAAGAAAATAAACTACAATACAAGAATCTGAGCAAATCATAGCGGGAAAAGACACATGGTCATCTAGTCCCCACTATGAAGAAAACACATGGTCATCTTGTCCCGTCATATTGGAAGCACATGTGTGTGAAGACTTTCTAGTGGGCTTCCTTGAAACCTCAAAACCCCTTTCGTGACTGTGCTGCTGTTTGTTCGATACTGTGACTGATAGTATCTCCACTTTACCCAACCAAACACTTGACGTCACAACTAACAACTCGACCCAGACCTTCTGACCACTTTTTGGGCAGAAAGCTTGTTTTCGAACGGCAGTTTCTAATACCGCATTCTCGCTGACACATTAAACTGGTTTTATCTGAACCAAGTGAAATTCAAACCAATCAAATGCTTTCGATTTGTTGGACTGACCAATAAGGAGGCCCCATTCGATAACCTGGTTTAGTTTAAGCTCACTTAACTTGCAAGTATGAAAAAGGTATAAGAAAACAGTTTAGTTTCGGATGGTTTAATGTTGGAACTCGAAATCAGCACACTCGAATTGACGTTTTTCATCAATATAAATGTTCATGTCTGAAGACGCCATTTCCCTCAAACTTTCCCCCTCTTCTCATCATAATGTGATTGGCGCAGATAGTCTGAATTGAAGGGGAATAAAGAGTACTGACACTGTGTTGTCTGTGTTTCTGTGTTGGCCTTGTGCGTTCTGTTAACAATCGTAACTATATTGTAGTCAAATATATTCAGGAATGATTACCATCTTTTTACCTTGCAAACAGTTGGCCATTATCATTAATTTTTGATCTGTTACATGCACTGAGGATTATTTGCATATGACACACATGGCTTGAAAGCTTTACTGTGATCATTTGCCCAAGCTACACATGTTCTATGTCATTGGTTTAATCGATATCAAATTGAAAACAAAAGCATTGGTTGAAGCAAAATTGATCAGACGTGGTCAAAATTGATCAAAATTGATAATTATGATGGAATTGGGAAAGTGGAACATGTTTCATACAATCTCGTCTTAAAGGCCTCTGGGCAACCATCATGCATTGCGATATCTGTCTGTCTTTCATGAATTTAATGCACTTCATTCAATTGATGTCAAATAGTTAACTCGCGTAAGAAGAAATATGGTCCATGTGAAGCTGCAATGACGTGCTGCTGACTTGAGTGGCATCATAAACTTGCTTTCATGCAGCATGAAACTAGGCCACCTGCACAAAAGAGCTGCAATGCATGGCGGAGAGCCTTCAACACAACCTCATTTGAGATCGTTCCCCCAGTCCCAAATTTTGAAAAACTTTTCAAAAAATTATTTCTTGTGCCCTTTAGCATACTTTTCAATCGAATAATTCGTTGTCGAAAAAAGCATGACTTCTTTCACATGTTTTTCCTCCTTAACTTTTCCCAGTACAAATTTCCTATTGTTTACCTCAAACGAACATTGTTGCCAAATGGCACGGAAATATTTGAGACAAATTTTATGGTACTGAGCAAGTCATACACAAATATGATTTAATCTGCCACAATGGAGACTTGCAGACATTCTTTATGGATGCTCCCATTTAATATTTGTTCATTTCTTGTCACGTCCAACCTTGGAACCTTGGACATAGACAAATTAAATGTGAGAGACGCTTTGAAGTCCCATGTCAAAATGATAACTAGAAAAATATGTGTGATTGCCTTGAGCAGGGCGGTCAAGTACGGTAAATTTTGTGACCCCACCTTTGTCCTGAGATAAAAAATAAACCAACCCGGTTTTGACCGAAGTCCATGCTAGACAACTTACAAAAAGCCAAATTTTGAGGACATAGCTGGTCACCACCAAATTATGGACATTCTCTCATGCAACACTGCATTCTTCCTCTTAGTTTCTAGCCACTTTAAAGTTTTCACATACAATAATGGATAACGGGTCGTTACCTCTGTCCTTTTTGTTGCAGCAATCTCACCCAGTTTTTGCATCTTGCAAATTAACATAGATGAATTTAAAGTGCGGTGCTACCTCTATCCCAAATAAGTGCCAAAACCCACCCAGTTTTTGCATAGAATCGGACATTGAATGTACAGCGGTGCTACCTCTGTCCCAAAGAAGTGCCAAAAACCCATCCAGTTTTTACATACCTATTGGACAACGACGGCACAATCTTTTTGTCCGTAGATTTGAAGAAATAAGCCAAATAATGTCTCTTGAATTTGGAAATAATAGCAATGTCAGCTTTGTCTTGCCATTGAACAGAAAATAACCAGTGCTAAGATGTGCAAATACAACCAGTTTTGGGAACAAACCCATCGGAGTAGGGGGAGATAAAATTTTGGGGGGCTGCCCGATAAAAAGTCCATTGTTTGAGAAAATTTTGCCCGACTTGAGGCGGATTTCTGCCCGATTATGGCTGATTTTTGCAAATTTTTCTGACGTTCGGTGGGCTGCAGCCCCCCTGTCCCCCTGTCTCCTATGCCTATGGCCAAACCTTGCCCAGTGGCAAATTGTCCAGAATTAACGTAGGAAAAAGCAAAATTCACTGAGAGCAAAAAAAGCCAATTTTTGGGGAAAAAGCTGGCCCAGATTTCAGGGGAAAAAGCCAACTTTTGGGACAGACCTAGAACCACTGTCTCCATAGGGACATGACCACCCCTGCCTTGAGACTTAGGCCTTCTTCACAGCAATTGTTTTCGGTACTTTTCAATGAACTGGATAGAGTTCATCTTTTCTAAAACGCAAAACCGAAGTGCCTTGACTTTGGAAACGTGCCTTAGAAACCTGGGTTGTTGACCACGGTTGATAAGTTCTTCCTGTTTCTCGTTGGAGTTGCTCAGTCCATTTTACAAGCTATTTATCAAATTCAAATCGTGTTTTGAGAAAAAAAGTATGCTTTCCATCCACACAACTGAGTGCGAAGATCACACCAGTATTAGCAAGGACTCTGATCTACTGCAGAGCTAATCTATTGAACTTTACCCTGAACAACCAACATGAGATCAATTCCTTCTGAACTAAAACAGATGAGCAGATGAGGATATTTCAAAATACTCGTGATTTTCGCTGTTTATAATCGTTGTACCTTCGTGCAGGCTCGGACTTGAGTGGTCCCACAGATGGAATTGTTTCTGATGAAGATCCATAAACAGGATAATGCCACGATTGACTATGTTATACATTTGGGAGGGGGGAGGACGTAGCCTCCGCAAAATAGTAAAGTCTGTACGCAGGCTACTGGGTACCAAACTTAGAGGATAGCTAAAGTCTGTCCCAAATGAGATGCTACGAGAAAACGCAAAATTGCCTGTAGAAAGCTCTTGATTTGTTTCTATTCGCGGGAATTTCCACGTTACATTTTGTTTACGACAGATTGGTTCACAGGGGTCCTAACATTTTAAATGAACAAACCAAAGATGCTAAAAAATTCCATACAGCCAACACAGCTATTGCCTTTTCAGAAATAGACCACCTTGAAGTCACTTTGTGAAATCTTGTTAGGCTGTTGAATACAAAATAGCAGACTCCAGCATAGTTCTATTTACTATGACTCCAGCAGTGCTTTATGTGGTTCCCTGAAGGGGCCCTGAAGATGAACTATGCTCAATCTTTGTGTTGGCTTTTATTACAAAGTGAAAATGCATATCTTGTGGTCTCGATGTTTCACTTTCCCATCTCAATGAAATAAAGTTGAAAGAAAATGGCTTTTCTGGTTGTTCCCAATTTCGAAGGTGAAACCTGCTTTACATTTTAAATTATTAGCGCCCCCCCCCCCCCCACCTCCCTTCAGAGAGCTTCAAAGACACGAAGGGGCGCTTGTCTTCATTTAGGTATAAGATATTTAGGGCCAATAGAATAATAATCTATAACAAGCAGCCTTACTATTTGAAGGTTGGGCAGGAATAAGGTGACGTGGCCCCTGTATTCACAAAGTTCAATAAATAGTCCATAAGGACCATACACGTATTTTTTTTTAAATAAACTGCCCATAAGGAACTCAACTCTCAGATCACCAAAAAATTAAGAAACTCCAGTACTGGAAAAATATATGTTAAGATACTGTTTATTTTGATAAAGGAAATCCTTAACACATTTTTAATTCATTTTCACTTGTTTCCTGTATCATATTGCTCGTGGGGCACTTGAGTAATGTCTAAACATTGGAAAGGCTTAAAAACCTTGTTTTGAAATGTTCACGAGAGCACAGGTAATGAACATGAAGATTTTTATGGAACCTCTAAGAAACTCGTAAGAAACTTTGAGTACACGTTTTTTTTTATATAAGAAACTTGGATCAGCACTTAGTACTAAAAGTTTCTTAATTTCGCATGAAAATTTCGGTGTTTTAGTAGTAAAAGTTTCTTAATTAGTTTCTTATTTTTTGGGCCTAAAATTGCGGTATTGTTCAAAGGTGAGCCTTCTTCTCGAGAAACGGCTCCCATTTTGCATTGACATTGTCATCAAGAAGAAGCCATGCACATCAAGGCAAAAATTTACCAATTTTGCAGTTAAAAGTCAAGAAAAGACGAATGTACCTTTGTTAGAGAGACATAGAATAAGAGAGACATACAGAAATAAAGTTTTAGAGTTTCTTAAATGTTCTTAAACGTAGTACTAGAGTTTCTTAAATTTTTGGTCATCGTAGTACTAGTTTCTTATAAACCAGTTTCTTATAGAAAAAAAAACGTGTACTCAAAATCTGATAGTTTTAAGAAACTTTCAATACTGGCCTAAATTCTTAGTTTCTTATGAAAAAATACGCGTAAGAAGAAGACAGTAAGTCGTTGATGACAATAAAATTGCTTCATATTGGGCAAATTACCAGGGGGCACTTGAACAAACCTTGGTCGGGGGCATGCCAGCAAAGCTTCAAAGACACACCTGTTCCTTTATATAAATTTTTCAAAAATGTCTCCCAGAACCTTGGCCTATGCATTCGTTCTCCGCACCAGAATCATGAAAGTTGATACCGTTCCTCATATCAAAAAATCATGGAAATCGATACCTTTCCCGATGATACTTCACCAGTACCCAAAATATACAGAGTGCCCCCTCTAGGTAAGGGTAAGACCGCTGTGAAACTTTGAAGGTTCCCCAAAAAGGTTCCCCGAAGGTCCTGGAAACATCTGACTCGAAGCTCCGCCTAAACACGGAAAGACGTATTGGCAGAGAAAAAGAAATCAATGATTTCATCTTCAATATACGAAAGTACAAAAGGAAATTCGTTTTACTTTCACCAGATAAAATTCTTCATGGATACATTTCGCATACTTGATGACATCATTCTCCCAAATATGGGCATAGAAAGGACTAAGAGGCGTGTCACACACGGAACTGAGAGAGAAGAAAAGTTGTTTGCAGAGGGCAGCTTCACAATCGGTTGTGTCACAGGGAAAGGCAGACTTGCAATCTTATTTTACAAACAATTGCTTCATAAAAACACCAATCACTTTAAACTATCAACAAGCAGAAACATGGCCCTTCCAAATGATGAAATGAACGAACTGAGGGAAGCTTTCGATAACGTGAGTATCATATTTTTTGTGAAGATTTTGAAAAGCTTTGTAAAATTTAACGTTTCGTTTGTTTGGTTAGAGTAGTCTTATGATTCCGTTAGTCTTCGCAGATCGCAGCCTTATCATGCTAAGCCTGTTAGATTTAGGAATATATGAGAGTTTAAACGTTTCGAATGAATTAGAACTAAGTCTTCGTTTAGCTGCTCTTTATTTTGAAATTTTAAAGCGTTTCGTTTGCTTGATGTTTGTTATCTCGAAAGTTTTGTTGCAACACGAAATTTACTGAAATTTAGAGCGTTGCCTTTGGAAGAGAATGCTCTCGGATCTCTCTGTAATCCAAAAGATTTCTAACCAATGGCCCAATGAATAAATTAAAAGTTGTGAAAAGTTAGTCAACCTGTTTAGGAGCTGTTGAATCAATTTCCCAGGGCATCAACATTTGATCAAAATTGTCGGCAAATTTTTACTGTTCTGTGGACTCTGATAGTTCTAACAAAGTAGTTAATTTTAGGCTGGAAGTGGCACACAACGACCTCAAAACCTACTCAACATATGTTACCAGCGTAACCTAATACTAGTACCCAATAACTGCCCATATTAATACCCTATATCTAATTTGAGAGAGCCATATATTTTGATGTTTGTTCGCACTGTCCAGGTCAGGAGGGGGAGCTACTTAGGCCCTTCCTTCCTGCAAAGCCATTGTCAACAATTACCTCATGAGCCATGACCAATATAAAACAAAGGTTGATAACAATAGCTAATATATTTAGACAAAAGCAGCTGAAGGATAATATCGAATGTCATATTTCTGAAGGCGAGTCGCACCACACAGGTTTCTCAAGAGAGCAAAAAGACAACACGCTAAAGAACACAAAACATTCGAAAAAAATGTCCTTTGTCATGTTTCACCTTGAGGATTCGTAACTCTTTAAACGGGAACTAGAAAGCCTGTGAGTCAGTGAACTCTTTTCTCACTGCTAAATGCTAAAACCTGTGCTGTCCAAAGCGTTTACTTGCGGCTTTGATCAACCATCATCACGGGGATAGCGTCAAATTGCACATCTAGTTAATCCCTTCCGCAAAAGGTTCCTAGAGGTCAGCCATTCACTCGGTTTGCTTCCAGAGATCAAGGAAGTTTTCAAGGCGGTAGTAACTGGGAATTTTTAGTAGCAAAAAAACACAGTTGAAATCAACAAAGTGCTAGCCACCCACTCAACACAAAGATAATGGAAGCCTTGTTGTCAACCTTCCCACATCAAATAAGCAAGGTGAAATTTCCTTAAAAGGGTGTAATTATTTGAGTGTTTTCAACTTCAAATTACAACTAATCAGTTTCAGCCCTCTCTGGGTCACTCAAAAACTTTTCAGAGAAGCTGTTGAGTAGTCAGCCCAGAGTCTCATCTCTAGCTGGTACCTGAGTGAGTGAGCATGGAGTAGTTAGCCCCCAGGGGGTGCACAACTGTGGGATAGACAGAGACCTGCTGCCACCCTGTTTCAGAAACTTGAGAAAGTTTATTCTGCAAAATTTTTTAAGATGTACAATTCAAGAAATATTTTCCCGTGAGGTGTTCTAAAATACGAAATGCACAAATTTTCATTTTATTTCGCAAAATTTTCCATTTTAGCAATTTGCGAAAGTTAATTAAAAAATTTCGCAATTTTTCAAACTTGCAAAAGTTTCTTTCTGTGAAAGTTTCTTCCCTTACAGTAGTTGCCCGGACAGGGACAATGTCAGTGTGAATGGGTGAGAATGGACACAAACTATCAGGGGCGGATCCAGCCCGAGGTTGAAGGGGGGGCAACTTGAAAAGGGGGCGCCAAAACGACAATAGAAAACATGCGCGCCAATGGCGCACGAAAAATTTTTGGACACTTTTCGAAGAAAATTCGTTGATTTGCTACTAATAACGCCTTGATTTACATGTTTCCCCCATATTTAGATCGAAAAAGTTAGAAAATTATGCATTAGAGTCAGGATGAGGGGCGCTTTTCTCGCCAAAACAGGGGCGCCAAGCTGAGTTTTCATCGTGAAGGGGGGGGAATTGCCCCCACTTGCCCCGTAAATCCGCCACTGCAAACTATAACCATCGATAACCGAGATTTCTGTGATTGACAATAATGTAGGATTTTGCATGATATCTGGCTGCAAATTTATAGGGAGCAAAGCTCTTTAATACCCCTTCCCTAGTTTTGACACCAAGCTCCATCAAATGTGACAGTAAACTGGCAATAAGGAAGTGAGTTAAACAGTCATTCCAATATTGTGACAGTTCTAGATAAAAAGATTTGCTTCTGGACTTTGTTGTAATTTCTGTGAGCAATCATTCATAAGAGTCACCAGGGTTTTCCTCCAGGATGTTTCTCTTCAAAAAAGTTTGACCTCAAACAGGCAAACGAGAACAGTAGCAGTGAAAATTACTGTAGGAGGTCCATTGTTAGATTTCATGGACTTAAAGTTTTGAACTGAAAGATAGAACAATCTAATCAATGTATATTATAGAGAGAAATACATTTATTTATAGAATAATCCCCCAGAAATACAAAGAGTTTTGTAGTTATAACAAAATGGAATTGTCATAATAGAAACTGTATGTGGTTGCCTAGGAGAGAGGGGAAGATTTTGATAACAAACAAGAAATTGAAAGCAAGTGGGAAGTTGTGTTTACATAGAAGTAACAAATGTTCTTGCAATAAAAAAGGTGGTTGCCCTTGGGATTCGTATGCTGACCTGGGAAAGTGTTTTGCAGCAGAATAATGAATGATTGTAAGCCTTAAGAGACATGCAGTGAAAGAAATTATTTGTGAGAAATTATTGTAATTATTACAAAGCACTTTATAACTTAGAAGCAAACAGTGGCTGATGAAGGGGCAAGGGGTGCAGTCACCCCTTGATGAAATCAATGACTTTTGCCTGAGAGAACCGCAAATGATGCATTTCAGCTGAATTAGCTTCACTCTCTGATTTTTATGGTAAAATGTCCACACCCCAAGCACTTCTTTTCACATCAGATATTTAGATTGTGTAGACTTTGGCCCTTGACATAGAAAAGAGTACTGATCAATATAAAAGTTAGCTGAACTTCGTTTGGAAGTAAGAAAGTTTGTTAACCAACCACAAAGCACAAGGTTTGGAAATTTTGTAACAAAAACTCAAGGACATAGGAAGTATCTCAAACTTGAGGGGGCAGGACTCTTCAAGGGCACTCTTTTCATTAAATGGGTCACTTCCTTAAAATAAAAAAGGCCCTTTGTTTATTGCAAAGTCTTGAGGGGGCACATGCCCCCAGTGCCTGCCCCTGGTTCCTACGTCTCTGTAGAACCTCCATACAGAACGTCTCCGTGCAAGGCTTTTCAGTTGGATTAAATCTATTGAAGCACTTCAAAATTCTCCCACATTAAGTAATTAAATTATATTTACTTAAATTTACCTAAAGGAAACCACAAAATTTATGTACTACTTGCTGTAAGGAAGCCCCACACAGATTTTTCAAAAACTTATAAAAAAACTACACTTCTGATTGCAATCAGAGACGTGGGGCACAGGCATGTCATGCCCCTCCAAGATTTTGCAATAAATGAATAAGTTTTACCTTTGTTATTCCATTAAATGTGCACATATCAAAGTGCCTTCTATTAAAAAAGGTCCCCTTGAAATGCCCCACTCACCCCCAAGTTTAAAATATTTCCTACTGTTATCACAATTTTCAGTTTCAAGACAAAGTCAATGATTAAGTTCTTTTTCCTCAGTTCGATTTGGACCATAATGGCCACATCACATCCACTGAAATTGGAGAGGTGATGAAATCACTTGGAGAAGAAATTCCTGGGTACAAACTGAGGGAGATCATCAAGGAGGTTGACACAGATCGAAACGGAACAATTGAATTTAATGAATTTGTTAATGTAAGTAGAACAGGTTGTGATATCCCTTTAGCAATTCAGGAAGCGCTTGTGGGCAAAAATCAATAATGTGTCAGATACTTCATGAAAATGTCCCCTGGATCCCTGGGGGGGTATTGACTTAAATTTGTAGGGGGTGTGCCCACGAAAAAATTTTTTTTTACCCTGCTCCAGAATTTTTCGCTCAAAAATAACCTGTTCTAGAAAAAAATGGTGAAAAGTATACTCAAAAACATGAAATTTTATCGAAAAACGACCCGATCTAGCAGAATATTCCCCTTTGACATGTTTTGACAACCTGCTCTAGAAAAATTGCCTCATTTTGATACCCTGTGCTAGAAAAAATTGGTAAAACGATACCCCTAAAAACGGCACATGTCGGACAAATATACTAAGTACCCCCCCGGGCCTGGATCAGAGTATTTTTAGGATTTGAAAAAAAATTATAAAAGTATTTGAATGAAAATTCAGATTGAAAAAAAGTTAAAAAGTATTTGGAAAAAAGATTGTATTTTTAGTATTTGAAGAAAATCAAAAAGTATTTGAAAAGAAATTTAAATAAAAAAAACTTTTGAAAAATTGAATAAAAAAAAAACAAGAAGGTGATTTTTTCTCCCTTCTTTTCTCTTTTTTCCTTCCTTCTTTTTTATTTGTTTTAAAATTTTTTTCAAATACTTTTTAATTTTCTTTTCAAATGCTAAAAATTAATCTTTTATTCAAATACTTAAAATACTCTGATCCAGGATAATGAAAATGCTGCAAGTCCACAACAATTGACACTTTTTCTGGTTGCAGGATATTGTGAGCAAGTCCACTTCAAGGGAAGAACATTTGTTAGGAAACCTTCACATTTGTCTTTAATTGGCCAAAATTCGCACAAAGTTTGTTCCACAAATTTTCCTAAAACTGAAATTTGTGAAAGTTCATTCCCGCTTTCTGTTCCTAAAATAGAATCTCTGTATTCCTCTTCTTATTTTGATGTTTTATGTCTTGATAAAATGCCAGTGTCTTGTTTAACATGCAGGGGCGGATCCAGCCTGAAGTGAAGGGGGGGGGGGAAACTTGCAAAGAGGGCGCAAAAAATACAATGGAAAGTGAGCATGCCGAAGGCGCACAAAAATCTTGGATGCTTTATGAAGAAAATTCTTTGGTTCACTGCTAAGTAACACCTTGATTTATATGTTTCCCCAATATTTAAATTGAAACAAGTAAAAAATTGTTCGTTAGAGTCAGGATAAGGGGCGCTTTTCTCGCCAAAAAAGAGCACCAAGGTGAGTTTTCATCATGAAGGGGGGGGGGGGCAGTTGCCCCCACTTGATCCACCACTGTTAGCATGCTGCAATGGAAGATTTGGAAGAGTCATTTAAGAGCCAAGTAACATATGAGACATCACAAAATTCGATAAGAAGCCTAAATTATCAAAAGTTTATTCCTTCAAAATTTCCCAAATTTGTCGATTTGCGAAAAGTTACAAAAAATGTTTGTGTTTTTTCAACTCGCAAAAGTCCCTTTCTGTGACAGTCTTCCTGAAAGTATACATTTTGAGATTTGTTTTGCAGATTTACAAGAACTTCTCAAGCAAAGCAAAATCATCTGCCTTCAAAGAAATGGTCAAGAAAAGAGATAAGATTCAGATCACTGGTGGGGCCTCAGAGGCTTCAGCGGAAGGTACAAAGCACTCCTCATCAGATGCAGAGAGAGAAGCATTTGCTGACTGGATCAATTATGTGCTGGATGATGACAAAGACTGCAAAGCCTACCTTCCCATTAATTCACACACCGATGACATGTTTGAGAAGCTGAAGGATGGCATCCTCTTGTGGTAAGCATCAACTTGAAATTTAGCCTTTTTGTTTTTACCTTACATCCAAAGTTAGTTTCAAGACACACTGAGAATCTAAGCTACTGAAGCAATTTCCTGGTCCTTCCTCTCTCTATGTGACCACACATCATTGATTTCTTTAGCCTGCCTGCAGTTAAAGAGAGCTGGTACGTAGCAGCTTTAGTGGGGTGGGAACTGTAAATTACCGTCAACTTTTGTATAGGTAGTCAAGCCCGCTACAACTGAGCCACCCCCACTATTTTTAGGCTTGATCTAGTCTGTAAATGATCTTTTGTAGTGGAACTATATCTTGTTTTAAGTTTGTTTCTGGGCATCTAGTATAGTCCTGGGTGGTACCAGACAGTCTATAAGTTTGCCAAAATTGTCAGATGACCCAGACACTTTTATGATGATTTTATACCCTGTAACACAAATTCCGGGTTTCTTACCTCTACTTAAAAAATCCTTTAGCAAAAATGCACCTCGTAGAATTTTTGAAAGAGATATCAAAGTGTACTTTTGCATTTTATACTTTTCAAACTTCTTCTTCAGTAACTCTAAAATAGAAATATATTCTGAGCTAAAATGATGTGTTCTGTGCCACATAAGTGCGAAGGACCCCGTGGAAGTAATGTCATGTACAATTTTTCCCCAGATTTTAAGGTGGGCTGTGCACGTTCTGGTAAACTGTTGAAAGCATGCCAACTTTATGACATTGAAGAGGACTGGTCATTCAGTCATTCTGAAAGCACTGTTGTTAATGAAACCACGGTTTAAGAGTTTTGCTTGTGTCAATGCTGAATGCTTTTTGTTGTATTAGAAGTATGATTGGCAACCATATCACTTCTTGCTTAAAGAGACATCTAACTTGTCTCAAGGCAAATAACATAAAAGGAAAGCTCTATTTAGCTGCCCTCTCCTGGGGGTAACTTCCATATGTAGAGCACCAGATACGTGCCACCCATAAGGATGGGTTTTGAATGTGTTCTGTGCCACAGAAGTGCAAAGGACTCTGTGGAAGTAATGGCATGTACAATTTTCCCCAGATTTTAAGGTGGGCTGTGTACGTTCTGGTAAACTGTTGGAAGCATGCCAGCTTTATGAAATCGAAGAGGACTGGTCATTCAGTTATTCTGAAAGCACTGTTTGTCAATGCTGAATGCTGTTTGTTGTATTAGAAGTACGATTGGCAACCATATCACTTCTTGCTTAAAGAGACATCTAAACTTTCCTTAAGGCAAATAACATAAAGGGAAGCTCTATTTAGCTCCCCTCTCCCGGGGGTAACTTCCATATGTAGAGCAACGGGTATGTGCCGCCCATGAGGATGGGTTTTGAATGTGTTCTGTGCCACAGAAGTGCAAAGGACTCTGTGGAAGTAATGTCATGTGCAATTTTCCCCAGATTTTAAAGTGGGGCTGTGTACGTTCTAGTAAACAGTTGGAAGCATGCCAGCTTTTTGACATTTAAGAGGACTGGTCATTCAGTTATTCTGAAAGCACTGTTTGTCAATGCTGAATGCTGTTTGTTGTATTAGAAGTACGATTGGCAACCATATCACTTCTTGCTTAAAGAGACATCTAACTTGCCTCAAGGCAAATAGCATAAAAGGAAAGCTCTATTTAGCTCCCCTCTCTCGTGGGTAACTTCCATATGTAGAGCACCGGATACGTGCCGCCCATAAGGATGGGTTTTGAACCTCGAAAAATCCCTAAATATGGGTCTTGAAATGTAACTGTTCTACTAGGAATGGGTAGCTGTTTGACTTGTAACAGAAAACGTTGTTGAGTTTTTTATTTCTAGTATATGCTTTTTTCGTTTTAGTTCTGAAACTTTGGTCGCTAGCAACTTTATCTTCATAACTGTATAACTGTACATTTAAAACGAACAGAATCGGATTTTTGGGAAGTTCAACAGGCTTTTCTCGCCCATCCAAGAAATGTATATGAAACTATTGAAAATTTATTTCAGTTATAAGTTTATTCAGAACTTAAATGAAACAATTACTACTTACTGAATCAATTAGACAAACGCCATCAGATAGATATTAAGATTTATCATTTTCCTCATTGCTTCTCTTAAAAATACCTTTCGCATGCACAAGGCAACAGTTTGCCCTACTTGGTTTCAGGTCAACTCTTGCCGCTTCGTTTGCTTTGAACTAACGGTTGAGAGAAGTTCCTTTTTCTCTGCAATCGCTAGACTTACCACAATTCCCGCTCGTCACAGCAAACAGCTAGAAAACCGAGCTGGAGAAACGAAGCAAGTGGAGCGCTCGAAATTCGTTCCTCTAGCTCGCTTTGCTCGCCGTTCGGTGTGACGAGCGGGACTTAGGGTAAGTCTAGCAATTGCTGATCGCTTTGAATTCTGATTTCAATCAAAGCAGCCGATGCTGTTGTGTTACAAAATCTGTCCTTCTTAGCATGAGATTATTTTCATCGCTTTGTCGCGGCGCATTTCCGAAACGTGTTTTCATGGAGTTTTTTTAGTTCTGTCATTGAGTATTTTTGGGAATTTTCTTCGCAGTAAAATGATCAATATATCCGTGCCCGATACGATTGATGAAAGGACCATCAACAAAGGGAAGCTGAACGCTTTCAAAATTCACGAAAATCAAATTTTGGTCGTGAATTCAGCCAATGCTATTGGTTGCACCGTTGTCAATATTGGTGCCGAAGATTTGTCAAAGGGAAAACAACATTTGGCACTTGGTCTGCTCTGGCAAATTATCAGGGTGAGTAGGACCATTATGATTTGCCTCTTCCACCTGGTGAGTCAAGCGAAACGCCCGGTGTTTGAAAAATACGGTAAGAGCCCGCAAAATAGAAACTACTTTATAAGGAACCTCAGGCTGATTTTTGGAAGGTTTCTTATAGAAGGAACCCAAATGAATTCGTATCTGATGATCTTTGTTAAAATCAGGTGCCAAACATTGTTTAGAGATTTTATCCAAAAGTATCTCTATCTTTATACTTGGTATGTATGATATTGCTGAGTAATTTTAGAGGTAACAAGAGCATACTTTTCGATATAGTTTGCTCTGGGTTTGTTTAAATATCGACGTTGAAATCACTGAAGGTTTCTTAACCATGTGATGAGAAACCTTTCAGCCTGTTTCCAGATTAATGAACTTTTAAAAAGGAACTAAAACTGTTTTGAAAAAACAGGTTTTTTTGCGGGTTCTTACTGTATGCTACTCACCGAATATCTAAGCAATAGTATTGAAGACTGCCTTTTTCATCGCCAATATGTTCAATTAGATTCAGTAATAATCCCGTCTTTAGTCTGTCATTCCTTCCCGTGGATATGGGAGATTTTCTACAGAAAGTCCCTTTCAAGAACCTGCAAAAATGAGGGAAAACGACGATCAAAATTTCCTTGGTTTTTTTATTATTTTTATTATAACATTCTTTAAAGTTGGTTGTTAAAAATAGCTCTACTTCAAGAACTAATAGAGACCAACTATTTACAAAAACAAAATAAATTACAGTTCATGATAAGGAACGAAAATACCCTAAAATACCCTATTTACAAATTTTGCAACGGCAAGTCTCTCCAATCCATTTTTTTATGCATAACTTAAAAGAACAGACGGACAAATGGAATCCCCTGAATAGGTTTTCGTACTGAGAGGAAGACATTTTCATCTTCTCAAGAGGACAGCGCGTGCTAAAGCATTTTTAGGTCATTGGTGTAAGGTAAATAATAGGAAATTTGCTCATGATTTTGGCACGTTTTTAAATTTTTCTCGAAGCAGTCCATGTCAAATTTATTGTGACAAATTTTCTCATAGATTGGTCTATTTGCCAAGATCTCATTAGCTGCCAACCCGAATATTGCAGCTTTGCTACGAGACGGAGAATCACTGAGCGATCTCATGAGTTTGTCTCCAGAAGAGTTGCTGCTTCGTTGGGTTAACTACCATCTTGAAAAAGCTGGTTCCAACAGGAGAATCAAGAACTTCTCAGGTGATATCAAGGTAGGAACAGAATAGCCTCACTACATAAGGACCCTCAACTTACGCTCATCTAATTGAAGTGAATTAATGTTGTTGTTGTCGCTCCAGTCAAGGGCCTTATGGACTAACTCTTCTCAAAACGGCAAAAAAATTCTCGCCAGGAACAAATTTGTTCCTGGACCAATCAGGATGCAAGACTTGAAATAACTTGATGGGATTGGCTGATTCTTCTTCAATTTAAACTTCCCGCCAAAGGCAAACAAACGAATTCGAACAACGCGTTCGACTGAACTGCTCCAACGATCAAAATCTCAAAGTAGCGAACGAATTTACGAGATCTTTTGCGTCCCCAAACAACCAAAATATCACCTATGGGTAGGATTTTTTTGCTTTAATAGCTTGAAGAAACATTCATCTAAGTACTGATAGCTTGTTTTGCAGTGTAGCACTTCAGGAAAACCACTTTTTGCGGCGATTTAGGTTCGATGGTTTTGAGAAAAAATAGCAGGTGATTTAGGCCATGTCCGTTTCTGGAAGCGTAAGTCCATGAGTCGTAGTTATAGCGTCCATCAGCCTATCAATAGCGATAACCTACGAACATATAATCAGTCTAGGAACAGAATGGGTTTCAAATCTTCGCATCGGTTTAATTCTACCGTTGGACTTCTATAATATTTTGAATATTGTTCGAAATTGCAGCCGTATTCTATAGTTCTCTAACATATGTTCCAAATATTTAAACTGCTGTTAAAAGGTAGGTGTAATGCTCTATGGCCTATTTCAAGATTTTAAGATTCAAGATTTCTTTATTGCATTGGTGAATATATTTACATGGCTATTACATGGCCTTGTATTCTCGTACAGGTTAGTTAATGTATCTCTGTTTTTGCGAAGTCCACTGTTTTCAGAATTTGGTAGGTGTAGAATTTTCAATCAAACGTACCCCAAGATTTTTAACACCTTTCATTTTGCGAGAATTTAAAAGAAACCATGCCAGACTTCTTTTGGCATCTTTACCAACTATTTTATTTCTTCTTTGTTACACCAGAGTTGATATTCCTTTTCGTATTCTTCAGGACTCAGAGGCATACGCCATCTTGCTGCACAGAATTGCTCCAGAGCCAAACGTAATCGACAGACCAGAATCAATCATGGGAGTAAGTATTTTTTGTACTGTTATTACCTGACTGACCTTTTCAAAAATGAGGCAATACAAGAATCCCGCCAGTCCTATTGGTTAATCGCACACCTCCCGCGGTTTTCCCGCAGCCTTGCATAATACGATACAAGTACGTTTTTACGATCATACGTTTTTATCACCACAGCAACTGGACCTTACTATATGTTTAGTTATTATCAAACAGGGCCTATCCCTTGACTTTGCCCCCCCAGTGTCGAAATTTTTGACCCCAGAAAACTATCCCTTATTTCAAGTAAGTGATTTTCAGAAAGTAAGCTATTGCCGCCACCACTGTGTAGGCAACCTGCAAAAGCCATGTGTAAATGAATGGAATACGATAACAGGACTGTTTACCACCAGAGACAGGATGTTTCAGCCAAAGTCAAGGATGTTTCTTCAAAAATGTTACTCACGCATAGGATAAATGTCACAAAACTATCAAAGTTTCCTTGTCACTAATGTCTCGTTCAATTCCTACCCTGACCATCCCCCCCGGGACACCCCCGGGCATTTGCACGAAAAATATTCCCGGCCCCCGGGCATTTGACCGTAGATTTTTCCCCGGCCCCCGGGCATTTGAATAGCATTTGACTAGAACATGAGCTTTTGCAATATACAGTAACTGGGAATATGGCATTTTCTCATTGCCCGGCCCCCGGGCATTTGACCACCGATTTTTCCCCGGCCCCCGGGCATTTGAGCAAGGAATTTTTGTTGACCCCCGGGCTGCCCGGGGGGGGGATGGTCAGGGTAGGATTTGAACGAGACATAATGGCAGGCATGATATTGGGAGATCCATTCTAAGCCAAAGTGAAGGGTGTGGCCCTGAAAATTTTCCTGGGGGCTTTGCCCCCAGACCCCCTCATTTCACCTAACTTAAAATTTCTGCCCACGCCGCTGCTCACGAGAATTCGGGATGAGTTTTGTAAATCAAATATGTCTAATATCAAGACCAAAAAAAAAGTTCGGACCCCCGAACACTTTATGCCTTCGGTGCGAATTAGTGCCACTGCCCCCGATCTGAAAAACGCTCCTACGGGCCTGTTTTCTTAGCTTGCTATTCTAGCCAATCAGACTGACATATCCCCTTTTTAGGATTTGCCTCCCCACTTAAAACCCCTTAAAAAAGGCTCTGTTATCAAAACGTTATTTTCGCATGGCTTCTTGTAAAGCAGTATTGTACATATTGAGTGGATTACAATGGATAAAAAAGATAAAAACAAATCTAATCAAGCTTCTTGATAGATTAAATTCAATTTTTCATAGATCAGCAACACAACCAAGAGGGCAGAAGTTTTCCTTGGGAATGCAGACAAAATTAAGATGAGGAAATTCTTGAGAGCAAAGGTAAGATATACTGTTGTAGATTTAGTATTAGTACAACGAGGAACATCATCTGGAGAGTCATATTAGAAAAGAAAACAGCGTAGAATCCATATTCCAATTATTTTAAGACATAGCTCTATTAAGTCCCCACTGTCTGTTAATCCCTCTCTCTAATAAGCTCCTCCCTCCTGAGCAAAAATTAGAAATAAGCCCCAATCTTTATTGAGCCTCTTCCTCTTATATCAAATACCAGAAGCTCAAATATATCCTTGTCTTTTAATTTTGTGAATAAGCCCGCTGACTACGTTCTCCTGCAATAAGCCCCCATCTCTTTTAAGCCCCCCGTAAACTTGTATGTTGAATCCGCAAAATATGGGGTAAAAGAACTGAAAAGCTATCAAATATATCCTTGTCTTTTAATTTTGTGAATAAGCCCCATTCTCTAATAAGCCCCCTCTTTTAAGCCCCCCTCTGGAGTGTCCAAAATTAAATAAGCCCCCGGGGGCTCCATAGAGCTTTTACGGTAAAGACATTTCCGAATATTACGACAAATTCAGTTGATGAGTTTAAATTGATTAGACTAGGCCATGATTGTAGGGCGTATCGAAACGAGTTTTTCTCATCCGCAGCTAGCTAAGAATTACGCATGCGAGATTTTATGCTTCAAATTTATTCGAGAGTAATGCACAATTAAATTATTAACCATACGATTTCTGAATAAGGAGGGGCCGTTGATATGAAACTCAATAGGAAAGTCAAGTGATATTTAAAGGGAGTGGAAAGACAAGCAGCCTTTGCCATCGTCTGTCTTTGTTTTTTGTGAATTTCGTTCAGTCAGTTATTCCGGAAGCTGTGCAGAGCAAGTCGCTGACTTCGCGAAAAGCATGCTGGTTTTCATACTCCCTTTAATAAGATACAACGGAATGGAAAGGTTCCGTTGATTGAATTTCGAGTGGTCCCTCGAGATTCTCTTTTCTTTTAAATACTGCAAGCAGAAGTTAAAAGTCATCCTTTTTGTTTTTGTTCATATTTAGGCTAGCTAGACTTGGCCAATTTTGCTGCTTTTCTTCACCATACAAAGGAAAATGCTGACATGAGCAATAATGATAGCTAACATTAAGTTAATCTTTAACTTTTTGATAAGTACATGCCTTGAGCTACGAGCACAAAATTTGGTTGCTCTACCTGTGACCAGTCAAGAGTTAGGTAGGTGAGCTTTTTTCCCTCCCCCCCCCCCCGACCAAAATAGGGCGTGTCAGATAGCCGACAACTGTAGGGTTAAAGGCAATTGACCAGTCACACAAAGAAAAAGTTTCTAAACTACGAGTTGACCGTTTATCGATTCTAGCAGAGTTTCTTAATTTTATGGAAAAGGCCAATGCAATTTTTTAAAACAATTTTGTTGCTGCATTTCATTTCTGCGAGGTTATAACAGAGAGTGGGACGGGGCAGGTCTTGCTTTTCACTATTTTGTTGTGGGTTCTCTGTTGAGCAAGCTTTACCGCAGGGATACAAGGGACTTGGGTAATCAATCAACGTGCTCATTTTCTCTTCATTTTTCAACAGGATATCGTCGATGGAAACCCAAAGTTGAACTTGGCTTTCGTTGCCAATTTATTCAACAACTTCCCAGCTTTGGATTTGGAAGAAATCGAAGAGGAATATGAACCTTATGAAGAAAACAGAGAAGAAAAAAGTATGACATCATTATTGAATTATTATTATCATCTAAAAATTTGTAAGAGAGTGGAGGCAAAAAAACAAGATTTATATTTCAGCACACTTAGGCCTTTCGAACTTACGTTCTCTTCAGTGTGTGGCTCCATGTATTATTATTTACATGGAGGTCAAGAGTGCCCCAACAACACAGAAATACATGTGGCTACTCATTTAGGCTGGTGTGAGATCGTATCAGAAGTATCCCCAGTAACTTGATTTGGGTACTAACAACGGCACTTTGCACCTTAATTTGTTTCTCAAGTCGTGTTTAGATCGTTTCAATTGCGCGCATTAGGTTCATCATCATTTTATCTTTCTTAGCTTTCCGTAACTGGATGAACAGCATGGGTGTTAGTCCATTCGTCAACCATCTTTACAACGATCTCAGTGATGGAATCATTTTATTCCAGGTAAATAAATATCTTACTCCTTTTTCTTATACTCAATCTAAAAATTTTTGCAAAGACGAATTGCCTTTGACACTACTTACAAAACACTTAAATATCCTCACTACCCCGGGGTCTTACTCGTTTAATCAACGTGTAATTATCAAGATATATTCAGAAACATTCACAAGTCATGCAGTTTAATTGTCAGAGGGGAGAAACACCGAATAAGAAATACCCGGGGAAAACTAAAAAAGGACAAAAAAAGGAGTGGAATTGATGACTGTTGGGAATTAAATGACGGCCGATCTCGTGCAATTATTAAACTTTCAAAAATTTGTAAATCAAATTCTTTAAAAAGTAATGTGTGGACACTTGCTCGTTTGCCTATCAAGCAAATAGACCTGATGCAATTTATCTAGCAATCTATAAGTGAAAATATGGCCCCGTTGACACTGCTCCGTTTTTGTTAGTATCCGTTTTTGTGGCATCCAAGCTACCCGTTCACATTGCTCCGTTCACATTGTACGAAAATGGAGGGGAAAGCATCCGTTTTTGTCCGTTCACGTTGATCCGCCTGATGACAAATACGGAGAGGAAAACCTCCGTTTTTGTGCGTTCACATTGCTCCGTTGTTGTGAAGCTCATTGTTGAATATTGGAGCGTTTTCAAAGACCTCCGTTTTTGTGCGTTCACACTGATCAAGTGCGTTTTCAAAAACCTTCGTTTTGTGGATATCCATTGGTGATAGCTTTTTCGAAAACCTCCGTTTTTTATGGCGTTTTTGTGCGGATCAGTGTGAACACTTTCACAAAAACGGAGGTTTTCTCTCCGTTTTTTGAACAAAAACGGAGTAGTGTGAACTAAGTACATCATCCTAAGGCTTTCCTTCGTCAAAATACATAGTTTCTTGAGGTCTATTTTCCTGGCCCGGGAGTTTAATAATTTTTTGGCAATCTGAGAGTTGAGTTTCTGATAAGCAGTTTCTTGTAAAAGAAGATGCATTTAGCACACACTGATTTTCTTTTCAGCTGTACGATATCATAAAACCGGGCATCGTCAACTGGGAGAAAGTAAACAGACCCCCATTCAAATTGCTTGCTGGTGGAAACATGAAGAAAATCGAAAACTGTAATTATGCTGTTGAGCTCGGCAAACAGTTGAAATTTTCACTGGTTGGAATCGGAGGTGAAGATATCAGAAACGGAACAAAGACTTTGGTGTTAGGTATTTATTTTCTTTTGTTTTTGAAATTGAAAGTCATCAGTAGATGTGTTCGTCATCATCATCATCATCACCATAATAATAATAATAATGACAATGATAATAATAATAATAATAATAATAATAATAATAATAATAATAATAATATCTGCACACATTGTTTCTGAGTGTCGACAGCTAACACAAGTACAATATAAAGGCTGGAGACATGACAAGGTAGCTCAAATTGTCCACTGGAAGTTATGTCAAAAACTAGGATTAGACCATGGAGATAGATGGTACAACCATAAAGTAGAGAGTGTGATTGTGACAGAAGACTTTAGGTTATTATGGGATTTTCCCATACAGACAGATCATCGACTGGAGCATAACCGACCAGACATTGTGTTTGAAAACAAAAAGGATCGATCGTGTCTGCTGATTGACATATCCTGCCCCTTTGATACAAGAATTGAAAGAAAAGAAAGGGAAAAAATTGAGTTGTATCAAGACTTGAAGAGAGAGATCAAGAGGTTATGGAACGTGAGGGATGTTAAGATTGTACCAATAATCATTGGGGCTCTGGGTACCATTGGAAAGAACTTTGAGAATTTTTTGAAGAAAATTGAAGTGGAGTGCAGCACAGAACTTTTACAAAAAGCGTGTCTGTTGGGAACTGCAAAGATCCTGAGAAAAGTACTGGATACCTAAGGCCAAGGGACTTGACTTGCTATCCAGCAGTTAACCGGCAGTCAACATCAACGCCGAGTGAATATTGAACAATAATAATAATAATGAACGGCAAAGAACGGCAAAGATTATCAGGAACGTTCTAGATATCTAAAGTCAAGGGTATTGACTTGATATTTAGCTAAACAACAGACCACCAATGACAATGATATGGTGTGCGAAAAAACAATAATAATGATAATGATAATAATAATAATAATAATGATAATAATGATAATAATGATAATAATGATGATAATGATAATATTAATGATAATGATAATGCTGGAATCAAAATGTCTTGTCAAAATGTCTTCATTTGCAATGTATCTGCTGGTACTTGCCTGTATTAGGGAGAGAATTTCATAATCTTTTGGAATTTTAGCTTATGCATCCCCTTTAACCCTATCTGGACCGGGCTTTTTTGAGCATCCTCAGGCCGAGGGGGGCTAAATTAGCCCCCCCTCAGGACTCCGAATTGACAAGGGCTAGAAAGATGAAATTTGGTCATAATATGTAACTTAATGTGAAAAGTCCGAATATCTAATTTATTTTACTCTAATTGTTGTATTTTCGATGACGTCATCAATTTTCTTTGTTTTAGGCCAAAAACAGTACTCTTACAGATTTAACTGTAAAAACTTACTCACGAGAAATATTATGCTTCTGATAACTTTAATTAACAGATAAAATATCTACGTTTCTGAAAAACATAATTTTTTGAAAAAATTATGAAATTTATAAACATATATTTATTGCCTAAATTCATTAGATACATGACGTCATGAATGACGCAATACAAAAGAAAAACCAAAAAATTGGTTATTTCCATATTTTCTTATTGATTTATGGTTGCTCTGAAAATTTGATCCATTTATCTCACTTCTGTCAAGAATTATCTTAGTTTGGAGTTATAAAGGGTTTGACCGTAAAACAAACAAGATATCAAAACTACTCTCTGAAAAAATTGTTATATTTCCAAAAATACATGACATATCTTGTAGAAATTTTGGAGAAAGATGCGAAAAGGATAGTTAGGAAAAGTCACGAAAAATAGTTTGCGTAGAAATTATCATAAAAAAGATACCCAGACAAAACTGGTAGGGGGGGCTATTTTAGCCCCCCCCGGTCCAGATAGGGTTAAAGGGAATCTAAGCAAATATAAAACTTTGATGAAAATAATCATGCACAGACGATAGGCCGTAACACGTGCCGCACCATATTTGAGTAGCTTTTCGAAGTTAACAGGAAATGCTGATATTTGATTGGCTAGACTGTGACTGCAAATGGCTTGGACCACTTTTATATGCTTACATTCCCTTTAATCGATCGACAAAACAGATGCCATTTTGTATCTCAGACGGAAATGGCCACCGAGTGTACACGATTCGGTCCCATTGTTTTTAGGTGCTAATATCGTCATAACCGTTTCCTCTTTTACCTTAGCGTTGGTATGGCAACTGATGAGAGCATACACACTAGCAATGCTGGCCAAACTTGCAAAGGGACAGAATATCAATGACACTATGATTGTTGATTGGGTGAATCAAAAGGTGCGTAGCCAATCTGTATTGAGCATTATTACCTGACTGATCATACGATACAAGGACGAGTTCTTGTCACCACAGCAACTGATTTAGGCCTGTGAGATTCACAGTAAACTCAAGCGACATAACATAACAGTAACAACATGCGTTTGACTAAATTATATAAGTCAAAATTAGAAGCTATCAGGCACTAAGACTCATACTAACCAGTTTTGCAGTCGTACAGGAATATATAGCGCCCTCGGTCTTATTGCACAGACATCGCAAGCTCGGTCTGTATTTTAAAGACCTCGGGCTTTATATTTTACTGTACAACACAAAACCGGTTATCATGCGCATAGTACACGTGAAATACTTTCAAATTGTATACAGTAAGACCCCACACAAAGGAATCACCACTTTTTAAAGGCAATGTGTCCATGTAGCATGCTTCGAGGCGTATATTTCGCAAACATATGATCATTTCCTATGTCTTCACGTGACTCATGTGATCAGCTTTCGTGGAAATACGAGGTTGAGTATTGGATGACTTCCCACGCAGTCTCAAGTCAAATGTTTTTCATGTGATCGATCAGTTTGAAACAGACTCAGTCTAAACCAATCAAATCATCCAAGCTGCATGCATGTCAGCATTCTGTCAGCATTTTCAACGATTGTGCATGCAACTGATATTTATATGGGCACACTGCCTTTAAGAACCTTTAGGCTAAAACTGTGGAGAAAATTTCTGAACTTTGTAGAAACTAATTGAAGGACAAGTCCAGAGTTGGTGTAATTGGTGATAAGATGAAAGATTATACTGATATGATGTGTATCGTACTTTTCCCATCATTTTTCGTCTTTTTCTTGCGAAATGACGTATTGCAATCTGCGCCTTTTTTTTATCAATTAAAACACAGAAACATGCAACAATGCAACTACTGTACCACTCATTGCAGGAAAGGGCACGTAGTCAGCGAGCTCCCACACTGAGTGACATTAACAATTAACGAAGTAATTAAACGCAAAAGAACAATTACAATTGAAAGAAACGTAAAATAAAAGCCTGATCGCTGAGCAGAACTGAGGCTGCTTGATAAAACGGCTGACCGGAAGCCACTCCGACATGGATCCCTTGAACTGTAGAGAAAGAATTTGTCCTATATATTCTTGCAGTTGCCAAATAGCAACTTCTGCTAGGATGGACATGGTTGTCCAGCAGGACCAACTACCCAGGACCAACTATCTGTGACTTGTGCTAAGTGACGTCATGATGGACAAAGATCTGGGAAAAATCTTTTTATGGGCCATTTATGAGGTTATTGTTTCCATCTCACCCCATTCTAATTTAGGTTTCTAGGTAGGCTCCAAAATATTTTAAAAATCTTTCAGCTTGATTACTATCGATTCTATTGCTATTTCTTTGCATGATAACGGACTATGCTCGAAGCATCATGCTTACAGAGGCTGTACAACCCGTCCTCTCTGCGTGGCTCTGCGTGTCAAATCATCGAAAGTGTTTAGGCTAAACGCAACACAGCTAATGGCGATTTTGCACAGAGAATAGTAATCCAAAGTATCTGCGACGATCTTGGTGATCGTAGCTTTGGTGGAGGATTTGTTCTATTTTTCTGACGTTGAATATTTGAAAGTTTTGATGGATATCAACAGTTCCATCACATTTCATAGATATGACAAGAAAACATTGCAATGAAACTTACACAGAAGCTGCGATGAAACTGGTCGCAATTAAAGAGTTTGTGGAAAGTTAAAAGCTTGCATTTGCAGAGAGCAGAAAATCTAAAAATACCCCATTCAAATCGAAGATGGTTGCACACAATGTCAACAAAGGGTAGCCTAAAGAATAAGATTTTTATCTTGCTAAGAAACAATGCTTTGTCTGAATTATTTCTTTGTTCTATTTATAGAAGAGCCTATTTACCGTTGCACACTTGCTTTAAAGACCCAAGGCCTTAGTCACGTGCGCGGGTTGTCCCGTACTTTCCCATTGTTTACAAAAATCGTGTACAACCCTTTTATTTCAATTCATATCAAAGTGCTTCTATTTTACTTTATTCGATTGTTTATCCAAATTATTGTAACGAAGCATAAAACCAGTTATCTATTTAAAAAGAGATTCTTTGCAGTTACCAACTATGTTCTCGTTCTTTCAGCTCGAGTCTGCTGGTAAAAGCTCAAGAATATCGAGCACGAAAGACTCACGCATCTCTACCAGTCGCCCAGTCATTGATCTTGTTGATGCTATTAAACCGGGATCCATCGATTATACTCTTGTGCTGGATGGAGCCAACGATGACGTAAGTAGCAGAAATTTGGACTAAAATCTTTCTCAAATTAGATGTCACGTGAACACGTCCGCGAATAGATACAATTGAAATGCTTTGCATGATTAATTTTGACTGATCGAAAATCTCACGTTACATCTAATTTGAGACAAAATTTTATTCTTTCTGATCGGATTTATCATTTTTTGATTACAAAGTCCAATTTGTAATCTAAGAGGGGGCTCCTGGTCAATCAGTATGGTAACATGACTTAAAATGGGTAACACAAACCTTGGCCTATTTTAACTACATTTGCATTTTATATGTATAGTTGCTATCCGTTACAGAGTTCTTTTGGTTCAAGAGTGTTTACACTTCTCCAAAAATGTTTTCTCCAGACCGGGTGTCCCAAAAAAATGTATACGGATTTGGTTGACTCTAGCGTTGTGAATTAACTTTAATCAAAGGCTAATCACTCTTAAACTGTTCCTCGATTGTTAACTTGAACATTGATACCTCGTTTGATAGTATTGGTGCTTTGAGAGCAGACATATCAATCTTGAAAGCTCAAATTTGCCTCGTCCTGCAAACCAGAGCTTTAGCCTTTTGGCCTTAGCAATTTCTTAAGACACAACGTATAAATCAACAATAGCCTTGATAAAATTTGAGCAATATTATATCTTGTGTTATTCTGTTTTCCAGAAGTCACCCCTAGTCACCCATTGGGAAGTTTCTCAATTTTTCATTAATTTCAGTTCTAAATTTCGATGTTCTTCAGGAATTTGCTTAGGCCAAAAGACCAAAACTCTGTTTTCAAGAGAACGCAAATTTTAGATTTTAAGATTAATATTTCTGCCTTCAAAGCACCAATACCAACAAACGAGGTATCTGTGTTCAAGTTAACTATCGAAAAACATTTTGAGAGTGATTAGCCATTGATTAAAGCTAAATTCACTTCGCTGGAGTCAACCAAATCTGTATACTTGGGTTTTGGGACACCCGGTACTGCTACTACTATCATATCGTTCAGAACATTCGGCTTCCCGAACGGCTGTGGCGGCATACGCAATGTTCCTCCATTTCTCTCTGTCCTGGGCTGTTGTAATGGCCTCAGTCATAGTCAGTCCTAGCTTCTCTTTGATTGTATTTATTTTTCTGGTTTTCTGCCGTCCTCTTGATCTTTTTCCAATACCATTCCTGTCAGTAAGTAATTTTCTAAGCATCTGTGTCTCATAATGTGTCCCATGCATTGAAGTTTCTGTTGTTCTATCTCGTTAACGAGTCCTTTAGTCAAACCGATCTCGTTAAGCACACTTTTGTGTGATCTCTTTTCCGTCCAGCTGATTCTTAAGTATCTCCTGTATGCCCACAGCTCAAAAGACTGTTCCAGATGGAAGGAACTAAATTGTTACGGATTAGGAGGAATAATGTGACCAGGAAGCTGATCCATTACACTTTTGTTGCAGATCCAAATTTGTACCGATATACAGCGCAAACGGGATCTTTGTCTATTTCTAATGCATTTCAAAAACGCCTTCTTGCTCGTGTGTAAGCCAAACTTATGATAGAGCTTCCTCAGTGGACAGGAAAACAAATCCCACTTACATTTCTTTTTATTTCTCATCACTCAGGAAAAGCATTTGAATGCAACATTCGCTATTTCAATGTCAAGGAAAATCGGAGCTCGTGTGTATGCTTTGGCTGAAGATTTGGTTGAGGTGAAACCCAAAATGGTATTGACCGTATTCGCATGTTTGATGACATTAGGACTCGCTACACAGGTTTGAATTATTGACAATATTTAACACAGCTCTGAATGGACTTCACTGAATTGAATTCATGATTATTTGAACATGTGACTGAGATTACCACAAGGACTTGTCTGATGCTACCGGATGAGTAAAAAAACGCCCGGCGTTTGACAGGCAACTGCTGCTCAAATATATAAGCAATGATAGTTTGCAATATTTGATTAAATAGCCAACATTGTCAGTTATTTTTATAATTTTTCCTGGCTGAAATTGGTCACTCCTTTCAGATTTTACAAAGGATTTGTTTGAGAAAGTCCGCGTGAGAAACCTTTAAAAATGTGCGAAAATCATTGGCAAATTTATTCCATATTATTACTTTGATAATTAGGGAGCAGCTTTTTCAATCGCCGGGGTTTTTTTACTCATCAGGTGTAGGAAAAGTTAAATATTATTAAGTCAATGAGTTAACTTCGCGATAGATTCTTGCATATAAGGAATCGCCATACTGCTTACAATGTGGTCAACACTAGACTTATGACTTGGAGTCCCTTTTTGACTTCATAATGGTGCTTCGGTCAACACAGACTCATAATATTACTCTGGATAACTTGAGCTCCTGGTGGTTCTTTTTTACTTTCGTTTTCGTTGAGCTGTTCCTTGCATGCAGGAATCCATAATGCGATTGAAACAGGAAATCTCGCTGAAGGAAATAATCAACCTTTATCCCTGGCAACAAATGATTTAGCCACCTGTGTAAACGTGGATCGAATACTCCTCTCCCCTTTACTTCTTCACGAGGAGTGAGGAAGCTACGTGGAGTCAAAATCCTGACCCTGGACGGTTGTATATGCCCTCTCGGCTCTGGTTAATTTTCCTTGTGTTTAAAGCACCTGAAGCTGACTTTTGCCAGATATTGTGCAGGTGTAAGAAACAGTCATGGTAGACTATAAGCAAAGTTTACCCCGTGGGCATATAACGTCGAGACAAAATATTTTGGTCTTTTCCTGGTTATTTTTCCAAGTGAAAATTGAATTTTGAGACATTTTCTGAATCACGCAAACTGCAAATTTTTGGAGAGATCTCTTTTGCTTTCAGTATGTAATTGTCCTAAAATTGATCTTCCTGACATTTTTACTTTTGCTATGATAACATTTCCTTTGGTGAGACTTCCTGCATCTGGGGAGATAACAGTATTCTGATATTGCTAGATATTTTTATAATCATGCCTTTGCATTTTTCTATTTTCAATGCACTAACATATTCAATTTCAGTCGTATTGCTAAGATAATATTTTTTATATGTAGTTGATTGTAAATGCCTAGTACAGCATCACGTCGTCAGAGTTAACATTATAGCCATGATTTTAGGAGAAAAATTCTCTTGTTTTTAAGGTATCTTACTTGCCTTGAAGAATCAACATAGACCTTTTAGCTATTCTGAAAAGAGTCAAATTCGAATGATATTTTACTACATTGAATTGAATGTGCACAATAGTGATAGAAGCTCTAACGCCACTCGATCGAGCCTCGCGCATAAAAATGTATGAAAATAACGCTCGGTCCAGGCTCCTTTGTAGAACAGCTATAAGGTCTATTGACCTCTTTGCTATTTTAAAAAAGAATCCGAATCGAACGATACTTTTATCAAATTTGTACCGGGTGTCCCAAAAAAAGTACTCCCGTTTGAAAAATCACCAAAATTTGATAACATGACCGATCTTTAATTTTCTTTTTTTGCCCAGTAGATCAAAAACCAAATTGTTTTCTCAGATATAGCTGATCTTGTAATTGGTTTAAAATTAGCAAATTTAGCTCTTTTTAGGGCTGCCAGGCTTTGAATCATACTGCACAAAACCATTTATACTTGCTAGATCAATTTATTTGGTAATAAATGACAGAAAGAAATGCACACTATCATTGCAGACTTCGATGGCGATCAAGAATCTGAAAATTTTGACTGTTACGCAAAGTATTTGCTTAAAAAGTATAGAAGTAAGGTTTTTCAATGTGTAGTTTTTCTACTTTGTTGCATCAAAAGCAAAACCTTTAGCATCTATAAACATTTTTGGGTCTTTGACAAAACAAGTCAAAAAGGAAATTTCATCAAAGGTTTGATAATCAATTTTTGGTGATTTTCTAAACAGGAGTACTTTTTTTTGGGACACCCGGTAGAATTTTCGAATGTGCTCAAAAGCAATAGAAGCTCTGACACTACTCAGTCGAAATTTTCGTACAAGGTGTGTAAAGATATCCTCGATCCATACTCCTTTGTGGAATAGCACGGTCTATTGGGGTGCGGGATGGCTCAGTTGTAGCGTACTTGGCTACCAATTTGAAGGTTGGTAGTTTGAGTTCCTATCCTGGCAAACATAGAGTGAGAATGTTGTTCATTTACATGAGTTAATAGTCTTCTTTCTACAAGATTACGGTGTTTTGTTGCGTTTATGGGTTTAGTACGATGGGTCCGTTATTTTAAGGCTATTTTCAAATTTTCTACCCGCAAATCATTTGTTTACAGAGCGAGGAGAGTGACCAACTCTCTGTAATTCTCCGCTAAAAGAATCACAGGGTGTGGTCATATTGAGAGGAAGGACCAGAACACTGCTTCAATAGGCTCTGCTTCTAACTGTTCCTCAAAAACTACCTACACATGTGAAGTAGAAACAAAACATACTTGCTCCAGAAATACCTGCTACCAAAGGTGAGTTGCTAACTCTGCAGTCCCAGGTTAACGAAGGTGTTGTGGCGCAGTGGTGTAATCCTCTGACTTTGCAGCCAGAACAGTCATGCGGAGTGGGTTCGATACCCGGTAGGACTCCACCACTTGAGCGTCATGACAAGGGGTCGCGGACTCGATTAGATCTGCTCTATTTCTGCGATCCCAGCGCTTGGCGCTGAAAGACGCAACTTCACCTTCACTTTCACCAACTGCTCAGAAATCACAAGATCTCACAGGATCTTAGAAATCACAAAAACAAACAACAACAAGACATTTCTCAACCTTCATTTTGTATCTGGTTTTCTAGCGTGCTTGCAGGCTTTACCTCACTGCGAAGGAGAGTCAACGACAAATTTGTAAAGATCTAGACTTATGACGATGAGTCTCTTGTTTCCCTGTGCTCTTTGACTTCAAGATGGTGCTTCAGTCAACAGAGCAAGGTACCGCAGGGATACAAGGGACTCATCGTCATAAGTCTAGTAAAGATCGTCTCGGGTTATCCTTTGCAGCGGAAAGTAAAGTCTGGACGCAGGCTACTGGTTTTCATATTCAAGCGCAGTGGTATTCTTGTGTGCCTCGCATGTACACAAATTTGGTTTGTCAAACTTTTCTAAAATGCTATCAAAGTCTAATACAGTAGGTTCCGGCACTGAAAATCTCCACAATTTTCTGGAAAAAGTACTGAACGGATTAACACATTTGAATTGAACCAAAGGATTATTTGTATTTAATTCTGCATTTCAACTGGTATCTTTTTTTTCTATTAAATATAAATAGGCTGCACGCAGGCTAACTCAGGGCCTCCGACGACGGGGGGTCGTGATAAAATGATATATATGTGTAAACGTTTGGCCCCCTGACTTTTCTGATCTCGTCGGAGGCCCCGTAACTACCAGGACGATGCCATGTGGAGCAGAAGACCATGACCACCGTATGGCCTTAACATAGAGACAGGCAACTGAATTAAACCTAAATATAAAATCAAATACAACTACAAAAGGTTACGCGAAAAAAAACAAAAAACGATGATGCTGAACAACAGTGCTATCTGATCAATGTTTAGAAGCTGCAGGTTCTTCCATTTCCAAAATTTATGCCGACTAATACCGCAAGATACGTGAATATACCTCTTTTGCTCATCTAAATGAAACTACTATCGCGATCTGAGAATATTACCAAAGAAGAGTTCGGAAGAGCTAGCAACATTTCAGAGAGCTGCAGCATGAGCCAGAAAAAAGTTATCGATTTCGAAAATTCATAGCACCAAGAGTACTTGACACATTGAAGGATTGTGAATTTTCTCGCGTTTTATGGACACTGAATGGTAAATTCGACTTTACGAAAATTATTAAAATAAATTTTCCAACAAATACTGAAGTTGTTTAATCCTAAGGTAATAATGTGGAGACGACTTTTCTCATCCATGCAACATTGTTCTACATCGTTCTTTACATGAAGCTGTGTGTTGATTTCATGAAGTGTTTTGGGCCTTTTCAGGCATTTTGCAACCATGAATTTTCACAAAATCGAATCTAGCTCTGTTTGCAATGCTCATAAAAATGTAAGAGGGTCTGTGACGCAGGCTAGTGCTTTTGGTGTTACAAATCTTCAAAAATAGGAAAAAATTTCCGACTCAGCCGATGTGGTGGCGAAAAGGCACTGCGAGAATGCAGGGGCTGGCAGCTGATCCTTTGTGAAGTGAATGTGCATTGTTGGCATTCTAAGCTGGCCCACAGCAAGCGTCATTTGGTCGTCAGTTAGTGATTGTGTGACACTATTACTACTTTGTGCATTAGCAGAAACTTCAATCGGTACCTAAGAATTTTTTCTATTATCTGGTCTGTCATCTCTAAACTCTCTCATCTGTACAAAGCTCACAACGCAAATTTCAAGGTGTAAAAAAGAAAAAGGGCATCCTGTGGTTCATATTTTCTGGAACAAGCAGATAGAACTTTCCTCGTAGGATCGTATGGGGGTTACCCCAAATATTATTGCATATTCAGACTCAGTATAGGCTTCCATTCATGTGGTATATATTCAATTCAATTCAATTTTATTCGCAGAATACAACAACCTAATACAATGTAAGATAAAAGAAAATAGATGTATTCTACACGACCCAAGAAAAGCGGAGCTTATCTAGCTTGGGCCGTAAATTAAAATTCAAAAGGATATACGAAAAAGAAAAATACGTCATAGTACAAAAGCTAGGAAAATTCAACAGTAAGATATATTTTTGTTAGTAAGAAATGTTACTGGTTCGTAAGTCTTATCAATCATGCAGATCTTTTATAGTTCATTTTGGTAAGCTAAGATGATGTTTTCTTTAAGTTTTTTACAGGAGTTTTTTTGCTTTGAGATTGACTTTAAGGAAGGAGGAAGGTTATTCCACATGCGAGCACCAATGTTTTGTATGGTGTGGTCACGCCACTTTTTATTAGATTTCACTATTTTATAATCTGATTTTTTCTGGTCTCGTATCTATGAGAGTTCTCATTGGTTTTGAAGTAATTTTGAAATACTTCAGGTAATTTATCTTTGCTGAAGTGCACTTGATGCATTAATTTCTAAGATTTTTATGCGGTAAAGATCATAAATTTTAACTATGTTAAGTTCTTTATGAAGGCGATTTGTAGAATATTTACGATCTTTAAAGTGAATTATTTTCAGAATTCTATTTTGTAGGACTTGGAGTTCATTTAGTTTATTGGTCGCAGCTGTCCCATATGCTTCGAGCCCATAACCTATCTTAGAAGTTACAAGGGAGTCGTACAAGGTTAACAGGAGGATGGCATTTAAAAAAATTTCTTAGATGCATTACAAAATTGCACAGGCTTCCATTTTTAGGGGCAAGCAATCATTGGCTTGTAAAAAGTGGTCTAACACAAAATGAAAGGTGTTTGTTGTGAAAAGATTGTCCCAAAGGAACAATGCTGTTACAAATACTCAAAAACTCCAACCTGGCACTGGGGTGCCGGTGGTGGTAGTTATGTGGCGTTGGAAAACATACACTTGTGTCTGAATCCCAAAAAAGAAAGGAGACATGGGTTACAAATATTATCCATCAAAGGTGGTATACGCTTCTACCAAAAGCTAACACTGCTGACACTATGATAATAAGGGAAAACCTTCTTAGAGGACAAACACACTAAAGCAAGTCGCTTTTGCTAGGCTCGGCGGTAAAGAAGTCGTTGTTCTTAAGATTACGCCTATACTTAAAACTCGAAGTCCGTGATGCATTCTAAGCCAAAGTAAAGGATCTTTCTTCAAAAATTTTCCGCGTTCGCTGATTTATAGCATAAATGTCACAAACGATAAAGGTTTCCTTGTCGCTAAAGGCAAGCATGATATTGGGAGATGCATTCTAAGCCAAAGTAAGGGATCTGTCTTCAAAAATTTTCCTCGTGCGATGATTTATAGCATAATTGTCACAAAACGATCAAGGTTTCCTTGTCGCTAAAGGCAAGCATAATATTGGGAGATGCATTCTAAGCCAAAGTAAAGGATCTGTCTTCAAAAATTTTCCTCGTGCGCTGATTTATAGCATAACTGTAACAAACGATAAAGGTTTCCTTGTCGCTAATGGCAAGCATGATATTGGGAGATGCATTCTAAACCAAAGTAAAGGATCTGTCTTCAAAAATTTTCCTAGTGCGCCGATTTAGAGCATAATTGTCACAAAACGATAAGTGTTTCTTTGTCGCTAAAGGCAAGCATGATATTAGGAGATGCATTCTAAGCCAAAGTAAAGGATCTGTCTTCAAAAATTTTCCTCGTGCGCTGATTTAGAGCATAATTGTCACAAAACGATCAGTGTTTCTTTGTCGCTAAAGGCAAGCATGATATTAGGAGATGCATTCTAAGCCAAAGTAAAGGATCTGTCTTCAAAAATTTTCCTCGTGCGCTGATTTAGAGCATAATTGTCACAAAACGATCAGTGTTTCTTTGTCGCTAAAGGCAAGCATGATATTAGGAGATGCATTCTAAGCCAAAGTAAGGGGTCTGTCTTCAAAAATTTTCCTCGTCCTCTGATTCATAGGATCACTGTCACAAATTGATCAAGGTTTCCTTGTCGCTAAAGGCAAGCATGATATTGGGAGATGCATTCTAAGCCAAAGTAAAGGATCCTTCTTCAAAAATTGTCCTCGTGCGATAATGTATAGCATAATTGTCACATAACGATCCAGGTTTCCTTGTCGCTAAAGGCAAGCATGATATTGGGAGATGCATTCTAAGCCAAAATAAAGGGTCTTTCTTCAAAAATTTTCCTCGTGCGATGATTTATAGCATAATTGTCACAAACGATCAAGTTTTCCTTGTCGCTATAGGCAAGCATGATATTGGGAGATGCATTCTAAGCCAATGTAAAGGATCCTTCTTCAAAAATTGTCCTCGTGCATGATGTACTAGCATAATTGTCACAAAACGATCAAGGTTACGTTCAGTCGGTCCGAAAAAATTTAGTCGGTCCAGGGCATGTTGACACCCCCCCAAACAAAATTTGAATGTGCGCCCCTGGTTAACAGGCATTGTTTGGGTATAGAATGCCTAATTTTCGCAAATATGGAAGAACATTTAATGATTTCACTTTTGACCTTATTGATATGTGAACTCCAAGATAGCTTTTCGTCTATCCTAACGCCAAGGTATTTAATCTCCTCGGCTCTACTAAGTTCATCCCCCATTGATATGGTGCTAGTTGATGTTGGACTGTTTTTGGAAGGTACAAAAATGGAAAAATTTGTTTTGCCAGTATTTACTAATAGTTTGTTTGCTTTTAGCCATTCATTGAGCATCTTAAGTTCTTGATTTGTTGATGAGGATAATTTTGCAATATTTACATGAAAAGTAAAAATGCAAGTGTCATCGGCAAATAGTCTTGGTTTGGCAGAAGTTGCATTAGGCATATCGTTAACATATAAAGTGAAAAGTATGGGCCCTAATACTGATCCTTGAGGCTCCCCTTTATGGATTTGTTGATGGGTAGACTTTGTTCCGTTCACACAAGTATATTGTTTCCTGTTCTGGAGATAGTATATAGTATATATATTTATATATAAACGATGTTCCGCCATCAATGTTTTCATAAAGCAAAAGTTGGGTAGATATGAGTCTTTGCAATTTTGAATTCAGCTTTTGCATTCTGGGTGTCCACTACTGACCTTTGCAAATCTAACTCTTGACCCCTTGTTGACCCCCTGGACTTGACCTTGCTATTGTCCAGTCTTTTGTTGCGCAACAACCACAGGTTACATCTTCGGTCATCCATCGGCATTCGGCAGAAATGAACTGAAATGAGATCGAAGGCAGCAGGTACAAGAAGAGGAAAACGGTGGATGGTAGCACTCCTCGTAGCTGGAATCATCATTACCTTAGGTAAGGAAGGTCTCCACATTTCAGATGTATTAACGTCTTCAGTCAGATACGTTCATAAAGGACGAGCAAAGAATAATCGATATGATGGGCCTAAAGTTTACTAAAGTGAAAAGTCTTCTTGCCTCTTCAACAAGAATTCTTCAAAAAATGTAAATTCAATTCTTGAGATGTATAAAAGCAACGGCTGACGGGCCCTCTTTTTGCTGGAAAGGGCCCCTTTCTTTCTGCAAAAATTAGAGACTCCTTCATCTGATTTGCATTTTCGAATAATAATAATGGCGGGGGGGGGGGGGGGGGGGGGAGGGGGGTCCTATGTCTTGGCTAAATTTTGGATAGGGGTCTGCCATGAGCATATTCAAAGACAAAATTGGTACTGTTGGCTAGACTAATTTTAAAGAAAATGGTGCCCTTAGCAGACCAATTTTGATTGTTCCCTAGACCAATATTGTCAAATATGATCAGGGGCGTCGTGGGGCCTGTCTATTAGGGGGGCCAGGCCCCGAAATTTCCGAAAAATAGTGTTTTTTAATTTTGCCCTCTTCTCCGTTTGTGAGACGCTCGCGGTGGCTAACGGACAATTTTTAGGTTTTATGCAGGCCCGTCGGAACAAAATTCATATTGGGTGGGGGCTGAAACTCGATGCGAGCGTAGCAAGCAAAAATGGGGGTCCGGGGGCTGGCCCCCGGGGAAATTTTTCATGACCAGGCCCTTTAGATCGTTGGAAAACGCCCTATTTTTGGAGAATTTGCATTGCAAAGAAGCACAGGATCATGACTGATGGGGGTTTTCCGCGAAAATTATGAAAATATGACTTCAACTTCACGAGAATTTGGATTATTTTTGAATTGCATAGGAAGATGTGAAAATAATGCACACAATCTGAGTCGATCAAATAACAGTATTAGCCCAAGCCCAAAGTCTGTGGTTTTCCGACGAAACCTTAAAATTTCCAAAAAATCCAACGATTTGAATTTTAGGTTGGGCCATGGCCCCCCCCTGCCCCCCGGCCATGACGCCCCTGAATATGATACCCTCGGCCGGACTGTGACCAGGGAAGAAATGCTAGGGGGGCAAATACTCTCAGAGTCCTGACAGTGAGAAATTTGTTATGAACGAGTTCAATTCTAGTACACTGAGATAACAACCCAGCAAAGAAAGCTAGAGGTGCAGGTTATGAAAGTGCCGACAGTGTGTAGAAATTGTTGAAAATTTACGTGCCGATGGGGGGCTGAATGAAATTTTGGGGGGGCTCCTGCCTCCTAGCCCTCCCGCTGGCGCCATCCCTGACTGTGACTAGACCAAATTTGCAAAAAAGTACACCCTTCCTTTGCTAGACCAGAAATCCGAAAAAGTACAACCTTCGTCCCCAGGTACATCCCCAGGTACCTTGATTATAGAAGAACCACCCCCCTCCCCCCGTTAAGAATATATAACATCTCAAAAACATTGAATCCTTCAATGTTGGTAGCTTGGTAATGAAGGCTGCTGGTTTGAAAATTTTCCTGGACAAACTTTGGTAAGGCTTCCATTTTAGGGCGTGTTTCAGGGTATTATTTTCACCTAATTTTTCTTGAGTGGGGTATCAAAAGAAGGCAATTTTTCTGGAGCCACTTGTCAAAATATTAATGTCAAAAGGGGGAATTTTGTCAGATCGGGTTGTTATTCAGTCCAATTTGTGTGTTTTGGAGAATACTTTTGACTGATTTTTTCTAGAATGGAGTATCATTTGGAGAGAAAAACTCTGGAGCCGGGTAGAAATAAATATTGTCGTGTGCACACCCCTGTAAAAATTTAGGTCAACCCCCCCCCCCCCGGGGCAGGTAAATTGATTGATAGAAACTGTCAGATAATTTTTGTAGATGTTAAGGTTTCCAATTTTGAGCTGGTAAAGATGGCCGAAGAACAGATGTTTACTCAAAGATTTTCCTGGGGATGCTACTGTAATTCATAAACAAAAATTCAATTTTATCACAGCAAACATGAATTGGGAGAAGCGTTCCTAGCCAAAGTAGAGAACTTGTCCTCAAAAATTTACCCAGAAACCTGCTCATTTTGATACTCCACCAGTTAATTTGCCCGGCCACACCACTTGATAAGTATCGAGAAAGGGTTGCTCAACAGTTTGAGAAATGGAAACATTATACTATAGATCATCTAGCCCAGAGCACTCAAAATATGTCAACATTACTTTATGAAATAGAGACTATGTGAAGATTTGAATGATGCCACAATAAGAGATATGCCTTGTTTTCGGCGGCCGTTTTCTTCAAAGAAAGTGAGTTTAGCTTTACTTTAAGTGCTATACATGCCTGTTATGTTGGTAAGAAATTGAGGAATTGCAACAAAATTTTCTCATGACCGCACCCTAATTATTCAGGCCCACCCATGAGGGCCCCCTTAAGTCCTCCATGGCCAGTGCAAAAATTTGAGCCAGTTTTCCACTGTATGAAAGGCAGCAAGAAGCTTTGAACAAGAGTTCATATAGGCATTGTAATTGCCTCTGTCAGTCTGTTTTAATTTTGAAAGTGATGTCGCAGTGATATATGATATGAACTTCCAAAGTGCTTTTTACAGTATGTTGGCATGTGGAAGATGTTCCATGTGCGATTTAAAATATGACTAAGAAAGAACAATAGCCAGGTGTGCATCTTCTGTGCGCACTTTGCAAACTTATCAGTTGACCGGTTCAAGCCCGAGTTTGAGCCCTGCTATATTTGAGCATCATGAGTAGGGGTTGCAAACCATGCTTGAAAACATGTATGTTACGCCACATATCTATGGCATAGAGTGACATAAAGAACAGTTTAAAAACAACTGTCTGTTAATATATAATAATAAGAAACAATTTATTTAAAGTTGGCAGAGACAGTAGTGTTAGCTAATTAAGGCCAACTATACAAAATATATACGAAAGTCTAAGATATAAAATTCTTAGACACAATTTACAGCTGCAGTCAAAAGCTTTGTTTTAGTGTGGCATAAAACTTTGGCATAGCAAAGCGAACTTTCCGTTCTGGCTTGCAGGCTATGTTAGGTCTTCTCTACTTGTACCATCCTGCACTTTGGCACTAACACCACAATGTTTCTAACGTTTTCGGTCAGTCTTTGAGTCACGCAGTTTACCTGAGGTTTTTCTTTTCCAGGTGTTATCCTTCCAACATCCATAGTTCTTACAACAAAGAAATCAATTAGAACTAAACACAAACATAGTGACATAACAGACGACAAACTCATGGAATACTTCAAATTGAAAGATGGGATTGATGTCAGATTTGCTCATGCTGTGAACAATCAAAGAAAACTCAACACATCTTTAAGTGACGAATCAATTTTAGTTTTGGAGGGAGATGTTTTGATGGACCCAACAACAAATGAGCCAATAATGGCACATCCACCAGCAATTTTCAGTGATCTGTCTCTCAAAGAATTACTGACCAAGGTTACGTCATTTGAAACCCCAAAGGGAATAAAGCTAGACTTCAAAGAAATTAAAGTTGTTCGGACATCTCTTGAGATTTTAGATCAATTAAAGAAGAATTTCAAAAGAACACCACCAATACTCTTGAATGCAGATATTCTTGAAGGACCAGACAAGCCAGAACAACGACCAGTCAATGCAACAGAGTTCATATTCTGGTGTCAATTATGTGCCCCTACAAGTATACTTTCTTGTGGCTGGACAACAACTTCGCCAAGAAACCCTTCAGCTCCAGAAGGTTGGTTTAGTTTATTCAATTCTTTAAATTGAAAACATTACATTAAATATGTTTATTTAAAGCAGATTTGTTGAACATTTGAGTACTAGTAAAACACCATTTTGATTTTGCAAAAGCAAATTTTCATATGCTTATCGATCATTAATTGTGAACCAAGCAGAGATTTAGCTATGCTCTTAAAGTTATAGAAGATGTACTGTAACACTACTTTAATGCCTATGTTGGAAAGCAAGTTTTGATGGAAAGCAATTTTTAACACGAAAGAAACACAAAAGTAAAATGCCACCAAAAGGGTATTGTTTGAACATCCGAAGTCTCAGAAATCTCCTGAAATAACCATAGATTTCGGAGAGAAAAGTGTAAGTTTCTAACAAAGGAAAGCACATTCTGAAAATGGTAGAGATCACACAGATCTTGGAGCAAACGTTCAAAAGAATGCACATTCTGAAAATGATAGAGTTGGTAGGCTTATGCAAAGAAAATGGAACACAATTTCTGAAAATGGAAGAATTCACAAGCATGGATGGTCGCAGCAAGTTCAAGTCATTTTAAAATGCATGTACTTTTCTTACGCAAATCCCGAGAGAAGAGTGGTTACAATTTATCACTCTATTTTCACATGTTTTGCACGTTTTTCATACAAAAACGAGGATACGTTCAACCTCTTGGAAATCTTTCAGCTTCAGAAGCTACCAGGTGTCCGATGCCTCAGATTTCTAATGTTGTCAGAGGAGTCCAAATAAAGATATCGAAATCGGCAGTCTTACAAAAAGGGATTGACGAAGAGAACGATTTTCATAAAAAGTTTTCTGAAGCCTGCGAAGTGTACCTGTACCCCGTACCGTTTCTAGAAGCAGGGACGTAGGAGGCATTTCAAACTTGGGGGGCAAGACGCTTCAAGGGCACCTTTTTCATCAAGCTAAAGGGACACTTCCTCGTTTATTGTAAAATCTTGGGGGGCCTGCCCCCAGTGCACCCGGTTCCTACGTCTCTTTATAGAAAAGTGGCACCAAAATAGTGGGATCTTTAGTGCCTTCCAACTGTACCGTTTTCAGAAGATGCCCAAAAACATGCCCTCACATTGTTGCAAAACCAAATTGTGCTTATTTTGCAATCTTTGCAACTTTTCAGTGTACCAGTAGTTAATAGCGATTTAACTTTGTTCTAAAGGATACACTTGGAAAATGGTTGAAGACATGCACAACCTTTTGAAGGATGTTAAACAAGCAGTAACATTCCCAGTGAGAGCTTCACTTGTTGCCATATCACAAGAACAGCTTCTTTGGTTGCTGAAACAAAGAGAAGACTATTCGTTGACTTTATGGCACAGTGATTCTGACCAGTATGACATAAGGCAGGTTGGTTTTCTTAGAGAATATCCCTTGAGAGTGTATTATGATTTACCCAAAGACAAAATCGATGTTTTAAAGGCAATGTGAATGTAATTTTGATGAAATTTAGCAGGAACTTCATAATTTAAATTTAGCACAGCAATGCTTACCAATATGACATAAGGCAGGTTGGTTTTCTAAGAGAATATCCCTTGAGAGTGTATTATGATTTACCCAAAGATAAAATCGATGTATTAAAGGCAATGTGAATGTAATTTTAATGAAATTCAGTAAGAACTTCATAATTCAAATGTAGCACAGCAATGTTTACCAATATGACATAAGGCAGGTTGGTTTTCTTAGAGAATATCCCTTGAGAGTGTATTATGATTTACCCAAAGATAAAATCGATGTATTGAATGTAATTTTGATGAAATTTAGCAGGAACTTCATAATTTAAATTTAGCACAGCAATGCTTAAAAGGCAGGTTGGTTTTCTTAGAGGATATCCCTTGAGAGTGTATTATGCAATGTGAATGTAATTTTATCCCTTGAGAGTGTATTATGATTTACCCAAAGAAAAGGCAATGTGAATGTAATTTTGATGAAATTCAGTAAGAACTTCGTAATTCAAATGTGGCACAGCAATTCTTCGTTAGCTAAGAGAATATCCCTTGAGAGTGTATTATGATTTACCCAGATAAAATCGATGTTTTAAAGGCAATGTGAACGTAATTTTGATGAAATTCAGTAAGAACTTCATAATTCAAATGTAGCACAGCAATGCTTACCAGTATGACATAAGGCAGGTTGGTTTTCTAAGAGAATATCCCTTGAGAGTGTATTATGATTTACCCAAAGACAAAATCGAACTTCGTAATTTCGATGTTTTAAAGGCAATGTGAACGTAATTTTGATGAAATTCAGTAAGAACTTCATAATTCAAATGTAGCACAGCAATGCTTACTAGTATGACATAAGGCAGGTTGGTTTTCTTAGAGAATATCCCTTGAGAGTGTATTTTGATTTACCCAAAGATAAACTCGATGTTTTAAAGGCAATGTGAACGTAATTTTGATGAAATTCAGTAAGAACTTCATAAATGTGGCAGAGTGTATTATGATAGCAATGCTTACCACCAGTATATGACATAAGGCAGGTTGGTTTTCTAAGAGAATATCCCTTGAGAGTGTATTATGATTTACCCAAAGACAAAATCGATGTTTTAAAGGCAATGTGAACGTAATTTTGATGAAATTCAGTAAGAACTTCGTAATTCAAATGTAGCACAGCAATGCTTACCAGTATGACATAAGGCAGGTTGGTTTTCTAAGAGAATATCCCTTGAGAGTGTATTATGATTTACCCAAAGATAAAATCGATGTTTTAAAGGCAATGTGAATGTAATTTTGATGAAATTCAGTAAGAACTTCATAATTCAAATGTAGCACAGCAATGCTTACCAGTATGACATAAGGCAGGTTGGTTTTCTAAGAGAATATCCCTTGAGAGTGTATTTTGATTTACCCAAAGATAAAATCGATGTTTTAAAGGCAATGTGAATGTAATTTTGATGAAATTTAGTAAGAACTTCATAATTTAAATGTAGCACAGCAATGCTTACCAGTATGACATAAGGCAGGTTGGTTTTCTTAGAGAATATCCCTTGAGAGTGTATTGTGATTTACCCAAAGATAAAATTGATGTTTTAAAGGCAATGTGAATGTAATTTTGATGAAATTTAGTAAGAACTTCGTAATTCAAATGAAGCACAGCAATGCTTACTAGTATGACATAAGGCAGGTTGGTTTTCTTAGAGAATATCACTTGAGAGTGTATTATGATTTACCCAAAGACAAAATCGATGTTTTAAAGGCAATATGAGTGTAGTTTTGATGAAATTTAGTAAGAACTTCGTAACTTAAATGGGGCATAATAGCAGTGCTTACCAGTATGACATAAGGCAGGTTGGTTTTCTTAGAGAATATCCCTTAGGAATGTATTATGATTTACCCAAAGACAAAATCGATGTTTTAAAGGCAATGTGGTCGTGATTTTGATGAAAGTTAGTAAGAACTTCGTAATTCAAATGGGGCACAGCAATACTTACCAGTATGTTGTGTTATGTAGGTTGTGTTGTGTATGTTGTATGTATGTTGTGTAGGTGTTATGATTTGCCTAAAAATAAAATCGATGTTTCAAAGGGAATGTGACCGTAATTTTGATAACAATTATCAAGGACTTTTGTGATTTAAATGTGGCACAGGAATGCTGACCAGTATGATATAAGGAAGTAAGGTTGGTCGGCAAATTTTCTCAGGGTGACTGTATGGGAAACAATGCAAAATTAGAAGATTTTATTATTTTGAGATAAAAATTGGTCTACCATTCCATATCTCCGGACAATTTTACTTGAAATCCATTTTTGAAAATCTTCGAAAATATTGTAAACTTAGATATTATTCCATCTAAACTCGCGCAAAGTCTATTTCGTAAGCAAAAATTAAATTTGACGAAATAGACTTTTGGGGCATGTCCATATTCCATCAAGAAATACATTTTTCGTTCCAAGAAGGCACATTTGTAATCTTCCTCGCCAGATGAATGCGATGGTCTGAACAAATTTTTGAAGCTGGAAGTTAAGCGAAATTTATATAATTTTTTTAGCTGGAAGTTTAGCGAAATTTACAGAAAATTTTTCGCTCTTTGTTGCAAAATTTTATATCAGAATTTTCAAGAGTATCTTCAAGTTAAATCGTGCCTCGGCAATGGTGGGAAAGTTGGAGCTATCTTCATGGATCTTTCAAAGGCCTTTGACTGTCTTCGACATGACTTACTGATTGCTAAGTTACATGCATATGGCTTTAGCCGTGAAGCTTTATTGCTTGTCCACAGATATCTGGAAAATCGGCAACAAAGATTAAAAATCAATGGAGCTTTCAGTAACTATAAACATATTCAGCTTGGTGTTCCCCAAGGATCCGTCCTTGGACCTCTCTTTTTCAATATCTACGTCAATGACCTTCTGTTATCGATTCAAGAGACAGATATATGTAACTATGCCGATGATACCACCATTTATACGTGCGATGTGCGTCTCGAAAATGTAATCTCTAGTTTAGAAAATGACTCTAAAATTGTAATCGAATGGTTCGCAAACAATTACATGAAACTTAACGAAGGTAAATGCCACTTTATGATTTTTGGTGAAAAAAACAGATCAAGATGTCGGCATAAATATTGGCAACTGTACCGTCAATAATTCACAAGAGGAGAAACTTTCAGGGGTTTAGATTGATGCAAATCTTAGTTTTGAAAAGGATGTAAGCAATATTTGTAAAAAGGCTGGTAACAAACTATTTGCTTTGTCACGCATGTCCGCATATTTAGGAACTGAGAAATCAAACCTTTTGACGAGAGCATTTGTAACTAGCCAGTTCCAATACTGTCCTTTGGTATGTATGTTCCATAGCAGAAAGACGAATAACAAAATTAATAGGCTGCATGAGAGAGCCTTACGAATTGCATATAAAGACTATACTTCCAGCTTTGAAACCTTTTTAGAAAAAGATAGATTTGTAACACATTAGAAAAATGTGCAATTGCTAATGACTGAAAAAAACTGTTCAAAACTAATAATAATTTGAACTCCAGTTTTATGGACGAAATTTTCCTGCAAAGAAGTCTCACATATAATTTGAGAAATACCAATACATTCTTACTTCCTATGGTACACACAGTTAATCATGGTACTGAAACAATCCGATACAGAGGGCAGCGTATTTGGCACTCTCTTCCTCAGGAAATTAAGGATTCAAATTCTGTGCATCAATTTAAGAATAAAATTAAAGGCCCCCATTAGCCATGTTTGAAGAATGAGATTATGCACATAGTTTGCCTCAAAGTAAGAGAATATCTATTTGCATATATCGAAATGGCTGTAGCCTATTGACGAGCCCACTTGATGAAGCAGACCAGATTTCTTGATATGCATCAGAACTATTACATTAGATATAGCGAGAGCCGAGAGACGTAGGAACCGGGGGGCACTGGGGGCACGTGCCCTCAAAGATTTTGCAACAAACTAAAAGGTGCCAATGCGAGCAGAAAGTCGCAGTCGCTTAATTTTGTTACTATTTACTTCGTGATTTAGTTATGTTTACTCTCACTTTGTTTCATTGAGAAGGAAGTCGGATATCTATCAGCATTCACACTATTTTCTTCTATATATCACATTTTTACCATCAAAAATCTGATGCATATCAAAGTACCCTTCTTACGAAAAAAGTGCCATTGAAATGCCGTGCCCCCTCCAAGTTCAAGATGCTTCTTACTGGCCTGAGTCAGAGTCAATTTTTCAATGGCTATCTTTAAAACGGGGAACGGGGAACGGGGAACGGGGAACGGGGAACTTTAAAATGGGGAACTTTAAAACGGGGAACTTTAAAACGGGGAACGGGGAACGGGGAACTTTAAAATGGGGAACTTTAAAACGGGGAACGGGGAACGGGGAACGGGGAACTTTAAAATGGGGAACTTTAAAACGGGGAACTTTAAAACGGGGAACGGGGAACGGGGAACGGGGAACTTTAAAATGGGGAACTTTAAAACGGGGAACTTTAAAACGGGGAACGGGGAACAGGGAACGGGGAACGGGGAACGGGGAACTTTAAAATGGGGAACTTTAAAACGGGGAACTTTAAAACGGGGAACGGGGAACAGGGAACGGGGAACTTTAAAACGGGGAAAATTGGGAATTACCATAGTCATGTACCTTTTCTTCGTGGCACAGGCATACACGTATGTTTATAAAAAACTAAGAGTTTCGGCCAGTACTGGAAGTGTCTTAAATTATAAGATTTTTAATACTCGGAGTTTCATACGAGTTTCTTAGGGGTTCCATAACAATCTTCATGTTCACCACCTGTGCCCATGAATGTTCACACGTTTCAAAACAGAGTCATTGAAGTCTTTCCAATGTTTAGACTTCACTCAGGTACCTTTCGAGTGGCTATCTTTAAAACGGGGAACTTTAAAACGGGGAACGGGGAACGGGGAACTTTAAAATGGGGAACTTTAAAACGGGGAACTTTAAAACGGGGAACGGGGAACGGAGAACGGGGAACTTTAAAATGGGAAACTTTAAAACGGGGAACTTTCCAGCCGTATCTTTTTCTTGGTGGATATGCATTTCTCAGCTGTAATTTTTCCTCCACCTTCCCTTTCAATTTATCTACTCACATCACTTGCTCTGGTCTTCAGATATTATGACTTCAATACGGCACAGTTTAGTTTTCGGCCTGTGTACGAATGTTAAGTCGAGGACACTTACTTTATTCATAAGTCATGGCCAACAAAAATTTATTTCAAATATGAAAAACAATCGAGTGGAAATGGCAAAATGTATTCTAAACTAGTATTTCGTCTGTTTCTATCTTAGGATGCTGTATAGCAACATTAAGAACAGATGTAAATTCAGAGCATCCAGAACATGCAACATTGGGAATTATGACAGTCATGTTCCTATTCTCACAGGACCGAATGCTCGGAATTTTTAATATTTTAGTCCCACGGGCCTAATTTTAGCAAAATCGCTTATCTTGGGACTAGTGCTAGTCCCCCACAGTCCAAGGGTCATATTTAAACCTTTGTAGCAGTCAGTTTTAGCCCTCTTCAAGAAAAAACGAACATCGGTGAACTCGAAATCGACCCACCCTCCTCCCTCAGTGGCAGCGCACGTTTGATACCACTCTCCTTACCACAACAGCAAAGTCTCCTTCGCACTCCCCATATCTAAATATTTGGTAAGGAGAGCATAAGGTCTGTGAGAATATAACACTTTTCCTCATGGCACAGTCATGTAAAATAGCTCTGCGATGGAGATATGCTAGCTGCGAGGGGCACCCTCTTTGCCATCAGGTTTTACGGGGTTTTTACCAACTGCTTGCGATCCCACCTTTGCAACTATTTCAATTTTCCTCCCGTAGCTAGCGACATAAAATCTGTCCTGGGTATGGTTTCCATTTCCCGTCATTAATTTCAGTAGATTTTTAATTTGTAAAGTTTTTGGCACAGCCCCCTTAAAATCAGTCATACTGACTGACGGGGCTACCTTGGATAAATGATTTTAAAATGAAATGAAATGAACTGAAAGCAAGAAAAAGACTCTAGATTATTGGACAATTTAATCTGATGCTATGAAACTGAACAAAACTCTGAACAGAACTAGCTTCTAATAAAAACAAAATAAACAACAGATAATTGTTGAATGTTTGAATGTATGTAGCTATTCAATGTTTCTTGAAATTATCAGATTTTGAGTATTCTACTTTAAGATTTTCCAAAGTTTAGACATTACTCAAGCACCTTCTGAGTAATGTCAAACAGGAAACAAGTGAAAATAAAACAAAAAGATGTCAAGGATTTCCTTTTTCCCAGTAGTGGAGTTTCTTAATTTTTGGTGATCCGAGAGTTGAGATTCTTATAGAAAATAGGCAATTTCTTGTAAAAAATACGTGTAAATTCAAATATAAATACCACAATAAGGATACCGTGCTCGTTTCAAATCTGAGGATGGTGCGTTCAGGCAAAAAAGCCCAAGTTCCCCATTTTAAAGTTCCCAATCTTAAAGTACCCCGTTTTAAAGTTCCCTGTTTTGAAGTTCCCCGTTTTAAAGTTCCCCATTTTAAAGTTCCCCGTTCCCCGTTCCCCGTTCCCCGTTCCCCGTTTTAAAGTTCCCCGTTTTAAAGTTCCCCGTTCCCCGTTCCCCGTTTTAAAGTTCCCCATTTTAAAGTTCCCCGTTCCCCGTTCCCCGTTCCCCGTTTTAAAGTTCCCCGTTTTAAAGTTCCCCATTTTAAAGTTCCCCGTTCCCCGTTCCCCGTTCCCCGTTTTAAAGATAGCCATTTTTCAATTGACTCTGCCTGAGTGAAACGAAAGGATAGCCGAAAATATTGACAAATTGTTTACTTTATCCTGACAAGAGTTGCCACTATAACAGTGCGACACTTGCTTCTTGATAGTATTATATGGGTTGGTAGGTTCCCTTGTTAACAGTTATTGATATCGAAGATTTAAAACAGTAAGGGCAGTGTGCCAGGTCAAAGAGGTCCAATTTTTGAAGATTGCCTTGTAATGAGTTGGCACCTCGATAAATGATAGAAGCAAGTAGTCAATTAGCCGTAATGAAGAAATGTCAATTGGCAACCACGCCAAATTTGATTGTTAGCCCAAATATGTCAGAATTGTTTTGATTGTATACATTAACAATGCCTGTAAATATCTCAGATGCTTCATTAATTGTGTCAATTGTGTGTACGAATAATGTCTATTGTTACAACATTCCTGATTCCTATGTCTCTATATAGGTAGGTAGGTAGGTAGGTAGGTAGGTAGGTAGATCTATTCCTTCCGGTTTGAGCAAAAGCCCCTCCATAATGTTTTCATTCTTCAAACATAATCAAACATTGGACCAATGAAGGCTGCGACTGCAGGCAGTACATTCCTCAACTCGGCTTTCTATAATTGTACACCTTTTTAAATATGAACTTTGTAATTTGATTTGAACATTGTAATTTGATTTGAACTTTGTAATTTTATTGACTAGTTTTACTTGTATATATATTTCTGTGTTTAATTTGTTGGCTTTGGCTTGAATTAGCTTTTGTAGTTATGTAAGTTGCCAACGTAAAATAAATTGATAATAATAATAATAATAATAATCGCCAACCACAAGTCACAGCAGTATGACAGAAAAATTGTCTATGATTTTTAGATAAAATATTATATTCAGTGATTAGTTGTTTAGGTTTTGCAGAGAATATGAATTTGATATTGGAGTAAGTTTTTGTAGAAAAGCTACCGATAACTGCGTTTGCAGAGAATGCTGACTCATTGAAAAATTCGAAACACGTATGGTAGTGGATGGATTGGAAAAAATCAAACGCTAACTGATAGCAGAACCCGCTGATGTAGTTCATGTGATTTTTCTAAAATGCTCGTAAACACTGAAAAGGTAATTCAGAATTTACGAAGAAAAGATTGTTTAAAAATCCGTGAACAGGGCCTAAATCAAATTGTACCCTAGAAACCCGCATAAAAGAACCTTGACTGATGATATAGTCGTAGTTGTCGCTATTGAAATACTGCGGGACGCTCCTAACTATGTATGAGCGGTCTCGGTCTGGTGTAATAGTCTCGTTTTGAATAGCGATTACTGGGACTTATTGTAATCAGTCTAATAATAACCTATATTTTCACTAAAATATTGATGCTATCAGACTTGTTTAGGCCTTTTAAATTACCGAGGAGCAATATTTATGTAACACAATTCATGAAATTAATGCTTCAGACTGTCACAGCTGAAAACTAGCTCAATGCATGTCTTCCTCGAAATACACTCATTTTTTTTATAAGAAACCGCTTATAAGAAACGGTAGGCTCAATTTTTCGAAAGTTAAGAAACAACCCTACCTGCATTTAAAAACCTAAGAAACTTTTGTAATTTATAGTTTTAATTTTCCTATGGCAGTCAGAAATGTTTTGACACTGTACAGTTATTGCAACTGTTTGGACATTATTTTGAGTGCGAATGATGTTATTTTTCTTGTTTTGAGATATCACTCACTGAGTAATTTGAGAGCCCTTTAGACAAAACAAGATTAACTTTACACTCTGGCATTAAGAATACCGGGTGTCCCAAAATGATGTATTATTGTTTGATTGCTTGTATGTCCATAACCAATGAACGGATTTTCAAAAACTTTCTTTTATTTGATTGCCTAAAGTCTACATTGGATGTTAAGATGTTGGTTGTAGTTTTGCCAGTTTTTGAAAATCGGTTCATTGGTTATGGACATATAAGCAATCAAACAATAATACATCATTTTGGGACACCCGGTATAAGAAACACCTAAGAAACTTTTGGTAGCAGAATGGCCCAAAAACTTGAGATTGAGAAACTGCCTACCAGCCCCGGACCTTAGTTTCTTATAAAAAAAAATGAGTGTAAGAGCCTGTGAAAAGCCAGTGTGAAAAGGTTCTTACATGAAGGAGTAAATATTGAAAATACAGAGTGAAAAGTTTCTTACATGAAGGAGTAAATATTGAAAATACAGAGTGAAAAGTTTCTTACATGAAGGAGTAAATATTGAAAATACAGAGTGAAAAGTTTCTTACATGAATGAGTAAACATTGAAAATACATGGTGAAAAGGTTCTTACATAAAGGAGTAAATATTGAAAATGCAGGCTGCAGGTTGTTTTTCAAGAAAGGTTCTTGTATGCAGGTCTTTACTGTAAACAACCTCCTCTTTCAGACGCAGCTTTACCTGTACAGGTACATTTCATCCCCCCAAGAGTTGAGAAATGGATCTTTTTTGGAAAGATCAAAGTTGACGATCCAATCTTTTGTAAAGATGAAAGATCATTTTCTTGTCTGTTGAAGAAGATGAAATGTATCTGCGTTGAAAACTACCCTGAGTGAGGAGAAGTGATTGTTTAATGTTTTTTGCTCCTTTCTGGAACGGATTCAGAGTTTTGAATCTGGGGTGTGATGGGTGTGATATTCGCAACGACAACTTCTACACTGCCAAGCACAACAAAAACAACTTCTTTAGCGTGTTTTACATTCATGAAGGCTTTTCGTAAAGTTGTTTAGTATCTATAATGTTAGCTTTCAGTACCAAGAAATACCCTCTTTGATAGATTTCATTTGTAACGTACTTTTCTGTTGGTTTTCGAGATATTTTCGCAAGTGTCCGATTACCAAATACCACCGCCGTCCGATTACCACCGCCCACACCCTACTTACATATTTTTGGTGCTGAGAAAACGTTTGAAAATCAGGTTCAACCCACTGGGGGAGGGTACTTCATTGTCAAATGATACTGGACGTGCCGCTCATGTAAGTTGGTTTTTTCATCTGAAATTCCCTACATATGGGTCAGTTTTTAACCATAATTCAGGTAGATGGGTAGTTTTTGAGAATTTTCTGACGAATGGGTCCCATAATGATAATCCGCATAAAAAAAAGTCTAATTTCCCTTTGTATTTTGCTTGAGAAATTCATATACACGGGTCAGAATTTCCTGATATTCATGCAAATGGAATCGGAATTCTTGAATATTCTGTCATACAAATGGGTCCTTTTCTCAAAGTCCAAATGAAGGTCGAACTATGTTCATAATGAATTCCCCCCCCCCCCCACCCGTGTTCAACCCATTTTCTATGGTGCAACCCAGATGGCAATCAATCATGTTCGACCATAGTGATTTCCTTAGTTTCATTTCATCCGGAAGAAATCATATTTTGTCACAAGAAACTCTACTCTCAGACCACCAAATAATCAAGAAACTTGAGTACAGAGAAAGATTTCAAGATACCGTTTACTCCTTGAAGGATATTAAGCACACTTCTGCTTGTTTGTCATACTTTATGGTATTACTAGAGAAATGTTTGGACAGTAGTGTGGCTTTTTTAATTTGATGTGAAATGTTCGCAAAGGCACAGGAGATCCCCCACCGATAACAGCAACAAGAATTCGAGGAACATTGTTCCAGGAAACTGTTCACAAACTTTGAGTCCCGTAAAATCTTGATTAAACCCCCCACATTCCAATGAGCCCCCCTTGAAAAAGTCCCCACCTCCGAACCAATTTTGAGAAAATAAGCCGAATCAACCCGTGTGGGGGTATTTGCCAATGGGCTCAATGCTACGTTTGTTATTATACCGGTAAAACTTGTGAAGATACGTTTTTCACTTTTCTCCATACCTTATCAGCTAGAATGGCTAATGGCAGTATTTCATGACACATTCATCTTTTATTATTTGATTGATAAGTCTTCTCCGCGAATAAACCCCAATCCTAAAATTCATTTTTATGAAGAAGCCCCCCCTATTCGAGGGTTTACGGTATTTGAATGAATATGAGGAGCCTCAAGAAACCTTCAGCTCTTGGGTCAGGCTACACGTTTCTTACAAGAAATAGAGAAATAGAACCTTGAAGAGAAATACGGGTTCGCAGCAATGTGTTTTCAACGATTGATAAGATTGAAAGATTGATAATTTGCATTCCCCAAAGAGTGCGTCATCAATAGAGGCCTGGTTACGAATTAGCAAACAAACTGCGCTTCTGCGCATCGGTTTTCTCCAAGAGCCCTTTTCATAAAAGTTGCTATTTGTCATACTTCTCGCGGTTAGACTGAGCAAGTTGGTCGGTCATCTCATAAACAAAAACAAAGCAAGCCGCAAATGTTGCTTTGAAACCCTAGTGGCTAGCTCCCTCGTTGTGCCTTCCGAAAATAGTTTTAAGAACAAACATTAGTATATATCGAAAGAAGAACGATATATCTGAACTTTTACCTCAGCAGGTATTTTATTTGTTTCGTTCAGAAGCTGAGCAGTAAGTGTTTTAATTACACCCGAAAAACATAGGAGAATTGAATCGTTTGTCAATCCACTTTTGAACCAAACAAATAGACTGCCCGAGGCAGAAGTTTAGATAGATCCTTCCTCTTTGGATCTATGCTCATGTTTGCTATTAGAAACCATTTCTGAAATGCACAACGAGCCAGCTGGCTACCTGGATTTCAGAGCGATTCTTGCGGCCTGCATTGTTTTGGCTTAATGACTTGACCAACCAGCCATATAATTCCCTTTGTCTAAGATTTGTACTTGGGTGTCAACAAAAAGTAGCGGATCCTATCGTGATATTATCAGTCCTTGTTATTTAGACCCCGTTTACAATTTACACGTGACGGTACAACTTTGGATCCATAACGAAGGTGTGATAGATCCACCTCCCGTTTAGACTGTTCCTGCTAATCTATCACATCTTCGTGCACTTTGTCTTCAGAAACATTTGGTTCTGGAGCAGTGTAAACGCTTTAGAACTGTAACAGCTTTGCAACAGACTTGGTCCCATGTACTCCCATACTTGACCAAATAAGATAAGTTGCTGAACAGGGTGTCTTTTTCCGATAACAATTCAGGAATATGGGATTGTAAGTGGAAGGAATATTATGGAACAGAATGTCATAAAAACTGGAAATTATGGAATAGGCAGGGTGTGGGTGTCATAAACAAAAAGGACAGATGGTCACATATTTTTTGGCTAAACTTTATGGACAGGCTATACTATTGGCTCATTTTTTGTGGAACAGGGCTAGGATTTGGCTAGTTTGGTAGACGTAAGGAAGACGTCCTTGTAAGTGTAGCATGTCTAAATTGATTGAATTGTATTCTCTTTAGCATTGTATGGTATCTTGTAAAGTAGCAGTTGTATTGTAATTATGTAAAATTGCATCCAGCATTGATTCAGTTGATTGATGAGCAAATGCCATTGAATCTGGAAAAATTAGGAAACAAAAACATTTTCCTGACAGCCTCCGCGCAGCCGCAATAGACCTCCGCAACAGACATTATACGTATGACATTTTAAATAACCAATCCTTTGAAGTATCCGCTGGAAGAGAAACTAAGCTACGAACACAACCAACCCTTCGCTGTAAGTTTCTTTCTATTATTTCCTTGTTTGTGACTATAACTTGGTTGATTTTGAGAAGAGTAATACCTCATCTTGTTTTCCAGTGGCTTTTGATGTTCTTAGATACATTTAGAAGCGTATACACTAAGGAGTAGGACACATTGTAACAGGGCCTAACTAAGTTTTACACACGTAACGGAATGTGGGCCTAAGTAAATGGGTAGCCAGGTAAAATGTAAAATACTATATCTAGCATATTGAATTGTATACAGTAAGTTAGATGTATATAATTGATGTAAAATAATTAAACAAGGTCTCCAGACTCTAGCTAGTTTCATTTATCATCTGTGTCTCAAATTAGTTAGAAGTCACGTGAGATTTGCGATAATAACGCAAAATTGATCATCACATCATCATTCAAACAAACATTTCAAGTTTTAATTTGAGGCAGACTTCATCAGCATGTAAATTAAAATAACACAATTGTGCTCAAGTAGAAATATTTGTCTTTAATTTGTGTTTGAAATAGGAAGCAAATTGTTAGCAAAATTTAACATTTACTTTATGTTCTCATTTTAGTTTTGCATTTGGAAGGCTAACACCTTACTTCAACATCTGTTGTTTCATCGGTAATTGTGTGACAGAAGGAAACCAACAAAATGTCTGAATCTGACGAGGTAAATCATATTTAAATAAGCAACCTTTTTCTAAACGTTCTATTTTAATGTGACCCAATTACAGTTAAGGCCAGTCTTTGTAATATGAGGCATATGCAAGCTTCCACACATGCCTAAGTTGTCCAAGGCATGTAAAACGTCGCACAGGCAACTTGGAAAATTTTCCAAATTCATCAAATTCTCAATCACAAACAATACCGTAAAAGAATATAGCTGTCATAAAATTTGAAATTGCTTGAGACCTTCATTTATTGCTCGATCTTCCTACGATGTTGCTGAAAAGCGCTTGAAGTTCTTTGTGAAAGGAAACCGTTGTACAGGTCAGCTCACTGGGGAAGCAAACAAGATGCAAAGATTTCAAACAAAACTTTAAATATCTATTGACATTATCAAATGGATTCAACAGAAACCTAGTACGAACTGGAAGATGCGAAGGATGGACTTATCTTTAAAAATCTTCACAAACTTTTGCATTTTCGATAGAAACGTTTCTTGATAAACCCTGATCTATATTTCTGTCTTCTTTGTTGATGTTCGTCGTTGAACTAAGGTGGTCAAAGATAAGGGAGTGAAATTAATCTAACTTTGGCACAAAACCTTTCAGCAGTGCATCTCTAAAGTAGGCGCAGGAGCTTATAAACTTTTCAATTTTTGGTTGTTTTTAAAAGAGCGTGTACTCTTAACTCTAATCCCCTTCTTTAATCTTTATGTTTAAATTCTTTAGTGTTTATTTGGTTTTAATTAAGCTTCACGCTTTTGAATGGGAAAACAGGAAACTGGACTGCTTCAACCTTTCTCTAACTTGAAAGGCAGTAAGGTAAAGAATACAAACTCAATGAAAAAAATATTTTCGTAACTTTGTACTATGGAAGTTTATTTATACAAGGTCAATAAAAAGGGGTTATGCAAACTTCCTTTCCAAAAACATCTGCAGTGACCAGTATTGGCATATTCAGACAGACTTTACAGTCTACGAACAAGCATATTTGTCAAAGAACAAGGGCACAGCACAACACATGCTTTACAGACCTTACTCTAAAGATTAGGCCTGTTATGTTTCCGACTTCTTGATCAATTTTCTTAATTTACCTTGGCTTACAATATAAAAGGTCATTTTGAAAGCACCCCACCAGCACCCCATATTTGTGATAAAAGGAATGGAAAATAACAAATTTTGGTGATCATGATGAAAAAAATTGGCACTTTTGACTTTCTAATCGCATGTCATCGTAGGCGCAAACTAACCAAGACTTGCAAAATGCTGCATGCCGCCCATTTTCATATTACAAAGACTGAACGAGCCTTGCATACATTTACATGGTTCCCCTGCCTAAGAATTCTTGTTTAGAAAAGTTAGAAGTCTTTCATATGGCTCAAGAATTCTTGTCTTCAAGTATGGCCAAATTGAGATGGATAAACGATTATGATATTTGCATGGAAGCGTATTCCTAGAAAAGACCGAACCATAGAGTTCATGGAGTAGATACTTGATTACAGTCTTGGTTGGCTGTAACTCACTCAAGTCTGCTGTAAGGAGATGTTAAGACAAGACATGAGGGTGTACAGTATACAGTGCAGTAGCGGACACTTTGCCAAATATTGGGGGGCGAAGCTATTGTTTCCGTGAAAAAGCATTGTTTCTATTGTTTTCAAACAAAAGATCTTTGTTCTAGCCAACATTGGGGGGGGGGCGATCGCACCCCCTCGCCCCCCAGGTGTCCGCCACTGATACAGTGCAGGATTTGCACATGTTTGCATGACTTTAGAATTTTTTAAACAATTTTTAAATATTTACGTTGTGATGAGAATTCTTAAGAGTTTGAAACAGACTGCAACCATTTTAGACAGGAATTCTGCAGAAATCCAGAATTTTCTCTGGAGTCCTTTGGCAACAAAAAATGTATCTCTTCATTTATCCCCTTTCCAGCTTTTTACATCTGTAGAATGCAACTCAATTTTTTATGTTTCAGTGCCCTCTTTGCATGGAAGTAATGGAGATTGATGATCTCAACTTTTTTCCATGTTCTTGTGGATACCAGGTGAGTTTTTAGAAATATCTCAATTATGGTACCGGGTGTCTCAAAAAAAAGTATCCACTTTTGATTGGATAAGGTAACAAAATGATAAGATGTTGGGACTTTCCACAAACATAGCTATGTTTGTTTATCTTCAACTTGAATGCACATACCTTACATTTTAGAATCGGCTACTAAACACCGGAGATACGAGCTGGTAAGTTCAAAATTTAGAGAGCACCTGAAACCAGAGGTTTTGAGAAACGGCCTGGCCATAAGATCAGCTACCACCAACAGTTTGCAAAGGAATTTCCAATTTCGATTTTTAGTCTTGGTTTTACTTTTGAAAAGAATTTAACTTTGAGATGCTTTAATTTTTCTTGATATTGTTCTCCTTGTGAAGAATCGATCCTTGCGTTGCGTTCCATTGAACACACTATTCTTATCAAAGAAAAGAAAAGGGGTAGATGCAAGCTTATTTTGGAGATGTGGCACGAGTTTATCATTCATATCGCGTTTATATTCTATTCGCTTGATTAGAGTTCTGGCCATGCATCTATAACTCTTTTCAAAATAAAAAACTGAAAAATTACGTGCATTCAAGTTGAAGACTAACAAATTTAGCTGTGGACTCGCTAAGTCATTATATTGTATCGTTTCATTCCTCTCTCACAGTCAAAAAGGGGTACTTTTTTAGACACCCGGTAGATATGTGAGAGGGACATTTTACACCATGTCATACTAGAAGGTTGAATATGATCAAAAGCACCCTGAGGAATATCAAGAACTATGGAAGAAAGCGCTATGGATGGCTTTTGAGGAAAGCCCAAGATTGGGGAGGATGGAGACAAATTGTAGCAGTCTACCTAAAACCTACAAAAAGGAAAAAACACAAGAGAAGACTAGGAGATGTTGGGATCCAAGTTCAAACCTGCTGCAGTTTGATTGGATTTAGATTGAAGCAAAGGTTATGGCAAACCTTGACATTCACCTGACAAATGTTTCTGGCCCTCTTTGAAGGTGTTGTGGTGCTGTGTTGTAAGCCACTGACTTTGCAGCCATTACTGTCAGGCAGAAACTGGTTTGAACCCTATCAGCTCCTTTTGAGTATAATAATTATAAGGGGTATGCAGATGTGACTGGTGCTTTTCTACTGTACTTCTGCAATAAGTTAAACTTTACGTTGGCATACAGTATGTTAAAAATGATTGAGATAAAATATTAATTACAAATGTTTAGATTATAACTAGGATACGGTATGCTATAGATTTACAATATTTATAATATAAATTTTAATTAAAAGCAGAGCAAAAAAACTCAAAGTTGAGATGACAGGGATACCATTAAAAAGGCCAAGAAGAGACCTTTATTCCATAACGGTCCCTCAGAGCGACAATTATCCAATGCTTGGAATAATTAGGGTCCATCATCTCATGACAAGGAGTGAGATTTTCAAGTCTGCTTCAAATTGGATTCTCTGAATTTTTTATTGTTCACTGACTGGAGGTAGAGCTCCCTGATGGAGGAGCTGTGGCCTTGAGTCCCCACCTAGTACCATCCCTGGTTTGATAATCTTTATCTCTTCATCTAGATATGCAGATTTTGTTGGCATCGAATAAGAACTGATGAGAATGGTTTATGTCCAGCTTGCAGAAAGGTTCGTAAATTTTTATCCATTCCATCTATTTTTGCCGCTATTTCACGTTGGAACGCATTTCAAACTTCTCTTGGGATAAACGGCTCCCTTTTCTGCTCCTAACTGTTACTGTAACTCTCCTGCTACCCCTTTTGTTTCCCTTTCGTCTCTCTTCCCCTTGCATCTAGCTGTATTTCAACATATTGTATTAGGCAGGTCCCTTTGTTAGGTTGTTGTTACTATGTTACCCCATTGTAATTTAGGTTTATAGGTAGGCCCCACATTATTGTAAGGTTAGTTCTGATGAAGCGAAAGCGAAACGTTAATGCAAGCTCTATATTTTTGAGAAATCTAAAAAGATTGATGAAGACTTGGAAAGTCAAAATATTTAATTAGAAAATCTGTCAGAAAGTTTCTTTATCCGCCTGAAAACAGCAAGCTGCAATTCACAAGAAATTAGTAACATAATCATGGCAATATTTTGTGTGCAGCAAAAAATTCTTGTATTTGCAAGATTATCATGCTTGTATATTTTTTTCAGGCATACTCTGAAAATCCTGCAATGTATCAACCACTTCCAAAAGATGAGTAAGTACATTTATCTCCTTGAATTATCATGTAGTTTGAAACTCTTCGTACAAATTTATACGAGAAACTTTGATGTAGGAAGGCGTGCTAAAGTGGACAACAAGGACAGATTTTGTAATACAATAGCATGAGTTGCTTTTGTTGACACCTCAATTCAAAGCGATTAGCGATCACAGACAAAGGAAATTCTCTCAACCAGTAATTCAAAACAAACAAAGGCGCAAAAGTTTCTCAGAAATCCAGGTAGCTAGCTCGCTCGCTGTGCATTCCAGAAATTATTTTTAAGGGCAAACATGAGCCAGGCCTTTTCGTTTCACGCGGGCCATCGCCCTCGCTAGCGCCCTCGCAAATTTTTTTACGTGGGCTATTGACTGCCCTCGCAAAAATGTACTTTGCCTGAAGCTCTGGAAAGGAAACCCTCAAGGCTCTCGAAACGAAACCCTCAAGGCTCTTAAAAGGGCTCTCGAAACGAAACCCTCTTCATTTAAACTTGTTCCTTCATTTGTCACTCGGCCTTCATATACGATTTTACTGAATAGCACTTTGACTTCTTTTTGACAAAAAACCCGTTGTGAAGGCGACCACTAGCGAAGCAAATAAGATTTAGAGAAAAAACGAAACTCTAAATGTTTTTCGATATGTCTTTAGCAAGATGATTTTAACAAGAAACTTAAAAGAACTGCAAAATGCAGAGGAAATACAGTAGTAGTCCCTGAGAATTTCTTTGCAATTTTGCGATATCAGTACCGACCCACACCAACCTTTTTCTTCATTGAGGTTCCTAGTTTAACTGAATCTTTTTTATGACAATAAAATGAATAGTACTCCCAGTTATCTTAACTTTGTTACAAAATCATTCTCTAGTTAAACATTCTGCAGCTCTTCTCTGCTCCGTAGAACAGGCCTGCTACGAGTTTGAGTAAAGTTTTCTGACAAAATTTTGATTGAAACTTGGTTGTTTTGTTCCGGGGTCTTACATCCCCTACTGTAATTGCCTTCTCTAATCTGTTGATGACTTTTATGGAATCTTTATTTGCCTTGAAAATCTTCTTTTAGTGTTGTATCAAAGAAATGTTTGGCCTGTTCGAGTGGACTCTCTTCTCTCTATTGAAGGTAAAGGAAGCAGTCCAAGTTGCAGGAACAAGACCTTGAAAGCTTTCTTTGCCTATCAGTAAAAACAAGTAACAACACGAGACAATTTTAAGGGGGCGATCGCCCTCCCAAGCTTAACTACGAGGGCCATAGGACGCCCTTGTGGAACTTTCTTTACGAAAAGGCCTGCATGAGCATAGATCAAAAGAAGAAGGATATATCTACACATCTGCCGCGGGCATTTTACTTCTTTGGTCCAGAAGCTGATCAGTAAATGTTTTGATAACACCCAAACAAATAAGAGAATTGAATCGCCTCCTAGACGGCTTTTGAACCAAACAAATAAAATGCCCGCGGCAGATGTGCAGATGCATCCTTCTTCTTTCGATCTATGCTCATGTTCGCCCTTATAAACAGTTTCTGGAATGCACAATGAGCGAGCTAGCTACCTGGGTTTCAAAGAAACTTTTGCGGCTTTGTTTGTTTTGAATTGCTGGTTGAGAGAATTTCCTTTGTCTGCAATCGCTAATCGCTTTGAATTCAGGTGTCAATAAAAGCAACTCATGCTATTGTATTACAAAATCTGCCCCTGTTAAAGTGTACTGCATGGCTTGAATTTCTACAGTTCTGCTTGTTCATGTTATCATTTGCAGGGTGGTACATTTTGGTTTTTCTTCTATCTTTTTGTTGCTTGTGTCTGCAATTATCTTTCACTATAGAACTCAGGTTAGGAGCTTTTTCGACCATGCTTGGTGTGTGCCATCTCTTTGTTGTAGAAATTCTCATGCTCCACGAAAGTGGTGACAACAAATAGGCCACAAAAGAATTGCTAAGAATGCCAGTTGAGAGGGAGTCTTCATCATACTTCGTGTTTTTCTTGGTTCTTTGTGCTCTTAAGAATGCAGTTACTACAACAAATTAGCCTTCCTTAGACAGGTCTCTGAGGCTTGTCCCTTTATACATTTATTAACGAATGGAAAAATGGAAAAAGTATGACAAGACCAAGCTTTGAACTTGCCTGTACAAAAATACAAGGCTAAACTTGGCCTTGTACAGGCCAGGTTTTAGCCTTGTAGAGGGGATTATGACCTTGTTATGACCTTGTACTAACCTTGGAAGAAAATTACAAGGCTATCAGTAAGATTCCAAGTTGCAACCAGTCTAACACAAGGCTTCTACAAGGCTAATTAGCATTTTTCGAGCCATTTACAAGGTTACAGCAAGGCTATTCCAGGCTATAACAAGGTTACAAGGTTATAACTACAAGGCTTGTACATGGCTATTACATGGCCTTGTATGTTCGTACAGGTGAGACCGCCTGCTTTCTAGGCAGTTGCTCTACCAACTGAGCTATCTCAGCAACTGCCAAGAAAGCAGAAGGTCATGAGTTCAAAGCTCGGTCTCGCCACACTTGTCATCGAATTACCAAAATTAATGTTACAAATTCCACCAAATATACAGATGTCTGCATCTTTATTCCAAGGATCCTATTGCTTAACTGGTTGTGATTTTTGTAGGATTCAAAGGATCAAAAAAGAAAGGAAACAAAGAGAAGCTCAGCGGAAACAGAAAATATCAGAAAGTAGAAAACATCTTTCAAATGTGAGGTAAATGTTTTTGTGTCTAGAATTAGAAAAAATATGAATTTGATAAACATCTAACAAGACATCATCTCTTGCTACCAATTATAATTTGAAAATCTGTCATCTCAATACATTTTTTAAAAATCTGCATTCTCAAGTACTGAGGGGAGGGGGGGGGGGGGTGGCAAAAACTCACATGTTAGACCATGATCAGCCTCCTGGAATCAAAAGGTATTTGAAAATAGATTTATATTGGCAGCATGCTAGAAGGCTCACACTTGAGGAACTTAGATATGGGTGAAACTAAGACAACACATAAAAAGAACCTACAAAATCTCATGGTTGAGATCTACAAATCAATGAACCATCTCAATCTAGAGTACATATGGAATTTCTTTGTTAAGAAAGATATTCAATACAACCTTCGGATTAAGGAACTATGCAAGCCCCATCGGTGAGTTCTCCGCGCTACGGAATAAATTCCTTATCCTTTAGAGGGAATCTATTGTGGAATACTCTTCGTGATGACCTGAAATTGACAACTTCTCTCATGAAATTAAAAAAAGAAATACATTACTGGGATGGCAACAACTGTACGTGCTACATTTGCAATTAATTTAGGCTACGTAGTTGAGGGTTTTTATCTTTTTTGTTATATTGTATATTATATATTATAGATAGTTGGTGTTCATTAGTTGTTGTTAACTACAAATAAACCAACTGTAAATAAGATTATGATTATGGTTACCCATTTAGGTATTGAGATGTTTCTTTGTCAATAGGTCTAGATATTAACAAATCATGTTTAACTTGGACGGAAATATGAAAAATTCCACATCTAGATCCAGTTTTTCAGAAGATATTTGTCTGCTTAAACTTTTGCCCTTCCATTAACAACCGGTGCCAAATTTGAATCAGTATCATTCCCATTTCAGGGTAATACAAAAGAATTTATTATTTGTTGTTGGCTTGTCACAGAGATTGGCAGATGGAGAGGTAGGTTATGCTGCTTGCAACTTAAAGGTAACAGATAAGAAAATAAATAGGCATGTAAGACCAAAGATTCAACAGCTAGCGAACAACCAGGATGTTTTCTTTTTCGGTGCAAACAGAAACATTGAAATTATCAGATGAATCGAGATAAATTTAAACTTACCACCGCCTGGATTCGAGCTTTCTCGCTGGGATTCGAGCTTTCTCGCTGGGATTCGAGCTAAGTGTCTTAACCACTGGACAACGGCATGTAAGAATATATAGCGAGCAGTTGAAGAGGGCCTAACTAAATCAGGCATCAATTTCTTCCAGTGCTGATTAGTTTCACCCATTAGGGCATCTTCAGAGAAACTGACCAATCTTCAATCTTAAGTATCAACTCTATTTATGGTAAACTTTAAGTTCATGTAAGGCTATTAGGTATTAGTTTAAACGTATTGTTTTGTCGTAATTAGGTATAAAAGTTGATATGTAGTCTTGTAAGACTGTCGTATTTTCAATGCCTTATTCTTTTAAATGTTTGTCAGATTTTCACTTTCACGCAAAAATTGAAGTAAGCAGATTTCACAGTAAGACGAAACTTAAAGGGAATCTAAGCATGTATAAGCCTTTGATAAAAATAGCCGTGCAAAGACAATAGGCTGTGACATACGCCGCTTTGTCAACAGGAAATAGTGATATCTGATTGGCTAGAATTTGATCGCAAGTGGCTTGAGCCACTTATATATGCTTACATTCCCTTTAATAACTGTAAATTGATGAATCTCTCTGGTGTCTAGAAACATAAAGCTTTCTTCGTCTCTAAGGCCAAATTCACTAACCTTGTGATGAGTTCATATTGGCGAGAAAAAACAGTCAAATTTAATATGATTAGATATAATGTAAATGATATAATATAAATTTTAAAATATAAAAACACCACTGTTTATTTTAAAACGTTTTGATAAAAATCTTCTTCAGTTCATAATATAAATTAATATAATATAATATAATTCTATGATAATATAACATAATATAATATAATATAAATTTAATATGATATAATTCTTTCTGCTTAAACTGATTCTCATAGCCAATTTAGAATTCTGATCTCATTATTATTGAATGTTACGATTCAACATATTACTTTTCTGTCCTACATTGTAGCTGTTGAGGAAACCAGAATATTTTGGAAAATATGGAAAGATATTAAAAGTCATAGTAAATCCCAGTACTAATTATGCTGGTCCTCAGGTATGTATCCTATTGAAGCATATGACTAAGAAATGTCTCTACGTTTTAGATCAATGTACCCGGTATGCCAAGAACAGTTACATCTTTCTGACAAAGTAGAAATGAAATTCAGTTGTATTTTGGTAATTTTCAATGATAGGGAAGCATAGGTTCCAAATCTTTACAAAGGTTGGTGTAAAATTCAATGACCTATTTATTTGAACTGAATGGCTCCAAAGAAACTTTTGCGATATTGCTGTGATTCTGCCGTTGGACTTTCCCGAAATCTTCAATATGTTCGGAATTTGAGTGTTTTTCTTCTTTTTCAAGAATTCAAAAACTTTCCGAAAAAACTTCCAACCATCGTAATTTCTACACTTTTTTAGGCAACATGAAATAATTTCCAAGAAAACCATAGTTTACGAATTTCTACAATATGGTATCAAGCCAAAGTCTATCATTCTTCTGGTATATGATTTAGAAATTTGATAATGTCCTATCCTCAAATCAGTTGGAATATAAAACACGCTGTAATTTTAAAAATATTCAAAATTTCTAAAAAGTCCAACTGTAGAATTATAAGTAAGTAGCTAAAGTTTCTTTCAAGAAATAGGTCATAGAATTTTACACCCACCTTTTTACGCTGATTTAAAGATTTGAAACCTATGCTTGATAGGGATGGCTGTATGGTTGCAGGCTTGACACTTATCTGAAGTTTGGTGGTTTGAGTTCCCGCCCTGTCAAACCTGTTGCGTAGAGTGAAGAGAATCACCAACTTTGTGCAATTCTAGGCCACAGAAATCACAAGGTGTGGTTACATCGAGAGAAAGGACCAGGACATTGTTCGATAAATAGCTTCTCGATGTCCTGAAAACTACCTTTGGATGCTAAGCAGAAATAGAAAACCAGCCATTAAACTTATCCATATTCCTTCCATCGGCCTTTTGTTGCAAAACTTTTTGAAAATATATTTTTCGTCACAGGGTCCAAGTGCAAGTGCATATGTCACGTACAGCAAGGAAGAGGTAATCTAATTAATTGTTTTCGTTATAAGTTATAAATGAATCTATTTTGCTCGAACTGTCAGTATTTACGTTCGCTTTTACTGCCAGAGTTTCTGGCAACGGCAATAGAAATGCCTCAAGTGTCAGTTCAACTATTTGTGACACTGATGTGCCGGATGGAAAAAATAGCAAACCACAGCACCAATGGTCCCAGAAATTTTTGTCAGGTCTCCAGAAAGAGTGAAAAGAAGAAAGGAAAAGGAATAAAGGCAGAAAAGCGAAAATGGAAAGTTAATTTTACGTCGAAATCATACAGTTTCTCTTTATTGATAGCCGTTATTGTATAGATTTAGGATGCTACCAGACCAAGGAATTTCATACGAAAAATGGAAAATGCTGTGTACATGTTTGGAAGTAGTCAGCTAGAAAAAAATAAAGAAATTTGCCCAACAAGTATCATTTACGATTGTGATTAAAGATTGATAATCAGTCTTCAAATTGTACCCAATTCATTACACATCGTGACCTGTCAAAAAGTGGATACTTTGTTTGAGCGAATCTCCCAGAAAGTTTTTCAAGACTTGTTTTGGTCTCCGAAATTAAACTATTTTCCACCCCTGCTGGGTGCGTTAGCAAAATGTCATTGAAACATCGTAATATAAAAAACTATGACAATGATTTGAAAAATTACAACTCCCATGCTTAACTGATAGAAGCTCCCTTGCTTAAGTGATAGAAGCTATAACGCCATTCAATCGAACTTGATCGAACCTTTTCGTATAAATATATTTGAAAATGTCGCTCGATTGAGGCTCTGTTTAGAATAGCTAACAGGTCTATGCCGGGCATTAAAACGTCTACATGATTGTGAACAACCCATCTTTAGTTACTTTTGGGCATATAAAGAAATAGGACTTTCGGATTATTCTTAATTTCAGAAGGAAATAATGCATTGAAACTGAAATGTTACAAATTGATTGCATAGGTATTCTGTACGGTCTTTCAAACTGTGGATACATTTGTCCAACTCGCCCGGTCTCCAAAGAAAGCATATCCTCCGTGTACAGTTAAAGAGGGCCTAATTAAATCAGGCATCAATTTTTTCCCCTTGCTGACTAGTTTCACCCACTAAGGGCATCTTCAGAGCTACTAATCAATCTGAAATATCAACTCTATTTATGGTAAATTGTAAGTTCATATAAGGTTATTATTATTAGTTATTCATGTAAGGTTATTACTTTAAACGTGAAGTTGCTCTTTTTCAGGCATTAAACTTGTCTTCTGTTTGTAGGAAAATCTGAGAGCAATAAATGCTGTAAATAATATACAGCAAGATGGAAGAACTCTGAGGTAAGAATATTATAAGATCCAATGAACTCAAAGATCCACAGATCCAGTGACACTTTAGTTAGTACACTGGATCTTTGAAATTTATACCTTTTGAGTGATCGAAAAAATAGATATATTCGATCGATTCAACCACATTTTGCGGTTTAAACATACAATGTTACGAGTTAAATACATGCATTCAATAAAGTTTTATCTCAAAACACATCAAAATTAGAATGCAAACTTATTTGGCTCAATAATGCAGAATCTTTGGTAACCTCTGGAATTTGATATAAGTGGGGGGGGGGGGCTTGCTAGAGCTTTTACGGTATCGTAGATTGTTCTAATTTTGTGTTCTTGTTGCTGTGATGTGTTACCCAAAGGTAGCGCCGGAAGGAAAAGGATTTCGTTCAGTCCCAAGTATAAAATTCACGGCACTCTGAAAAGCGACCTTTGTCGACGTGGTTACCGTGTTTAAAGAATGTAAAATGAATGAGTGAATGAACATTAATACCATTTTATATTACATTATATCACAAAATTACCATTTATGTACGATTGTATTTATTTTCATAAAACTAAAGCTGTCTTTCCCCTCGCAGGGTCTCATTGGGAACAACGAAATATTGCACACATTTTCTGAGAAACATGCAGTGTAAAAATCCGGTAGGTTGTTCATTCTGTTGTGATGCATTTTTATGCATGTTGAATGGTGTTAGCTTTGTTGACTTTGACTTCTGGTATTTACTTTGGTTCAAGAGAATCAACAATATTAAGTGCCATTTTATCCCAGTGGGGTACTCTTGTACTTCAGGATAGGGGTGCTCAGGTTACTTTTTTGGGTCTAAAATTTGGGCAAGGATTATTTTTTTGGGTCAATCATTTGTACAGTTATTTTTTGGGTTCCTGAAATTCTGGCTTACTTTTTTGGGTCTCAAATATGAGAAAAAGTAAAAAACTTGAGGAACATATATTTTACGAACAAAATTAGAATCAAGTAACATAATAAAATAAAAAAACTTGAATATCCAAACGCGCTATGAGAAATCTAATCAGCTAGGGCACTTTTCTACAGATTTAAGATACTGATTTCATAACTTTTGGGTATGTGTAAGTAGGAAAAATTATTTTTTTGGGTCTATTTTTATGCTAGAAATTACTTTTTTGGGTTGATGCGTTGCACCCCTACCTGAGCACCCCTATCCTAAATATACCTGAGTACCCCCCCCCTGGGCATTTTCTATTAAAAAGATTTATTATTTTTATCCTGTAATTGACTTTATGCATATTTTTGTCATGAAATAGTACCATGGTCAAAATCGTGGCTGTCCTTACAGCCATCAAAGAAACTTGATTGCAATGACTGCATGGTGAAGGCATGACGTACATTGATTAATGAATTCATTCATTCGTTCATTTTTAATTATTTGTACATGGTAGTCTCCATCAAACTACTGTACAGGGGGCCTAGTTAGAAGTTACAAAATTCGAAACACTTATCTAATAGAAATTAGTTTCAAATGCTAGAATCTAATAAAAATGCATATGATGAAAACTAATTAAAATTAAACTGGTGAATGGAACTTAAATTACAATCAAATGCGTAATTTGATACGTAAATTTTGAAAGAGGCATGTTATTAATATTTGCCAGAACTAACAGCAGCGGAGCAGCACACTGACTCTCAATGCGTAAGAAAACATTCATACTGAAATTTGGAACGATCGTTTTTCCATGAGAGGAGCATTCACGGATCGAAGGAACTGCAAGAATCTCTAGACATGATAGATGAATGAAGTACGGCAAAGGGAGTGGTTGGAACAGGGATGGCGCCAGGGGAGGGGGGCTAGAGGGGGCTACAGCCCCCTGTCGGAAACATCTAGCCCCCCGTCGAAGCAAATTTGGGGTTATTGTCGGAGGAAATTTGGCAAAATGACGAACGAAAACTGCATTTTTTAGCCCCCCTGTCCGACGTTCCAGCCCCCCTGTCGGAAAATTTCTGGCGCCACCCATGGCTTGGAGAACTGCTAGAACGGCAGATGGCGTCGCATTTCAGATGGCTTTTGTAGACAAGACTTGTTTAAAATTTTCTCCCGATTTAACGAAATTTTCTCTAGTTCCCATCAGAATTTTTTTTGCATGGGATTCAACTTTGATTAATCTTATTTTGTGGTAGGATTGCATGTATTTACATGAAATGGGAGATAACAATGCATGCTTCACAAAAGATGATATGCAGCAAGGGTAAGAAAATGTTTTCTTTTTGCTGAGAGAGAGGTACCTTGCCAGTTATGCACTCCTCTGAAACTTTGTCCAACTTCAGTTTTGTCTCAGTTTCCTCTCTTCCTATAATCAAAATTTTCAAAAAATTTACCGAGATTGTTTTTTTATTTCTCAACTGTTTGAAGTAAATTCCAATTAAATTCCGTGCTTTGCTTTGCTTTGCTTTCCATGGCATACTTTGGCTTTAAAGGCCGCAGCTATTTTTTTTGCGCGACTGCTTGTCGCTTTGTGCCGGGTATTTCACCCAAAGAAGCGGATGCTGTGTTGCTAAATGTTTCGTGTTGGTCAGCATAGGTTCCAAATTTGGGCGTAAAAAGGTGGGTGTAGAATTCAATGACCTATTTCTCCTGATTGAATGGCTTGAAAGAAACTTTAGATACTTATCAATAATTCTATCGTTGGATTTTTCAGAAATTTTGATTATTTTTGGAAATTGCAGCGAATCTTACATTTCAACTCATTTGAGCATGTGACGTCATCAAATTCCTAAATCATAAACCAAACGAGTGACAGACTTTTGCCTGATACCATATTGTAGGCATTCATAAATTATGGTTTTCTTCAAAATCATTTCATGTTACGTCAAATAGTTTAGAAATTACGATGGTTTTAAGTTTTTTTGAAAATTTTTCTTGCATTCTTGAAAAAGAAGAAAAACACTATAATTCTGAACATATTGAAGATTTCAGAAAAGTCCAATGGTAAAATTATAGCGAAATAGCTAAAGTTTCTTTGAAATCATTCAGTTCAAAGAAATAGGTCACTCAATTTTACACCAGCCTTTTTAAAGATTTTGAACCTATTCTGTTTTGGTCTATGCTTATTCGAATGTTTTCTTTTTGCAGAAAGCATCTGGCTTATGAAAGAGATCTATTAGAGAACTTCCAAAAAACACAGCAACAGCGAAGGTCAGTTTGATTGAAGAAACATTACTTTAGCTTCTTTTAATCATTATGGAATTACAGTTTTGATTGAAAATTAAAGTGAAAACCTCTCTTGGTTACCAATAGTGTAATATGATGGTCTCTTGGGAGTACTTGATTTGAAATTGATAAACTTTACAAGGCACATTTGCTTGGAACTGTTGAGGACAAACATGCTTCTGCCTTCCCTGACATTGTTCGGCTTTTACTACAGGGTGTCCCAAAAAAATTGTGCCCCGTTTGCCTAAAGATTGCGACAAAATTGCAAAAGATTCTCGCCAAGCTTTTGCATGATGCTGCTCTTCAGATGTTCAATTAAAGTTTGCAACCATCCCCGTAAAAATCCGTTGAGAAATGATGGAGCTATGACCTTCAGAAGATCAAATTTGCCTGATGACTAAAACCAGCGGTCGGCCATTTTGTCTTACTATTTTGCAGTGACAAGTATCTTCACGTGAAGTAAGAAATATTTTTTGTGAGGTCAGAAATAGTGGAACTCTCTCCGAGGATTATCGGAATTTTCACGAAAGCTATGAAATTAAAGGCTGCTGTTTAATTTTCAATCCATGAAGCTATGTATCGCTTCAAAATAGTAAGACAAAATGGCCGACCGCTGGTTTCAGTGATCGGGCAAATTTGGTCTCCTGAAGGTCATAGCTCCATCATTTCTCACCAGATTTTTACGGGGATGGTTGCAAACTTTAATTGAATATCTGAAGAGCAGCATCGTGCAAAAGTTTTGAGAGAATCTTTTGCCGTTTTGTCGCAATCTTCAGACAAACGGGGCACAATTTTTTTGGGACACCCTGTACTACAAGATCTGGTTATTGTATGAGAGCAACTGTATAATAATCGATTTATTTAAAGTTGGCGCTACATAGCTATGTACAATAAAGATTAAAAGTAGTTACTACACTAGCTAATCCAAGCCAACTTTTACATTTGGTGATGTATAGATGAATATATAGCTTGATAGCTCTACAAGCAACTGCTGATAATGCAAGTGGCTTACAGACCAAATCTTACCAACATTTAATTTAAGATTTTTCGAGGGTTAATACAAAAAACAGTTTGGCGTCAGAATTTTTCAAACTTGATGTTTTTGGGGTAAATGAGTTAAAGGGAATCTAAGCATATATAAGCCTTTGATAAAAATAGCAACGCGAAGACAGTAGGCTATCACACGTGCCGCACCATATTTGGGTAACTGATCTACGTCAACAGGAAATACTGATATCTGATAGGCTAGATTTTGATCGCAAGTGGCTTGAGCCACTTTTATATGCTTACATTCCCTTTAAACACCAATTTCATCGCTATCGAAGTTGTTTCCTTTACTTTTTAACACCGTGCATCTTGTCGAGTTATTATGTTACCGTAATAGCTCTATTAAGCCCCCCCTCTCTATTAAGCCCCCCTCTCTATTAAGCCCCCCTCTAGAGCCTCGAAAATTAAATAAGCCCCCCCTCTCTATTAAGCCCCCCCCCCATTTTCATACAAGAAAGATTTTAGAGTAAAGTGCAATGATTTAATGAGTGCTCATGATGTATTTCATCGTAATATTTCCAATTTCTAATTTCATGTGCTTGAGAGTCAAAACTTTTTTGTCCAGTTCTTTCTTCAACGTCTCTAGCATCCCTCGAGAGGGACACAGCGCAGTGTAAGTCCGGGGAACAACTTGATTTTTTAAATAAGCCCCCCCTCCCTATTAAGCCCCCCTCTCTATTAAGCCCCCCTCTAGAGCCTCGAAAATTAAATAAGCCCCCCCGGGGCTTAATAGAGCTTTTACGGTAAATCTTCTTGCAATTCTCATTCGATATTAAACTTTCTTGTAGAAAAAGCCAAGATATTGAACAGGTGAGTGATGAATACACTACTGAGTCAACTACTACAATATGCTACTACAATACACTACAATATATTACTGAATGAATATACTATGAACTACTGAGTCAGTGGAATGTATTGATATTTACCAAATGTTTGATCATGGGTGTTTCACCAATTTGCATGAATCATGTACACCATTCATACTGATAGCTAATACAGCTTCATCTAAACCAAGTTAGAGTTGTTTGCGCGAACAAGGGCAGATTTCGTAATACAATAGCATGAGTTGCTTTTGTTGACACCTCAATTCAAAGCGATTAGCGATTGCAGACAAAGGAAATTCTCTCAACCAGCAATTCAAAACAAACAAAGCCACAAAAAATTCTTTGAAACCCAGGTAGCTAGCTCGCTCGTTGTGCATTCCAGAAACTGTTTTTAAGGGCAAACATGAGCGTAGATCGAAAGAAGAAGGATGCATCTACACATCTGCCGCGGGCATTTTATTTGTTTGGTTCAAAAGCCGTTTAGGAGGCGATTCAATTCTCTTATTTTTTTGGGTGTTATCAAAACATTTACTGCTCAGCTTCTGGACGAAAGAAATAAAATGCCCGCGGCAGATGTGTAGATATATCCTTCTTCTTTCGATCTATGCTCATGTTTGCCCTTAAAGATAATTTCTGGAATGCACAGCGAGCGAGCTAGCTACCTGGGTTTCAGAGAAAATTTTGCGGCTTTGTTTGTTTTGAATTACTGGTTGATAGAATTTCCTTTGTCTGTGATCGCTAATCGCTTTGAATTGAGGTGTCAACAAAAGCAACTCGTGCTATTGTATTACAAAATCTGCCCTTGTTGTTTGCGCGTAATTATAGTAGTAATTGCATTTAATTGTATGTAGGTTTAATTTAGTTGCTCGTCTTTATGTCAAAGCCATGGGGTAGTCATGGTATTTTGCTCCCCATGGTATCTCGTCCTGGTAGTGTGGTAAAGTAGTTCGTAAGTGTTGTTATAAGTAATCCCGTTTTTGTAAATTTTTATGCTGATTATAAAAAAAGCTAGATTTCAACCAATCAAACTAATTCCAGTTGTTGGATTGACCAATCAGAACCCCATAACATTTGTTAACCTTGCTTAGTTTAGAGATAAAAAATAAATAAAATGAAATGAAATATAAGCACTTTGATATGAATTGAATTAAGCTTGCCTGGTTTAGTTTAAGCTGGTTTAACTTGCAAGTGTGAATTGGGAAAATACCGAGCAAAGTTTCTAAACTGTTTTTATCCCAGTACTGAAGTTTGCCTTTAAGTTTTGTAGTGATCTGAGAGTTTAATTTCTTATAAAGGGTTTCTTGGAAAGAGATACTGTAAAAGCTCTTTTAAACCCCGGGGGCGTGTTTAATTTTGGACACTTTTTAGTCCTTTTTGCACTACATTTTGCGGTTTAAATACGTGAATTCGACAAAATCTTATCTCAAAACACATCAAAATTAACATGCACACTTATTAAGCTCAACAAATGGAGAATCTTTGGTAACCTTTGGAATTTGATATAAGTGGAGGGGCTTAATAGAAAGGGGGGCTTAATAGAGCTTTTATGGTATGTGTATTCAGTTAAATCCCTCGAGTGTTCTGTGCAATAAGCCTGGTTTCCATATAGCCGTAAGGTGCCGTAAGGTTGCCGGCGGCAGTCTTTTGCCATCTTCCATCTTCCATCTGCCATGCCCCCGGTACCGCAGTCGAACGATTTATATGGAAACGTCTGAATCTAGTGCCGCAACCATTACCGGTACGATGCCGTAAGGATCGAGAAAAGTTGAAATGATTTAACTTTTTCCAAGTCGTTACGGTACCGCAGCCATCATGGTTGCGGCTGCCGGCGGTACCGGGAGAAGTGGTTTCCATTTAAGTTGAAATGGTTGCGGCATGCCGGTGGCAATGGTTCCGGCAATGGCTGCGGCAACCTTACGGCACCTTACGGCTATATGGAAACCAGGAAATATGCATTTTTAAACGCGTCTAAAGCCCATCTCAAATTGGATGTCACGTGATATTTGCAAGAACACAACATTACTCATTACTAATACATTGACGTCTAATTTGAAACAGCCTTTAGTTTTTTGCACACCAGGCAGGTCAAGATGACCGACTGAAAGACGTTTATATTCATACTAGCTATGACGGCTGTGATGACTGTGCTATTGTGCAACCCTTTTAAGAGCCTGTAAACAGTTTTAGATTTAAAAGGAAAGTTAGTGCCAATGAGAGAAAATATTATTCTATGCTTATGAATTGTTATTTAAAGCTTAACAAACATTTAATTTGCCCAGCTACCTTTTTTGAATGTCAAGCAGTTATAACTTAGAATCGCTCATTTAGAAGCATTCTTGAATGTGTAGAAGCTATAAATTCACGTTAGATCATTGATGTAACCTCCGCTCCGTTTACGAAATAAAGCTGCTACTTGCACGGGGGGGGGGGGGCTCTTTTTAGTCACTTATTGTTCACCTACCTATGTGCAGAAGCCAAATGACACTGTGTATCATTGTTTTACCCCCTGCCAATTAGAACTGAATGTATCACTACCTTGGGGTCAGAGTCATTCCAGAGCGTGTCTTAGCAACTACGTGTCTAGTGTGTCAAATAGGTGACACTGCGAATTTGGCAAGCAAAGACCTTGTTTCGTATGAAGTGGAGAGTTTTCGTCAATTGCAGTTCAGACGTCCAAACACAATTTGACTGTGACTGTGCTTCAAGGGTAATCTTCTAATGCTATACTTTGTCTCATGTCAGGAACCACAAAGTCAGCCGAAGGAAGACTGGGGCCAAGAAATCACTGAAGGTATACTATATATTTTGCAGTTAATTCGAAATTCAACATACTATCTTTATAATTAAGCAATTCCTTTGCTCTACAAGACGTTTCTTTTACGATATGTTTCTTTTGTTTCCTGGACGTCATTTGAAGAGCAACAAATGCTTTCCTGTGATGATTCCGGCTTTACCAGTATAGCAGTCGCATCGAGAGCATTTTACATTTAAAAACCTGACAAGAAGTTTTTGGCAGGGCTCAAAAAACGTAGCGCCCCTACCAGGAAGGTAGCCGAAATGCTTAAATTTCCCAGGAAGGAAGAAGGGAAAAAAGGAAAATGAAACGGAAGGAAAGGAAAGGAAAGGAAAGGAAAGGGAAAGAAAGCAATGAAGGAAGGGAAGGAAGGAAAGCATACGGCTCAAATCTTTCAAATCTTTAAACAAGTGGGTGTAAAATTCTATAACTTTTTTCTTTGAATTGAATGACTTGAAAGGAACTTATGGTACTTTGCTGTAAATCTGCCGTGCAAAGTTTTTGATATCTTGATATTTTCAAAATGGCTGCAAGTTGATTATTTTTGAAAAAAGTGATGCAAAATTTTGAAAAACTTTGAATAATCGTAAATCCTAAAGCGATAGAGGAAAAGTAACATAACTTTCAAGAAAACCATAGTTTATGAAGGTCTACAACATGGTGGCAAGCAGAAATCGGTAGCTTTTCTGGTTTAGGATTTAGAAATTTGATGACGTCATAGCCTCAAATTTAATAAATGCCGCCATTTTAAAACTAATCAAGATATAAACAAATTTCCACGGCAGATTTGCGGCAAAATACCATGAGTTCCTTTAAAGCCATTTGATTCAAGAAAATTGTGATGTAATTTTACATCGACCTTTTTAAAGATTCGAGCCCTATGTTGGGAAGGAAAGAAAGGAAGGAAATGGAAAGAAAGAAGAAGAAAAAGGGATTAGATAGAATTAGGGGTAGGAAGAAAGTTCGTCAGAAGAAACGAAGGTGCTTAGCTTGCTACCAGGAAGGAAAAGTTTTTTTAAGCCCTGGTTTTTGGGAAACGTTTTTATACATGAAGGATAGATTACGTTATCAACGATAAAATCATTTCAAAATACTATACAGGGTGTCCCAAAAACAATTTTCAACGTTTGATTAAATATTAAACAATAACGATATTATGAAAGGTCTCCATGATGAGTAAGCCTGCTGTAACTAGCATTTGTTGTGAAAGTGGCATTGGGTTATTATTTTCTTCGTTTCTCGTTGCGTTTATTTCAGAGCAAACCAAATGGGATTTGAAAAGATTTTCGATCACCTAACTTTCATGCGTATGGATGCTTTGGGGAATTCTGTTGAGCAAAGTTCGGAATTGATTCAATCTCTGTCGATTATGTTTTCAATCAATATTTTTTGGATGCATGCATTCTTAAGCAAATTTCGACAATGGCTAAAATAATTAATTTACTTTCGAAGTCATATTCGGTTCGCGCTAATATTAACGAGTGGTATGAATGACATTGGATAACCTTTTTTACCTCGATGTGGGAGCTTTTTTGCATTAAAGGCCCCGTCGCCTAAATGTAAACAAAACGATGCTTTTTGCAGTTTTTTTTGAAAGGTGATATCACACAGGATTTTCATATTTTTTCAAAATGAAAGTTGCCGTTTGGACATAAATTATTGTACTTCACTAAGGAACAAACCAATCATTCATATCTTCTACGATTGCTCGGATATAAGTGGATTTTTAACGGTCAGTTAAGCCACCAAACAGACTGCAGAAAACAATGGATGAACAAGTGATAATTGGTTACACTTGCGAGTTTACGGATTTGTTTATTGTTTGACGACGGAGCCCCTTTAAAGTCATCCAGGAGTCTCTGGTTTCTCAGCTGTCCCATAAATTCTCAGCTGCCCATAAATTTAATCTTTGAAAGCTTGTAACTCAGTAAATTTTCAACGGATTTGCAAGATTCTGGTGTCCAAAATCATTTTACATTGCGTCCCTAAAATCAAGAAAAATTGCACGTGGTTTGTTTAATTTATAAAACCTGATTTTAATCTGCAGGTAGTCAAAATTCTGCGTTACCAGCACAGGCAGCCTGGTAAGTTAATCACGCCTTTGATTTTTTATTGTAAAGGGTATGTGTAACAAATCTCTGCTGTAGTATACTGTAAAAACCCGCATAAAAAGACACATGTTTTGGAGGTTCAGGCTGATCTTGTTCTTATTTATCGAGTGTTTTCTGCAAAATCAGGCTGAAAGTGTTCTTAAGGTGTTCTTAAAATGCAGGAATTCAGAGTTTTATACTAAACAGCATGTTGTGTCTGCAGCAAATAAAGACTGTTTTGTTAATGACAGGAGACAGATGATAACATTCATCTGGTTGCGTAATTGTATTTAGCAAAGTTCAAACGCATTAACAGTATCTAATTCAGTAACTCATGCCATCCGGCTTTTTACATGAGAACAATTTTCATTTTTCAGGCTAAATGTGCTCTTATGTCTATGATACTTTTTAAACCAAATTTCAGCCTGAGTGTTCTTAATCCGCTTGTTCTTTTATGCGGGTTTTTACTGTATTTTGGGCTGTTAACCATTTGAACAGATCTCAGGTTTCTAGTATTACAGGGAAAACTTATGCTAAGTGCAAAGGCGTCCATATTCTTCCAGAGATGAGAAAGGTTCCCAGAAGAGAATAAGAAACATCTTTTGTCAAGAGAGAAGTTCAAAATTTTAAAGAAACTAGGCTTTGACTGAATGGTTTTTGCGTAAATTGTTTTTCGTGTTGTCCTGAATGCTTATTCAGATTACTTTCCTGAAAGTAAGTGAACGGAAATATATCGACCTTTTCTAAACATAGCACAAAAGAATAGAACGCGCCACTAACGCGCCACTTATGTTCCTATTTTTTTATCGATCGAGAATGCCAAATACAATAGGTTCTATTTTGACCGATCTAGTCCCCCCTAGCTAAGATGCCTTTAACTACATTGAGATACTTTACACTACGTACTCATGAACATTTCTAGACAAAGCATAGAAGTGATACATCTGCACTGTCGGCCTATACTGAAGGTGTTGTGGCGCAGTGATTTAATCCTCTGACTTTGAAGCCAGAACAGTCAGGCGGACAGGGTTTGATACCCAGTAGAGCCCCACCACTGGAGCGTCATGACAAGGGGTCACCGACTCGATTAGGTCCTCTGTACTTCTGCCATCCCAGCGCTTGGTGCTGAAAAACGCAACTTCACGTTGACCTTCACTGATCCAGGATCTGCGGCTGCGGAGATATACCACAAAATGAAACTACGATACTACGAATGAAGTATAATCTTGTCAATCTAATTAGTTAACGTTCGGTTTAATCAGATCCTTTAGGTTGACGAAGAACAAACATTTTACCCAATCGGTCGCTAGACTGTTACAATACATGAAGTATTTGTATGTTGTTGTTGTCGTTGTTGATAGTTGAGAGTACACTTGTGTATTTCTTCGTGTCATCCTGCAAGCTATTTAAACATGGTGTCAGATGTGGGATGGATGTATTGCAAAAGTTAGGCTTAATTTGTTTTATATGTTTGTTTTCTTTCTATGTCATATTTCTGAGCTAAAAATTTGACCCTATTTTCAATTTTTATATATTTGGTAAAGGTCATACGATAACATATGGTATTAAAATGGCAGATGCAAGAAACGAAAAAGTTCTAAGTAATTGGCACACTGAGGCCTTTCAAACTTATGTTATCATCAGAGTGTGATGATGATAACATACTCTGATGATAACATAAGTTTGAAAGGCGTCAGTGTGCCAATTTACTTAGGCTTGGCCATTTTAATATCATGTTTCAATTGTTATACAGCCCCAAGGCTTGTGTGTGTGTTTTTAATCATTGTTCTTAATTCCTCAGGGCTGAAAAGGATTGTGAAAAAGAACCTGACGGAGAAGAAGTCACTGAAAATCAAGAAGAGGAGATTTCACCCTTACCATCATCATGGAGATCGAATAATGATTTGAAAGAATATGCAGAGACAAACATAGAGGAAGGAACATTTGGAAGATCCGATTCCATTACGAGCAGTTGTGCATCACTTGGTAGCAGTATACCAAAAGAAATACTCCATCCAGCCTTTGCTACTGGTACGTGTAAGAACATGTTTTGAGCATCCCAAGAACAGTATCGGTGGTCTTTCATGGATGATAATGTAGTACCGGATGCGCCAAAATAAACTATGCACGTTTGACAGGCCACAATAAATCGTACACTGGACCGATTTTGAAGATTTATGACTTAATCGTTAGCAGAAAGCCTGAATTAGATACTGAGTTTTTTTGTAAATTTTTTTCATTTCCAGTTTTCAGAGCTAGAAGCGAGTTTCCTAAAATTTCAGTTTTCGAAAACACTGAAAACGATAAAAAAACATCGATCAAGTTCTCTAAAGAATCGACGTGAATGGGCAAAGAGAGAACTTGCTCGTGGTGATTTGCGATTTAAAAATCGACCAATTGTAATCTGCTGTACGAGAGTTCGTGCTGAACCCCCAAATCCCCCTGAAAACGTTTCCTCTTTGTTAATTCATGTTAGATCTTTTAAAATTCGGTCGACGTTTTTTGACCGTTTTCGATGTTTTCGAAAACTAAAATTTTAGGAAACTCGCTTCTAGCTCTAAAACTGAATGTGAAAAAATTTGCAAAAAATCCCAGGATCTAATTCAGGCTTTCTGCTAATGATTAAGTCATTAATCTTCAAAATCGGTCCAGTGTACGATTTATTGTGGCCTGCCAAACGTGCATAGTTTATTTTGGCGCACCCGGTAGATAAATGATTTTGGTACCAAAAATAGCTGAGATGTTAAAGGTTTTTCATGGATGTATGGTACAAGCCTTGAGCACATGAACATTGCAAGAATTCTTCTTTATGATAAAGAGTTTCTAAGCTATGGGAAAGACAGTAAATTTTTCTTAACGAGAATTTTTTGCAGGAAGACCTTGTTAATGTGCACAAGGCCTGTATATATGCACCAATATTTGGAGCCACTTTTCTACAGAAGGCAAGCTTATATTTAGCTTTGACAGTAATTTCGCCAAATTGGTCATACAGTCGGAGAGTTCCTGGATATGTTACTTGGAAATAGTAACTTAGAAAGCTCTTAGAGAACAAGACAATTGATCTTAAGCTCTGTTCTATAACAATGTAGCTATAATAAAGGTTTTCAAAAATATAACACACTTGTCTACCGTTTCCCTCTGCGGAACAGAGGCGTTAAACAAGTGTCTGATGTTTTTGACAATCGTAGAAAATAAACATTACCATTAGATTTCTCGTAGCAGCTAACTTTGATATGTTAAAACTGGATCCTTTATCTTTATCCTCCAAGGAGCTTAAATAGGCAACACTTATTTCTATGTGTAATTTTTTCCTTCTCCAGAAGGGTGGTAATGTTAGCTGTAATTGTTTTGAAGCACAACAATTAGGCAACATTTTATCAAAATTCTAATCATTTTTGGAAGCATGCTCAGAAATAACTTTAAATTAATGGGTGTGGACGAATATAATGAACGAAATCTTCACGAATAACTCGTTTTTGTTTAGGATGGGCAACTTCTGAGGAAACGAAACCAGTTAGCTCGCTGCCTCCTGGGATTACGGAAGACAAAAGTGATTCATCTTATATGTCATCTTTCTGGCCAATCAATGATCTTGGTTTAAAGAATCTTAGTGTGACCAATGATGATGAGCTAGGTATGTATATTTTTACATGCTTTTTTTAGCTTTTTAGTATGTTGTCTGCTAGATATGCCCCTCTTGGAACCCGAACGGACCATCTCCCTACTTGCATTCGCCCCCCCCCCCAGAGAACATAGGGCTCAAATCTTTAAAAACGTCGGTGTAAAATTATATTGCAGTTTTCTTTTAAATATATGGCTTAGAAGGAACTTAGAGTTTTTTGCTGTAAATCTGCTGTGGCAATTTATTGATATCTTGATAAGTTTCAATATGGCGTCATTTATTAAATTTGAGGCTATGACGTCATCAAATATGTAAATCCTAAACTAGAAAAGCTACAGATTTCTGCTTGCCACCATATTGTAGACCTTCATAAACTATGGTTCCTTGAAGGTTATATGATGTTTCCTCTTTTAGTTTAGGATTTACGATGATTAAAGTTTTTTCAAAATTTTCCATGAATTTTTTAAAAATTTTCCATGATTTTTTTCAAAAATAATTAAATTGCCGCCATTTTGAAAATAGTGAAGATATCACAAAATTTCCATGGCAGATTTACAGCAGAGTACCATAAGTTCCTTTCAAGCCATCCCATTTAAATAAAACTGCAATAGAATTTTACACCGACCATTTTAATAAAGATTTGAAAGATTTGAACCCTATGTTCCCCCAGGGACTGTAATATTCTCCCCTGCTAACAAGAGAGCCATACAGTACTTAGAACGGGTGGATGGATGAAAAAAGTAACCCTCCAAGGTAAAATTTAAAAACTGAAAAATTTTCTCAATGCAAGATTTTGATGAATTTTGTATGGCACTAAGTACAACATGAAATACACATATTGAGTAAAAATCAGTTCATTATCAGCTGTAGAGCTAGAGAAAAAGCTTTCAACAAAGATGGTCCCTAAAGCCACTGTAAAACAGTTCACGAACTGACAAAGATGTGTACTTAGCTTACAGAAATAACTAATTAGAAAACCTACTGGCATGCGTGTGGGGCAGAGAGTAACTTTGGAAACAAGGTTACTGTGAACCTTATAGCGTCCCGACTGTAAAATGCATCCGAAACGCTGGTTCGCAGTTTGTTGGCTTGATGACTCGTACGCCTCCGCCATGCTGGTGGGTTAAATTAGTATACTTCAAACACTACACCACGTCTCTAAATGCATGTAGAGACAGTAAAACGTTTCCTGCAAACAAACTATGCATGGATGATCATCCTGCGGCGCTAGGCTGGCGATTAGTCATATTCCATATTGTTACTCACTTTTTATTGTTTGAAATATAAATATTGAGTAAAATTCAGTTCATTGTCAGCTGTAGAGCTAGAGAAAAAAGCTTCCAACAAAGATGGTCCCTAAAACCACTTAAACTAAATCACTAATCAAAAACAATGGCTCACTAATCACTAATCATTCTCCTCTTCTTTATTGAATAATGCAGTTTTAGTAAAATCAGTGTTAAGTTTGAAATGCTAAAACTGATTTTAGCAGAATATATCATCATATTCAATTTCAATTGATAATATTTATGCACAAAAACCCTATCAGCTACTAAAAACAACAACAAAACCATAATACCCTACATGCTATAATACAATATTTGCTTGACAGCCAAAAGATCGAAGTATTTTTGTGATTTTTCTCGCATTTTTATGAGCACTAGAAAAATTGGTAAATTCAAGTTAACAAAAACTTTGAGGTTGCAAAATAACTGAAAAATGCTTAAATTACTTGATCAAATCATAAAGGACTCATCACTCAGAAATACAGAGAAAATGCAATTTCTCATGGGTGAGAGATATCATCTGCACATTTATTGCCATGGGATTGAAAATCTTTAGCATCTGTTTGAGAATCTTTGTCTTATTACTCTTGAGAGAGGAGAAACGCCCGTGCGCATTGTTGTGTGCGAGGAGAGTCATAACGATTTGATCAAGTGTTTTAGGCCTCTTTCAGTCATTTTGCAACCATGAAATTTTTGTAAAGTTGAATTTACCTACATCTGCAGTGCTCGTAAGTAGACGAGAAAAATCATAAAAATACTTTGATCTTTTGGCTTTTAACTAGAATTTGAATCATTCAAATCCATGAAGTACTACAAAAGTTAAAATACAAATCTACAGAATGCTGTTCTTCCTAGGGATCGTGCTTTGGGAATCATTGCCGACGTAGCAAGAAATCCTTCAATTTCTTTTTGAAAGTGTAAATTGTAGGCCTAGTTCTGATGTTCAAAGGAATTTAATTTCGAACTTTAGCTCCAGAATAACAGAAAGTCCTAATTTTGCCTTGCCTTGGCCAGTCGATATCTAATGAGTTCCTTAACGGATAGTTAGATAGCTGCGACCTTGTTAAAAACCTTCCTTTCAAACTGTCAGGCCACAAATCGTTAGTTATCTACTTATCACGCTTGTTTACATCGTTTTAGTTTGGTATTTGGTACACATTATTGCCACAAGGTCCAAGTTTCATGTGAAAGGGCCTAAATTAGTAAGTGCTCCATCCATATCCTTGTTTAACCAACCTGTACATTTTCCTACCAGCAGATATTAAATGATTTTTCTATTTCCTAGGCTTTGATCCTTGTGACGAATATAATAAAGGCCTCGCTGAATTATTAGCCACTGAAGCAAAAACATATGGATCCAGTACAAATAATGAAGAGGTTTCGTCAGATTTGGGTAACCCGTCATGGCCAGAACCTTCAACTTCATCTAGTGGATTTTTTACTCAAGTGAATAAAGATACAAGTCAGCAGTATTCGTTATTTGGCGACACTTCTCCAGGTATTTTTCTATTTATCATGATTTAAGATCAAATAAACAAAATCTGCCAAACAGAACGATAGACTTGCCCTTCTCTTTTCGGTATAAGCACGTAACTTCTCTTAAAAACCACCTTTCGCTGGCACAAGGAGAGAGTTTGCCCTACTAGTTTCGGGGAAACTCTTGCGGCTTTGTTTGTTTTGAATTACTGGTTGAAAGAATTTCCTTTGTCTGCAGTCGCTAATCGCTTTGAATTAAGGTGTCAATCAAACGCAACTGTTGCTATTGTATAACACAATTTTTCCTTGTTGGTAGAGGCAGTGGTGGAAAAAATATCTACCTTCCTGCGAAGCAACGTCATTATAAACTTCTTCCTCCCATTTTTTCATCAGCAATCTTTTGAGATGAATTGCAAAATTATGTACAGTGCTTTTGGATTATCCAGTGATAATCCACAAGGAACTGGAAATAGTTTTGATAGCTTCTTTTGGACACACAACCGTAAATGCAAAGAGCATAATCAAAATATTGCTTTCCTCTTTCTTTCATTCCTGCCTTCCTGTCTTCCTTACTCTCCTCTTTATACTTTCAATCTTTGTTTTCTCTTTTCCAACGCTGCTGTTCAATTGCACTTTCCTCATAGAAATGGATCTAGCCTCTTTTGCAGAATAGCTTGAAGGTCTATTTCTAGCCCTCACCGACGTATCTGCTTGCCGATCAGAAAGCAGAATCTACCAAGTATCATCCTCTGCGTTGCTGATCGGAGAAAAAGCAGAACCTTCGGCCTGAATCTCATATGTTTTTCAAATTCAATTGAAAAATTTACCCTTACTTATTTATGTTTACGTATTGCTAATCTTCCTTGTTTTCTTTTTGGCAAATTCTCTTACAATTTTTATTTCATTGCAGGTTCACAACCGAATTCATTCTTTGGATCATATCTCAATATGTCATCTAATTCGAATCCTTCACCATATTCTCCATTTTCACCAACGAAGCAATTTTCTTCTGATCGATCACCAAATCGGGTAGGCACAACATTTTTTCTTCTGAAATACTGTTCATTGAAGAAGTCTTCAATTACGGGACATTTACAACTTATAACAGCCTATTTGAAATTTAGTCTTAAGTAACGGACTCATCGTACTAAACCCAGAGACGCAACAAAACACCGTGATTTAGAGAAAGAAGACTGTTAACTCTTGTAAGAGAAGAACAACCAAAATAAACCTGGAACTAGAGAGAAAACTGTTGAATACTGCAAAAGGACAGCCTATTTCTTATGCACGCTGGACCTCCACCGGAACAGAACAATTTCAACTGCTTGGAATGAAACAAACTGGAACGAAACAGCACAATATATCGTTGAAATTTCTTTCAGATTCCTCAACTGATTTAAAAACAACATTGCTGTTAAATTTGTCTTGCAATGGTCAACTGTTCCTGAACCATTATTAAACAAGTTACTGTGTGGTTGAACATTTTGTGGAACTGTAGAAAGAGAAAGACTCCATCGTTAGACAAATTAAGGTCTTATTTTAATCACGCATCATTTAATCAGAGGTACAGGATCAATGAAACTATAAATAACTGAGAGTAATCTTAATTGAAAATAGCAAAAAATGCAGAAAATATTATCTTCTGCAACTTGACTGAATAAATACGGCAACGGATATTTTCAAAGAAGCAATTTTGTTCTTGTTTTTTATCACAAAGGATTACTTATCAAACGGACCCCTGTCTTTATTTAAGTTGTAATCAATTTTTCAGAATCCGTTTAAATCAAAGGAACACGATGTATTAGCATGGCAGGATGGACTTCGTGCACTTTTACCCAATGTCAATATTAGTTTTTCAGGTAAGAACATTTCCCGGTCGAACAGAACAGGGTTAGGGAGCAGTGCGAGGCGTCTTGAAAAAAGCAACGAAGATACAAGATGATGCAGCACTGTTACTTATCATCGTTATTTTTTGCGAAGAAGTCTCGAATATGCATTTCGAAAATGATAGAAACAGACTAGTCTTCACCATTTTCTTTCTTTTTTTTTCTTTCTTTATATATCAGTGAAAAATTACAAAACTACAAATATGTTAACAACACCGAAGTAAAGCTAATACAATATTTAAAGTCTTACAAGAAACTTATGATTGATATAACACAAATTGCATTAACAATACGATTACAACATAGTACGAGACGATTCACAAGACGATTTACACTACTATACCACAAGAGGTGTGACCTAGCACATCTCTCCTGCAGCCAACAAGCAACGATAAACAAACAAACACCACCGACTATCAACGAAACACAGAATTCAAATTCTTTTCAAATGGCATACTCTTATATGCGATTTATTTGACAAACTCAGTTGTCATATGTTTCGTTGATATGTTCGCTGAACATTGAAATGCAAATAAGAGATCTGATGATTAGAAAATTACTCTCCATCAAACGGCTAAACCTTATTCCTACTCACTCGGTAGCAAATTTTCTTTTGCAGGGAACAAACGACCTCCACCGGGATTTGACAGTCAGCAAGCTCAGCTAGATGAAGCGAATTCAATATGGACAAAGGTTGGACAAGGTTTGTAAGATTTCTGTCTTTAAGTCATGGACTGCAAGATTTCAAAAGTGGCAAATATTCGTTATAGTTTGTAAGGTACTGAGATATCTATAAATTAATTAGGGTATTAAATGGAAAAACTAAGGTGTTTGACAAGCACCCCTGTTTGGTTATAGCCAGCATTGGGTATTGGAATAATTTTTAGTGTTTCTATTATTCACAGGTGATACAAATGTCCAGAGTCCGCCAGGGATAGCACCATTTTCTAGCCAGGTATGTTCTTATACACCGTTTCCTAGTCTTTGCTATGTCATCATTTGTATGTGCAGCTGTGTTACAGTGAATACGACACGAACATTTTTATTGACGAAAAACGTCAATTCGAGTTTGTTGATTTCGAATTTCAACGTTAAACTTTCAAAACTAAACCGTGTTTTAGATATAGCCGTTTGAAAATTAACTTTCTACTCAAAAAAGTGTCCGGGAGATCTGGGTCGAGTTTTTACTAGTGACGTAAAGTGTTTGGATGGGCAGAATGGAGATACTCGGAGATACTAGCACATCAAGGAACAGTGCAGTCGTTAAAGGGGGTTTTGGGTTTCAGAGCAGCCCCAAAGAAAATATTCACACCCATGTTCTTCGAATACCTCGGGATTTATATTGTCACACTATTTTGGCAATCAATTAGGGACTGTTGTACACCTAATTTTATGAAATGTCAGATTAGCACTCAATTAAATTTCTTTGATAAAACAGGCAGTGTTTCATATTCAACCACGGGTATATCGGATCTTGCTATCAGGATGACACAGCAATTACAAAACAATTTATTGCATAAGATAAGACAATAATGATGTTCACGTCATATTCACTTTCAGCAATATCTTTGATATGATATATAGCCTAGAGCATATGATACAAGACAAACGTTTCGAGATCAACCCTTCATTCCTTCATCAATAGTGCCGAGAGAATACGATAAAGCAGCTTTCTTTTGGACTGCATGGTTTTGAGCTCTTGAGAACTCTGGTGGTGGACTCTCGTGGTGGCATCGCCCTTGCTGCTCTACGAGATAAAACTCTGAAAAAACGTTGTGTGGCTTGCCACGTTATATCGTTTATATATAGAAAACACAAAACGATTGACAAAATATTGTTTCGCTGGAATTCAGAAAAGAATGCGACACAAGAATGCAGCATGAATGAGACAGATTGAGATTCGAGAAGGAAAGATTGAGATTCGCGAGTTACCGACACTTGATCGTTTTAAAAAACAACTTAAAACGCATCTAAAGAGCTAGACTCTCAAGCCAAACACAACTCCCTGGAAGAACTGCAAGGATTAAGTTTTATAGGGCTTTAGGTTTTTATTCATAAGGTTTTATCATTGTAAATAGATGTTATATATTTCAATTTGCTGAAGGGTTAATTTGTGTATAAACAGGATGCTAACAGTGACACAAGTAGAGCACACATTCATTGATATATTGTCATCCCAAGATATCAGCAAGCAGAAAAACCTCGCACAATTCTTGCAACAAGCAGCAGAACTCAGAACAAAAACTCTAAACATGAAGCCATAAAATGTCCACTCGTAAAAACACACCAAATCCGAGTATGTTGCCATAACCCACGAAAATAATTCGTTTTATTATACTTTTTTATTACACGATATTCCGTTACTGTTTTCTCGCTGTAATATTCTATCGTAGTTTGTTATAATTGTATTTTTTTTTTTTTTTAATTATGTTCTGTTTAGGCCGTATACAATGTAGTATTGTATTGCGCTTTATATAAAATGAAATGAATAAATAATATTAAAGAAAGAAAAAAAAGAAAGCCATATAGAAGGTTACTAGAAAGTGATAATTTGAAACATTGGCTCTTTCTCAATACTTCTTCATAAATTCCTGCTTGTAGGTTGAAAGGTTTGACAGAGTTTAAGCAAATTCTTCTTCTTAAATTTTTTGTTCAGATCACCGTGTTCAGAGTGCATCATGATGCAACCTTTACGCTAAAGACCAGTCCCAATTTTCACCAGTCGGGATGTTGTGAAAACCAATTTTTTCGGTCATAATTAGAGGAAATGAAATAAGAATTTGTTTGCTAGAGATAAAATAATACATGAATCACATGGTTGGTTGCAGTTTCTTTTCAGAAGAGTAATGCTCGAATTTTTTTCATTATTCAAATATAGAATTTTACAATATATCTTACCTTCTACCATACCTTACTAATTACTATACAACTCTACAGGTACGATACCATGAAGAGCGAAAGACAATGACTACACCCCATAGCCAATATCTGCAGACATGAAATGTTAAACTGTATACAATCACATTACGAACGATTAAAATTAATGGATACTATACTAGATGCTATGCTCGAATTTTGTCCCACGTTATTTTCTGTCCATATCAGAATCTTGGTGCCTGTTAACCAAACTTTGTTGGGGAGATGAGATACGGTTTGTCCGAGAAAACGTATGTGTCCCCCCGTGCAGTAGGTTAATGCTCATGCGCAGTGGCATTTTTGGCTGGAACTCTGACGGGCGCATGAGCATTAACTTACTGCACAGGGGGACACATAAGTTTCCTCAAGCAAACTCATCTCCCCAACCAGACTGCAATGATAGAAAGCCCTGTTCGAATGTCGATAACTTTATTTTACAGACAGCTAGTGTGAAGCCATCAACATCAAGTGCTGTGATCCCTGAGCCTGCGACACAACAGCCAGTCACTCCTTGGAACGCAGTGGTTGGACGAGCCCAACAGGGTACTTCACAGCCCAACCAAATTGATCTTTCCATCAGTGGACTTCCTCATCATATTGTACGGCCAATGAAAGATGAGACAGTCGAACAAAGCAAAGGTACGACTCTATGTTCTTCATATTGTATTTAAGGGTAGTTGACAACCTAGAAGGAGCCCAGCAGCGGAGAATTTAACACGTTTGATTGTTGTTTCTACTGATGAGACAGCTCAAAATGTTTAATAGCAATGATTTTGTCTATCAATGAAACGCAAATCTTTCTGTGGGCTAAATATGATGACTTTATATCAAAGAGGGGGAGTTAAGTCAGTTTTGAGGCCTTTGGCAGGCGTCAAATATTTTTATTGCATACCGGGTGTCCCAAAATGATGTATTATCGTTTGATTGCTTATCTATCCATAACCGATGAACCGATTTTCAAAAACTTTATTTTAACCGATTGCTGAAAGGCTAAATTGTATTCGAGGATGTTGGCTGTGGTTTAGGCCGATGTCTTCATGTTGAAAAGAAGATCGATAAACCTGCTCAAATTCAAGCCTTATATGGCATGAAAAAGAAACGATCTACTTTCCCAGTCAATATTTTAGATGTGATGCAAAAGGCTGAACTTATATGTCGTTCAGAGAATATATGTCGTTCAGAGAATACGAATTCAGTTAATACTGAGTTCAGAGAATACGAATAGGAGTTCAGCCTTTTGTATCACATCTAAAATGTTGATTGGAAAAATAGGCCGTTTCTTTCTCATGCCATCTAAGGCTTGAATTTGAACAGGTTTATCGATCATTTTTTCGACAAGAAGCCGCCGTTATAAAACCACAACCAGCATCTTAAAATACAATTTAGCCTTTAGGCAATCAAATGAAACGAAGTTTTTGAAAATCGGTTCATTGGTTATGGACATGTAAGCAATCAAGCAATAATGCATCATTTTGGTACACCCGGTACAATACTGAAAAAATCGATGAAATCTCTGTTGTACCACAAAATTAAAAACGGCCATAATTCTTTTTTGAGTACGATTTGGAACAAACCCTTTGGTAGAAACTTGCACAAATAATGGCTTTACTTTTTTAATTTTTTTTGGTAACTAAATTTTCCGCAATTTCTATATCTTAACTGTCAAATTTTTGAAACAATTTTTAAAGATGTTGATTTTGAAAATTTCTGCCATTATGAATTGCATAAAAATGTACCAAAACATAAATATTTCCAATAAACGTTGAGATTACTTAAAAGTACATGCCTGGAGGATTGAAAGAAGATCACGACGATAATTGTCCGACCTTTCGCAGCAGGGAAATATTAATTTGAAAATTCAGTCCCGGCAGCGTTATTCCGGAAATACTTATGTAAACAAATCAGTGATGTAAGCCCAACTTCAAAGATTCAAAGATAATTTTCTTGGCTGTCAGTTGTCCAATTAAAAAAATTGTTTTCTTTCATAAAGCTTCAGAGTGTGCTTGATGATATGAGCGCAAAATAAATTTGAATTTTAAAAGTTCATGTTGTGGTATTTTTAACGATCTCCAGAATTTGGAATTTTGAATTACTCCTTCATAAGTTCGAGATTGCGGCAATTTGGAAGTACCGAAAAACTCCAATATTTAGTTTGTCTTTGATATTTGTGCTTCATGCCCATCTGGTTCGAATGACTTCCTTCCACTTCCATAGATCCCAAAGCTGCTGTAAAGCCAGTGACGACTTTTGCGAAAGGAAATGCACCAAAGAGTCAGAAGCCAACTGCCAAAGTGAAGCCGCAGATGAAATGCGTTGTATCCCCTTTGGAGGAGCCTGCGCCTGTGACACTTCAAAGAAGTAATAGCAGAGGAGGGTCAATGTCAAGGATGAATGATTTGGATGATATCAGTCTGACAGACCCCCTGCCACTCAGTCGCAGTAATAGTAATCCAGGGGGTGCAGGAAGCCATGCAGGTAAGTGTGGTTCGTTGCTTACTGTACAGGCCATGTACATTGATTGATTACACCAGCCTGAGTTTTCCACATTGAACTGAATGATGCTTATGGCTCCAAACTGAAAATAAGTGAGTGAAAATAGAGAAATCAGATTAAAAGCATTGAACGAATACAAGGAATCTCGTCCTCAATCTGCAGGCAATGACTCCGTTTACGTGTAGTAACTATTTTCTAAGAAGCCGATTACTAAGGAGGAATATAAACCAGTGTTCAGAAAATTATCCCTCTTTGCCCCCCTGAAATTATTGAGCTGTCCTACAGCCATGCTCTTCAAATTGCGACGCTTTAATCACTCGGTAAGAAATGTGTTTGATCGTTTCTTTTAAAATCTTTTTAATTCGAATGAAGATCTTTAAAGAGCAAGACAGCTGTTCAAAGACATCTCAAAATGGTAAATATCGCTCTAACATCTCAGCTGCCACAACACGAAACTTAAAAAGTTTTCGCTCATTCTGCAAATATTTCGTAGTTCACCAAACAATCCGTCATACAATCTTATGGAGGGTGGCTTTGGGGGGTACCAGAGCCCGTAGACTCGGACCAATGAAAAAACCCGAAACCTAAAGGCTAAAATTGGCCAAACCCGCAATCCGTGAAACCCTATAGCCCCCCCCCCCTTGTGTTACGGAGGAAAAGTATGCAGAGCGATAGACCTGATTGGTTTCATGGCTGTAAATCTCCTTTTCATGACTAACGTTTACATTTTTAGTATTAAGAAAAATGTTCCTGGGGGCCTTGTAACTAGCTAACAATTCGTAGGAGCAGTACTCCTACATTTTCTCGACTTCAGATGAGGAGCGACTTATGATCATTATTGTTTGCTTGTTTTTATTTCCCCCGGGAATCTGTAGGTCATTTATAGGAACACTGGGAAGCTATGCTTATCGAGCATTGTCGTGGTCCTTCCTCTTTGGCGTAGTCACACTTTGTGGTTCCTTAGCCCAGAATTACAGCATAGATGGAACAAAAATGATTGTGCTGATGCAACCAAATTTTTCAGCAAAATGCGCCCGCAGTATTAACAGAGCCTATTATTTGAAATTTTAGGTGCTAGCTTTGCAGAAATTTGTACACAAAATAAGTGCCTGCGACCGGCCGTCAACAGCCGTCTCAACATTTCCAGCGTTCAATTATATATCATTTGCGCTTCTCCTCACTCAAGGTTGCAGGTTAGCCTGGGTGGGGACTAGAACCACCAACTTTCAGATTGGTAGGCCAGCGCTCTACCACAGCCAATACCCAGCACACACAATAACACTAGCAGCTATTTTATATAAACCAAAAGAATAATCGCTATTAGGTAAATCCAATAAAAAGGACAGCCTATTTTGGCTGCAATTTAAGCTCGACGACAGCAACAACGCATCCAGACCTCAGTCCCCCCAGCACTCCTCGCTCCGGAAATATCTTACTTCTTTTGTTCTTTTGTTTGTAAGTATATCTTTTCGTAACACACCCTTGAGCTATTCTACAAAAGAGCCTGGATTGAGCGTCTTTCTTATACATTTCAAACGCGACTTTCGATTGAGTGGCGTAAGCTTCTATCACTATTGCGTACATTCGAAAATTCCATTTGCAAAATATCGTTCAATTCTAATTCTTTTCTGAATAGCTAGGGGCTTCTTATATATTTAGTTGTATTTTAGTTTATCTCCTTCATGTGATGGCCCTGGGGTAGTCATGATCTTTTGCTCCCCTTGGTATCGTTTCTGTAGTATTGTATGCTAGCTCGTTTGTAATCTTAGGTAATTCGTAAATTGTAAATTTTTAACATTGAATTTGTAGAAAAAAAATCTTACCTCAAAGTCCCGACATTTTCGCGCCCAAATTGCACCCCCAAGATAACAAAATGATATTTGAATAAAAACCATTGTAGGGAGCCAAGCAAGAGAACCCGTAGCACCGAGCAGAGAAAGCACCACGATTGAGGCAGTAATGCAAGCTGAGTCGGCAAAAAAGTCTTCTAAAAAGAAGAAGAAAAACAAAGAGAAACAAGATGTTAAGAAAAACTTGGCCTCATTTCCAGTCGAAGCAGTAAAGGTTGCTGAAAAGGATTTGAAAGGGAAATTTGATGCCCAAAAAGGGAGGAAAGATAAAGTGATTGAAAAGCCCAAAGAAGAGAAGATGAAAGAACCAATCAAAATACAGCAAAGACCCAAACCTGCTGAACCTATCAAACCGGATACAAAGCAAGCAAAACAGCAACCTGCAGCCACTGTGAGGCCGGATCCGCCGAAAATCAGGATTTTGAAGACAGATACACCAAGTGCAAGTGCAGTGACAACGATGACGCAATCTTCTCCAATGGAGGCTGTCTCTAAGGGATATCCTGGTTTGCAAGAGGGCCATGAAGTGTTCAGTAGATTGGCCGAGTCCACTGAGAAATTGTTGCAGACCGTGCTTTCGGAAACTGAGGTAGGTTGTTAGATTTTGATAAGGTTTTATATTTATGGCAATGCATAGGAATACCTCGTTAGGCAACTTTAACAAGCTGACCTATGGTGCATGGGTTGCAAATCTTTGAAAAGGCTGGTGTAAAATTCAGTGACCTATTTCTTTGAACTGAATGACTTCAAAGAAACTTTTGCTATTTATCTATAATTCTACCGTTGGACTTTTCTGAAATCTTCAATATTTTCAGAATTAGAGTGTTTTCCTTCTTTTACAAGAATTCAAGAAACATTTTCAAAAAAACTTAAAACCATCGCAATTTCTTAATTGTTTGACGCAACATGAAATAATTTCAAAGAAAACCATAGTTTATGAATGCCAACAATATGGTATCAAGCAAAAGTCTATCATTCTTCTGGTTTATGATTTAGAAATTTGATGACGTCACATCCTCAAATGATCTGAAACGTAAGATACGCCGTAATTTTGTAAAATGATGCGTCATTTCGAATCTATCGCCATAGAACCTAAGCTTCGTTTTGGGTAAATTCAAGAAAAATGTTTCAGAGTTTGGGTGCAGCTTTAGGAGTTTATGGGAAGATAGTTCCATAATTGAAATTAAGAGGAATTCGGGCTGTGGGTGAAATGAAAACGATTTCTGAATTCAATTTAATGCACGACTTTTCAGAATTCCTAAAGCTAGTGTTACACCGCGCAACTTTTCCAGCAACTTGTGTCGCAACTCTATAGCAAAAAAAGTTGCTGGCCGATTGCCCCGTGTAATATGTCACCACTACCCCGTGTAACATGTCATCACTGCAACTTGCAACCCAGTTTTTTGCTCTTGTATTGATCGCCAGAAGTAGAACTCGGCTCTACTTTCTGCAACGATTGCAAGTATTTTAGGGCCATTGCACCGTGTAACACCTGTTTCGGCAACTTGTATTGCAATCCTGAATTTCACGCATGCGTAGTTAATAGATTTAGTCTGCTCCCATGACAGTTGTGAGGCCTCAACCATTGCAAAGTGCAAAAATGATTGCAGCGTGCACCACCCTGATAAAAACTCCTAGCAATTTCCTCACTCACTATTGCGAGACAAGTTGAAAACATGGCACTATGTAACACCAGATTAAAGGACTTATTTCTCTTGAGTCTAGAATTTCAAAATGTTCACCAAGTCAGATTTTTCTTGAGCAGAGCACTCAATAAACCTTTTCGTTATTCCAAGGGTGATAGGACACGGATATTTTAATTACGTATTTATTTACCTTGTTTTGATCTTCGTCTTGTTTTCTTGTCTTGTTTTCTTCTCTGTTCTGTTTCCTCTTGCTGATGTAAATGCCTCGTGTTTTTTGAATATGTCTTCCTTGTATTCCTGTGTCTTAGCGCGCCTTCGTAGAAGAAAGGTTTCAAACCGCAATGCCATATTAAATACTTAATAAGTATTTAATATGGCATTGCGGTTTGAAACCTTTCTTCTGCGAAGGCGCGCTAAGACACAGGAATACAAGGAAGATATATTCAAATAACACGAGGCATTTACATCAGTTCAAGAGAAAACAAGACAAGAAAACAAGACGAAGATCAAAACAAGGTAAATAAATACGTAATTAAAATATCCGTGTCCTAACACCCTTGGTTATTCTGCAAAAGTCTGGATTGAGGGATATTTTTCATACATTAGCAGAAATCTGACGACTTTCAAACATGTACAGTAGGGATAAAAACTCTAATTCCACTCAATGACCTCAATGGGAACCTTTCTAATAATAGTGTATAAAAATGTCACTCGATTCAGATTCTCTCATAGGATGGCTAAAAGGTTTTTGTGAGCCCTTGCTGAAGATGACTCCACAAATAGTTTTGATTTTAAAGCAGCAAGTCAAGTGTCTCGTTTTCTTTACTTAACAAAAAAAGATTGTATTAGGACTATCTTATTACAATACGTTATATCTTTTAATTTGTTTTTAACACGTCAGTTTGAAAAGCAATATTTATTGAAACTTTTTACGTGTATAAGTATAATAAAATGAAAAAAATGAAAAGACTTTTCAGCCAGACTATAATTCTGAATTTTTTCGCTTTTGTAGGTGATCAAATCAAACACAGAGCAGATATCCAAAGATTTAAAAACAGCCTTGGAAAAATGCAAAGAATCCACACTCTCTGTAGCTGATTGGGAGAAAATCAACTACTTACTTCAATCGCCAATGGCAAATGGGCATCTGAAAGGCAAACAACAGAAACCTCTTATTGACACAATGGATCTTGAACGTCAAGTGGAATCTGCTCGGAAAGAGGCTGAAATACTCGAAGTTCGCCTGAATAACGTCATCAGAAAGAACATGGCGTCTGAAGTGGAAAACACCAAGAAGAAAGATGGCGGAAAGCGAAAGTGAAATTTGATAATTTGAATCTTTGAACTGCTAAAAAGGACTCATGTTTTGTTTGCTAAAGATTTTTGGTTGCTTGGGAAGTTAAGGACTGTGAATCAATCCATTTTCTGCGGGTAATTCTGCGGGTTTGCGTTCAGCTGTGGCGAAATGCGACACACCGCGAACTGTACTGTTGTGCAATGGAAGGAGAGTTATATTGGCGTGTATTGTACAGTCTATCACACGAGTTCTAGTTTCGTTCCTCGGCTTTGCCACAGGACCTCTTGCTTATAACTATGAAGTGTAATCAAGGCCAAAATCAAACCTTGATTTCGAAGAGACAATCATGTACTTTGGTTACTATGCTGCACTTTCCGATCATGCACTTTCCATCCTTGTGCTTTCCAATCGTGCACTTTGTAAACGTGCACTTTTCAATCATACACTTTGTAATCGTGCACTCTCTATTCGTTCATTTTGTAACCGTACACTTTTCGTCCGTGCACTTTTCATTCATGCACTTATAAAGATATTCGTGCACTTGAAAAGACATTCATGTGCATTGTAATCGTGCACTGTCTAATCTTACAGTACTTAGTAATCTTACTCCATGTGCAATATTCTGAAATCACTCAACCCCTAAGTGAAACATAGCGCGCTTGTAGAATTGACGTTTGCTAAGCGCGCTTGCTAATTGTCATCAATCTGCCGGTTGGAGGAAGTTTGCACAAGGCAAAAGTTGGAAAGGATGGCGGATTCGGGTGATCAAGCTACACTGAATTCACTGAATCAAATAGGTAAACATTTATCACTTCACTGGGATATATTCAAAATTTAGAAAATCTCCTTCTCATGCCTCTAGGTGTCACCTAACGAGCCAAAACACTGAAAATGGCTTCGCAAAGCTCGCCATGAAAATTTTTCATTTTGTTTAGGCTTGTCATTGTCAATATCTGCTCAACAAAAAATGTATTGATAACAATAATTGACAATTGCTTCTGGGGAATACACGTATCTTTTTTATATGAAATTTGGGTCACTACTGAAAATTTCTTAAAATTATAAGATTTTGAGTAATTAGAGTTTCTTACGAGTTTCTCAGAGGTTTCCATAACTATCTTCATGTTCACTACCTCACGGGCGGGGGGGGGGGGTTCTTCCATAGTAGGTACCTGGGGATGTGCCGCGAGCAAGTGTACACTTTTTCGGACTTTTAGTCTAGCCAAGGGTATCCTTTTTTGAAATTTTGGCCTAGCAACGGAATCATTTACATAGGGTATCATTTTGACAGTATTGGTCTAGCGAACGGTCATGATATCATATTTGTTACAAATTTGACAAGTTCGTCCAGGAAATGGTCAAAATTGGTCTCGCCAAGGGTACCATTTTCGTAAATATTAGTCTAGCCTACGGTACCATTTTCATAGGCGTAGGAGATAGGGGGCAAAGGGGGGCTGCAGCCCCCCCAAAGTCAGAAAAATTTGCAAAAATCAGCCATAATCGGGCGGAAATCCGCCTCAAGTCGGGCAAAATTTTCTCAAACAATGAATTTTTTGTCGGGCAGCCCCCCCAAATTTTATCTTCCCCTACGCCGATGACCATTTTGAATATGCTCGCGGCAGACCCCTGCTCAAAATTTGGCCAAGAACCTCCTCCCCCCCCCCCCCCCCCCCCCCGTGCACTACCTATTCCACTCTGAACACATTTCAAAATTTGGTTGTTAAGCATTTCTAATGTTTAGACATTGCTCAAGGCCTCAAGTGCCTTCTGAGTAATATGATACAAGAAACATGCGAAAATTAAGTAAAAATTTGTCAAGGATTTCCTGTATCAAAATAAATAGTTTCTTAACTTATATTTTCCCAGCACTGGGATTTCTTGATTTTTTGGCGATCTGAGAGTTGAGTTTCTTATGGGCAGTTTCTCATAAAAAAATGTGTGTACTTTAAATGGAAGTTCAGGCGAAGTGCGAATTGTGGTTAATCGATATACACGTATAAGAAACTCAACTCTCAGATCGCCAAAAAATCAAGAAACTCCAGTACTGGGAAAATTTAAGTTAAGAAACTATTTATTTTGATAAAGGAAATCTTTGACATATTTTTGCTTTACTTTCACTTGTTTCCTATATCATATTACTCATAGTCAGACGATATTACTCGAACGGTTCTTGAATAATGTCTAAGCATTGGAAAGGCCTTAAAACAAGGCATTAAAAAGCCTTGTTTGAAAAGTTCACTAGGGCACAGGTAGTGAACATGAAGTTTGTTATAGAAACTCCTATGAAACTCGTAAGAAACTCTGAGTACTCAAAATCTTATAATTTTAAGAAACTTTCAGTACTGACCCAATTCATATAAAAAAGATACTTGTATTCCCCAGAAGGGATTGCCAATGATTGTTCTCAATAAAAATGGAACATTTTTTGAACATTTGATTTTGAACATATGCCAGTGATAAATGTTTACCTATTTGATTCAGTGTAGCTTGATCACCCAAATCCGCCATTCTTTCCAACTTTTGCCTTGTGCAAACTTCCTCCAACCGGCAGATTGATGACAATTAGCAAGCGCGCTTAAAAAGCTAACGTCAATTCTACAAGCGCGCTATGTTTCACTTAGAGGTTGAGTGATTTCAGAATATTGCACATGGAGTAAGATTACTAAGTACTGTAAGATTAGACAGTGCACGATTACAATGCACATGACTGTCTTTTCAAGTGCACGAATATCTTTATGAGTGCACGAATGAAAAGTGCACGGATGAAAAGTGCATGGTTACAAAATGAACGAATAGAGAGTGCACGATTACAAAGTGCACGATTGCAAAGTACACATTTACAAAGTGCACGATTGGAAAGCACAAGGATGGAAAGTGCATGATCGGAAAGTGCAGCATTGTAACCAAAGTGCACGATTGTCTCTTCGAAATCAAGGTTTGATTTTGGCCTTGATTACACTTCATATATAACATCATGATGACTTGATTGCGATAAAATTGACGTCTTTTCGCTCAAGTGTACATTTTCGATCGGACGAGCTTACCAATACTGTGGTTGTCAAAAAGTTTGAAAGCAGTGTTTTAAAGCTATTTACAGAATTTTTTAAATCTGGCATCGTGGGACTCGTACATATTGACAAATTTCAACTAAGAAATTGACAAAATAGAATTATTGATTAAAAAAGATAAAAATATAGTTTGATTAAAAAAAGTAATAGCATTGGTTTGAGAAGTGTTTTGTTGTCTTCTAAAAATGTCTTGAGATAACAGGTGGCCCAACAAGTATCCCTATTTAAAAAATCATCAAAATTTGATTGCTATTCCGATCTTTAAATTTCACTTTTTAGCAAGTAGCTCAAGGACTAAATTATTTCCCAGGTATAGCAAATCTCGTGATATATGTTAGAATTAGCAAATTAAAGGCACCTGCACCTTGTTGTGGCGCTGATTGGAGAAACAAGACAATCAAAAGAAGAGAATTACGCAAGCTTCTGTAATTTCGCTGTCCAGTGAAATTCCCGAAGATGATAGCGATCCGAGTTCCTTTATTCTCGAAATAAAGTATGATCCATGAGATGAGCATAAAGGCTTGATGATTATTCAAAGGCCAGGACTTCTATATCACAAGTAGCAAATCACAGACGCGACAGTGTGCCTTTAAAGTCTTTTTAGGGTTAGCTGGTGTTGAGACATACTGCAATTTGCACTGATGATTATCAGATTGATTACTATTTGTAAAGAAAACTCATAATTTGGTCATAAATATCAGAAAGAAATGCAAACTAATATTTTGAGATTTTGAGACTTGAAGGGCAATGAAAATGTCAAAATTTGGGCTCTTAGGCAAGATTTACAGGTGTAATCCTCTGACTTTGCAGCCAGAAAAGTCAGGCGGACAGAGTTCGATACCCGGTAGAGCCCAACCACTTGAGCGTCATGACAAGGGGTCGCGGACTCGATTAGGTCTTCTCTATTCTGCGATCCAAGTGCTTGGCGCTAAAAACGCAAATTCACCTTCACCTTCACAATGTTGCTTGAAGAATATAGCTCGGAACTATAAGATATTCACAAAGCTGTGAAATAATTTTAAGATGAAATGAAACGAAAAAAAGAACAAAGTTTTCAATCTGTCATTTTATACCCTTTAAATATTGAAAACAAACATTTATTATCTACAAATATATATGGATTATTGAAAAAAGAGATCGAAAGGAAAGTTTTATGATTGGTTTGATAATTTAGTTTCAGTGAGTTTCTACACGGGGGTACTTTTTGGGACATCTAGTCGCTCAGAAAAGGACTTTTTACTGAATCGTTTTGCAAGAATTTCCTCGAAACTGTGATGTTTTTAAGAACTGTCCACATGTTTTAAGTTTAGAGCGGTAAATAGAACTCCTGTGATAAGTCTGATGCATTGCCAAAAGATGAAATTTTAAACAAAGAAGCTTTTGAAGGTATTCACAAAGCTGTAATAAGGGAGTGAATGTTAATAGTAGATCAGAGAATGTCATTGAATAATACTTAATACTTGAACTATGAATTATCTCTGTCATATGCCTTCATAGCGATTCTGCCATAGAACCAATGATTTCCAGAAAAAACCCGTGGGGTGGGGACTTGGTACCTGATGTGTTATCACGCTCGTGCAAAAAACTGACAAAAATTTTATCGGCTTCGGTAACATGCTTCAAAACCTGGTAACTTCTAAAACATTTAAGCAAAACAATGTTCTTATCAACACCTTTTCAACACTTTATTTTTTGCATGCCTTGGTGAAGTAAATTGCAGCAAATCATGTGGGTTTTTCAACAGTTTGAAACGATTATATTCGCTTTATAACTTTTTAATTGCACAAATTTTCTTAATTCCTTATCAACGTGCCATTAGCATCTGCGAATTAATTTGTGTACATTTCGAAAGTGATGTAACTGCCAAAAATAGAATTCTTCTCAACGAGCAACGTATTTGGCGCATCAATTTCCGGCATTTTAGCAGGTTAGCTTACGAAGGTAAACAACGGCAAACAAGTAAACATTGCTTCATGCATTGCGATAAGCAATTGAAGCTCTGCTTGTCAAGGAAAGAGGTTTCAAGAGCTTTCCTTGTCCATCTGGGTGAACGAGGACGGATAATGTAAAACAATAGGATCAGTTGCTTTTGATTGACACCTTAATTCAAAGCGATTAGGGACTGAAGACAAAGGAAATTTTCTCAACCAGTAATTCAATTGGAGAAACAAAGCCGCAAAATTTGCTCTGAAACCAGTAAGGCAAACTATCGCCTTTTGCACGCGAAAGGCGATTTTTAAACGAAATCACGAGTTTACAGGGAAAGAAGAATGAAAAATTTAAAGATCTTTCTTGCGGATTTTATTCATTTGAATCAGAAGCCGAACAGAAGGACAATTAACTCAATGCATAAAATTCTGAGGCAGGTTCTGTATCCGAACGGAATGAGATACCGCGATTGAGTTCAAATGTATTCGCTGTTGAACTTAAATTTTTGCAAATTTGATCCAGAATGTTAGGCCTAGTTTTATCGATTCTTATAGAACACTTTTATAACATCGCTTTTAAATTAAGAACAGTAAGACCAATTTTAACAAACCAAATTTCATCATCTAAGGTGACTTGTTTGCTCCACAACGATAATCAGAAGGAAAAAAATTCTGTTTTTTGCATCTGATTCTTCTGCTATCTACGATAATCAGATAAGCATCAAACTGCTGGTTTGCAATTTTTTACTCACCCGGTACATCAAAATTTTTGCACATTGAAAACTCGAGCAGTGCCCTGTAAACTGGGAAAACATTTTTGAGCTTCCGGGTAGAAGAAAGTCCACTTTTTATCTTACTTATAATACTGTGCAGTTTAGCTTTGATAAAGTTACGTTCGATGAATTTTATACCAAACTCCGTGTCCTCAGATTTGATCAAAGTTGAAGAAAGAATTGAGAACACCCAGCTATAACCCGGCGGTAGGCGCCTTTAGACTTATGACGATGAGTCTCTTGTTTCCTGTGCTCTTTGACTTCAAGATAGCGCTTCAGTCAACAGAGACTCATATTGAGCTGTTGAGCACGGTACCGCAGGGATACAAGGGACTCATCGTCATAAGTCTAAGGCGCCTTGTGTATGTGTCCTCCCTGTATTGTCACACTATCCTACCAATCCTAGTATTAAAATCTACCCGTTAGCGTTAATTGTCTGCAAGTCGACGAGTACAAAAGGGAATTTTGAATTTGATTGAAATCACAACATGAAGTACCTGCATTACTACAAGCGAGGTAACCATTTCATGCCTATTGGAAATCATTGGCTCTGACGCCACATGTTTATACGGAATTAACCAATCACAAGCGCGGAATATACCCGCTCAACCAATCACATGCCGTATTTGCGAGTCGTAAATAGCTCAGCTGTTAACATGGCCTTGTTTTCAATACTCAATGCTAACCGTGGATGGATTTTGCCTACAATTTAAAAGGTAATTAAGGCCGCGAATTTGCTTATAAATTGCTGTAATGTGGAATTAACGATGCTAAATACTGATTATAAATTTGATTATCAAATCAAGCGGAAATGCCCGGTGTTCAGAGTTTGAAACTTTACAGAATGAATTACTTCGAATTTAACAGAGTTGCGTACATAATGTGTTTATGAATGGGAAGAAAGGAAAATCGTGCTTAGCAGCGAGAAACTGAGAAGTTATCGCATAATGTCGCTTGAAGTGCAACAAGGCGATGTAAAAGAGCTTTTTGAAGCTTGCGATTTAGACGCCAGTGGCTTCATCGACCGACACGAACTCGCCGCGGTTGTCGACGTCGATCCCGAAGATCTTCGAGAATTATTCGAGACGTTAGATACAGATGAAGATGGCAGAATATCCATCGAAGAATTTACTGAAAACTTCAATAAGTTCAAGAACCTAGCAGCTCAGTTAGATAAGAGTGGTGAACACGAAGGAGATATCGATAATGAAGATAAAGAAATTATGAATAATCATGAACTTGAAGATCAAAAGCAGAAGACGCGGCCTAAACAGTTTACATTCGACCGGGGGAAAGCGAAGATGAAAGCAAATATGGTTGGAGGGTAAGTCAAGATTTTATTTGTTTTCTCTCATGGGAATTCTCATGATAGCAATTCATTTTCACTTGAGAATCATCATCTAGATATTGATTGCCTGAGGATTCATATTCGTTGGGTCTGTATATTATGCCGAATAGTAGTTTCAGTTTGTTTTTCTAAGCCATTCATTTTGAGTCCAAGTGCAAAGCAAAGGGCTTTTGCTGAAAGTATATAACACTTTTTTGAATTGCTTGCCCCGAAATTTATAAACTAGATACGAATTTTGTCCTCATTTTCACTATGCTTTATTTGTAGAGACATTGAAGCTATTTTTATATGATTAACAAACTAAAAATCTCGATTTAGTTTCACCAATCTTTCGACTGTAGAATCCTTGAAAAATGTTAGTCCTTTTCGTCCTCTTTTTCGAAACAAATTTGTTAGTAGCTTTCCCGAAACTGGTTATACTGGCCTAAATTCATGAGTGGCTTTACTTTGAAGCTGTTTTGGAATGATAAACGAACTAGAAATTTCAATTCAATTTGATCAACCGTAGCAGCTGAAAAGACTGAAGAAGATTTCGACCGTAGCTGTAGGAAGGAAGGAAGGATTGCAAAATTCTAGTCCTTTTCCATTTTTGTTAGAAAATGCTTCATTAGTAACTTTTGAACGATATATGACCGATGTTGATGAATTGAATTTTCATATCAAGTTTGCTTTTGTCCTATAAAATAAGGCTATGGTTTGTTGAAATTGCTGGTTGACAACTCATCTTTAATGTCAGCAAGCGCTGAAAAACAATTTGACTTACCCGGAATAGATCTAGGACGGTATAAGAACCATTTTTTCTGAAGTTATTCAAAAAGTTGTTTCGGAAACAGCTTAATAAGGACTTGAATCCTGCAATCGTCCTACGATCGAAAGCTTGGAGAGAAATTTAATCAAAATTTCTAATTCATCTTCAATCATTTCAAAACATACGATATAACCAATTTTAGTCAAATAAACATCCATATTTTAATTAGCCTTTCCACTACAAGTTAATCTTTGATTCACCGAAATTATTGAATAGTTTTTGAGTGAGCACGTGACGAAAGGCCGCAATTTTTTTTACTCACCTGGTTATGTTAAGACAATTATTTGTCTAGTAGAAGGCTTGAAAATGCTGCTACAACATAATTGTAGATTTTCAAGGATTCTCTTCGGTGGCAATCAGAATTGTATTAAGACAGCAATGATTGTTTTGCGTTTTTCCTATTTCTCGTTGTTGAAGTGGTTGACTGTAGTTCGAGGCATAAACAAGACATCTTACAAGACGCTTCCTAGAATAAGCAGATTTTTGGGGCTAGAAAAACCTCAGTAAAATTTTCAACAGCTTCAATGCAGCTGAGAACTTCTTCGAAAAAATTACTTCTACCGGTTTAGTAAACAAAAAAACAATCCCCGTTTGAAAAGCCACTGCTCCCTGGATATCAAAGCAATTAAATTAGCAATTACATTATTCAGTAAAGAACATGTTAAAATATATTTTAAGATTCACTTGACTGAAATCGGCCAATCAGTTCTGAAATTATGCGGGATTTTCACGAGAGAGCCCGTCAAGAAACCTTCAAAACAGGCCAAAAATCGCGACCAAGTTTTCTGCCTTACATCAATGACTTTTACATGCTTTAGCACGTGTAATCCTATTTGGGAGGAGGAAATTGTCATCCATGGGAGCATAACAACATCGTCAAGGGAGATTTCATCCTCCAAAGAGGATAACACGTGCTAAAACTTGTTGAAACCGCGGTTGAAACCATTTTGTAAGGCAAAGGTATTTGGGGAATCTGAACTTGATTTTGGCCTATTTTGAAGGTTACTTGAAGGGGCGTTCTCGAGAAAATGCAAGGAGCAGCGGCCTTTCACACGGGGATTGTTTTTGTTTTACTCACCCGGTACACAAGCCAATTGTTTCTTTGACATATTCCGTTTGGAAATGTCCCGAGACCTATAAGGTCTCATATTTTTAGATTTATAGTCCTGTATGACATTTTATGTCATTTCGTATCATGCATTCAATAAATCACCATCTTCCTCGACCTGTTTTTCACTTTAACAAAAACCCCTTCTTTGTGATTTTATTAAAGAGAGTGTGTAATGGTAAGTAAGTTTCTCTATAGACATTGCTTCTTTGGCCACGGTCTGCCGGAAGATCAAATTGTAGCTAGGCCTAGCCTAGCTTTTGTCCGTTATGACCTAATTACAGCACAATCTTCGTTCTTCTTCGAAACCAGTTATGGTGCATTGTAGATCGCTTGCAGTGGCTGGACAGTTTCGATTATTCGAGGGCAGAAGAAGAACGAAGATTATGCTTTTGACATTTAATTGATGCTAAGCATGCTTTAGTTAACAAAGGACTGGAGGTATGTTGCGAAGGTTGTTCATTTTTGGGCATTAGGCCATGACAGACAAAAGCTAGGATAGGCCTAGCTACAGTTTGATCCGGTTTGATCTTCCGGCAGCCCGTGCTTTGGCTATCCACCATTGTTTATGACGCTTGTGTAACATCGCTCTGAATGGGATACTTTAAGATTGTTTTTGTGTTTGCAAATGTAAGCTTTTAACCTTGCACAAACCTTTTAGTGAAGGAAACGATTTCTCCAAACTGTTAAATGAAATTCTTGATAGTTTGGCGAGAAACCAAGGCAACTATAATCAGCTGATTAGCCATAGTTTCAAATGTTCAAACTCTATCTTTGTTTGAACAGCTTGCAATTTTCTGTCTGTTATTTACATGTCTTGCAGGTCATTGTAATTTCATAACAAACACGTATTTTCATAAGAAACTCTTCAAATTTACTTAAAGAGCCATTATCACCCAGGGTCCTTTGCGGGTGCGCTGAAATTTTAGACTGCCTGAAAGTTGAATTTTGCCCAGGCGGAAACCATGGATTCATATAGCCTCACTCCGTAAGGACCCTCAAGTTACGCTCGTCTCATTGAGTTAAATTGTTGTTGTTGTTGTTGCTCCACTGAGGGCCTTATAACCATAGAGCTGTGTAAACAAAGCTCTGTTGACCGAAGTGCCATCATCAAGTCAAAGAGCACAGGGAAACAAGAGACTCCACGTAATGAGTCTAGGATTCACACTGCAGTGCTTCAACTGATAAAAAGTGTTACTCTTGTTGAATTGTTCTATCAGTTGAATTGTTGCATTTTTTGGCCGTGCATTGTCCCATTGATTAAAAGGGACAATAAGGCATATTGTTTGAAATATAACTACTCTATAGCACTAAAGAAGGGGAGAAGGAGGTCACTGTCCATCCATTATGTCAAAAAGGCCTTCGACTGCATTTATCTTTTCCCTATCCATATTCTAATTTTTTTGAGACTGGAAGACGAATGAATTGAGCACTCACTACGCCCAATTGATTTGAGCTGACCTAATTCTGAAAGAAAGATGACGGGCGGGATGACTGGTCTGATCGGGTTAAAGCGTCATCTTTCGTTTGTGTATCAAAACAACACAATGAATGCTCTACCTTCTTCAAGAACCACAGATTTATCAATGAATCATAGCTTGATGCTTGGGAACCTGTTTGATATGGCATACAGGAAAAATCAGACGATGGGATCTTTGGACCCTTGAATCACAGGACTTGAATCGCTTGGTTCTGAGACCAGAAGTGATACTGTCATTACCTTGGGTACCAGGGCTCTCAAAATATCTAGTGCTTTTTACAGTCTAGTAACCAGGACCTCGACCAGGACATATATATGAAAGCAGAAACACGTGTTTGGCAAGTTGAAACTTTGCTATGCCTCCCTTTTTTCTGCTATTCCGAAACAAGACAATCTAACAAATCGCTTTGTAGCTTGAGAACCATAAGAATGGTTTTAGAAAGCTAAATTTTATTATCAAATCACACTGAAATTAAGTTTGGATCAATCTGATAAGTAGCTTATAAACTCAAATCCATCTCCAATTAGATATCACCTGAGATTTGCGATAACGCAAAAAATCCTTTGCAAAACACTTCTATTTTTTGTTATTCGCGGGCATTTGCATGTGAAGTTTAACAACTGTTTTTACTTTCATTTGACAAAATTTCAAAATCTTCCTCAGAAAGTTTGCTACTTTTATATGATAAGGAACTCTACCCTGGGTGCCAGATAACTACAACGACCTCTTTTGTTGAGGGTGAGGGTTGAAGTTCCCACAAGGATCGCTCCTAAGCTCGCTACTTATGTTCACATTTTATATTAAATTCTTTTTAAAGGGTTGCCCTTCAGCATCAGCTGGTTTTCAAGGGCCTTACATATAAAACATTGGTTACAATCTATGATAGAAAAGTAAATTATGAAGTTATTAATCTAATCAAGTTATAAAATCTTATTTACAATGATTAAAACTTATGTACAATAATTACAAAATTTAGAATTAAAAGTAAAAAATCCCGTCTGTTTCTAAATAGTTTTCTTGAAACTATATTGAGAGAAAGCATGCTTTGACTGAGCTGAGAGGCTATTCCACAGTTTTGCACCTCAATAGGAGAAACATCTCTGGCCATTATTTGACCTTATGTTCCAGACCACTTTCGCATTCAATTCATCGTCTAAACACGGATTAGCGCTCCGTTACACAGACAATTTTCCTTTCTAAATGGTCTGGAATACAGGCTACCTATGGTCGGTTCCTGTTTTACGAAGGCTGTAAGATGAACAATGCGAATTTCGAGCGAAGAAGTCAAATAGCTAAAAGGTCTATTAAGGACTTGGCGACCATTGTCTCTAGACTCAGTAGCTACAAGTTCGTCAATTGTCTTCAATCCCAACTCTTTATGGTCTGCTTGGGGCATCGAGGCTGCTATTATTTAACGATCCAAGGTTCCCATGGTCTGGTGTTTGCTGTATACTGTTTAATATAAAGCAATTGCAGGTTGTTAGTTATAGTCACATTTATTTCCTATTGGAGCCATGAGTAAACAGTGATTTGAATTTCAATTATTATGCATACAATTAAACAGGTGCTCTTCAAATATGCAATCGATTGCTCATAGCTGCTGCTAGTCACAGATCTAAACTATTTCGTAAGTCCTTCAGAATTCTGTTGACGGGGGAATGATGTCAGCGATGCCTTTTTCATCGCTCAGGTTCCTGATTAATTTTGCAGCGACACAAGCGATCGAGAGGTTACCATATTATCGCTACTGTTGCTCACTTTTGTGCAACCTTTCAGTCTCGACAAGTCTCGCTCTACAGCTCACTCGATGGCAGACCATTGCTCGTATCCCCGGGGGGGGGGGGTACTTGACTAGGGAAGTGACGGGGGTGTGCGAAAAACCTCTCCACACCATGCACCCTGTCGCATAAAAATAGGCTAAAAATATACCCTGTCGCATAAAAATTTTGCATCATAAATATAGTGTAGAACGCAATTTTTGCTTGTGATACCCTGTCGCATAAATTTTTTACCTATTATACAATAGCCTGTCGCATAATTTTCGTTAGAAAAGGACACCCTGTCGCATAATTTTTACCGTAAAAGGACACCCTGTTGAGCGGCACATCCCGTCAGGTCAAGTATCGGAGTACCCCCCCCCCCCCCCGGGCTCGTATCATTACGATCGTTGACTTCCATTTCTGTCAGCGACAATGGTGATCAAAGGAAGCGCATGCTTAAAAGGAATTGACAGAGTTAAAAACTGGCCCAGGCCAAATTGAAACAGTCTATTGTAATTGATTAGTTTTTCTTTAGCCTATTTATAGAGACCACGCGATATTTTGCTATGTTCATATTGCTGTATTCATTCCCTCTTCTGTACATCCGACTTTGCTCTAAACGAAGCTCAAAATCTCAAATCTCAAAAGCTTTATCTTCTTCCTTCGTTGTTTCGACATCAAATCAAGCAGTCGAGCTTGGTCTAATCACCGAATCACTTTGTTTCAAGGTGCACACGTTTTTTTCTAAGAAACTTGGAAGGAAAATGTGCATCGGGCAGGACCGTCGAGAGAGGGGGTTGGAGGGGGTAAAAGGCCCGGGGCCCGGGACTCGAAGGGGCCCGTAAAATATCGTTCGACAAAAATTAGTTATTGCTGTAAAATCTCCTCACAGCAACTTTTATCATGGGTAGTTAGACACTGCTGGTGTGCTTCTATGGAGGAGCGCTGGATGATATGTATCTGCGGGGGAAATTTTTTGTAGTACTGCGGAGGAGATATCGAAAGGACGAAAATATTAATTAAACCTCCGCAGTACTATAAAAATTTCCCCCGCAGATATCTCCTCCGCAGTACTATAAAAAATTTCCCCCGCAGATATCTCCTCCGCAGTACTATAAAAAATGTCCCCCGCAGATACATATTATCCAGCTCTTCTCCATAGAAGCACACCAGCAGTGTCTAACTACCCATGCTTTTATGGCAATCTAGCTACCTGCCTTAAAACATAGACATAAGAAAATAAGTTTTTGTGCTTGTACCTTACGAGGTGAATTTCGCAAAGTCACCTGTTAAGAACGAATCTTTTCATTGTTTCCCGTAAATACCGCTTCCTGATAACTTTTTCATGGAATATCTAAACAATTTTTTCTAAAGTAGCTTTCTTAAAAAGGGCGTTTCCTTCATTCTCCGAGAGTCTGAAGGGCGTGGTCCCAGAAAATTTCCTTGGGGGCTTCCCCCCAAGCCCCCCCTGAAGCCCGATCCTAAGAATCGGTCCAGGGCCCGAGCTGGCTCTCGACGGCCCTGGCATCGGGCTTATTTATCAAATTTTATTTTAGCATGGCTCATGGCTCCCTGTAAAACAGTATTTAGATATTGAGTGGATTACCATGGATAAAAAAAGTTAAAATGAAATGAATGGTTTGTACCACTTCAATGAGTTACAATCAGCTTAGGCCATATCTTTGAAGTAGGCAAAAACTTTTGGTCCAACGGTCCAACCATTATTTTAGAGAAACTTTTCTACAAGCAGATACTGGTCTGTCTTCTAAAATTTAATTCTTGTGACCTGAAGGCATAAATTGCATTTCCTAACCGTTTCAATGTGTCCTGTGGCTTCATTCTTGCAACGGCTGGCAAAATTTGAAGGCGCGTGTCCTCAGTCCAATGAAAGCACACCTTCTTATCGTTCTTATCAGAGTAATCTCCGCTGAGGATTTCAAAATTTACCGCCAAAGTGAAATTTACCGCCATAGTTGGAATCGAGCCAATCAGGTACTTCAGATTGTTTTCAAGAACAAAGTTGTAATTGTTTTTAATGGCCAATCAGAGAACAGACGATGTCTTCACACTCAGCTGATCACGTTTTCTTTGAATTCTTTCAACAAGTTGCCTAATTACTGTGAAATGATTATTTGTGATCTTTGATGAAATAATTCTCTTGACAACGAGAGCGAGAGAGCGAAACGATCTCACAGCGTCTCAAGAGAGACTGGAAAATCTACCAAATGTGTTGATTAATTTATTTATAAACATTGGAGCCTCCAGAGACATAAGATAAACAAAAGAGCATCTCTCTCAGGACCGAATTAAAAAAACAAAGTAAACAATGATCGAGTATGGGAGTGATGATGAGGATTTCTCAAGAGGCAACGAACTTTCATTCTACGAAGAGTACTTCACTCATCGCAAGCCGAGAAGGAAAGATACTCCGTACCCTTCTTCAGCAAAAATCGTATCCAGAAGACTTTATGATTTATACTCCGACATGACAGTTGAAATGCCGATTTGGAATGGGGATAAAGAAGACTTTGCGTGGGAAAACTCAAGCACTGAGTCCGAACAAGCGAGCAAGTTTTCCTCTGCTTTGAAAATGCGAAGTCCGTTTGCAGATCTTCCTGGGTAAAGAAATCTTTTGACGAAACCATCCAGAATTACTTTAATATTTTATAATGAAAGTTATGTTCAATTATGTGGCGTTGGTTGCGTACTTTTGATGGCAAAATCGAGAGAAATAACGTGATTTTATTTTGACTGTGCAGCTGTTTTGCTTTCATCAGTATCGATTTAGGCACAGTTGAAATATTTGCTTTGTTTGGTAAATTGGTTTCAATTTGTTTTGTTTTGTTTCAAGTGGAGACACCTGATAAAAACGTTATAATTTCTCACAAACCAAGAGCTAGAATTTAAGAGAGAAGTACTTTATTCTATGACTGAATGATACACTGGAACTTCCCTATTTATTATGATCAGTCGGTTATTTCAGCAAAACATTGTTGATACTTCATTTATTACATGATTTATTATGGTGTCAAAGTGCATCTTTTCGCATCATTAAATAATAGATATAATACATTGTATGTGATTGTATGGAGATGTTGTAAATGTGTCAGGTGTGTGAGGGAAATTCCCTAATAAGGGCTCACAAGAAGGCAGGCAGAGGTGTTTTTGTCATGAAGTGCACCAGAATGTCTTTTTGAATGCAAATTAAGCCACAGAAAATTTGAAACCTGGTTTTTCCAAAATCTTCAAATGCCAAAATGAGATTTCATTTGGGGATGTGCATTGTGCAACTCTCCAAATGGCATTCAAGATTCTTTGAGGACAGCAGGATCATCAAGAATATTTTGATAATTGATATGCCTGGATATGCCCTCCATTTCTTGGATACAGCCATCATAACTTTGTAATACCTTGGCAATGGCAGTAATAATGAGAATGCCTACTGCCTATCTGCACAACTAGCCAAGTAGAGCTACCATCAACTAACCACCCATCTACCCTTCTAGAGTTGTTATTGTCAAGTCTGTCAATGATAATTGATATGCCCGGATATGCCCTCCATTTCTTGGATACAGCCATCATAACTTTGTAATACCTTGGCAATGGCAGTAATAATGAGAATGCCTACTGCCTATCTGCACAACTAGCCAAGTAGAGCTACCGTCAACTAACCACCCATCTACCCTTCTAGAGTTGTTATTGTCAAGTCTGTCAATGATAATTGATATGCCCGGATATGCCCTCCATTTCTTGGATACAGCCATCATAACTTTGTAATACCTTGGCAATGGCAGTAATAATGAGAATGCCTACTGCCTATCTGCACAACTAGCCAAGTAGAGCTACCATCAACTAACCACCCATCTACCCTTCTGCCTCATACTAGTATATAAGCGATTACTCAACAAAGTTTGCTGTACAATCATTTTGTAAGTAACACCTATCATTGAACAATAAATAATCAATGGTTTCCAGGGGTATCGTTTTCCTTCTTGCGGAACTGTTGTGTACAAATGCAGTTTGAAAACCAAATCACAAAAGGCATTGAACAATTTTTCATATTGTTACAAGTCAACTACAAGTTATTGCCATTTGCAATTAATGTGCAGATATTTAAAAAAGTTTAGCAAAGAAATATCTGTGACAAAAATCCCTGAATATTCATGGAACTGGATGACACCAGTTTAGTTACACCATGACCAAAATGACTTACCATTCAATTTCCCTTTTATTCATTTGCAGACAAGAATACCTAGATGACATTTATGAAGCACTCGCTCAAAGTGGCAACCCAAGACTTTTGCAGTCATTAGAAAATTTCATCGCAACAACATCTGACACACTTTCACAGAAGAATAGTGAGAATGAAAGACTTGATGCAGCTCTGCGAAGGTAAGAAATTGATAAATAGTGGAAGAAAGTTGAATATTTGCACTTTGATATGACATGAAAAGCACAATGTTTTGAGTACAGCCCTTTTATTTATCAAGTTGTCACTTGATATTGAGCTTTGCTCAAAACATCATGTTTGATTTATTTCATATGAACATATAGCCTGAGATCCGGCAAACAGGCAAAAATAAAATAAACTAAACAAAGGCAAAAATTAGATAAATAAAAAAATTAAAACAATTTTCAAAAAAGGCCCGTTAACAGGCTTAATCAACATACAAATTTACCTTTAGTCAGTTGTTTTTCTTAGTATTATTTTCCAAAACACCCAACCGGAAGGGTTCTAGGAAATTGATAGATGAAGAGTTTTTGGTTGTGCAAGCTCGATTGTAAAGTTAAAGACTACACCCAATCTTTCAGATCTTTCTTGATGTGGTGATACCACAAGGGGGCTGGAGGGACAAGTCTCCCCCCCCCAGTTTCCATTGAAGCTTTTCCAGCTCTTCCAAATGCATTTAGAGAATGATCAAAATGAGTGGTTAGGCAGTTAGAGCCTGAATTTCAAGGAGAAATAAGGGCATTTTTCAGCAACGAAATGGTCCTTCCCAAGGGTGAAAAGGGCACCTGGAAGATCCCCCCTCAAAAGCTCCCCTCAGCTGGGGACAGGAGCCAAAAGGTGCAAAGTGACTTTATACCCAAAATTTTACAGTAAGCTACTGCAGCAAAATCACTTGAAAGATCGAAGTTAGGAAAAAACTCTTTCCAATTAAACAGTCCTGATTTTTTTGCACCTATAAATCTGCAAAGGTACACAATACAACTTCACTTTAGACTTGTTAGTTATTGTCTGATTTTTTATTTGTTCAGTGTCTGATGAAAATTGTCTTCTTAAAGTTCTAATTGTACAACAGTTGATAGTAAAAGCTTTTAGTTTCTGTTTCATGTTTTAACGTCTACAAAAGTCTACAAAAGTCTATACAGATGTATGTTTTTGTGTTTTTATAGTTTTTGGAGGTAAAACGTTGCCTGCACAATGTTGCAATAGTTTATGTAAAATGGCATTTGCAGCGTAAAATTTAGAATTGGAATGTGTATAGCTCCATTCCCGGGGGGGGGGGGGGTACTTGACTAGGGAAGTGACGGGGGTGTGCGGAAAACCTCTCCACACCCTGCACCCTGTCGCATAAAAAATAGGCCAAAAGGATACCCTGTCGCATAAAATTTTGCCTCTCAAATACAGTGTAGAACGCAATTTTTGCTTGTGATACCCTGTCGCATAAAAAGTTTGCCTCTCAAATACAGTCTAGAACGCAATTTTTGCTTGTGATACCCTGTCGCATAATTTTTTTTACCTATTATAATACCCTGTCGCATAATTTTCGCTAGAAAATGACACCCTGTCGCATAATTTTTACCGCAAAAGGACACCCTGTTGAGCGGCACATCCCGTCAGGTCAAGTATGGCAGTGCCCCCCCCCCCCCCCCCCGGGGCTCCATTCTACAGGAATATGATTAAGATAAATGATAAAATTGCATTGTTGTAATTTGAAAGCATAAAGTTTTGAGCAGTATGCTCAAAACGTGGGTTTTTTTACACCTACACGCTACTACGCGACTTTTGATCATTTGTTTATTGTCGTTTAATTTTGATGGTTGCAACCAAACATAGTTTAAATGGAACTCCATTTTACTGTTTCTGACATTTCAAAACATTTTTCATGAGATTATAAATATTACACGTGGGGGGGAATCATTCTATTTGTTCCTGTTTGTTTTCTATCTTCTTATCCCATTCATTCTTCCTTATTTGATGTTATTTCAATCGTCTTATAGGATTTCATGTTCTGTTTCCACTAATCCTTCTTCAATCATTCGTTTGATGTATTTATCCAATATCAATATAGATTAAAACTAACGAATTCTAAATCCTTGCCAAGTACATAATCCATCAAATGAAATGATCAAGCTGAAGGAAATGGATAAATGTAGTGTAGGTCAGAACACAACCATCATCAGAAACAAGTTTATTCTCGAATTATTCCTTCTACAATGATTCTAGGACCTGACTGTAACTAGTGGTAGTGGTAGTTGACGTAGTTCAATCTTAACGGGGCCTTTGCAACCAGCACTAACTTGCATGTGCCATCGCTAAAGCTAGGTTTTCATTAAAGGAAGCGAAAGGAAGATTGTAATTAATCGGCGATCATCGGCGATACCATCCCATCGGCGATACCATCGGCAACTATCGCCGATAAATTATGATTTATGAAAACCAAGCTCTTAAGAGCATCAGCAATCATCAGCGACCATCGTCGTAGAACTTTCAGAATAAAAGAATTTTGTTTCCAGATCATCGATGCTGTAAGATATGTATGATAGCCCCCCGCCGTACTCCAAGATAGTCCTCCACCGTACTCAGCACCCTCCACCGTACTGCGACGACATTCCCCAGGGTGTTCTTATGAAAACAGAACATCAGCGATCATGAATAGCTTTCCGCATCATTTCTGCGTTTTATCGCAGATTTGATTCAAATATCGGACAATCTTTGATTCAATGTTGCAGTCATGTTGAATTTCATGCCAAAATACAAGCCTAATGACCAGGAACGCCGGAGAGGGGGGCGCGGGGGGGCAAGCGCCCCTCCTGCCCTTTCCTAACGGGGGCAAGGGGGGCATAAGTGCCCTTTCAATGAAAAACAATAATTTTCTTTGAAACTTGATATAAAAGCCGCCATAGCTTCATTCCCTTATTAGAAACACACCAGTAACGAAAAATGACTGGCACTTGCAACTTCAAAATAAGCAATATGCAATTTTATGCGATTCGGAATGAGGACATGTAGAGAAATAGCCGAAAAATTTCGTGAAACATTTTTGATAGCATTTTAAGCCAATCTAAAGGGCGTGGCCACAAAATTTTCCCGGCGGTGTACCCCCGGACCCCCCGATTTTTAGGCTCGCTTCGCTCGCCTTCGGTCTCGATTGCCCTCACGTTCCTAGTTGCCCCCCTTGCCCTACCATCGCTCCGGCGTCCCTGCTAATGACGATTTGTGAAAACAGATATCGACGATCATCGGTGATGGGATCGCCGATAATCGCCGCTGAATCAGGATTTGATGGAAACCATGGACCATGAAAATGGCGACAACAACACAGATACACAAAAGATGTATTCACAAAGCATGCCGGTTTCAATGACCCCTTTAAAGATAACGGTTGTGATATGCACCTGAAATAGAATCCGCACATCGCTAAAATTGCGACCATCACACTAAGACCTACGACGCACACGCCTAACAAGTTATCGTTCCATCGTCCAGCTTTTATTTTTGTTGTCAAAATTGAACTGTTGCATTGTTTTTTTTTTCTTCTCATTTTTCATATTCATCTAATATGTTACAATACATGTTAAAACCTATTACACTTTCTAATAATTACTATAAAACTATACAACGCTACAAGGACGGTAACCACAGGGAGCAACAGACAATGACTACCCCTTGTTTTGTCACTGGAGTGTAAGGATCGTCACATATGATAATCCATGCACCTAAAGTGTATACACTCACTGTCGTAGTTTACTGTAGGAACTGTTAGTCAGCCAAATGAACCCCAAATGAAGTCGTTTTATTCTTCATACAGTAAGAGCCCGCAAAATAGAAACCACGTCATGATGCCCTCGTGTAAGAAACTTCTCAGCCTGATTTTAGGAAGATTTCTTACAGGAGGATCCCAAATAAATTCATATCTAATTTTTGTTAAAATCAGGTGCCAAACATCTTCTAGAGATTTCATGCAAAAGCATCTAAATCTATGTAATGTATACTTGGCATATATGGTTGAATGGATTTAGAGTGGATGCTATGTAACAAGAACATATTGTTCGATAGTGTTTTCTTTCTGTGTTTTCTTTCAAGATTTAAGTTGAAATCACTGAATGTTTCTTGAACATACCACGTGATAAGAAACCTTTCAGCCTGTTTCCAGAAACCAAAGAGAAACCAGAGAGGCTGTTTTGAATAAACTGGTTTCTATTTTGCGGGTTACTGTAGCTTCACTGAAAGGGTTTTGAGGCCAAGCGTTTGCTGTTTGCATGAGTTTTTCTGCCATTTCACCTTTAATGTTATTTTTACACAATGTCTCTTGTTTTTTTTATTCAAATATAAAATTTTGCAATAATGTTACATTCTACTATACCTATTTAAATTACTATGCAACACTACAGGTACGATACCATGGGGAGCGAAATACAATGACTACCCCATGACCAATATATAAAAACATGAAACGTTAAATTGTATACAGACACATTTTTTTCCTTTTTTTTCTATCAATTCAATTTAAAAAATTTACAATTTACGAGTTACCTAAGATTACAAACGAGCTACCATACAATACTACAGAAACGATACCAAGGGGAGCAAAAGATCATGACTACCCCAGGGCCATCACATGAAGGAGATAAACTAAAATACAACTAAATATACAAGAGGCCCCCTAGCTATTCAGAAAAGAATTAGAATTGAACGATATTTTGCAAGTGGAATTTTCGAATGTACGCTATAGTGATAGAAGCTTTATCGCCACTCAGTCAAAAGTCGCGTATGCAATGTATGAGAAAGACGATCAATCCAGGCTCTTTTGTAGAATAGCTAAAGGGTGTTGTCACGAAAAGCTACTTACAAACAAAAGAACAAAAGAATAGAGGAACGGGACTCGGCGAACAGGAGACTTTACGAATATGGACTTGGTATGGTGGTTGAGTTGCATTTAGCTAGATTTCTGTGATCTAAATTGAATCGACCGCTTGTGTGGATGTATTGTAGGGTCAAATCGAATAATAGTACAGGCACATTACGATACAATTAAAGATTAATGGATACTATACTAGATTCTGTCTCATATCAGATGTCAGGTCAGGGTTTGAATGGGTTGAAAGATGCCACGAGTGCAAATCATTTGATTGTTGATTAGTAAAGTAAAATGGCTGACATCTGATGTGAAACACAATTTACAAAGGAAGAGCTATTTACGATAAAGGACTTGGTGGCTGCTTAGTACATAGCTGTAATCTCAATAGATTAATCATAATCTTGTTTTTGCGCTCAGGGCAACTGAAAAGAACTCTGAAAATGCCCGGAACCTTGAGGAGGAAATGGAACAACAAATTTCGATGTTGGAGAGAAAAATCAGAGATGAGGTAAAGATTTCTTAAATTTTGGGACACCATTGGTTCATGTTATTTTATTTCAAACATATTCTACCAGGTGTGTCCCAGAAAAAGATGTACCGATTAGGTTGGGTCCAGCGATGTGAGTTTAGCTTAAATCAATTGCTAGTCACTCTCCACATGTTCCTCGATAGTTAGCTTGAAAACAGATACCTCAGTTGTCGGTATTGCTGCTTTGAGAGTAGAAATATTTCTCTTGAAAGTTTAAATTTGCCTCCACGTCGTAACCAAAACGTTGGCCTTTTGGCATAATCAAATTCTTGATCTTGAAGCACATCAAAATCAAATTTGAAATCAAAGTAAAATTAAAGAGCTGGTCAATGGATGACTACTAGCAAACAGAATTTGACATGATCCAATAGCTCTCAAATTTTATCAAGCCTATCGTTGATTTATTCCATGTGCTATAGGAATTTGTCTCTGGGCCAAAACGCCAAAGCTATGGTTTGGACGTGGACATAAATTTGAACTTTCATCATCAATATGTCTGCTCTCAAAGCATCAATACCAACAAATGAGGTATCTATTTTCAAGTTAACTATCGAGGAATATTTTCAAAGAGATTAGCCATTGATTGAAGCTAGATTCACATCGCTGGAGTCAACCAAATGTGCATAACTTTTTTGGGACACCCGGTATATAACAAATATTGTTTTTTAGACAATAAGATTTAACCATTCTGTATCTGTTCACATGCAGTGCCGGGATGTGCCTGGATTAGTCTGGAATTGCAGAGAGTTGGCGGCTCTCCTCACACTTTGTAGCAGGTTCGGCAGGGCAGGGATTCGAGCCACCAACCTTCAGATTGGTAGTCAAGCATGCTACCACTGAGCCATCCTGATCCCTTTGTATGCCTAGCGATAGAAAATGGAGTGGAAACTTTTGAGAACTTATATACTTTCTGACCAAGGTAATCAGATGGTAATTCTCTTATATTTTTTTCTGACAGGAAAAAAGAAGAGCCGAGAAAGCTATATTAGACGCACAAATAAAAATAGAAGATAAAGACAAAGAAATATCAGCGATCAAAGAAAAGGTAAAAGTGTTTCTTTTTAGGTTTAACCAAGGGCAACTGTGTTTATTCCCAGTGCTGTTTTCGCGACATAGTAGCTACAGAGAGTAATTGCTGTCCTGTCAAGATGACGTAAGAATAATTCTGTGTTTTCTAATTCCGGTGTTGATGTAATACGAGATCAACTGCTATACGAGATGACCACAGGGAACCAGATAGGGTGATTTTTGATTGGTTGATTTTTGATTGATTTTTGACTAACAGATGCTAGAATTTGAAAATCACTGTAACTAAAGAAAGTTTTCATATGTTATACAAGGATTAACAGGGCAGCAATTGCTTTGTATACTATGTCACAAAAACAGTACTGGGAACAAACACAGTTCCTACAAGGGAGGTGTCGTTGGTTTATCAATATTCATACCCGGTAATGCGTTTTAGCTAACCTAAGGCCCCGTTCACACAGGAACGCAATCGTTCCGTTCCATCTTCGTTCCAGTTTCTGGAACGTAACATTAGACTGTTCACACGGGAACGGAGTGATGGCGTATCGGTCTTGTTTCTGTTGACATGGGAACGCAATCGTCCCGTTCCACAGTTGTTTCTTTAGTTTTTTCCACTCTTTCCAGCTACAACAACACCCACATGTGCGCTTGAGCAAAAATCTTACCGTTCCGTTTTTTCTCCACCTCATTTCCTGTTCACACGGGAACGGAACGGAACGGAACGGAACGGAACGGGACGGGACGGGACGGGACGGGACGGGACGGGACGGGACGGAACGGAACGGAACGGAACGGAACGGAACGGGACGGGACGGGACGGGACGGGACGGGACGGGACGGGACGGAATGCAACGGAACGGAACGGAACGATTTTGTGTATCGTTCCACTTTTCGTATCAATTTTTTGTGAAACTAATCTTGTTCTGTTTCATCCCCAGATTTCAAATTATAATTTCAAATTCAGAGATTTGCTGGCAAGCCTCAATGTTTTCTTGAAAATTTTCTGTCAAAAGTTAATCCCAACAAAATATCTGGGAACGTAGTTCCCAGGCTTTGATATGCTTTCCCCTCTGCTTGGAGGCCTGAGCTCGCAATTCACTTCACCGGGTCCTATGCGTCGATACGGCATGGATAGTGGGCTTAAATTAGCTTATAAGGACCTAGAAATCTTGTCAGCCTATGTAAAGTAAATTACTGAAAAAGGCGACTGTCATAAATTAAACTTTACCTATATTCCCAATGCTTAGGAAATCCACAATATGACCTTTTAGCTGTTCTGAAACAGAATCTGAGTAGAACGATATTTTTATGCATTTTGAAGACTTTTCGAATGTGCGCAATAATGATACAAGCTTTAACATCACTCAATCAAACTGAGCGTATAAAAATGTATAAATATATCGCTCGATTCAGACTGTTCTGTAAAATTGCTAAAAGGTGTGTTGCTAGTTGCTTATAGCGTCGAAAATGTTAGATTATTCTTTGATCTGTTTATTTGTAGCTTGAAGAGAACAGAATCGAGAGACCAACTTTAGATAATGAAAACGAAGAGGAATTAAAGGAAAAGGACCTTGTAAGTTTGTTTACATAAATGCTATATTTTGACTATAAATCCTTTCCCACTCGCTGATTATATGTCCTTTCCCACTATGGATGGCACGTAGTTAATTAGCCTTGTTGTTTTTGTAAATAGTTTGTTTTTTAAAACTTCAAATAAATAAAGAAGAAAAGAGTTGAGGAGCATTTGAGACATTACATCATTTTTTAAGAACCTAATTCACGAAAGTTTATTCCCGCAAATATTCCCATTTTAGCCATTTCGCGAGAGTTAATTCCAAAAATTTCACATTATCTCCAACTCACGAAAATTTCTTCACGCAGAAATTTCTTCTTTACAATGTTCTACCAAAATTTGTAATGTAAGCTAGTTAAACATCTGTATTTCCTATGGAGGTAGATCAGTTATCCAAATATGGTCGGCATGTGTCACGTTCTATCGTCTTTGTATGGCTGTTTTTATCAAAAGCCTATACATGCTTCGATTCTCTTTAATGAGAACCAATCCATTCTATTCATTTCACAAGAACCCATGCTGACTTCCAAATTATAGGTTCTTATACCGGGCGAGTCAAGAAAGTTTACACGTTTGGCGGGCTGTAGAATAAAAAGTATGTAGCCAATATTCAAAACTAAGGTGTTAATCTATCAGACAAGGGTTAAAGCCTTGGTCAAACGCATCCAACATTTCATCCAACATTTCTACCCAAAAAATTTAAAGTTTGCCGATGTTTATGAGGGGGTGGTCAAACGCATCCAGCATTTCATCCAACATTTCATCCAACATTTCCTTGATCGTACATCGCCTGTGCAGCAACGTGTTTATATCAATTAAAAAAGGCGCGAAAAACAAAACGAAACGTCCTGCGCATACCCAAACATGAAATGTTGGACGAAATGTTGGATGAGGCGGTCAAACGCATCCAACTTTGCATCCAACATTTAAAAACAAAATTTGTTTTTGATCTCGATCAAACTTCATCCAACATCAGTTTGCAAATGTTGGATGATCCAACATGGGTGGTCAAACGCATCCAACATTTCATCCAACATTGGTTTTCAGCATGTTGGGTGAAATGTTGGATGCGTTTGACCGGGGCTTAACGTAGATGAGAAACTTTTTTTGGTAAAATCACTCATCTTTAAGACCCAAAAATTAGAAAAATGCTTGTAAGGGGTTTGTAGGGAATTGAGAATTCCACATTCCATTCTGGCCCATCATTCATTTGGCACTGAAATTTATATTCACTTCAATAGTCAGTTTCAGAAATAGAATTATGATTTCAATAGCACGTGAATCATGGACCAGAATGGAATGTGGATTCTCGATTTCCATACAAACCTACAAACCCCTTACAGGCATATTTTTCTAAATGTTGGGTCTTAAGGATGAGCGATTTTACCAAACAAAATTTTCATATCTAAGTTGACCTTTGTCTGATAGATTAGCAACTTAGTTTTGAATATCGGCCACATACTTTTTATTCCACAGCCCACCAAAAGTGTAAACTTCTTTTTAAACTCACCCGGTTGGCGGGTATTTACTGTACGAAACCACGAAACCAACAGAAAGTAATCGTAACTGCACTAATATCCGTCTTAAATAAGATTAAATGTCATGTGAGATTCGCGATAACGCAAAATTGTTCATGCAAAGCTCTCCATCTGTTTTTATTCGTGGTCATTTTCACGTGACAACCAATTTGAGACAGAATATATAAAGTCTTTTTCTTCGGTTTCTTAGGAAAACGAGACACTACGGAGCAGGCTACGGGAATGCCAAACACAGTTAGCAGTATTTAGAACAGAAATCTCACAACTCAAGAGTGAATATGATCAACAAGGTGATCGGTTATCAAGGTAAGTTCCGTCACTTCCGGTTAGACTTATTACAGTTCGTCCCACTTTTCGCTTGCAATTATTACGTACTTATCTATTGAACTGCATGGCTTTACCTATTTATTTATTTATTAAATTGAATTGCTCGCTCAAACAGGTTGAGGGAAGGTTGACATAGATTGAGCGAAAAGGTTCAGATCGGAAAATATAGAAAAGAGCGAAATTTGCGATAAATTGTAATCAGTCTAAATTTCGGTTAAGATATGCTTTATTGTCTGAAATGTTGACAAATTAATCATATAATTATCTGAATTAATCTCGGAAAACTTCGTAATGGTGAAAACTACCAGGTAACCCCAGAGGTAAAATCTAAAAAGTGCCCACCAAAATTTGATTGTGAACATCTTGTGAACATTCTGTTCATGAATACCGTGACAGCTCTATTAAGCCCCCTGGATGTTTATTTAATTTCGGACACTCCAGAGGGGGGCTTAAAAGAGATTGGGCTTATTAGAGAGGGGGGCTTAGTAACAAAATCAAATGATAGGGATACAGATGATAGCTTTTTAGTTCTTTTACAGCATATTTTGCAGATTCAACAAGCAATCTTACAAGTCAAATACATAAATTCGACACAGTTCTATCTCAAACCATATCAAAATTAACATGCAAACTCATTTATCTCAATAAATGGAAAATGGTTGTGGGAACTCCGATGACCTAGTGTCTATTCCTGCCATGATCGGCACAGTGGTTGTATTTTTTGAGTTTTCTTCTTTTAAATGATTGTAGGAAGTAAATGGAAAATCTTTGGTAACCTCTTGAATTTGATCTAAGTGGGGGGGGGGGGGGATTAATAGAGAAGGGGCTTATTCAAAATTTTCGCTCTGAGGTGGGAGTGAGGGGCTTACTAGAGAGGGGGCTTAATACGGAAGGGGCTTAATAGAACTTTTTTAGAATATCTGAGGGTCTATCATAATGGGGAATGTCTTTTCAAGACATTTACCCCTAACCTGCCCAAATAGTACCACATTTTCTTCAACCCTGTGTGCATTCTCAAAAGGAGTACACATCTTAGTGTTCCCATCTAAATTGAAAGTGTAAAGACAGATTTCTATCTATTAAACCCTTCATCAATGCATTCTTTCATTTCTTCCAGGGAACGACAAACTGTGCTTCGATGTGTCGAGGAGCAAGAAAGTTTAACGCGACAGCTCCAGTTATTACAGTATGTATCTTACTGACTGTTGTTTGTTTCAGTTAGTACGGTAAATCCCCGCATATAAGAACCTACTTTTTTTAAATCCAGGCTGAAATAAGTTCTTATTCTAAAGGTACCAAGAACAATTTCAAGGTATAAAGGTTCTTATTTGAAGAGTGGCTTGTGTAGGCCACTTTAGGATCTTCACCCTAAGATTTCCAGCCCTGTTATTTGTTTTGGTAAATCAATTATGTACCAAATACCCAATTCTAAGCTTATAAACAGCAGGGGAGGAGATTCAAACTTTAACAGCCAACTGGGACAAAAATTTACTTAATAATGACAATCCAAAATCAACTTTGCTGCCACTGCAAAAAGAACATATTTTTCATCAAACTGAAACAAGGTTCTCAATTTTGGGGTGCATAATTTAGGAAAAATAGCCTCTAGGTTCTTATTTTTGTAGGTTCTTATATGTGGGGATTTACTGTAACAGGCCTATGCGAAAGCCTTGAAATGTCCCTGTTCGATCTGTCTGTCGTGTTAAATGTACTATTACCATTTTCAGATGACAGTTTACGGTGTATGATTGTAGAATTCTTAGAAATTATCGTTATTTACAACATTCTTTTTTCTCTTTCTCATTGTCGTTCTCTCTGTTATGGTGTTCCCTCTGTCTTTTCATTATTGCCTCCATAAAAGTGCTAGGCCCACCTGGGTGAGTAATTCGATCTTTCTGAGTTCTATAACCATATGATCTAAGTGGTGAAAGCTCTATAACCATTGAGCAGTTTATACGAGCTTATCTTAAACGAGGTTGCTTTTGAATTTGAACAGATCAACTTCTGTCTCACATTGGATATCTGGTAAGATTTGTGATGACGCAAATTCAGCAATGCGAAATTCTTGAAATAGAAAAGGCAATGTTCTTATCCAAGCAAAGGCTAATTTAGGTTAATTTTCCTTTCAGTGAAGCAAACAGAAAACTACACGACACAAATGATGATTTGAGAGCCGTCCTGGAGGTAAGAACTGTCGATCTTCCTTGAGACAATTATTCCATGAGCTGACGAAACTCCGCTTTTTTAATTAAAGAACTAAAAAATTATGCTGAGTGACGAAACCGTTTGCTGAATATTTATATCTGACACTTGTCACACCAAATTCCCAGATATTAGTATATAAGACTAGGCCCGCTCGGTGCGGCTTCGCCGTGCCTCTGCGTTCCCTTTTCGCTTCGCTGTAGTTCGTATAAGTGGGAGTACTTAAGTGGAAAATGTAACTTCATGTTAGTTCGTTCAATTAAGCAGTATTTGAGTGGAAATGTATATCTGCACTTAGTGGCCACTTGGGTGATTTTGGGGTTTGCTTTCTCCGTGGAAGTTTGAAGACTTTCCCCTGAAATGATTGACAACGCTCCGTAGTTGCGGGAAAATTTCTCTTGTGATAGAAGTTGTGTGTGTCTAAACAAAGAATCACCTCAGAGAACGTATCTGCAGTTGTTTAGAGAATGTTTTTCAGCAGTTTTTGGGATATAATCAGTACTTGTGGGGGATATCATCAGGATTTTAGAGGGTCTCCAAAGTAATGAAGGCCTTCCATAATACCAACATACTGCACGGTGTTCTCTGGGGATGACCAAGTCCTAGCAGACTACATTTTATACCTCAATATTTCTTCTGCACGATAAAACTTCAGTTAATATTGTATTTAGGTTTCTCAGAAAAATATATTCCTTTTTTTCACACCCGATAGTTTCGCGAGCTTTTCAATTCTTTTAGAATAAACTGCGAAGTGATGATGACAGCCTATCACCAGCCAAAAGACATTCAATCGGATCACCTATGGGTGCATACAAGAAAAATCCATTGACGAGGTATGGTAAACTTGACTGTTAACATTTGAATCATTTGTTATTTAACAGGGCCCTTATTGATTACAATGCTAGTGGACATGGTCAATGAAATTTTAAAGTTTGCCTCATTGAAATCTACAACTCCAATCTGAATTATGATTGATTTTCTCCAGAAAATTTCCTTGCGTAAACCTTCAAAAAGGCCTAAAATCTCGACCAAATTTTCTGCCCCACGGCAATGACTTTTACATACTTTGGCATGTGTTATACCATTATTAAAGGCAATTTCATCTTCCAAACAGGTTAACACTTGCTACAATGTCTTGAAGTCATTGCTGTACTGTAAGGCAGGAAACTTTGGTCATGACTTTGGGCCTGTTTTGAAGGTCTCTTGACAGGGGCTCTGATAATCCCCCACCTTCTGATAGGCCCCCATATTGGAGTAGTTGAATTCCACAAAAGGGTGAATTTTGCACCAATTTATACATTCTTTGTCTTGGTATCATGTTCATTGTTATTACAGTTCAATGTTACATTTTTAATATGCTGGGTGACTCAATAAAATTTCCTCCAGTTTCAAAAATCATTGTAGCAAAAGTAATCAGGCTATAATCATAGAGATTGATTTTTCTAATACCTCAAAGATTGAAGTATTTTCTGTTTTTTTTGGTAATTTTCAAAGTAGTAGTCCCTTGGTAAGTTCGAAAGATTTGAAAGATCAGTCTTGCAGAGCAACCGGAGAATGGTCTAAAACGCATGATCAAAGCAACCAGGTCTTTTGGAATCCATTTGGAATCCTATGGAGAACTAGCCTTACCAATAAAGTGATAAGCTGAAACTGAGCCAGAGACTGACATTAGCATCTTATTCATTGCTCTGAAAATAGGAGTACTGGAAATACTAGAACTGACAGGTTGTGTTTCCTTTATTTCCAAATGCCTTTGATGATGCGTTCTAGGACAATTTTGGATGTTGTGCAAAACTTATTTTATGAAACTTGCGAATTTACCACGGGACTTCTACTTCGAAAATTACCAGAAAAATTACAGAATTTTACTTCAATTCCTTTGCTATTAGAAAAATCAATTGCTGTGATCATAGTGCAACCACTTTAGCTGCAATGATTTTTGGAACAAGGGGATACATATTTTGAGTCACCCGGTATATGTCCTGTGAATTCTATTGCAACGTTCATATATTTTTCACTTTTTTCCATAATTTCATCAGCAAGGATCGCATTATGCCATCAAGCATCTACCTTATCAGTTATTATTTCCCCCTTAATATGCCCCCTCCAATTAGTACCTAACCAAAACTTCATTTTTTTAATTAAGCCCCCAGGACTAATTCGAGGATTTACGGTAGTTGTTTGAATGGCTTGTAAAAATTGGACCCAAATTGGATTAAGTACCCTGTGACAAAAGTGAAACATGGTGCACTACCCTTTTAAACACGCATTTTGTTTCCTATTTCCCCAAGGAGTTTCGATAGCCAGTCATCAGTAAGTTCAAGATCAGCTGTCGCTACACCTACGATAAAGACTGATGATGATTATAGTACGATGTCAACACCCCCGTTTAGACCGATGGAAAGCGAATTCAATGAATCGTCCCTTATGTCCGAGTTGATGGCTGCTGATGAGCAGGGGGTAAGATGACATTTTCTATTACAACCTTGCTTATTTAATGAATAGAATAAAGTGTAATGGCAAGAATATTAAAGCCTAGTATACGATTGTGGAGTTCCTTAGCATGGTTTCGAAAACTGAACTGCTATTTCATTGCTATTCATTTCAACCCTATTCTTTCTGCATATGGGGAAGTTCCCAAACCCTCCAATCTACCAACGATGATACAGAAACCGAGCAAGATCATCATCATCATCATCATCATCATCATCATCATCATCATCATCATCATCATCATCATCATCATCATCATCATCATTAATTAGGCTATATTAAAGAAAAATAGCTAAATTGCAGCTAATTTAGGCCTACTTTACAAAATTTACAATTTCTTAAAATAAATCAATAAAAATATACAATAGACCTTTTAGCAACTCTAACAAGCATCGGAATCGAACGAAGTTTTGCTACATTTTGTGGAATTTTCGAATGTGCACAATACTGATAGAAGCTCTAACACCACTCGCTGGAACCTTGCGTATAAAAATGTATAAAAATAACGCTCGATCCAGGCTCTTTTGTAGAATAGCTAAATGTGTACATGTATATTTACAAGATAAAAGTAATCAGACCTTCCCAAAGAGGTTCAGAGCGACGCTCATCCGCCAGAAAGACAGCGGACACGCCGCGCGACCCCGCAGACGCATACACTAAACCGCAGCTGACGCTTGGGATATGCCCACTGGGGAAAGGTACTGGGAGCTGAAACGTGTTGACTCTAACCTTTACTTTCATGATGTCATATTTGTCATAGATGTATGATTCAGAATATTTACAAGTTATTGTAAACATATCACAAATTAATAATCAAAGTCCCTCTTCATTTACTCTGTTGATCAAAGTTGCAGTCTGTGGAGTAGGAAATGATGAACACTTTTCAAAATTTGCCAAATGTACAGTCATATATTATATATCGACTTCAACGATTTATTTACAATTAAATAAATACGTAATTAATCAAACTTATCCAAGTCAAAAATTCTAAACATACTGAATGAGTCAATAAAAACGATCCCCGTTTTTATGGCCACTGCTCCCTGGATATTAGGGCAATAACATTTGCAAATATCTTATCTAATGTTGGACATGTTCAAATTCATTATAAGATTACCTGATAAAAATCGGCCACTTCGTTCTGAAATTATAAAGGACCCAGAGAATGCCCATTTAAGAAACCTTAAAAAATGGTGTAAAATCATGATCATATTTTCCTAATATTTCTGCCGGACAGCGATGACTCATACATGCTTCAGCAAGTATTACTCCTTGGGGAAGATAGATACTAAGATAGCTAGTATCTACCTTCTGGTATCTATCTTATACCGGGTGTCCCAAAATGATGTATTATCGTTTGATTGCTTACCTGTCCATAACCAGTGAACCGATTTTCAAAAACTTTGTTTTATTTGATTTCCGAAGGGCTACATTGCACTCGAAGATACTGGTTGTGGTTTTATGATGACGTTTTCATGTCGAAAAGAAGATTGATAAACCTGCTCAAATTCAAGCCTTGGATGGCATGAAAAAGAAATGGCCTACCTTTCCAGTCAATATTTTAGATGTGATACAAAAAGGCTGAACTCGTATTCATATTCTCTGAATTCAGTATCAACTGAATTCCTACTCTCTAAACGACATATAAGTTCAGCCTTTTGTATCACAGCTAAAATTTTGGCTCGAAAAAGAGGCCGTTTCTTTTTCATGTCGTTTCTTTTTCATGCCTTCTAAAGCTTGAATTTGAGCAGGTTTATCGATCTTCTTTTCGACATTAAAACCAGTGGCGGACACTTTGCCAAATATTGGGGGGGCGAAGCTATTGTTTCGGTTAAAAAGCATTGTTTGTTTCTATTGTTTTCGAACAAAAGATCTTTGTTCTAGCCAACATTGGGGGGACGATCGCACCCCCTCGCCCCCCCAAGTGTCCGCCACTGATTAAAACATCGGCGTAAAACCACAACCAGCATCCTCAAATACAATTTAGCCTTTCGGCGATCGGGTAGCATAATTTTCACGAAAATCGGTTCATTAGTTATGGACAATTAAGCAAGCAAACGATAATACATCATTTGGGACACCCGGTAGTATCTATCTTTATAGTATCTATAATTTCATCCTTGGGGAGAATGAAAGTGCCGTTTCTGCAAGAACAGTAACATCATCCCGGGCGATTTTCATCCTCCCAAAGAGCATAACACATGCTGAAACGTATCAGAGTCATTGCTCTAAGGCAGAAACATAGGGAAAATTTGTACGTGATTTTAGGCATGTTTTGAAGGTTCTTTGGGGGCGCTTTCTGGCGAAAATCTCTCATAATTTCAGAACGGAACGGCCGATTTCAGCCAGGTAAATTCTGAAATGGATTTGAATATCACCATCATTAAATAAGATGATTCCAACATTATCATCTTGATATCCAGGGAGCAACCTTGATACAACAGCCAGTACTCCTGCGTCGATACTGAACCTTGTACGTATTAGGCTAATTTGAGATCTGATTGGGTGTTCAAAACGAGTCTCATCAGTAAAATTACGTCGCAATTCGCATAAATTAATTTCTTCAAGGAGTTTTCATTTGGAAAGGCCCAAAGTCAGAGCTGAGAGCAAAGTCAAATCGGTCGACGGTTGAGATTGTGAGAAGACCGTTTGGGGCCTGGGAACGAGGTTGTCCAGGGAGCAGTGGCTTTTCAAACGGGGATTGTTTTCTTTTACTCGCCCGGTAAAATCATAGGTTATAAAACGACTTCAATAACTTTATTTACGATAAAATATACCGGGTGCGCCAAAATAAACTATGCACGTTTGGCAGGCCACAATAAATCGTACACTGGACCGATTTTGAGGATTTATGACTTAATCGTTAGCAGAAAGCCTGAATTAGATACTGGGATTTTTTGCAATTTTTTTCATTTTCAGTTTTTAGAGCTAGAAGCGAGTTTCCTAAAATTTTAGTTTTCGAAAACACTGAAAACGATCAAAAAACATCGATCAAGTTTTCTAAATAATCGACATGAATAGACAAAGAGAGAACTTGTTCGTGGTGATTTGCGATTTAGAAATCGATCAATTGTAATCTGCTATACGAGAGTTCGTACTAAACCACCAAATCCCCCTGAAAACGTTTTCTCTTTGTTCATTCATGTTAAATCTTTTAAAATTTGATCGACGTTTTTTCATCGTTTTCCATGTTTTCGAAAACGAACATTTTAAGAAACTCGCTTCTAGCTCTAAAAACTGAAAACGGAAAAATTTGCAAAAAGTCCTAGGATCTAATTCAGGCTTTCTGCTAAAGATTAAGTCCTAAATCTTCAAAATCGGTCCAGTGTACGATTTATTGTAGCCTGCCAAACGTGCATAGTTTATTTTGGCGCACCCGGGATGCAAAATAAATTTATGTTATCCAGTTAACAATTCTAAAAATAAAAAGATAATCCTCATTACCAGGAATTTGATGATGATGTCGAGACTGAAGGGATTCTAAACACCAGTATGAGGCTGCCGGAATCAGTTTTACCAATCAATAACATTGAAACGGATTATGTTGATACGGACGTGGAAGGAGACCCGGAATTTGTTGAAAATGACGAACTTAAAGAAGCGGTAAATATAAACATTAAAATAAAGGAAGTAAATATAAAGATACTTTTAAAGATTAAAATATTGTTGAATACTAAAGGCTTTGCTTTCAAACCTAAACTTATTCTACCAGGTGAATAAAAGTACTTTAAGGGGCTTGCTTTACAAGATTTTGATAAACTAAAGGGCGCATCAAAGAATTTCTTCACCCTTCAGTGGCCTTTCATGTGTGTTTAGGCTTACCTTGTGTTTCTTTGGCGATCAAAACAATCAAGATCTCATTAAAAGGCAGCCAGCTCGATCTAAGTGCTTTGAAATGAAGCAATGTTACAATCTTAAGATTGTTTTGAGTGCCAAAGGAACGCAATGCTAATGTATCTGAAACTTTTGCCTCACAATCGTTATGTATCCTCAAGATCATTGACAGTAATCAAAATCTTATTGCTTTGCAAATTATACTGAGTCCAAACAAATAGAGAATATCTTCATTTGCGATGTGTCTGCTGCTGTTTGCCTGCATGAGGGAGAAAAACTTTGGATCTTTGGCTTATACGGCCCCATTTAGTTGCTTGAGCTGTGGAAATTAAGTTAAAGGCCGATATTCAAAACTAAGACGTCACTCTGTGAAAGCCAAGCTATGATATTTAAAAGAAAAGTTATACCGGTTCCAGCGATGTGAATTTTAGCTTATATCTAATCACTCTAAAAATGTTCCTTGATAGTTATTTTGAATTCAGGTACCTAGTTTTAGTTGGTATTGGTGCTTTGAGACTGAGAGCAGACATGTTAATCTTGAAAGTTCAAATTTACCTCATCCTGCAAACCAGAGCTTTAGGACGATAGCCTTGATAAAATTTGAGCGATATCAGATCTTGTGTTATTCTGCTTTTCAGAAGTCACCCCCCTCCCCCAATCACCCATTGGGCAGTTTCTTAATTTTTAAATAATTTCAGTTCTAAATTTTGATGTGCTTCAAGAAATTACTTAGGCCAAGAGGCCAAAGCTCTGGTTTGCAGGTGGACGCAAATTTGAGCTTTCAAGATTAATACTTCTGCTCTCAAAGCACCAATACCATCAAGCGAGGTATCTATGTTCAAGTGAACTATCGACGAACATTTTAAGAGTGATTAGCCATTGATTAAAGCTAAATTTACATCGCTTGAGTCAACAAAATCTGCATACCTTTTTGAAACACCGGGTATTTGAATATCACTTAAGAAATTTGTTGAAAGAATAATTTCTAATCAAGAGTCTGTAAACTACTAAAAATAGAAATAAAACTGGGCTTGTTTGGCATTTAGCTTTCAAGTTAAACCATTAGATAATGGAAGGTTTAAGACGAGTATGTAATTGCTTGGAGTTTCTTTCTTTAGTCAATGTCACCTCGGGAATTTTGATTCAAATTTGTGGATCTTTTGTAGTTCAAAGGCATGACTGGTCGTAAGATAACAGAAGATGATTTAAAGAAAATGCCAGAGAAGGAAAAGGAACAATTGATGGAACAACTTCGGATATTGTGGTACGACATTTTCTTCTTGGGTTACTTCGAATCACCTCTCCGAAATAGAAATGAACTTTAGAGTGAAGTCAAGCTCTCTGTGATAAGGAGATGAAAAGGGAACATATTCTTTTCTTTGTCCCCTTCCCTTTTTCCATTTGCTTCGTTTTTTATCTGAAAAAGTCAATTTCTAAGGCCTGTTCACAGACACAGGCTAGACGAGCATAGAATATCTATGTCAATCCCCAGTTTCTGCTTCATTGAATTGAATTGTTGGTTCTCCAATGCACCAGGGTCCTGGGACTGATGATTTTGATATAAAACAACCAACCAGTTTTGTGAAACTGGCCGATAAGAAGCAATTTCTCTCTGAATCAAGTTGAAATGTAGCTCCGGTCATATGAAGCTGAACAAATTATTCATTACATTTATCAAGAATGTTCTCGTCTCCAAAAAGAGTGGTTTAGCTAGACTCATTACAGAAGTCTCAGCATTGCTCATTGAATTATTAAAAATGTTGAACGAATACAAGGAATCACGTCGTAAGCATCTGGTGTAGCCTAACTGAAGAACTTTCAAATAGTAGACTGGCGGAACTCTGATCTTACCCTGGTAAGTTTTACCAGTGCTCTGTGTTATGTTTGAACACGACGTTTTGATTTAGCATCGGTTTTTATTCGAAGAAAGTTAGAATGGCCAAACGTTTCGTCATCGGTGTGGGACTGAGAACGAAGCTTGTCAATTTCAGACTGATTTTTGGCGTAATTGATTTCTTAGTTGTCATTATAGCCACATATATCAGTCCAGATTGAGGAGCAAAACTGCAACTCATGTAGTAAATGTGTGCTGACATTTTGCCCACAAATCTTCTGTTCTCGCGAAAACTTTGATCAGTTTCACTGAGAATGTCTTGTCGAGTAGCTGAATAATATTTTATTCTTTCAGCGACACCAATCGACGGTTGAGTGAGAGCAATGATGAGCTACGGGAAGCCTTGGGGGTAAGATTTGCTAGCTACAATGTAGCTTGGATTCATTTTTATTTTTCAGATCTTAATCCTTTTAGCGTCCTGTTTAACTTTTTTTTGGGCAGATCAATACGAGTCGTTGTCTTAAGGCGTTCCACAAGCACGATGAAGGACGATTTCAACTTTGAAGTGACCCCCCCCCCTAGTAGACTTTATCTGATAACTCGGCAAGGAGAGAGACAGCGTAAATGAAACTTTCTGACTTTTAGCAGCAACCTATTATGTAACTACTCGTTAAGTTTCGTAGAAATATTTAAACAAATGAGGGGAGGGGAGAAAATTGACTGACCCTGTCAAAATCACAAATTCTCGGATCTCAATTTTAGCAAAGCTGTGGCAAAATTACATTTTGCAAATTTCTCTATAGAGTTGCATTGCATTCTCACGTTTGGATGGAAATTATGCTGCAAATTTCATTTTATCCCATATTTCCCGACGGTGGCCAATCTTGCCATTTTTCTTGACCATACCAAGGACATAAGCAATAACTATGGCTACGTTTACACAAAACGCTTGACATCTATTGAAACTGGATACTAACATTTTCTTTCTTTTTTGCAGCTTTTAACGCATAAGGCAAAAGACCAAGTAAGTGTTCCAGTTAACATATATTTTAGAAGAAGATATGACTGATGAAATTTAGTCACTTCTTCATAAAGTCTTCCTGAATTGCGTAAATAGTTCTAGAATTCTTTCTGCTAGCGAGATGCACTTTTACGAAAATTACTTACTTGCTGTATTTTAAGTTGAATCCCTAAATGCTACACTTTTAGTCGCATCAGGCCGATGGTAGAGGGCAAGGGGGTGCAATTGACCCCGCAATATTGGTTGAAATAAGGATCCTTTTTTGAATCAACAGAGGTAAACAGTGCTTTTCAGCTGACAGCTTCACTCCCAGTAATTCGTATAGTGTCTGCCACTGTTTGGTCCTTATCATATGAATTGATAGAGGGTTTGTCGTGTAAAAGTATTTTGAATTTCGACTAATTTTGCTTGTTCTGTTATGATATTTGTCAAGATTGGAAGTTTTATATTTGATCAAAGGGTAGACTGATTATAAGTTCGTAGTTATCGCTATTGATAGACTGATGGACGCTCAAACTACGACTCGTGGACTTTCACATTATGTTCGGATATGGAAACCATAGCAACACTGTACGAAAAGTGAGTGCTCCAGGCGATGGAGGATAGACCTAAGTTGCTGGTTCAAGTCTCAGATGATAAAAGATAAAACGCCTCAAAATTCAAGTTTTCAATGATGTTAGCTATTAACAATGGCCGCAAGTATCTAGATGAATGTTTCCTCGATCCAAGAATCAATAAACCTTTCATTATCAACCAGTAGTTCCTCGTTTTGAAGGCCATTTAGCTTCCATGAGCTTCACCACAGCAATGGGAATTTCCAACTACCGAAGGCTGCCATAACTAACCCATAACCTTGTTTCAGAGCGCACAGAAAGATCTGTGCCCTTTCCGTTTCAATTTTTCATGTGAAAGTCAATAAGTCCCACTTTATGCAAAAAATGGTGTTGTTGCTGTCGTTTTTGTTGCGATAACTAGTACTACGTCATAAGTCTAGCATTTGATATGTTCGCAAAAACGTCGTAATCACGTGCATTTTCGATATCCTCATTAAATACCTTTATTTCTCAAAATCTTATTCTATTGTTTATGTTTTGTAGAAATCTTCCAGAAGTTCATCACGGACGTCACATAGTGATTATATGTCATCACCGAGTAGAACGAATTCACGAAGCAGGTATTGTTAAATTACACTGAAATGAGGGCATTTTTTACTGGTGGAAGATTCCTTGAAAGGGCAACTAAAGATGGAAAGCTTTCAAAAAATCAGTAAAAACAGTTTCTTCTGATTTAAAATGCAATAGAATCAGTGGTTGCAGTCACACTAGACGTTTTTACCCCGTTGTATCCCTTCAAAACAACGGGTTAACTACGGTGTGATATGTGACCGCTTTTGGTTTTCACATACAACGCTGTTACAGCGCTTTGGTCCTGAGAGCTGATTCCATAAGAAAATTATCACATGCAAAGTAACGGGCAAAACAAGGTCCCGACCTATATTTCAGCGTTATTTTGGAGAATGAACCAATCACAGACTTGCGTAGTTGTCACATCATAAATCATATCACTGTGTGACCGGGTGTCATTGTACCGATATGTTGCCGTACTTTCTGGCTACAAAAACAAATTGCAAGAAAGTGAAGCAATTCATATTACAACGGGAAAATACAGTAGTGTGACCGCAGCCAGTGTCTGTTCCTGTAGCTGTCTATTAAAGTAAATGGCATCACTTAGAACTCACTGACAATAACGAGTTTTTCCAGCAAAAAAATCATCTTATTACAAGTTTAGCAAAAGTTGATATAAATATGGTGCTATAAAAATAATGATTTTATTCTTTCTTTTGACAAACCTGTCTTCATTTATCCTATTCTGAAAGAGTTTTTTTTAACCGAAAAGGGCACTTCATTGGTGGGAAAAATTAGCATAAGTTATGGGGAAATTGAAAGGGCTGATGGGGGAATTTCTCGACCAAATTTCATGTTAAAAAGTGCCCCGGCTGAAATTCATTTTCTTTTAATGAATTCCAATAGAAGAGATTTTGGTCATTTTAAAGTTTCGATTTAGCCATATTTTGGGTGTTCCTGCTCTTCAGTTTTAAACTACTTTGTTTACTGCAAATAAATCCTTTTATTTCCCTTATTCTTTCACAGCTCACGAAACTCAAGGCATTCAAGAACAGATAGGCCATCTTGCTCGAGTTCCCCAAGACATGAAGTGAGAGACAAAAGGAAGAAAAGTCGCTCCACAACTGTAAGTATATCATTGGAGGTGACACTGCCTTTTGATGTAATCATAGTAACAAGGACATATCTTGTTCTACTGCATCAGTTGCTTTTATTGGCACCAGAATTCAAAGTGATTAGCGATTGCAGACAAAGGAATTCAAAACAAGCAAAGCCGCGAAGGTTGCCCTGAAGCCAATAGGCCAAACTGCCCCCTTGTAAGCGCAAAAGGTGATTTTTAAGGGAGTTTAAACACGAGTTTATAACGAAACAAGAATAAAGCTAAAAATCTGCCTGACGGATTTTGTTAATTTGATTCAGGAGTCATTGTTTCATTTAAGCGAGAATCACTACCGGATGAGCCAGAAAAAATTTCCCACTTTCTAAAATTCGTACCACCACAAGTACTTAATGGATTTGAATGATTCAAATTCTAGTTAAAAGCCAAAAGATCGAAGTATTTTTGTGATTTTTCTCGTCTCCCTAGAAGCACTGCAAATATAGGTAAATTCAACTTCATAAAATTTCATGGTTGCAAAATTATTGAAAAAGGGCCTAAAACACTTCATTAAATCGTTAGGACTCTCCTCACACAGAACAATACGCACAGGAGTTTCACTTCTCTCAAGGGTTATAAGACATAGATTTTCAAACAGATACTAAAGATTTTCAATCCCATGGCAATAAATGTGCATACGATAGCTCTCCCCCATGCGAAATTGCATTTCCCCTGTTGTTCTGAACGAGGAGTCCTTCATGATTCGATCAAGTATTTTAGGCCTTTTTCATTCATTTTGCAACCACCAAGCTTTTGTAAACTTGAATTTACCAATCTTTCCAGTGCTCGTAAGAAGTCGAGAAAAATCACCAAAATACTTCGATCTTTTGGCTGTCAAGCAAATACTGATTCATTCCAATCAATTCAGTACTCTTGATGCTATGGATTTTCAAAAGTGGGAACTTTTTTCTGGTTCACCCGGTATGTCTTCTGCTCGTCTCCTGAGTCAAATAAACAAATCCACCAGGCAGATCTTTAGATTTATTCTTCTTCTTTCGTTAGAAACTCATGACTTCTCTGAAAAATCCCATTTCGCGTGTACAAGGGGACAGTTTGCCCTACTGTTTTCAGGACAACTTATGTGGCTTTTGTTTGTTTTGAATTTTTGGCTAAAAGAATTTGCTTTGCCTGCAATCGTTAACCCTTATGAATTGCAGTGTCTTTCAAAAACAGCTGATAATTTTGTGGTACAAAATCTGCCCTGGTAGGTGATGTACATCCGAGGAAGGAGCGCTCAAATCTTTAAAATGGTGGGTGTAAACTTCTAATCTAACATACTTGGAGTAACAAGGACAGATTTTGTAAGACAATAGCACGAGTTGCTTTTGTTGACACCTGAATTCAAAGCGATTAGCGACTGCAGACAAAGGAGATTCTCTCAACCATAAATTCAAAACAAACAAAGCCGCGAAATTTGCTCTGAAACCCAGGTAGCTAGCGCGCTCGTTGTGCATTCCAAAAATTCTTTTTAAGAGCAAACATGGGCAACCTCGGGCATTTTGTTTCTTTGGTTCGGAAGCCGATTGAGAGGCGATTCAATTCTCTTCTTTTTTGGGTTTAATTAAAACAATTACTTCTCAGCTTCTGAACCAAAGAAATGAAATGCCCGAGGTAGATGTGTAGATATATCTTTCTTCTTTTTAAACCCAAAAAAAGAAGAGAATTGAATCGCCTCTCAATCGGCTTCCGAACCAAAGAAACAAAATGCCCGAGGTAGATGTGTAGATGTATCCTTCTTCTTTCGATATATGCTCATGTTTGCTCTTGAGAACAATTTCTGGAATGCACAACGAGCGCGCTAGCTACCTGGGTTTCAGAGAAACTTTTGCGGCTTTGTTTGTTTTGATTTACTGGTTGAGAGAATTTCCTTTGTCTGCGATCGATAATCGCTTTGAATTGCGGTGTCAATCAAAACCAACTCATGCTATTGTCTTACAAAATCTGTCCTTGTTACTTGGAGTAGTTTGCTGTAAATCTACCGTGGAAAGTTTTCGATATTTTTATTGGTTTCAGAATGTTAGCAGTTATCGTATTTCAGGCTATGACGTCACCAAATTTCTGAATCCTGAACCATAAGAGCGACAGATTTCTGCCTAACTATGGTTTTCTTGACGATTGTATCATGTTTCTCGATTGATTTAGGATTTACGATGAATAAAATGTTTTCAAAATTTTCAATGAATTTTCAGCAAATATATAACGCCGCCATTTTGTAAGTTATCAAGATATAAAAGAAATTCCAATGCAGATTTACAGCAAAGTACCTTTCAAACCATTTAATTCAAAGAAAAATATATTAGAATTTACCCCTGCCTTTTAAACGATTTGAAAGATTTGAGCCCTATGCCTACCCTGGGAGCCAAATTGTTTGTTCTTTGGTACCCAGGGTACCCTATGCCGAGCAGGGAGAGGTTGCAATCAAGAAAACTATTTAAGGAGCCAATCTCCAATATTGGTAGAGATTCCGTGAAATTTAACTTTCAGGTTGACTAAAATGAAATTAAAACGTCGATAGAAATTTAACATAAATATTTTCAAAGTTAAAATTTTTGATAGCACTGAATTTTAGTTAATTGAATTAAACATAGATATGAATTTCTGATATGGACTAATTTTATATTTCGATCATTATTCCTTTAAATACAATATGTGAATTATAAAACAAGCAATCTGCCCTAATAATCTTCGCAATCCTCTTTTTTCAACTTTTAGAATTTTTCAACGATTCCAAAATAGAAATCGACAACATCAAGTTTAATAACTTTTCAGCATTTAGTAAAAGTCTATAGTGTTAATTTCTCAATAAGTTGAATTTAAATGAAATTAAATAGTTGAGATCTAAACGTCAGTTTTCATTTATGAAGTCTAGAACACCAATTAATCAGAAAGTTTTTAAATATTTAAACTTTTCTTCAATGATAAACCAAATGCTAAAAAGAATAATTTCAAAAGTTTACAGTCATAGTTCTGATATGTGATTACTGAAAAATGGAAATATCATAAGACAGAATTTTAAGATATTTAAATTTCATACCCTGGAGACGATAATCTAAATATGTTAAAATAATGTTAAAATCTTTAAACCTTAGCCCTCAGTGAACGAAGACGATATTATTACATGCGATTGTGGAACTGATTTGGAAAAAGACATTATTAAATGTACAAATTGTGGAAAATTACAAAACATTGTAGGAGAAGATGTCGTTGAACCGATCATTGTGAAGGATGATAAAAGTGAACCATGGCTGGATCCAGTATTGTTTCCAGATGAAAACTGCACGTGTGGAGGAGATACGGGGCAACCTTGTGAGAACTGTAAGAGTATAAAAGATGGACCAAATAAACAGAAAGATGTCTCGATCCAGGCTGATCTAACGCACGATAACGCTAATCAAACCGAACCTAATACATCAATGCACATATGCGAAGGCGAAAGTTGTATCTGCTGCGAAGGAGATGACGTAATACCCTTAGATAAGTCGGTACAAGTTAGTGATGTACTTTTAGACAATAGCAGAGAAAAACTGGACTTAGAACCGGACGCAGATCCAACGAAATCAGTAATCGAAGATGAAGTTGTGGTACCGGATTCGGAATCTCATCTGCACAGTGAACGGGATTTAGATATGGAAGGAAATTGTCCGGATTGTAATCATCCGATAGATTATTCGGAAACATTGACTGGTCGTTGTGAATGTATGAACAATCAAAAACAAGCTTCAGAACCGAAGCATTCTCCTGATAAAAAGGATATTGAAGATATACAAAAGACTGAGAATCCGGGTTTGGATTTGAAAACAAGTTTTCCGGATTTTTCGGATGTTACTAGTAATTATACGGATCGTGAAACGGATGTTAGGACTCATTTTACTGATCCGGCGACTGATGGAGCCGATAGTTTAGCAAATGCAGCAAAGATAAGGCAAGGGAATCCTTCAACCACTCAGGTAATTTAAATCTAAATTCTGATCTAAATCTAATTCATTGTTAAAACCCTTAAATTTCCAGCGAGGGTTTAAAGATAAATCATAAATTTGTCACATTTCTCTTAAAATTTGAAAAGTAACTTTGGTAATTTTCTGATAATTATAGTAGCATGTAGTAATAAACAGATTACAAATTGTCTTAAACAGCAGAACCAACATTGATTCAAATGGCTAACAGGCGATTCGAAGGCCCTCGCCGCCATCTTTAGTGTAATCGTCTATTGTACCAGAAGAGTATGCTTGACACGACATCGTAAACCTTTTTAAAACATGGTTTTCTTGAAACATCCCCCATGTTCTTTAAGGCACATATGTCACGTTAGCAATTGGTCAATACAACAAACAAGTTTGGAGTGGAATTCCATTGTTTCGTGACTTTTTATTTCTGTTTCATGAATTTTCATTGCAATGAAAATTCAGCCGCGATCCTGTGCTTTGTAATAAACAATAGAGAGAATTGTATTGCATGAACCAATCAGCTTCATGACATATGCCCTTTAAAGAGTTTAGAAATTACGACTTTTTCCTCAGTGGTAGCACACTTGACTACCAATCGGAGGGTTGGTGGTTCATGTCCCCGCCCTGTCAAACCTGCTACGCAATGTGGCGAGGAGAGAAGCTCTTTTTAATTAAAGGCAAAAGGAATCACGAGGACACTGCTTCGATAAGCTTACAATATGCCTGCCAAAAGTCCTTGGAGCACTTAGCCCATTTCTTGACAATCCGCAGTTTTAACCATAGCTATTATGTTTAAACACACCCTCAGCCCCGAAACAATGTTGATTTGCAAGGTTATTGTCCTAGCATTCCATCAGAGTCGCAAATTGTCCTGCCATCCCCATTTCATCATCACAGAACAACATTGTTCTGAGGGGGAGAGGGAGAAGTCGCAAAAAATGCAAAAATAGCAAAGGTGTTCCAAGACTTTTGGCAGGCATTGTAGCTTCTCAGTGTCTTAGCCTCCGTGCAGACTCTATTGATATCCTTGCAGGCCATATCCTAAAAACTACCTTCGGTTGCAAGGTAGATATGTAGACAAAATAAAGGAAAAAACCCTGTATCAATATTTCAGAATAGTCAATGGTAGAATTATGGCTAAGAAATATTCCTGAGTTCAAAATGTGTACACTGTTGTTGAGATGATATGATAGTGGTGGAGAATGGCTTCTACCACAATAAAAGCAGTTTGACCTTGACGTTGATAAAGGCTCTAAGATTTGAACATGGGTTTGATAAGGCCTTTAGGTATAATCTCTTATCTTACATCATCTTCTAGCTAATTTCATTCATGATCTTTATTCTCAGGATGAAAGTGCTTCCGACACAACTTCTGGAATCAACTCATCTTATTCTGTTATACAAAATATTGATGAAGAGGTGAGTGTTAGAGCTTTTTATATACCGAATGTCCTAAAAAGTGCTCTCGTTTGAAAATTCACAAAAATTCGATTATAAAACCCATCATACAATTTCCGTTTTGATCTTTTTTCAACGATCCAAATATATTTAAAGATGATAAAATGTTTGTTTTCTTAGATTATATGGTATAGGATTGCATGTTATAAAACCTTATTCTGAGCTATACTGTTTACTATACTATACTCGAAGGGGAGAAATATGTTAATAGCCGCAGCAAGGAGCAATGTTGAATAATAACGTTAAATGCTTTTTATTGCAGCTATTAACTTATTTTCTCTCCTCTTCGTTATTTTTCTTGCAGGATTTAACACAGATACAGTGTCTAGTTTTGCCTTCTTGATTTGTGGCGATGAGTCCGTTATTTTACGCTATCTTTCAATTCTATACTGCATATCATTTATTCAAATGCTAGATGTTATTGTTTCTCTAGCTGAGCATGTTTGCACATCAACGAGAGTCAGATGAAGAAGTCGATGAAGATGATATGACGATAGGAGAATTACAACGAATTAAAGAAATGACGTCATCGGATTCAGACTTAGAAAGTGACCTTGATCTAACTTATGGAGACAGACCGGAGAGAACCAGGGCTGAAACGACGGATCAAAACTCGGTATGATATTTACTCTCCTACTACCGGGATTTAAAAGCATATGCGTCTAATCTTTAATCAAAATTGCACCAGTGGCTATCTCATCTTCCTTTTAATTTCGTGGTTTAAAGGGACCTCAGGTACCAAGTATCTGACACTAAAGTACCTTTTGTTGAAAGTACCTGGTACTTTGTGCTACTATTATTCATTGGAGATTTCGATACCTCAATTAATTTCAGAACGATAGCCACTCTTATAATCTGCAGAGAAATAATCTCTTCAACCGCGTACAGGCAATTTTGCTTTCAAACGGTTTGTCGAACTTTTCCAATGAGGAAGTAGTTTCAATAATTTTATATGGTGACATAAGGTTACCTTTTGAGTCAAATAAAACAATCATTAAAGCAACACTAGAGTTCATTGAATCATCAAAGAGATTTTCTTAAATCATTTCAGTGAAATTTTCGTCTCCTCCCCCCACATTTGTATCATTTTATTTCCTTTCGTAGCTTTAGTTTTTGCTGTAGTTTAGTTAATTAGTTTCATGTAAATGTTTTATGTTATTTGTTAAAGCCACGGGGTTGCAATTTATTCTCATTCTCCCTGTGGTATTGTCTTGTAACCATGTTCTGTTATTGTAAAATTTTAGATTGATATCAAAAAAAGCGACAGCGATTTTCCTGTTTTAACCAAAAATTAGCGTGCCACAAGGATCAGTTCTGGGTCCCTTGCTTTTTAATGATATTTGCTGTCTTACTACCGGGATTTAAAGGCATAGGGGTGCTAAAGCTTTAAAAGAGACTTCAAAAACGGCTATTGCATCTTCCTTTTAATTTAGTGCCTTACATGAACCTTAGGTACTTTGTGCTATTAATATTCATTTGAGATTTTCAATATCTTAATTATTTCTAGAACGATAGCGATTCTCCTGTTTCAACCAGTTTTGAGGTTATGACGTCATCAAATTGCTACATTGACAACCAGAAAAGCTACAGATTTCTGCTCTGCTTACCACCACATTTCAGACCTTTCTTCATAAAATATGGTTTTGGTGACGTTTGTATCACTTCTCCTCTATCAATTGAGGATTTACAATTTTGATTTTTTCAAAACTGGTCATGAATTTTTTCGATTATTTCAATGAAGAGAAAATCGCTATAATTCTGACAATAATCAAGAAATCGAAAAATTGACAGCGAACAGTAATAACTGAGTATCTGAAATTCCTTTCAAGCTTCTAGATCAAAAGGTATATGGAATGATTATTTTTGGAATCAATTTTAAAGATTTTAAAGGTTTTAGAGATGTAGCAATTTTTCCTGCAAACTTCAGAAAATGTTTGTAGTTTGATCGAGAGTTCTATATCTTCTTTTTCACGCACTTTGGAGTGCAGATACTTCTATTTCAGTGCTGAGTAAAGTAGAAAATAAGTCACAAACATAATTAGGCCTTTTTTTTGCTATCAAGAAAGTTTAATTCATTCCAAATTATCCAATGGTCTTGATCACACGAAATTTCAAATGCGTTTGTGGCACAGTGAGGAACTTTCTTTTTCATCTCTGCTATGCCTTCTCTGGGAGTATTTCACTATGCTTGGGAATCTTTTGTCTACAATAAGGAAAGCTAGTTATTTCCATCTGATCATGGTTATGTCTTGTTCTTTTCAGAATGAAAATGTTGACCTTGGCGAACCTGAAAGAATGTATAAATTAGTGTTGGCAGGAGATGCTGCTGTTGGAAAATCAAGTTTTATTTTGAGATTATGCAAAAATCGATTCTTCCCATCACTAAATTCTACTTTAGGTATGTATACTTCAGATGTGCCGAGACCATACAGTATTATTCGTTTTGTTATTAGCTCTACCACGTGGTCAGCACTGAGCCTAATAAGTCTCTAATGAAGGTATTGTGGCGCACTGGTGTAATCCACTGACTTTGCAGCCAGAGTAGTCAGGCGGACAGGGTTCGATAACCGGTAGAGCCCCGCCACTTGAGCGTCGTGACAAGGGGTCGCGGACTCGATTAGTCCTATTCTACTTCTGCGATCCCAGCGCTTGGCGCTAAAAACCGCAACTTCACCTTCACCTTCACCTTCACCTTCAATCTCTGATAAGTCCCTCCCTCTTTTCTAGCCATGGCATTGAACCTGCGAAATTCTACCGTTTTAACAGGGCCTAAGATTTATTCACCATTTTAACCTTGTAGGCGTTGATTTTCAAATGAAAACTATGGTTGTGGATGGTCATACGATTGCACTGCAGTTGTGGGATACAGCGGGACAGGAGAGGTAATTGCTTTGCTTATGTTTTATCATTTAAAGGGAGTACAAAGACCAGCATGCTTTGCGCGGAATCAAGTACTTGCTTTGCACAGCTTCCAGAATAACTGACTGTACGAAATTCATAAAAACAAAATTAAACGATGGCAAAAGCTGCTGATCTTTTTACTCCCTTTAAACAAAAAACAACAAACAAACAAACCTACATTTTCTGGACGCTTTCAAGCAGTTCTTGTATAGGTTGGCATTTCTGTAGAAGTCTGCCAGATCCCCAGACAGCCTTGCCTTCTTTGCCGAGACTTCACGTCAAGACCTCTTCTCCAAATTCCATTTATTTTGAAAGAGGGGTCAGCGCTGCTAACTGACATCTCGGGTCAGCGCTGCTAACTGACATCTCATTTTTTTCATAATCAAATAAGAAATATCAAAGCAGTTCTGCTTACTATCCTTTGTGTCCTTTCCTCTTATTATCCTTTCCTCTAAAGCACTTAGAGGCCCATTTGTTAACCATGATGCTTTGTGCACCGAATGGACAGCAAGGCAAAGAAAACGTAGGCCAAAAAATGACTTTCAGTCGTTGGTGCCAATGGCGCCACGAAGGATCATGGTTAACAACGGTTTCTTAAAGCCTACCAATCTACTATGTTCCAGATTTTGTGGTGCATGTAAGTGGTTCTTCGTTTGCGTCGAAATCATAACCTCAAAGACCTGGTATCTTACGTAACTTCCCCCCCCCCCCCCGAAAGCAATTGCAAGTAATGTTTTCTCTGTGCTGTACATTGTTGGTGAACACTTTAACAGTCTTGGGATGTACAGTAAACACCCACACATAAAAATTTAGTGGACTTAAGAAGCTACAGGCTGAAATTGTCAATTGGACCCCAGTTTATAAGAACCAATCCATTGTATTCATTGTACAAGAAGCCAGGTTGAGTTCTAAACTTGTGTACTCTTATCCGCGTGTTTGTGTGTGTGTGTCTTTTATTTTAAATCGAAAAATTATGAGCTACAAAAGCAACTAGTTTAATTCAATTATTTAAATAACTGCAAATTAATAAATATTTTAAAGAAATTATATACAGGATTAGTTTCGAAGGCATACTGTTTACTGTATTGCTTGTGCAACAGAGTCCAATATGCATTGATATGAAGATTTCTATCAAAGCTGTGAAGAAATGTGTTGTGTACTTTAGAATATTGATATGTGTCTCGTGGTTTGATCAATATTCGTACTCCATAGGTTTCGAAGTATTGCAAAATCTTATTTTCGACGTGTCGATGGTGTTCTTCTCCTGTATGACGTCACAAGCGAAACATCATTTCTCAATGTGCGTGACTGGATGGAATCTATCCAGGTGAGAAAGATTTAATCATTGCTGATTCATGGATTTAATGTATAAATTTCATATACAAGGGTTAGACCCACTGTATAGTTTGGTGTGGAACTACCATTCCCCTTCTTTTCTTTTGACCATTCGTGTCTTGTCATCAATGTTCCTTGTTTTATTCATATTTTTGTCATGAAATTGGATTTGTAAAAATGTAAGTACCGTTGTTGTTGGAGGCCAGATGACCTCGTGTCTTCCTACGCGAAGAACGGTACAATAGGTATTTATATTGGTTAGTTTGAAAAAAACGTTTCGTGTTTGATGTCTGAATTATCGTTGTCCTGGATGAGTGAAACAAAATTTTGTAGAAATGCACATTTGTGGATTAACCCCTACTTCATAGCTACATTGCAGTGAAAATAGTGAAATTACGGGATGAGTCAATACAATATTTAGACGTTTAAAGCATAGCAACCCTCGATATCTTCAAGAAACAACTTGCTGCTGATTTGAATTGGACTAATTAACAAAACTAAATCAAAGACTTTCCTTGAGAAATTATATCACTGCATCACATTGGTCAAGAGACCTTTACTCAAATGAACCGGTTATTGTTAAAATTGCAATTTCCATGTAAAATAAAGTAAATGATAATGTAATTTGGTTGTGCTTTGAAACTGTTTTCTTCTCGGTTTCTAGCAATAAGAATCACGATACATATCAGCTTTGGGTGTCAAGTGCCGACATATTTCTGCCTTCCCTAAAATCCTTAGTTCTTCTCTAATGGAGGCTCTGGTTTGGGCCTAAGAGGAAATTTTACACTTTCTGATTTATTGCTCTGCAAAAAAGTGACTGAAAATTATAAGAAAAATTTGAAAACTTAATTTAGCCATTAAGGTTTAATTTAAACATTTTTTTGGGTGATATGACGAGAACTCTTGGCCTTAAAATTTTTCAAATTTGTATACAGTTTTTTGGGGACGCCCGTTGAATTTTCTTATCTAAATTGATATGCTAGATTCACTGGTATGATCAGTTTATAGGAGCCTGATAAGGAGTTTGAGAGCGATAGATTTTCGAGCAACTGAACATTTTCCTTACACATTCGGTATATGCTTTGATGTTTTCATGCGAAACTGTATTTTGCATGGTCGGTTTTATCAACGGCTTAGATTCTTAGATTCTTATATGCTTCAACAAAGATTACGTTTTAGTATTTCTATGGTTTTTACAAACATTCTAATGCAAAAGAGTGAATTTATATGTTCATTTATCGCCTTAACATTTACCATACGAATAATTCTTTTACACAGGAAAGTTCCAATAAACCAGTACCCATAATGCTTTGTGGAAACAAAATCGATTTGAGGAGCATTGCGTTATCAAAAGGCATGAATGTCATCACGACTGATCAAGGACAACGTCTTGCAAAGGTATGTGGGGAGGGAAGTGGCCAAGCTGTGTTTTGATTGATTAACACAGATATATTTGTGACGAAGGAACATTCCATCGAATATGACCAAGGGTGTTAGGACACGAACGTGTTGATTACATATTTATTTGCCTTGTTTTGATCCTTGTCTTGATTTCAATTGTCTTCTTTGCTTCTGTGTTTCGTCTTCAACTGGTGTGTGCGACTGAACGGTTTATTGGGCCCAAATGCCTCGTGTTATTTGAATATATCTTCCTTGTATTCCTGTGTCTTAGCGCGCCTTCGCAGAAAAAATGCTTCAAACCGCAGTGCCATACTAAATACTTTGGTTATGGCTTTGCGGTTTGAGTCCTTTCTTCTGCGAGGGCGCGCTAAGACACAGGAATACAAGGAAGATATATTCAAATAACTCGAGGAATTTGGGCCTAATAAACCGTTCAGTTGCACACACCAGTTGAAGACGAAACAGAGAAGCAAAGAAGACAAGAAATCAAGACGAGGATCAAAACAAGATAAATAAATATGTAATCAACACGTTCGTGTCCTAACACCCTTGATATGACCGAGGCTAACAAGTCGGGCCAAATACTTGCAAATGCAAAATTATGACCAAAACGCAGGGTCAAGAACTGAAAATAAAACAGGGGCTAGAGAAATGGTGGCAAAATAAATCTTTAATCCAAGAACCAAAGTTCGTTTATCAAAAACGTATGCCAAGTAATTTGTGGCCACTAAACAAAAGTAAAGAAAATCACGGTCGAAAAATCAATGGTGAAAAGGAATGCAACAAATTTGATGGTCAGAAAATAGCGACAGTCAAATTTCGAGCCACATTAATCTCTAAAAAATTGAATAACGGAGAAATGACGACCAAATTCAGAAGCTACTGGTTGTCCCAGATAAAAGCATACAGATTTAATTGGGTCCAGTGATAAGAAGTTGCTTCAATCAATGGCTAGTCAATTTCAAATTATTCATCGATTGTTAACTCGAACATAAATGTGTCGTTTGTTGATATTGGCGCTTTAAGTGTTGAAATATTAATTTTGAAAGTTCAAATATGCGTCCACATCCAAACCAGAGCTTTGGCACTTTGGCCTAGCAAAATCTGGAAGCAAGCGAATAAATAAACAATTACCTTTATAAAATTGGATTGAAATTTAGATCACATTATATTCTGTTTGCTAGCAATCACCCATTGTGCGATTGCTTCGTGTTTCTTTTAGTTTCAATTTTAAATTTCGATATGCTGCAGGAATTTGCTTAGGCCAAAATGCCAAAAGTCTGGTTTGTACTTGGAGGCAAGTTTGAACTTTTAACGCTTATATTTCCGCTGTCAAAGCACCTATATATCAGCAAATGAGGTATCCATGTTCAAGTTAACTATCGAAGAAATGTTGAAATTGATCAACCATTGATTAAAGCTAAATTCTCATCGATGTACCCAACCAAATGTGTATATATTTTTTCTGGTACACTTCTTATAATTTTCAACTTGAACTTTAGTTAAATGAGAAACAAAAACGCATATAGAATCAATGGCTGATAGTGTAAAGCTTTAGCTTGTTCATTTTTTTCAAAATGGTATTGTTTTCTTGCAGGAAATCGATGCATTTTTCATCGAAACAAGTGCTCGCAATAATAACAACATCAGCGAAGCCGTGTTAAAGCTTGCAAGGTAAACAGCGTTTTAGTGATATTCTGTCATTCTGTTCGACTTTACTCAGTTAGAGTCGATCTAAAATCTTTTCACAGAATCACTTTTGCACAGAAACTTAGCAGGGAAATATTAGTAAATGAAATTGCATTTAGAAGCAAATACACTGTTGTACAGTGCTCAAAACAGAATTTCTTCCTGGTAGCAAGGTAGGACCTTAGTTTCTTCGTACACATTTTCTTCTTCTTTCCCAATATATTGCTCGATTCTACCCCCCATTTTCTTACTCTCTTAGTTTCTTTACCGTCCCTTTCCGTCCCTTCCTTCATTTCTTTCTGCTCTTTTCCCTTGCTTTGTTGGAGTGTTGACCTCCAACGAAAACTCGGTGAGTTCTACCATTGAAACAGGAGCGGAAGCATTCCAGGGCAACTCCCCTTATACCTTAATGCTCAAGTTTTCCTTTTTCCCTTCTTCCTTCTTGGGAAATTTGAGCATTTCAGCTAACTTTCTTCTTTTTGTATGACAGTACCAAAAATAAGTTGTAAGTTATGTAGTAAAGTATGTAAGTTGAGTATGAAAGTATGTAAGTTAGGTAGTAAAAAGCAGATATGTTACTTTCTTTATTCATTGGCTTCATGGGTCATAAAACACGATTGAGTTTGTTGGTAAAATGTACCGATTGAATTCATATGACTGTGTTCCTCTATGGTGTCCTTTCTTCCTACAATTGCCTAATTACCTCGCTCGTGCTGCAAATGCAGATTTAGTATGACAAAAGATTCAGGATTCCGTAACGATAAAGCTATTTGCCTTTCTTTAGAATAGATTTCACAGCATAGGTTCCAAATCTTTAGCTCGGCGTAAAAAGGTGGGTGTAAAATTGAATGACCTATTTCTTCTGACTGAATGGCTTGAAAGAAACTTTAGATACTTATTTATAATTCTACCGTTGGACTTTCCTGAAATTTTGAATATTTTTCAAAATTACAGCGTATTCTACATTTCAGCTCATTTGAGGGTGTGACGTCATCAAATTTCTAAATCATAAACTAGATGAATGACAGACTTTTACTTGATACCATATTGTAGGCATTCATAAACTATGGTTTTCTTCGAAATTACTTCATGTTGCGTCAAACAGTTTAGAAATTACGATGGTTTTAAGTTTTTTTGAAAATTTTTCTTTAATGCCTGAAAAAGAAGAAAACACTCCAACTCTGAAAATATTTAAGATTTCAGAAAAGTCCAACGGTAGAATTATAGAGAAATAGGAAAAGTTTCTTTGAAGTCATTCAGTACAAAGAAATAGGTCACTCAATTTTACACCAGCCTTTTTAAAGATTTGGAACCTATGCTAGATTTCACACCTCTTGAATGAACTCATTAAAATCAAAATAAACAGAGAGAGTGTAAAGCATTCTGGTTGGCTGCGTTTAAAGGGAATATCCTGAGTTAAAAGATGAGATCTCATAGATTTATAAATAGCCTATTGTATTTGATAATCCAGCTCGTGGGGAATGAAAGCCATGCAAAAAGGAAACAATAGTGGGATTAGGAGTTTCTTTGTCCTATTTATAGACAAGCGCTATATATCTCAGGTTATTCACTTTAAGGTGTGAATTCTCTTCTTGAGGCTGCAAAGTCGCTTTGTCTTAGCTAGAACTGTATCCTTTTGTTTTACAACATTCACCCTTGCTTGCTAGTGCGCCTTAGCTGCGATGCTCTTACTGCGCCTACGTAGTTGCAAAGAAAAGCATCGTAGCCAAGGCTCTTCCAGGCCAGGGTAGAAGAATACAGTAGAGGAACACAGTGACATAACTTCAATCTTACTTTACTCATGTTACCTATACTTTATCTACGCTAAATGTGTGTGACAAGGCTTCTTAAGAGATTTCGTTGCTTATCATTTAAAATCTTATATTTTGATAAAAAAATAATGAAATTCTGGCTTAGTAAGTGTTTTCTTCAAATCTTTCCACTATCAGTTAACCATCATTTTTATGTCCTCCGTCGTCTAGTTGAATTTACTGTTTATTTTGTTATAGATCTCCCTCTCCACATTTACTCAAAGGTTTGGCTTGTTTCAATTTCTTTATATATTCAATCACAAATATCTCTAATATTTCTATGTAGGAAACTTCAGTCTTTGGAAGATCAAGAAATTAGGAATGGTGGAGTGAAGCTTGGTGAAAATGCAGAGCAAAAAAAGAAGCCAGGATGCTGCTAGAAATCATTATGGGAGCAAACTGATGCATCAATTCCGTTCAAAGGTCATAGTTCATGGATGACGGTCCAAACGTGAGAGATGAAAGGTCAGCGGTCAGGAGACACTTTCAGGTGTTGAAGAATTCAAGCAGAGGTCAGAAGTAGTTGTGATGTGAAATTCGCCGTGATGTGAAAATTCGTTTTTATGGTCCTGCTACTGCACAATGTGTCCCAAATCAAGTCACGCTGATCCAAACCAACAGCCAAAACCTAATCTGAAACTTGATTCAAGGACAGTGTCACTGGTTCTAGAACAGAATCAACTCAAGGCCAAAGTGATTCGTGTTCGTGATCATTCTAAATCTAGAATTAGAGTCTTAGCAGCGTTGAGAAATAAGAGTAATGTCCAGAAAGCAAGGTAAATGATGTAGACACCCGTGTGAGTAAAACAAATCCAAACGTCTGGAAGTTCGTAATTTGCTACCGGGGGGTGTCCCAAAACAATTACTCCTGTTTGAAAAATCACCAAAATTTTATAATAAGGCCGACATTCATATTTCTATTTTGGCAAGTACGTCAATGGCCAAATTAAGTTTTCAGGAATAGCTGATTTGCGATTGGTCAGGCAAGATAAACGATATCGCCTAAGGAGTATAGCGCAGAATGAGGTTTTCCAATGCGTTATTTCATACCCTTCAAGTAATGAAAACAACCATTTTACCATCCTTAAATAGTTTTGTACCAGTGTCAAAAGAGATCAAAAAGAAAATTTTATTCAATAATCGAATTTTCGTCATTTTTCGAACGGGAGTAATTTATTGGGACACCTGGTAGCTATTCATTTGATTCTTTCGAACATGTTTTTATTGTGTTGAAATTCTTCGTGAATTTCTTCGTTGAATTTTAAATTTGCTGTTTAGCAGATGGATTTTTGAAACAGTGGACACAGTTTTCTCATTCACCCCGTAAATGACAAAGCGTGGTAAGAGCAAGGCGTGGAACAGTTTCAAAGAATGCACTGTGAACATTGATTTGTTCGTTGTGTCCTTGCAAGAGCAATTGTGTCAATTTTTCGTAATCTTGAAACTGGCACTAATTAACATTTTGCAATTTTGCACAGTAACATGCACTAATTTTGCGTTAATTGAGTGAATTTGCAAAGGATATTTATAATGTATCTAAAGGGTATTTATTTATGGTGGAGTTTTGCTTGGCTATAGAAGCGAAGTAATTGACTGTCACCTCTGTAATCAGATACAACACAATGATAGCATAGGGCTCAAATCTTTCAAATCTTTAAAAAGGTCGGTGTAAAATTCTTTTGCATCTTTGAATTGGATGGCTTGAAAGGAGCTTATGATACTTTGCTGTAAATCTGCCTTGGAAATTTTTTGATATTTTGATTTTTCAAAATAGCGGCAATTTCGTTATTTTTAAAAAAGGCATAGAAAATTTTGAAAAACTTTAAACAACCGTAAATCCTAAACTGATTGAGGTAATATTATATAAAATTCAAAGAAACCGTAGTTTATGAAGGTCTACAATATGGTGGCATGCAGAAATCTGTAACTTTTCTGGTTTAGGATTTAGAAAATTGATGACGTCATAGCATCAAACTTAATAAATGCCGCCATATTGAAAATAATCAAGATATCAATAAATTGCCACGGCAGATTTTCAGCAACAGAATCTTACACCGACCTTTCAAAGATTTGAGCCCTATGTTTACAATAATTGAATGAAAGCGAGGACTATTAAGGTGTAGCATAGGGCTCAGATCTTTGAAATGATAATGTAAAAATCACTGCCTTTCAATTTAATGGCTTGCCGTAATTCTGCTGTCAAGTCACCAAATTTCTAAATCGTAAACCAGAAAGACAACAGATTCCTGCTTGCAACAGAATTTTTCAAACCTTTCATGAAGTCTTTCAATAAAAAGAAACTTGCTATCGCTTTGAAACTAATAAAGGTTAAAAAAATGTTCACAGCAGACTTATAGCAAACTGCCTGAAGCTCTTTCGAAACCATTCAATTCAAGGAAAGCAGTAGTAGACTTCACTGAAAAAATCTTTGAATTTCCGACGGTGTTGGAAGAGGAGATTTGGCAGAAACTAGCAATTTCTCCTGAGAAACTAAGAAGAAGGGGACGTTTCAATTTTTTACCTCAGAAATGATACGAAATTTTCCATTTCTTCTAAGTTTCCAAGTTAAAAATGGTCATGAAATTTTTTGTTTTACACCGCCTCATTAAAGTTCTTTGAATCCTATGCTATTAGTTATAGGGCATCAGAAAATTTCATGATCAAATGTTTTATTTGGTTCACAGGGGTAACAAACTTGAAATGTAGAGTGAGTAGGGTCATGAAATCCATGTAATTAAAGGATCACGAAGTGTAGTCACATCCGCGGGAAAGACGAAGAAACCGCTGAACAGGCAGCTTCTCAGTGTTCTAAAACTACCTTCGGATGCTAATTAGAAATAGCAAATTTCTTTTTGTTGACGAAGCACTTTTTGTTAAAACATGGGTGTTTAGCCGGGAGCTTGAAGTATGATACTGTCCTAGATGCAAAACTTGTTTGCACATTCATTACAAGAGGGTGGTAAAGGGGGGTCAGGATCACGATTCACGGAAATTAAATGTTCAGTTTCACGTGAAACGAATACACTCATTTTTTTTTATAAGAAACTAAGGTCCGCGGCTGGTAGGCTGTTTCTTAAATTTTTGGGTCAATTAGCTACCAAAAGTTTCTTACGTGTTTCTTATATTTTTATTGCCGGAAGTTTAGAGTTCATATTGTCTTGTCTAAAGGGCTCCTAAATTACTTAGTAAGTCTCTCAAACGAGTGAATAGCATGATTCGCACTCAAAATAATGTCCAAACAGTTGCTTTAACTGTACAATCAACATATTTTTGGAATGTGATAGGAAAATTAAAACTGAAAATTACAGAAGTTTCTTAGCTTTTTTCAATTCAGGTAGGGTCGTTTCTTAGCTTTCGAAAAATTGAGCCTACCGTTTCTTATAAGCCGTTTCTTATAAAAAGAAAAATGAGTGTATAGCGTTTTCACGTCTCACGTCAATAAACATTGACTTTTCACGTTTCACAAAATACCCTTCCAGCTTCTTGCAATACGGTATTGTGTTAATACACGATAAGAGATTAGTGATTAAGTTTAGTATTTAAAACAGATTTTGATAATATTTGTATATGAGGGAGAATAAGATACTGAAGGAAAGTATTTGTAAATACATGAGATTTTGAACCAAAGCACGATATTAGCAATCTAACTATTTATAGCCTACTTCCTACCTTCGTTGTTACAGTTTTGCAGAAAGCATTTTTCTTGCTTCTCGAAGTATACGGTTAGTATAACCCTTCAGACAATGATTGGGAAACTCTTTTTACTGCAGCCGTTCAGTAAAATATCCCAAATAATTTCTCTATCATTAGAAGCAGAATTAAACACAATATCATAAAAACTAAAACACAAATTATTTTTTCCAGATTTTAGATGAAATCGGCCACCCTTTTAGGTGAAATCGGTTCTTTCTTATCGTTGTACTGGAACAACAAATTTAGCAATAAAAATAAAGAAAACTCACAGCAACCTGTAAAGATTTGAGACCCTTGTTCGTTGTTGCAGTTGCTAGCTTTCCGCCTGAAACGTCAAATCGCATTGACCATGGGAACTTCAGCTTGATAATCAGAAAGACGTGTTGCGCGGGAGTAAAAGAGAATTTGTAAATAATTTATCTAACTTGATTGAATTTGCATGCGAAATTTACAGCGAGTAACAGAGGCTTAGTGGCAGGCGCTTCAAAATCTCGCTGGGTGTGTCCAGAAACATGTGCTTCTTGATGTCTTACTAAGAGACGAACCCTCCTATCAATTTGCGTGTCACAGTAATTGTTACAGCAAATAGGACAGTGTCGCCCTTAACCCATTATCGCCAATTCCGATAACTGGCTTGTTTCTCAACAGATCTGTCCTAACCGTGTTTGGCTAGAAGACGGAGCAAAGTGAACTATTTTTGATGTTTCTCAAGGAGATCCCAAAGAGATTGTGGCTGAGGGCAAACTTTTTAACGTTGTTTTGATATTATGTCTTTTGGTCAGTTTATCCAGCACACATATTTTTCAAATCTTATCTTTTTCTATCGTCTCACAAAAAAGCTTTCTTTGGCGACCGTTCTGGCTAGTTAATTCTTTCCCGGGGCCCGGGTAAAGTGAAATATACTTATTTTATTATAAGAAACTATGGTCCGGGGCAGGTAGGCCGTTTCTTAAATTTTTGGGCTACTTTGCAACCGAAAGTTCTTACGTTAGTTAATTTAGCTTTGTCAAGAGGGCTCCCAAATTACTTAAGATCTCAAAACAAGAAAGCAACATAGTTCGCACTTAAAATAATGTCTGAACAGCTGCTATAACTGTGCAATGTCAAAACATTGTTGAGTGCGCTGGGAAAATTCAAACTGCAAATTACAAAAGTTTCTTGGCTTTTCAAATTCAGGTAGGGTTGTTTCTCAACTTTCGAAAAATTGAGCGTACCGTTTCTTATAAGCGGTTTCTTATGAAAAAAATACGTGCAGGTACTTAGCAAATTGTTCGATAAAACCAAAATGACGCTGGTAGAGCCCTAAAACATGATTTACTGTATTTGCAACTCTAATCTAAGGAGTTCTTCGTATGCAAACTCGAAGCCCCTCGAAGCAAACCACAAAATTTCACAAGAGAGATATGTAAAACAATTTACAATTAAATGGTCACTTATTTTGAGAAAGATCTTTGCAGAATCAAATATTTACCAAAAACTATTTTAAAGTCTCGAATTCGAGTCAGATTGCGTGGCCTAATTACAAGTCCGTGAAACAATCATGGGAATATACTTGAATAAACACTTGGAAAAATGATATATTGCATATAAATACCATATCAGCACAAAGAGAAACACTATTTTCAAGGTAGTTCACTTTACCCTAAACCTCCGCCCAGAAATAAAACCAAAAATAGTTACAAATCTATGATAATTATCAATAGTCTAATTTCATAGTGATGGGATGGCCACAACTATGTCAACTATCCTTTCTATGTAGATATACTTGCTTCATCAAAGTTCTTTGAATCAGTAACCTCAGTTTTGAATGAAGGCATAAATCATGTTTTATCATTGCATGTTTACTTTTTGGGAAGAGCGCTAAGTCTGAGTAGTTGTAGCTCACATTTCCCCGTAGTTCACTTTACCCCCATCTTACCCTAAATGATAAACAGAAAATGTTTTTTTCCTGTCCTTTTGCGTGCAATTATTTTGATTTCATTTTCAAAATGATGATTTTGACAAGATGACGTGAATAGTGCCCAGACCTCTTTTAAATGGATATAGATTATTCCTGAGTTGCATAAGATCAAAATGTTAGCTTGGCAGATTCTGGTAATTTGAATCTTAATTTCCATCAGCTGGGAAAAGGAAGGTACTTTACCAAATTATTGGGGGGGCCTTCCTCCAGCCCTCTGCTTCCGACGGGCTACCCTGGGTACCAGAGCCTTATTAAAAAGTTGGGGGACGAAAAGAAAAAAAAAGAAAAGGAAGGAAAGAAGAAGAGGAGCCTCTTCTTCTTTCCTTCCTTTTCTTTTTTTTTCTTTTCGTCCCCCAACTTTTTAATAAGGCTCTGCTCTTCTTCTTTCCTTCCTTTTCTTTTTTTTTTCTTTTCGTCCCCCAACTTTTTAATAAGGCTCTGGTACCCAGGGTACCGACGGGCCTGTGCACAACCTCGCTCCCAGGCTCAATAAAATTATCCTCCTGTCTTCCTCAGTAGGAAGCTAGCCTGTGAACGGCCGAAAAAAATTGAAAAGGGCAGACCAGGCTGGCCTCGTGGCTGGGGGCCTGTGCATAGTCTATCAATAGAGATGCTTTGGTTTCGCTTTCTCAAGTGACGGTTCTCGAAATGATGGATTAGCTTATTCTAGAAGTTTTGACAACTTTCGGCTTTATCAAAAGGGGTACTTTGTAGTTTCCTTGAAGGGGTGCATTATTTCAGTTTGCCAAAGGGGAAGGGGTGCATGTGTTTTGGTTTCGTTGTTTCAAAATGTTGCTATTTGATTTCCTTCTAATTTTGAGGCTCTGGTACTCAGGGTAGTATTTGACATTATGGATTAGCTTTTTTGGTTTGCAATTTAGTAATCTTTTGAAATAATTTTATTTTCATTCTATGAAATCGGGCCCCTTGAACGCCAGTATTTGTGATAAAGGGTTACGCTTTTGGGTCCCCTTTAGCTAAATGTATGAAATATAAAATGAAATACTACTTTTCTTGTTTATAAGAAACTGCCTATAAGAAACTCAACTCTCAGATCGCCGAAAAATTAAGAAACTCCAGTACTGGCAAAATATAAGTTAAGAAACTATTTATCTTTCATAAAGGAAATCCTTGACATATTTTTACTTTACTTTCACTTATTTCCTACATCATATTACTTGTAACGTAGTTAAGTAATGTCTAAACATCGGAAAGGCTTAAAAACCTTGTTTCACAATGTTCACGAAGGGAACAGGTATAGTGAACATGAAGATTGGCATGGAACCCCTAAGAAACTAGTAAGAAACTCAGAGTACTTAAAATTTGATAATTTTAAGAAACTTTCAGTATTGGGCCAAATTCTTAGTTTCTTACAAAAAAATACGTGTATGAAAAGAGGAATAAATTTCAGTTTTATATGGGAGACCTTTGTACTTTCAAGGGTGCTACCTTTCAGGAGGTGTGCAACCCCAGGGGTACTTCACCACACCATCCAATCATATGGGGATATGCAGCAGTTTTGGGGTGGGTTTTGGCACGAAAACTCTGGGAATGGAATGTACTTTCTACAGACATATTATGGGGTCGGGGTTTAATCGAGGGGCATTTCACTCCCAAAAAATCTTGTACATGCACCTTAGGCAAAAATCCTTTTATTTTCAAGAAAAATCTAGCCTGCGTGCAGACTCAAGGATTTGAGCAGACTCAAGGATTTGAGTCTGCACGCAGGCTAGAAAAATCCATCTAAAATCCGTAAAAATCCTTTTGTTCCGAAAAAATCTCGTACGCTTCTGCAAAGGAGTAAAATGCCCCTCTGGTTTAATGTCAAAGTTCTGGAAATTATAACAATGATGATAATGAATAACTTGTTTGAACATTGTCACTAGAATACATTCTAGTGACTATGGTTTGAAGCTGGCTTACAACTCTAATAGCTATGTAAAATGCTAATTGATGCAAACTCTCTATCAGAAATATCATAAGTGTATGTTACAGTGTACCAAGAACATTTCAAAGTAAATATAAGTTAAATAAAAACTAAGACAGAAATAATCATTTAACGAAATCACAATCACACTCTATTGTTCCAAATTCTTTTTTGAAAGCTGTCGATGATCGGGACTCTCTAATACACGTTTTTTTTATAAGAAACTTGGATCATCACTTAGTACTAAAAGTTTCTTAATTTCGCATGAAAATTACAGTGTTTTAGTAGTAAAAAATTCTTAATTAGTTTCTTATTTTTTGGGTCTAAAATTGCGGTATTGTTCGAAGTTGAGCCTTCTTTTTGAGACAGGGCTTCCATTTTGCATTGACATTGTCATGAAGAAGAAGCTATGCACATCAAGGCAAAAATTTACCAATTTTGCAGTTAAAAGTCAAGAAAAGACGAATGTACCTTTGTTAGAGAGACATAGAATAAGAGAGACATACAGAAATAAAGTTTTAGAGTTTCTTAACTGTTCTTGAGCGTAGTACTAGAGATTCTTAAATTTTTGGTCATCGTAGTACTAGTTTCTTATAAACTAGTTTCTTATAAAAAAAACGTGTACTGTGAGGTAATGTTTGCCACAGCTTTGGCCCAGATATCCCACTGTTTCTGTGCCGTAAGAAGCTGTCCTGGCATTGTTTGGAATGCCAAAAGTTTTCTTATTTCGGAAGTCATGAGTGTACATATCTTACCTCAAAAAGGAGTTTCACTTTCACTCATGAAAATAGGATTTAGGTGTTTTGGTTTTGTTTATAAGGGGATGCTCAGGTTTTGGGAGAAACAAAAAGTTTCCAATTGTTTTGTGGTGAAAACGCCTGTCGGAAACTTCATCAATATATAAAACGGAAATTGTTGCAGAACACGCCCTCATGTGCGTGAACAGTAAGTGCCCCCGGGGTGGGGTGCACCATTTCAGTCTGCCCAAATTGAAAGGGGTGCGTAATTCGACATTCAACTTACAAGGGGTGCGTAATGTTTCGTTTTCAAAACGACAGTGTTTGAAACATGTTTGAAATGATGACTTAGCTAGGCCCCAGACCTCCTCCCCTTCGGCCTGCGTGCAAACGATTCGGATAGCTGCAGCAGAGAAGTAATTTGCCGTCGTCCGCAGTCACGCCCTTGCATTTCAACTCTACATTTCACATGAATGTGCTTGGATGGTTATCAGCGATGTTTGGTAGTCATTAGCAGCAGATTTTTGCGGAATTATTGCAGTTGGAAGGAGAGCAGTTCGGGAGAATCTCTTTCCGCCTTGGCACTGGCTGACCGTTGGTTTGAGGTGAGTAGAGTAGGCCATTCACCGAAGTACCCTTATGTGTGTCATGGTTTAAATGGAGGAATTTACCTTCGATTACTTCCCCTTTTCTCTCTAATCCAAGCAAGCCATTCTCCAATCCAAGCAAGCTGATTGGAAATTGAATTTATTCAGAGAGAGTACTGTTCTCTTCATCCGACATCGCGGCATCTTGTCTGAATAACAAGATTAAAATTGCTGACGAAGCCGTATGACATTGAGACAGCGCCTACCTCTGGTTTAGTTAGGCCCTCCCTCACCTCGAGTGTGTGTTCAACATTCTTGGAACTGATCAAACATTTTATCTGATTTTAATGGAATTCCGTAAGCTAGGTTTAATACATTCAATTTCGGAATTATCACATAGTATCGGAATCAATTTATATCTGTCCCAATGGCTCATAAAAGATGTTTTTAGTGGGGAACTAGATAAATTAATCGCACTCCTTGTTGGCATCCGTTCCCCCGTTCAAACCATCCATAAACAGTCCGACAGTGAGAGTGGTTTCACAGGGGTACTGCCGTTCAGTTGAGTTAGAACTAGATAGTCAACTTAGTTATTAATTTCCCAATAACATGCAGCAAAATATTCAGTTTCAACTCCATTTTTGCCTCTATTGAGAATAAAAGTGTTTACATTTTGAGGCTACGTGTACTGTACACAGAGTAACACACAGGATTTGTGCAGGATCGGGAGATTTTACAGTGAGTTATTCGATATTGTCTGGTAGCTAGCAGCAGGTATTGAAATTGTGTCTGAGCTGATTAAAAAAAATTAGATTTTGTTGGAAATTTAATTTAGTATCTGTCCTTTATGAAATGCATAGAATTGAAATTGTATCTTGCAACACAAACCAAAATATAACCAAAGGCAAAGAACTTGATACTTTGGTTGGTGTTATCTTTGTCTCATGTCAGGACTTAGTGATACACATGATGGATATTTTTGTACTTTGGTATTTATTTTGTTTTTTAAGGAGTCAGCATATGTCAATTTTGTACTCATTTAGTTAGGGGCTATTTTCAATTTTCGCACGTTTTAACCTCATTGGGCCATTAAGGGAAGGGAGCTTCCCTAAGTTAGGCTGTTAAGAAAATAATAGTTTCAAATTCTCTGAATTGACTAATGCCTGTCAACTGTATGTGGCTACCGTCATCATGATATCACCATGTTGCAAGCATTCATTATTATCAACGCACTTGATTTTAGGCCTATTATTCCCTATTTTTGGCCGGTCAGAGGCTAATTAGTGTGATGAAGCATAGTAATCGTTTGTCGTACATAGCCGAATGCTCATGGCCCATGGCCAAAACCGCCAAGAAGCCTCATTTTCATGGAACAATCAGATGGCTAAAAATTGAAGAAGACCAAAGAAACCCATTTATATTTTTCTAAATCTTACAAACGTATCAACTCGTTCAAACACAAGATCAAAGAAAATTTTTTCCAAAATATACAGAGAGAAGAAAACAATGTATATGTGTTCTACTAAAATCAAGCATCCTCTCTCACATTCATGATTCAGCCTTGCTAAATTATTTTTCATTCACTTTAACATCTGTTGTTTATTATTATTATTTTTCTTTTGCAACCACCTCTAAGGGGACCATTTTGGAAATATGGTCAATATGACCTTTTAATGCTATCCCCGCCACTACAATTAGGGGTGTTTTAACCGCATTATTTATTGTGCATTGTCAGTGTATTTTGTCTATTTTTAGCTTTTAAAACTTGTAACTTTTATTTAGTTCTTGTAAATTTTTCTTTTATGTGGCTAATGCTTATACATACATATCTTCATAAAATGCAACCAGAACAAAAAACTGCTTGAAATTTCCCAAATTTTTTTTGAAGAAATTACTCTCCAGATTAATTGGCATACAACCTTGGATGTCGGTTGAATTATCTCCAGGTTTAGCGGAGTTATTACTGTTGTCTCTTGGCCAGAATTTCTATTGTTTAAGGTTAAATGCCTTATCGGTTTGTTTGTTGCCATAACTCCACCATTCCTGGAGATATTTCAACCGGCATCCAAACTTGTACACCCAAACATCTGGAGAGTAGATTTTGAAATTCAGGAAATCTCAGGCAGTTTTTTGTCCTGGTTGCATTTGATGAAGAAAGGTCAATTTTAGAAAAATCTTCACAGGTTTCTTTTTTCTTCTTCCCTTATTCACTGTCTGATTGGTCCGTGAAAATGAGGCTTTAGCGGTTTCAGCCATGGGCCACAAGCATCCGGAACATACAACAAATGATTCCTATGCTGTGTGATGCTTAGATATTTGTTATTTAAATTGATTTTCATACCAATACATATATTTATGAAACTTGCCTTCTGCTCACAGATAGCTAAAAATCTTGAAACTCCTGTACTGGGAAAAAATGTCTGCAGTAGCTATTTATTTTAGTCTAGACAACCCAGCATGATTTTACTTTGTTTTCGTTTCTCTTCTACAGTACATCATATTATTCAGAAGGTTCTTGAGTATGGCTAAACATCAGGAAGGCTTCAAAACACTTTGTTTTGAAATTTTCAGGAAACAGATTTTTTTGGAAGAAAATGTGAAGATCATTTATGGAACTTGTAAAAACTCAAATGAAACTCTGGGGTACTCAAAATCTGATAATTTTTTATGAAATTTTCAGTGGTAGCTCAAATTCTTAGTTCCTTTTTACAAATGTGTGTATCACTTTAATTTTGTGAAAATTTTTATAATTTATGATTTATTCTCTATCCTGGACCTATTCTTACAGGGATGCTGTCATCCCTAAACAAAGCAAAACGATCATTACCCTATATTCAGGCCATTATCATAGTATCACATTATATGTACATTTATCAATTTTGCAATTCTTGATACCCCAATTCATGCCTATGTTTACAAATATGATGTCATTGGATAAGAACTAATGAGGAGTTGATTGCTATTTGATGATCTATGGGTAATAGGTGTGTTTGATTATTATAAGCAAGGACTATGCTTCAATCTATGTGTTGCATGGTGGTCTGATTCCAGGGTGTACCTGCACCCGATTACTGTATGGGTTGCTTTTTCGGCATTTTTTGAACCAGCCCTCTAAATGATGTGTTGTATTATTTACAATACGATAGATGTGTTGTTAAATTGCTACAAAATAGTTTCATAAGTTCAGTTTAAATACCAGGTGTCCTAAAAAAATTTATACGGATTTGGTTGACTCTAGCGCTGGGAATTTAGCTTTAATCAATGGCTAATCACTTTCAAAATGTTCGTTGATAGTTAACTTGAACAAAGATATCTCGTTTGTTGGTATTTGTCCTTTGAGAGCAGAAATATCAATTTTGAAAGCTCAAGTTTGTCTCTTACTGCAAACCAGAGCTATGGCCTTCTGGCCTAAGCAATTTCTTAAGGCACAATGTATAAATCAACGATAGCCTTGATAGAATTTGAAAAATATTAGATCTTGGGTCATTTTGTTTTCCAGAAGTCACCCCTAGTCACCCATTGGGAAGTTCCTTAATTTATCATTGATTTCAGTTCTAAATTTCGATGTGCTTCAGGAACTTATTTAGGCCAAAAGGCCAAAGCTCTGGTTTGCAGGTGGACGAAAATTTGAGCTTTTAAGATGGATATATCTGCTCTCAAAGCACCAATACCAACAAACAAGGTATCTATGTTCAAGTTAACTATTGAGGAACATTTCGAGAGGGATTGGCCATTGATTAAAGCTAAATTCACTTCACTGGAGTTAACCAAATCTGTTTACATTTTTTTGGGACACCTGGTATTTTTGTTAACATTTTTCAAAGCATAGCCTAGTTCATTTTGTTGAAACTATGATCCCTTAAGCAGCTATTGAATGAATTTGAATAAAAACAATCAATATATTAACAAAAACAAGCAGACTACAGTACCAGCCTTACACATGTTAACAAGAAGTTTGAGCGTTTATGAAAGACTGTCTATTTTTTAAAACAAGAACTCGTAACAAACTAAATATGTTGTTGTGGATTTTTGAGAGTTTATTGGCAGGAAAACCACATTGATGTGAGCAAGGCCTGTAATGCCAATGTATGTATGTATGGTAGAGCAGAACAGAAAAGACGTGTTAGTTTTTATTTGAAAGGCTTTGTTCCATTTGGACACGTTAAACAAACAGTACATTTTAGAGCTATCAAAGTTTAATAAGTAAAACTATACAGTATGTATGTATGTAATGTATGTAATATTTTACCATACAACTTAAAATTAAATGTAATATACAAATTTACGAAAGAAAGAAGGCTATTTACATGTGTACAATATAATAAAAACTAAAATCTAGTATAGAAACACCCCTAGTTTAAAATGACAGGCATAGCATTAAAAGGTCAATGCAACCTTGTTTCCATAATGGTCCCTCCAGAGGTATCATGGAAAAGAAAAAGTTTTCATGAAAAAAGAGACACAAATATTTTTTGTAGAAAAGTAGGACACATTCTTAAGAATGTTTAAACAGCCTGTTGGGCCTGTGTATGTAAATCTTACTAATGAATACACATAAAATGATATCAATATGGCAATCAACAAAAAAATTGTCAACAAACGAACCAAATCATACCATATATGCATGTAAAAAGGAATGGCAGTCATCCGAACGCTTGCACCACAATACCATGACTGGAACAAATGTGATGCCAGTTTCTACCCTCAACGCAACAGTGCCAACTGCCATGAATAGCTGACAGAAAATGTTGGTGCGAACCTTGTATAGATTGTCATTAGATTTTATTTGCTACCGGGTGAGTCAAAGAAAGGATCCCCGCTTGCAAGGCCACTGCTCCATGAATATCAAAGCGATAATATTGAAAAATGTCTTGTGTTTTATTGCCAATATGTTCAATTAGGTTCAGCAGTTTACCCGGTCACAATCGTCCATTCCTTCCCGTGGATATGGGTGATTTTCTGCAGAAAGCCCCTTCAAAAACAAATGAAAACAATGAGCACATTTTCCTTCCTAAAATTGATGACACTCACATAACTTCATGTATTTTGTCCTCTTGGGAGAATGGAATCCCCCTAAATAGGTTATTGATACCAGGGGGAGGACTTGTACATCCTCCCAAGAGGATAGCACGTGCTAAAGTGTTCACAAGTCATTGCTGTAAGGCCATTGTAAGGCAGAAATGTTAGGGAATTCTGTTCATGATTTTGGGCACGTTTTGAAGGTTTTTTTGAAGAGGCTTTCTGGAGAAAACCCCTCATAATTTCAGAATAGAGTGACCGATTTCAGTCAGGTAAATTTTGTAGTAAATTTGAACATTTCTACCATTAAACTATATATTTGCCGATATCATTGTCTTGATATCCAGGGAGCTGTGACCTTTCAAATGGGGATTCTTTTTCTGACTCACCCGGTATGTCTTTACTCTTGTACACGCATAAGAAAAAGAATTTATGTCAGGACTGAAAGTGTCTTAAGGTTATAAAATTTGGAGTAAATCAGCGTACCTTACGTGTTTCTTACAAGTTCCATGGCAATCTTCATGTTTGCTTTCTGTGCCCTGGTGAAAATTTCCAAACAAAGTTTCTTTGAAGCCTCTCAAATGTAAGACATTAATTAAGTATCTTCTGAGTAATATGATTCAAGAAAGAAACAAAATTAAAGTAAAAATATGCCAACAATTTCCTTTACTAAAGTGAATAGTTGCTGAAAGAATTATTCCCAGTACTGGTGCTTCGTAGCGTTTTAGTGATCTAAGAGTTGAGTATCTTATATCTCAGTAATTGAGTGGAGATATAGTGACAAAGTGTAAATATGCACAAATGAACAACAAGTGCCACTTATCTTCCTATTGTCTTCATTGATCAACAACATCAACAATAAATAGGTTATGTTTAGATGGACCCAGTTCCCTGAGCTAAGCTATATCGAACTTAGTTGATTTACTTTCTATAAATGGATGAAAAAAACACCTTGCACATTATTGTTCCTCTAACTAAACAATATTCTCTTGTGTGACAAATCATCAAATGCAATACGCTCATTTTAGACTTGCATATGCAACTCTTGATTTAGCTATTTAGTTTGGTCAACCAATATTAGATCACATGAACTCACACTATAAGAAGCTTTGCCACAAAAGATTTTCTTCAGAGAAATGTTTAGAAAACATGCCTCCCACTACTGTATACACTTCGAGCTTCAAATATCTTTCATGTCTTCAAATGTAATCCATTTTACCATGATTTCGTACTATAGACAAAGCATCCAATCAATGTGCTTGAAAGACCATTCTGTTCATCTGTGTGCACTTTACTTTTGTTGCCAAAATACTTTGAGCTCATTGTGACTACAGAGAAATTAGAAACCCTTTCAGCCTTGACAATTGCTTTTACCTATTATTCATCCAATAAATTTTAAAGAGATTCGGATGCAAAAAAACGAGAAGATTTAGCACACTGAGGCCTTTCTGACTTGTGTCGTCATCAGAGTGTGACTTTAAACAGTTCTGTTTAAAGTCACACTCTGATGACGACACAAGTCAGAAAGGCCTCAGTGTGCTAAATCTTCTCGTTTTTTTGCATCCGAATCTCTTTACAATTTATTATTAAGTACCTTACCTACCAAAGTTATTCATCCAAGAGGTGTTTTGAGATTTGGAGCCTTTTTCTTTATTTGTTGAAGGTGAAGGTGGAGTTGTGGCTTTTAGCACCAAGTGCTGGGATCACAGAAGTATGCGCTAATTGAGTCTGCAACCCGCTCTAGTGGTGGGGCTCTACCGGATATCAAACCCTGTCCACCAGACTGTTCTGGCTGCAAAGTCAGAGTATTGACTGTGCCACAACACCTTCAATGTTTCCTGCTAAAGATACTCCCTTCTATTAGGTTCCTTATCTTAGCCTCTTTGCATAGTTGTTTAACCTTATCTGACCTCCCCCCAGTATATTTTTGTTTACACATTTTCCATATGTGTAGAAGGCCTCTGAGATTTCGTAAGTTTAACTTTGTATCATAGAGCAATAAAATTGTAACAATTTGGACATTCTGTTTTTAGCCTTGTTTCCATGGTTACCAATTTGTCATACCACACTCTGTGAAAAGCATACTTTGTATCTCTCTTAATGATGTTTAATTGGTCCAATTAAGTCTAAATTATGACTTTATATTTATTATTTTTTATCTACCGGTATATCTTTCATTTCTTTATGAAAAGTCAAGTTGAAACATTGTAATACAAAACTATAACCCCAATTTGAAAAATTATTATAAAATTGCATATATCTTAATCTCAAAGAAGAATTCCCAATACTAGCTTCCATTGGCTTTTCCTAGAACTCTAAGTGACTTGATGAATTTGATCAACGCTGCTACAATTAAAATTGTAAAATGTATGTATGTACTATGTTGTATGTTAATATTTGCCATGTAAAATAAAACAATTTACAAGAAATAAGTAGAATTTACAAGTTTTAAAAAGCTAAAGAATAGATAAAATACGATGACAATGCTCATTAAATAAATACGTTAAAACACCCCTAATTGTAGTGGCAGGGATAGCATTAAGAGGTCTTATTGACCTTATTTCCATAATGGCCCCCTTAGAGGTGATTGCAAAAGAAAAATAATAATAGTAAACAAAGATGTTAAAGTGATTTTGGATGAAGCATAATTTAGTAGGGCCGAGTCATATATGAGAGAGGAGGCGTGTTTCAATAGAACACATATAAGTTGTTTTCTTCTCTCTATATCTTTTCCAAAAGTCTTTGTTAGCTCAGGCATTGCTTTCTAATGATACAGAAAGTCTTGCAATGTACGGTGATTATGCTTCCCCATCACTGCTGACCACCAAAGGTCTATAGGTAACACAGAGCAGAAATCTTCAACAATTCTGTTGGAATTCAATTAAAGAACACAATGCATCTTGGTACAAATTTCCTTGTCGCCATCTTTAGTGCAATCGTCTGTTGGTGGTAATACATAAGAGGAGGCGTGTTTCAATAGAACACATATAAGTTGTTTTCTTCTCTCTATATCTTTTCCAAAAGTCTTTGTTAGCTCAGGCATTGCTTTCTAATGATACAGAAAGTCTTGCAATGTACGGTGATTATGCTTCCCCATCACTGCTGACCACCAAAGGTCTATAGGTAACACAGAGCAGAAATCTTCAACAATTCTGTTGGAATTCAATTAAAGAACACAATGCATCTTGGTACAAAGTTCCTTGTCGCCATCTTTAGTGCAATCGTCTGTTGGTGGTAATACATAATCTTCTTATGTAGCATGATTAATGTAAGAAACATATTAACGATTTAAATGGACAGGCTGCGCCCCAATTCCAGATTAACGCATTAAAAAGAAACTCCATTAAATTGTTTTGGTACTAAGTCTATGGTCTTAGCTTTGATTAGAAATTGATTTTCTGTTGATCTGGGTTAACAGTGGATATAACAAGGCCACTAAAGTGTTCTACACATTTGCATTAATATTAATTTTAATGTCTTGTAGAAGTTTCAGTTACATATTTTTTGCTTTGTGTATTAGAAATTCTCAGAAACAAAAAGAGGCTGAATTCTCACTGCCACAGTTAAAGTCTTACTGTTGCTATGAATACAATCATAGCCTCACTTTTATCAGTTGCTTTTGATCACTACAAGAGACTGCCATGAAACCCCATTGTTTCCACAGCGATATTTTGTACATTTTTATGTGAAAAGTTTGATTGAGTGATGTTGGAGCGTCTATCTCTTATGCACATTCAAAAATTCTCCAAAATGTTTCAAAATATCGTTTGATTCGGATTCTTCTTTAGAATAGCTAAAAGTTCTATTGGTAAAATTAAAAGAGAACCAAACTAATTCTGATGACCTTCCTCTAAACATGAAACCAAGCAAATGAATTATTGGCAGCCAATAATTTGTGCTTTCTTTATATAGCAACATAAGGCTTTGAACCAGGTTGAACTTCAACCATATTCAAATGCATTCCTTCTGTAGAACTGACCAACTAGAACACAGAATTCAATAATTTGATTTAGTTTAAGCTGGTCCAATGGGTTTCAAGATAGAATACAGAAAAAGTCAAATTTATCATTGTGTTGTTGATTGTTATCAAATTTCTAATGAAAGAATAAGTCAAATTTCTTATTTATCTGTGAAATTACAAAATATTTAAAGCAATTGTTATCATATCTTATGCTGGGTTTAATTCCAGTTAAAGATACCAACAGGTTGTTTTAAGCCATAAACAAATAGGTTGTGGCTATATTTTTAGCATAAAGGAATTAATTATTGATTAGTTTAATTTTAGAAGGACTTTTTTGAGCCTCCTGTGGAGATACTTTAAGACATGTTATGCGAAAAATGTTTTGTATTTCTTAGTATCTGACAAGAGAGACCTTTTAACTATTCTAAAGAGTCTGAAGTGGAGGGTATTTTTCTCAATTTGTAAGATTTTCTAATGTGAACAACAATGATTGAAGCCCCAAGGCGACTCATTTGAACACTTTGCATTGCTAGCAAATGAGGAAAAATATCTGCTTGTCTCATTTGCCGTTATTGATAACCATGTTGTCACAAATTGTTGTGGGAAGAAACCACGGTTTCCATTGCTCATCACACACCATGTTTGTAGCTATATATCAATTTCAATATTTTGCAAAATGCAGGTGCTTTTGGGCATTAAATGTTTTACGAAAAATTGTTTTATGAAAACATTGCTTTGAGGAGTTATTGAAGTTGAATTATAAAAAGAAAAGTGTTTATACTTAGCTTTCTTTAAATGTAGGAAATTTATTGAAATAGTTGAACTATTATCTGTCTGAATTTTTATTGGCTTTGTGTAAAGCTCATGATGAATTAAAGTCCACTGAATGATCTAACTTGGAAATATTCAGCATGTAATGATTAATTGTGAGATCCCTTTGCCAACTGAAATATTTTATTGCCATACAATGAGCTTGGTTGGAGAGAACAATGTTGTGATGAAAATAAACTGGCAGTGGAAGACTTAAGTTTGGAATGTTTGGAAGACTTAAATGCAAATCCATGTAATTTTGTAGTTGCCTGTAAATATATTAAGCGCAAGCTCATCTTAGTCAATCATACACTTGATGAGTTTAGCAGTTCTGAGAATTAATTATGAAAGATAGCTTTGTTTCATTGATGCTAGTTCTCAGGGTGATGTCAGGGCTGTATTGAGGTGGTCATGTCCAACCTATTTTTTTGGGTCAGTGTTTATTCTCAACTTAAAACAGCTGGTTCCGCCACTGCTAGTTCCTTGACTGAATGAGCACCTGGAATGCTTATGAAGTTTTTGGGTTGTAAAATTGTGTGGGGCAAGCTGAAAAGCATAACAATGGTGATTGTTAAAATTTTGCTTGGAAAGGAAAATGTATCAGAGAGGAGCCAAATAAAGCAGTTATGGTTACAGACCTTGAGCTATTCTAAGAGAGAATCTGGATCAACCGATATTTTTATGCATTTTGTAGAATTTTCAAATGTGTGCAATAAGTGACAGAAGCTGTAAGGCCACTCGATTGAACCTTTCACATAAAACTGTATGAGGACATTGCTCAATCCAGACTCTTTGTAGAATAGCTAAAGGATCTATTTTTGATCATTCTTTTTATTTATTTATTTTTTTATTCAAATATATAATTTTACAATGTATCTTACATTCTACTATACCTTTCTGATTACTATACAACATCACAAGTACGAAACCATGGGGAGCGAAAATGACTACCCCTTGGCCAATATACAATATACAATACAAAAAGGCACAAAATGTTTAACTGTATACAGTCACACTACGAACGATTAAAAATTAATGGATACTATACTAGATCCTGTCTCACATCAGATGTCAGGTCAGGGTTGCGATGAATTTAATGATGTCACAAGCACAACTCATTCTTGTTGTTGAGCATTCTTTCAACAGCAGAACGGGGGTGAAAATTGAAGGAAATCTGTTAGCTGAGCATTGTTTTGTATTTTATTATGAATTTTGACTAACAGTGATTTTATTTCTATTTTGTAGCTTATTGAATGAAATTGTGGAAAGATGGGGAAAATACTATCAAAGATATTTGGGAACAAGGAAATGAGAATTTTGATGCTGGGGCTTGATGCTGCAGGCAAAACAAGTATCTTTTCAACCTAATGTAAACATTGTTCTTCTCTATGTCTGTACATGGCTCTTTGATTCCTGTGACTTTAAAATTACCACCAATATTGCATAATTGTACAGTTATTCAAAGAGAATGTACATTTTCAGGTAAACTTTTCACTTCTAAGTATATGCAGGTCCACATCAGCATAAACTGACCTTATTGTAACCTGCAATAACAAATATTGCAGGTATGTATGCATGTATGTATTGTAATATACTACTGAGATCTTCCTTGGATAACTCATGAATCAGCAAGGGATCCCTTTGTTACAGTTTATTAGTAATCAAGTTGTGCTTGTCTGCAATCCTGTAAAATTGCATATATTGCCACGCTTTTAATTTTGCAGTATACTTTGCACTAATGCTTGTAGCTCTGGTTTTGCCCTGACAGCAAATTTTAAGGATAGTATGATGAATAAATAATTTAATACCAAAAATAGCTGAGATGTTAAAAACACGACGTTCGTTGCTGTAGTACCACACCCAACGAACATATTTGTGTTTTTAGTAAATTTGAAGTTTGTTTATTTTTAACTCTGCAATCAAGTCACCAAAACTTCTGAAAAATATATTAAAATTTAATCCAATCATTGCAGATTTAGATAAAAGTTATCATTTTATTATTACTTTGAAACAGCTTGCGTCATAGTTTTTAAATTCTGTTGCGTTTTTTTGGGACACCCGGTAGTAATAGAAGCGAATTATTTGAAGTGGAAATTGTGCAAGAGATTTGGCCAGGTATATTTTCTCATGTATGGAAACCAACCTGAGACTTGATTTGCTGTTGTTCCTTAATATAATACAGCTATTCTGTATAAATTGAAACTTGGACAATCAGTAACAACAATTCCTACCGTTGGATTCAATGTCGAAACTGTAACATATAAGAATGTTAAATTCAATGTTTGGGTAAGTGTTTATTTTATTCTTGTTTGAGATGTTTATTGTAGCAGTAGTCTACTGAGTGAGTCAAAAAAGGCAAAAGCGTTGGATAGGCTGGCTGTGGAATAAAAATTCTGTGGCCGATATTCAAAACTAAAGTGTTAATCTATCACTCTAAGGCTAACTTGGACGGGGAAAATTTGTTTTGTAAAATTACTCGTGTTTAGACCCAAAAAGAAGGAATATGCTTGTAACGGGTTTCTATGCTGCTCCTGCAGAACTCTTTACCGGAAAATATAAAGGACACAAAATGTATAAAAACTTTCAAGAGGCTCCTGAAAACACACTATTTTGAAAAAGTGTACAATTATTGTTGGACTAGGGTTAAGGAACATCTTTTTCCAATAAAAATAAGTCATCAAGAATTGTAAATTTTAACATGCTTTTAATCTTATATTTTATACATATTCTTAAATCGGATTTTTAAATTGTAAATATGATTTAGACTGTAAAGCGCAACGGAGTATCTTTTAGTATTGTGGTGCAATTTAGACTTTGCATTATTATTATATTATTATTATTATTATTATTATTATTATTATTATTATTAATTAAACTTAAACAACCATCACAAATAACAGAGAAATAAATAGATAAAAACACAACTGTTAAAACCAGACGTTTCGATTATAAAAATCTTCCTCAGTATTAGTATTATTATTATTATTATTATTATTATTATTATTATTATTATTATTATTATTATTATTATTATGGGAAAAAATCCCACATTTGATTTTGGTCCATCATTTCCCTACTGTTAAGATATAAATTGCCTATTTTTGAAATAGAAGCATAGTAAATCATACTGGGTACGTCCCAAAAAAGTACTCCTGTTTCAAAAATTTTCTTTTTGAATTGTTTGATCAAAAACCCAAAAATATGCATGGATGATAGAATGTTTGCTTTTGATACAGCAAGATAGAAAAATTACATGTTCAAAACCTTATTTTGAGCTAGAGTTTTTAAGCAGAATACTCCTTCTTGCCTAAGACTCAAAATTTTCAGATTTCTATCATCATTGAGGTCTGCCATGATAGTACGCATTTCTTTCTGTCATTTATGACCAAACTAGATGCTTTACATGCACAAATAGATTGATCTGGCAATCATCAGTGCTTATTTGCAGTATGATTCAAAACCAGGTAGCCCTAAAAAGGAGCTAAATTTGCTACTTTTTAAGCCAATTACAAGATCAGCTATATATTGGAAAATAATGATCTACTATCCTTGATCTACTTGACAAAAAATAAAATTGAAAATCGGCCGTGTAATCAAATTTTAGTGATTTGTCAAAAGGGAGTGCTTTTTGGGACACCCGGTAGTAGATGACTTTTGCTTCATCATATTGTAAACATCCATAAACTATTGTTTTCTCAGAAATTATTTAATTATTTTCAACGGTTTTAAGTTCTTTTAAAAAATGCTTCTAGAATTATAAAAAAGAAGATGAAAAACACTCTAATTTGGAAAGTACGGGCGATTTCAGAAAAGTCCATTGGTAGAATTAAAGCAAAATATCGAAAGTTACTTTGAGACAATTCAATTCTAAGAAATAAGTCAAAGAGTTTTTACATAAATCCTATGATGATCTGGAACCCACGCTCTCTTTCGATAAAATTTAGTAAAGAAACTAAAATTGAAGCCTAACCTAATGGCAGAAAATAATTTCATAGCTTCGTTCTCATTTTTCTATTTTTTTTTTATTTGACATTATTCATACGCAAATTAACCCTTCTGCAAATTAAAATATATAACACCTATTTACAATGATAGAAACTTTAAGAATGTAAAACTACAGCCCCATAAAACTTCGTCATTGCTGTTCTTCCAGGGAGTTGTGTTTGGCTTGAGAGTCTAGCTCTTTAGATGCGTTCTAAGTTGTTTTTTAAAACGATCGAGTGTCGGTAGCTCACGAATTTTGGCAGGTGTATCATTCCATGACTTGAGAGCTGCGTAATGAAAGCAGTCCTATATTTTAGGATCTGGGTATCTTTACAGGGCCTCGTATTGTAGGTCGAGTGAGAAGATCTCGGTTGGTATTTATCCCATAGGCTTTCAGGGCATAGTCTGTTCAGGATCTTGTAAGCCATGACATTCCGATCGTAACGGAAAAGATTTTCTACGTTTAACCAGGTAGCCGACCAGCCATCTTTCATTCTTGCGTTCTACTCTCACTTCTTGCGCCTTGCTATTATTCTTGCGTTCTTCTTTCAGGATGTTGGAGGTCAAGACAAGATTAGGCCTTTATGGAGGCATTACTACACAGGAACGCAAGGTTTAATTTTCGTAGTAGATTGTGCAGATAGAGATAGAATAGAAGAAGCTAGACAAGAGTTGCACCGAATTATAAATGACAGGGAGATGAGAGATTCTATCATATTAATATTTGCAAACAAACAAGATCTTCCTGATGGTAAGTAAATAGCCTATATGTGTTTTTATATCACAAGTAAAAACAACTAAACTACAACAAAATATAGATATTTTGTGGCTGCCATAGCTGGAAGGGACATGATGGCATCGAGTTTCAACTAAGGCAGCCACTTACGTCAATGGAAAATATACATTAAATTTGAGAAAAGAACAACACAGGCGTCTCAGAAAGAAGAACTCCCTCCACCGTACAGCAGTTGATTGACTCTCAAACAAGCACAAATAGATGAAACTTCTAAGGATACCACAAGGATTATGTAGTATACCAGATCTGCTATTCGGGATACAGATGGGAGTACTTTCTTTACAAGACACCCGCTACAAATACTACAAATAGAACGAAAATGTTGCTGCTGTTTTATGATAATAATAATAATCAATTTATTTAAAGTTGGTGCTACATAGCTATGTACAGTAAAAATTAAAAATAATTACTAAAGTAGCTAATCCAAGCCAGCTGCTCAAAACTAATACAAGTCCAAGAAATATATATATGATTAAATGAATAAGATTTCAAATACAAGGTATAAAATTTCAAAACAGAATTAAAAACGTAGTAATATAAAAATCCGAGCTGTTAAAAATCCGAATGTCCGAAATATGAAATGGAAATTTATGCTTAGCCTACATGTACCGGCTGAGCCAAAACATTTCCTGCTTTCAAATAGTCATAGCAACAAGATTACCTGACGGATTTGAATGATTTCAAATTGCAGTGAAAGCTGAAAGACTAAACTATCTTCGTGTTTTTTCTGGCATTTTCATGGGCACTGAGGATATTGTTACATTCGAATTGCAAACATTTTTTGTTTGCGAAATGCCTGAAAATGTGCCTACAACACTTGAGCAAATCGTAAGGAATTTCCTCACGATTTCATCTCACAGGGCTTATAAGAAATATATTTTCAAGCCAATACTGAAGATTGGCAATCCCAAAGCAATTAAAGTGCAGACGATATCTCTCACTTGTGAAAAATTATACTTTCTTTATTGTTAATGTTTGAGAGGTTTCTTTATGATTTGTTCAAGTGTTTTAGGCCTTTTTTGGGCATTTGCGACCATGAAATGTTCATATCTATTATCTATATTTATCTATATTTCCATTGCTCATGAAAACGCGAGAAGAATTGCTAAAATACCTCAATCTCTCAGCTATGAAGCAGAATTTGATTTTCACCAATCCATCAAATGCTCTTGATGCTATGAATTTTCAAATGTGGGAACTTTATTCTTCTTCTCCATTGTGCGTTTCATCGTTCTATTGATAAAACACACTACTTCTCTTTGAATGAAAGTATTGGAAAACTGGTCATACAGGAATAAGGACCGATTTTGAAACATAACAGCATCGGTTTCTTTGATTGACACCTCAATTTAAAGTGATTAGTGGTTGCAGGTAAAGGATATTCTCTCAAACAGTAATTCAAAACGAACAAAGCCGCTAAAGTTGCTCCGAAACCAGTAGGGCAAAATCTTGCTTTGTGCACGTGACAGTTGGCGTTTAAGAGAAGTTATGTGCTTGTAACGAAGGAAGAGGTGTAAATCTAAAGATCTGCTTGGCGGATTTTGTTGATTAGATTCAGAAGCCGAGCAGAAGGCATCGTACTTCTCGCATAGGGCTTACATGAAACAATTACAACACAGCTCCTGAATCAGTGGCGGCTAATTCTCAATAAAAGAAATGAAACAAGGAAGTATCGGGTTCTTGACAAATCTGAGTGAATTAAATGATTCAATACGATGCTGCTAAATGTAATAGCAGCTAAAAGTTATAGTTATGGTTACAAATGGTTGTAATTCGCAGGGGCGGATCCAGCCCGAAGTTGAAGGGGGGGAGCAACTTGCAAGGAGGGCGCCAAAAAGATAGTAGGAAGTGAGCGCGCCGAAGGCGCGCGAAAATTTTTTGGACGCTTTTTAAAGAAAATTCTTTGATTTCCTATCAATTAACGCCTCTATTTATCTGTTCACCCCATATTTAAATCGAAACAGATAAAGAATTGTGCGTTAGAGTCATGATCAGGGGCGCTTTTCTCGCCAAAAGAGGGGCGCCAAGCTGAGTTTTCATCGTGAGGGGGGGGGGGCAATTGCCCCCACTTGTCCCCCCTAAATCCGCCACTGGTAATTCGTCTTCTACCGAGTGAGTCAGAAAAATGTGGTGCGTTTAGCTAGCGATATTTTTGTGAAAAGCAAGTCAAATTGGGTATATTGACGATCGAAGGTTTATTTGTAAAAGAAAGATTAAATTAGGTACGGAAATGTAATTTGTTGATATAGGTCCCATCTTTCCGTATCTATACGTTTTTTCTTTTATAAGAAACTTGGATAAGCCCCTAGTACTAAAATTTTCTTAATTTCACGTGAAAATTTCATCTTTTTAGTACTAAAGGTTTCTTAATGTGTTTCTTATTTCAAAATGCATTTAGGATGCATGTAGTTTCTACCCACTGCCATGTATTCGTTTCTTGACAGACATCACAATTTTTAGCGAGAAGGAGAGTTCTATTTGATTCAAAACATAAATCTATCATCAATAATACTAAAATATAAAGGCTCAACCACAATTATCCCATGATTTCCTCGTATTTGGCTTTAAAAGTTTCTTAGCAATTCTCAAGCATAGTAGTAGAGTTTCTTAATTTTTTCGCCATCCTAGTACTAGTTTCTTATAAACCAGTTTCTTATAAAAGAAAAACGTGTATTTGTTATTTTGTGATGCAGCTATTTTAGTTGAAAGGTAAAATAATCGCCAGCAGAAGATTTCTGGTTCCTAACAATGACAATTAATGAATAGTCCCCTGAGGTGTATACAACAAATAACAATAAGTTTTCTTTTGTATTCCAACACAAGACATGACTTGGTAGAGAACAATACATGCTTTCATATCTTTGTCATGGTTTAAAAGTTCACATATGCATAATTATGAGTGTAGTTTCTCATTTTGTATGAAAGATTATAATGACTGCACTCGTTGTTTGTAGCCATGAAGCCACACGATATTCAAGAAAAACTTGGCCTAACGAAAATACGCGACCGAAATTGGTTTGTGCAGCCATCGTGTGCTACAACTGGTGACGGCTTATACGAAGGACTTACATGGCTCTCATCAAACTACAAATCATGAGTATATTTAACGCTTTTCATCCTCGGGTTTTCATCTTAACAAATACCAGTTGAACGGAATGATTTTGAGCATCATAGAAATGATGGACTTATACACTATGCTAGAGAGAACGATTGAGCCTTGATTAGTGTTGCCTTCGAAGCAAATTGGACAGGGTCGCTCCTCTCAGGCAATTATTATATTAGATGGTGATTTTTTGTTATAACTTTTAAGTACGTCGTCATAGTGTATTACTTTTGTAAATTCTGGAATTCAAGACCCCACAGAAGTATTCCCTGGCCTTAATACAGTAGTGTCCCCCATATAAGAAACACAAATTTAAAAAACACAGACCCTGATTTTCAAAATGATACCTCATTTTATAAGAAACCAGCACAGGTCTGAAAAAATGTTGTTTCTTATTAAAAAAAACTAAGCAAAAATACCTTCCTGGAATAATTATATCATTTCCTGGAAGTAAAAATTTACAAATGCAAATCAAAATAATATGTTTTTGATCACAATGATATAGCTTGTATCTGCGTCGTTGATAGATAGTGCATGATTTTTCTAATAAGAAACTTTACCCTGATTTGAATTTACCTCATTTTATAAGAAACATGTCAAACTTGAAATTGAAATTGTTGTTTCTCATATGTGGGACACTACTGTATTAGAAGACAGATAGACCATTTAGCTAGTTTGAATTTAACACACGAATGTGATTTGAAATTTCAAAGAACTGCACCTTTTTAATTAACAGTCTCGTCGCGAAGCATTTCGAAATTTCTTTCGATTTCTTCATATGACGTTCCCAACCCAAGATTCAGATTTAGGGCCTGTTTACATGATCCTGCAGTGCTGGGATATCTTGCCTACCTGGGATACCTTGGCCGCTTCTGGAAACACCAATGGGGGTTTCGTCCCGACCTGTCTTGCTGGGTTGTTTCATATTCCGTCTCAGCATGGCGGGATATTCCGTCTAGCTGGGATGATTTTCCCCATGTAAACAGAAACACGCGGGATAGCCCGCCTTGCCCGGATGAAATTGAAGTCAATGCACATTTCATGTCAAGAAAATTTCAAAAATTTTCAAAACGATACTGTTAATTGAAAAGTGCAGTGACGAATGAGATCTATGTTGACTGTTTCTCATTCAAGGATCCTCTATTTTCTAGGATATACCAGACAGAAAAAGTCGCTCGTTCTATACCCGTTTGTTTGTTAAGTAGCTAAAAAATAAAATGCCTTTTGCCTCAGATATCAAGCCTGTACTTTTAACTGTATTTCTAATTTTCGTTACCCCGCCTTAACCACTACCCATCCTTCTGCTCAAATTAGGACGCAATTTGACAGCTCAAAAACTGGACCGAAATTTTCTACATCAATTTTATTTCACGTCATTATGCGGAACCAGAAGGCAAATTCGGTCGAAACAATAGTTCTGAATTAAAGAGTTTCATTTTAGTAATCGAATTTTCTACTGCCTTATTTCCGTCGAGGTGAACAAATTCATCTGATGGACCATGGGTAGTTAGACACTGCTGGTGTGCTTCTATGGAGGAGCGCTGGATAATATGTATCTGCGGAGGAAATCTTTTATCGTACTGTGGAGGAGATTTCGTTCTTTCGATATCTCCTCCGCAGTGCTATGAAAAAATGCCTCCGCAGATACATATTACCCAGCGCTCCTCCGTAGGAGCACACCAGCAGTGTCTAACTACCCATGGACGGACTCCAGTTTTTGAGCTACAGTATAGTTAATCTTCAAGTCCGTCTCAAATTAGATGTCACCTGAGATTTGTGAAAACGCAAAATTCCTCTGCAAGACACTTCTATTGTTGTTATTCGCGGTCATTTGCAGGTGACATCTAATTTGAAACAGATCATAATAGTTAGACTCACAATCGAAATCCCTCCACTTTCGCTCATTGAAAAATCCACCTTTTCAAGATAAGAGGTGCGAAAGCGGAAGTATTTTGTTGTATGAGATTTTGCATTTTTTAGGGTAAAATCTCATTCTGAGTACAAAGTTTAGTGTTGAGACAAATTTTCAAATTCATATATGTCTTTATTTCAAAATTATGGTGATATAAAGCATTTGAATTCATAAGGGCTTTGACCGTAAAATCGAAGTTTGAACAAAATTTGTCCGAAGTTTTGATTTCACGGTCAAAGCCCTTATGACTTTAAATTCTTAAAATTGCCATAGTTTCGAAATAAAGGCAGATCTGAATTTGAAAATTTGTTTTAACACTAAACTTTGTACGCAGAATAAGATTTTACCCTAAACAATGCAAAAATCTCAAACAACAAAATACTTTCGCTTTCGCGCCTCTTATCTTGAAAAGGTGGATTAACTGGATGTTGTTGTTGTTGCTTCAGTGTAGTTGTAGCGTTATCAACAAGGGCAGATTTTGTAACACAATAGCATGAGATGCTTTTGTTGACACCCGAATTCAAAGCGATTAGCGACTGCAAACAAAGGACATTCTCTCAACCATTAATTCAAAACAAACCAAATCGCAAAAGTTTCTCTAAAACCCAAGTAGCTAGCGCGCTCATTGTGCATTCCAGAAATTGTTTTCAAGAGCAATCTTGAGCATATATCGAAAGAAGAAGGATATATCTAAACATCTGCCTCGGGCTTTTTATTTGTTTGGTTCAGAGGCTGAGCAGTAGGTGTTTTAATTGTATCCAAAAATGAGAGAATTGAATCGCCTCCCAATCGGCTTTTGAACCAAACAAATAGAATTTCTAAGGCAGATGTTTAGATATATCCTTCTTCTTTCGATCTATGCTCATGTTTGCTCTTTAAAACAATTTCTGGAATGTGCAAAGAGCAAGCTAGCTACCTGGGTTTCAGAGAAACTTTTGCGGGTTTTTTTAAATTACTGGTTGAGCGAATTTCTTTTGTCTGTGATCGCAAATCGCTTTGAATTCCGGTGTCAATCAAAGCAACTCATGTTATCGTCTTGCAAATCTGTCCTTGTTGTTGTAAGGGAGATATTCGTTCAGTTGCTAACATCAAAATTAGAACTCATTTTCACATCAAGTCTGCATCAAGCCTGTGTTGAAGACTCTTCGTTAGCACAGCTCCTTTGTGCGCTGTAATGGCAACAAAATGCCAGGAGGGCCTAGCCAGAATCAAATCAAAATTGGGGTTTTCAGCTTGTCAATTTCATAATGAAAACAAACATCTTATCGTCTTTATTTTGAATGTATTTGGGTCATTGAAAAAAGATATCGATAGAAAATTTTGTAGCCGGTGTGATGGTCGAATTTTGGTGATTTTTTGAACGGGAGTACTTTTTTGGGACGTCCGGTATGTTAGATTCTCCAACTTTGTATAGCCTTCTTGGTAGACTTGCATAAATCGTAAATGTCTTTTTCATTTAGCTTTGACCAACTTGCGGAATATTTTTCAAGGAATCCTGCTTGGAGGTCAGGGTCGTAGTTATGGCAGCTACCCAAGCTAAATGGGAGAGAGAATCTTTTGAACTTTGGATCGAAACCACGGCCCTTTTTGCTTGGGGAATGAATTTATATCCTGCGTTCCGCACCATACAATTACTTGTATGAACCGGAGAACAGGCTATGAGCTGACTTTATTTTGTTATCTTAGATATAATTTTGTGTACCCATCCCTCGTCAAAGCGATAGAGAGAACTTAAATACCCGAGGCTAGTTCTCTCGTTTATGAAATCACCGAAACTCTGTTATCATACCTATCATCAAATTTTCTATTCAGTAATTGAACTGACAGAACCATTCAACAAAGACTGCGTTCACACGATGCCGGCACATTTTGAAAACGGTGAAAATGTGACGGTAGCAAAATTTGAGCTAGCGTTCACACGATACTGGCAAAATTTCGAAAACGCCAGAAATTGTGATGGCAATAAACTCTTTGGAAGCTCCACGAGAACGAGGCTGGATTTTCGCACCAAAGCCAATCAGCCTCGTTTCGAAAGCGTTGAAAAATGTTCCGTTTTCATCATTTTCGAGTGTTCATACGTTGTCGTTTTCAAAATGTGCCGGTTAGAGTTCCGTTTTCAAAATCTACCGTTTTCAAAATCTGCTGGCAAAAATGTGCCGTTTTCGTGCGAACGGGAGGCCTATCCGTAACATTTTCACCGTTTTCACAATGTGCTGGAATCGTGTGAACGCAGTCTAAAGTAAAACTTTTCTGTCAAGTCAACTATTGCAGTGCGGATCCATGGTTTCCGCTTAGCTCAAATTTAATTTTCAGACAGTCTCGAATTTTTGCATGCCTGCAAAGGACCCTGGGTGACACTGGCTCTTTGAAGGCTGTTGGTTAACATGCGTCCTTCGCTCGCTTAGAATACACTGAAACGTGGACTTGCCCAAGGCGTCTTGTAAGGAAGAAAGGTCTATTACAAGACAACTTGGGCAAGTCCAACTGAAACGTGACGAGGGCGTAAGCAAAACTGAATTTTTGGTGTTTTAAATATTCAGCCATACTGTCGCAAAGGATCACTGTTATCCAAGAGTCTTTGAGGTCTATTAATTCTCTATGATTTCAAACAGTGAAAACATTATGTATACGTTCGTTGACTTGAATTTCAATTATTTTCACTGCAATAGAATGCACTTTCTTCTTATGTATATAGCAGAGTTAGCCATTTTTACTTGAAATACTGGTCCAGAAGCTTGATTCTTTTGAAGAAATTGTTCGTTGTATTAAGCATAACGGAAGATGAACTTTTCAATTTAAGTCTTTTTGTGTCGACAAACGGATGCGAGGTCCGAGCAAGTGCGTTAGGACACGGATGTTGTGTTTGAATATTTATTTACCTTGCGCTTGTTTTTCTCTTCGTTTCGTCTTCAACTCGTCTGCTGCAACTGAGTGTGCGTGGTTTAGGCCTACCGGCTTTCAGTTATTCCAATAATAGATGAGAGCCGTTAGGCCTAAAACCATGTTCAGTTGCAGCAGACGAGGCGAAGACAAAATGGACGAAACGAAGAGAAAATCGAGGATCAAATTAAGGTAAATAGATATTTAATCAAAACATCTATGTCCTAACACCCTTGGTCCGATGGGCAAATCACTACAAAAATCTCATACATTTTGCCAATAAATCCTGAAGAACAGAGACGTAGGGACCGGGAGGAAGGGCACTGGGGGCACGTGCCCCCTAAGATTTTGCAATAAACAAAGAAGTGCCCTTTTTATCTTCAGAAAGTACCCCTTTAGCTTAATGAAAAAAATGCCCTTGAAGTGTCGTGCCCCCCAAGTTTGAGATGATTCCTACGTCCCTCCTGAACAATCTTCATCTTGAAAACTTGAATCTTATGAAAATCCAAAAGAAAGTCCTAGATATCTTTGAAACTGTAAAAGAAAAGCCAAATGTTTTAGCTAAGAAATTAAACAAATTGTAGAAGTACGTTTTGAAAAATCTTTGAAAATTTCAAAAATCGTTTAAAACTGAAACAATGGTGAAAAATCTTGCAAAATCTCGATAAATCGTTGAAAATCTCGAAAATGACTTGAAAATCTCAAAGCTCAAAATTCTTTAAAAAGCTTTGATACAAAAAATCTGAGAGACTTTTCCGACCAAAATCTCCAATGCAATTATGGGAGTGATTTGCCCCTCAGCGAGGTCGGTAGGGATGTTACATTGGGATGTCGGCTTGGGAAAGGAGATCGTATGGACTCAAGATAGGGTGGCAATTTTGAGTAGCTGTACTGTCTCCTGTTAGGCAGGTCGCATCCCAGAACACACGGAAGAACCTTTCAGACAAACTTCCTAATACTGATATGGGGTATTTTTGACTTGCCCGCATCAGGCTTCGACTCAATGTTGTGTTCAAATTTTAACCGGTTCTGTTAATTCAAACGTGCCCTAGTAGGTGAAATCTGATTTGGGCATGCCAGAAAAAACCCCTCATCAGTTTTCACCAGGTTTTTCTTCCTTGTCTGTGTAGCGAACTGTCTGTTTCACCTAAGAAATAGACAAACCGCCTGGCGGGTGTGAAGTTTTTATGTCGGATATTTGACAACTTGTCCCTGCAGACACACAAATTGTCTTGAGAATAACGAATTGACAGACAATTTGTGGGTCATGTATGGACCACTGTCCTTATACCTACATTTGCAAACACAAAAAAACTCAGAAATATTTCGTGCGAGCGGCTGCAGTTTTTAGATTTTTACGATTTCAGCTTTTCTTGAGAAAGAAAGAATTGTTTAATGCCGACAACGCCAAGACAACTAGCCTGCGTGCAGACAATACCTAACTAAGGAAAGGTATACCTTTCCCTTGGGTATAGTCTGTACGCGGGCAACAAGATAACCAGTTTTTGGGAGAATCCTGGCAGAGCTGGCTCAAGGTTTAGAAAAGCCAAGTTTTATGACAGACTTTAGAACAACTGTACCCATTGGACATGACCACCCTTACCAGTTTGGAGCGCGTTATCAAGTCTTTGGCGATTGGTGCAACAAGGACAGATTTTGTAAGACAATAGCATGAGCAGCTATTGATTCACACCTCAATTCAAAGCGATTAGCGATCGCAGACAAAGGAAATTCTCTCAACCAGTGATTCAAAACAAGCAAAGCCGCAAAAGTTTCTCTGAAACCCAGGTAGGTAGCTAGCTCGCTTGTTGTGCATGCTAGAAATTGTTTTTAAGAGCAAACATAAGCATAGATCGAAAGAAGGATATAATAATGAATGATTTATTTACAGTTGGCAAGTAACAGAAAAGATAGCTAACTACAGCTAATTAAAGCCAACTATTTACCTATTTACATGATAACTTCTACAAATACAAAATCTTAAAAATCAACTATAAATACCCCAAATCTGCGATGCATATTTTACAAAGTCGACAGGTTCAGTCCAGTCTTTTCCTGCTCCTTAATTTTCGTTTGAATACTGCAAGATTTTCCGATTTTTTCAAACGTTCTGGCAATGCATGCCAAAGCAGTGAGCCCAGAAATGATACAGATTCGATTTCGTATGTTGTTGTTCTGGCTTTTGGCAACTGCAGAGTATTCCCACTTCTTAGATTATAGTTTTCCGTTCTTTCAACAAAGATATCTTTCATGTCTCATGAAGCTTGGATTCAGGGTTTCTATACCTCTCCACATCTGCCTCTGGCATTTAATTTGTTTGGTTCAGAAGTCGATTGAAAGGCGACTCGATTCTCTTATTTGTTTGGGTGAGTAAAATACTTGCTGTTCAGCTTCTGAACCAAAGAAATTAAATGCCCGGGGAAGATGTGTAGATATATCCTTTTTTCTTTCGACATATGCACAATGAGCGCGCTAGCTACCTGGGTTTCAGAGAGACTTTTGCTAATACTGGTTGTCTGCATTGGCTAATCGCTTTGAATTCGGGTGTCAACAAAATCTGTCCTTGTTGATTGGTGCACCAAAAATTTTGACTCGGACTCGGGACTAATGTCAAATTGAAAAGGAGGCTTGAATAAGATGTCCTTTGGCGGCACGATGGCGAACGTTTAGAGGCCGCAGGAATCTATCCAATTTCTACTTTCAGTTGGATATTCAGACAAGATGGATTTTCAAAATCGTGTTGGTTCAAAGACAGGAGGTGGTGGTGTAGCATCATGGTCAGAATCCAACAGAGATCGACGTGAAAGACTACGGCAGCTTGCCCTCGAAACCATTGACCTAAACAAGGTAAAAATGGGCCTAAATAAAATATTGGCGAGACTTTGAAATTATGACTGCTCATCTAAGTTTATAATATCCGGAAACTTGCTGATAAAATGATAAGTTGATGATTCTGGAAACATACATAAACATGTTCATAATTTGTTCATTATTAGTGAGTGAGCATCCATCCATCCAAAACAAGGGAGAGCTCAGTTCAGTTCAGTTATAACTATACTTACCAGTTTGATGTTGAAATTCTATTACACACAAAAAATCTTTCAAAAATTTTGCAATTAACTAGAATAACAAATTACAACAGATGACATTGAAATAAATGACATTTTAAAGAGTAGACAATTTTGTATGGAGAGGAATTTCTTAAGCCAATCTGCAGAGTGTGACCAGTTTGAGTCCAGTTTGCATTATTTGTAGTGCGCAGGGAAGATGCTCCCTGCACCACTATGAGAGCTTCCAGCGGCACCCACGCCATAACTCTGTGAAAGGGCCACGTTTGGCAATTTTTTTTATACAATTTATTAGTACCTCCAACATTCACATGCGCCAGAATCTACTTCAGAATGAACTTACCCGCACCAAAATCAGGGAATGCAATCTGGGAGTGTGGCAGCTAGGCGCATGAGAATTTTTTCAAAACTTGTGTGCACGCAGATGTTGAACAAGATCTTTTGTTCACTTTTGAAAACAAAGGAATCAAAGATCTTGCACATGAGCACGCCACTGCTTCCTTGGTCTGTACGTGCAAGATCTCATCGAGAACTGCCATACTTGGCAGTCTGGTTCTTAAGGAGGAGCTTTCTCAGCCAGCCTGCAGAGTGTGGTAGTGTGGTAATTGCACGCACAAGATTTGTTAAATTTTATGTGCACACCGATTTTGAGTGATATCTTTTGTTCTTTACTTTGAAAACAAAAGAATCAAAGACCACTGCCACTGCTTCATTGGTCTGCACCAGACTTAGACCAGACGGAAAATGAGGCAGGGGTAACCTGGAGCCGAAATTTATTAGGTTATGTTTTTCTGGTGTAGAATTTTGTGCTGAATAAGAAAATCTTTGGTAAACTTACGGTACCCGCTGCGTTTACCAAATATAGGCATTTTTTGAGCGGGGGTATGGTAATCAACCTGTTTGCAAAAAACATTCATTTAGAGTTGATCTGGATGTTAACATCCATTTTACACAATTTAGAATACTGCTCTGATCCCTTTTTGTTAAAACTTATCATTTGAATTATCAGCCACAAAATTAGTGCCATGACTGAGAGGAATTTGAAGTACAAAGAGTGTCTTTACCAGACTGGAAAGTTTGTTGCGTGTGCAGTATCTTGTATGTGCAGAAACTCACACAGTTTTCAAGCTGAGATGTGCAATTGTCAATAAGCAAAAGATTCATTGTTTTTACCTATTTCTCCCAACTGTGGAAATTGCATTTTCCAAAATCTCATATTTAGGCCATCTTACCTTGCATGCACAAAATGCAAACTTTCCATCAGTCCTTTTCGGGAATAAAACAACACGCGTGCGGCAAACCACACAGGCAAATTCATTTGCGCGTGCGATTCGCACGCGTAGTTATTCAAGACGGCAGTCTTCGTAATATGAGGCGTGCGATCGCAAGCGTACGCCTCCGCACACGCCTAAATTGTCCAAGACGTGCGAAACGTCGCACGGGCAAACCTGAAAATTTACCGAATTTCATAAAATTTCAATCAAAAACAATGTCGCAAAAAACAGAGCCCTCCTTTTATTTAGAATTTGAAATTTCTCCTTCATTCATCACTCGATGCTACGATTTTGCTGCATAGCGCTTCGGTCTCTTTACGAAAGGAAACCGTTGTAAAGGTCAGCTCACTGGCGAAGCAAACAAGATGCAAGGATTTCAAATGGAACTTTAAATGTTTATTGATCGATCTTAGCAAATGGATTCAACAAGAAATCTTTAAAGAACTGCAAGATGCGGAGGATAGACTTGTCTTTAATAATCTCTCCAATCTGTTGTATTTTGCAATAGAAAAGTTTCTTCGTCGGTCTATCATCGTTCTCTCTTCTTTGTTCATGTTCCTAGTTGAACTAAAGTGTTAACGTCGTCAAGAATCAGGGAGCGAAAATGATGAATAATACTCACTTTAATCTGACTTTAACACAAAACCCTTCTCTGGATTTTCTGCAGTGCATTTCTAGAGTAGGCCCACTACGAATTTGTGTAAACTCTCCAATAAACTTTAGATGCCTTAAAAGGTTTGGTTGCTTTTTCTAGAGCGTATATTCGCTACTTAAAAACCTTCTTTAATCTGTCAATAACTTTTGTGAAATCTTTATTTGTTTTGAATTAGGCTTGAAGCCTAATTTAAGTCCACATTTTATTAAACGGGAAAACAGGAAACTGGATGGCCTAACTGCTTTGACCTTTCCCTAACTTGAAAGGCAGTACGACAGAGAAATATACACTCAACGAAATATTTTTCGTAACTTTAATGGCACGGCAGTTTCTTGCCTGCCTTCTCTCTTCTCGACAGGAAAATAAGCCATAAGTCTCAAGGAAGAGAGCATTCACCGATGCAAGAACAACGTATTGAAAGCTTATCAATAAAGAGCAAAAAACATTCGAAAAAAGCGACGCTATATTGGGGGTGATCACCCTCACAAGCTTATATCTGAGGGCAATAAAAGGCCGTTATCGATCAGCTTTCATAATTTACGGTAGTTTACGATATGAAAGGTCATCTTGAAACCACCACCCCATATTTCTTGAGAACAAGAATGAAAAAACAACAAATACTCGCAATCATGATGATGAAAGTTAGCACTTTCGTATCGCACGCCTAAACTAACCTAGACATGCGAAATGCCACATGCGAAATGCCGCATGCGGCCCATTTTCATATTACAAAGACTGAGACGGTAATTAAGAAGTGACAAAAATAGGTATTCAAGTCTCCATCTATTGATAAAGATACTGCAATCACACTACCGTAAAATTAATATTATCGTTATGTTTATGTGTCAATGAGTTTGTAGGGCTATAAACTGCATTTAAAGATATTTTGTGTACTACTCGGAAGTTTCTTCGTCGGAAACTCAGACTTGTCAGTGTCTGATTCAATGTCAACAGGACAAATCCGTCTGCTCTGTTCATTTTTAACATCCCTATCGATAATAACGACCTTTCTTGGTGGGGAGGCTATCTTCGTCTTTCGGCGTTTTGAAACATAAATTCCCACTGCCTGTTTAATGATGTGTTCTCTTTCGATTGGAAACCAGTTCTTGCCATTACCGCTTATTATCATTATTGACTCCATATGCTTCATCGCAATTATTTCATATTGTGGGAATTGCCACTTGGGACTTTGTCGAAAGTGTTGCGGGATCTGTCAGTTATCACGGTTTATTGAAGCGCAAGTTGATATTGGATGTGTCGAGCATCAAAGTACCGCTTTACTTAATCAAAATAACACTTTGCGCGTGCGATGAAAAGCACTCCTGACTCAATTTGCGCGTGTGCCTATGCGTGCGCGTGCGATCGCACGCGTCAAACGAAAAGGCCTGATTCCCTTATTAAATATGCTATTAAATCAGTACTTTCATAAATAATCAAAAGTTAATTAATCAAGTACTCTTTTGACAGGATCCTTATTTTATGAAAAATCATCTTGGATCTTATGAGTGCAAATTGTGTTTGACGCTTCATAACAATGAGGTGAGTTTTATCTTTTTTTCTACATTTCCATAAACAAGTAAATAAAATAAAATTTAATCACTTTCATGCAAATTGAAATAAGCACCATGTTTCAAGCGCAATGTAACATGCTTGAAAGAAAATGCCATGCTCCAAGTGTTGTGCTTATTTCAATTCCCATCAAAGTGCTTATATTTCACTTTATTTACTGTACTTGCTGTTTATCTTATGTACAATTTCACTACACGCAGCACAAAGATTTTTTGATTCTGCAGTATATTTCTACCTACTGTAGGATACAAAAGGTAGTTCTAGGATGCCGAGAAGCTAAGCTTCTTAGTGCAGCATCCTGGCCATTCCTCTCGATATGACCACACCCTGGGTTCCTGTATATGTAGCATGGAATTACAGAGAGTAGGCGACTCTCCTCACTCTACATAGCAGGTTGGGCAGGGTGGGGACTCAAACCAAACCACCTACCTTCACGCTGTGAGCTAGACTTATGCTGTTTAAATTCCTACTTGGTGAATGAAAAGAAAGCCTCTGTTTGAAAAGCTCTTGTTCCCTGGATGTTAAAGCAACACACAGGGAGGGGGGGGGTACTCAGGTATATTTAGAATAGGGGTGCTCAGGCTGGGGTACAAGGCATCAACCCAAAAAAATACTTTCTAGCACAAAAATAGACCCAAAAAAATAATTTTTCTGACCTTACATACCCAGAAGTTGTGAAGTCAGTATCTTAAATCTGCAGAAAAGTGCCCTTACAGATTAGATTTCTCATAATGTATTTGGATAGTTATGTTTTTTTTAAGTTTAGTGATATTACTTGACTCTAATTTTGTTTGTAAATTATATTTTTCCCAATTCTTTTACTTTTTCCCATATTTGATACAAAAAAAAGTAAGCCAGAATTTCAGGAACCCAAAAAAATAACTGTACAAAATCATTGACCCAAAAAATAATCCTTGCCTAAATTTTAGACCCAAAAAAGTAACCCGAGCATCCCTATCCTGAATATACCAGAGAACCCCCCCCTGGGAAGCCACAATTATGGTGAATCTGAATTCCCTGTGTTTAATAGTGAGCATGCTCAACACTCCATTCTGAAATTAATAGGGATGTTGCAGGAAAGGCCCCTTCAAACAGAGAAATTATGATGACATTGCATCAGTTTCCCTGCCTCTAGAGTTATGAAAATTGGATGTGTTAGCAAATGTGTTATCCTTGGGAAGATGAACTGTTTTGGAAAGTTTTGTTGTGCTCCTACAATGACGTGTTTAAACCTCCCAAGGAGATAGTAACATTTGCTAAAGCACGTTCAAGTCATTGCTGCAGGGCGGAAATGTTTCTTTTGTCAATTACTTTCTCAAGAAAATCCCTCATAACTACAGAATAGAGTAGCCAATTTAGTCTGGTAAGTTTTGAAATCTACTTGAACACATCAACTATTAAGCAAGATATTTGCCAATGTTAGTGCTTTGTTATCCAACGAATAGTTGCCATTTAAACAAGGAATTCTTTATGACTCGCATAGAAGAGGGCAAAGGTGTTTTTCTAAGGATAAGTTTAAACATCCTTTTTTTGCCGTGTTGAATCAAACTGTATTAAAAATGGCAAAATCTGTTGTTTCTAAAAATCTGATTTAAACATCGTTCTTGTGACATGTCGGATTGAAATTAGAATGGTTAAAATGGCCATTTTCAAAATGCACATAACTGCAATGACTGATCAAATGTAGGAACTGCGGACCATGGCTTAGAATCGTCTTGATTGATCAAATGCAGCAGAAATACGATGTTTAAATCTAATCGTTTTTCTGCCGTTTGATATGATAGAGCTGGTGAACTCCTGCCATTTTATTTATTCAAAACGGCAGATGATTTAGGCATCGCTTTTATGTTAAAGTTAATTGACACTTGGAAGTTTTTAGCGACATCTATTAAATTTGACAAGGCAAAAAAAGATGTTTAAACAGGGCCTATGGATGTGAGCACAAGAAGTTAACGTATTGATTCTTTCATAAAGAAAAATTCTTCAAAAACAATTTGAAGTAATACGGAACTTTTCTGAATGTGAGAAAGAACCCCAATGGAAATTACCCTCTCAATGATAAGAAAGATGTAAACTGCAACAATTTTCAAAGGATGTAAACTTATTTGCAACTAATATAAAACTTTGAACCATATAGTAATTTAAATGTTTTGTTGTTCAATATGTTTGAGAAAGCATCCAAACCTTGTTGAAATGCCCAACATTTCATAAAAGAATATTCTAATGATTCCGTTCCAAATTGCTATTTGTTTCTTCTTGAAAATTTGACTTTCAATACATATTGTTGCTGGAAAAACAACTGATCACATGAATGTAGTTCGTGGATTTTGCAAATTAACCACATTACTTGTCACCTGATTATACTTGGAAGCTGCACTTCTGGAGCCTGTAAGCGGAATAGGGAAATTCTGTGATGCCTAAAGGGTCCTTTGCAATGGAAATATTCTTTTATAAAACCTCAGATTGCATCCTTCTTTAGTGATCAAAAAAGCTGTCATTTTCAGAATTCATTTTGTCTACTTTATGCTACTTGTTTGAGAGTGAGAGTATGAAGTGTGAAATTTTTCTAGATAAGTTAAATCGTTGATTGGCTTTCAGAATTGTTTCATTTTGATTTTTGCTTTCTCCCTCAAGGGAAGCTATCTTGCTCACACTCAAGGAAAGAAACATCAGCAGAATTTGTGAGTACAGCAGTTCAAACATTTGTTAAAACTTCATGCAGTGCATTCTTTGTATTCCACTGTACCTTCCTTGTTTAAATAGTACCATGTGCAATTTTCCATAAGATACATTAAGACAGTTCTACATGGTCTGCATGATAGACTCAAAGGCGTGGACTAGAAGGACATCAGAACATACATTACATTAGCAACCCTGTAGCCATTGTATTTAATGAAGAAATGAAAGTCAAAAGTCTTGTGATGAAATTTTCCGTTGTTGAGGCATCATTCTCAAAAATGCTTAATGTAACCAACTATAGCTTCAATCTTCTGAGATTTAGACAAACACTTCATTTGGACAAATTTTTTGTGCCAGTTTCACTTTTTCAAGTGAGAGGCAGGCCCACCAAAATGAGAGCCCCAGGTCTTGGGTCTGCCACATTAGACTTTTGCCTCCACGCAACTTGGGTAATAAGACATTAAGAACAAATTGTGTCTGTATTGTAGGGCAAGAAGAGCTGCTAAAGAGGCGAAAGAAGCTCCTGCACAGCCTGCACCTGTAAGTTTTTTGATTCAGTGTTTGATCTGCACTTGCTCCAGGCCTCTCTCTCTCCTTCCCCTTTTTCTTCCTTCTTCCTCTTCTCCCCCCCCCCGTTTGTTTATTGAAAGAGAGATGTACTGCTACAAACGTTTACAAATTTTTCGATAATTGAGCCCCATCCTATATGTCGGAGATGTTCTTACCAGTTGGCCAGAGTCGGATTACTCGAAGATCTAAAAACAAATTAAATCAACCTTTTCGAATAAGCAACATAGGGCAAAGTGGCCTATCTTACCTAGGACCTAAAATCTGGAGCAATCTGCACTCTGACCTAAAGTCTGCTAAGAATGTTAACAATTTCAAACATAAGATAAAGGACAATTTCTTTAAAGGCCTCCAAAATCTAGTAAACAGTCCCTATATATATTATTAAATTTCTAAAAACTGCATAAATAACAGTCCAAACAGGCTGTTTAACTTTCTTAAGAATGTGCCATTACATTCTACTTTCGACACAAAATATCGTTGTCTCTTTTTTTTCATGAAAACTTTTCTTTTCGATAATACCCCTGGAGGGACCATTATGGAAACAATGTTGTACTGAACTTTCAATGCTATCCCTGCCATTTTAAATTAGGGGTGTTTTTATAATAGATCTTAGTTTTTATTATATTGTACACATGTAAGTAGCCTTTCTTTCATTTCGTAAATTTTCTTTCATATTGCATTTAATTTTTAGTTTGTATGGCAAAATTTTACATACATACATACATACATAGCGAGGCTTGGAGCAAGTCCAGATTTGATCTTGCAGGAAGAAAGTATGCAATGATCTTTGATTGCATGAAAATTGAAATACTTATTAACAAAATCTAACTATGTTTTATTTCACTGGTAACATTAATCTTCGGACAAATGTAGACAGGGGTGGCACCAGGGTAGGGCCAAAAGAGCTACAGCCCCTCCGTTAGAAGCATTTGCCCCCGCCCCCTCTCGTTGGAGGAACGTTGGCGTTATTTTCAGAGGGAATTTGGCATAATGACATATGAAAACCCTATTTTTTAGTCATTTTACCCCCCTGTCGGAAATTCCAGCCTCTCTGCCAGAAGATGTCTGGTGCTACCCTTGATTTCAGAAGCGAGACACTGATAACATAATCATAGTCCCTGATGTCCCATAAAAAAGTACTCCCGTTCGAAAAATCGCCAAGATTTGGTTGTCAAACCTATTAGAAACTTTTCTCTTTGATCACTTTTGTCTATGATCCAAAAATAGTCAACGGTGATAAAATGTTTGATTTCCTTTCTTAAAGGGTATGAAATAAAAACGATGGAAAATTCCTTGTCATATAAATGGGTATTATGGCAAATTTTAGGAATTAGAAGCTGGATAGTTTTGAGATCTGGGCAACAGACTTTCCGTCCGTGCGATTGTTAGTCAAGAAAGTTTTTAAATTGGCTAAATAGTTTTAAGCTGGACCAATATCTTAGGGCTGAATGAAATTGTCTTTGTTAATAGCATGTATTTAATTGCAGGAGAAAGCACGTGTCAATATAAAGAAATTCGTCAAGATCGGGAGGCCCGGATATAAAGGTATGGTGATATGATGTGATAGTTATTTATTTATTTATTTATACATGATATACACCCTTCAGCTACGATCCAGCAGCTTTAGCTACGGCAATCAGATATTTTTTAACGTCAAGATCCAGGGGTATTTGCTGAAATTCTACATGGTCCCGGTATCCAGTTACAGGGAATGCAAGACTTTTGGTAGCATTATGCACTTTAGCCTGTCTCCCAGAATCACAGACTATATGCAGTTCTGTTTCCCTGAGGGAGTACTAAAATGCAACCAAAACAATGCAGATTAAGACTTTTTTTAGGGTATAGAGCTACATTTCTTTCGGTAAAATATTGCAAACTAAGCATCACTTAGAAGAACTGAGTAATTGTAACTTTATTCTTGTAGCTTTGTAAAATTTTGTTCATTTAAGAGATGTTTAGTCTCCTGGGAATTTTAGGATTTGTTGTTTCTCTAACAAGGGCAGATTTTGTAATACAATAGCACGAGTTGCTTTGTTGACACCTCAATTCAAAGCCATTAGCGATCACAGACAAAGGAAATTCTATTAATCAGGTAATTCAAAACAAACAAAGCTGCAAGAATTTCTCTGAAACCCAGGTAGCTAGCTCGCTCGCTGTGCATTCCAGAAATGATTTTTAAGGGCAAACATGAGCATAGATCGAAAGAAGAAGGATATATCTACACATCTACCGCGGGCATTTTATTTCTTTGGTCCAGAAGCTGAGCAGTAAATGTTTTGATAACACCCAAAAAAATAAGAGAATTGAATCGCCTCCTAAACGGCTTTTGAACCAAACAAATAAAATGCCCGCGGCAGATGTGTAGATGCATCCTTCTTCTTTCGATCTACGCTCATGTTTGCCCTTAAAAACATTTTCTGGAATGCACAACGAGCGAGCTAGCTACCTGGGTTTCAAAGAAACTTTTGCGGCTTTGTTTGTTTTGAATTGCTGGTTGAGAAAATTTCCTTTGTCTGCAATCGCTAATCGCTTTGAATTGAGGTGTCAACAAAAGCAACTCATGCTATTGTATTACAAAATCTGCCCTTGTTTGTTTCTCTTATTTTTCCTATCTCCTGTGTATCATTCAAAGGTACATTTTCGACTCAGCCAGTAAGTATAGTATGTCATATCATAACACCAAGCAGCAAAGCAACCATTCTCTCCTTATGTGTTTATTTTTGTCAGGTTTGTTTTTGAGATCTAGTATAGTTGAATTGTAAGTGCCAGCCATAGTGGGGACCAGATGACCAAGTGTCCTTCATCGCTATGACTGGCACATAGTAATGTATCTATTTTGTGGTTTTTATTTTTTAAATCAATAAATAAAAGAGAAGGTACAAGGCTTCGAAAATAGTAATATGATCATGAGCGATAGGACACCAAGTGTGAAAGTTTTTGGTAGCGAGCCACCTTAACGTTTTATTGGTAGCAAGCTATCTTAACCAATAAAACGTTAAGGTGGCTCGTTACCAAAAACTTTCACACACTTGGTGTCCTATCGCTCATGATATGATATTAGATTTTGCAAAGAGCCACTGCACTGGCTTGGTTGTTATGCGTACTTAATACCAACTACAATCCTTGCCAAAACAACTTGAAAAAAATTTCATTTCTCTCTTTTCTTCTCCGACCAAGCATCCAAAATACAGTGCAGGAAACTTCACGCTACTCTTTTCCCTTGCCCCCCTGCCCCCCCCCTGAACAATGTTGGTCCGAAGCACTGATCACCAGATATCACGAAAATCGCTTTGGCTGCGTTGTTGTGCCCTTGAGAAATGCGTAATCACGCAAGGAACCAACATTGTAAGGGGGAGGGGGGGAGAGCTGAGCAAAAATATGTGATTTTTTTCAAGAGTTTTGGCAAGGATTGTAGTTTAAAAAATCACCTTGAATGGGGTTAGCTTTAGAGCTCAGAATTTCAATTTCTTCTTTAGTTACAAAGCAGCGTGATGCTGATGCAGGACAACACAGCCTCCTTTTCCAGGTTTGTGGCATTTTTACGTATGGTCTGCAAATTGTTTATCGATGAATCTGTCTATGCAAATATCTAGCCGCAAAATCGTTTGTATCAATTGAGCATAGGGCTCAAATCTTTAAAATCTTTAAAAAGGTCGGTGTAAAATTCTATGTCATTTTTCTTTGAATTGGATGGCTTGAAAGGAACTTATGTTACTTTGCTGTAAATCTGCCGTGGAAATTTTTTGATATCTTGATTTTTTTTTCAAAATAGCGGCAATTTAACTATTTTTGAAAAAATTCATGGAAAATTTTGAAAAAAATAAAATCATTGTAAATCCTAATCCAATGGAGAAAAAAATGATATAACCTTCAAGAAAACCATAGTTTATGAAGGCCTACAGCATGGTGGCAAGCAGAAATAGCTTTTCTAGTTTAGGATTTGGAAATCTGATGACGTCATAGCCTCAAATTTAATAAATGCTGCCATATTGAAACTAAGGAAGATATCAATAAATTGCCATGGCAGATTTACAGCAAAAAGCCCCAAGTTCCTTTCAAGCCATTTATTTCAAAGAAAACTACAATAGAATTTTACGCCAACCTTTTTAAAGATTTGAGCCCTATGTTTATCAATTGTCAATGAATCAAAATTAGGCTTTGTGTCCTAAAAAATTGTTGGAAGTTTTATTGAATATAAAAAATATTATGATTTACTGAAGGTGAAGGTGAAGTTGTGGTTTTTTTTTATTTATTTATTCATAAAATGTTACATTACATGTTACCTACTATACTTTCTAATTACTATACTACAATACAACGCTACAGGTACGATACCACAGGCAGCAAAAGACAATGACTACGCCCGTGGCCATTAATATAAAGACATGTAAACAATGAAGATTAAATAAGACAACTACAAAGAGCTACGCATACAATACAATTAATTAAAGTTGTGGTTTTTAGCGCCAAGCGCTGGGATCACAGAAGTAGCTTAGCGCTAATCGAGTCTGTGACCCCTTGTCATCACGCCCAAGTGGTGGGGCCCTACCTGGTATCGAACCCTGTCCGCCTGACTGTTCTGGATGCAACATCAGAGGATTACACCACTGCGCCACAACACCTTCGAAGGGGCTCCATGATGCGATAACCCTGTTCCTGAGATCTTTAATAAATTGCAGAGTATATATGAAATTGACAAGTCATTGAGTTACCACCTTTTGGAGTTTGAATTCGTGTGAAAGCTCAAACCAGAGGCTTATCAATAGCATTTCCAGTGAAATTAGCATGGGTTCATCATTTGCTTTGTTTCTCATTTATTTCAGAGCAAACTAGATGAAATTTGGAATTTGCGATTGTCTTTGTCTTTCTTGTAGATTGATTATCCAGAGATTGGTGAAAGCGTAGGACCACGTCATCGTTTCATGTCAGCGTATGAACAACGTATAGAGCCTCCAGATAAATCATGGCAGTATCTTCTTATCGCTGCAGAGCCTTATGAAACCATCTCATTCAAGGTACGAAATTTTGGACCCGACATAAATGACAATATAATTTCCTTTCTGAGCTTGCGTGTTACTTCTTAGGGCCTGTTTGTATGAGGCAGGCTGGCCCGCTAGCGAGCTGGCTCGCCTCCAAGCCAGCCCGCTTTTATTTGAGAGATTGGATAGTGAGCAAATCTTGAGCCAGCCTGGCCCTTGTCGCCAAATGTGACAACGGGTTCTCTATTGTTTTAAACTTGACAAATCTGCTCTGTTCTGGGCGTGTGTCATGACCCAATCGTGGTGGGCATAGGCAGTCTGGCCCATTTTTTCCGTTAGCCTGGTTGAGGCAGGATACCGGTACTCGAAAGACGGGATGTGGGCAAAGCGGGACAGCCTGGCATACATCTAAACACAAACTGATATTTACAAAGCTATCACCAGATATGTAGGATCTCATCTAAATGCGAGCCAGCTGGCTAACGGGTCAGTCCGCCTCATAGAAACAGGTCCTTGAAGTTAATTCACGGAGCTAAGTAGAGGTAATCTATAAATAGGACAAGGAAACACTTGCGCACGCTATTGTTCCTCTGGCTGAATATTAACCACGGACGTGTCAAAATTATCAAACATGATATGCTAATTTCAGCCATGCAGATGCAGCTCTTGAGTTAATTATTTATCTCCATCAACTTTATGAAACATTAAAAACATGGTAGTACTGCAAGCATATAAATTATAAGGATCTCGACTACCAGATGAATCAGAAAAAACATGAGGCGTTAAACAGGACATATTTTGTTACAGACAAGTTAGCTTGCGTTTTGTGGGGCTTTCTTTTGCAGAAGAATTTTTACATTAGTTATTGAAATTGATGTTGTTAACATCGGTCTGTTCCTATATTTATTTGTGATTTGGTGATATACTGTTGGTAAAAAGATGTTTTTTCGTGCCTTATTTCGTCATTTATCTTTGAATAGAACGAAATCATTATTCATTTTCATTTTAATTCTTTTAGGTATGGTAGCCCCTCGGTTTAGATAACTGCTTTACAGAGGGCCTTGCATACAAACATACAATTGAATATAATACCTAATTACAATATTAAATATAGCTACTAACGAAAAGGCTAAATAACACCAAAGATAAGAAAAAGGTCCGGCTCTCAGGATGTGGTCGATTAAAGTTTCTTTAGCTCAGCAGTGAAGGTTTTTAAAGAAGTAGACGATTTTGCTTCTTTATTTAGGCCATTCCAAAGCTGTGCCCTGCGATACGAAAAACTCTTTTGGCCTAACGATGTTTTTAAGAAAGGGACTCTTAAATTGACTCTAGCGTTTCTGAGAGAGCGAGAAGTAGACCTATTAACTCTCGTAAACATGTCATTCATATAGGATGGTGCATCACAATTCAGAGATTTGAAAACCATTTTTAGGGTCTCTGAGCCAACAAACTCCGTTGGGCCATCCAAGCGCACTAATTACTGGTAAGGCGGATGTGTCATATGAACTATTGGTAACTAGTCTTGCAGCTCGATTTTGCAGTTTCTGTAACTTATCATCTTTCAAAATAATTTGGTCCATGGCACAAATTCACAAAAAGGAAAATTCAAGATTGGTAACAGAATCAATTTTTTGTGATTTTTCAAAAAGTTTTACCTTTTATTGGTCACCCGGTATACTGATAGGAAGTGAAACGTATCTTTTTGCTGGAAATTTTAATGATAGATGCATTTAACCTGTTTGGAGAACTGATTATGCCCCAAAAGAAGACAGCCCTGGTTCCGAAGAATATACCACTATGCTTAAAGGACAAGTCCGGGGTTTCAACAATTAATGTCAAAAAGCAACCTTACCAACTGCCAAGCATTGCTTGTACCTTTTTTCCGGGTTTTGATATCTTTTTCTGTTGTAAATTCGTACGACATTTTTCGTAAGTTCGGCCCAATGTCGTCGCCATTTTGAAAACGCGATAAAATGGCTAGCCTCGGTTTGGAAGTTCGATTGTGACGTCGGGAATTACTGGAGAGTTCTATAAGAAAACAGCCTCGTTCTGGTCGAAGGCGAAATGGGTGAAATTGCGTCATGAATACTGACGTCATATCGCTCATTTCACAGATTTAAATACACAATTTCGGAGAGAAAAGACAGAGAAGGTTGGAAAAAATACTACACACCATTCACAACATTGTAATCTTTCATTTTATGAACAATTATTCCAACCCCGGACTTGTCCTCAGTGTTACGATTGCCTGAGCTCAAATTTCTAAGTCAATATTTCACATTTAAGGTTCCAAGCAGAGAGATTGACAAGTCGGAGCACAAATTCTGGACCCATTGGAACAAGGATACAAAACAGGTATTATATCATAGCTTCATATCATGCGGACAACCATAGCATAAGGTTCAGCTGTTTAAAGAGGTTGTGAAAATTCTCCTTTTCCTATGAATGGCTTGAAGGTACTCTTTTTATGTAATTCTACAACGGTGATATTCTACTGCGGAAGTCTAATGTACAGGGTGTCCCAAAAAAATTGTGCCCCATTTGCCTGAAGATTGCGACAAAATGGCAAAAGATTCTCGCAAAACTTTTGCATGATGTTCCTCTTCAGATATTCAATTAAAGTTTGCAACCAGTAAAAATCCGTTGAAAAATGATTCAGCTATGACCTTCAGAAGACCAAATTTGCCTGGTGACTGAAACCAGCGGTCGGCCATTTTGTCTTACTATTTTGCAGCGATAAATAGCTTCACGTGAGGTAAGAGATATTTTCTGTGAGGTCAGAAATATTGGAACCCTCCGAGGATTATCGGAATTTTCACGAGAGCTATGACATTGGCGGCTGCTGTTTCATGTTCAATCCATGATGCCATTTATCGCTGCAAAATAGTAAGACAAAATGGCCGACCGCTGGTTTCAGTGATCGGGCAAATTTGGTCTCCTGAAGGTCATAGCTCCATCATTTTTCAACGGATTTTCATGGGGATGATGGCAAACTTTAATTGAACATGTGAAGAGCACCATCATGCAAAAGTTTGGCGAGAATCTTTTGCCGTTTTGTCACAATCTTCAGACAAACGGGGCACAATTTTTCTGGGACACCCTGTGCATGTATTTTTTTCGGAAATGTAATTCTATTACGGAAATATTTTGATATTTCGATTGTTTTCAAATTAACTGCGTTTCTATTTTTATTGAAAGAACTAATAGAAAATTTCGAAAAAAACTAAAATTACAGTAAATTCTGAAGTACTCGAGGAAAAAATGATACAGTTTTTAAAGTAATTGAACGGAGATATAGCGACATGAGCTAAACATAGCACAAAAGAATGGCAGACGCCACTTATGTTTCTATTGTTTTCATTGATCGAAAACCTACAATGCAATGGGTTATATTTAAACTGATCCAGTCCCCCTACCGGGTGCGCCAAAATAAACTATGCACGTTTGGCAGGCCACAATAAATAGTACACTTGACCGATTTTGAATATTTATGACTTAATATTTAGCAGAAAGCCTGAATTAGATACTGGGTTTTTTTTGCAAATTTTTTCATTTTCAGTTTTTAGAACTAGAAGCGAGTTTCCTAAACGTTTAGTTTTCGAAAAACACTGAAAACGATAAAAAACATAGATCAAGTTTTCGAAAGAATCGACATGAATGGACAAAGAGAGAACTTGTTCGTGGTAATTTGCGATTTAGAAATTGACCAATTGTAATCTGCTTTACAAGAGTTCGTACTAAAAACCCAAATCCCCCTGAAAACGTTTTCTCTTTGTTCATTTATGTTGAATCTTTTAAAATTTGATCGACGTTTTTTCATCGTTTTCAATGTTTCGAAAACGAACATTTTAAGAAACTCGCTTCTAGCTCTAAAAACTGAAAACGAAAAAATTTGCAAAAAAATCCCAGTATCTAATTCAGGCTTCTGCTAACGATTAAGTCATAAATCTTCAAAATCGGTCCAGTGCACGATTTATTGTGGCCTCCCAAACGTGCATAGTTTATTTTGGCGCACCCGGTAGCTAAGTTGCTTTTAACTCCGTTGATTTACTTTGGGAAAGCCAGAGTTCAAAAGGCCTGCAGTAAACTGATCACAATGAGTCCTGCTCACGAAAACGAGACTATACAACCAGCCAAACCAAGGCCGTAGCGTGGTATATCAGTTTGGCGGAGGAGCGAAACTACGGCGTGTGATCAGACCGGGGCTGCAATATGGCTGCAAGCAGATCATAGTCACCCTGCTAATTTGATTTAGAAATATGATGACGTCATAGTCTTAAATGCAATGAATGCCCCCATTTTGAAAAAAATCAAGATATCGAAAAATGTCCGGTGTATGATCACAGCGAAGTACCCTAAGTTCCTTTCAAGTCCAAAGAATAATGAGACAGAATTTTACACCACCTTTTTAAAGAGTTGAACACTATGCTAAAATCCTTAGTATTTTCTGCATTTTGATCAAGAAATATCACGAGTTTCAGTATTTTTTGTTTCTGAATTCATACAAAATGAGAAAGATACGATGTGAAAGATAGATATGAAGAAATTCTGAATCGTTTGAGCTGAGAAATTTAAAGTTTAAAAATTCAATTTAAAGGTGATCTGAAGCTAAAAGTTTTATTGATGCAAATGAATATGACTGTTGAATGATAAAGAACGTTGTTTAAAATTTGTTGATACCTTGTTTCATTTTTGAATTATCCACTATTTTGTATGATTGGCTGATGACATCATTTTGTTTGCAAAAAGTAAAGAAAGTATTCAAGGTTGACTATGTTTCCAAAGGGAAATCGACTCAAAGAACTTTTCTTCAGTTGAAATGCCTTTCTGAACATCATATCAATTCATGACACAATTTCTATTACATTTATTCAGTTTACGTAAAATGTCTCCTACAACTGCAACCTTTCAAAGATCGGGTACAGCTATATTTCCATATATTATCGTAGTAATTTGCAAACAAAATGACGTCATCAGCTGGCACTTAAAAGCACTGGATAACTTGAAAAAGAAATGAGATATCAAAGAAATTTAAACAGGATTCTTTGTCATTCGACAGTGCCGTTCATTTGCATAAATAAAAATTTTCGCTTCAGGTCACCTTTAAGTAATGCTGTGCTATTCCGGAAATATCAATGTTTACATGCATCCAAATTAGGACCTAAAATCCTCGCCATAAGTGTTCACAATGTTTCGGAATTCTCACATTTTTTCATTTAGCGACCACCTGTTTCTCCAGTTCAATGTCGTTTGTGGAGATACCTGCCGTGACTACTGATCACAAAAAGCCAACATTGAGCTGGAAAATTGAAATGGAAAATTGAACGTGTTGAGTGAATTTTAGTAGTGAGGTCTAAAAGATAAGGGAAAGTCGCTTTTCTGTCCACAGTCCACGTCAAGGATTGTAGGCCCATGTTCAGTGATCAATATACCGGGTGAGCCAGAAAAAAGTTCCCACTTCCAACCGGCCACGATAAATCATATACTTGAACGATTTCCGATATCTATGACTGAATCTTTTGTCAATATCCCATATTATTCTTGGCTATTTTTGTCGATTTTTGGAATGCGTACTTATGATTTATTTACATTTCAGTTCTTCCTGCAATTCCACTTCAAACTAACGCCTGCTCAGATGCAACAAAACGCAGCACAAAAGTACAAACAACAGCAGCAACAGGAGCAGAAGTTGAAAAAGCAGCAATCAAGATCTCAAGGCCCCCCAATGATTCCTCCCCCTCCACCTGGCATGTCCCATCAGCAACCACCGGATTTTCCACCTGGAAACCAACCAGGATTTCATGGTCCACCGCACCATGGGGAGGATATGTTTCACCCGCCTGGTGGCCCACCTGGTGGTCCACATGGTGGCCCACCTGGAGGCCCACATGGTGGCCCACCTGGAGGCCCTCATCATGGCCCACCCAGAGGCCCACCTAATATGGACATGCCCCAAGGTCCACCTCACAGAGAGCCGTTCTTTCACCAACATCATGACGGGCCTCCTGGCCCACCGGGATCTGATGGGCATTTTAGGCTTCCACCTCCCATTCCCCCGCCTTCAGGGATGGGTCGACCAAATATGCAACCATTGATGGGAGATGATATGGATGAAATGGAATAGGCAAGCCCCCCTGTTGGACAAGGCCAAGGACGTATATAGCTACTTATATAAAACCCGTTTATCTTTAGGTACAATATTATTTCGGAAAGAAAGCTCGATCAGTAGGTCATGGTTCATTTTTCTTTGCTTTAACGGGTGAGTCAGTTGGGTGGGTTGTGAAATTAAAAGTAAGTGGCCGATATTAAAGCTTAAGTGTTAATCTACCAGCCAAAGGCCAACTTAGATGAGAAAATTTTCTTTGGTAAAATCATTCATCATCATCAGACCCAAAAATTGGAAAATGCCTGTTAGGGGTTTGTATGGGAATCGGGAATTCCACGCTCCATTCTGGCCAATGATATATTTGGCATCGAAATTTAAGTTCACTACAATTGTCAGTTTCAGAAATAGAATTTTGATTTCGATGGCAAGTAAATTAGGGACCAGAATGGAACGTGGAATTCTCGTTCCCATACATGAATAATTTTACCAAACAAAATTTTCTCATCTAAGTTAGCCTTTGCATGATAGGTTAACATTTCAGTTTTGAATATCAACCGGATACATATTATTCCACCGCCCGCCAAATGGGTAAACTCTTTTTGACTCACCCGGTGTGTGTTTTTCTTGACAAACAAATCATATGTATTTGTTTCCGAAAGAAAGTATTTCCCAGACTAATTTCTCAAATAAAGTATTTATACGAAGCTAAAAAAAATTAAGAAGCTGTAGCTCTTGCAGTTTCCCCAAAAATGTGACCAGTAGAACTACTTTTTTATTTTCCTAGATATTTCTCAATTTAATCATCAGCTATACATCAGTTAGCTGAAAAGCCCCCATCTTTCTCCAATGAGCCCTTCCCCTTCTTAGCCAAAATTTGAAATAAGCCCCCTTTTGAATAAGCCAAAAATTTAAACATCGACGAAAAATATCCATTTCGACATAGTTATGGCGAGAGGCCAAGAGGCCAACTATAGTCCGTCTAAATTAGATGTCACGTGGAAATTTCACGAGCAGTGAAAGTAATTGAAATGTACATCAATTTTTCATTTAAAGTTGGCTATAAAATTTTAGCTATAATTGCTAATTAAGACCAACTATTTACAAGAATAGCAAAAATAACTGATTACTCATCAAAAATAACACTTTATCGCCATAGAAAAACGAAATTAAACGTATCGGGCCGTGCCCTTCGTCAGTAGTTATAGTAGCTCTACTGACGAAGGGCACGGCCCGATACGTTTAGTTTCGTTTTTCTATGGCGATAAAGTATTATTTTTGATGAGTAATCAGTTATTTTTGCTATTTATCAAACATCGCCACACGCTTCACTGTTATTTGAATATTTACAAGAATAACTACAATGTTATAAGGAAAATATGATTTACAATAAAAAACCTAAATCAGGGTAAAATATTTTACATAATTTGCCGTTGCGGGCTTGGCATGTGTGGGCTTCAATAAGTTTTTGAACATTTGAAGGGGGTCTGAATTTTTTGCAGTTCTGGTGGTAGTATCTCCCATAATTTCCCCCATAAATCTGACTATCTATTCCAAGGCAAGTTGTTTCGCCTTCGGTAGTTGTAGTTTATCAGAACACCTTGAATATCAGAAAAGAAAGCGTTTCTTTTCCTCAAAAATTTGCTTCATGAAGCTGGGAGTTAGACTAGATTCTGTTTTGTTTATCTCTACCATGAGCAACAGCAGAGCATAGTTTCCATCCACTGAATGACTTCAAGAATTCAAGAACAATTACTCTCAAGTACCGAATAAACGGGGGGGGGGGGGTGAGAATAATCGGGGGGGGGGGGGGTTGGAAATGGTTCAATATAATAATAATCGGGGGGGTTGGAACAATCGGGGGGGGGGGGGGTTGGAGCAATAGAGAATAGTCGTTTTTCGTTTTTGATTACAAAGTCCACTTTGTAATCTAAGAAGGGGCTTCGATGTCAGTCAGTGAGAAAGAAAGAAAGAAAGAAAGAAAGTAAGTAACCCACTTCCGTCACGCTCGTTAAAGCGATTGATTAACGTTTTATCTCTGCTAATTGGCACTGAAATAAAGAAAGCGCACATAAAGCGCATACAAGACAGAAGTTTCCCGCGATCCTATAGCAACATTTGACGTCGGCTTATTTCATGTTAGACAGATTTGACACCATAAGATGGATAAATTACCATGATGTTTACCCTGGCACAACAACAAATTTCCCCAGAATTGGCACGTTCTTGACTTCATTAGCAGCTTAATTATGTCAAAACAATCGTTTTCTAGAACGAACGAATCATTAGCCACTTATTGATAGTACTCATTATGCAAATAAGTCAACTTTAGAGGATGATGTAACTGATGGCCTGCACAGAGGCTAGCATTCGCAGCATCACCGAAGATAGAAGGATCCATTCGATCCTACACAGCTACAGAAAGGTGCAGAATCCCAGCAAACAATAGACCTTTTAGCTATTCTAAAAGGAGCCTGGATCGAACGTTATTTTTATACATTTTTATACGTTACATTCGATCGAGTGGCGTTAGAGCTTCTTTCACTATTGTGCACATTCGAAAATTCTACAAAGTGTAGCAAAAGTTTGTTCGATTCTGATTCTTTCCTGAATAGCTAAAAGGTCTATGGCGCCATTGACTGAGGGAAGGCACGAGATCACACTGAACCAAAACATCTTCATGCATATCATTCTGCACAGAGGTTATCTTCGTGACTGCTTGTCTCAAATTAGATGCCCGCGAATAGCAACAATTGAAACGTTCTGTAGGGTTCTGCGTAAGTATTTTTGCGTTATCGTAAATCTCACATGACATCTCATTTGACACAGATGCACCAATAGTTTCGTGCACGAACTAAGCAAACTAGGGGTAATGACTTTTGATTTTTGCGTATCATTCTCGTTTGACATAAAGACCAAAATATTGCCTTTGAGGCGATTCTTGTCCTTATACAAGGCGCTCGATTTTCCATTGAAGGCGACTTTAGCAGCAACACTCATCTCTCTGACTGTAGCTAAAAACAGCATCTACGGTCATTTGGGGTTATGAAGAAATCAACATTCAGATATTCTTATGCTTGTTTAGCTCAGGACAGACTTTGTAATCATCCAAAAGGATCTTATGTTCTTAGTAAAACACGTATCTAACATGGGTACCACGTATGTAAAACACGTATGTAACACGGGTCAGATAAACAAAGGAGAATAAAGTTCATAAATACAGTAAGTACATTTGCTTAGCAGGAATTATTAAAAAAATGTGTTCACTATTACTTCTATTTTTCAAGAATTAATAAAAGGGGGGGTTGGAATAAAAGTGGGGGGGTTGGAAAATTTTTCAAAAAATTAATAAACGGAGGGGGGGGACGATTATTCGGTACTTGAGAGTAGAAAAAACTTACAGCCATCGTTTTTTTGAAGAGTTGGATGCGACTCTGCGAGGCACAAGTAGGTAGCTGTGATGGATTGGATGTCAGTTTGGCGCAGTAACGGTCAAAACGAGGCAATTGCATTCAGCTCAATGAAGAAATTTATTCGCGCGAAAAAATGGCGGGTGAAGTTGATATCGAGTTGTTCGCAAAAAATCAACTGCATTTGATAAATCTTGAGCGTGATGCTGAGATCGCTGAATCAACCGAAGCACGAAAGTCTGGCAATGTTAAAGAACTCGAGAAAAGGGGAATTTGTGTCCCCAAACTGTTTGTAAACAATCAACACACTGGCCTTTATGGAAAGCATCTCATCAAATTTGGGTATTGCAGAGATGGTGGGAAAATGGCAAAGAATAAAGAGAAGTCGAAAGCAGACCCAAAACCTCAACTGTCATCCCATTGTCTATCAAATGGTCAGTGTATATGAATGTTTTATTGAATTATTGATGGTATGCCAGATTGATGGAAAGTCTGACACCAGGGTGAATCTCTTCATTGCTCTGCGCCGAATATTTCCGAGGGGAATGACTTTGTGCGCCAGTGTGCGCCAAAAAATAATTGATATCTATTGTTTAATACAATGAGACATTGAATTGCCCATTGTCTTAGGCCTCTTTCTACGCCAGAAATTTGCGCCAAAAATCAGATGAGTTCTTTCCCTGCGCCGAAGATCTTCCGAAAATAGGCACTCAGATTCACCCTGGGTCTGACATACAAGCGCACCAGATTGCATTCCTTGATTTCTGCGAGGGGAAGCTCTTTCTGCAGTAAATTCTGGCACATCTGAATGTTGGGGGTACTAGTAAATTGTATAAACAAACTGCCACAGGTTGGTGCTTTTACAGAGTTATGGCGCGGGTAAGGCCGAAAAGTCGGAGATGTCGGAGATGTCGGAGATGTTGGAGCAATTTCTCAAACTTTTTCATCTCTGACTTTTCGTTTTTCCCCTATTATATGCTATAAACGAAAAGTCGGAGATGTCGGAGCAGGGATTTTTCTCCCTTAATTCAGTAAATTCTGATTGTAAAATGCCCTTCTTCTAAGGCAGTTTCCCACGCTTTGTAGCAGTGTTGTTAGAAAATAGCCTCGGAGATTTTCCTCCGACTTTTCGTTTTTCCCCTATATGCAATAAACGAAAAGTCGGAGATGTCGGAGCAGGGATTTTTTTCCCTTTAAATCTGTAAATTCTGATTGTAAAATGCCCTTCTTCTAAGGTAGTTTCCCACGGTTTGTAGCAGTGTTGTTAGAAAATAGCCTCGGAGATTTTCCTCCGACTTTTCGTTTTTCCCCTATATGCAATAAACGAAAAGTCGGAGATGTCGGAGCAGGGATCTTTCTCCCTTTAAATCAGTGAATTCTGATTGTATAATGCTTTTCTTCTGAGGCAGTTTCCCGGCAGTTTCCCAGTGTCCTTCTGTATATTTATATACGATGTACAGAGTGTCCGTTAAAACGAAAATGTATGATATAATCATCGAAGATTACAGTAAGATTACTGACGAAAATCGGAACTTTTTGTTCAGAAGTGGTGTTCCGGGTTTTGAAATTTTTCCTCCCGGGTTTTTTTCTAATTTTTGTCCGGGTTTGCGGGTTCTAGCACCCCTCTCCCGAAGCCCCCTTCCTTCCTTCCTTCCTTCCTTCCAACCTTTAGAGCTTAAATGCAATCGAGGATAAAAAACTGCCTTAGAAGAAGGGCATTTTACAGTCAGAATCCCTTCTCCGACATCTCTGACTTTTCGTTTTTTGCATATAGGGGAAAAACGAAAAGTCGGAGGAAAATCTCCGAGGCTATTTTCTAACAACACTGCTACAAAGCGTGGGAAACTACCTTAGAAGAAGGGCATTTTACAATCAGAATTTACAGATTTTAAGGGAGAAAAATCCCTGCCCCGACATCTCCGACTTTTCGTTTTTTGCATATAGGGGAAAAACGAAAAGTCGGAGGAAAATCTCCGAGGCTATTTTCTAACAACACTGCTACAAAGCGTGGGAAACTACCTTAGAAGAAGGGCATTTTACAATCAGAATTTACTGAATTAAGGGAGAAAAATCCCTGCTCCGACATCTCCGACTTTTCGTTTGTAGCATATAGGGGAAAAACGAAAAGTCAAGAGATGAAAAAGTTTGAGAAATTGCTCCAACATCTCCGACATCTCCGACATCTCCGACTTTTCGGCCTTACCTTATGGCGCGGGTGCGGCTGGAAGCAGTCAAAGTGGCGTGGGGAAGATCTTCCCCGCGCACTACAAAGAATGCAAACTGGCATGCGCAGGGATTAATCCCCTGTGCACCTTTATGTTATCTGCGCTGCCATACGCGCAATCTCCTTGATAAGCAACATATTCATCCGCACATTTGCATAATTTGGTAACAGCATATGCGTATTGTGCTATGCTGATATGCGCATTGTTAACTCAAATTTGTATACCATCTGCGACCATTCCTGATTATCCCTGTTTGAAAATCCCCTGCGCACTTTTCAAACTTTCCAATCTTGATGGTATGATCCAGGTTGGAAAACTTGCATTCACTCGCAACTAAGAAATTGTGTCAAACTAGCTACTCAAAGCTATAATAAAAGGTTCTCGCAGGCGAGAACAAAAGTCCTGTTGTTAATTTGGCATCTCTTGCAGCCTTTTGAAGTCTATTCGCAGCTCGTACCTTCAAATTTGTTTCACTCGCTACTACACGTAGTCCAAATCACGCATGTTTTCCAACCTGGGGTATGATTAGAAGACTGTTGTCGCCTTCACAGCTAGCTGTTGAAAATGAATGGGTCTAATTAAAATACTGTTTTGTGTTGGAATCACAAAAGCTCTTCTTTCAATTGGAAATAGGGTCATACCACCAGTCTGTGGACACCTCCAGTCTGCAGACAACAAGCAAAAAGTTGAAAATTAGCAAACTTTCGCACCACAGCTTCCAAAAGGTTTGTTATTCTTTGAATTTTTGAGATAAATAGCAAATTATGGTTGAAAAAGGCAAATAATGTGGTTTCCCGTCGAATTTGGACTTGCTGAGGTCATTTACCCTGTGCAAATCGGAGTTACCGCTCAAAGTGGTGCTGGCCAAAATCTTTCCCCATTCTCAAAGAGCCTACACGGAGTCCCTGGGGCGGTATTGAACCTTAAATTGCGTTATAAAACTCGCAGCGATCTTGTAAATTTTATTCCGTTTTGAAATTGGTGGAGTAACCATTGAGCATCTACCCCAACTGCAACCTCTGGTCGGAAAATTGAAACTTTCTTTTCAACCCTCTTTTATGACATAGCAACATTTGAGTATCTTGAAACCTCAAAATTTGGATGTGCCATGTCCTGTTAAGAACCTCTAAGCTCCAATCATATCATGAAAACTTGCCAAAAATGGTGTCAACATACAATTCAAGCTTCTATTTGAGCTTGCACAATCTGTTGCAAATGGAAGTCTTTCTTAAGGGTACAGTAGTTATCTTGTTTTGAAACTTCTTTGAATTTTTGCTGCAGGAGATATTGTTGGACTTCAAACATCAAAAGCTGATATCAAAGAAGAGAACATAGCTTCTGGAATTGTGACAAAAGTTACAGACAATGCGATAACAGTTGCCTTTGAAGATGATGTTGATGTTTTCCCCTATGACAGTTATAAACTGGTCAAGCTGTGTAATGATGTCACTTACAAACGACTGAAAAAGTGAGTTATTTCTTCACTGGGAGGTATGCGATTCCGCATTTCCACAGTTGTTGTGCCCTATTTCCGCAAATCCGCATACAGAAATTGGACATTTCCGCTATCCCTCAGGGCCTATGAGCAAAGTCCCCCAGCTTCATATTAAGACGTGACACAATCAACAAAAGCCATTTTCTTTGTATTTTGCACGCAACCAAGCACACGCAAGCAGTTTTGCTGTCATGGGTCATCGGGGGGTCATCGTTTCACACCAATATGTTGTTGTTGTTATTGCTGTTATCTTCAGATCTTTGTGATATGCTTTGTTTTCGTTTGTTTTGGTTTATCTAGGTGAATATTACACCACATTTTGATGGAATCTTCCATTTTTTAGCAAGTATTATCATTTTTGCACAAATATTCGCAATCCGCAAAAATGCAGCCAATATCCGCAATCCGCAGAAATGATGATCAATTTCTGCACCCAAATAGCTTGATATCCGAAAACCCCAGTGACCCCTCCTTTATAGCTGTTTATTATATCAATTCAATTGTCATTTTACAGAGCACTTGAAAGGTTAACAGATGGCAAAAGATCTTCACACTTGAAAGATGTCCTATTTCATAAGGTTGCAGTTGGCCCTCCTCTCACCCTTATCAAGAAAGATGATTGTCTGTCATTTGATGCAAGTCTCAATAGCTCGCAGATAGAGGCAGTAAAGTTTGCGTTGAACCAAAAGGAGGTTGCGATCATTCATGGGCCTCCTGGGACCGGTAAAACAACAACAGTTATTGAGATAATCAAACAAGCAGTCAAGAAATTTAATTTCAAGGTATGTTGTAACTACTTAAGTACCAAAGCAGTACTCTCATTTAAAAATCATCAAAATTTGATCGTGAACCCTATCATAAAACTTTATTTCCACTTCTTTGTTTGATTCCTACCCTGACCATCCCCCCTTGGACACCTTCAGGTATCTACTCAGAATTCCCGGCCCCCAGGCATTTGGCCATGAATTTTCTGCGGCCTTGGTGCATTTGTGTGGCATTTGACAATGCTTCAAGAATTTGTTAAAGCCAAAATGCCAAAGCTCTGGTCTGCTGGTGGATGCAAATTTGAGCTTTCAAGATTGATATTTCTGCTCTCAAAACACCAATACCAACAAACAAGGTATCTAAGTTCAAGTTACCTATCGAGAAACATGTTGAGAGTGATTAGCCGTTGATTAAACCTAAATTCAAATCGATGGAGTCAACCAAATCTGTATACTTTCTTCTGGAACACCCGATAGAATATTTTCGTATTTGAGCAATGTAAATGCTCTTGAACCTTAAAAAACTCTGTAGCTTTTCAAAATTATTCCAGTACAGTGTGAGTGAGGTCTAAGAAACAGGCTTGATGTCTGCCAATGATTGTTGTGAAGCTGAAGCTTGGACAACATTTGATTCAGGTTTCAAATCCTTTTTGTCGGGATTGTAACTGCTTTCTGTTGTGTTCCAGGTTCTTGCATGTGCTCCGTCCAATGTAGCAGTTGACAACCTACTTGCAAAATTAGCAGAGTGTCAGATAAAGGTTAGTGGTGACAAGCTATCTGCCTGTATACAAATTATTTAAGTGACCAACACTGGGCAAACATTATTAGAGGGAGGGTGGAGTTATTGTTTTGGATAAAATCCATTGTTTGTTCCTATAATTGCTTCCTCAAATTGCTTCCTCAAACATTGGGGGACAAACATGCCCGCTTGTCTGCCACTATATAATTGTAGGTATCGTATTACGGTTATGCACAATCTTGTACATTCAATTTTTTATAAGAAACTAAGGTCCGATAATGGCAGGCAGTTTCTTAAATTTTTGGGCCATTTTGGTTCCAAAAGTTTCCTACCCTAGTCCTTTCAAATTTCGCCTGCCTTCAATTTTGGCTCCCTTTAATTTTCGCCCCCCTTGTGCAGAAGTTTCGTGGGAGTTTCGCTCCCTTTAATTTTCGCCCCCTGGTTTGGATTGATATGACGTAATTTGGATGGATATGGCCACGAGGAAGAGAACACGGTGGAACTAGAACAACAAAATCACCCCTCAGACAAAAGGGAGGACAATATCATTGTTATCGAAGAGTAATGAATGTCTTGTATTTTATATTACAATCAAAACTAAAGTTTTTTCATAGAAAATAGACTTTTTCGCTTCCTTTGATTTTCGCTCCCTCTAATTTTCGCCCCCTAAAATATTTCCGCAATTCACCCCCTTTAATTTTCGCCCCCCTCCGGGGCGAAAATTAGAGGCAGGTGAAATTTGAAGGGACTAAGGTATGTGTTTCTTATATTTTTAATGTCGGAAGTGTATAGTTAGTTGATTTTGTTTTGTCTGAAGGGCTCGCAAATTACTTAGTAAGATCTCAAAACAAGTAAATAACATGATTCGCACTAAAAAAAAGTCCAAACAGTTGCTATGACTGTACACTGTCAAAACATTTTTGAGAGCGATAGGAAAATTAGAATTCTAAATTACAAAAGTTTCTTAGCTTTTCAATTCAGGTAGGGTTGTTTTTTAACTTTCGAAAAATTGAGCCTACCGTTTCTAATAAGCGGTTTCTTATAAGAAAATACATGTATGTCGATTAGTATGAAATAAAGGAAAATTATTTACAATTCTTGGTAAATCACTTGTCAGTAGACATTTTTCAACTATCTAACAAGGACAGATTTTGTAATACAATAGCAACAGTTGCGTTTGATTGACACCTCAATTCAAAGCGATTAGCGACTGCAGACAAAGGAAATTCTCTCAACCAGTAATTGAAAACAAACCAAGCCGCAAAAGTTTCCCCGAAACTAGTAGGGCAAACTCTCGCCTTGTGCAAGCGAAAGGTGGTTTTTAAGAGAAGTTATGTGCTTATAACGAAAGAAGAAGGGCAAATCTAAAGTTCTGTCTGGCGGATTTTGTTTATTTGATTCAGAAGCCGAACAGAAGGCATTGTAATTCTCGCGTAATTAGGGCATAAATAAAACGACTACAAAACAGCTCCTGAATCAAATAAACCAAATCCGCCAGACAGATTTTTAGATTTGCCCTTCTTCTTTCGTTATAAGCACATAACTTCTCTTAAAAACCACCTTTCGCTTGCACAAGGCGAGAGTTTGCCCTACTAGTTTCGAGGAAACTTCTGCGGCTTTGTTTGTTTTGAATTACTGGTTGAGAGAACTTCCTTTGTCTGCAGTCGCTAATCGCTTTGAATTGGGGTGTCAATCAAACGCAGTTGTTGCTATTGTATTACAAAATCTGCCCTTGTTAAACTATCTAGTTGAATGAATCAATATTTGCTTGACAGGCAAAAGATCGAAGTATGTTTGTGATTTTTCTAGCGTTCTTACGAGCATTGGAAAAATTGGTAAATTCAAGCTTACGAGAACTTGATGGTTGCAAAATGACTGAAAAAGGCCTAAAATGCTTGATCAAATCATAAAGGACTCCTCCCTCAGAACAACAGAGAAGATGCAATTTCTCATGGGTGAGAGATATCGTCTGCACATCTATTGCCATGGTAGTCTTTAGTATCTGTTTGAGAATATATTTCTTGTAACTCTTGAGAGAGGTGAAAGGCATGTGCGTATTGTTCTGTGTGAGGAGAGTCCTGACGATTTGATCAAGTGTTTTAGGCCTTTTTTTCTGTCATTTTGCAGCCATGAAATTTTTGTAAAGTTGAATTCACCTACATTTGCAGTGCTCGTAAGAAGACGAGAAAAATCACGAAAATACTTCGATCTTTTGCCTTTCAACTAGAATTTGAATCATTCAAATCCATGAAGTACTTGTGGTGCTACGAATTTTAGAAAGTGAGAACTTTTTTCTGGCTCGCCCGGTAGTATTAACTCTATTCAAATATACAGGGTGTCCCAGAAAAATTGTTCGACGTTTGATTAAATGTCAATAAATAACGATAAAATTTACAGGCTCCTGGTTAGATAGCCCTCTTCGTAAGATTTGAATTAATTTTAGACGCCAGAATCTTGCAAATCCGCTAAGAATTCACGGAGTTACAAACTTTTGAAGTTCAAGTTTGTGCGAAAGCTGAAACCAGACGCCTCTGACTGACTTGTTTTCCTAAAATGCGTCTCAAAATCGAGGTAAAAGAAGACTGTCCCATGTTTTACGCCTCGTCGATATCAGAGCAAGCCAAATGGGACTTCCAAAGCTATTTAATTCTTATATCCTTATAGCTGAACAGGATTCCCCCAAGCATCCATAACCTTGATTCAATTATATAAAAAGCTGATTTATCAAAAGTGCTTTGAAATTCCATTTGATTTGCTTTGAATAAACGAGATTCTACTTTCACGAAATATGTAATTTAGGGGCATCTGGTTTCAATTTTCGCACAAACTTGATCTTCGAAAGCTCGTAGCTCCGTGCATATTTAGCCGTTTGTTAGCTTCTAGTGTATAAAATTAATTTAAAATCTTAGCAATATGGTGATCTTACCGTGGAGCCAATTCAGTATTTCGTTATTTTTTTATATTTAATCAAACATCTAACAATTTTTTTGGGACACCCTGTAGAAAAAAATCGAAACCATGCAAGAAGTCTTTCCTTCAAATTTACTTGATTTTGTCAGTGCGCGAGAAGAATGGAAGTGCTGTTTTTGAAGCAAACACTTACTTTGCCTTTTGTGTGCCATAAATCAACAATCAAAACAAGGTATTAGACTCTACGTTGAAGTTTATCCTATGAAAGTGTTTAGACATGAACTACACAGCAGCTGCACAAATAGGGTAAAATTTGTTGGGACTCCGTACAGTTGTGATCTTGCTCGTAAAGTTTTCTTTGGGTCCCCTAGTGGTTTGCCCTTACATAAACCTACAGCAGAAGCTCTATTTAGCCGCCCTCTCTATTACAGCTCCCTCTCTTATATACCCCTTCCTTCTCAGCTTTTTCTGTTATTGAGGTAAACAAGTCTGCATGTTATTTTTGATATGATTTAGGATGAATCTCTGTCGAGCTTGTGCATTTAACTCGTAAAATTGTATGTTTCAAGGTGAAGGTGAAGTTGCGGTTTTTCAGCGCCAAGCGCTGGGATCGCAGAAGTAGAATAGGCCTAATCAAGTCCGCGACCCCTTGTCATGACGCTGAAGTGATGAGGCTCTACCTGGGATCGAACCTGGTCCACCTGACTGTTCTGGCTGCAATGTCAGAGGATTACACCACTGCGCCACAACACCTTCAATATGGGGTATGGAACATCACACCTTCAATATGAAATATGGGGTAGATAACTTAAAAGCTATGATTTATATCGTTGTCATTTGATTTTGTGAATAAGCCCCCTCTTTGGAGTTTTCGAGAATAAATAATCCTCACAGAGGCTTTATAGAGCTTTTACGGTATTTGTTCCATGCTTTATTAGATGCTGTCATTTTCAGGTCGTACGTCTTGGACATCCTGCTCGAGTCTACCACAATTTGCAAAGATATTCATTGGATGCCGTTTTGATGAATTCTGACTCTGCAGAAATTGTGCGCAATGTGAGAAATGACATTCAACAGACGCAGGTAGGAAGATCTTAAAGTTTATCATTTCAGTAGCTCCGTCACGTACAGTACGCGAACTTCTTTTGAAACGACGGATTTACAGTTTTTTGATAGGCCATATGACACAGATTTTCCACTATTATTCTCAAAATGAAACTGTTATTTTGAAGTCGGACTTTTGAAATTCGTAGAGAAACAAATGTCACAGTAGTATGTTGTAAGATTAGAGAGATATCCAGGGCATCAAAACCCACCCGAGCATGCGACCGGGCGGTCGCAGGAAATTTTCCATTAATACTGTCCTGCAGGAAATTTCCAAACTATAGCACCTTTCATGTATCATGCTTTGTTTCCCCATTTGTTTGTGCAAATTGAAAACATAAATAAAGTCAAACAAATGTAGATTGTATCTCATGTATCCGAATAATAAGCAGCTCTACATCCCAGTGCTTGCAAGATGATCTTTCAAAAGGTTATACGTGATACGTGCTGGTTGGAGCCAGTTTCTGATGGTGATTTCATTGACAAAACCAGATTTTTCTTGCAGGAAATTTAAGCATGATTTTTGTTTGGTCGCAAGAAGGAAAATATTTTTTCATGCCCTGGAGATATCGATGGATTACCATGAGTACCTTTATTGTGGATTCACCCCTCGCACAATGCAATGGATACGTGTGGGAAACGTGGAAAACAATATACCGGGTGTCCCAGAAAAAAGTTTTCCAAATTTGAGCTGTTATTTCAGTAAAAATACATGTTATCTTATCAAACTTATGCAATGCCTAACTTAGATCTGAGTATTTTGATGCAATGCCCAACTTAGATTTGAATATTTGATTCATTTCAGTATCTGCGCGCATTCTCCCTATGTGTCCTGCCCAAGACCATTTCATCACATCTATTTTCACTATAGCGTTTTCTCTTGTTTTTCTCTTATCTATTCATTTCACTTTTTATCTTTCCCTGTTATACAAAGCGTTGATCTTTGCATATTTATTTGTGGTACTGCTAGTCGTTCTGTTTTTTGCAAGTAAGTGACCAAGTGTCTGAGCCACAAGTCATTGTTAGGAGGATTACCCCATTCATGATCAATATCAAATCAAAACAATTTTGCAGGGAATTTTGGCGAAAGTTTCGTCGTTCCAGGGGAGGAAATATTTATCAACATCTGCAACTGCTTTCGTTTAATATTCTTTCATAATCTTGCAGGCAAAGATCAAGAAAGTTAAAAGTGAAGGAGAAACGAGAAAGTTGAGAAATGAATTAAAATATCTGCGACGAGAATTACGAGACAGAGAAAGCAAAGCCATCACGTCTGTTCTTTCAAGTGCTGACGTCATATTGTCAACAACAACCAGCGCCTCCACAGATGGCCCTTTGAAACACCTGAAAGAAGAGCATTTTGACTTGGTGATAATTGATGAAGCTGCGCAAGCTTTGGAGGCGAGTTGTTGGATTCCCTTGAATTTTGCAAGCAGGTAGAAAATGATCTTCAATTCTTTCAAAAGGTTATATACGTAAATAAAGCTGATAAATAAAGAAACAGGTTCTATGGTTTACAAATCTCTTAACTCTCTTGCACCTCAATATCTTAGCGATCTCTTCGTGAGATTGTCCTAGGTACATCCAAGAGAGTTAAGAAACTCTAAAACAAACCTTGCAATACCCATGTTGAGAACTGGCAATGGCCAACAATCCTTTGCTTATCGTGGGGCCAGTCTCTGGAACAGTCTTGATTTGGATACAAAGATGGCTCCCTCAATCAATGCCTTCAAGTCCAAAATCAATGAAAAATAAACCTTTTATATATGGAGGTGTATCGCTGTAAATTTATATATCTTTAATTTTGACGTATTCCGCTCTTTTTATTGTAAATTTTGTAGTATATAATTTTTTAATTTTGTTAGTAATTTTTTGCAGGGCCAATTGTAAAACGGTATTTATACTGAATTTGTACCCTGGGTAAACAATTTTGAAATGAAAATGGAAAAAATAAATGTCTACTGGCTGAGTCAGAAAAAGAATCCCCACTTGGAATGCCACTGCTCCGTGAATATCAAAGCAATACTATTGAAAACTGTCTTGTTTTATTGTCAATAAGTTCAATGGTGTTCAGTAATTTACCCGGCCTTAATCGGTCATTCCTTCCCGTCGATATGGGTGATTTTCTGCAGAAAGCCCCTTCCAAAAACCTGCAAAAACGAATGAAAACAATGAGCAAATTTTTCTTCCTAAATTGATAACACTCACATAGATTCATGTATTTCGTCCTCTTGGGAGAATAGAACCCCTTGAATAGGTCATCGATACCAGGGGGAGGACTTGTTCATCCTTCCGAGAGGATTGCACGCGCTAAAGCGTCCACAAGTCAGTGCTGTAAGGCCATTGTAAGGCAGAAATATAAGGGACATTTGTTCATGATTTTGGGCACGTTTTGAAGGTTTTTTGAAGAGGCTTTCTCAAGAAAATCCCTCATAATTTCAGAATGGAGTGGCCGATTTAAGTCAGGTAAATTTTATAGTAGATTTAATTATTTTTCCATTAAACTATATATTTGCCGATATCATTGTCTTGATATCCAGGGAGCCGTAACCTTTCAAACAGGGATTCTTTTTTCTGACTCACCCGATATTACCGTAGAATCCTACGTGTAAGCCAAGCTTTTACACTCTTCTATGGTCATTGAAATTTCTCATGACAGCTTTGGATTTTTATCACAGTAAAATTAATATTACAAGGGCCAAGAACATGAAGCCTGTCGGAGAAAACGTAGTTATTTTCCTCTATTTTCCCGTTATGGGGGAGTTGAGGCGCTTTCAGGCTAGAAACGTTGCAGCCAGACAATATCTTGGATGTTAGCTCTGAATATGGAATTGAAGGATGCAATCCGTTCGTCAGATTTCCTTATTTGTTTTGGGAGCAGCAGCCTACAAACATTGGGCATTTTTGACTCAGTCGGTACTTTAATGATAAAGATTTATTAATAAAAACTGCCACTTTCCCGCCAATTTCCTATCATACAAGTCAAATCTTTCAATAGGGCATAGGTAAACCCGCAAATCTTCCAATTTCAAGCTTATTAGCCAATGATATCGTTGTATTCCAATCACATGACTGAAAATAAGGTTTATGAGAAAACTTTTTGTGTAACTTTTTGTGTAATAATGGATATTCGACCAATAAAGATAGAGTGCTGGTTTTACCGCGAATCTATTTGAGAGGCCCCATTCCACATTTGTTTCCTGCATTTGGTTTAAATTTCATCAGGGATCAGCGTTACATCGAATTTCATTCCTTCGAAAATTGGCCTATGTTGAAGAATTTTTCAGGAGCGCTACAAATAAGATATAGCTTTCAAAATTTCACATGTAACGTGAACAAGAAAGCTAATGGGCCTTCCTTCATCCGCAGCACTCAGTCTCTTTCGCATTAATAACCAGCGGATGCTTTTAACAATAAGGTCACCACAAATCAATTTTCTTTCCACCATTTCATCATCTATAATTGCTATAAAATGTGATAAGATTTCACAGCCCCTGCAGCGAACCGTCGAACTACCGCCGATTCAAAGTTTTCTTGTTGCAAACATTGCATGAAATAAAAGGTCGCGCAAGGCTCAGGTCTCCCATATGACGCAGCAAATTGATACGTTTGATAATAGATTGTACATCTTTGAGAATAGATTGCAGGGGAAGTTTCGTAACACAAATTATGTACTTTTCCGATATAACAAAGAGATTTGCGATTTTTGAGAAAAGTTTTGTTTTTGCTATGATAGAGTGCCCTAGGAGTGTGCAATCGATTCTCAAAGGTATCATTTCACTATGTCATATGGGAGACCTACGCCTTGTAAAACCTTTTGTTTTACGCAAGTTTTCCAAGGTGTTTGCAACAAGAAAACTTTGAATCGACGGTAGTTGGATAATCTTATCACATTTTTGTCGACATTATCGATGATTAAAATGGTGGAAAGAAATTACATTTGGGGTGACCTTATTAGTGAATATATCCCCTGGTTATTACTGCGAAAGAGACTGATTTAATGCCGATTACTGGGATTCTGATGTGGATGAAGATAGGCACATTAGCTTTCTTGGTACCAAATAGCTTTAACTCGTCAAGGATTTTCGAAAATCACACAAACAAATATTTCATGTCATTCCTAATTCGTAATACGTAATTCGTAAACATTCGTAAACATCTTCGTAATTCGTAAACAACGTTCCAAAAAAACAAGAAATCAAACAAATCTAAGCGTGCAACGTCTTAGTTCGGTGCGCTAATGCGTCCTTTGTGTCCCGTACTCAATAAACAATACGTCCTTTGATTAAATGATAAAGGTGTTCAACTATAAAACAATAACAAATAAACAATGAGCTCTCCTGTGCAGCAACATCTGGCTCCCCAAAATGTGATATGTCTTTGATTGTATAGAGCATTTTCTCTTAATGTATATATGGCTCCTCGGCAGGAACTGAACCACTATACTATTGTTTCTTCATCGTCTTCAGTGGAACATAGAAGAACAAGCTTGTTGATTGGGCGCTCTAAAACTTGTTCTGAGTGACCAGTTTTGCTTCCAATTTTCACGCGAACGCTACGAACAAGTCCCTCGCTATCTTTTCGTACATCAACGATCCTCCCTCTTTTCCATTCGTTTCTTGAAACATTCTCTTGAACGATAAGTACGATGTCTCCAACTTTGAAATTATCTCTTTGATTGTACCACTTGGTTCTCGTCTGCTGATTCTGCAAATATTCTTTGCGCCATCTTTTCCAAAACTCGTCTGCTAAATGTTGAACTCTGCGCCAGTACTTCCTTGAATACATGTCAACCCGCGAGAAATTACCCGGTGGAGGTAGTATAACCTTCGTCTTCATCGTCAATAAGTTGTTCGGAGAAAGAGGCAAGCAATCCGGACTGTTCAAGTTGTCAACTGTCAAGGGTCTTGAATTCAGGATACCTGTTGCTTCTGCCATGAAGGTACGTAAAGCTTCATCATTGAGAGATGTTCCATGAACTTGAAAGAGAGCAGACAAAATTGCCCGTACCGATCGTATTTGTCTCTCCCAGATGCCACCCATATGGCTAGCTGATGGTGGGTTTCTTTTCCATTTGATGAGAAGATAATCAGCTCCTTTGTTAAGTAGCTCTCGCTCAATCCTGTCATGATCCATATCCTTAACAGCATCGCGGAGTTCTCTTTCTGCGCCAACGAAATTGGTTCCCCAGTCAGAACGTAGCTGTCGAATGTTGCCTCTGATGTTGATGAATCTACGTAGGGCCATGATGAAGGAATCTGTTTCAAGGGTGTGTGATACCTCGATATGAACTGCACGACTCGTCAAACACGTGAAAAGACAACCATACCGTTTTAGTTCTTTCCGCTTCTCCTTTATGTAGAATGGGCCAAAGTAGTCAACTGCACAGTAGGTGAATGGTGGGGCTTCTTGCATTCGATCGCTCGGCAAATCTGCCATCCTTTGCTCTCCTCGACGACCTCTGAGAAATCGACATTGAACACAGTCAGATATAGCTTTGCGTACCAGTGTGTTACATTGCAATATCCAATATCCAGAGTTCCTAATCTCATTCGTTGTTATCCCGCGACCTTGATGACGTACTCTTCTGTGACAGCTCTCTACTATAAGCCTCGATGTCTTTCCTTTGTTTGGAAGAATAATGGGATGCTTGATATTTTCTTCCAAGTCAGACTTTTTCAAACGTCCACCGACTCGCAAAATTCCAAATTGGTCTACGAAAGGATCTAGCTGCACGAGGATATCGTTCTTTCGTAAGAACTTCTTTCTTTCCTTCTTGCTCGCGCGTGTATCTTTATCAAAATCTGAATCTGTCAAAACTTTGAGCTGTTCTTCAAAGGCTTCGTTCTGTACCCACTTGAAAAGTAGCTTCTCAGCTTCTTGCAAATCTTCAACTGCAACGTCAACGCGACTGAAACTCTTTTGTTTGATTACCTTCATGATGATAGCTAGCACTCTTTTCATCCGATACCAGCTAGATGAACATTTCTCTAGCTGTGATAAAACATAATTTCTCTCTTTGACATCAGTAGCATTGACCTTTACATCTCTCTTTACTTCAGGATCGCTGTCATCTACTTCTCTCTCGATTGAACTGCTTGGCCAATTATCTTCAGATTGTTTCAAAAAGTTTGGGCCACTAAACCATTCACTGCATTCGATAAATTTCTTTCCTGTAAGCCCTCGTGACGCATGATCTGCAGGATTGTTCTTTGATTCCACGTGCCTCCACTGGTCTACGTCAGTGTAATCGTGTATCAACTTGACTCTATTAGCGACAAAAACATGGAATCTTCTCTTCTCATTGCTCAAATACTGCAAAACCAATTGCGAATCTGTCCAATAATATTCTAGCAAATTGCCAATTTGTAGCTCTTTAAATAGCATGTAACCAACTTTGACTGCCACCGTTGCAGCTGTCAGTTCTAGGCGTGGTATCGTGAATGTTTTCAATGGTGCAACTCTTGATTTTGCCATGACAAGGGTGTTTGAAATTTGGCCATGATCGTCTAGTAATCGTAAATAGCTTGCTTCACCGTATCCAACCTCACTTGCATCTGAAAAATGATGAATCTGGGCAGACACAATCTTTCCAAAGTGTGATGGCTTGAAACTTCTTTTGGTTTCGATTTCATCCAAGACTTGTAAGTCCTTTCTCCAATTTTCCCAAGCAGATCGTTGCTCCTGGGAGACCCCGGCGTCCCAGCTCTTCTTGTCAGCCACTATTTGTTGTAGAATTCGCTTTCCATGTAATAGAAGTGGACTCACCAATCCAAGTGGATCATAAATTGAACTGACAGTTGCTAGAATACCTCTTCGCGTAAGCGGTAGATCTTTGAGTGTAATTCGAAAGTTCAATGTGTCATTCTCAATATTCCATGACATTCCAAGTGCTCTCTCAACCGGTAGCGAATCTAGTTCCAAGTTGAGATTTTTGATATTCTTTGAACGATCTTTGTCTGGGACAGATTCTATTACAGTTCTGTCATTAGATACAAACTTGGTCAGATTGAAACCTCCTGAAGCACACATCTTCTTGGTTTGGGAAATGAGATCAATTGCAGATTCAGTACTATCCTTTGACTTCAGGAAATCATCGACGTAGAAATCTTCTTTTACACTCTTTGATGCTTCACATCCAAATTTTTCCTTGTTGTCTTCAGCTGTCTTTTGAAGTGCAAAATTAGCGCAAGCCGGAGAACTAATTGCTCCAAATGTATGAACACACATCTCATACTCAACCAGACATTCATCTGTGTTACAATTGGGCCACCACAAGAAACGTAGAAAGCTTCGTTGACTTTCCGGAACATGAACCTGGTAGAACATAGCCTCGATGTCTGCCATGAAAGCGACTGGTTCCAATCGAAATCTTGTTAAAACTCCAACTAAAGAATTTGTCAAGTTTGGACCTTGCAGGAGTTCTTCATTCAGTGATGTTCCTTTGTAGCTGCAACTGCAATCAAACACTACGCGAATCTTGCCTGGTTTTTTAGGGTGATATACGCCATGGTGTGGTAAGTACCATGTTTTACCCTCTTCTACTTTCATTCTTGACTCGGATACCTTTCTAGCATATCCTTTGCTGATAATGTCGTTCATGAATGTCACATAATCTAGTTTGTATTGTTCATCTGCAAATTTTTCCTTTATCCAAAGAGCTCTCTGCTCAGCTTGCTTGCGATTGTTAGGCATTTTCACATTGTCTTCACGGAAAGGTAAAGGTAACTGATAATGACCATCAACCAAGGTAATCTCCTTTTCAATCTTTGCCAAGAATTTTTCATCTTCTCTCGAATTCGATTTTTCATCATGCTGCAGGGAACTTCTCGTCGACACTTTTTCAGTTGTAGATTGTGGAGGATGCATTACACCTTTCTGCAACTGCTTCTTCATTTCTTTAGGAGTTGGCTCGTTAAATTCCTTTCTATACATATCCATCAAAACTGTTGCTGAATTCACATCTTTCACTTCATCTTGGACTGCAAAATAATGTTGTGAATGTTGATTCGTAGTTGCATCGGTAACAGCAATTCGATTGCATCTCAAATTATTCACAGCAGACTGTCCACTCGATAAGGGACCAACAATGCACCATCCAAACGCAGTCCTTTGCGCAAACGGACCGCCATTCTCTTCTTTGATAACCTCTATTGGTCGCAAAGCAGCTGGGCAATTAACTCCAATCAAAAGACCAATCGGGACGTCACAGTCAAGATCCGGAATATCATCTGCTATGTCTTGTAAATGCGACCATCTTCTCACTCTTTCTGGAGTAGGTATCTCATCTTGGTCAACTGGAAGATCACGACGACTGAAAACTTTTGGCAGATCAATTTGGTTGCTCCCATCACTGCTTGATACAATTAGATCATTAACGATATCTGCATCTTCTGTGGTCGTTCCTGTAACTGTTTTGATGGTAATCTTGGTGTTGACCTTTGGTGCATCTAAACTTCTTAAGATATCTTTCTTTATGAATGTTCCTTGACTACAGTTATCCAGCATTCCATAAACTTTGATTACGTGATTCGGATTAGACTTGTGCCACAACAACATTGGCAGAACGCTCAGGGAAAGAACTTCAATGGAATCTTCACTGTTTTCGTCACATTTCGTACAGCCATTGCTTATGTGAGGTGCAGCTTCCGTATTAGACTTTGCCTTTCCTTTGTACTTGTGCGTACCATGCATTCCTGTTGGATGTGCAAATCCGCAATCTTTCTCTCTGCATACCAGCTTTTGTGTACAATTTGTAACACTATGCGCAGGAGAATAGCAGCCAAAGCACAATTTATGTGAGATTACAAACATCTTTCTTGCAAATGGTGATTTATTCATAAAGGTCTTGCAGTTATCTAGACAATGCTTCTCTGAACAAAATGGGCATTCTGGATCAGTGATTTTGGTATTCGTGACTGAATCGTTTGCCTGGCCAGTTGCATTTGATTTCGTCACAAAAGATGTTATTCTTGGTCTTCCTGAATCTCGTTGTGGTCTGAAACTATTCGATGGTTTCTTTGGTAGAATCTTTGACATAGCTTCTTTGCTAAAGGTGGGATCACTTGCAACTTCACTTTCTTTGCCAATAAATTCCACAAAATCACTAAAGTTTGCTCTTCTTGATTCTCTTGACTTGATGATGTACACCTGCGTAGCCCACTGTCGCTGCAGTCTCTCTTGTAGCTTTAAACATAATACTTGCAGCAATGAACTTGTGTTTAACTCGTGAACATATTCCTCGTCAGTTAAGCAGCCTTGGCATTTAACCAAATAAACATAGAATTCTCGCATTTTCTTGCTATCGCCATCATAAACTTTAGGCCATGAAATCAACTTTTCCATATGTGCATTAGCAACTTGTATAGGATGTCCATAATGCTTTTCCAACAACTCTCTTGCTCTACGGTAACCAGATCCTGGTGTTTGATACAAGCAAGTTTCAATCAAATTCTTTGGCTCTCCACTTGTGAACTCTATTAATAAAGCAAGCTTCTCTCTTGGGTCTGAAATCCTCGAATCAACAGCCATATCAAATAAAGTCGTGAAAATCTTGTACTTCAAAGTGTCTCCAGTAAATACTTCAGGAGTAACGTTAGGTAAACCTTGTCGACGAAGATATTCTCCTTGTTTTTCTAGCAAGTGATATAGCATCTGGTTCCCATGATTGCTCGGAGGGGCAGGAAGTGATGTAGGGGCAGGACCAGGGATTAGACCAGGAGGGGGGATTGGGTCAGGAACAGAAGTGGTTGCAGCACCAGGAACAACAGCAGGATAGAAAGGCGTAGCTTGTGGCTGCAAGTTGCTTTTCCCAAGGTTATGGCGTGCTTGTGTACTAAAGATTGGTGCCATATGAGAACGTTGATCATTTACAGTCAAAAAACTTTGCTTCTCCGACTTTGCATAGGCATCAGGCAAGTGAGACACAGTCGGCTTTCTCTCGTGGCTGTATGTAATAGCATCGTGGCTAATTTTTGGAATAAGAACATCCTTGTCATTCAAAGAATTCAACTCGTAGTCATCATTTAAATATTCTCGATGAATCTTTTCTGTTGCCTTAGCAATTGCTATTTCTTTTTCCAATCGTGTACGATCTAACTCCAGCTCTACTTGCCTTTCTTTCTCAAAGTATTGCGCTCTTGTTTGTAATTCTACTAATTTCGCTCGATTTCTGATGACGTCATCCATTGTTCTGCTTGAACTATGAGAAGACTTGGACGATTTAGACTTTCTAGTACATTTAGAGCCCTCTGATATTATGGAGCTAGGCTTCCTTCTAGAAAATGAAGCAGCTTGCTGATTAATCTTCCAAGACTGAGCTTCTTGTTGTACGGCTTTGACTTTATTAAATGTCTGAAGAAACAAGGGGTCACTCATTTGTTCTTCTTCCGAGTCAAACTGACGTGTGTAATCCTGATAAGATCGCGTAACCTTTGCAAGTAATTCGTCAATCAAGTCTGTGGCATCTCCCGTTTTAAAAATATCATAAATTCTTTCGATATGCCCTTCAATCATTTCCCTGTACCGATCTTGATTTTTCCGTCGTAGATCCCTCATCTCCATCCGGTATGAAAGACCCTTTTCCGTTAACCCTCGAGTTCTCTGTGGGCGCGACTCTGCAAGTAAACCTGCGACATCATTTAATTCATTTTCGAGTAAGTTTTCTGTTCTGCAATCTTCGGCCTGTGAGGTTACGCCCTCACATTTATCCTTTTCACTACGCGACATTGTTAGGCCATCCAAAGTTGAATAAACTCCGTGATAACGTTTATTTTCGTGCAAACTGCGAAAGCCATTTAGGATAAATCAATATTTTCGTCGTAATTCTCCCAGCCAGAATATTCGAAAACGATGAGGTGGCGCCAAGCCTCTTAGAATTGCCAGTAAAATATGGGACCTTCTTCGAATACGCACAAATTCAAATCCGCTAGTTTAGCAACGTATGGATAGTACATATGAATATGAATGTGAATGTGGTTTTCGCTACAATAGAAACAAACAAACGAAAAATATAAATAATGCTTGCCTACCAACGAATAAAGCGAAAAAGAAACGATAAACTCAAGGAAAACATACTTACAATATTCGTAAACCCTTACTGCAAGCGCCATCTTCGTAATTCGTAAACAACGTTCCAAAAAAACAAGAAATCAAAACAAATCTAAGCGTGCAACGTCTTAGTTCGGTGCGCTAATGCGTCCTTTGTGTCCCGTACTCAATAAACAATACGTCCTTTGATTAAATGATAAAGGTGTTCAACTATAAAACAATAACAAATAAACAATGAGCTCTCCTGTGCAGCAACATGCCCTAGGAGTGTGCAATCGATTCTCAAAGGTATCATTTCACTATGTCATATGGGAGACCTACCTAAGCCTTGTAAAACCTTTTGTTTTACGCAAGTTTTCCAAGGTGTTTGCAACAAGAAAACTTTTAATCGACGGTAGTTGGATAATCTTATCACATTTTTGTCGACATTATCGATGATTAAAATGGTGGAAAGAAATTACATTTGGGGTGACCTTATTAGTGAATATATCCCCTGGTTATTACTGCGAAAGAGACTGATTTAATGCCGATTACTGGGATTCTGCTGTGGATGAAGATAGGCACGTTAGCTTTCTTGGTACCAAAAAGCTTTTACTCGTCAAGGATTTTCGAAAATCACACAAACAAATATTTCATGTCATTCCTAAATATAATTCACGTAACATGTGAAATTTTGAAAGCTATATCTTATTTGTAGCATTCCTGAAAAATTCTTGAACATAGGCCAATTTTTGATGGAATGAAATTCGATGTAAGGCCAATCCCTGATGAGATTTAAACCAACTGCAGAAAAACACATACGGAGTGGGGCCTGTAGAATCTATTCGTGGTAAAAGCGGCTCTGTGTCTTTATTGCTTGAATATCCATTTTTATCTTTCTGAAGGTACTTGAATAATTGTATCAAAAACCTTATTTTCAGTCATACGATGGGAGTACGACGATATCATTGGCTAATAAGCATGGAATTGGAAGATTTGCTGATTTTCCTGTGCCCTATTGAAAGATTTGATTTGTTTGGTCAGTTTCCTATGTAGCTCTAATCTAAGAAATTTTTTTGTATCTGCTTAGGGAAATGCAGCCAAAAGATGGATGTTATAACTAGTGTGGACTTGTCCAAGTCTCACTTTTTTCATCAGTTGATTGAGCCATAAAATGCGAAAGGTAAAGGGCCTTCTCTCTCTCTCCTTCTCCTCCGCCTTTTCTTTTATCCATCCCCCGCAGCGCCCTGTACCTTTTGCATTTTTATGGCTCAATCAACTGATGAAAAAAGTGAGACTTGGACAAGTCCATAGCTAGTTTAACGACGAATAGTTTCATGTTGACCCTCTTCAAGATGACATGATGAAAAACAACATCGTTGATGACATATTAAATCGACAAACCCATTAGTAATCTCGGTTAAATAAATATATAAACAAGTCCATGTTAGAAATGACATATCCAAGAAATCTTAATTGTACGACATATCCAAAATTTAAAGTACGTATTGGCACTAAACTCGTGCCATCCTCAGCTAAAAAATCAAAATACTGATTATGGAAACCAGTTAAGCTAATCAAACAGGATACCACGAAGAACAAGTAAACAAGCTAAATACCCAAAGAATTAGAACAAAACGAGGGGTATTGAGGAGTTTTGTGCTTTTAGGGATGGTCTATCACACAAAATTAAATTACGCGAAAACAAAATCTCACACAAAAACAAAATTGAAAGTTTGTATCGTTTCTATTTTTATAAGTTTGATCATTAAACATGGTCTCCTGGTAGTTACACCACTGCACCACATTGTCTCCTTGTATGTAAAAGGTCTGATTCAGGGGTTTTTTTGTTTTAGATGCATACTGGCTGGTGTTACATCACTGCGCCACAAGGTCTCCTTTGATTTAAAGGTCTAATTCCAATCTCGTCCCCAGAGTGAGTTCGTTGCTCTACCTCTACTCTGGGATACAAGAGGCCGTTCGGCAATTTGATTGGCTATTCGGAAACAATAGCAAAATCAGATTATAACTGGCTCCCATTCAAAAATGACCTTTATTGAATCGGTAATTTCACAAAATCAATGGGGTGTATGGGGCAAGTGAGGAGTTTAAGAGGGGTAATGGACCACGGTGCATCCGAATTTCGGAGTTTCAGGAAATTTTGGGGCATTATGACGTCATAACAGGGGGTTGAAAAATAGATGTTGCGATTTTCCGACCCAAGGTTACGTTTGGAGTCGATGCTCCATGGTTACAAGCCCGATTTCAAAACGGAAAAAAGTTTTCAAGAGACAATTCGTCTGCGAGTCTAGTAACGCAATTTGGGGTTCAATATTGCCCCCCAGAAGCGGAGCGCGCGCCCTCCAAAAATGGGGAATAATTTCGGCCTACCCCATTTTACGCCGTAACTCCGTTTTGCGAGGAGTAAACGGCCGCGGTATGTCAAAATTCGACGGAAAACTGAATTTTTTCACTAAAACACTTTTAATCTCCAATTTATCTCTAAAATTCGCCGAATAACGAGCCATTCTATTTTCAAAGCTGTGGGGGAATTCTCAAAAATTTCAACTTAGGCCCTTTTTCCACCCAAATGGATCGTGCTCGTTTTCCTACTAACTGCACTTGCTAACCCCGGATTAATGATTAAATACCTTAAAAAGGGCTAAAATAGAGTCCTCAAAGTGTTTGTTTTTAATTTCTCAATTTATATACTTCAGAATTAGCGCTAGAGCAACGACCATTTTTCGTCGATTATCGTTGCCTAGCAAACTGCAAATCCATAATGGGGCGAATCTTGCCTTTTTTGGCAAGATTGATGCTAAGTGTACCAGGGTGTTCTTTCGGCTTCGTGACCAGCGTATGACGTCAGAACACACTGAGAACGAGGTTGGTCTAATTCAGGTTTTTCGGGTTTAGGTGCATACTGGCTGGTGTTACATCACTGAGCCACAAGGTCTCCTTGAAGTATCTAATTCAGTGATTTCGGTTTTAGATGTATACTGGCTGGTGATCATCAACAACTCCCACCTACCATCATCAGCAAAAAAGCAGCAAAGAAAGGCCTTGAAGTTACTCTAATGGAACGCATTATCAAAGAATTTGGCGAAACTGTTGTTTGCATGCTCACTACACAGTACAGGTAAGAGATTTTAACTGGTGCTTCAATCAAGCAGTGATGGAAAAATATCTGCCTTCCTGCGAAGCAACGCCATTATAAAATTATTCCTCCCATTTTCATCAATAATTTTTTGACATGAATTGCAATATTATGTACAGTGTAGATGATAATCCACAAGGAACTGGAATTAAATGCTTATTGCTTCCTTGGGTCACACAACCGTAAATGCAAAGAGCATAATCAAAATATTGCTTTCCTCTTTTTTTCATTCCAGCCTTCCTGTCTTCCTTACTCTCCTCTTTATATTTTCAATCTTTGCTTTCGCTTTCATCCTTTCTTCATTCCATCCTTTTTTCTTTCTCTTCTTCTTTTTTCTCTGAAGAAACAAGAATGTCTGTCCACCCTTCATCGTTTCCGTTATTTTCTTTCCTTCTGTTCTGCTTTCTCTTTTTCCTCCCTCCTATCTTCCTTCCAGACAAACAAGCTTCCTTCGAAGCTGCTTCGCTGCTTCACGCACGTTTTCCACCTCTGCAATCAAGGGTGAATTTTGTGAAACAAAGGATATGTGTCTGATTAGTACCAAGCGATTTAGCACTGCTCAAGAATGAATTTCACACCCTCTGTGCAACCAACCGTAATACTCCTTCTTCTCTGTTATTTTGACTTGATTGCTTGCTCTCAAAGGTGTGAAATCTATTCTTCTTGAAGGCAAATCACTTTTTCTCTTCCGAAAATCCCCCAAGCTTGAGATGCTTCCTACGTCCCTGGAAACAACAGAAGCTGATGTGATTTGGTCTATCTGTCAAGGATTCATGATATACCGGGTGCGCCAAAATAAACTATGCACGTTTGGCTGGCCACAATAAATCGTACACTGGACCGATTTTGAAGATTTATGACTTGATCATTAGCAGAAATCCTGAATTAGATACTGGGATATTTTGCAAATATTTTCGTTTCCAGTTTTTAGAGCTAGAAGCGAGTTTCTTAAAATGTTCGTTTTCGAAAACATTGAAAACGATCAAAAAACGTCGATCAAATTTTAAAAGATTCAACATAATGAATAAAGAGAAAATGTTTTCAGGGGGATTTGGGGTTTTAGTACGAACTCTCCTACAGCAGATTACAATTGGTCGATTTCTAAATCACAAATTACCACGAACAAGTTCTCTCTTTGTCCATTCATGTCGATTCTTTGGAAAAATTGATCGATGTTTTTTATCGTTTTCAGTGTTTTTCGAAAACTAAAAGTTTAGGAAACTCGCTTCTAGCGCTAAAAACTGAAAATGAAAAAAATTGCAAAAAATTCCATTATTTAATTCAGGCTTTCTGCTAACGATTAAGTCATAAATATTCAAACTCGGTCCAGTGTACCATTTATTGTGGCCTGCCAAACATGCATAGTTTATTTTGGCGCACCCGGTATGATTTGTCAAACACTGATACATCACCTGGCACATTCAAAGTCTCTCTTTACAAATAAACTGTCTCTCTTTACAAATAAACTGTCTCTCTTTACAAATAAACTGTCTCTCTTTACAAATAAACTGTCTCTCTTTACAAATAAACTGTCTCTCTTTACAAATAAACTGTCTCTCTTTACAAATAAACTGTCTCTCTTTACAAATAAACTGTCTCTCTTTACAAATAAACTGTCTCTCTTTACAAATAAACTGTCTCTCTTTACAAATAAACTGTCTCTCTTTACAAATAAACTGTCTCTCTTTACAAATAAACTGTCTCTCTTTACAAATAAACTGTCTCTCTTTACAAATAAACTGTCTCTCTTTACAAATAAACTGTCTCTCTTTACAAATAAACGGGTAATGTTCAAGATTAGGTAAGATTCAAAAAATTATGTGAAACAAAATTGACAAGCAAGGAAAATATCAACACAAGCATTAAATTTCAAAAATTAGTGCTGGAAATTGTCCACTCTCAACATCGGTTCTGTGACTTGAGTTTGAAGCAGTGGAGAATCGACATTGAAAGCCATCAATTTTAAATATTTCTTTTGCATTATCATAAATACTTCGTGAGTTTGGTCCACTTATGACAACACAAACATTGACTTTCTGATTTGCCAATATTTCAATTGGTTTTTCAAATGACACTCGAAAAGATTCTGATACTGGTCCTGAGTTTGGTTCTCCAAATGTGTAAAATGGTTTCAAGGTGCGTGCATTGGTTGTTATTGTCATCTGTGAAATGATGTTTGATCTTGGATTGCCAAATAATGAAATTCCTGTTAGGTATGCTTTCTTGTTGATTGTAAAATCAATTGAATCTGGTTTCTCATCAAGATAGCCCCAGTGTCCCCAAATCTTCTTGTTGTGTAGGATACGATCAGCAATAATTTCTTCCCTTCTTTTCTTCCTTGGTTTTGTGCAGAAACCTATCTTGTCCACTAGAGTTTCTTGCAGATCCTTCCCATCTACACTAATAAAATGAATTATGTCAGCTACTTGCTCCAGGGTTAATAATCCTGACTTGGAACAATACTCTCCAAAATCTTTCAATTCCATACATGGAAATCGAATAAGATACACTGCATCACCAAGCACTTTTCTTTTCAGTTCAGGTGATTCTCCTTTTCCCTCCTTGATTAATTGACTCTCACACCATCTATTAACGGCCAGGAACAAATCTATTTCATTGATTTCTAACGTATCTAGCTGCAAAATGGCCTTGAGTGATGCCAAATTCAAAGCCAAGAACGAATCTTGCTTCACAATCTGAGGTGCATTTTCTGTGATGATTTTAAGGCACTTTTTAATGGCAGCATTTGCATCAAAAAGCAGTGATTGCTGAAGAGCAATCAAAGCATTATCTTTTGTGACAGAATCTTCGATAAATTCTGTGCATCTTTTCTGTAAGGATGAAATTAAATAACATTTTGCCAAATTCAACAACTGAAAGACCGTCTTCCAGTTCAAGGAGACTTCATCGGTGTAGATAAACTTTAAAAAATGTGTGATGCACTCAGCATTTCCAAAACTACTGAGATCAAGCTCTTGTTTCTGTTCAGCCATTGGCCCGTAAAACATCGCATAGAAAACGGAACTTGTGGATGCAAGAACGAACTTATGCACAGGGAATTTGACACCCTCTGATACAAACGTGAAATCGCTCATGAAATCATTCTGCAACAAATGTGATATTCTTGCATGGACATTTGGCTGTGCATCTTGCCAGCCATTTTCGCTGCTGCTTCTTTGTGCCATTTTCTGTTGGGAGGACAACAGTTAATCAAAATGATCGAAATAGTATAATAAAGTCCTGAGAATAGTTAGTTCAGTTAGTTTGACTGGGGCTTAAAGTCGAGTCCGGGGTCGGCATGATTGATAATAAAATACAAGATAATACTGATATTAATGATGTATGATACTTTATTCCACTATTTTCGCCTTCTCCTTGTGAAATTACGTATTCAAATAAGCAATTTGAGCGAAGTGACGTCATATCTCGCAAACGAAAACGAGGCTGTTCGATTGTTTTTTCGCCTCTTAATCGCTGCTAGCCTCTTTATCGTGTTCTCATGCCATTTTCAATGCATGAGTACACGATAAAGAGGTTTGCTACGATAAAGAGGCAAAATCAATCGCACAGCCTCGTTTTCGTTTGCGAGATATGACGTCACTTCGCTCAAATTGCTTATTTGAATACGTAATCTCTACAAGGAGAAGGCGAAAAATAGTGGAAAAAAGTATCATACATCATTAATATCAGTATTATCTTGTATTTTATCATCAATCATACCAACCCCGGACTTGTCCTTTAAGATTGATTGCAGGAGCTCTGCCTCTAAGTAGGTCCTGGCAGTAGTCATATATTTTTCCGTACAGGGATATGTGCTGCATGACAGGGTATCAGGTAGACTTATGACGATGAGTCCCTTGTATCCCTGCGGTACCTTGCTCACAGGGACTCATAATGAAACAGTTAAAAACCTGACCCTATCTTCTGCATTCGATTGATCGAATCTGGATCGAATGACTGCATCGGCTCTGTTCAACGGTCACTCCTCAGAAAGGAAATGCGATAGAAACCACGGTAAGCAGACTCTTAATTAACGAAACTTGGGTATTCATCTGAAGAAGAAAGTTCACTTTACCTGGTGAGTGCAAAATAAGTCTTTTAATGCTGCAATTTCCATGTTTTTAAGACCAAAACATTGCAGAGAAATCTTCAAGTACCTGCTGCAGCAACTTCCTTCAAATTTAGTAAGCTGCGTCAATCGAATCGAAGGTTCGAAACTTATTGTTCTTCGCCAAGTCTCGCATTCTGATTGGTATGCTAGGAATCCCAGCATATTAGGCCTAATAGGGTCAGGTTTTTCAGAGTAATATTATGAGTCTCTGTTGACTGAAGCGCCATCAAGAAGTCAAAGAGCACATGGAAACAAGAGACTCATCGTCATAAGTCTAGGTATGAGGTAGACTGATTATATGTCCGTAGGTTATTGCTATTGATCGACTGATGGACGCTATAACTACGACTCATGGACTTACGCTTCCAAAAACGGACATGGCCTAAATCACCTGCTATTTTTTTCGAAACCACCGACCCTAAAATGCCGCAAAAAGTGGTTTCCTGAAGTGCTACACTGCAAAACAAGCTCTCAGTACTTGGATGAATGTTTCTTCGAGCTATTAAAGCAAAAAAATTCCTACCTGTTAGTGATATTTTGGTTGTTTGGGGACGCAAAAGATCTCTTAAATTCGCTCGTTACTTTGAGATTTTGATCGTTGCAGCAGTTCAGTCGAACGCGTTGTTCGAATTCGTTTGTTTGCCTTTGGCGGGAAGTTTGAATTGAAAAAGAATCAGCCAATCCCATCAACTTATTTCAAGGATTGCACACTGATTGGCCCAGGAACAAATTTGTTCCTGGCGGGAATTTTTTTGCCGTTTTGAGAAGAGTTTGGCCATAAGGCCCTCAACTGGAGCGACAACAACAACATCAATTCACTTCAATTAGATAAGCGTAAGTTGAGGGTCCTTGTGTAGTGAGGCTAGGTATCAGGCAATTCCACATAGTTGTCTGTAGTTGTAGGCCATTTGCACTTCACAAGTAAGATTAACTTGTTAGTTTGGCAACGTTTCCGCATTTTCTGACAGATTTCATACAATTCCAATCCAATTCCAGTCCTTCATTCGGGCAGATTAGTCTGGGCCTAAAATTCCAAAAATTTGATTCTACGCAACGGAACTTTGTAGAATCACTAAAATCAATTCCCAGGTGCCATTTATCAAAATGTGACCATTATATGAATGAGACACTAATGAGACTGCCAAAAAACATTGATAAATACAACAATTGTTGTAAGTTTACAAATAAATCAGAAATTCCAAAATTTCTGTCGTAGTTTTCATCTGAAGCCCTGCAGTCGCCAATTTGCTGCACAATAATATCATTAAACAATAGAGGCACACCCAAATCACAGTGTGCCACACCCTTTCGCGATAAGACTTCAATATTGTAATCCCGGGGGGGGGGGTGCTTAGTATATTTGTCCGACGGGGATGTGCAGTTTTTAAGGGTATCGTTTTCACCAATTTTTTCTAGCACAGGGTATCAAAATAAGGCAATTTTTCTAGAGCAGGTTGTCAAAACATGTCAAAGGGGAATATTCTGCTAGATCGGGTCGTTTTTCGGTCAAATTTCATGTTTTTGAGTATACTTTTCACCAATTTTTTCTAGAACAAGTTATCATCTTGAGCAAAAAATTCTGGAGCAGAAAAAATTTTTTTCGTGTGCACAACCCCGTACAAATTTGAGTTAAGTACCTCCCCCCGGGATCGTAATGAAGGCTAGTCAAAATCTATTATAGTAGATCGGGCCTAGCTTTGAACAAAAATATTGCATTGTTTTATTCTGCAAACTTTCCAAGATGGGATCTCAATACTGTTTCTTCGTGCACATTGACAATGAATCATTTGGTTATTAAATTTTGTTTGGCGACGCTGACGAGGGCTGCGTAGGCCTATCATCGTATGGCCTAATTCCGCACCCTCCCCTCCTAGATAGTCCTTGATATATATGGTGCAAATATACGAAGTTCTTTAGGATATATATATTTTAATAAGATGCAAGAACAAGTATTATCCCGAAGAAACCATTAGGATTAGGAAGAACATCACTTACTGTGTTGATTATTCATGAAAGAAAAAAGCATACTTACTCGAAATGCACACGATACCGCCACTCCTTGAACGAAAGCCGGATTTTGTTTGGACTTCCTTGTTGGTTGGACTTCCTTGTTGTCAGCCCCTTCCTTGATAAAACCCTTTCGATCTTTATTGCAGCTTATCGAAGAGCCTATAGAACACAGCATGTTTTGATTAAACTTGTAGAAGAGTCGAAATCCAAGCTTGACAATAACTTCATTGTAGGGTCCGTCATGATGGATCTGTCAAAGGCTTTTGATTGCATCCCGCACGATTTGATAATAGCCAAACTTCATGCATATGGCTTTGATCAAAATGCATTGGTTTTTGTCTATTCCTATCTGAAAAAACGGAAGCAGAGTGTCCGGATAAATAATGTCTGCAGTTCTTTTCAAGAAATAGTATCAGGAGTACCCCCAAGGATCTGTGGTAGGTCCTATTCTTTTCAATTTCTATATAAATGATCTTTTCTCTTTCATAAAGCAAGCAACCATGTACAATTATGCTGATGATAATACGCTAGCTTTCTTTTCCGAATCCTTGCCGGATCTTGTCAAGGTTCTTGAAAGTGAAGCAAACAGCGCTCTCTCTTGGCTGGAACAAAATGAAATGATTGCTAACCCTAACAAATTCCATGCACTTTTTGTTAAAAAAGACCAGACAAATATACTTGTGGAATAAATCTTGATTTCCAAGGACATTCTATCAAGTCTGAGGAGACTGTTAAACTCTTAGGTGTAACACTAGATTACAAATTGAACTTTGACCCACACATATCAAACCTTTGCAAAAAGCCGCGGCACAACTAAACGTTCTTAAACGACTTAAGTCATTTATTGGTTTTGCTGAAAAAGAAGTTTTGGTTCAAAGTTTCGTGTACTTAAATTTTAACTACTGTCCTTTAGTTTGGTATTTTTCATCTTCAAAATCAGTCCGGAAAATTGAAAGAATACAGGAACGCGCGCTTAGATTTCTGTACAATGATCATAAAAGCTCCTATGATGATCTTCTTATTAGGTCAAAAAGATGCACAATGCAAGTTGCTCGGCAAAGAACCCTCGGTGTTGAAATATTTAAGACAATAAAAAACTTGAATCCATCTTTTATGCATAACATTTTTAGTTCAAGGAGTTCAAAGCATCCATCTCGGAATCCCAACAATTTAAATCATTTTCGACCAAATCAGGTAACTTTCGGTTCCAAGAGCCTTAAATCTATGGAACCTCAGATCTGGAACTGTTTGCCAAATGAACTAAAATCAGCTGAAAATCTTAACAGTTTCAAGGGTATGATAAAACAATGGAATGTACGGAGCCCCATAGGGGACATGCTCATTGCAAGTTTTAATGTACATAACAACTTTTACTGTACATAACAAGAAAATTAGGCATGCTTAAAGCATGTCTTTGTGCTTATAACACCTTTTACTGCCTAAAGCAGTATATTTTATTGTTTATCCCAGCTTTTTGTGTCACATACATAACTTTCAGATGCCTGAAGTGATTTTCATTGTCGATAACAATGCTCATTGTCGATTACAAGTTTTACTGTTCGTTGCAAATTCTACTGTCGATTGCAAGTTTTACTGTCGATTGCAAGTTTTAATGTCGATTGCAAGTTTTACTGTCAATTGCAAGTTCCACTGTCGATTCAGATGCCTGAAGCGATGTTCATTGTCGATTACAATTCTCATTGTCGATTACAAGTTATACTGTCGATTACAAATTGCAAATTCTGTTGTAGAATTAGTTGCAAATTCTACTGTTAGTTGCAAATTCTACTGTTGATTGCAAGTTTTACTGTCGATTGCAAAATTCACTGTCGATTGGAAAATTCACTGTCGATTGCAAGTTTCACTGTTCATTCGCAACACGACGCATCTTTCCGCGCAGGATCACAGACTATGCATTCATGTATGTATGCACCTTCTAGTGTCCTGAAAGATGTTTCAGCCTTTCCCCCGGAGAGGAATAAGCGGGATATGCATGCCAGAAAAGAATGTATGACCCTATCCTGGAATAAGCGTTCGGAAACATGTACCAGAGTCCAGTCTCTTTGTAAGTTACTATCAGTGGTATAGAGGGAGATTAATAACGTGCTGAACCCAGGAGTGAAGCCTGATGGGATGTATGACCCATTAAAAACCCTAGAAATACTATTTTTTCATCATTACCTGCTTTGGATTTAACCCTATTTTGGTTAGGGGGAATTTGCTACCTCCCACCCCCCAGTAGACTTTTTGTTATAACTCTGCCAGAAGAACAACTGTGGCCCAGAAACTTTCTGACTTTTTGCTATACTTATTGTGCAACGACTCAAGAAGCTTTATAAAAATAGTTTGACAAATGATGGGGAGGGGGATAATTTTCCGGAACTGACTATTATTTTTCACGAAAAATGTAGCAAAATTGCAATATTTTGCAAAAATATTTTGCAGGGTAGTGCTGTTTGATGTAATCTATCATGATTTTTATGTTTGGGTGGAAATTGTGCTCCAAATTAAATGTTATCACATTTTTCCTGATTTTTACCGATTTTACCAATTGTCTTGACCACACAAAGAAAAATGCTGACGCAAGCAATAGTGATCACTAATTTTAGGTTCGCATAAAGTACATGTCTGGGGCTATTAGTACACCAAATCTGGTTGCTCTAGCTATTTCCAGTCAGGAGTTAGGCAGGGGAGGGGGGACTTTTGCCCCCCAACCGAAATAGACGGAATAGACGAAAATAGACGTTTCAGATGGCCTAAACCACTATAGGGTAAAGCTCTTCATTTGCTACATTGTTTCTCTTCATTTCACTCCTTATAGGAATGTAGGAATGAATACTACTTACTACTCTTCCTCTTGTGATAAAAAGTACAATAGTGTCCTTTTGTAGCTGCATACAGACATCACCCAGTGATTTATAAACAGAGTTTAACAACTTTCCTATAGAAATAACTTTATATTGTGATATTTCAGCAAAAATTTGTTGAACTCCGTTTAGATCAATAAATTAATTATGTCCTATGGCGTGGCCAGGGTAAATCAAGTGGGGTGCATTGAAATAAAGGGGGAATTTTTTGGGACCACGCCCTCTACTTTGGCGTAGAATGTATCTCCCAATATCATGTTTGCCACTAGCAGCAAGGAAACCCTGATAGTTTTGCGACAGTAATTCTGTATATCCAGAGCACAAAGAAAATTTTTAGAAGAAACAGCCTTTACTTTTCATTTCCAGCTCAGAAGGCATTTCCCTCATTGCTGACTTCATATTTACCAGTGCTAAAATGGAAGCTTTGACAACATAGTTCAATTCATTAATCTCTTCTCTTTCGAGCATTTGGCATTTCGCATAAAAATTCTTACCCAACCTTTACTTACAGGGGGGGGGGGCTCTTCCATACAAAGATGGAAAAATGGAAAAAGATGGACCTGATTTGTTGATTTGTAATGAGAGCAAGAATGATGACTATTTTGCGACAAGAAATGGGTCAAGGACTTTGCATGATGCAAATATTTAGGAACATGCCTTATCCTTAAGTCACATATAGGAAAATATACACCTGTCTATGAAACTAAGACTCAACTTAAACTTAAACTCAAAATCTTAAAACACCCTTCAATGCATGTGTTGCCTCAGTCATGTTAGCAGGATCAGAATTGTGGACTGTAAATGAATTATTAAAAAATTCATTCCAAAGAAGACTGCTCAGACTCCTACCTAATATAAAATGGCCCAAACAGATGTCAAATGAAAGACATCTTAATTAAAATACGAGAAATGGAGCAGCATAAAAAAGATCAGAGAAATACCAGTGGCGAGAAAATAAGCACCCAAGAAAAGACTATTGAATCTGTCAATCTGAAGATTCAGTCAAGCTTCTTGGAATTCAGCTAGACTATTGATCCACACATTTCAGAACTTTGTAGAAAAGCCGCAACTCAACTTAATGTTCTAAAGAGGCTAAGATCTTATATTGGTTTCGAAGAGAGGAAAGTCCTTGTTCAGAGCTTTGTTTATTCAAATTGCAATTACTGTCCTTTAGTGTGGCATTTCTGTTCAGCAAAATCCATGCATAAGATCGAAAAGATACAAGTACATGCACTTAAATTTCTTTATAATGATCATATCAGTTCGTATAATGTTGTTCTACTGAAGTCGCAACGATGCATCTCTCCCGACTTAGATCTCTTTCTTTGGAAATTTTCAAAACTGTGAATGATCTGAATCCATCCTTCATGGAAGATATTTTTCAAATTAGAACCTCAAACTTTTCATCGTGAAATCCTAATAATCTTACTAATTATAGGCCAAATCAGGTTACTTTCGGCACAAACAGCCTCAAGTTTTCAGGACCACAGATTTGGAACTGCTTACCAGAGGAACTAAAATCAGCGGACAACCTTAATACTTTCAAAAGCTTAATCTCTCAATGGGATGGCTCCACGTGCAACTGCAATGCCTGTCGTTTTACTGTAAAGATTGTATATTTCTTTATTTTGATTAATTTACTGTATCCATCGATTTTGATTAGTTTACTTGTATATTTGTATATAGTAGACTTGATTATTATTTATAAGCGATGTAAAATAAATTTTACAACAACAAGCACCGCAACTAAAAGTCAAATGAGATGGTATGGGCATGTACTTAGGCTACCTGAAGATCCCAAGCAAATAGCTGCAGCAGAATGCAACAGAATAACCAAAAAGCCAAGTTGCAGTGGCTATTTTACGCCGAATTGGACTTGCTCCAAGTCTTCTCCTCTGATCCATACGTCTCCGGGATGGATCAGAGGAGTGTCAGAGGAGTAGACTTGGCGCAAGTCCAACGCCGAATTCACAAGACCACAATCTGAAGAAATTAGGGAGCGGATATTTCTTCAAAAAAAAGAAATGTCGAGCTATCGCTCTTCTAAACAGTAAGAAACGCCCTTTCCACGTTTCTTATGCAAACAGTTCTTCCAAAATTGTTTTTTGTTTCATTTTGAAAGTTTTTGGGTTGGTTTCATTGTCCGTCGAATCCCTATGCATGCTTTACGAAGATAAATACACGTAGACCACCAGGAAAGTGTCACAATAAGAAAATAGTCTCGTCTGCAATTCAAACATGGAAATGAGGTAGATGCGAACAAGTCTTTCATATATATGTACCGGGTGCGCCAAAATAAACTGTGCAGTACATTGGACCGATTTGGAAGATTTATAGCCTGAATTAGATTCTATGAAAATTTGCAATTTTGTTTTTGTTTTCAGTTTTTAGAGCTAGGAGAGCGTTTCTTAAAATTCTCATGGGCCCAAGGCTCTATGGGCTCCAGGCTCCTAGGCACCAGGCCCCTGGCCTCCATTAGAAATCAGTGATTAGAACACTCCCTTCAAGTGTTGAGAAGAGGGCTTTTGTTACTTTTAAAAGTGATTTGATCATTGAAAAACAGCACAAAAGACATTTTTATTACTTCATATTCGACCCAGTCCAGTGTCACTGCATTTCCGTTCTTGGCATTTCAAGGCCTTTCTGCAGCTAAAAATAATTTTTCATAAACGAAAATATACAAAAGTATCAACAATTCATCAAAGTGCAAAATGATGAAATGTATTAATGATTCAAAGTGCTACTGCAAATACTAACGTACAGGTCAAGAGGACATTACTACGCACAGTTACAGTTGCTCAACTGAATTCCTTTTTGCTGGAATATTAATTTAGGCCAGATTCTGTGATTAATCTAAACTATCGGGTGTCCCAAAAAAGTACTCCCGTTTGAAAAATCACCAAAATGTGATAGCATGACCGATCTTCAATTTTCTTTCTTTGCCAAGTAGATGAAGGACCAAATTATTTTCCCAGACATAGCTGATCTTGTAATTGGTTTAAAAATTAGCTAATTTAGCTCTTTTTAGGGGTACCTGGTTTTGAATCATAATGCAAAAAAGCATTTATTCTTGCCAGATCAATTTCTTTGTGCATATGAAGCTTCTAGTTTGGTAATAAATGACAGAAAGAAATGCACACCATCATTGGAGACTTCGATGACGATGAAAAATCTGAAAATTTTGTTAAGCAAGATTGAGTATTTTGCTTGAAAAGTATAGCTCAAAATAAGGTGTTTCAATGTGCAATTTTCCTACATTGTTGCATCAAAAGCAAATATTGTAGCATCTATAAAAATTTTTGGGTCTTTGAGAAAACAAGTGAAAAAGAAAATTTTATCAAAGGTTTGATAATCAATTTTTAGTGATTTTTTAAACAGGAGTACTTTTTCTGGGACACCCGGTAGGATTTACAATACCACAACATGGCCCACTAAAAATAAAAATAAGGTGGTACAGTGCTAAATGAATACAGTATGATTGCACAATATACACAGTGAGAGTAGAAAGTTTAATTAAATTGGATAACTAATCATGTTTAATAACGTTTAAAATAATGCCTTACAATGGCCTAGAGACATCCAAAAAAATATCTAAAAAATATCTAAAAAATGTCAGTGATAATATCATTGGAAGCAATTTTCAGTTTAAATTGATGGTCACATAAGTATTATTACACAACTACGACAATGTATGTTATCTGCCATAATTTACCACCTGTCCCAAAATGATTAATTGGCATTTGCGAATCTGACAAGACAATCATGACTTTTCAACTACTTTCAGTAAATCACCATTTATCATTGGAAACAATGTTCAGTCTAAATTGATGGTCACATAAGTATTATTACATAACTATGATAATGTAATCTACCATAATCTACCACCTATCCCAAAATGATTAATTGGCATTTGCGAATCTGACAAGACAATCATGACTTTTCAACTACTTTCAGTAAATCACCATTTATCGTTTGAAGCAGAATGACTAACTTAGAGCAGCACAGGTTCCAAATCTTTAAAAAGGTTGGTGTAAAATTGAGTGACCTATTTCTTTGAACTGAATGACTTTGAAGAAACTTTAGCTATTTCGCTATAATTCTACCGTTGGACTTTCCTGAAATCTTTAGTATTTTCAGAAATAGAGTGCTTTTCTTCTTTTTCAAGAATTCAAGAAAAACTTTCTAAAAAATTTGAAACTATCGTAATTTCTAAGCTGTTTGACGCAACATGAAATAATTTTGAAGAAAGCCATAGTTGATGAATGCCTACAATATGGTATCAAGCAAAAATCTGTCACTCATCTGGTTTATGATTTAGATATGAGCTGAAATGTAAAATACGCTTTAATTTTGAAAATATTCAAAATTTCTGGAAAGTCCAATGGTAGAATTATAGATAAGTATCTAAAATTTCTTTCAAGCCATTAAATCAGAAGAAATAGGTCAATGAATTTTACACCCACCTTTTTACCCCAAGTTAAAGATTTGAAACCTATGCTCAGAAAGACTAACTTAGAGCAAGAAATTTATTGCACTAAAATCAATCAAGCCATTGAAGTTTCCTGAGACATTTTACCTTCAAGTTTTTTAGAAAATGCACTCAACTTTCGGCAAATGTCAACCTTTAGAGTGATTACAATTGTGTTAATCTTTAAAAGAGATCAAGTATGGATTTTAGTATAGTGAGTATTTTTCATGGTAGTTGTTTCCTCCCTAGACGATAATTATGTTCACTGTTTTATGACAGAAAGTTAGATGACCTGATTCCTGATATCAAATTGCAAAGTCCCCTTTTAAACGTTCTCGGTTCTCGGTTCTCGGTCCCTAACGTGCAAGGTTCGATTCATACCACCAATAATGTGAAACATCATTGACAAGAAAGGCACATATCAACACCAGTCATTGATTCAACAGCATCACACTTCAAAAAATAACGCTGGAAATTGGCCGTGTTTGATATCGGTACCATTGTCTGAGTTTGAAGCAGTGGAGAATCGACATTGAAAGCCATCAATTTCAAATGTTTCTTTTCGAATATGATATTGATGTCGTGGAATTGGTCCACTTAAGACAACACTGACATTGACTTTCTGATTTGCCAATATTTCAATTGGTTTTCCAAATGACACTCGAAATAATTGTGATTTTGGTCCTGAATTTGGTTCTCCAAATGTGTAACTTGGCATAAAGATGCCTGCATTAGTTGTTATTGCCATCTTTGAAATCACAATTGATCTTGGATTACCAAATAATGAAATTCCTGTTAGGTATGCTTTCTTGTTGATTGTAAAATCAATTGCATCTGATCTACCATTGCAGCCCCAGTGTCCAGAAATAATTGTGTTGTGTAGGAAACGTTCAGCAACAAGTTCATTCCTTCTTTTATTTCTTGGCTTTGTGCAGGCACCTTTCTTATTCACGAGAGTTTCTTGCAGATCCTTTTCTGGCTTTTGTCCATTTCTTGGCTTGGTGCAGAAATCAAATTTATCCACGAGAGTTTCTTGCAGATCTTTTCCATCTAAACTAATGTAATAAAGTATGTCAGCTACTTGCTCCGGGATTAATATTCCTGACTTGGAACAATGCTCACCAAAATCTTTCCATTCCATGACTGGAAATCGAATGAGATACACTGCATCGCCAAGCACTTTTCTTTTCAGTTCAGGTGATACTTCTTTTCCTTCTTTCATTAATTGACTCTCACACCATCTATTAACAGCCAAGAACAAATCTATTTCTTTGATTTCTAAGGTATCCAACTCCAAAATTGCCTTGAGTGATGCTAAATTCAAAGCCAAGAACGAATCTTGCTTCAAAATCTCAGGTGCATTTTCTGAGATGATTTCAAAGCACTTTTTAATGGCAGTATTTACGTCAAAAAGCAGTGTCAACCAAAGAGCAACCAAAACATTATCTTTTGTGATAGATTCTTCAATAAATTCTGTGCATCTTGTCTGCAAGGATGAAATTAAATAACATTTAGCCAAATTCAACAAGTTAAAGACATTGTTCCAATTCAACGAGACTTTATCTTTGTAAATAAACTTCAAAAATTCTGAGATACAATCAGCATTTCCAAAACTACGAAGATCAAGCTCTTGTTTCTTCTCAGGCATTACTCCATAAAACATTGTATAAAAGACTGAACTTGTGGACGCAAGAATGAACTTATGCACAGGGAATTTGACACCTTCTGACACAAACGTGAAGTCACTCATTAAGTCATTCTGCAACAAATGTGATATTCTTGCATGGACATTTGGCTTTGCATCTTGCCACCCATTTTCACTGCTGCTTTTTTGTGCCATTTTCTGTTAGAGAGACAATAGTAAATCAAAATGATATAAATTGTTAAATGGTTAAATAAAGTCATTAGACTACTTTAAGGGAGAAACTTTAGCATTTTTTGCTTTTTTGGCTGAAATTCACGAAACTTTATTCCATGAAATTTCTAAAATGTGGATTTCGCTACAGTCAATTGTTGCAAAATTTCATAAGATATAAAATCAATATAATCAGATATTGAAGTTCCTCTTTTTTAACAACGACCTTTTCGAAATATGCTATATTATGTTGGATGATTTTGAAGAGTCATTGAAGAGTTGAGGAACATTTGAGACAATGTATAAATGTGATAAGAAACCTACTACCGGAAAGTTTATTCCCGCAAAATTTCCCATTCAGGTCCATTCCCGAAAGTTGATTGAAAAAATTGTGCGTTTTTCGATCTCGTGAAAGTTGTTAGTTATATCTGAAGAGAATAATTAGTTGATGTACTAACTGCAGCAAGATGCCCCAAAGATAATCGCAGCAAGATGCCCCAAAGATGATTATTTGAGAGCATGCCTTTTCCCTGTCTGGTCATTTCCTTGTTGAAAAATATTGTATCCAGTGGGTACCAAACAAAGACTTTTAACTGACGCAAGAAATTCCCCCACATCCCTACGATTCTTTTTCTCCTTTTCACCCTTTCTTCTGTCAGATAGACATTTGATACTTTGAAACTGCTGGCTGCTCAAGCCTTATAATATGCATAGGTGCCAAGTAATAAGACGGGTTTTGTGGTCTACAGATTTAACTTTTCCCTTCTTGCAATGCACAAATCCATGTTTCTCCATCTGCTGGATGTGCCAGATTGAAAATGAAATTTATCGCTTTTCAATGATTTTGCAGCAAATAGTAGTATTTTCATTTGATTTTTTGGCATCTATAAAAATAATAGGATAATTGGAGGCAACTTATTTATAAATAGGGCAAAAAGATGCTGATGCACACTATTGTTCCTCAAGCTATACAATTTCTAAGCACATGTCAAAATTATGAAATGCTAAAAGGCTAATTGCAACTCTTGAGTTAGCCATTTATTTCTGTCAACTATATTTAAGTATGGTAGGGGTGATGGGGGTTGTACCAGAAACATTTGGCTAGGCCCAAATCAATGAAAATCAAAATGTCAATGACGGATTTAGGGGAGCAACTGCCCTTCCTTAACAATGAAAATTCAGCTTTCATCCCCCTTTTGATACAAAGAGCACCCCTTTTTGTGAACCTAACACACTCTTTTTCAGGTTTTTCGATCTGAAAATGGGAGAAACAGGTAAATCAAGGCGTCTAATAGTAGACAACCAAATACTTGTCTTAAATGAGAGTCTAACAATTTTGATGTGGGTTTCCCCTTTTCAAAAATCTTCCGCCCCGGGAGGTATGCTTTCTAAATGGAACGTCCCCGGCCTCAATCATGCTGCAAACTTTCCAATATGGGTAGATATTTTTGGAACACCCGATTTGATTCCTCAACACCGGCAGGAATACGCAATATATTACCAAGAAGGAGTCCCTTGATTTATCATATTTTGTTTGGTGATGCTAACGAGCGAGAGCCTGCCTGCATGCGTAGGGCCTAAATCCCGCACCCTCTTCTGGTAAATAAAATGTTTCAAGAACGTGAACAAGAACACTTTATTGTTGTATTAATTATTCATTAAAGATATATCATACAAATGAATAAAAGATCGCGACTTTACTCACTCGAGACATGTCGAGACTTACACGGCCACTTCTTGAACTTCAACGAAAGCGAAAGATGGATTTTGATTGAACACTTCCAAGAAGACGAAAGTAAAATGAATTGATTGAAAGAGAGGCCAATAGAATAGCGCTTCCTCCTCAATGCTGAAAAGTTGCTGGAACTTAACTTCCTCAAAAGTCATTTTTGAGCGTTTTGGTGTTGGTGCCGCAAAAGCCTAACGATTCTCCCAACAATGTCATTCGGATGTTTTCGTTTTGAAACAGGACTGACAGGCGAGGTAAATTTCTGCCACTGTATATGTGAGATTTTTTACCTCGTCAGCGCCAGGGCTGAGAGGCGCGTGGAAAAGTGTCAATCAGTATCAATTAACCAATATGAAAGGAATTAACAAAGAATTCAATTCACCTCACCGTGCCGGTGGTGTTTCGTTTGTATGGAAAACATTCAACCACCCTGGGTACCAGAGCCAAAAAATAGAATAAAAAAATAAAGAAGGAAAGAAAGTTGGAACCTCCTTTCTTCCTTCTCTCTTACTTTTCCAAATTTTCAATTTCCTTTTAATTTTGAGGCTCTAGTACCCAGGGTAACATTCAACTCACCTCTCTGGTCAGGTGGGATCTCACTATACCGGTGGAGTGGTGTCCATCATATAAAAGCAAAATGAAATACAAAGGATTCCATAGGAAGTTGGAACTTCGACAGTCAGCCCCGGGAAGGCAGGCGCTTTGGTAGCGGACTGTCTTCCCTCACATGAACAGGCCTTAAATTCTCCATCAGTAAAAAGACCTCAAATCAGTGGCGGACTGGCTCGGATTTTTGCACCGGCCATGGATGAGTTATGGGGCCCTAAGTGGGTGTGGCCTACATCATGAGGGTGTGGTCATGCACAAAATTCGTCGTAATTCCTCGATTTCTTACCAATAGCAAAGCTAAACTCACTTTCTTTGAAAATGAGGCTTATACCTTATTATGGCATGATTAAAATCTTTACGTAGTCTCTACTTTATAAAAGTACCTCTGACCTTTTGAGAGCATTGTGGGCCAGATGATCAATAATGTTTTCGTTTCACAAACTGTTGAGCAACCCTTTCTCGAACCTTACCCAGCAATGTGGCCAGGGAAGATTTACTGATGGCAGCGGCGTGGCCAGGGTAAATGAAGTGGGGGAACTAAAATGAGGTAGTCTGGCGCCCAGGAAAATTTTTAGGGTCACGCCCTTTACTTTGGCTTAGAATGCATTTCCCAATATCATGCTTGCAATTAGCGACAAGGAAACCTTGATCGTTTTGCAACAGTTATCCTATGAATCAGAGCACGAGGAAAATTTTTGAAGAAAGATCCTTTACTTTGGCTTAGAATGCATCTCCCAATATCATGCTTGCCAGTGCTAAAATGGAAGATTTGACATTTCTCGGAAAATTCTTACCCAACCTATACCCAGTTATTTTCTCCTCGGTTTTACAGGAATCTCGAGGATCATCTTTCGACAAAAGTGGGAGCAAGTGGGGCCCCTTGACCACGCCACTAACTGATGGAGTATCAAAATGAGGGGTCTGGGGGAAAGTCTCCAGGAAAAGCTCTAAGGACACTCCCTCTACTTTGGCTTAGAACGCTCCTTCCAATCCCATGTTTGGAGGTGCTTAAATTAAATTTTTAGCAAGTGTAACAGTAGTTTTATGAATTAGCATCCACAGGGAAATTTTGTGAATAAATATCTGTTCTTTGGCCGAAATTTTCGAAATTATATTAGCAGTTTTCTATCAATCAACACTTTTATAAAAATTTTAGCGTAAAAGCTTTTACATTGCTGCAGCAATTCAATTTTTGCGTACCCCCGAAGTGGAGGCCTTGATCAAGTTTTTCCCAAAAAATGTTTGAAACTGACAGCCTTATTTTTTACTTGGAACGATTCTCCCAGTCATTTTCTAGCATTTTTCAGAGAGTCTTACCCTACACTACCAAAACTCAACTATTTTCTTTGAAAGAATCTCTAGAACCATCTTTTGACAGAAGTGGATGGGGCCTTTACCGTATCTTCACCCCGGGGGGTCTACTTAATGCAATGACCACCCGGGGATGTGCCTGCCAATAAGGTGTCATTTTCGGCTGAAAATTCCGGGACAGGATTATACCTTTTGCACCTTTATTCCGGGACCGGTATGTCCATTAGAACTACTTTTTCCAGGACAGGTCAGATTATCATAATCGTTTAAAGAAACACTTCAATTTATGAAATTATTAAATGAAAATTCTTCTAGCGAAAGCAATTAGCGAAAAGTATACTCTCATTTTCTTCAGAACAATCAGTTTTCCAAGTCTTATTCCAGGACAGGTATTATGTCTTCAGAATTTTATTCCAGGACAGGGTCATAAAATTTTGTTCCGGCAGGCACATCCCCGTTGTTTTTCTCCAAGGTAGACCCCCCGGGATCTTCACTCTCGACTGTATTCATTTCTTTGAACAAGTTCACTGACAAGGAAGGATTCAACTGTGAAGTGAGATGTCCATTATTCAAGAATGCAGATCTACTAAAGAACTTCCTAATTTCACGAAAGGGCCCTTTTCCAGCAAAAAGGGGGCCCTTTTTGCAAGATTTTGAGGGGGGCCAGTCCGCCACTGCCTCAAATCCTTTACATTTCTTCGCATCTGGGAGACGTCTTTGCTCGTGAGAAGGTGGCGGAAAAGGGAATCAAACACCATTCGTAATAGTATGGTCTTGAATTTTATTTATCATCAATCATACCAACCCTGTACTTGTCTTGCCTTGAAAGATTTCATTGGTATGCTGTGTATGTATTAATATGAGCAGTAATTGGCACCTATGTTGGAACAAGTGAAAGGTCTGCTTGATATCTAGACAATGAAAACGAGTACCTTGAAAGATTTCATTGGTATGCTGTGTATGTATTATTATGAGTAATAATTGGAACCTATGTTGGAATGAGTGAAAGGTCTGCTTGATATCTAGACAATGAAAACGAGTACCTTGAAAGATTTCATTGGTATGCTGTGTATGTATTATTATGAGTAGTAATTGGAACCTATGTTGGAATGAGTGAAAGGTCTGCTTGATATCTAGACAATGAAAACGAGTACCTTGAAAGATTTCATTGGTCTGCTGTGTATGTATTATTATGAGTAGTAATTGGAACCTATGTTGGAACAAGTGAAAGGTCTGCTTGATATCTAGACAATGAAAACGAGTACCTTGAAAGATTTCATTGGTATGCTGTGTATGTATTATTATGAGTAATAATTGGAACCTATGTTAGAATGAGTGAAAGGTCTGCTTGATATCTAGACAATGAAAACGAGTACCTTGAAAGATTTCATTGGTATGCTGTGTATGTATTATTATGAGTAGTAATTGGAACCTATGTTGGAACAAGTGAAAGGTCTGCTTGATATCTAGACAATGAAAACGAGTACCTTGAAAGATTTCATTCGTATGCTGTGTATGTATTATTATGAGTAATAATTGGAACCTATGTTGGAACAAGTGAAAGGTCTGCTTGATATCTAGACAATGAAAACGAGTACCTTGAAAGATTTCATTGGTATGCTGTGTATGTATTATTATGAGTAATAATTGGAACCTATGTTGGAATGAGTGAAAGGTCTGCTTGATATCTAGACAATGAAAACGAGTACCTTGAAAGATTTCATTGGTATGCTCTGTATGTATTATTATGAGTAGTAATTGGAACCTATGTTGGAATGAGTGAAAGGTCTGCTTGATATCTAGACAATGAAAACGAGTACCTTGAAAGATTTCATTGGTATGCTGTGTATGTATTATTATGAGTAATAATTGGAACCTATGTTGGAATGAGTGAAAGGTCTGCTTGATATCTAGACAATGAAAACGAGTACCTTGAAAGATTTCATTGGTATGCTCTGTATGTATTATTATGAGTAGTAATTGGAACCTATGTTGGAATGAGTGAAAGGTCTGCTTGATATCTAGACAATGAAAACGAGTACCTTGAAAGATTTCATTGGTATGCTCTGTATGTATTATTATGAGTAGTAATTGGAACCTATGTTGGAATGAGTGAAAGGTCTGCTTGATATCTAGACAATGAAAACGAGTACCTTGAAAGATTTCATTGGTATGCTGTGTATGTATTATTATGAGTAATAATTGGAACCTATGTTGGAATGAGTGAAAGGTCTGCTTGATATCTAGACAATGAAAACGAGTACCTTGAAAGATTTCATTGGTATGCTCTGTATGTATTATTATGAGTAGTAATTGGAACCTATGTTAGAATGAGTGAAAGGTCTGCTTGATATCTAGACAATGAAAACGAGTACCTTGAAAGATTTCATTGGTATGCTGTGTATGTATTATTATGAGTAATAATTGGAACCTATGTTGGAATGAGTGAAAGGTCTGCTTGATATCTAGACAATGAAAACGAGTACCTTGAAAGATTTCATTGGTATGCTCTGTATGTATTATTATGAGTAGTAATTGGAACCTATGTTGGAATGAGTGAAAGGTCTGCTTGATATCTAGACAATGAAAACGAGTACCTTGAAAGATTTCATTGGTATGCTGTGTATGTATTATTATGAGTAATAATTGGAACCTATGTTGGAATGAGTGAAAGGTCTGCTTGATATCTAGACAATGAAAACGAGTACCTTGAAAGATTTCATTGGTATGCTCTGTATGTATTATTATGAGTAGTAATTGGAACCTATGTTGGAACAAGTGAAAGGTCTGCTTGATATCTAGACAATGAAAACGAGTACCTTGAAAGATTTCATTGGTCTGCTGTGTATGTATTATTATGAGTAATAATTGGAACCTATGTTGGAACAAGTGAAAGGTCTGCTTGATATCTAGACAATGAAAACGAGTACCTTGAAAGATTTCATTGGTCTGCTGTGTATGTATTATTATGAGTAATAATTGGAACCTATGTTGGAATGAGTGAAAGGTCTGCTTGATATCTAGACAATGAAAACGAGTACCTTGAAAGATTTCATTCGTATGCTGTGTATGTATTATTATGAGTAATAATTGGAACCTATGTTGGAACAAGTGAAAGGTCTGCTTGATATCTAGACAATGAAAACGAGTACCTTGAAAGATTTCATTCGTATGCTGTGTATGTATTATTATGAGTAATAATTGGAACCTATGTTGGAATGAGTGAAAGGTCTGCTTGATATCTAGACAATGAAAACGAGTACCTTGAAAGATTTCATTGGTCTGCTGTGTATGTATTATTATGAGTAATAATTGGAACCTATGTTGGAACAAGTGAAAGGTCTGCTTGATATCTAGACAATGAAAACGAGTACCTTGAAAGATTTCATTGGTCTGCTGTGTATGTATTATTATGAGTAATAATTGGAACCTATGTTGGAATGAGTGAAAGGTCTGCTTGATATCTAGACAATGAAAACGAGTACCTTGAAAGATTTCATTCGTATGCTGTGTATGTATTATTATGAGTAATAATTGGAACCTATGTTGGAACAAGTGAAAGGTCTGCTTGATATCTAGACAATGAAAACGAGTACCTTGAAAGATTTCATTCGTATGCTGTGTATGTATTATTATGAGTAATAATTGGAACCTATGTTGGAACAAGTGAAAGGTCTGCTTGATATCTAGACAATGAAAACGAGTACCTTGAAAGATTTCATTCGTATGCTGTGTATGTATTATTATGAGTAATAATTGGAACCTATGTTGGAACAAGTGAAAGGTCTGCTTGATATCTAGACAATGAAAACGAGTACCTTGAAAGATTTCATTCGTATGCTGTGTATGTATTATTATGAGTAATAATTGGAACCTATGTTGGAATGAGTGAAAGGTCTGTTTGATATCTAGACAATGAAAACGAGTACCTTGAAAGATTTCATTCGTATGCTGTGTATGTATTATTATGAGTAATAATTGGAACCTATGTTGGAACAAGTGAAAGGTCTGCTTGATATCTAGACAATGAAAACGAGTACCTTGAAAGATTTCATTGGTATGCTGTGTATGTATTATTATGAGTAATAATTGGAACCTATGTTGGAATGAGTGAAAGGTCTGCTTGATATCTAGACAATGAAAACGAGTACCTTGAAAGATTTCATTGGTATGCTGTGTATGTATTATTATGAGTAATAATTGGAACCTATGTTGGAATGAGTGAAAGGTCTGTTTGATATCTAGACAATGAAAACGAGTACCTTGAAAGATTTCATTCGTATGCTGTGTATGTATTATTATGAGTAATAATTGGAACCTATGTTGGAACAAGTGAAAGGTCTGCTTGATATCTAGACAATGAAAACGAGTACCTTGAAAGATTTCATTCGTATGCTGTGTATGTATTATTATGAGTAATAATTGGAACCTATGTTGGAATGAGTGAAAGGTCTGCTTGATATCTAGACAATGAAAACGAGTACCTTGAAAGATTTCATTGGTATGCTGTGTATGTATTATTATGAGTAATAATTGGAACCTATGTTGGAACAAGTGAAAGGTCTGCTTGATATCTAGACAATGAAAACGAGTACCTTGAAAGATTTCATTGGTATGCTGTGTATGTATTATTATGAGTAATAATTGGAACCTATGTTGGAATGAGTGAAAGGTCTGCTTGATATCTAGACAATGAAAACGAGTACCTTGAAAGATTTCATTGGTATGCTGTGTATGTATTATTATGAGTAATAATTGGAACCTATGTTGGAATGAGTGAAAGGTCTGCTTGATATCTAGACAATGAAAACGAGTACCTTGAAAGATTTCATTGGTATTCTGTGTATGTATTATTATGAGTAATAATTGGAACCTATGTTGGAACAAGTGAAAGGTCTGCTTGATATCTAGACAATGAAAACGAGTACCTTGAAAGATTTCATTCGTATGCTGTGTATGTATTATTATGAGTAGTAATTGGAACCTATGTTGGAACAAGTGAAAGGTCTGCTTGATATCTAGACAATGAAAACGAGTACCTTGAAAGATTTCATTGGTATGCTGTGTATGTATTATTATGAGTAATAATTGGAACCTATGTTGGAATGAGTGAAAGGTCTGCTTGATATCTAGACAATGAAAACGAGTACCTTGAAAGATTTCATTCGTATGCTGTGTATGTATTATTATGAGTAGTAATTGGAACCTATGTTGGAACAAGTGAAAGGTCTGCTTGATATCTAGACAATGAAAACGAGTACCTTGAAAGATTTCATTGGTATGCTGTGTATGTATTATTATGAGTAGTAATTGGAACCTATGTTGGAATGAGTGAAAGGTCTGCTTGATATCTAGACAATGAAAACGAGTACCTTGAAAGATTTCATTGGTATGCTGTGTATGTATTATTATGAGTAATAATTGGAACCTATGTTGGAATGAGTGAAAGGTCTGCTTGATATCTAGACAATGAAAACGAGTACCTTGAAAGATTTCATTCGTATGCTGTGTATGTATTATTATGAGTAGTAATTGGAACCTATGTTGGAACAAGTGAAAGGTCTGCTTGATATCTAGACAATGAAAACGAGTACCTTGAAAGATTTCATTCGTATGCTGTGTATGTATTATTATGAGTAATAATTGGAACCTATGTTGGAATGAGTGAAAGGTCTGCTTGATATCTAGACAATGAAAACGAGTACCTTGAAAGATTTCATTCGTATGCTGTGTATGTCAGACCTATATTATGGCGAACCATGAGACGAACACATAAAATTGAGTTAACTGTTGTGTGGAAGCGTATTTTAACTGTAACTCTAAAATCACGATCATGTCTTACTTACTTTTACTCGTTCGTAACATCAATATAACAAAAGCGAATGTTCCTCCCACTTGGACGGGGGTTATGAGCAATGGCTCATATCCTACAACATTCCACATATTATGTCTTATAGCTAAGAATATATAAAATTACCATATCTCACACTCTCCCCCTCTTAGTTTTAAGCAGTTCTACGGAACTGTGTAATCGGTTAACTAAGCGTTTTAGAGTTTATCGATGATCTTTATTTTTCGAAGAATCTTCCACATCTTGGTCTTCGAGCATCTAAAATAACGATCTCTTGTCGAAGATTCTGCAACATCCTCTTAACGATCTTCAACAGCATCAAATCATTTCATTCTATGGTATCAGACGGTAGTACTACGTCCGCTGAAACCATTTCAAACGAGCGAAAGAAATGATAAGTCTAGTCTCTTCGTTTGAAATACCGTCTTGCAACGATTTCTGTTTCTGAAAAATAGTCTTCTGCGTATATAAGGTTGATACCTTGTCGGGACGACGTGAGATTATGAGTTTGGATATTTTAAGTCAATCATGAGTCAATTTCTCAACAGGAACAACAATGTGTAACATTGTTAACGATGGTCATCGTAAATCTTGCGATAAACGATTCTGAGTCTTTGAGGAATACATAAATGATAAAAAGATAATAAAAAAAATGTGCATGAATCGAGTCTTTTGATCACTGTCGATCATTTAACAGTGACATCCAATAGGGAAGTTCCATATTGGGAAAGTCTGTCTTTGCTGTATCGGACGAATAAACGGAGGTTGATAAATCGGAATCGGATAACTTGGATTTATCGGTCTTGGATACATTGTCAATTGGTGTGGTGCCTGCATCATATTTACGACTGGAAATGAACTTGGATTTCCTAACGAGGGGTACTGCAAATACTCTGGCGGCCTAATCACACGACGTGGTCTACTACGAACTTCAGGTGACGGGCCTACATCTGTCGAAAACGATGTTTCGGGCGATGAAATTGCTGCGTTCGGCATATCTGGTTCGTTTTGAACATCATCATCGTTCTCGAGATTAGAAGGCTCGTGTGGAGGTTCTTGGACGTTGTTAGTGTCTGGTTCAGCATCTGTATCTTGCTGCACGTTTGTTTCAGGCGCATAGAACGGGGTTGGCGGTCGAGGCCAGCTTGACTGCCTTCTCGGTTCATGATCTTGAAAACAAAGGATGATTTCCTCGTCACTGTCGGGATCCTCCTGCAATTTCTCGTGACTTTCATGGCTAACGTCGTTGTTTCGTGATACTGCTAGTTGCTGACGCGTTTTCCGAGGTCGTTTCTGCTTTGGTTGTTGAGTAGGTTCAAGCGGTAAATCGTCACATGGTAATAGAAGATTCCGATGTAAAGTGCGCATCCGTCCGTCTGGATTCCGTTCAGATACTACTTGGTATACGGGTGCGTTTTCTTCGACACGTTTGATAACTCGATAAATCTCCTGTTCCCAATGAGAGCGTAATTTTCCTGGTCCGCCTTTTTCGTTTAGATTTCGTACAAGTACACGATCATCGGGTTGCAAAACTGTAGAACGAACACGTCTATCATATTGCTCCTTGCTCTGACGTTGACCATCTTGGGATCGTTTCGAAGCTAGTTGGTATGCTTCTGTCATCGCTTTACGCCACTTGCGAGTATACTCAGGATAATTCTCAGTGCTGTTTCGACCTGCAGTTGGTTTCGTATCGAATATGAGGTCAATAGGTAGTCTCGGAGAACGACCAAACAACAAAAAGAATGGTGAGAATCCTGTTGATGCATGTTTCGTGCAATTGTATGCGTGTACAACCTTATTAAGATACTCTCTCCACCGCGATTTCTTTTGCTCTGGAAGTGTGCGTAGCATGGCGAGTAATGTTTGATTGAACCTTTCTACCTGTCCGTTTCCCTGTGGATGATATGGGGTGGTCCTGGAATGACGTACTCCGCAAATCTTCTCTAAACTATTGAGTAATTGATTCTCGAACTCTCCTCCCTGGTCATGGTGAATACGAGCGGGATACCCAAATTTTAGGATAAAGTCGTTGTACAGCTTCTCAGCGACGGTATGTGCTGCTTTGTTTTTCGTTGCATAGGCCTGTGAGTACCTAGTGAAATGATCCACCAAGACGAGAATATATTCATATCCGCCAACACTGCGTTCAAGATGAACAAAGTCGATTGAAATTAATTCAAAAGGTTGAGTTGTCACAATACTTGTCATAGGTGCTCTCGATTGTACATGTGGACGTTTTTGTTTCAAACATGGGCAAACACGAGTGGTGTAATGTTCGATATCATTGCGCATACCTGGCCAATAAAATCGTTGGTTAGCGAGTTGAAAAACTCTTTCGCTGCCTAAGTGACCCATTTCATCATGGAGTTCTCGGTAAACTAAAGTACGATACTTGGTCGGCAAAACTATTTGATCGTATTCGCTGGTTTTTCGCCTAAGAACACCGTCAGAATCAATGTGAAGTTTGTCCCAGTCTCGCAAAAGAGTTTTGGTTGCACGAGGCTCATCGATACGTTCTTTGTAGCTAGGTTTGGAACCGTTTTCTTTAAATCGAATAACCCGAGATATCGCAAAATCTTGGCGCTGCGACCGTTGCAAATCGTTTACATCTAAACGAATATCACTAGCTGGTGGTTTCAACTCACTGTCCTGAAGTGTAAAATTGTCTTCATTTGTTGAAAGTGCCGAAACCCAAACTGTTTCATTGGTAAACTGGCTTGAAGTCGCCGAAACGGTGGTTTGAAATTCGTCATCCGATATTTCTGCTGTACAATCCTTCATGTATTTCTCTATGTCCAGAGGTATACGAGAAAGAACATCTGCGTCGACATTATGTTTACCGGGCCTGTATTTAATCGTAAAATTGAAATTTGACAAATCAGCCACCCAACGGTGTCCAGTTGCATTTAACTTAGCGGACGTCATAACATATGTTAGCGGATTATTATCCGTATATGTTGTGAAGGAGGGTGCATAGTACAATAAATCTCTGAACTCATCACATATTGCCCATTTTAAAGCCAAAAATTCTAGCTTTCCTGAATGTAAATTGTATCGTTTTTCGGCTGGTGTCAGTGTTCGTGACGCGTAGGAAATTACACGCATAACCCCATCTTGACGCTGGTATAGTACAGCACCCAAACCTAACTGGCTCGCATCTGTATGCAATACATAAGGCATGTCATATACAGGATATCCCAAAATAGGTGGACTCGTTAAGCAATCAATCAATTCATCAAGGGAACGTTGGTGAGTGACAGTCCATTCGATTGCTGTTTTCGATGATGGTTGACGATTATTTTTCTGATTTCGCTGAGCTCTGAATTTCTTATCATTTAATTTCTTGGCTTTCTCATTGTCAGACTGTTTTAATAGATCAAATAATGGAGCTGCTTTTTGTGAAAAATTGGCAATGTATTTTCGGTAGTAATTTAAAAGGCCAATAATTCGACGGATATCACCAACAGTTTTAGGCGGGCATTCTTTTAAAGATGTAATGGCTTTCACGTTTGAAGAATCGATGTTATACCCTTTACTCGAGACGATATGTCCTAAGTACTTGACTTGATTTCGAAACAATTCGCATTTTTTTGGTTTCAGTTTTACACCATTTTCACGTAATCTCCTTAAAACTGTACGAATATCTTCAAGATGGGCGTCAAAATCTTTGCTATAAACGAGTACATCGTCCAAATATGGGATGCATATTTCATCACGGATACCCTCTAAACATTGTTCCATAAAGCGTTGAAAGCAGCCAGGGGCATTGGAGAGGCCAAAAGGTATACGTTGCCACTCATAGAGTCCCCAGGGCGTTATAAAGGCAGTACGATGACGATGTTCTTCCCTCACAAAACCCTGGTGATATGCCTTACCTTGGTCCAAAAGGGTGAACCATCTGTTCCCCCCTAAACTTTCTAGGGTGTCTTTTACTCTTGGTAGAGGGTGCCTGTCGGGAATAGTCTTTGAATTCAACTGTCTATAGTCGATACATAACCGCAAAGTTCCGTCTTTTTTACGTACACATACTACGGGACTGGAATACTGCGAACGTGATTTCTTGATAAACCCCTTGTTCAATAAATCCTCAACATACTGCTTGACTTCTGGGTATAAAGGTTTGGGGATAGAGGTATAGGTCTGTTGCACTGGCGTGGGATCAGAAAGGTCTATTGGTAACTGCAAACCCTCTGCGCAGCCTATATCTCCATCTCCTTGTGCAAAAGATTCGGATTCCTCCAAGAGAATTTTAGAAACGCTTTGTTTTTGTTCTGGAGACAACGAACTGAGGTCAAATTGATTTAAAAATGCTTCATTTTTAGTGTCAATTTCAATAGACGCAGTTTTTGCTTCGATTTTGTGATTTGGCCTCGTTTCCATGCTTGGCCTCGTTTCCATGTCAAAAGAAGAGCTTCCCTTTTGATCAAAACGAGGTTCACTTTTCAACTTAACGTCTAAAGGCGTCACAGACTTTACAAGCTCAACACGGCCTAAAACACTTCTACTATTCATCGTTATTGTGTGTTCTGTAGGATTGTAAATCTCGATATTGAGGCGAAAAGATTTACCTTTTGGCAATGAAAATAACGTTTCTTTGATTTCTAGACAGGAGGGCAACGTACTGTTTTCTTCAGGAATAAAGAGAACTTGTGTTTTAGCATCAAAAGTCTGAGCATTCCCCCTGCAAGTAACTTTAGAAAACCGTTTTGCTGGCAATACAATTGCGCGTTTTGGAGATTTTATTACGGTCAATTCATCACCTTTCTCTTCAAGAATAATGTCAAGCATAGCTTGCACTGTTTTGTTAGTAGCTTGTTGAAAGGATTCTTTCACGGAATTCACGAATGCAATATTCTTTACGTCATTGTCTATTGAATTGTATAAAGACGATTTGACTATTTCCTCAATAACATTATATCCAATTATCGGATTAGCAATTTTGGTATGAGTAACTAGAAAAGGCACTGTCAAAATATTCTCTCCAAACCCATTCATCAATTCAAATTCCAGTTCTACAAATCCGTTGAAGGGCACGGGTGTATCGTTAGCTGCACGTAATTCTAAGTCATTGCCACTGTCGAGTAATTCATTTAGTTTTCGTAATTCTAGCGAAGGAAAATTCTCCTTCAGAAAACTACTCGAAACCAAAGAGACTTGTGAACCCGTGTCCCACAATGCACTTGCATTCTGACCATTCAGTTTGCATCTAACAATACACTTGTTTCCAACAAGACTTGACAGACGAACTTGTTGTTTTGGTGAAAGGTGACATGCAAAACTATTTGCTACATTTTCCAACGAGTTCGAATCATTGGGGTCTGGGGCCAACAAATTCAAAGCTTTACAAATCGGACCATGTTCAGACCAATGTTTACGTTGGCAGAGAGGACTACAATAATAAACAACTCTACACTGGCTGCAAAGCAAATATTCAGATTCGCTGTTTTCTTTACTGCTACAATAACCACATAACTTTAAATGGGACTTTTCGTTTTCAGCTACACCATGTCCCTTTGATGCAGCCGTCTCCAGTTTCCCTGTTTGGATTTTCTTTGCTTGCAACCACGCGCAAAATGCTCGCTGGAACCACAGATGAAACAATGGTCGCATTTCACGGCTTCATCTTTCGCAATACAAGACTCACAAGCTGACGGGGGTCTTCTTAGCCTGCGTGCAGACTCTATTGATTTCTTTTTAGAGAGGTTTTCCTTCCAGTAGAGTCTGCGCATCAGCGACCACATCCTTGTTCTCAGTTTATGAGAAACGCTAAACCTTCTCTGATTGGCTAAAGCTTTCCTCTTTGTTTGAGTAGCTTCCGTGTCTTTGTTGGAGTCTTCTGATATTGGATTGGTATATGCATGAACAAAGCTAGCCAAATAAAAGCCAAAGAAAACCTTTTGTGTATGGGTGCTTTGTCTATCCTATTTATAGGCGAACCGCACGTGACCTAGAACAAGGATGTGGTCGCTGATGCGCAGACTCTACTGGAGGAGAAACCTCTCTGAAATGAAATCAGTAGAGTCTGCACGCAGGCTAGGGTCTTCTTGACTTCCCTGAACTTCTCGTATTTTCTGGCTGTTGTGAATTCATAGCATCTTTGATCATAGCGACATCCGCCTGCACAGCTTCCAATGAGGCAAGCAGCGTGTTTTGTTTGGTGGCTTTTGTTTCCTTTGTTGTTTGCTTGTCTGCAACTTCAGTGGCTAGAACTGAGGCTTGGTTGTTCTTTGCAGGGCGTTTCCTGGTTCCAAATTTGTTGCTTCTCTCGTTCTCTGTTGTCATCGCGACGTTGACTTCACGTATCAAAACTTCGTCTGAAACGCGCGACATTTCCAAAAACGGGCGCATACGGGTACGTATCGCATCATCGGCTAAACCTGTTTCTACAGCATTAATGAATACATTCTGAACCAAATTATCATCATAACGAATTTTTGATTCTTTTTCTTCACTTGCAAGCAAAATGTGTTGCCTAAGCTTTAGAGCTCTCATCAAGAAATTAAGTGCGGTTTCATTAGGCTCCTGTACCACATTAGTAAGTTCTTGGTATGCCTCTGTGGTAGACTTTTCGCAGTAGTGGCTGCGTAAAATCTGTCGCAGTTCTTGCAAGCTTAGATTTTTCATGCCTTCCAAATACGATTTTAAATGAAGTTGAGGTGAAATAGCATTTATCACAGCATCGACAATTTCTCTCTCGGGATAACTTTTTTCAATTGCACTGTCTATTTGTTTGTTTAAACTTGTGAAAGACAGGCGATTTTTCTCGTTTGAAATGACTCCCTGAATTTTTAGATCTTTGAAACGAAAGACATTTGGGGCTGAATTTTGCGTTGGGGCCTTTGTTTCAGAAGTAAATACTTCCTTACCTCTTTTATTTGGTTTGAGGGGCGATGAACTGCGGATTGGGTCTGAGATACGAGAACTTGGAGGCTTGGTAAGCTTCTGAATACGATCTTTAGCTTCTGAAATCTTTTCCTCCTGCAACTGCAGCATTTTCAAGAAATCTTCCTGCATCAACGTATACTCTTGCTTCGCTTTCTCCAATTCTTCGCCTTCGCTTGTACTTCCTTCTTCATCGCTCGTGTCTCTCGATTCTTCAAGGGGTGGAGGTCCGCCTTTGAGAAACACCAACAAATCACCCAAGGTCTTCATGATTGCCTGATCTTCCTCAGGTTCACCTTCGCCCATTTTTGAACAGATGTTTTCTAATTCTTCTCTTATCTTGTTTATTGTTTGCCTCTTCGTTTTGCCTGCATCTTCGATTTTTAACATTGTTGTTATTTCTCTAAGTTTCCCATCAGTTGTACTGTACAGAACGCTTTCAATGGACAACTGTAGCTCCTCGGCCATCTTCGAGAGCTCACTCTTATCCCTTATCGGTCTTCAGCAAACTTTTCCAAAACTGTTTTTCAAACTACTGCAGCATACATAGGCCTGTAGGGGGTAGCCGTTAAAACAACAAACTACCCTCTGCTACCAAAATGTCAGACCTATATTATGGCGAACCATGAGACGAACACATAAAATTGAGTTAACTGTTGTGTGGAAGCGTATTTTAACTGTAACTCTAAAATCACGATCATGTCTTACTTACTTTTACTCGTTCGTAACATCAATATAACAAAAGCGAATGTTCCTCCCACTTGGACGGGGGTTATGAGCAATGGCTCATATCCTACAACATTCCACATATTATGTCTTATAGCTAAGAATATATAAAATTACCATATCTCACATGTATGTATTATTATGAGTAGTAATTGGAACCTATGTTGGAACAAGTGAAAGGTCTGCTTGATATCTAGACAATGAAAACGAGTACCTTGAAAGATTTCATTGGTATGCTGTGTATGTATTATTATGAGTAATAATTGGAACCTATGTTGGAATGAGTGAAAGGTCCGCTTGATATCTAGACAATGAAAACGAATACCTTGAAAGATTTCATTCGTATGCTGTGTATGTATTATTATGAGTAGTAATTGGAACCTATGTTGGAACAAGTGAAAGGTCTGCTTGATATCTAGACAATGAAAACGAGTACCTTGAAAGATTTCATTGGTATGCTGTGTATGTATTATTATGAGTAGTAATTGGAACCTATGTTGGAATGAGTGAAAGGTCTGCTTGATATCTAGACAATGAAAACGAGTACCTTGAAAGATTTCATTGGTATGCTGTGTATGTATTATTATGAGTAATAATTGGAACCTATGTTGGAATGAGTGAAAGGTCTGCTTGATATCTAGACAATGAAAACGAGTACCTTGAAAGATTTCATTGGTATGCTGTGTATGTATTATTATGAGTAGTAATTGGAACCTATGTTGGAACAAGTGAAAGGTCTGCTTGATATCTAGACAATGAAAACGAGTACCTTGAAAGATTTCATTGGTATGCTGTGTATGTATTATTATGAGTAATAATTGGAACCTATGTTGGAATGAGTGAAAGGTCTGCTTGATATCTAGACAATGAAAACGAGTATCTTGAAAGATTTCATTGGTATGCTGTGTATGTATTATTATGAGTAGTAATTGGAACCTATGTTGGAACAAGTGAAAGGTCTGCTTGATATCTAGACAATGAAAACGAGTACCTTGAAAGATTTCATTGGTATGCTGTGTATGTATTATTATGAGCAGTAATTGGCACCTATGTTGGAACAAGTAAAAGGTCTGCTTGATATCTAGACAATGAAAACGAGTACCTTGAAAGATTTCATTGGTATGCTGTGTATGTATTATTATGAGTAATAATTGGAACCTATGTTAGAATGAGTGAAAGGTCTGCTTGATATCTAGACAATGAAAACGAGTACCTTGAAAGATTTCATTGGTATGCTGTGTATGTATTATTATGAGTAGTAATTGGAACCTCTGTTGGAACGAGTGAAAGGTCTGCTTGATATCTAGACAATGAAAACGAGTGTCTTGAAAGATTTCATTGGTCTGCTGTGTATGTATTATTATGAGCAGTAATTGGAACCTATGTTGGAACAAGTGAAAGGTCTGCTTGATATCTAGACAATAAAAACGAGTACCTTGAAAGATTTCATTGGTCTGCTGTGTATGTATTATTATGAGTAGTAATTGGAACCTATGTTGGAACAAGTGAAAGGTCTGCTTGATATCTAGACAATGAAAACGAGTACCTTGAAAGATTTCATTCGTATGCTGTGTATGTATTATTATGAGTAGTAATTGGAACCTATGTTGGAACAAGTGAAAGGTCTGCTTGATATCTAGACAATGAAAACGAGTACCTTGAAAGATTTCATTGGTATGCTGTGTATGTATTATTATGAGTAATAATTGGAACCTATGTTGGAATGAGTGAAAGGTCTGCTTGATATCTAGACAATGAAAACGAGTACCTTGAAAGATTTCATTCGTATGCTGTGTATGTATTATTATGAGTAGTAATTGGAACCTATGTTGGAACAAGTGAAAGGTCTGCTTGATATCTAGACAATAAAAACGAGTACCTTGAAAGATTTAATTGTTATGCTGTGTATGTATTATTATGAGTAATAATTGGAACCTATGTTGGAATGAGTGAAAGGTCTGCTTGATATCTAGACAATGAAAACGAGTACCTTGAAAGATTTAATTGTTATGCTGTGTATGTATTATTATGAGTAATAATTGGAACCTATGTTGGAATGAGTGAAAGGTCTGCTTGATATCTAGACAATGAAAACGAGTACCTTGAAAGATTTCATTGGTCTGCTGTGTATGTATTATTATGAGTAGTAATTGGAACCTATGTTGGAACAAGTGAAAGGTCTGCTTGATATCTAGACAATGAAAACGAGTACCTTGAAAGATTTCATTGGTATGCTGTGTATGTATTATTATGAGTAATAATTGGAACCTATGTTGGAATGAGTGAAAGGTCTGTTTGATATCTAGACAATGAAAACGAGTACCTTGAAAGATTTCATTGGTATACTGTGTATGTATTATTATGAGTAGTAATTGGAACCTATGTTGGAACAAGTGAAAGGTCTGCTTGATATCTAGACAATGAAAACGAGTACCTTGAAAGATTTAATTGTTATGCTGTGTATGTATTATTATGAGTAATAATTGGAACCTATGTTGGAATGAGTGAAAGGTCTGCTTGATATCTAGACAATGAAAACGAGTACCTTGAAAGATTTCATTGGTCTGCTGTGTATGTATTATTATGAGTAGTAATTGGAACCTATGTTGGAACAAGTGAAAGGTCTGCTTGATATCTAGACAATGAAAACGAGTACCTTGAAAGATTTCATTGGTATGCTGTGTATGTATTATTATGAGTAATAATTGGAACCTATGTTGGAATGAGTGAAAGGTCTGCTTGATATCTAGACAATGAAAACGAGTACCTTGAAAGATTTCATTGGTCTGCTGTGTATGTATTATTATGAGTAGTAATTGGAACCTATGTTGGAACAAGTGAAAGGTCTGCTTGATATCTAGACAATGAAAACGAGTACCTTGAAAGATTTCATTGGTCTGCTGTGTATGTATTATTATGAGCAGTAATTGGAACCTATGTTGGAACAAGTGAAAGGTCTGCTTGATATCTAGACAATGAAAACGAGTACCTTGAAAGATCTCATTGGTATGCTGTGTATGTATTATTATGAGTAATAATTGGAACCTATGTTGGAATGAGTTAAAGGTCTGCTTGATATCTAGACAATGAAAACGAGTACCTTGAAAGATTTCATTGGTATGCTGTGTATGTATTATTATGATTAATAATTGGAACCTATGTTGGAATGAGTTAAAGGTCTGCTTGATATCTAGACAATAAAAACGAGTACCTTGAAAGATCTCATTGGTATGCTGTGTATGTATTATTATGAGTAATAATTGGAACCTATGTTGGAATGAGTTAAAGGTCTGCTTGATATCTAGACAATGAAAACGAGTACCTTGAAAGATTTCATTGGTATGCTGTGTATGTATTATTATGAGTAATAATTGGAACCTATGTTGGAATGAGTTAAAGGTCTGCTTGATATCTAGACAATAAAAACGAGTACCTTGAAAGATTTAATTGTTATGCTGTGTATGTATTATTATGAGTAATAATTGGAACCTATGTTGGAACAAGTGAAAGGTCTGCTTGATATCTAGACAATGAAAACGAGTACCTTGAAAGATCTCATTGGTATGCTGTGTATGTATTATTATGAGTAATAATTGGAACCTATGTTGGAATGAGTTAAAGGTCTGCTTGATATCTAGACAATGAAAACGAGTACCTTGAAAGATTTCATTGGTCTGCTGTGTATGTATTATTATGAGTAGTAATTGGAACCTATGTTGGAACAAGTGAAAGGTCTGCTTGATATCTAGACAATGAAAACGAGTACCTTGAAAGATTTCATTGGTATGCTGTGTATGTATTATTATGAGTAATAATTGGAACCTATGTTGGAATGAGTGAAAGGTCTGTTTGATATCTAGACAATGAAAACGAGTACCTTGAAAGATTTCATTGGTATACTGTGTATGTATTATTATGAGTAGTAATTGGAACCTATGTTGGAACAAGTGAAAGGTCTGCTTGATATCTAGACAATGAAAACGAGTACCTTGAAAGATTTAATTGTTATGCTGTGTATGTATTATTATGAGTAATAATTGGAACCTATGTTGGAATGAGTGAAAGGTCTGCTTGATATCTAGACAATGAAAACGAGTACCTTGAAAGATTTCATTGGTCTGCTGTGTATGTATTATTATGAGTAGTAATTGGAACCTATGTTGGAACAAGTGAAAGGTCTGCTTGATATCTAGACAATGAAAACGAGTACCTTGAAAGATTTCATTGGTATGCTGTGTATGTATTATTATGAGTAATAATTGGAACCTATGTTGGAATGAGTGAAAGGTCTGCTTGATATCTAGACAATGAAAACGAGTACCTTGAAAGATTTCATTGGTCTGCTGTGTATGTATTATTATGAGTAGTAATTGGAACCTATGTTGGAACAAGTGAAAGGTCTGCTTGATATCTAGACAATGAAAACGAGTACCTTGAAAGATTTCATTGGTCTGCTGTGTATGTATTATTATGAGCAGTAATTGGAACCTATGTTGGAACAAGTGAAAGGTCTGCTTGATATCTAGACAATGAAAACGAGTACCTTGAAAGATCTCATTGGTATGCTGTGTATGTATTATTATGAGTAATAATTGGAACCTATGTTGGAATGAGTTAAAGGTCTGCTTGATATCTAGACAATGAAAACGAGTACCTTGAAAGATTTCATTGGTATGCTGTGTATGTATTATTATGAGTAATAATTGGAACCTATGTTGGAATGAGTTAAAGGTCTGCTTGATATCTAGACAATAAAAACGAGTACCTTGAAAGATCTCATTGGTATGCTGTGTATGTATTATTATGAGTAATAATTGGAACCTATGTTGGAATGAGTTAAAGGTCTGCTTGATATCTAGACAATGAAAACGAGTACCTTGAAAGATTTCATTGGTATGCTGTGTATGTATTATTATGAGTAATAATTGGAACCTATGTTGGAATGAGTTAAAGGTCTGCTTGATATCTAGACAATAAAAACGAGTACCTTGAAAGATTTAATTGTTATGCTGTGTATGTATTATTATGAGTAATAATTGGAACCTATGTTGGAACAAGTGAAAGGTCTGCTTGATATCTAGACAATGAAAACGAGTACCTTGAAAGATCTCATTGGTATGCTGTGTATGTATTATTATGAGTAATAATTGGAACCTATGTTGGAATGAGTTAAAGGTCTGCTTGATATCTAGACAATGAAAACGAGTACCTTGAAAGATTTCATTGGTATGCTGTGTATGTATTATTATGAGTAGTAATTGGAACCTATGTTGGAATGAGTGAAAGGTCTGCTTGATATCTAGACAATGAAAACGAGTACCTTGAAAGATTTCATTGGTATGCTGTGTATGTATTATTATGAGTAATAATTGGAACCTATGTTGGAATGAGTGAAAGGTCTGCTTGATATCTAGACAATGAAAACGAGTACCTTGAAAGATTTCATTGGTATGCTGTGTATGTATTATTATGAGTAGTAATTGGAACCTATGTTGGAATGAGTGAAAGGTCTGCTTGATATCTAGACAATGAAAACGAGTACCTTGAAAGATTTCATTGGTATGCTGTGTATGTATTATTATGAGTAATAATTGGAACCTCTGTTGGAATGAGTGAAAGGTCTGCTTGATATCTAGACAATGAAAACGAGTACCTTGAAAGATTTCATTCGTATGCTGTGTATGTATTATTATGAGTAATAATTGGAACCTATGTTGGAACAAGTAAAAGGTCTGTTTGATATCTAGACAATGAAAACGAGTACCTTGAAAGATTTCATTGGTCTGCTGTGTATGTATTATTATGAGTAATAATTGGAACCTATGTTGGAACAAGTGAAAGGTCTGCTTGATATCTAGACAATGAAAACGAGTACCTTGAAAGATTTCATTGGTCTGCTGTGTATGTATTATTATGAGTAGTAATTGGAACCTATGTTGGAACAAGTGAAAGGTCTGCTTGATATCTAGACAATGAAAACGAGTACCTTGAAAGATTTCATTGGTATACTGTGTATGTATTATTATGAGTAGTAATTGGAACCTATGTTGGAACAAGTGAAAGGTCTGCTTGATATCTAGACAATGAAAACGAGTACCTTGAAAGATTTAATTGTTATGCTGTGTATGTATTATTATGAGTAATAATTGGAACCTATGTTGGAATGAGTGAAAGGTCTGCTTGATATCTAGACAATGAAAACGAGTACCTTGAAAGATTTCATTGGTCTGCTGTGTATGTATTATTATGAGTAGTAATTGGAACCTATGTTGGAACAAGTGAAAGGTCTGCTTGATATCTAGACAATGAAAACGAGTACCTTGAAAGATTTCATTGGTATGCTGTGTATGTATTATTATGAGTAATAATTGGAACCTATGTTGGAATGAGTGAAAGGTCTGCTTGATATCTAGACAATGAAAACGAGTACCTTGAAAGATTTCATTGGTCTGCTGTGTATGTATTATTATGAGTAGTAATTGGAACCTATGTTGGAACAAGTGAAAGGTCTGCTTGATATCTAGACAATGAAAACGAGTACCTTGAAAGATTTCATTGGTCTGCTGTGTATGTATTATTATGAGCAGTAATTGGAACCTATGTTGGAACAAGTGAAAGGTCTGCTTGATATCTAGACAATGAAAACGAGTACCTTGAAAGATCTCATTGGTATGCTGTGTATGTATTATTATGAGTAATAATTGGAACCTATGTTGGAATGAGTTAAAGGTCTGCTTGATATCTAGACAATGAAAACGAGTACCTTGAAAGATTTCATTGGTATGCTGTGTATGTATTATTATGAGTAATAATTGGAACCTATGTTGGAATGAGTTAAAGGTCTGCTTGATATCTAGACAATAAAAACGAGTACCTTGAAAGATCTCATTGGTATGCTGTGTATGTATTATTATGAGTAATAATTGGAACCTATGTTGGAATGAGTTAAAGGTCTGCTTGATATCTAGACAATGAAAACGAGTACCTTGAAAGATTTCATTGGTATGCTGTGTATGTATTATTATGAGTAATAATTGGAACCTATGTTGGAATGAGTTAAAGGTCTGCTTGATATCTAGACAATAAAAACGAGTACCTTGAAAGATTTAATTGTTATGCTGTGTATGTATTATTATGAGTAATAATTGGAACCTATGTTGGAACAAGTGAAAGGTCTGCTTGATATCTAGACAATGAAAACGAGTACCTTGAAAGATCTCATTGGTATGCTGTGTATGTATTATTATGAGTAATAATTGGAACCTATGTTGGAATGAGTTAAAGGTCTGCTTGATATCTAGACAATGAAAACGAGTACCTTGAAAGATTTCATTGGTCTGCTGTGTATGTATTATTATGAGTAGTAATTGGAACCTATGTTGGAACAAGTGAAAGGTCTGCTTGATATCTAGACAATGAAAACGAGTACCTTGAAAGATTTCATTGGTATGCTGTGTATGTATTATTATGAGTAATAATTGGAACCTATGTTGGAATGAGTGAAAGGTCTGTTTGATATCTAGACAATGAAAACGAGTACCTTGAAAGATTTCATTGGTATACTGTGTATGTATTATTATGAGTAGTAATTGGAACCTATGTTGGAACAAGTGAAAGGTCTGCTTGATATCTAGACAATGAAAACGAGTACCTTGAAAGATTTAATTGTTATGCTGTGTATGTATTATTATGAGTAATAATTGGAACCTATGTTGGAATGAGTGAAAGGTCTGCTTGATATCTAGACAATGAAAACGAGTACCTTGAAAGATTTCATTGGTCTGCTGTGTATGTATTATTATGAGTAGTAATTGGAACCTATGTTGGAACAAGTGAAAGGTCTGCTTGATATCTAGACAATGAAAACGAGTACCTTGAAAGATTTCATTGGTATGCTGTGTATGTATTATTATGAGTAATAATTGGAACCTATGTTGGAATGAGTGAAAGGTCTGCTTGATATCTAGACAATGAAAACGAGTACCTTGAAAGATTTCATTGGTCTGCTGTGTATGTATTATTATGAGTAGTAATTGGAACCTATGTTGGAACAAGTGAAAGGTCTGCTTGATATCTAGACAATGAAAACGAGTACCTTGAAAGATTTCATTGGTCTGCTGTGTATGTATTATTATGAGCAGTAATTGGAACCTATGTTGGAACAAGTGAAAGGTCTGCTTGATATCTAGACAATGAAAACGAGTACCTTGAAAGATCTCATTGGTATGCTGTGTATGTATTATTATGAGTAATAATTGGAACCTATGTTGGAATGAGTTAAAGGTCTGCTTGATATCTAGACAATGAAAACGAGTACCTTGAAAGATTTCATTGGTATGCTGTGTATGTATTATTATGAGTAATAATTGGAACCTATGTTGGAATGAGTTAAAGGTCTGCTTGATATCTAGACAATAAAAACGAGTACCTTGAAAGATCTCATTGGTATGCTGTGTATGTATTATTATGAGTAATAATTGGAACCTATGTTGGAATGAGTTAAAGGTCTGCTTGATATCTAGACAATGAAAACGAGTACCTTGAAAGATTTCATTGGTATGCTGTGTATGTATTATTATGAGTAATAATTGGAACCTATGTTGGAATGAGTTAAAGGTCTGCTTGATATCTAGACAATAAAAACGAGTACCTTGAAAGATTTAATTGTTATGCTGTGTATGTATTATTATGAGTAATAATTGGAACCTATGTTGGAACAAGTGAAAGGTCTGCTTGATATCTAGACAATGAAAACGAGTACCTTGAAAGATCTCATTGGTATGCTGTGTATGTATTATTATGAGTAATAATTGGAACCTATGTTGGAATGAGTTAAAGGTCTGCTTGATATCTAGACAATGAAAATGAGTACCTTGAAAGATTTCATTGGTATGCTGTGTATGTATTATTATGAGTAGTAATTGGAACCTATGTTGGAATGAGTGAAAGGTCTGCTTGATATCTAGACAATGAAAACGAGTACCTTGAAAGATTTCATTGGTATGCTGTGTATGTATTATTATGAGTAATAATTGGAACCTATGTTGGAATGAGTGAAAGGTCTGCTTGATATCTAGACAATGAAAACGAGTACCTTGAAAGATTTCATTGGTATGCTGTGTATGTATTATTATGAGTAGTAATTGGAACCTATGTTGGAATGAGTGAAAGGTCTGCTTGATATCTAGACAATGAAAACGAGTACCTTGAAAGATTTCATTGGTATGCTGTGTATGTATTATTATGAGTAATAATTGGAACCTATGTTGGAATGAGTGAAAGGTCTGCTTGATATCTAGACAATGAAAACGAGTACCTTGAAAGATTTCATTCGTATGCTGTGTATGTATTATTATGAGTAATAATTGGAACCTATGTTGGAACAAGTAAAAGGTCTGTTTGATATCTAGACAATGAAAACGAGTACCTTAAAAGATTTCATTGGTATGCTGTGTATGTATTATTATGAGTAATAATTGGAACCTATGTTGGAATGAGTGAAAGGTCTGCTTGATATCTAGACAATGAAAACGAGTACCTTGAAAGATTTCATTGGTCTGCTGTGTATGTATTATTATGAGTAATAATTGGAACCTATGTTGGAACAAGTGAAAGGTCTGCTTGATATCTAGACAATGAAAACGAGTACCTTGAAAGATTTCATTGGTCTGCTGTGTATGTATTATTATGAGTAATAATTGGAACCTATGTTGGAACAAGTGAAAGGTCTGCTTGATATCTAGACAATGAAAACGAGTACCTTGAAAGATTTCATTGGTCTGCTGTGTATGTATTATTATGAGTAATAATTGGAACCTATGTTGGAACAAGTGAAAGGTCTGCTTGATATCTAGACAATGAAAACGAGTACCTTGAAAGATTTCATTGGTCTGCTGTGTATGTATTATTACGCGAGTGGAAGGTCCGATTAATATCGAGACAAAGAAAACGAGTATCAATTTGAAATGTGACTAATCGCAAGCCAAGTACCGCAAGGCTTTCTTTCACATTCCATTTCAAAGTTACAATGCATTCATTTTTTTATAGAAACCGCTTATAAGAAACGGTAGGCTCAATTTTTCAAAAGTTAAGAAACAGCCCTACCTGGATTTTAAAAGCTAAGAAACTTTTGTACTTTACAGTTTTAATTTTCCTATCACAGACAGAAATGTTTTGACAATGTACAGCTATAGCATCTGTTTGGACATTATTTTGAGTGCAAATTATGTTATTGACTTGTTTTGAGATCTTACTAAGTTATTTGGGAGCCCTTTAGACAAAACAAGATTAACTTTACACTTTTGGCATTAAAAATATAAGAAACGCGTAAGAAACTTTTGGTAACAAAATGACCCAAAAACGTAAGAAACTGCCTACCAGCTCCGGACCTTAGTTTCTTATAAAAATGAGTGTACAGGATACTTATAACACTGTCAACAAAATATCGAGGGTTGTATCTGCCGAAATGGCGTACAAGTTTTTTTTAAATAATAGGATTTTTAGGGATTTTCGACGGATTTTCCTTGAGAACAAAGGGACTTTTGCCAAAAAGTTTAGGAAGTTTTTATAGAGTGACACGTCCCTCGTTAAAAATATACTGCACTACTGCAAGATTGATACCACGAGGAGCAAAATATCATAATTATCCCTTAGGCAAAACATTAAACAAAATGCAACAACTACATAGAACTACTTTTGCAAAAGTAATATTCACAAAAAGGGGACAAGGCGGTTGCTTAACGGAAGCGGAAATTAGATGAATTCTGTCAAATCGACAAGTTTCATGTATAAACTGTGGAGGTAACTCAAGGATATTTCTATTTATTTTATCAGAGAGTGCTTTATTTCCACACTGTGTTAGAGCTGTGTTAAAACCTTGTTTGAAAGATTACTGCGTCCAAATGGTCGTAATATGGAAAAACTCCAGCAAGAAGATCTCGTCGTTTAATGTCAAAAGACGGGCAGATCAGCAAAAAGTTGTCTGTATGCTCGATGCCATTGTTTATAGGGCACACATGGATTTAGTATCCCTATAATTGTGCATGAATTAGTGAAAGTTAAATTTGCTAAGACCAATCCGAAGTGGTGTAATCCTCTTGGGTCATGAATCCCAAAGCAGCTTTGTTCTGGAAACGGCAATAGGAGGTGCAACTCTAATTTCTAGATCAAGTCTATGCCATACAAAACGCACTAAGAATTGGAATTGTGTGTCCCTGCCCTTATTCACTAAATTACATCCCTTTTGGGAAGAGAAGACTGCGACTGTTGAAGTGACGGGATTAAATCCATGGTATATTCGCGGGGGGGGGGGGGGGGGGGGGGTCACTACCATATGTAACAGAACGGGATGTGCCATTTTTGGGGTACCTTTTTTCAGGCTGAAAATAAGTTTTTGGTTGTCATTTTTGGTAACATCACAAATGAACATAAATTTTAGGGTGACGTTTTGGAAGAAAAACGCTTCAGGGTATTGAATTTGATCTAATTTCAGATATGTGGTTAGAATTTCGAATTTTGGTCACAATTTTAGGGTATCTATTTTGAATGGCCCGTAAATTTTGGGGTATGGTTTTTGAAAAATTCATAAATTCTATGGTATGATTTTACAATTCAAAATGGTACACCCCCGTCATCCGCCTATTGAAGTGACCCCCCGGGGTTAGATTATCTGCTACTTTGTAGAAGAAAGGGTAAGGCGTCTCTACTCTAGCTCTGGGAATGTGGTAATTTCCAGCCAAGCTCTGCATTTCGGTTTTCTTGGGATGTTCTCCACCATGCCCCGGTTACAGCAAGAGCAGCAGAGTCCTGAGTGAACTCCAAATAGATTTGGTAAAATGATGTTGTCAGTGCATTCACATACTTTTGCTGCATTGAGACAAAGACCATCACACTACTAGAAAGGGTCGTACGCAATATAACCATTGCTCTTCAACCTCTCGAGGGTTCCTCAGGACCATCAAGAGACGGGCCAGGCCCCAGGGGTGGAAGTGGAAGGGGCCCGAGGTATCGGAAAATTTCTTCAGGCCGTGTCCCTTTTTTCTCGAAAAACGCCCTCATACGCACTGGTAAAACGATGCTTTTAGATGAAAACGCCCTCCTATAAAACTGTTACAAACATAATTTTTCGACGGAAATTTTTTTTATCTCGTGTGTAAGGACTACGCTGAGAATACTAATGGGTCCGCAGGCCTAGAAACGTTCCCCAAGGAAAGTTGAAAACAAAGAAGTGTATTTTACCGGGCCCACTGGTAACTACCCTGGTTACCCCCCCTCCCTTCCTTCTTGGCGGTCCTCGCTCCCTATGTGATTATATTTATCTACAAATCAGCAAAAACCAAATACTTGCTGATTTTTGTTTATACATATTAAATATTACAATAAATCTTACATTCTACTATACCTTCCTAATACTGTACAACACTACAGGGACGATGCCAAGGGGAGCGAAGGACAATGACTACCCAATGGCCAATAGAAAAGACACGCAACGTTAAACTACATACAATTAGGTACACTACGATACGAACGATTAAAACCTAATGGATACTATATTAGATTCTGCCTAACATTAGATGTGATTAGATGTCGGGTCAGGTTTGTGATGAAATTAAAAATGTCACGAGCGCAACTCTTCATTGGTTTGAGTTTGGTTTGAGGTCGCAAACTATGCCCGGCATCTAATGTGAAACAGAACTTGCAAAGAAACGGATCATTAAGTTAAGGGATTTGGTGGTTGCTTGGTACTGAAGTTACAAAGGATCTTAGTCAAACCGACCAGTTTCGTGAATGAAAAGTAACGTCAATTCGAGTATACTTCTGTTCAAGTCATTAGAAAGGTCTTGATCACCATATATTAAAAGTTGCATCAGAGCATCATTTGGAAGATCGGTGATTTGCACATATAGTCGTAGTAATACAGCAATTCCAGCGAGAAGATTTCGTCGTTGAACATCAAAAGAAGGGCAGAGAAACAAATAGTGCTCCGTATCCTCAATGCCATCGTTTGTTGGGCACATTGGGTTTATGGCATCCCTAAAATTATGCTTGAATTTGTGGAAATTCAACTTGCTGAGACCAACCCTAAGTTGAGTGAGATAGGATAATCCTTTTGGATCGTGAATTCCAAAGACAGATTTTGCAGGGGGGCGGATTATTGATAATATCTTTTTCTTAAAAACAGCAACAGAAGGTGCAAGTCTCAATTCAGGCTCAAGCTGGTTCCATTCGGATAAACAGTTAGGATAGAAACTAGACTTGAATTTTTCTGTCCTTGCCTTTGATCGCCCTATGACATCCTGGTCGCGTAGACGGTACTGCGAATGATGAAGAGGGGGTATTGGAACTACTCTATACTCAGGGCTAAGATCATTTAAAGGTGACCTGAAGCGAAAATTTTTATTAATGCAAATGGACGGCACAGTCGAATGCTGAAGAATTCTGTTTATATCTCTTTGATATATCATTTCGTTTTCAAGTTATCCACTGATATTAAGTTGCAACCGATGACGTCATTTTGTTTGCAAATTACTAGGATAACATATGGAAATATAGCTGTATCTGATCTTTGAAAGGTTACAGTTGTAAGAAATATTTCAGCTGAGCTGAATATATGTTATATAGATTGCCTCATGAGTTAATATGATGTTTAGAAAGGCATGTTGATTGTGCAAAGTTTTTTAATTAGATTTCTCTTTGGAAACATGGCCAACCTTGTATACTTTCTTTACATTTTGCAAACAAAATGACGTCATTAGCCAATCGTACACAATAGTGGATAACTCGAAAATGAAACAAGGTATCAAAAAACTTTAAACGACATTCTTTATCATTCAACATTACTATTCAGTTGCATCAATAAAAATCTTCGCTTCACACCACCTTTAAAAACTTATAGAACAAAGTAAGCCGTCTACTCCATCTTCGGGAACTTACTGATTTGTGCGCCCTAGAAAAAGCAAAGCTTATCTAGTCTAGGGTGCTTACAAGAACAAGAACATAACAAAACATTTAACTATTATATGTCGATATCAGGCTCGCAAAGTCAGGGACTGACGTAATAGCGTATTATTTTTTTATGTCGATAAGGCTACAAGGAAGGTATAAGATAAAGTTATGGAAAGCATTACGATTGTACGAAACAGATATAATTCTAATTAACAACTAAGCTACGAATCACGGTCAGCTTTGAATACTATAGGGAAAGATAATTTTTTTGAAGAGCAGCAGATGATGAATGAAAAAAGTATATGCGGGAAAACATTTTGATAGAGCAGGGTTGGCTTGAAACTTTTGTTTGTTTGTTAGTTTTTGTTTTTGCAGGTAGTAGCTATGAACTTTTAATAAAAATATCTGCAGGTTTGATTCTTTCAGGGTTTTCCTGAAAGAGTTTTGACTATCAGTTGTTTTTACAGAAAGCGGGAGCCTGTTCCAAAGTGAAGGTCCCTTGTTGGAGAAAGCTCTGTCACTCTATTTTGAGCTCGTTTTCGTCCTTTTAAAAAGCAAGTTGTCTGCCGATGAAAACATTGGTAATAAGCATGGACAAATTTTGAAGGGATTATCTTTCTGAGTGGCAACTGTTTCGTTGTAGGCGTTGAGGGAATGGCTACAAGGCAATAAAACTAAACTGAAAGTCAGGCAAGCTGATATTTAAATATTATTATTATTATTATGTTCAAAAACAAACCAAAGTAAAACGAACACAGAATGATATGATGCTTCAAAATGATTGGTCATTTATTGAAATAACAAAATTCAGCTAACGTTAAAGTTAAAGGGTCTGTTTCATTCAGCATCCTCTGATACAAACGTGAAATCACTCATGAAATTATTCTGCAACAAATGCGATATTCTTGCACGGACATTTGGCTTTGCATCTTGCCACCCATTTTTGCTGCTGCTTCTTTGTGCCATTTTCTGTTGGAGGGACAACAGTTAATCAAAATGATCCATACAGTTAATTAAAGTTATTTTGTTTTTTTTGCGTTTTTGGCTGACATTCGCGAAAGTTTATTCCGCAAAATTTCCAAAATGTGAAATTCATGAAAAATTAATTCTTGTGAAATTTCATGAGATATTAAATCAAATAATCAGCTAATCAGATATTGATGTTCCTCTAATTTCATGAAAATGGCGACAATAAAGGAAAACCAAGAGACGGCACGTGCAAGGAATGCTGGATGAAACAGACCCTTTAACAACAACCTTTCTAAAATATACAATAGAAGGGTATTTTATGGGCGATTTTGAAGAGTCATTGAAAAATTGAGGAACATTTGAGACATAATAAAAAGGTGATAAGAAACCTAGTATGAGAAAGTTTATTCCCGCGAAATTTCCCATTTTGGCTCATCTGTGAAAGTTAATTCCAAAATTTTCGCGTTTTTTGAGCTTGCAAAAGTTCCTTCCCTTAAGTAGTTATATCTGAAGAAAATAATCAGTTGATGAACTAACTGCAGCAAGATGCCTAGCCTGCGCACAGACTTTGATCACTGGGGAGGAGAGAAGAGAAAGGAACCTTCTTCCCTCTCCTCCCCAGTTACCAAAGTCTGCATGCAGGCTACAAGATACACTAAAAATGATTATTTGAGAGCATGCCTTTTCCCTCTTCTGTCATTTCCTCGTTGACAAATTCTACATCCAGTGGGTACCAACCAACAACCTTTTTCCGATGCGAGAAATCCCCCCCCCCACACCCTCAAGATTCCTATTCCCCTTTCCATCCTTTCTGTCATATAGACATTTGATACTTTGAATCCCAGGGGGCACTCAGCCAGCACATGCACATACAGGGAGGTGAAGTCTGATATTTTTGGGTCAGAATATTGCCGAAAGTGATATTTTTTGGTCCAAATAAGCTGAAATTATATTTTTTGATATTTTTGGGCATCAAATCCCATCAAATATGGTCAACATGGCATTTTTGGGTTCTTTAGAGGCAATCCTGGCCTCAATTTGCATTGTTTCAGGGTCTTTTATGGTTATATGTCAACAGGCCCGATACCAGCCTTAATTCTTAGGGGGGCAAAGAACCAAAATTTTCCGATGCTCTAAAATCAACAACACCAACAGCAACAACCCCAATTTTAGGAACATATGTTAAAACATGCACCAAAAGACTGATGTGCTCCTTTACTGACTAGATTTTGGAATTATTTTATAGTTTCAACATTGCAGCCTTCAAAATTGATCAATATGTAGGAAAAAATGCTGTAGATTCAAAATCCATGTCAAATTTATCCTCCAAAGACAATAAATTCATGTTCTATGCATCATTGTCCCAGTAAAATCTTCTAAATGTGGGCCTGTAACAACAACAAAAATCCGACAGGTGGAGTAAAATTTCCGACAAATCGCCTTCTGGGGGGGCGCTCCACCCCCTCAGCCCCCCCACTGGCTCTGGCTTCGGCCCTGTATGTCAAGGTATAAAATGAGCTGATATGTTTGGGTTGTAATGAAGCTAAACTGATATTTTTGGGTTTCCTGAAAATTTCTCAGACTGACACTGGCATTCTCAGAGTATGCGTATGTGCTGAGTGTCCCCTCTGGGCTTTGAAACTGCTGGCTGCTCAAACCTTAATGTGCATAGCTCCCAAGTATTATAAAATTGGTTTTGTGAACCTTCCCCTTTCTCCATTTGTTGGAGTGCAAGATAGGAAATGAAACGTAGTGCTTTTTCAATGACTTTGCAACAAATAGTAGTATTTTCATTTGATTTTTTGGTATCTATAACAATTATTGGATAATTTGAGGCAACTTATTTATAAATAGGACAAAGAAGATGCTGATGCACGCTATTGTTCCTCAAGCTATATAATTTCCAAGCACATGTCAAAATTATTGAATGCTAATAGGCCCAGGGGGGGTACTCGTTGACTTTCAATACGGGGGGGGGGGTCCATGCCAATATTTGGGGTCCGAAATTTTATGTTCAATCAATATTTGCGGTCTAAATTACACAACAAAGACAAAAATTCAATATTTGGGTCCACAAATCTGAAGAAAGGAAGAATCGTGCAATTTCGCCCTGAAGTTGCGAATCATGAAATAAATGTTTTGGTAGTATTCAAAAACTGAGAAGGATCAAGGAGCTCAAACTGAAATCATTCAGAAACATTTCAGGGACCCCAGAAATAGATGACAATATTTGGGGTCCCCAAAACATCAGGCTTAATATTTAGGGTCCCCAAAACATCAGGCTTAATATTTAGGGGTCAGCAAAGAAATAGTGGCATGGACCCCCCGGTATTGAAAGATAGGGAGTACCCCCCTGGGCTAATAATAGGCTAATTGCAGCTATCGAGTTAGCTATTTATTTCTGTCAACTATATTTAAGTATGGTAGGGGTGGTGATGGGGGTTGTATCAGAAACATTTGGCTAGGTGCAAAATCAATCAAAATCAAAAAATTCCATTGGTGTGGATTTAGTTAGGGGGGGGGGCAACTGCCCTCTCATCACAATGAAAATTCATCTTTGCACCCCCTTTTTGATGCAAAGAGCGCCCCTTTTCATGAACAATCTTTTTCAGCTTTTTCGATCTGAAAGTGGGAGAAACAGAAAAATCAAGGCGTAAATTAGAAGACAAACCAAAGACCTTTCTTGGATGAGAGTCTAAAAATTTTGGCATGCCTTTGGCGCACTTGCTTCCCTGTTGTACTTTTGGCGTCACATCTTTGCAAGTTTTTTCTCCTTCAACTTCGGGCTGGATCCACCCTGCAAAAATGTGACTCCAACCGCGAGCGAAGAAGAAATCCTTGCACTGCAAACTTTCCAATCTGGTTCTGGGTGGATATTTTTGGAACACCTGATTCGATTCCTCAACACCGGCAGGAATACGCAATACATTACCAAGAAGGAGTCCCTAGATTTATCATACTTTGTTTGGTGATGCTGACGAGCGATGGCCTGCCTGCATGCGCTTAGGGCCTAAATTCCGCATCCTGGTGGTACGGTAATGCCAGTCTGCATTCCAATGGCCTCCCGCCACATTTATGTGGCGGAGCGGCGTGGAGGAAAATTCCCCGCCAGCGGTTTTTGGCGTGGAATTTATACTGTTTCAGCTGCCGGGAACTTTTTGGCGTGAGATCTGATATCTGTGGTGTGGCGACTGGCCTAGAGCGGTAGATGTGATGTAGAGTAGCATTACCTTTATCTCCATAATATTCTTTCAGGACATTGAAATGTGCACATATCAAGCACTTTCCAATATTTACTCATTACAAATTGTTGCGAGTTTTGCGCTCCATTGGGCCTTGTCGCCTGCATGGGGAAGCTCAGCCCCTTTGTCTGGTGTAACTTGTTTCAGCCCATGTCTTACTCTACCTTTAAGGGGCTGTGCTGCTAAACTTTCTCCTCCTAATGCAGGCAAGTAGCAGCAGATGCATAGCAAATGAAGATGTTTTCTACATTTTTGAACCCCGTAGAATTTGCCAAAGCAATCAGATTTTTTATATCATCAACGATTATAAAGATACAGCTGGTTTCTGAGCGACACGTTTCAACTACACGAAAGTCAACAGGCAGGCTAAAGAGGTGAAAATGATCAGGAAAAATGAAACATCCCTGTTCCCTGTTGGACAAATGTACTAACTATCAAGTACCCCCCCCCCTCTCCCCACGACGGCATCATTGTTAGACATCTCATTGGCAGTTCAAAAGTCGAGCTAGTTATTGAAGTAGAACTTCTGGCGTAAATTTTTATGCCACCTAATTTTTGGCGGAAATATGTGGCGGACAAAATATACGGAATGCAGACTGGCGGTAATGGTCCAAATAAGGTTTTTCAAGATACTATGCACGAACGAATGGGTATGTTATACCGGAAAGAGCATGAACAAGAACACTAATTGTTGTGTTAATAATTCATTAAAGATATATCCATACAAATGAATAAAAAGATCGCGACTATACTCACTCGAAATTTACACGACCACTTCTTGAACTTCAACGAAAGCGAAAGATGGATTTTGTACACTTCCAAGAAGACGGAAGTAAAATGACTTTATTGAAAGAGAGGCCAAGAGAACAGCGCTTTCAATGCTGAAAAAGTTGGAAACTTCCCCAAAAGTCCTTTTGGCTCGGGGGGGGGGGTACATAACATGTCCAGGGTATGGATATGTGCCGCTCACATGGGTGGAATTTGGGCCCAAAATTCACTAAACAAGGGTTTTCGGCAGATTTTCCATAAACAAGGGTGGGGTTTCGCAGAAATTCGCAAAAATAGTTAAAAATAGGCAGTTTTCCGCCAAAATTCATCATAAACATCGGTACCAAGGCAAGTTTCGGTAATTAGAAAAGGGTACCTTTCTGAAAACCGGACGGCAGACCCCCGTCCATTTACAAGTCATGCATTTTGGGGCGTTTATCCTTTTTTTCTTCTTATTTTTGAGTGGGCTGGAAGAATTTCTATATGCCGCATCAAGGAATGGGATGGGACCCTAGTTTAACGTCCCCTTCGAAGGACGGCGAGGTGAGTTGCGAGGGGGTCAGGCCTCTGAGAGGTCACCCATCCGCACACAACCCAGCATAAGGTTGTACTACCTCATTCTAAGTCCAAACTTTCGCAGTTTTTTATTTTGAATTAAAGAGGTCAAATAAACACCGTAGATTTCGGAAATGAACTCAGTTTTTTGATACACATTAACAGAGTCTTTGTATTGTCTCTTTTGTTTCAACTAGTCATGCTAATTCCCCCTTAGCAACCGCTTAGCAACGACGTTTTAGGGGTAAACACAAAGTTTGCTGCCCCTAAATTCGTCTGAGATGATTCTTATGATTTTACTACCCTTGCCCACAGATATATAATCAAAGGGAAGCAAGAGGAAGGGGGGAGTGGGGGGGGGGGTCTAAACGTAGGCTACGACAAAGGCCGCAACAAAGGCCAACCAACGAGATGGCACGTCCAAGGCATGCTGGATGAAACAGACCCTTCAAATTGAAAGATAAAACGTTAATCAATCGCTATAACGAGCGTGACTGACTTTCTTTCTTTCTTTCTGACTGACATCGAAGCCCCTTCTTAGATTACAAAGAACTTTGTAATCAAAAATGAATTAAAATGTGATTTAAGCCAAGTGATTTAGCGATTTAGTGATTTTTGGCATTTGTTTTTTTAGATTAATCTCATATTTCATATTTCATATTTAATTCTTTTAAGGAGGGTTGCCCTTCAACAAGTTGATTTTCAAGGGGCCCTCCGATAAAAACGTTAATTACAATATAATATAAAAGGGAAAAAGCTATTAATTAAATCAAACTATAAAACCTTATTTACAATATCTAAAACATATGTACAATAATGTTCAAAATTTACACTAAAAGCAAAAGGAAAAGTGCCTGTTTTTAGATGGTTTTTTTGAAACTACAGGGTGTCCCAAAAAAATTGTGCCCCGTTTGTCTGAAGATTGCGACAAAACGGCAAAAGATTCTCGCAAAACTTTTGCATGATGGTGCTCTTCAGATGTTCAATTAAGTTTTGCCACAATCCTCGTAAAAATCCGTTGAAAAATGATGGAGCTATGACCTTCAGAAGACCAAATTTGCCTGATGACTGAAACCAGCGGTCGGCCATTTTGTCTTACTATTTTGCAGTGATAAGTATCTGCACGTGAGGTAAGAAATAATTTCAGTGAGGTCAGAATTAGTGGAACTCTCCGAGGATTATCGGAATTTTCACGAGAGCTATGACATTAGAGGCTGCTGTTTCATTTTCAATCCATGAAGCTATTTATCGCTGCAAAATAGTAAGACAAAATGGCCGACCGCTGGTTTCAGTGATCGGGCAAATTTGGTCTCCTGAAGGTCATAGCTCCATCATTTTTCAACGGATTTTAATGGGGATGGTGGCAAACTTTAATTGGACATCTGAAGAGCACCACCATGAAAAAGTTTGATGAGAATCTTTTGCCGTTTTGTCACAATCTTCAGACAAACGGGGCACAATTTTTTTGGGACACCCTGTATACAGAGAGGTTGCCTGCTTTGACTCGGCTGACAGGCTATTCCATAGTTTAGCGCCTCTATAAATCTCCAACAGAGGACTTCCACCATGAAGTGCGTTTTGGGTATTACGCTCACCTTTGAGTTATATTTTTCTTTCAGAATGAATTGTGATATAATGACATGGCCTTCAATGCAGCTGTACAATGCCAAACTCATAGCAGACGAATCTGTATCAAGTCACTTATTATCAGATCTCCCTAATGTTACAAGTGACGAAAACACGTCAATCCCGTTGCTGTTCATAGACACCGCAGGATGCTGCATGTTTGAAATGAAACACGAAAGTGAGGAATCTAAAGGCAATGAAAACGAGGCTGAGCTGGTGAAGATCCATGTCGATGCGCTGGTTTCAGCAGGGGTTGAGGAGGAGCTTATTGGAATCATAACTCCATATAATCTGCAAGTAAGTTGTTTACCATAATTTTATCAGGAGTGTCTCGTTTAGTTATCGAAATAATTCAATTTGAAAACCTTGGGAGATGTTCACATCTAGCCTGTGTACCAGATTCCAGAAAAATAAAGAAAAATATATTCGTTATGGGTTACTGGTACGCTAGACTTGCCCCAGGGGGGACACTCGGCACATACACGAACGAGGGGGGTGAGTCCGAGAAATTTTCAGGAACCCCAAAATATCAGTTTAGCTTCATTACAACCCAAAAATATCAGCTCATTTTATACCTTGACATCTATAAACGAACATAAAAGATCCTGAAATAATGCAAATTGAGGCCAGGATTGCCTCTAAAGAACCCAGAAATATCATTTTCACAATATTTGATGCCCAAAAATATCAAAAACATAATTTCAATTTATTTGGACCCAAAAATATCACTTTCGGCAATATTCTGACCCAAAAATATCGGACTTACCTCCCCGTATGTGCATGTGCTGAGTGCCCCCCCTGGGAGACTTGCCCCAAGTCTATCTCGTCAACTCAGTCAGAACACCGGCTGTAAGAACACAGGCGGTAGGAAACGCTGAATTTAAGAAAGGTTTATGTGTGATCGAGTTATTCCTATCCTAATATATCATTTCGTTCGTGGTATATCGATTTGTTTTCCTTCTGTGTCTACCTCTCCTACAAAGGGGCCATTTTAATCCGAATTTTTGAGTGACAAGGGCCCTCGAAGTCAAGTCAATCGGATTACGATAGCGCCTCCCTAGGAGAGGTAGACACAGCAGGGCCCTGGAACAATAGAGCTTTCTCTATTCAAAAAATCATCTGAATCGAACGATATCTTGATACATTTTGTAGAGTTTTCGAATCTGCACAATTGCGATAGAAGTTCTCGGCACTCAATCGAACCTCGCGTATAAAAATGTATAAAAATATCGCTCGACTCGATCCAGGCTCTTTTGTAGAATAGCTAAAAGGTCTAATATGCCACTCAAGTGGGGTCAAAGTAGTTTCTGTTTGAGTGGTATAGGGCATATGTCATGAAGCTGATTGGTTCATGCAATACAATTATCTCTATTGTTTATTACAATGCACAGGATCGAGGCTGAATTTTCATTGCAATGAAAATTCATGAAATAATAATAATAATAATAATAATAATAATAATAATAATTTATTTATTTACAGTTGGTGCACAGTGGGGCATTTGTACAAGGCATCATGACATTCGCTTTTTAAGAAGAATTTTTTGTTTATTCTTAACAATTCATGTTTAAGGTCTTACAGCAACCATGTAAAAATATGTTTGAAATAAATTGGTTGAATAGAAAACATGCATTTTAATTTCGTATATTTTCTATACTAAATTACAGTTGTGATGATGATTATTATTATGATTATTTGAACGTTTTACAATGAAACCAGAGATAATAACTGCCAAAATGTGTGTGCATCATCATGTTTTCTGTTGCTATGGATAATTTGAAGGCTCTTTGTAACTCTTGACCATTTTAAGGATTTTAAGGATTAAAGTGTAAAAATATTGTGGTTTGTTCTGCTCAGTACCCTGTAGACCCACAATAGCTCCCTTGTTTGCCCATGCCCCGTTACTTTGCAGTTTTCGTTTCTTTTTTACACTTAAAAACCATTTGACATCAATATATATTGGGTCAGCTGTCTTAGAACTAGATTTCAGAGGCATAGAGTCCCAAAGTGATGCCTTCGCTATTTTTTACTTCCATTATTTCATAAAAAACTGAGATATTGTGACAGATTTTCCTTGAAACCCGCAAATTTCCGCAAAAAATCCTTTCTACCATGTTATCATCGACTCTTCAGGTGCAATTTAAGCATAGTGTGGTTTGTCTGCTCTTGTCTGCACGTTTTGTATCCAACTAGAAAGGTAAACGTGTTGCTAAGAATGGCCTAAATAGTGCAGCCAATGGTACACAGATCAAAATATTAGCAAAAATCCGAAAAATAGTCTTTTGTGCTGTCAACGTAATGAATATTGTTGGCTAATGGCTAAAGATCAAACTGATATAGAGGTTTGACCTGTAACACCCACTGAAGGAGCTACAGGAGGCAGCTAAGGTAGCTTAATTTTCAGTGATCAACTGCACTGGAATGTGTTTTCTTGTTTGTGAGAAAGCCTAGTACTTTAAAGGCCCGTACAGTCTTTCAGAAAAGGGGTAGAAAGAAAATTTAAAAAGTTTTATGATCCTCAACCATTACTCTTTCAAAATAGCTATGTTTGGAAGTAGTTGAAGGAAATCGAATTTTTGGTCTATGTCATGATGATGCCCCACTGTGTGGTGGGAGCAATAGTTTTGAAGAAAACTAATAAATACCAACTATTTACAATACAAAGTTCAAACATAATATAAACGTGAAATATATACATGAATCTATGTACACATCATTTGCAGATGTTGCAACTGCCAGTGTCTCCTTTCCAGCTCTTAATCATATTTTTGAGTTGCTCTGTGTTTTTGAGCAGCTTTTATCGTGTCAGATAACGTGTTCCACTAAATGCTTCCTCTAAATGACAAAGAATTGTTCCCATAAACTAACGTATTAGTTTTAGGGAGCTGCAGGAGGTTATTTGTTCGTAGGTCATATTGAATGTCCTTTGGTGTGAAGAACTCAAACATGAAGGAGGGGCAAGCCGCATTTATGCATTTATATATTTCAAGCATTAGTTTTTGCAAATTATTGCAGTGGATTGTTAGCTCACCCGACCTTCTCAAGAGATCTTCAAACGATGCATCATAGTCACTATACAGAACTCTCTGTGCACGTTTGTGCAAACGGTTGATAGTGTTGTTTGCAGTCTTCCCACAAAACATCCAATTAACAGGCAGTAGTTGAAGTTTGAGAGAATAAATGCATGGTAGAGTATTTTGGCCTTGTCTACATCGAGATATCGTGCAATCCGAGAAAAAGCTCCTGTTTTCTGATTCATCTTTCTACAAATGTGTGTTGCGTGATCCCGAAAATTCAACTTTGAATCAATCGTAACTCCTAAGAGCTTTACCGTATCTGTATTGACTATAATGTTTCCATTTATGTCAAGACAGTATATTTTGCTCTCTTTGAGACCAAGAAACATCATTTTATATTTATCCGGGTTTGCTACCATGTTGTTTTCCCTAAACCAGGAGATTGCATTTTCAATATCAAACTCAAGACATGCGATTCCTTCCTCGACATTTTTGCCACATGCGAATACCGTGTTATCATCAGCAAAATTGCATACCTGGGAGCTCTGTATAGCGAAAACAAAGTCGTTGATGAATATATTGAACAATAAGGGCCCAAGGACTGAGCCTTGAGGAACACCAGACACTGAAACAGAATTAAAAGTCAGGAAACAATGGAATTCCACACCAAACTTGTTTGTTGTATTGACCAATTGCTAATATGACATATGTGCTTTAAAATGGCACCTTCGCAGAAGAGGTATACACAGAAAGAACGAAATGATAAATTAGAATATGAAGAACTTGATGTATCGTACATTAACCTTTTTAAGTTCAGCGTTTCATGCAGCCTGTGGTCAAAATATGAAAAAAATTTGTATCTTTCAGACAGCATCCTCCGCATGGCCTTTTTTCACGTTTTGACTGAGTCGACGAAATAGAGTTGGGGCAAGGTACGCAGGCTATTCAAATCATTCAAAGACGCTAGTGGTAGATATACACACGTCGCATAGAAAGGTTGACTTCAAAAAAGTGACGAGCAACTAACAACTGATGGAGTCTGTGGCGCTGTTTTTGCTAAATTATCGGCGCAAGGGAAGTGTTTCTCACAGTTTTCTTGAACCAAATTTATGGTTGCATAGCTCGATATCCATTAGAATTCTACGAATGTCTGACCTGGCATCTATTTTTGGACAAACTTTGAGTTAACTTTAAATGGCTGCAGGATTGTCATGAAATTCTATCCTCCATGTGGCATTGTTCTGTAGTTTTATGTGTGATTGTGTGTAGAAAAAACTTCACGGTGTGTGGGGGGGGGAAGTACTTAGTATATTTTGCTGACGGGATGTGCACTCCTTTCCGTTCCGGGTATCGTTTTCGCCTCTATTTGCTAACGCCGGGTATCAAAAAAGACAATCTTTTTAAAGCCGGTTGTCAAAAGTGTTTTTCATCGTTTTTCGACGAATTTTTACGTTTCGGAGTATGCTTTTCGCCGATTTTTACGTTTTCGGGTATGCTTTTCGCCGATTTTTTCTGAAGCCGGCTATCATTTCGAGGGAATATTTCTAAAGCCCGGTGAAAAATGTTTTTCTTGGACTGCACACCCCGGTACAACTGAAAGTCAAGTACCCCTCCCCCCCCTCCGGGAAAAACTTCCAAGAGCAGCTTAATCCTGCCATTTTTGCATTGAGTTAGACCTAACTCAATGAAATTGCTACCTTGCTTTTCCCTACTCACTATTGAGATGTATAAAATGATTTTATGCAATTTTTGAAAATTTCCTGCAGAAAGCTGTAGAAATTTTTGGTATACTTCGACCAAATCTGTCAAAAATAAGGACAGATCAGCAGCCATCATGCATTTGCAATTTGATTGGCAACGCTAATTATGCGACTTTCAAACAACAAGGTAAGATTGTAATGGTATTGTTGTTATTTGAATAATTAGGAAGTTGTCAAGAAATAATTTATGTTTGCTATTGTTTTTGAATAGCCAATCAAATTGCAGAACGGCCTCGTGTATCACTGAGTAGAAATAGATCAACGAAATCACTCTAGAGACGAGATTGCTTCGAACGGTCTGCAACATGGCCTAAGTCCACAGCAGGAATCATAGTCATTACAGACTGTGAGCGTCGTGTTAATATAATCTGAGAAACAATAATGACTTTGTGGTACCAAGGATAAGAGCAACGAGTTACGGATCCTAGACTATAAAATATAGAGGGCAGCGTTTTTGGCTATCTCTTCCTCCTCACACGAGGAATGCTCAATCTATTAATGAGTTTAAAAAAAAAATTGAAAGTTGGAATGGCGCTGACTGCTCATGCAGATTATGAAGAGCGTTCATACCACAACTTGGATTTTTGTGATACCATGTTTTGATACAGTTTTCATACCATATTTCGGACATTCGGATTTTTAACAGCGCGGATTTTTATATTACTACGCTTTTAATTCTGTTTTGAAATTGTATACCTTGTATTTGAAATCTGATTTACTTAACCATGTATGTATATTTATTGGACTTGTATTAGTTTTTAGTAGTTGGCTTGCATTAGCTAGTGTAGTAATTATTTTAATTTTTACTGTACATAGCTATGTAGCGTCAACTTTAAATAAATTGATTATATTGCCATTATTGTTATTGTTATTATTATTATTGTTATTATCATTATCCTTGTGGCTATCTGTGTGTTTTGTGTGCCTGCAGTGGAGGAGCTGTATCGTTTATTGTCTTGGCTTTTACACAGTTGTATAGGTCAGACTTCAACTAACAGTTTGGGAGCTTGTTTGAGTCAATTTGACCAAGGGCGAAAGGACGATTTTTGTTTGGGCCTAAGTAAGTTAGTGGTGCTTTGGCATGGCATTGATCGTCTCGATTCCTTGGGGTGACAACTAAACATTTGATTACCTGCATATCATATTCATTCATTCATTTGTGTTGTGTTTTATTTGCGTCTTCATTCCTGTTCTTTGCAATTTAAAACGGTTTGCAGGCCAAATCGAAGCACGCCAAAGAAACGCCGCCATTACAAAATCTTGTTCTGCTCACATGTGACACAGAGGTGTCCTGCGCAGCGAAGTTATGTCTTCTCTGTGTCACATGTGAGCAGAACAAGATTTTGTAATGGTGGCGTTTTTTGGCGTGCTTCGATTTGGCCTGCAAACCGTTTTAAATTGCAAAGAACAGGAATGAAGACGCAAATAAAACACAACACAAATGAATGAATATGATATGCAGGTAATCAAATGTTTAGTTGTCACCCCAAGGAATCGAGACGATCATTGCCATGCCAAAGCACCACTAACTTACTTAGGCCCACACAAAATTCGTCCTTTCGCCCTTGATTTGACAAGGGGTTCGTAGGGGAAAAGGAAATTAAGTGACTGCGTCAAAACAGCACTTCTATTGTTTCCAGCAATGTCAAAATCAGATTTTCAAAGAAGGGTTCTATCGTTTTCTTTAAATTTGTTCTGCATTTTTAAATGCATTAATAGCCTAGTGTTGTTTATCTACAAGACAACACTGTTAACACTCTTGAAAACGTAGAGAAAATTTGAACATAAATATAGACCCTTTATTTCATGCATTTTGTTATTTTAAAGCAACCACTTATTTTGCCTTTCATCTGCCATAAATCAACAACCACTTGTCAGATTGACTCAAACATGGTCTCAAACTAGGACTAGAATCCTGACCGATGCAACTGTGTAAAAACCGAGATAACTGAAGCCACCGCTCCACAACAGCAACACATGGGTGGCAGAATGTTTTTGGACACCTTCTAGACTTGAAATATTTTTATTATTTTGCAGGTAGAACTTTTACGACAGTCATTACTAGAGGATTACTCAAAGATAGAAATCAGATCTGTCGACGGTTTTCAAGGAAGAGAAAAAGAAGCTATTATCATATCACTAGTGCGCTCAAATGACACCGGTTTGTAATCACTTTCCCCCCTTATTTTGTTTATTTCTTAAATAGATTAAATACCGGGTGAGTCAGAAAAAAGGATCCCCGCTTGGAAGGCCACTGCTCTATGAATATCAAAGCAATAATATTGAAAAATGTCTTGTTTTATTGTCAATATGTTCAATTAGGTTCAGTAATTTGCCCGGCCTTAATCGGCTATTCCTTCCCGTGGAATATGGGTGATTTTCTGCAGAAAGCCCCTTCCAAAAACCTGCAAAAACGAATGAAAACAATGAGCACATTTTCCTTCCTAAAATTGATGACACTCACATAAATTCATGTATTTTGTCCTCTTGGGAGAATGGAACCCCCCTGAATAGGTCATCGATACCAGGGGGAGGACTTGTTCATCTTCCCAAGAGGATAGCACGTGCTAAAGCGTTCACAAGTCATTGCTGTAAGGCATTGTAAGGCAGAAATGTTAGGGAAATCTGTTCATGATTTTGGGCACGTTTTGAAGGTTATTTGAAGAGGCTTTCTGGAGAAAATCCCTCATAATTTCAGAATGGAGTGGCCGATTTCAGTCAGGTAAATTTTATAGTAGACTTGAACATTTCTACCATTAGACTATATATTTGCCGATATCATTGTCTTGATATCCAGGGAGCCGTGACCTTTCAAACGGGGATTCTTTTTTCTGACTCACCCGGTAGATCATGATTAGTACCGTAAAAGCTCTATTAAAGGGTCGGTTTCATCTGGCATGCCTTGCACGTGCCGACTCTTAGTTGGCCTTCGTTGTCGCCATTTCGTGGGCCATAAAATGGTGACAAGAAAGCAAAGATCAACCAATAGACAGCACGTGCAAGGTATGCTGATTAAAACAGCATAGGCTTCAAATCTTTAAATCGGCGTAAAAAGGTGAATGTAAAATTCTACAACCTATTTCTTCTAGCTGAATGACTTCAAATAAACTTTAGTTACTTACCTATAATTCTACCGTTGGACTTTTAAGAAATTTTGGAATTTTTTTTAGATTGCAGCGTATTTTATATTCCAGCTCATTTGAGGATGTGACGTCATCAAATTTCTAAATCATAAACCAGAAGAGTGATAGACTTTTGCTTGATACCAAATTGTAGACATTCATAAACTATGGTTTTCTTCGAAATTATTTCATGTTGCGTCAAACAGTTTAGAAATTACGATGGTTTTAAGTTTTTTTGAAAATTTTTCTTGAATTCTTGAAAAAGGAGAAAAACACTCTAATTCTGAAAATATTGAAGATTTCAGAAAATTCCAACGGTAGAATTATAGAGAAATAGCTAAAGTTTCTTTGAAGCCATTCAGTTCAAAGAAATAGGTCACTCAATTTTACACCAGCTTTTTTAAAGATTTGGAACCTATGCTAGCAATCAAACAATAATACATCATTTTGGGACACCCGGTATGTGATAGCTTTTCACTCATCTTACCTCATCTTATTTCATATTTTTCGGAATCAACGTTCAATTTTGTGAATCGAACACACACATTAAACACAGTTTTATTTCAAACTCATACAAACATTGACATTCAACTCGTTGTAGCTAACTAGATGAAAAAACTTTGGTAACCTCTTCATTTGATACCAGGAGAGGCTTTATAGAGAGAATACCAATACTAATAGACACTAACAATCATTTTGACCCAGTTGTTAGGAAAATGCTGGTAAGTGGTGTGTATGAGAACGAGACTTCCACGTTCGATTCTGGTCCATGATTTACTTGCAATTGAAATTGAAATTTAATACAATTGTCTGTTTAAGAAATAGAAGTTAAATGTCAATGGTGAGCAAATTGTGGACTAGAATCACATGTGGAATTCTCGTTTCCATACAAACCTCATACCAGCTTTTTTCTAATTTCTGGTTCTACAAAAAAGAATGATTTTACGAAATAAATTTTTCACATCTAAATTAGCCTTTGACTGATAGGTTAACAGTTAATTTTGAGCAACGGCCGCGTACATTTTCTTCCACAGCCCACCAAACGTAACGTCAACTTTTTTGACTCACCCGGTAGTTTTTTGCCGGTGAGCAGTGTGTCTATTGTTTTTAAAAATGAACGAAAATGAAGTAGAAATATCTTCCGTTCGTTCATTTTTCAAAACAACAGAAGGACTGCGCGCCGGCTCCAGGTAGCTTTTTGTCTAAAATTCGTTTTTGTATAAAGCCTGGGATGCACGATACCGGATTGCTTTTCGCATCGGATTGGTTTCCACCTATCTGCGTCAAAATCGCACCGTTTTCATTGCAGTTACACGACACAGGATTGCCGTGAATCCATTTTTGATTGCAGTTACGCGACACCGAGTCACCCTGCACTGCGAAGTCTAAATCTATTGTCTTTGACAACTGCGAAGCCCAAATGGATTGGTGCAGTTACACGAGCAAACGGAGTGGGGTCACACCGGATTGGTGCAGTTACACGAGATGGAATGCGGAGCGGAGGGCATCGGATTCATTGGAATGACACCGGATTACCTTGGTGTCGTGTAATTGCACCCCCTATCCGATGCGAAAGTAATCCGTTGTGTGATGAATCCGGTATCGTGTAACTGGGGCCTAAAAGAAGTTTTTAAAATACGACCTTTCAAGCTATGATTTTATTATGTTTCTATTTGTACAAGTTTGTTACAGGTTTCAAGTTTAGACTTGCTTCCGAATCATTTCACTTGTTTCCTTCAGGTGAAGTTGGGTTCTTAAAAGAAGACAGACGTCTGAATGTTGCCATCACAAGAGCTAGACGTCATTTGGCAGTTATTGGTGATTCTCACACGATAAGTCATCATTCTTTTTTAAAATCATTTTATGATTACGTCACCGAAAATGGGGAGGTTAGATCGGCTCAGACGTACATGCATGTCCGGGGTGAATTTATAGGAGCTTCGGCTGCAGAAAGTATAGCAGATGATTTGCTAAAAGATTTTGAGAAATTAGGTGCTCGTTCTGAAACACAACCAGCTGTCAAGACTGAGAGTGGTACTAGATGGAGCTCAACTGATGCTCAAAGCTTGGAACCTACATCATCGAGTAATCAATCAATCTTATCTAAAGAAAGCTCTGAAAGTCAGCGATCAGCCAATTGGAAAGGCGCTACTGTACGAACTGAAGACATGCATGAAGACCATGAAAATGAGACAGTGAGATACACCAGAGAAGAAATCGAAGCAGACGTTCTGAAATTCTTGGAATCGAAAGCGGAAGAAGAATTGAGTTTCGATAGCTCGTTAGGCAGTAAAGGAAGATTTTGGGTGCACGAGCTTGCTGAGAAATATGGACTTGCACATTGGAGTACAGGAGACGGGCATGATAGATGTATTTCGATCAAGAAGAGGAAGAGAAAATCTAAGCCAAATAGTAAGTACCTTTACCATTCAATATTAATCAGAAAGAAAAGGTTTTGCCTGGAATTTATTTGTCTGACCTTTTTGCATTTGATATAGGCTGTGTGGACAAGGGCAGATTTTGTAATACAATACCAACAGTTGCGTTTGATTGACACTTCGATTCAAAGCGATTAGCGACTGCAGACAAAGAAGATTATCTCAACCATAAATTAAAACAAGCGAAGCCGCAAAAGTTTTTCTGACACCCCAGTAGCTAGCGCGCTCGTTGTGCTTTCCAGAAATTGTTTTCAAGAGGAAACATGAGCATATATCGACACTAGAAGGATAAATCTACACATCTACATTGGGCATTTTATTTCTTTGGTTCAGAAGCCGATAGGGAGGCGATCCAATTCTCTTATTTTTATGGGTGTAATTAAGACACTTACTGCTCAGCTTCTAAACCAAAGAAATAAAAGACCCGAGGTATATGTGTAGACATATCCTTCTTCTTTCGATCTATGCTCATGTTTGCTCTTAAAAATAATTTCTCGAATTCACAACTAGAGAGCTAGCTACCTGGGTTTCCGAGCAACTTTAGCGGCTTTGTTTGTTTTGAATTACTAGTTGAGAGAATTTCCTTTGTGTGCGATCGCTAATTGCTTTGAATTGCGGTTCCAATCAAAACCAACCGTGCTGTTGTCTTACCAAATCTGTCCTTGTTGGCTGTGTGCTGTTTAAATTTATTAGCCAACACGCAGTTTTACTCCAAGGACGGTTCAAGTTAGGAAACGTTTTTTAAGGATAGCTTATACCAGATGATGCAACAAAATTCACGTGCTAGATCACTCTTAGCTTCCAGAAAAGAAATGTTATCAACACAAACAAGTTAAAATTATAGTGATAATTATCATTATTAACTTTTCCCTGTTATAATTAATAATTATAATAAGAATTAATAACTGATATTGATAGCTAATAATAATAAATTAACAAACTAATAAATTTATTGGTATTAATAAATTAATGCGAATAATTAATAGCATTATAATTCTTTCATGTAAAGTTGTGACGATGACGATGAGTCCCTTGTATCCCTGCGGTACCTTGCTCACAGGGACTCATAATGAAACAGTTAAAAACCTGACCCTAACTTCTGCATTCGATTGATCGAATCTGGATCGAACGTCTGCTTCGGCTCTGTTCAACAGTCACCCCTCAGAAAGGAAATGCGATAGAAACCACGGTAAGCAGACACTTAATCAACAAAACTCGGTATTCATCTGAAGGAGAAAGTTCACTTTACCTGGTGAGTGCAAAATAAGTCTTTTAATGCTGCAATGTCCACGTTTTTAAGACCAAAACATAACAGAGAAATCTTCAAGTACCTGCTGCAGCAACTTCCTTCAAATTTAGTAAGCTGCGTCAATCGAATTGAAGGTTCGAAACTGATTGTTCTTCGCCAAATCTCGCAATCTGATTGGTATGCTAGGAATCCCATCATATTAGGCCTAATAGGGTCAACTTTTTCAGAGTAATATTATGAGTCTCTGTTGACTGAAGCGCCATCAAGAAGTCAAAGAGCACAGGGAAACAAGAGACTCATCGTCATAAGTCTAGTAAAGTTGGCTGAAAATTATAGCTACAATCTCTTACAAAAGTGTTGGACCCCGATTGAAAAATTCGAATTTTTGTCCCCCCTCCACCCGTTTCAATGTTGATTGCCTGGCAAAGAGGTGTTTTTCATGCAGATCCACCAAAAGAATGATTCACCAATGCAAGCAACATTGAAATGGGAGGAGGGGGGACAATATTTCCGAAAAACGTAGATTTTCGTAGGGGTCCAACACTTTTGCAAGAGATTGTAGACTATCGCTAATCAAGGATCTACTTGCCCCAAGTCCTGCTCGTCACACGGAACAGTGAGCAAAGTGGGTCAATGAAGGACAAATATTTACAATAATACATACAATATTACGAGAAAGATATAGTTTACGATAAAAAACCTTAACTAGGATAAAGTATTTTACATAATCTGCAGTTGCAGGCTTGGCCTTTGCGGGCTTTCATAAAGCTTTTGGATATCTGAAGGGAGTCTGAATTTTTCAGTTCTAAATGGTAATGTCTCCCATACTTTTCCCCCATTAATCTGACCGTATCGATTCCAAGGCAAGTTGTTTTTGCCTTCGGTAGTTGTAGTTTATCAGAACACCTTTGATCGTAATTCGTTTGTTTTTCCTGAACATTTTGCTTCATAAAACTAAGGTTTAGCTTAAATTTTGTTTTGCGGTTCTCTACCATGAGCATGTAGCTAAAAGACTTCGCTATCTTTTGACATGTTGCTTGGTCAGTAAATCCATAGCTTCCCTTCGAAAAACCAGTTTCAAACATTTGGTAATTCATTAATTTCCTGGACTTTCTTCTTCATTTCTAGTTCATCTTTTCGAAGATGTGATAAAAGCAGAATTCTACTTTTGCTTTGGAGTTGCTTGGGACAACTTTAGAACCAGGGCCTTTTTTAACGTACTACCGAGTGTCTCAAAAAAATGTATACGGACTTAGTTGACTACAGCATGTGATTTTAGCTTCACTTAATGTCTAATCACTCTAACAATGTTCCGCGATGGTTAACTTGGACATAGGTACCTTGTTTGTTGGTATTGGTGCTTTGGGAGCAGACATGTTCATCTTGAAAGCTCAAATTTGCCTCTTCCTGCAAACAAGAGCTTTAGCCTTTTGGCCTTAGCAAATTCTTAAGGCACAGCGTATAAATCAACGATAGCCTTGATATAGTTTGAACAATATTGGATCTTGTGTTTTTCTGTTTTCCAAAAGTCATCCCCAGTCACCAATTGCGAAGTTTCTTAATTTTTCATTGATTTCAGTGCTTAATTTCGATGTGCTTCAGGAACTTGCTAAGGTCAAAGGGCCAAAGCTCTGGTTTGGACGTGGACGCAAATTTGAGCTTTCAAATTTGATATTTCTGCTCTCAAAGCACTAATACCTACAAATGAAGTATCTATGTTCAAGTTAACTATCGAGGAACGTTTTGAGAGTGATAAGCCATTGATTAAAGCTAATTTCACATCGCTGGAGTCAACCAAATCAGTATACTTTTTTTGGGACACCCGGTAGCTGGATGGGCAATGGCTCCCCTAGTTCCTTTTGTAGACCTATCGTTTTAGCTTTTCAAACAACAGACCTATTGTCCCTTTTAAACAAGGAAACAATAGATTGCCCCCCCCCTCCAGTGCTGGTCCCTTAAAAGAGGTCCTGTTTAGAACCCTTCCTTTCAAACTGGAGAAGTGCTGTTTTGAAGCAACCACATATTTTGCCTTTCCTGTGCCATAAATCAGTAACCACTTGTCAGATTGTCTCAAACAAATGTCTCAAGCTGTGAGTTGAGCCTATTCTATGCAACTTTGTAACAAAGGGGACACTTGAAGTTACAGCTCCTCCACAGCAGTCATGCAGACAGGGCAGAATTTCTTAGGACAACTGTATTCCATACTCGAGAGTAGTTTATTGTACCAATTTTGCATTTTAGGCGAAACGGAGACTGAGAGAGCAAACCAAAACGAAGGAACGATTACGTGTGAAATTTGTGATAAGGAAGTGCCTTCCGATAACATGGATTTACATTTATTACGCTGCAAAATAGATCCAGTTACTCGGTGCAAAGGGAGCCAAGATGAAAATCAAAAGGAAAGAATCAAGAAACAAGTTAAAAAGAAAGATAGAAATAAATCGAAAAAGGTGGAAGCGCCCAAATCGAAGCAAGAGACAGAAGATGATGATTTTGATGCGTTGATTGCTCAATTCACGAACGACGATTCGATATGCTATATTGAGCAATGTAAAACCAGTGTGCGAACTTTAGGCCAAAGATGTCAATTTTGTACAAGGACTTTCTGTATCAAGCATGGTTTGGCTGAGGTTCATGGCTGCGGAGGAGCAGCGAAGATTGAAGCTAGGAGGTCCATTAAAAGTGGTAGTCAAAAGACGAAAGCATTGAACGATATTCAAAAGAATTATGTGAAAAGGAAACTTGATAAAAAGTTGGGTGAAATGGAAAATAAGAGGGTTGGAAGCAAGGATAAGAAGAAATGATTGTATGATAAGACTCGGCTGCCCTGTACATTTTCATTGTGATGAAGATTTTAAATCGAAACGTTAAAGGACAAGTCCGGGGTTCCTACAATTAAGGTCAAAAGCAACCTTACCACCTGCCAAACACCAATTGTGAGTTCTTTCCAAGTTTTGCGATCTCTTTCTGTGTAAATTCGTACAACATTTTTCGTAAGGTAGGCCCAATGTTGTCGCCATTGTGTAAGAGTATGCGATAGGGCTAGCCTCCGTTGGGTAGCCTGTGTTTCAGACCACTTGGAAAGGTTTGAAGGATCGATTATGACGTTGGAAAGTACTTGAGAGTTTTGCGGGAAAACAGCCTTGTTCTAGTCGAAAGCGAAGTGAGCGAGATTACGTCATAAATGGTGACGTCATTTCGCTCATTTTGCAGATTGAAATACGCAATTTCGCAGAGAAAAGAGAGAGAAAATTGGGAAAAAGTACTACACACCATTTACAACATTGTAATCTTTCATTTTATCAAATATTATTCCAATCCCGGACTTGTCCTTTAAGTGATATCAACAGTTTTTGTTTTTTTGTATTAAGATAGAGATATTAAGGTTTCTGCGATGCAGCATAATGTTCTTGTGCAATAGATTCTCAATGGATGAAGAATTGAGATTAAGATTATACATTGCAAACTGCAGGGTTTTCAAAAAAAAATGCAGCCCAACTATAATTCAAACTCTTGTAAAATGATAAGATTTTAGTAGATGTAATATTTGCCATCTGGGCCGGGTTGTTCAAACCAAGATTAGCGCTAATCTTGCATTGAAGGCATGATTCTGTAGCCATTTGCATAGTCATAATCCGGTATTAGCCTGATACCAATTTTGAACAACCGGGCCCTGGAAGTAAAATCTTTCTTTTGTCTATTGAAGCATAGGCTCCATATCTTTAAAAAGGCTGGTGTAAAATTCAGTGACCTATTTCTTTGAAACTGAATGATTTCAAAGAAACTTTAGCTAATTCTCTATAATTCTACCGTTGGACTTGTTTGAAATCTTCAATATTTTCAGAATTAGAGTGTCTTTCTTCTTTTTCAAGAATTCAAGAAAAAATTTCAAATAACTTAAAAGCATCGTAATTTCTAAACTGTTTGATGCAACATGAAACAATTTCGAAGAAAACCATAGTTTTTGAATGCGTACAATATGGTACCAAGCAAATGTCTGTCACTCATCTGGTTTATGAGTTAGAAATTTGATGACGTCACATCCTCAAATGACTTGAAATATGAAATGCGCTGTAATTTCCAAAAAATATTAACATTTCTGGAAAGTCCAACGGTAGAATTATAGATAAGTATCTAAAGTTTCTTTCAAGTCATTCAGTCAGAAGAAACAGGTCATTGAATTCTACTCCCACCTTTTTACGCTGAGTTAAAGATTTGGAACCTATGCTATCTATTGATATGCAGTTTGGATACATTAATGGAATTATTTTTCATTTAATTGATATTTTAGTACATATGGCTGATTTCAAATGCAGCATGCTGTAAGAGCAAAATCAGCGCCTTTTTTACCGGAAAAAGAGTACGACACAGATTTTTGTCGAAACGGTTCAGTCCCAAAATCACTGGAGGTGATGCCCGAAGGAAGAAAAAGGCAAATTTATTCCCATTCGATTCATTTATCGAGGATGGTAAAATAGGCTCTCACAAAGATGGGTTTTCGTCTATGTAAATTTCCTATCACTTTCCGGCTTCTGAAATAGGCCATACTTACGAAAACGCAAATTTAGTGGTGAATAATTCAATTGATATCCCGGGGGGGGTACATGACTTGAGGATGGACGGGGGTCTGCCGCCCGGTTTTCAGAAAGCTACCCTCTTCTAATTACCAAAACTTGCTTTTGATACCCACTTCTATGATGAATTTTGGTGGAAACTGCACATTTTAACCATTTTTTGTGAATTTCAGCGAAACCCCACCCATGTTTATGGAAAATTTGCTGAAAAAGGACCCTTGTTTAGAGAATTTTGGACCCAAATACCCACCCATATGGGCAGCACATACCCCGTACCCTAAATATGTTATGTACCCCCCCCCCGGGATTGATATATCCAACCTGGATACCATTGGAAAGGCGATAGATTGCGCTTTCAGATGGTATGCTTCAGGTTGATTCGAATATCGTTGTTTCCTGAAAAATCTCGAATAAAGCGTTTTTTCTGAAGCACCATATACATTGAGTTCTCAAAATTAAGTTAAACCCTTGGTCAGGCAACACAGTTGTAATATTTCAAATCGGTGCACAAGTTCCAAATCTTTCACTCGGTGTAAAAAAGTAGATGTAAAATTCTATGACCTTTATTTCTTCTCATTGAATGGCTTGAAAGAAACTTTAGATACTTATCAATAATTTTACCGTTGGACTTTTCAGAAGCTTTGAACATTTTTCGAGATTACAGCGTATGTTACATTTCAACTCATTTGAGGATATGACGCTATCAAATTTCTAAATCATAAACCAGAAGAGTGAGAGACTTTTGCTTGATACCATACTGTAGACATCCATAAACAATGTTTTCTTTTTCGAAATTATTTATGTTTCGACAAACAGTTTAGAAATTACGGTGGTTTTAAGTTGTGTTTTAATTTTCTTTAATTCTTGAAAATGAAGAAAAGCATTCTATTTCTGAAAATATTGAAGATTTCAGAAAATTCCAACGGCAGAATTATAAAGAAATAGCTACCGTTTCTTTCAAGTCCTTCAGTTGAAAGAAATAGGTCATTGAATTTTACACCAGCCTCTTTAATGATCTGGAAAATATCATGCTTTAAATCGGTGTTATAGTTTTGTCCTACGATTTTTCAAAAGGTTGATAAACGTTTCTGGCTCACCTGTTACCGTAATCATAGATTCTATCACGTTCTCTCGTCAAAATATCAACTCTACCGTGTGAGTTAAAAAAGCGCACTGCGTTTGTAAAAATACTTTGCCCTGAATATCAAAACAATGATCTTGAAAAATTTCTATTTCATAGCAAATAGGAACTTGTAAGAAGACTGAGGCAGAGAAACAAGACTTTAAATCAGCACACTAAGGCCTTTCGAACGTACGTTCTGTTCAGAATGTGACTAACATTTTGTCATTTTTGTAATTTTTTTCAGCTTGACTTAAATGTTAGTCACACTCTGAAGAGAACATAAGTTCGAAAGGCCTAAGTGTGCTGATTTAAAGTTTTGTTTCATTGCCTCAATCTTCTTAAGAATTGTTAGCATTTCGTCCACCAAATATCATAGCAAATATGTTCAATTGGATTTTCTAGCTAAAATCGGTCATTCCGTCTCGTGGCTATAGCATATTTTTTACAGAATGCCCCTTTCAAAAACTTGCAAAATCAAGTGAAAGAAATTATTCCAGCAATTTCTTAAATAGGTAAAATATTAAAACGCCTCAAATGCAGGCATTAAACTTAATAAATCAAGATAGCCAGTAGATCTAAATTATTATCGACTACAGTAAAAATCCGCAAATAAGAGCCTAAGATTTTGAACGCAGCCTGTTTAGGTTCTTATGCTATGATGCACATCCAATAATCAGGGTGTAGGTTCTTAACAAAGGGGGATATGTGAATCATCATCATCATCATCAATCATCATCATCATCAATAATTTATTTAATGTAGGCTAAGTAAAATAAAAAGAATAGCTAAATTACAGCTAATTTAGGCCTACTTAAATCTTATCTAAATCTTAGCCAAAGTTATTTACACTCTTGACCCTATCCCTTTCAACCCATGCTTACCCAGTTTACCCCTGCAGGCACTGCCTATCACAGTTCTGAAAGTAATGTTTTGGAGTTCACGAAAGAGATTGATTGGCAAACAGATTGCATTTATTTCCCAATGAATGAATGAAACCCTTTATTAAGAACCTAGTTATGATATCAGGCTGAAATAGTTCTTATCAATTGGGTACAAAATATATGATTTCAGGCTGTAGGTTCTTAATAAATGAAGGTTCTTGTGTGCGGGTTTTTACTGTATCCTTCTGTATATTTTGTTGAATATTTCGCCAGATGTATGAATGATACAAAGGACATCACCCTTCTTTTGAAGAAGTCGAGCAGAAAGCATTGTAATTCTCGCGTATTTAGGACTTAAATGAAAGCTCTTGAATCAAATAAACAAAATCTGCCAGACAGAACTGTAGATTTACCCTTCTTCTTTCGTTATAAACACGTAGCTTCTCTTAAAAACCACCTTTTGCTTGCACAAGGCGAGAGTTTGCCCTGCTAGTTTCGGAGTAACTTTTGCAGCTTTGTTTGTTTTGAATTATTCGCTAATCGCTTTGAATTGAGGTGTCAATCAAACGCAACTGTTGGTATTGTATTAAAAAATCTGCCCTTGTTTACCCGGGTGTCCCAAAAAATATGCAGATTTAGTTTGATGCAGCGATGAGAATCTAGCTTTTAATCAATGGCTAGTCATTCTCAAAATGTTCTTCAATAGTTAACTTAAACATAGATATCTCGTTTGTTGGTGTTGCTGCTTTGAGAGCCGAAATATCAATCTTGAAAACTCAAATCTGCGTCCACTTCCAAACAAGAGCTTTGGCGTTTTGGCCTAATTGATTCTTGGAGCACAGCGAATAGAATAGATCAACGATGGACTTGATCAATTTTGAACAATATTAGACCATGTTATATTCTCTTTGCTAGAAGTAACCCATTGTTCAATTTCTTGATGTTTCTTTGATTTCATGTTTTAATTTCGATGTGCTTATAGAATTTGCTTAGGCCACAACGGAAAAGTTCTGGTTTGGAGCTGACAGCAAATTTGAGCTTTCCAGATATCTAATATTTCAAATATTATATTTCTGCTCTCGAAGCACCAATGTAAACAAACAAGGTACCTACGATCAAGGGGCGATCAAGTTAAGTATTAAGGAACATTTTAACCTTGATTAGCCATATAAGCAAAATAGACCATTTCGCAATTTGGAGAAAGAGACTGAGGAGAGCGCGGCCCATTCTGACAGCCTTGGCAACAGGGAAATCTAGGGAATCCCCTCTTCTGCAGTGGTAAGTGTGCAGCTTGCGGCTTGCTCGCATCTCTCTTCAAATTCGAGTTATTTCCGATTTATTTGCAACTTCCAAGAGTTATATGCATGCTTGTTTAGTATGGTAAGTGTTTTCTCTGGATCATATAGTCGTCTATATGTCGTCTGAATATCCAATTCAGTCGTCTGAATATCCAAATTCCAAGATACAACCTTGAATATGTGAAAAAAGGCTTTCATTATTCAGCTCTTACTGCATGGAACAGCATCCCTATTACCATCAGGGAGCTGCCAACCTTGCCACAGTAAAAAAAAAATCTGAAAACTCACCTTAAGAGCTGAAGCAAACTTGAAACACGACTCCCTGGAAGAGCAGCAAATAGGCCCCTAGAACAGTTTTGAACTTTCTTTTCTTCTTGTAAATATTATACTGTAATTACTGTATCATAACTTTGATTTGTATTTAATTCAGCTGAAGGGATTTTGTGTTTAAATAATTTGATATGATATGATATGATATGTCTTGTCATCCCTCCGCGCGCCCTTTTCTAAGTGTAGTTTGAGCCACTTTATTTCAGGTATTTTCCCTCAACTTTGAAGCCGCTCATTTTAAGCCCGGCTGACAACATTTAGATTCCTACTTGTTGCCAAGGCTGTCAGAATGGGCCGCGCTCTCCTCAGTCCCTTTCTCCAAATTGCGAAATGGTCTATTCACATCGCTGCACCCAACCAATCTGTACACTTTTTACTGGGACACCGGACACCGGACACCCGGTATCTTGATGGTTCACGCACGTCTAAAGGATCATAGGAAGGGCGCAGGTCTTTAATAGATGTCAGTTGGCTGCCTTGTTTTGTTCTGTTTGACTTGCTTTCTTTCTCGCATCCTAGATATACATGGTTGCAGATGGATTGACCAGACACTTATTGCTGGTAATAGAATTGTTACTAAATTTGTTGCTATCAGCCTGTGTCATGTGTCATACAGCGTGACCTGCATTGGCTGGTGGATTTGTGTCAACTGTCAACAATATCACAGCGCATGTCTTTGAGCCTTTGAAGGAGATCTATGGGTGAGTCAAGTTCAGATGTTTTTATCGGGGCTGAGACAAACGCTGTTTCCACTGTTTTAGAGTTGATAAGTTGAATATGAATTCATTGTTGAACCCAGGTATTGCGAACACTCACTCAATGTATATCTTGATTTGTTCAGATGATTTGATGGCTTCTATCCTTATTTAGTTATAAACTCGTGACTTCTCTTATAAACCATCTTTCGCGTTCACAAGACGACAGTCTGCCCTACTGGTTTCAAGGCAACTTTTTCGGCTCTTAATTTTGAATTACTGATGGAGAGAATTTTCTTTGACTGTTATTTTCTTATTCATCACTTAGCGAGTATTTTCCTTTTAATTTTCCGAGAATTGACACAAGAAATAATCATTTATTAGCAGTAGTGGCGTTGGTTGTCATACATAGCCAAAATCTTTTTAACAACAACCTCGACGAACTCTAATAATAATAAATGACAAATTCTGAACAGCTTAATAATGGAAAGTTACCTGCCTGTGTATGAAATTAGGCCAAGATGGAGAGTTGTTTGTGTTCATTCTTTTTATATCATTGGATGTAAAAGTTCACTGGAGGATGCTAACTCACAGCGACAATTTGACAAAGTGAATGAAACAAATGATTTTCAAGTTCGATTTCCACTGAATGAAATTTTTATTCAGAATCGCATCTCTTCATACTTTTTGATCAATTGTACTTTAGTTTGTGAGTTTGGTTTGACTGGCTTGTAGTTAGCTGAGTTATCGTGTAGCTGTGCCATGGTTATTTTAGGTAGTAAAGGTTTGAAACTCATTCGTTTCTTTCTCTAAGACAATGGTTTTTAAGAGAAAATTTAAAGTTTGGGGGGCATGGCCCCCCGGGCCCCCACTGGATCCGCGCCTGCAAAGATGTTCATCAATCGCTAATCGCTTTGAATTGCGGCGTCAATCAAGAGCAGCTGATGCTATTGTGTTACAAAATCTGTTTTTGTTTTGCCAAAAGAGATATCTCTATCAAATGTTATCCTTGTTCTTCATTTGTCACTTCAAAATTCATACGCACTTCCTTTCCAGAGGGCTTAACATCATCTCTCAACGGTCACAAAAGTATCAAGGTATCAGAAATGACTGGAGTTTTCAGAATACATTTAAACTCATTTTTGCTATAATCATGTTTTGGACATTTTTTATATCATAATTGACTTCAGAATAGACCTTTTAGCTATTCTGAAAAGGAACCGAATCGACAATACTTTGCTACATTTTGTAGAATTTTCGAATATGTACAATAGTGATAGAAGCTCTATCGCCACTCGATCGAACGTCGCGTATAAAAATGTATGAATATAACGCTCGATCCAGGCTCTTTTGTAAAATAGCTAAAAGGTCTATTACAATGTTTTTCTTTTTTTAAAGAATTTAGCTAAAGTCATTGCTAGTGACATGCAAAATAGTTTATAGAAAACCATTTCGTATGTACGGATTTAACCCCACTCACTCGATCAGAACTGAGCTAGAATTTAGCTAAAGTCGTTGCTAATGACCTATCAATTGGCCCACAGTGAAATAGTTTATAGAATGCCATTTCGTATTGAAAGATTCAACCCCATTCACTCGATCGAAACTGATCAAGGATTGAACTAAAGTCGTTGCTAGTGACCTATGAATTGACCCACTGCGAAATAGTTTATAGAACGCCATTTCGTATGTACGGATTCAACCCCATTCACTCGATCGAAACTGATAAAGGATTGAGCTAAAGTCGTTGCTAGTGACCTATGAATTGACCCATTGCAAAATAGTTTATAGAATGCCATTTCGTATTTACAGATTCAACCCCATTCACTCGATCGAAACTGATCAAGGATTGAGCTAATAAATTCGTTGCTAGTGACCTATGAATTGACCCACTGCCATTATAGAAATCCATTTCTTATTTATTTGTGATCCTCTTTCAGGTTTGAGCTCAACAAGGTGGTAGCTAACTATCAATAGACCGACTGATATAAGTTTTGACATGATTGTATCTGTGGTTGATTTTCCTGGGATAAACAGAACTGGTGTCTGTTTATTGACGGTTTATTGACGGCCTCTTTTAAGACTGTCAGCCAGACGAAGTTGAACTAAATTCTTTTAGATGTTATCTCCAGGTTAGTATATTATATTAATGACTCGTTTATATGCATTGATTAATAATGAGTGTATTACCACAAACTCGGAAGTATTATTATTATTACACAACATGGAGACCACTTTTCTAACCATGCTCCTTTGCGACCCTAAAGTCGACTTGAGCACGATATAAAAGTAGTTTCTGGCCTGTTCTCTTCGTTTTCCTTTTCATTCGTAACAAGATGGGCAGATTTTGTAATACAACAGCAACAGTTGCGTTTGATTGGCACCTCAATTCAAAGCGATTTGCGACTGCAGACAAAGGAAATTCTCTCAACCAGTAATATATAAACAAACAAAGTCGCTAAAGTTTTCCTGAAGCTAGTAGGGCAAACTCTCGCCTTGTGCAAGCGAAATGTGGTTTTAAGAGTAGTCTTGAAGTCATGTGCTTACAATGAAAGAAGAACGATAAATCTAAAGTTCTGTCTGGCGGATTTTGTTTATTTGATTCAGAAGCCGAGCAGACGGCATTGTAGTTCTCGCGTATTTAGGGCTTAAATGAAACGATTACAAACCAGCTTCTGAGTCAAATAAGCAAAATCCAGCAGGCAGAACTTTAGATTTACCCTTCTTCTTTCGTTATAGACATATCACTTCTCTTACAAACCACCTTTTGCTTGCATAATGCAAGGGTGTCCCCTTCTAGTTTCGGGGAAACTTTTGCGGCTTTGTTTGTTTTGAATTACTGGTTGAGAGAATTTCCTTTGTCTGCGATCGCTATTCGCTTTGAATTCAGGTGTCAACAAAAACATAGATAAATATACGTTCGTTGTCTGTGGTACTATAGCAATTGAACGATAATGTAATAAATAAATGATTTTACCAAAAATAGCTGAGATGTCAAAAACACGACGTTTCGAGCGTATACTCGTTATCAATGATTTTAGGACCAAAAATAGCTGAGTACTAAAATCATTTAGTTATTATATTATCGGTCAACAAAAACAATTCATGCTATTGTGTTATAAAATCTGCCTTTGTCCCTTTAACTTATTTAATTTATTATGGCCCATGGAAATGGCGGCAACAATGGCAAATTTGTAAATATGATATGATATGATATAATAGAATAATGATGATTTAAATCTTAATGATAATGGTGAAGGTGAAGTTGCGTTTTTCAGCGCCAAGCGAGTCCGCGACCCCTTGTCATGAAGCTCAAGTGGTGGGGTCCTACCGGGTATCGAACCCACTCCGCCTGACTGTTCTGGCTGCAAAGTCAGAGGATTACACCACTGCGCCACAACACCTTCATGTTTCTAGTTAAACAAAGAAAAGAACACGAGACAAAAAGAAAAAATTTGCTCTGGCTATATGTTGACATCATTTTCGATAGCCGTTTGAAGGCATTTGGGGAGGTTGCCATTTTAGTTTCCATACTCAAGCTGTTCGAGAGGCTGTCACCTCGACACAAGAACGACTGTTTGTTTGTTTTGAATTACTGGTTGAGAGAATTTCCTTTGTCTGTGATCGCTAATCGCTTTGAATTGCGGTGTCAATCAAAAGCAACACATGCTATTGTCTTACAAAATCTGTCCTTGTTCAGTGTTGATTTTTTTTTTTGAATAAGATAAGAAATACATGAAATGCCAAATGTTCGGACTTTACTGGGTGACCCAAAAAAGTGACCCAACGCAGTCTGTTATAGAAAAAAAAAAAACAAGTGGTTGATTGAAATGCTTCAAACGTTATTCTGTCGCTAAAAGACTAGCCTACGTTATGAGTATTTTTTGCAATTTTTTTCGACACGATAAATTCCCTGAATTAAGGATTATGAGAAAAACGGCATGCTTGAAATCTTCAAAAAGTAGGGTAGGGTGGGGTAATGTCGGTCTAAAATGAGCAAAATCTCACAATGGATAGCTGGTAAAACGAGACTAAAACGCAAAACATTTCAAAAGTTTCGTTTAATTGACATTCAGTGCTTCTTGTTTCTTGGGAAAAAATTTCAGCTCTGACAAAGGCAATTAAATATTTTTAAAAAATTTTATCTTATGGCAACTAAAATAGGCCCACATTTTCCGACGAGCGGGAAAAGTGAGTCTATTTTCAAAACTTGTACAATATCGGAATACGAAAGGGTAAATGATTAAAAAAATTAATGGAATTACCTTTCTCAACTATTCTCCATTCAATAAAATCACAAGCTTTGCCTTTTATCGCAAGCAATGCCGTTCCCGCGAAGAAACTAAAACTACGGTCATTATGCTGTGATCCACCATCTTTGCGACTTGCAAGTCAGTGATCGAATTTGATAATAACAGTCTAATAAAATTGTTTGCAGTATGTTTACTCCAATTCTTTGGTTACAAGACGGCAACTGCGGTAATAGGAAACCCATTTTCGCATTTTAGACAGAAAACAACGTGACAAGATGAATATAAGTGCGAAAATTTAAGCAATTCAAGGCTTCGTTGAATTTGAATTATGGCTGAATTCTCAGTATGCCCACATTACCCCACCTGGTAAAAAAATAAATATAAAAAGAACAATCGCGTCAATGACTTTGAAATAAACGTTATTTCATTCATAAATGACCAAACTCTCACCTCGTGGTCATTAGATTGACAAGAAAAGCAAAACAACAGTGGCAGGAGAAAGTTTTCCTGGGCTTTGAGATTCTTGCACAATAGGCCGTTCAGTAAAGTTATTTTATAAAACGAGTCGAGATACATCTAAGACGAATGTTTTATGTAAAAAGGCAGTTTAGTACGTAGACATTAAAAGAAAAATAGCCAACCTTTCTTCCATGTAACGAGAAAGGATATTTCTAGCAAAAAGCTCAGTAGACCCACTTTACCCCGTAGACCTAACTTACCCCACCCTACCCTAGTCAAAACAGGGGATCGATTTGCAGCCTTTTCAGATCTTCAAAACTATGAGGAGCGTGTTTCTTTTCAGCCTGGGAATAGGTAGCTCAGTCGAATATTGTCAAAGCAAGTTTATAGTCCCTAGATACCTAAAATATTCTTATCTCAATGGACGAGGGACTCTTGCTTTTCTGTAAGCAATTCTTGAACATTTCGATTTGCGTTGAAAATCGAACTCCTTTGAGATCCCACAAGCTTACAAAGAACATTTATTTTCAGCTCCAAATGTTCAGGTACCTACGGACCATAAACTTGCTCTGAAATTTTAACTGAGCTGCCTGTTCCCAGGCTGAAATGAAGCACCCTCATTGTTTTGAAGATCTGAAATGGCCTTAAATCGATCCCCTGTTTTTGATGACTTTTTGTCGATTTCAAGTTTGCCCGTTTTTTAAACCCTTTAATTTGGGAGATTTAAAGTGCCGAAAAAGATTCCAAAAAATGCTCTTAATGTAGGCTAGTCTTTTACAGACAGAGCAAAGTTTACAGCATTTCCATCAACCACGTACTTTTTTTTCTAAAGTAGATTGCGTTGGGTCACTTTTTCTGGGTCACCCGGTAGTATTTTCGGACGTTTAAAATGTCCGAAAATTTTAATGTCCAAAGTTCTTTGTAGTCGGAAATAATAGTGACCGAAATTTTTGCAGCACAGAAAAACCACAGGAAAACATTTCCATTGTTTGAAAGCGTAATGTCTTCCTCGTGACATGTTTTGCATTGGAAAGGAAGATGGTGAGAGTATTTATTAGTGACAAATATTATATTATCTTCAGCCAAATCCATCTTAGCCAAGCCATCATTCTTACCATGCTCAACAACAGTCATTTGAGACATTTCTGACTAAGAACCCTCAAAATGAAGCACGATCTATATAAATGTATGATATTTTTAGCATGAAATAAGCAAAGATAAGTAACTTTATTTTTTTTAGTCGTCCGCAAATTCTATAAAAATGTCCGAAATTCCATGAAAACTCGTCCGAAGATGTTTTGTCCTGAGGTATTTTGTCCGAATTTTATTCGTCTGAACGTCTTAGCATTTAATGTTGTTCCTTAGACTTATGACGATGAGTCTCTTGTTTTCCTGTGCTCTTTGACTTCAAGATGGCGCTTTAGTCAACAGAGACTCATATTATTACCCTGAAAAAGTTGACCCTATTTAGGCCTAATATGCTGGAGTTCCTAGCATACCAATCAGTTTGCGAGATTTGGCAAAGAACAATAATTTTCGAACACACGATTCGAAAGACGCATTTGACTAGATTTCTCGGAAGTTGCTGCGGTAGGTACTTGAAGATTTCTCTGGTATGCCTTGGTCTTTAAAACGTGGACATTGCAGCATTAAAAGACTTATTTTGCACTCACCAAGTAAAGTGAACTTTCTTCTTCAGATGAATACCAAGTTTCGTTGATTAATTGTCTGCTTTCCGTGGTTTCTATCGCATTTCCTTTCTGAGGAGTGACCGTTGAACAGAGCCGAAGCAGTCGTTCGATCCAGATTCGATCGATCGGAAGATTGGGTCAGGTTTTTATCTGTTTCAATATGAGTACCTGTTGAGCAATGTACCGCAGGGATACAAGGGACTCATTGTCATAAGTCTAGTTGTTCCTAGCCAAGGCCTTAACTAACTCCGCATCCTATAACAATTATTGATAGTTAGTTTATTTTCTAATGGCAGGTTTAAAATTCACGAGATCGTCCCAAATGTTAATTGTATCCTGGCGCTATTCATGGTGGCGAAACCGATGAACATGAATTAAATATTTATTGATGAATAAGTTCAGCTGTAATCAACAATTTTCACACCATAGCTACGATCTGCTGTCGATGAGATGTGGTGCGTAGTTGGAAGAAGAAAGAAATTGTTTTGGAACACAAGAACGAGGTAGCTACACGTATTTTTTATAAGAAACTCTTTTTTTATTATACAGTCCAAATTAAATTTACAATACACTTTTCGAACTACATTACTTACAAAATTACTCTACAATACTACTAGGACGATCAACCCCATTGAGCAAATGGCTGTGTCTACTCCGAGGCCATTAGATAAAGGTAATAAAAGAAAAGAAACTACTTTAACCACGCGAGAAAATTGGGTGGCGTATGAAAGGATGGGTAAGTGGCTACATAAATTCACTCGAATCGACCAGTTTCATGGATAAAACGTAGCGTAAGCTCAAGAATATGTCTATTTAGTGAAATGGGAAAATCACTATTTGCCATACAATAAAAGTTGTAATAAAGCTTCATTTGCAAGATTTACATGGTCGTATTAATGCATAGATTCCAGCGAGGAGGTCTCGTCTTTGTACATCAAAGCGAGAAACTCTCAACTCTCAGATCTCTAAAAAATTAAGCCACTCCATCTCTTCGTTGGTCTTCCTCTTTCTCTTCTTCCCTCAGCTTTTCGCTCCATTTCTTGTTTTATTCCACTTTTGTCTTTCTTTCTTACCATGTGTACGTACCATCTCAATCTCGTTTCTCTCATCTTTTCCAAAATTCTCACAACCCCAAACTTTCTCCTGATATCAGCACTGTTGATTCTGTGCGTCAAATTAACCCCAAAGGTCTATCGCAACGTTTCAATTCTGTTCTTTCCAATGCGTTCTCGCCTTTTCTTTCATTGCCCTGGTTTCAACTCCATACATCAGTGCCGGTCTAATCATTGTTTTTTACATTTTGGCACAGTCCTGTGGTGGGCGCAGTGGTATAATCCTCTGACACTGCGGCCAGAACAGTCAGGTGGACAGGGCTCGATCCCAGGCAGAACCCCATCACTTGAGCGTCATGACAAGGGGTCACGGGTTTCCAAACAAACTCAGCTGCGAAAGTTGCCCGGAAACCAGTTGGGCAAACTATCGCCTTTTACGCGTGAAATGTAGTTCTTAAGAGACGTCATGAGTTACAATTTACAATTGTTTGTTTGACTCAGGAGCTTAGGAGTAATTTTCTCCATTTAAGCCCAACATATTCAATTCGTTCTGCTCGGCTCCTGAAATCGAACAAACGAAATCCACCAGGCAGATTTATCCTTCTTCTTTCATTATAAACTCAAGCCTTCTCCTAAAAACCACCTTAGCGACAGTTTTCCATACTGGTTTCACAACAACTATTGCGGCTTTACTACTAAGACGTCACACGCAGTTAATACTGCACAACGCGTCTCACAATGCCACGCCAGTTCTTTCTATCTTGTGTCAGTTCAGACAATCTATTCAATGTTTGTGCTTCTTTTGAAAGATCCAGTTTAATTCCGATGCTGGCCAGATCTTGCGTTACTGTCTGCATTCAGGTCGCCTTTGGTCTTCCTTGTGGCCGTTTCACTTTTCTGAGATATTCTTTAAGGGCTTTCCTTGCTGGTGTTTCTGGATGCAAGCGCATGAGATGTCCTAGCCATGTTAGTCTCCTTTCTCTTATTATTTCACTCGATGGTTCACATTTCGTTCTGGCATAGAGCTCGTTGTTGGGAATATTTTTTTGCCAGCTAAAGGCACACTGTCGTGGCTGTGATTGGCCAGTCGTAATGTTGAAAGAACTAACAAACATCCTGGCCTCTGAATAATTACCAAGCCTTTATGCTCTTGGGTCATACTTTGTTTTGAGAATATAGGGAGTTAGATCTTTATCACCTTCATGAATTTCAGCGTACAGTGTAATTACTGAAGCTTGCCTAATTCTATTGTTTATTATTGTCTTATTCACCCAATCAGCGCCACGACAGTCTGCCTTTAATTCCTAAAATCTTTCTTAGATGTCTACGTTGGAAGTTGTCGAGATATTTTCTAGCTTTTGTTTGTTTTGAATTGCGGCTTTGTTTGTTTTGAATTTGCGATAGAGAGAATTTCTCTCTTCTGCCATTGCTTTGAATTCCAGTGTGAATCAAAAACAAATGATGCTACTGTGCTACAAAATCTGTCCTTGTTGCATTGGCTACAAATCTTTGAAACTGTTGGTGTAAGTTCTACGACCTATTTCTTTGAACTGAATAACTTGAAAGAAACTTTAGCTACTTTGCTATAATTCGACCGTGGACTTGTCTGAAATCGGACATTAGGTGTTAGATGTTAGATCTTGCTCCCTAGTTATTTTTCTAACAGAATGTCCCACAAGTGGCCCCCCAAGCGATCTGGCGTGATGCCTGATAAGCCGATTTATTGCTCGTGATGACGTGAAACCTGCTTTTTCCGCGCGTTATGGCGTGATTCACGTTGCTTGCGTGCACGTGAAAATCGATTTTTGAGCGCGTGATGACGTGAAGGAGTTCCGAAATTTCGTGATGGCGTGATGACAAAATTTGAAAAAGATCAGAATACTTGGCCTGAAATAGTACCTAGTTCAACACTGAAATCAACGTCTGAAATTAGAGGATGTTCCTTCTTTTTTAAGAATTCAAGAAAGATTTTGAAAGAAACTTAAAGCCATCATTATTTCTTAAGGTTTTGAGAAAACATCAATGATTTCCAACGAAACCATAGTTTATGGATGTCTGTAATATTGTCTTTTAATCAAATGTCTGTCACCCTCTTAACAATTTGATGACGCCACAGTTAAGTACCGGGTGTCCCAAAAAAATGTGTACGGATTTGGTTGACTCCAGTTCTGTGAATTTAGCTTCAATCGATGCCTTATCACTCTTAAAATGTTCCTCAAAAGTTAACTTGAACATAGGTACTTCATTTGTAGGTATTGTTACTTTAACAGCAGAAATTTTAATCTTGAAAGCTCAAATTTGCCTCTTCCTGCAAACCAGAGCTTTAGCCTTTTGGCCTAAGCAAATTCTTAAGGCTCAGCGTATAAGTCAATGATAGCCTTTATAAAATTTGAACAATATTAGATCTTGTGTTATTCTGTGTTTCAGAAGTCACCCCATAATCAGCCATTGGGAAGTCTCTTAATTTTCATTAATTTCAGTTCTTAATTTCGATGTGCTTCTGGAATTTGCTTAGGCCAATGCTCTGGTTTGCAAGTGGACGCAAATTTGAGCGTTCAAGATTGATATTTCTGCTCTCAAAGCACCGATACCAACAGATGAGGTATCTATGTTCAAGTTAACTATCGAGGAACATTTTGAGAATGATTAGCCATTGACTATAAATTCACATCGCTGGAGTCAACCAAATCTGTATACATTTTTTTTGGGACACCCGGTATGCTGTAATGTCAGAAAATATTGAAGATTTTTGAAAAGTCCAACGGTACAATTATAGCTAAGTTCCCTGAAAGCCATTAAATTCAAAGAAATAGGTCACAGAATTTTACAGCAACATTCTTAAAGATTTGGAACCTAAGCTAAAATAGTTTTTACTTATTTTTCATTTTTCAGATATGCTGCCATCTACGCTGATTCTATCTTGGTTATTAATCAAGTATGCGATAGGTAAGCTAACCTTCCTTGAAATCTTTGGTCGACAGAAATTTTGTTTCAGATAGAGTCACTGGGGTTTTGCAGATAGCGGATATCGGGCTATTTGGGTGCGGAAATGCGGAAATCAATCATTGGTTAGATATGATGGCTACGCAGAGACTGTATCGGTATAGTATCTACGTAGCCATCATATCTAACCAATCACGTGTTATTTCAAATCGCTGTTCATATTTAAATTCTGTTTATAACTGTCACATAACAGCCCTCAAGAAGTCCTGCATGGCAGGACGAAATATTGGTAAAAAATAAATTCATTCATTTGCTGTAGTTTTTTGTTGTATTGCGGTGTTTCTGCCTTCAAATTTATTCATTCATTCGTCACCGCAAGCATCTTCGGATCCGACGACCGACCCTGGTATTTATTTATTTATTTTTTTTTTTTTATTCAATTTATTTAACGTTGGCTATTTACAATATACAATAGCACAAAGGTGCTAATTTAGGCCAACTACAATTAAAAACAAAAAATACAAAAAGAAATTAAATATACCCTAAGTTTTCTACATAACGCTTGCATAGTCTGCAGTCACAGCTAACCGTGTACGTTTTAATTCTTCTTTTAAACATTGAAAGAGATTCAGATTCCTTTATGTCGGCAGGTAGTGTCCTCCAGAGCTTCTGCCCGAGGAACCGCACAGTTTCTGTTCCAAACCTCATTGTTTTAACTTTTGGTAAACATATGTTTCCGCCATCCCTCAGCTCATACGAAGGCACTTTTTCTATGAAAATCTCATTCATAAAGCTAGGGGCGTTTCCTGATTTTGTTTTATATCTTTCAGTTAGAAGTAACCGCAGATTTCTCTGATGGACAGATGCCGAGTTTTGATTCACGAGTAGAGTTTCAAAATCTGAGTGATTATCTTTATATACAATGCGTAAAGCCCTTTCTTGTATCTTATTGATTTTTTTATTTAGGTTTCTATCATGAAACATCCATACCAATGGGCAATAACTAAAATGTGACATGATGAACGCATTCATCAGTGACGCAAGTTGTTCAGTCTCCATGTAATTCGCAATTCTAGCCAGAGCATGTAGTTTTTGGGCAGCCTTCTTACAGAGCGTTTCAACGTGGGACTTAAACGTTAGTTTATTGTCTATGTTGATTCCTAAGAGCATTTGCTCCTTGGTCTCTTTGATCATAGAAGTACCAATTTTCACATGTATATCGTCATGTATTCCACCAAACATCATTACATGGCATTTTTCTTCGTTAACCCTAATCCACATGGGGGGGGGTGGATTCCACCCCCCTTCAAGGTTCTATTTGCTGCGTTTTTAAACGACGCTTGTTATGTCCCCCAGCCTCCCTGACTTTTACTAATTATCTATTAGCCACATTTCGGTGGAAAAATTTTTGAACAATAGGACCCACAGGTCACGTGACATGCCCATGTTTGGAAGGAGGTAGCAGCAAAATCATTGTTTTCAATGATTTCAATGGAATTATTTGATTTAATTATGAAGTATTATACAGCAAATGAATCAGCAAACAAAGGGCTTCAATTTGATACCAAAATTTCTGGAATTTGATGATGTCAGCATTTTTTGATAATGACGTCATTTTGGCCGCCATTTTGGACTAATTAGCAATTTTTTCAAGTTTTTTCGAGCTTTTTCAATGAAAAACACTCTAAGAATACATTTGTTGTAGATAATCACCATTTTTCAGGTTCTTTTGGTCTCTTTTTACATAGAATATATTAATCGCACAAATGACGTCATAAGAATCGGCCAATTTCTCCCAAAATATCACTCCAAAAGCGTTATTTTCAATAAAATAATATTTTATTACCAAATTTGTTGACAAACTGAACCAAAAACTGCATAAAGTTCATGCAAAATCTTCATTAAACTTTAATTCAACTTGGAAGCCTGATTTTCACAGATTTTCAGCTTTGTGACGTCACTGTGACGTCACAAGGCGTGGCAGCCACACCCAAATTACGCTACGAGCTACAAATTACCTGTTCTATAACTGTGCCAAGTTGTATTGAATTCGGATGAGTGTAAGGCAGTTTTCAGAGGGGGGGTGGAAAGCACCCCCCCCCATAAATGGTAGCTTGAAAAAAGCCCATATGGATTAGGGTTAAGTTTCATATAGTTATTAGGAAACCAGTTTAAGATGGCTGCAACGCCATCTTCCAATCTTCGCACAACATGATCTATCTTATCACTCACAACGTAAATAGTGGTATCATCAGCGTAATTACAAATTTCGGCATCATCCATCAGATAGAGCATGTCATTTATATATATGTTAAATAAAAGTGGTCCCAAAACGGAACCTTGTGGAACACCGAGATTTGTATCGCGTCAATTGCTGAAAGAGCCATTTACCTTTACACGCTGTTTCCTCGCTGAAAGATAACTATAAATAAATTCAAGTGCAGATCTGTCTAAGCCATATGCATTGAGTTTGGCTATCAGCAGTTCATGATTCAAACAATCAAAGGCTTTTGACAGATCCATTAAAATTGCACCCGCAAATTTTTTGTTGTCTAATCCCATTTTGACTTTTTCTAGAAAACGCAAAAGCGCATTTTGTGTAGAGAATCCTCTTCGAAAACCGCATAGCAATATGGAGAGAAATGAGCCTGCAAATTCCATTAATTGGGAGTGCATCAGTCGCTCAAATACCTTAGATACTGCAGGGAGAACAGTGATCGGCCTGAAATTTTTCTTCAGAGAAGCGTCATCCTTTTTAAAGAGTGATGTTATCTCCCCGGCTTTTAGCTCCAATGGAAAGGTGCTATGAGCAACACTTTGATTGAAGAGGTTACATAGATGTTGCGCAAATATATCTGGGTACTCTTTTAAAATTTTAGCCGGGATTGCACCTACAGGCGAAGATTTCTTTGGATCTAACCGTGCCAGTTGTAAAGCAACCTGTTGAATGGATACCTCACTGAAACTAAATCTTTCAGTATATTTCATATTGGACTGAATTCTTATAATGCTTGGATGCAAACTAAATTTTTTAATAGCAATATGTATTGGATCAACTAGTCCAGACACAGAGGAAATATTCTCTGTGATTTCCTTAATACCCAATGCATCAGTAATATTCGCAAAGTAGTTATTAAACACCTCAGCAACTTCCTTATCATTTGATATTAAGTTGTTATTTTCAAGCAGTGTTAAACTTGTGGGAACCTGAACCTTGTCAGAAAATAAAGGTTTTACTGTCCGCCAGAATTTGCGATTATCATTAACTATGGTGGTGTCCAAATTTTTATAATAGTTCATTTTTGCTTTCCGCAGGAGCTTGACACATTCATTTCTTTGCTTCTTATATGACTTTAAATTGGCATCATTTTTGTTTTTATTGTATTTCTTTCGCAAATGAGACCTGCGCATTATGGCTTTGCGGAGGGTTTTATTCATGAAAGGACCATTATTTGCTCTCACATGCTTCTTTTTCAAAGGTGCATGCTTTTCCAGCAATTGGCTCACTATAGTACTAAAAATCCCATAATTCTCAATACATCCTTGATCAGAAGCAACTTCTGATAGTCTCATTGTAAGTTCTATACGAAATGCCTGTACGTCAAATTTTTTATAGTCTCTATATAAGATTAGTTTTGGGCCTTTCTTAACAAAGCCACTTCTAAATACTGTTACAATCATTTCATGAAAGTCTGATAGTCCCGTTTCAATTGTTTGTGTATTCTTGAAACTTCTTAATCTATTTGTTAAAATAAGATCTATACAAGTAGAGCTATCAGATTTATGACAGGTGGGACTTTTTACCAAATTATTTAGCCCATATGCATCCAAGAAATTTCTGATATTCTGACCATTTTCCTCTGTGTTAAAGTCACCAACTAATATGAAGTTTTCATTTGTGGTGCTGTATTTATCTAATGCCTTACCAATTTCATTAAAAAAGTATTCTTCCTGTTGGGATGGTGGACGATAGATGCCTAGAAGTAGCCATTTCTTTTTGTTGAGGTTTATCTCAATAATTCCACACTCGATGTTAGAAGGTAGCTTAAAGTCTGTTTTCAGTTTTGCTGGAACCCCTTCCCTCACATAAATCAATAAGCCGCCTCCATTTTTGTCCCTGTCAAACCGAAAAGGTTCCTTAAAGCCATTGATATAGAACTGACTAGAAGGAAATGTCCTATCAATTTTCGTTTCAGCAACAATTAGTATGTCAACATTGTCAGAAATCAAAAGTCGCAACGATTCAATTTTGTTTCTTATCGAATTTATGTTTAGATAGGAGATAATTAATCCATTACGGTTTTGCATCCTAAGATTTTTCAAATTCGTGTAGGCGCTATCATTTTCGCTTTGAGTATCAGAAATATCTTGTGACGTCATATTGTTGTTATATGTACAAGAATTGTTACCTGTTGTCTTTGTTTGTCAATTGCAAAGGAATTTGATAAAATTATTTGCTATTATTGCAGTTCCACGTTTGTTTGTATGCAGCCTGCTTCCATTTAGATGGTTGTCGGCATTGATATTGCTATGATCTACAAATCCAAACTTACAATTTCGAGCAATTTCCATCAATTCATCATTCACTTCGACCACTTTGCCATGGAGCATTTGATCCCCTCGTGGTATCGTGACCTTTCCTTTTTCATATTATTTTTAAATGAGTCATAGTTGTAGCAATATCAGTTCAGTCAAACAGTGAAACTACGATAGGTATTGAGTCTAGTAATACTTCTCAAACCTGGATGACTATCTCACTGACTGAGCATGTGGCAAGGGTATGACATGAGTATCTTCTATGATATGAGAAGATATGATTATCTACCTGACGAGTAAAAAACGCCCGGCGTTTGAATGGCTACTGCTCCCTGGATTTGTAAGCAATGATATTTTGCAATATCTGATTGAATAGCTAACATGCTCAATTTTTCTTATAATTTCTTTTGGCTGAAATCGGTCACTCCGTTCAGATTTTACAAGGGATTTTCTAGAAATATGCTCTTCGAGAAACCTTAAACAAGTGTGCCTAAATCACGAGCAAGTGTCCCAAATATGTTTACCTTAAAGCAATGACTTGGGCACGCTTTAGCACGTGCTATCTTCTTGGGGGGAGGGGAATAGAAGGTTATCCTCCTGGTATGAATAACTTGTTTAGGGGGATTCCATTCTCCCAAGAGGACGCAATACATGTTCGGAAAAATTCGTTCCAGAATTCACAAGAACTTATGAAAGTTCGTAACGGCACTAATGCATTTGCAAAAGTTCGCATGAACTTTTGTATGAATTCGTAAACTTTTGTATGGATTCGTAAACATTGTATGGATTCGTAAACATTCATATGAATTTGTACAGGTTGATAGCACTTGGTAACAGTTCTTACAACTGCGTGGGGACTCTCGTGAATTTGAAGATGCTAAGTTACAGTAAATTGTCAGGCAACTTTGTGATGGTGATGATGATGATGCTGATTGGTGATGGTGGTGGTGGTGGTGATGGTGATGGTGATGATGATGATGATGATGATGATGATGATGATGATGATGATGATGATGATGATGATGATGATGATGATGATGATGATGATGATGATAATGATAATGACAATGTTTATGGTGATATATCTTGTTTATCTTTCAGTTGTCTACGGGACATTAACAACAAGCCCAAATGATGGAATCCATAGTGCGTATGTCGTTGGCGAGGGATGTAAAACAGATGATACATGCCGGGACTCTGAATGCAAAATCGAAATGGATGGTCAAGTGCATAAACACCTCATAAATGTGGCAGAGGAATTTGGCTTCTATTTCGTCACGTTCAAATTTCCAGAATTTACAAAGATCGAAGATAAAGTGTTCCGGACATACCATGCTGCTAATGTTGCTCCGATGGTCACGTGGATAAATGGATTGCCTGATGGTACTATTGTTCTTGTCTGCTCACGTGATGATGCTACCAAAGGAATGGATGCTGCGGGCTGGGCTGCTTTGGTAAGTGATTCGAAAGTCATGTTGAATTCATTTCAGAGGCCTTTTACATGCGAAATTTCAACACGTGCTGAGTTTGAAGTCAGTTGACGACGGTGCAAGCTTTCATCGTATTTTCATAAGTAGTAATAATGATTATTTATTCATTTATTTATTCTTTTCTAATAGTACTGATTTATTCATTTAACTTAACCCTATTCTTCTAACCACACATATCAATATCAAATATCACCCCAAACTTTATTACTGAGATTTTCATTGAGAAGAATTCCCCTTATCATCTAAGGAACGAAAGTCTTTTACAAATGCCAAAGGCCCGGACAGTTCGGTTTGGGATAGAGAATATTGCTTTCTTGAGATGTAAACTGTGGCATGGACTCTCAAATGATAATAAACAGTCATTGAATATTTCCATCTTTAAAAAACGCATAAAGGAGTGAAAGGGCGATGAATGCAACTGCCGATTATGCAAAACTTTCATAGCACAGGTTGGTTTCTTGAATTGGTTTTGTTTTATATACAATCAAAACTCGCCAGTAAATATGTATCATATGTATATATATGTATATATATAAGTACTCAATAGCTAGCGAGCAACCAGGATTTCTCCTTTTTTCGGTGCAAACAGAAACATTTTTGAATTATCAGAAAAATCGAGAAAATTAAAAATTACCACTGCCGGGATTCGAACCACGGGTCTCCTGCTTTCCGGGCAAGCGTCTTAACCACTAGACCACAGTGGCATGTTTTAATCCCCTCGATTTTAGCACCTTATAGGTTGCTTTCGGCTTTCGCCTTTTTCAAGCAGCGTATCTATAAGTACTCAATAGCTAGCGAGCAACCAGGATTTCTCCTTTTTTCGGTGCAAACAGAAACATTTTTGAATTATCAGAAAAATCGAGAAAATTAAAAATTACCACTGCCGGGATTCGAACCACGGGTCTCCTGCTTTCCGGGCAAGCGTCTTAACCACTAGACCACAGTGGCATGTTTTAATCCCCTCGATTTTAGCACCTTATAGGTTGCTTTCGGCTTTCGCCTTTTTCAAGCAGCGTATCTATAAGTACTCAATAGCTAGCGAGCAACCAGGATTTCTCCTTTTTTCGGTGCAAACAGAAACATTTTTGAATTATCAGAAAAATCGAGAAAATTAAAAATTACCACTGCCGGGATTCGAACCACGGGTCTCCTGCTTTCTTATATGTATATATATATATATGTATATATGTATCATATGAAAAACTTGATACTAAATTTGGTTACTAAAAATTATATACTATGGAGGAGGCGGACGCAAAGAAACAGACAAATTTTGGCACACTGAGGCCTTTCGAACCTACGTTCTCATCAGAGTGTATATATATATATATACCGGGTGAGCCATAAAAAAGTTCCCACTTTTGAAAATTCATAGCATCAAGAGTACTTCACAGATTTAAATGATTAAAATTCTAAATAAAAGCCGAAAGATCAAAGTACTTTTGTGATTTTTCTCGCTGTCTTTCGAGCACTAGAAATGCAGGTAAATTCAACTTTACAAAAATTTCATGGTTGCAAAATGACTAAAAAAGGGCTTAAAACATTGATCAAATCATAAGGCACTCCTCACACAGAACAATAAAGAAAATGCTTTTTCTCATGTGTGAGAGATATTCTCTGCACATATATTGCCATGGGATTTAAAATCTTTAGTATTTGTTTGAAAATCAATGTATTATAACACATGAGAGAGGTGAAATGCCCATTGCGCATTATTCTGCGTGAGGAGAGTATTAACGATTTGATCAATGTTTTAGGCCCTTTTTCAGTCGTTCTGTAACCATGAAATTTTCATAAAGTTGAATTTACCTATACTTCTAGTGCTGGTAAGACGGCGAGAAAAATCACAAAAATATTTTGATTTTTTGTCTTTTAACTAGGATTTGAATCATTCAAATCTGCAAAGTACTCTTTGTGCTATGAATTTTCAAAAGTGGGAACTTTTTTCTGGTTCACCCGGTATATATATATCATTCATATTTTAGTTTAGAACTGTTTTGGTTTGTACTTTTGATGATAATTCTATTCTTGTTTTAGTAGGCATTAGTTAGCTGTAATCTAGGTTAGGGTTAGGGTTAGGGTTAGGTTCCAAATCTTTATCTCGGCGTAAAAAGGTGGGTGTAAAATTCAATGACCTATTTCTTCTGACTGAATGGCTTGACAGAAACTTAAGATACTTATCTATAATTCTACCGTTGGACTTTTCAGAAGTTTTGAATATTTTTGGAAATTACAGCGTATCTTACATTTCAATTCATTTGAGGATGTGACGTCATCAAATTTCTATATCATAAACCAGAAGAGTGACAGACTCTTGCTTGATACCATATTGTAGGCATCCATAAACTATGGTTTTCTTCGAAATTATTTCATGTTACTTCAAACAGTTTAGACATTTCGATGGTTTTCAGTTTTTCTGAAAATTTTTCTTGAATTCTTGAAAAAGAAGAAAAACACTCTAATTCTGAAAATATTGAGGATTTCAGAAAATTCCAACGGTAGGATTATAGCGAATTAGCTAAAGTTGCTTTGAAGTCATTTAGTTCAAAGAAATAGGCCACTCAATTTTACACCAGCCTTTTTAAAGATTTGGAACCTTGCTGTGGTTAGACGCCGCAGTTGTGCTGTTCTCTGTTCTTTTGCAGAGGAAAACATTATTTACTATTTTCGGTCTTTTATTGAAGGTGTTGTGGCGCAGTGGTGTAATCCTCTGACTTTGCAGCCAGAACAGTCAGGCGGACAGGGCTCGATCCCCGGTAGAGCCCCACCACTTGAGCGTCATGACAAGGGGTCGCGGACTCGATTAGGTCTGCTGCGATCCCAGCGCTTGGCGCTAAAAAACGCATCTTCACCTTCACCTTCACCTTCACCTTCCTCTGCAGAAGTATAGAAATTATTCCGCCGCGCGCAGGTACACATTAGTCCCAGTGCTCCCCCATAGAAACACACCAGCAGTGTCTAACTGCCCATGAAGTAACTGTGTTATATGTTTTTGCTCTATTCTTCAAATGAATTGAATTACTCAAAGAGAACTGTATGTAATTTGCCATAAATTCCAAAGAGAGTATCTTTAATATCATCATTACTTTTGGAATCAGAGTGTTTTATGTTGCTCTCTCTGTATCAAAACTGCCCTCTCTTAGCCTGCGTGCAGACAAATCATCTAAAGTCCCCTTCAAGCAATTAACAATGATATTAGTAATGATGATATTAATAATAATATTAAATATCATTACTAATTTTATTAAAACAAAACCACCATCAAAAATAACAGAAAAAAGTATATGAAAAACAAAACTGTTAAAAGCAAAACGTTTCGATTATAAAATCTTCATCAGTTGTTTACAACCACAGGACAGCGAAGTATTTATAGGACAAAATAACATTAACATAAAATCGTGATAAAATCCCCCCGAGGCCCCCCTTAAAAACAATGCCAAACAACACACCTAGACTATTTCAAGTTTTCTTAGCCAGCCAAAACTTCCAATTCAAATAAAAGTTCATAGTAAATTCCCTAATCCTTTAGTTCTCGACATCAGAATGGAAGCTCTGCGTATATAAAGTCTCAAGCAAACGAAGAAGCACGCACGCCTCATTACTAATATTATTATTATTAATGGCTTGAAAGGGACTTTAGATGATTTGTCGGCACGCAGGCTAAGAGAGAGCAGTTTTGATACAGATAGAGCAGTTTTGATAATAATATTATTAATAATATTTAATATTATTTAATGATATTTAGTAATATTTGATAATATTTAATAATATTTAATAACATTTAATAATATTTGATATTTAATAATAATTAATAATGATATTAATAGTAATAATCTGTAATGTTTAATAATAATTATTATGATAATAATAATCATCAATTTATTTAAAGTTGCTAGTATACGTCTCTAGTGCACATCATAAGATATGCACTAATTAATATCAACTATCTACATAATATACAAAAGCAACTTAATTTCTTTACATATCTATTTACAAACTCTGCAGGTACATGCTTTTACATTCCATTCTTTGATGTTTCGTTTGAAAGAGAGGACACTGTCACAGCTTTTTAACACATCAGGTATGCTATTCCAAAGGTAGCTACCTCTGCATGTAATGAAATTTGCCCCATAAGCTATTGTTTGGAATCTTGGTATCTGTAGGAGATCCTTATTGCGAAGGTTGTAATTTGATTGCTTCCTTTTGTTGTAATTCATTCGAAAGAAATGGGCAATACATTTTACAGCCTTTGCAAGATTCATTTTTACGCTTGCAAAGATTTGATGCGAGAATGTTTGGGATCGATCCCAAACTGGGACGCTTTCTTAGCGAACCGAAATTGGCACGGATATTGAGTCGATCCGAGCGTTCCCGTGTAAATGCAGGGACGATCCGTACCAGATTGGAATCGATGAAAATGGATCCTTTATATCGATTCGCTTTTTACAGGAGTCGATTGGTATGGTGGACCCGAAAAAGGTATACAGGGACGCTTTCCTAGCGAACCGAAATTAGCACGGATATTGAGTCGATCCGAGCGTTCCCGTGTAAATGCAGGGACGATCCGTACCAGATTGGAATCAATGAAAATGGATCCTTATATTGATTCGCTTTTTACAGGAGTCGATTGGTATGGTGGACCCGAAAAAGGTATACAGATCTTCTCATGCGTTGATTGGTTACAAAGGAAAGTGGCCTAAGATGATGACAAAATCAAAAACTGAACTAACAGGAAAGGTTGAAGTACGTTATACATACGGTGAGTTAATTTATGATGACTTTGTGTAATTAGTCAGAGGTAATGTATGTAGGATCTTTGTTGGTTTGAGGGAAGAGACTTTCGCGAGTTGGAAAAAAATGCGAAACCTTTTGAATTAACTTTCATGAATCGGTCAATTTGCTTTCGTGAATCATTCAGTGTGGGAAATTATGCGGAAACGTTCGCAAATTAGGTAGAAATCTTCCATAAGTACAGGTTATGCTCGTTAATAGGATGGCTCGAAAGGGCCTTTGTTAAACAACATCATATTATTGAAGTTCCTTTTTTGCCCAGGTGATGTTGCCACAGTCGAGAACAATAGGGGGAGACATCTAGCGCTTTGGCGCTTCTATATCATTGGTGGCTGGACGCTGCTGTACGAAAACTCCCGCAAGCTTTTTTAACCCATTTTTTATGTGTGCCTTAAATTTCATGACAATATTTTGACTCCCTATTGACCGAAGTGACATCTAAAATATAAAAGAACGCAGGGAAGCAAGAGTTTCAAGGTAATAAGTCAGTGATGATTTTATTGCAGCGAGCGAAGCGAAGCGGCTATTTAGATGCGACAAATTGCCCATACATGGATTATTTGGCTATCTGGTTTTGTGGCTCTGCTCAAGCTGCGCAGCAAAATTGCTGACTTTCACGGAAGAGCTGTTTGTGATTGGATAAAACACAAGAACTGCAATGCGTCATTCGAAAGGTATTTCTACCTGCAGAAGAGTTCCTTTGGCAACGAAAACAATTATGGCTACATTATATGATAATAATAAAGAATTTATTTAAACTAATTCAAACCAACTATTTACAAAAATACAATATTTACAATTTCAGCTACTTACAGATATTACAATTACAACTGTCTCCATTCCATTTTTTGACTTGAATTTTGAACGAGGCTATAGATTGGCTTGACTTTATCTCATCAGGTAAAGCGTTCCAAAGACAACTGCCTCTGAAAACAGTTCTAGCTTTTGGTAGCTGTAATAGATCTTTTGCTCTTAGGTCGTAAGCCACTTCCTTTCTTATGAACAGATCCCACCTGAATGTTGGATTTTGGCAGTTTAAAGACTTATAGACCTCATTCAAATTCAAATTCAATCAGCTGGTTTTAATTGCTTCAAAATCAATCGGCAGATGCTAATGAAATTTCATTGCCATAGACTTCCCCGAGCAGGGTTATCAGAAAAAATCTACTAGGGGGCAGCCTCCCCCCCCCCCGACCAAAAAAGGGTTCAACAAACTTTAGACAGACATTCGAACTGTCAACAGACATCATTTACTTGATATTCCTTACTGATAATTACCCGATTTTTGGAATTGTACTTTAACTCGAATCTTCCATTGCAAATCCCGTCCTTGTGACGGGGCAGATAACTGGTAGTGAATGGTAGTGAGTAACTCCCCCCCCCCCCCAACGTTGGCAGACGAGATGATTCTTCTGAGCTGCATTCACTTAACTGTATTAACGGCTAGTTACTATTGTAAATAACCAACTGTAAACGAAATCATTATGATTTTATCGTTTTTTCTCCTAGTTATACCACCACCGAAGATCGAGCCTTTCATACAAGGAACCTCACTTGAAATTACATGGAAAAAGTTTGGAACGTATTTTACAAACTATGTTATTCATGCAAACAATAGTCTGGGTACCGGAGTGGGTGATTACAAGCAAATTGTAAATGCAGCCGATGAAAGAGCCGTTATTGGACCACTACGAGGGAATACGTGGTATACCGTCACAATGCAAGTACCACTAGATAGTGATAGTGATCAGGTTATTGCACAGTCTGACCCGTATTTTATCATCGTACATGGAAGCACAGGTAAGGATAGCCTACATGTATACTCCATTCACACTAACCCAACAAGGGCCCTTATTGATAACAGTACTTATTGATAAGAGTACTTATAGTATTGACAAGGTAAACCCTGTATAAATATTTCTCTTATCATAAGGACAGATTTTGTAAGACAACAGCATAAGTTGCTTTTGATTGACACCTCAATTCAAAGCGATTAGCGATTGCAGACAAAGGAAATTCTCTCAACCAGTAATTCAAAAACAAGCAAAGCCGCAAAAGATTCTTTGAAACCCAAGCGCAGGTGGCATCAAATATTAAAGAAATCGTAAAAATTGCTCACTCATGTTGTATTCCTTGTTGTATTTCTGCTGTATTCTTTCCCTGTCCCTGACCATCGACCATGCTTTTCAAAACAAAGTTCGAGCATGGTCGATGGTCAGGGACAGGGAAAGAAAACAGCAGAAATACAACAAGGAATACAACATGAGCGAGAAATTTTTACGATTTCTTTAATATTTGATGCCACCTTCGACCCAAGTAGTTAGCTCGCTTGTTGTAAATTCCAGAAATTGTTTTCAAGGGAAAACATGAGCATAGATCGAAAGAGGGATATATCTACACATCTGCCTCGGGCATTTAATTTGTTTGGTTTAAAAGCCGATTGGGAGGCGATTCAATTTTCTTATTTTTTTGCTGTAATCAAACACTCACTGCATAGCTTCTGAACAAAAGAAATAAAATACCCGAGGTAAATGTGCAGATATATCCTTCTTCTTTCGATATGTGCTCATGTTTGCTCTTTGAACGAATTTCTGGAATGCACAACGAGCGCGCTAGCTACCTGGGTTTCAGAGAAACTTTTTCGGCTTTGTTTGTTTTGAATTACTGGTTGAGGGAATTTCCTTTGTCTGCGATCGCTAATCGCTTTGAATTCAGGTATCAACAACAGTAACTCACTCATGCTATTGTGTTACAAAATATGTCCTTGTTCACTAACCCAGTTAAACCAGCGCTCTCTGAAGCATGTTAAGCTTAAACCAATCAAATGCATTCAGCTTGTTAGATTAACCAATTAGAATGCAACTGTCCATAGCCTGGTTTAGTTTAAACTGGTTATAAAATTTCACACGTGTATCTTTATTTAGCTGACGACGATGCAAGCTCGTATCGAAACGTAAAAAGAAAGAAAGTGCTTATTTCTAAATAGTTTTCTTAAAAATGTACAGAGAGCTTTCCTGCTTAGACTCGGCTGACAGGCTTTTCCATAGTTTTGCACCTCTGTGAAACAAATCATCTCTGGCCATTTTTTGACGTTTTCATTGGTAGCCTCAAGTCAATCCCCATATTGCGAAGGCTGTAAGACGAGCCAAGCGAATTTCAGGTGAAGAGGTGACACAGGTATTGTGGAGCCAGCTCGTTTAGGGACTTGAAGACCATTGTCTCCGATTGTTACAAGTTCTTCAATAGCCTTCCATCACAAGCCTGTAACAAGAGGTTTGCATGGGGCATCGACGTATCTACTCGTTATAGCAATTAGATCCGCGATCAGCAATTTAAAACAAACAAGGCTGCAAATGTGTCAACTGTCTCCTAGTGACCACGCGAAAAGTGGGTTTTAAGGAGTTCACGAGTTGATAACGAAAGAAGAAGGCTAAATCTAAAAAAATCTGCCTGGCGGATTTTGTTTCTTTCATTCAGAAGCCGAGCAGAAGGCATTGTAATTCTTGTATATTTAGGACTTTGATGAAACATTCATTGCTTTTTTATTATATAAAGGCTGTCTGTAACGCATCTGATTGGGTGATAAAGACAATACAAAGAATAGGAGAATTGAATGGCCACGGATCCTAATGACTTTTTACGACCGTAGGAAGTGACAACGATCAGCCTTCCTTTATTCTAAATTCACAAATCCACAAAGAGATCCGTTCTGTCCAGCTCTGACTCGTTGAGCATAGGTTCCAAATCTTTAAAAAGGCTGGTGTAAAATTCAGTGACCTATTTCTTTGAACTGAATTACTTCAAAGAAACTTTAGCTATTTCTCTATAATTCTACCGTTGGACTTTTCTGAAATCTTCAATATTTTCAGATTTAGAATGTTTTTCTTCCTTTTCAAGAATTCAAGAAAATTTTCAAAAAACTTAAAACCATCGTAATTTCTAAACTGTTTGACGCAACATGAATTATTTTCGAAGAAAACCATAGCTTATGAATGCCTACAATATGGCATCAAGCAAAAGTCTGTCATTCTTCTGGTTTATGATTCAGAAATTTGATGACGTCTCATCCTAAAATGAGTTGAAATATAAAATACGTTGTAATTTCGAAAAATATTCAAGAATTTTGCAAAGTCCAACGGTAGAATTATAGATAAGTATCTAAAGTTTCTTTCAGGCCATTCAATCAGAAGAAATAGGTCATTGAATTTTACACCCACTTTTTTACGCTGAGTTAAAGATTTGGACCTATGCTACTTCGTTGCCGCCGATCAGATACGTGACAGACTGCCTTCAACTTTAGTAGCCCTTTCAGTTTATTTTAGAGGGGGCCGCGCAATTACTCATTAGCTCCTGAATCAAATAGACAAATTCTGCCAAGTAGATCTTTAGACTTATCATTCTTCTTTCGTGGTAAACTCGTGCTTCCTCCTATAAGCCACCTTTCGCGTGCACAAGGCGGCAGTTTGCCCTGCTGGTTTCAGAGCAACTTTCGTGGGCTTTTTTTGTTTTGAGTTACTGGTTAAGAGAATTTCCTTCGTCTGCAATCGCTTATCGCTTTGATTTCCGTTTTTAATCAAAGGCAGCTGATGCTATTGTGTTACAAAAATCTGTTCATTTTTTTCTTGGCCTGTAAATCAAAGAAACTGAAGCTATTGTTTTTACCTCGGTCATTATTCTCACGTGTTATATTATTCTTGTTTCAAGGTTGCTCAAAAGGAATTTATAAATTTATTGCAAAGATTGACGGGAGAAAGGTAAGACAACACATTTTTTACGCTTTATGTCTCGTTCAATTCTTATTCCTACCCTTACCACCCCCGCATTTGCTCAAGATATATTCCCAACCCCCTGGCAATTGACTGTAAATTCTCCCCCTGTCCCGGGGCATACAGTCACTAGGGATATCGCATGTTTCCGCTGCCCTGCCCGGGGGCATTTATGCAAGAAATTTTCATTGACCTCCAGGCTGCCGGGGGAGGAGGGAGGCAATAGTCAGGGCAGGAATTGAACGAGACATTACTTTATACAGTTTTATTCTTTGTCTCCCTCTGTCCCTAGTGCCTTCAATTCTTCCTGTTGTGATCAATTCTTCTATGTTTCCTTCTCTAACTATATGTCCGAAAACTTCATTTGTTGTTCTTTGATTCCGTTCCGTAACTCTTTCTTTGTGCCCACTGACCTCAGCACTTCATCGTTACTTTTCCTTTCGGTCCAACTGATTTTTTGCATTCTCCTGTAGCACCAAAGTTGGAAACTATCAATTTTCCTTCCTTCTTCTTTTCCTATGATCCATGTTTCACAAGCGTATTTCATGACGGTTCAGATATAAGCTTTTAATGTCCTAAGCCTTGTTTGAATTGATATTTTTTTGTTACTTAGAATGTTTATCATATTTCCAAATGCACTTTTTGCTTGTCCAATTCTTCTGTCAATTTCAACTTTGCTTCTGCCAATGTATAAGAGCCTTTTACCCTCATATACTGTCAAGGTTCTCATCAAAAGACCTTGGTTTATATAAACTTTAAAACAATGTATCTAGTGAAAGTCGTAAAATGTTTGTTAGATATCACGCAAATTTCAATAAACTCACAGGTATAAATGCCGGGTGTCCCAAAACATTCAGCAGATTTGCTCCGACCTAGCGATCAAAATTTAGCTTTGATCAATGGCCACCATAAATCATCGATTAAACCCCCACCACCCCTCGAATAAGCTCCCACCCCAGATCAAATTTTGAAAATAAGCTCCCCGGATAAGCCCCCATGGGGGTATTTGAATTCCACCGAAGGGTTAATTTTACATGAATTGAAACATCTTTGTCTTGGTACCTGTGAATCTAGTTCCACATGGATCAGGGCTACAAAGGAAACTAAGGAAACTACAAAGGAAAGTACACTGATTCTCTTTGCAGGAGATGTGGGTCCCATGAGGAATACATCGAATACTTATGGGATTGTCCAAATTTCTCTCAAAAGCTCAAAATGAAAAAGACTTGTTTGGCTAAAAATAAATCCGAAGTACTCAAAAGTATCAACAAAACGTTACAAAATTTCTATACAAATAAGGATTGGTTAAAAGAAGAAAATATTAGCACCAGCTTGTGTACCCAGTTGTTGGGTAACTGCTCCGAAATGGAGAATTAGCTTCAATTATTATTAGGGCCGAAGCCAGTGGGGGGCTGGGGGGCCGGGCGCCCCCCAGAAGGCCAATAGACCTTTTAGCTATTCTACAAAAGAACCTGGATCGAGCGTTATTTTTATACATTTTGCTACGCGACGTTCGATCGAGTGGCTTTAGAGCTTCTATCACTATTGTACACATTCGAAAATTCTACAAAATGTAGTAAAATGTTGTTCGATTCTGATTCCTTTCAGAATAGCTAAAAGGTCTATTGTCGGAAATTTTTTCTCCACCTGTCGGAATTTTTTGTTTGTTACAGGCCCACATTTAGAAGATTTTACTGGGAAAATGATGCATAGAACATGAATTTATTGACTTTCAAGGATAAATTTTGACACGAATTTTGAATCTACAGCATGTTTTCCTTCATATTGATCAATTTTGAAGGCTCCGACGTTGAAACAACAAAATAATTCCAAAATCTAGTCATTAAAGGAGCACATCAGTCTTTTGGTGCATGTTTTAACGTATATTCCTACAATTGGGGTTGTTGCTGTTGTTGTTGTAGATTTTAGAGCGTCGGAAAATTTTGGTTCTTTGCCCCCCTAAGAATTTAGGCTGGTATCGCACCTAACATGGATATGTTTTTCATTTTTCTTCATACATTTATCAGCTAGAATGGCAGTATTTCATCACACATCTTCCATAGTATTTAATAAGCCACCCTCCCTCGAATAAGGCCGCCCTTCGATTAAGCCCCCATCCTAAAGTTCATATTAACAAATAGCCCCCCGGGGGGCGTATTCGAGGATTTATTGTAATTATTTTAAAACGTTCAGGCCACATCGAATCGAGCCAAGAATTCGTATATTGAGTAATGAGTCCCAATATTTGAACGAACCGTTATTTTTTGCTCCTCCGTAGTGGCGTATCCGTGCTGTTAAAAGGAATGAAGTGAAAACATTAGGACGAGAGGTATAAGTCTACCTTCTATTTTAACAAATATAAAAACAAAGAGGTTATAGCTCCTCTGCAGTAGCCGTACTAACAGATTGCAAACATTATCATTATTATGATACAGTAGACTCACGAAATAGTCCCAGTTATCGCAACAACAACAGCAATGACAACAACAACAACAATATATTTTTTTGCTCAAACTGGGACTTATGGACTTTCACATCAAAAAGTGAGACGAAAATTAACAATGGCGGCACCGACCTTTCTAGGAGACTTATTCTAGGAGATTTATTCCTAGGAGACAATTCCAGGAGACTTAGCCGGTATATAGTAGACATACTCTGTTAAAAAGGGATAAATATTGACGTAAACATGTTTTTAGGACGTTTCGAACCAGGCTTGGTAAATCTTCAGCAAATCTAATAAATAAACATGGCAATTTACACCAAGGAACAAACAAGAGTTCAAGACTTCAGTGATGAACTTCATGCCAGTCATTGTCAAATAGCATACAATTCCAAGAATGCAATTTATTACCATACATAAAGTATTGTATCAGAACCTTGTTTGGAAGGGTGCTGATTTGGACAAAAGGTCGTAACAATTCTGAAACTCCAGCGAGATGATCTCGTCGTTGAATGTCGAATAAAGGGCAGAGCAACAAGAAGTGTTCCGTATCCTCAATGCCATCATTCGTTGGGCACATTGGGTTCACTGTATCCCTAAACTTTTGCTTGAATTTGTGAAAGCTCAATTTACTGAGACCGACCCTTATTTGGAAAAGATACCATAAGCTTATTGGATCATGAATGCCGAAGGTAGACTTTGCAGGGGGGCGAATTATTGACAGAAGGTTTGCTTTAAAAGCATCAACAGAAAGTGCAAGCCTGATTTCTGGATCAAATTTATTCCATTCAAGGATGCAGTTAGGATAGAAGCTTGATAGAAATGTCTCTGTTTTTGGCCTTATTCGCCCAATAACATCCTGATTGCGAAGAGAGTAATGTGCCTGTTGAAGTAGTGGGATTAGCTCCTTTGTATACAATGGGGTGAGGTTATTTATGATCTTATAGAACAAAGTAAGGCGTCTACTCCACCTTCGGGAAGTTAGTGACCCTAAGCCAAGCTCTGCGTACGGTTTTTCTCGTGATGTTACCTTTGTTACCTTCCATGTTCCTGTTACAGCAAGAGCAGTTATGCATGTTTCTCGCTTACGTAGCTTCTGTGTCGAAATCTACAAGACAATGAAATATTTTAAATCCTTCTTTCATGCAACAGTTATTTCAATTTAAATCTTCTATGAATGTAAATCGCTCAACGAGAAATCCGTACGATTTGCAACATTACAGGCCAAATCAAGTAGCCTTCGGCTTAGGTCTCTGGGGCCGAAGGTATGGAATAGCTTCTCTAATGAGATACTATCAGCTGAAACTCTCAAAACTTTTAAACAAATCATGAAGCAATGGAATGGCATACAATGCACATGCAATGTATGCCAGTATAATGTGTCTTAGATAGGGTGAGTTTTGTTTGTTTTGATACCTAAGTGATACCTGTAGATATATATGTACTTTCGTTGAATTTAGTTTATAATTTAGTTCATTGCAAATATTCGAATTAGATTAGTTTCTTTTATTCTATATTTGAGAAGCTAGGTACATACAGGGTGTCCCAAAAATATGTGCGCCGTTTGAATGGCTATTGTGGAGGAGCCATAAATCGAAATTTCCTGTTTTTTAGATTTGTGAATAGAAGACATTTCAACTTAGAGTTTGGCACCGAGTTTGTGTAAATCTGACAAGTGGTTGCTGATTTATTTAGAAAGAAAGTCACAATCATTGGTTGCTTCAAAACCAGAGGATTTTGTCTCCGTACTTAACCTTATAACTTGAATTTTATCATTAAATTGACTTAAACTTTACAGTTATGCCAAGAGACGTATTTGGGAGTAATCAATGACCATATTCTTCAAGAATATCAACCAAGCAGCATGCTAAACGCAGTATTGTTGGTTTAAAACGACTTTATCTATTTTGAGAAGCAAAATATCTGATAGATGCATGCCTTGGCCTGAAGCACTTGTGTTGCACATATCCATTCCTAGCAACCCTAGATATGTCCAATATTCTTGGTTGTCACAAAATTCAATGTATGACAATCTGTCTCACTTATGAACATCAGAAAACAGGGCTAGGTATGTTGTTTTCAATAAATTTCGTTGATTTTAACGCAATGGAAAATAATGAATCCTCTGGTTTTGAGGCAGCCAATAATTTTGGCTTTCTTGCTCCATAAATCAGCAACTAGTGATCGGATTTACTCAAAGTCGGTCTCAATCTTTAATTTGAAGTCTCTCCTGTCAAGAATCTTAAAAACAGAACAATTGGATTTTTGGCGGCTCCGCAGAAGCCACTCAAACAGTGCACATGTTTTTTGGGACACCCTGTATATCTCGAATTAAAATCACATTATTATTATTATTATTATTATTATTATCAATTTATTTAAAGTAGGCCTACATATATATATATATATACATACAAGACATACATACAAGACATATATACATACATTTGTTCATCTTTATACCGGGTGACCCAGAAAAAAGTGACCCAACGCAATCTGTTACAGAAAATTAACTAAGTGGCCGATTGAGATGCTTCAAACGTTGTTCTGTCGCTAAAAGACTAGCCTATGCGATGAGTATTTTTCGCAATTTTTTCGGCGCGGTAAATTTCCAAAATTAAGGATTTCGAGGAAAAGAGCATGCCTGAAATCCTCAAAAAGTCGTCAAAAACAGGGCATCGATTTACAGCCATTTCAAATCTTCAAAGCAACGTGGAGCGTGTTTCATTTCAAGCTGGGAATAGGTAACACAGTCGGAAGTCTTCAGAGCAAGTTTAGAGTCCCTAGGTACTTGAAAATATTCTCAGGCAGAATGAAACACGCTCCTCGTTGTTTTGAAGATCTGAAATGGCTTCAAATCGATCCCTTGTTTTTGACGACTTTTTAAGAATTTCAAGCCTGCCCTTTTCCTCAAAATCCTTAATTCGGAAACCTTCCCGTGCCCAAAAAATTGCGAAAAATACTCATAATGTAGGCTGGTCTTTTAGCGACAAAACAACGTTTGAAATATTTCAATCTGCCACTTACTTTTTTTTCTATAACAGATTGCGTTGGGTCACTTTTTTCTGGGTCACCCGGTACATACAAGACATATATACATATAGATACAATAGCTATAACTAAGAGCTAATTCAAGCCTACTATCTAAAAAAGTAAAATTTGTAAGAAAAAAGTAAAAAAATAAATAAAATTCCGAATGATTAAATACAGACACATTTTACAGATTTTTGCAATGCTTTTAATATTTACATTGTTTTCTTACTTTTTTTTTCGGTAAATACAGCAGAAAATTTAATATCAGCTCAAGAACCCAACCTGTGCCACGAAAGGTCTGCATATTTTACAATTACATTCCTCTCCCCTCCAGGTTTTGATTTCCCTTTTGAAACTGGAGAGAGTATCTGACTGTTTTAGGTCATTGGGAAGTGCCTGCCATAATCTACACCCAAGGAACGATATTGTCTCTAAGCCATAGCACGTAGTGCGTGCTTGTGGCAAGGATAGGTTATGGCAGCCTCTTAACCCATAAGAAACTTGTTTTTCAGCGAAAATGTCCTTCATGAAGCTGGGATTAAGGCTCAATTTTGTCTTAAAGACTTCAGTCATTAGCAATTGTAAATTCCTTATGTGGAGTGGGACCAACTTGTCTCTCAGTAACATCGTATCAAAATCTGTTCTCATATCTTTGTAAGTTATTCGCAATGCCCGTTCATGAATATGGTTAATTTTATTGTTCAATGTTCTGTCACAGAACATCCATACAAGAGGACAGTAGTTGAATTGGGACAAGATAAATGCCTTCATCATTCGTTTCAGCTACTCAGTATCAAGGAAATGAGAAATTCTTGAAAGAGCATCTAGCTTTTGACCAGCCTTTTTACAAAGAGATTTTACTTGCTGTTTGAAGCTGAGCTTTTTGTCAAAAATCACACCTAGCAGCTTTTCTTCTGTGCTCTCATTTATCGTTACACTTCCGATATTTATGGAAACATTGTTACTCTTGTCTCCAAATACCATTAGATGGCATTTGTCCTCATTCAGCTTCATGCAGTTGTTTGAAACCATTTTGTAATTTTAAGGGCATCGCTCTCTAATGTTTTGATGACACTTTCAATGTTGTTAGCACTGGCATAGATTGTCGTATCATCTGCATAATTGCAGATTTGAGTGTCTTTCACAAACATGAAGAGATCATTTAGGTATATGTTAAACAGCAGAGGCCCCAAGACCGAACCTTGTGGCACTCCAATTACTGTTTCTCTCCACGTACTGAAAGACCCATTCATCTTCACCCTCTGCTTCCTTTCACTGAGATAGCTATGGATCAACCGCAATGCACTCACACTGAAACCATAAGCACTTAATTTTGCAATCAAGAGCTCATGATTTAAGCAATCAAAAGCCTTTGAGAGGTCCATGAGTAGTGCTGCTGCTATACCCCGTTTATCTAAGGTCATTTTACAAGTCTCTATTAGTCTTACAAGTGCATGCTGGGTTCCATAGCCCTCTCGAAATCCACACAAAAGAGGAGAAAGGAAGCTAAGGGCATGAGATTTTATTTGACTTTCTAAAACCCTCTCATAAATTTTGGAAACAGATGATAAAACCGTTATCGGTCTATAATTCTTCTTGATAAAAGCATCAAGACTTTTGAAAAGAGACGAGATCTCACCAGTTTTCAGTTCTTTTGGAAAATTGTTTCTTGACAAATCAGAATTAAAAATTTTCTGGATGAGGACGGCAAAAATGTCTGAATTTTGTTTAAGGATCTTGGCAGGGATGCAGTTTAACGGTGATGCTTTCTTTGAATTTAGCTTTTCTATCTGAAGAAGTATTTCACTTACAGTCACCGGCTTGAATTCAAATTGGCTTAGCTCACAACTTCCTTTAATCATCTTGATGCTAGGATGATTTTCATATTTCTTGATAGCTTTTTCAATGGGATCATTTATTCCATTTGTTGGTGATAACACTGCCTGATCCTCAGAAATTCCTAGACTTTCTGTTATATTTGCGAAGTAATTACTAAAAATTTCCGCAATCTCTGAGTCTTCAGTTATCATTTTGCCATCTTCAATTAGAGTAACAGATGAATTTATTTGTACCTCATTTGAAAACACCGGTTTTACAGTTTTCCAAAATTTACGGTTATCTGTGAGGTCCCCTAGGTCAAGATTTCTATAGTAATCTGATTTCGTCTTGCGCAGAAGTTTGACACAAAGGTTTCTTTGCGTTTTAAATGCTTTTAAATTTTCCTCAGTTCTGTTCTTTATGTACCTGTTGCGCAGTCTCTTGCGATGCATCATCGCCTTTCGTAAGGCCTTTGTCATAAAGGGGCCATCGTTCGCACGCAAGTACTTTTTCTTGAGAGGAGCATGTCTTTTTAGCGTATCAGTAACCACAGTGTCAAAAGCACCACATGACAATAGGCCCAATAGTTCCAATTCTTTACAAAAATCTAAAATCTCATTTAACACATTCCATGTTTCCTAATACCCACGCTTTTTTCATACATATTCCTTTTGATCTTCCAGGATACTTGGAAACAAAATAAGGGGATATGGACGAATAATAACATCCGTTTCCCAGAAGCAAATGCTTTGACTGGATTCGATAACGTGGAAGCAAAATCGGCATTGTACTACGGTCTGAAATGCAAATGGATTTGTGCTGGAATGAGAGACCTGAATACATATCAATTTAATTTTACTCAAACACCACCACAGACACTACTTCAATCATTTGATAACTGGAATCAGCTGGACACTAACTCTAATTACGTAAAAGCAGGTCCGTCTGCTTGGACTGCTCTTTTCAACCATGGTAAGTATGAGACTGACTACCTGTATCCCTGTGTCCCTGAGACCTGGCTACAAATCAATTTAGTTTTACTCAAACACCACCACAGACACTACTTCAATCATTTGATGACTGAAATCGCAAGGGAACTAACTTTGATTACGTAGAGGCAGGTCCTTCTTAGACTGCTCTTTTCAACCATGGTAAGTTTGAGACTGACTACCTGTATCCCTGTGTCCCTGAGACCTGGCTACATATCAATTTAGTTTTACTCAAACACAACCACAGACACTACTTCAATAATTTGATGACTGAAATAGTAAGGGAACTAACTTTGATTACGTAAAGGCAGGTCCTTCTTAGACTGCTCTTTTCAACCATGGTAAGTTTGAGACTGACTACCTGTATCCCTGTGTCCCTGAGACCTGGCTACAAATCAATTTAATTTTACTGAAACACCACCACAGACACTACTTCAATCATTTGATGACTGAAATAGTAAGGGAACTAACTTTGATTACGTAGAGGTAGGTCCTTCTTAGACTGCTCTTTTCAACCATGGTAAGTTTAAGACTGACTACCTGTATCCCTGTGTCCCTGAGACCTGGCTACATATCAATTTAATTTTACTCGAACACCACTACAGACACTACTTCAATAATTTGATGACTGAAATAGTAAGGGAACTAACTTTGATTACGTAGAGGCAGGTCCTTCGTAGACTGCTCTTTTCAACCATGGTAAGTTTGAGACTGACTACCTGTATCCCTGTGTCCCTGAGACCTGGCTACAAATCAATTTAATTTTACTGAAACACCACCACAGACACTACTTCAATCATTTGATGACTGAAATAGTAAGGGAACTAACTTTGATTACGTAGAGGCAGGTCCTTCTTAGACTGCTCTTTTCAACCATGGTAAGTTTAAGACTGACTACCTGTATCCCTGTGTCCCTGAGACCTGGCTACATATCAATTTAATTTTACTCGAACACCACTACAGACACTACTTCAATAATTTGATGACTGAAATAGTAAGGGAACTAACTTTGATTACGTAGAGGCAGGTCCTTCTTAGACTGCTCTTTTCAACCATGGTAAGTTTTAGACTGATTACCTGTATCCCTGTGTCCCTGAGACCTGGCTACAAATCAATTTAATTTTACTCAAACACAACCACAGACACTACTTCAATCATTTGATGACTGGAATCAGCTGGACACTAACTCTAATTACGTAAAAGCAGGTCCGTCAGCTTGGACTGCTCTTTTCAACCATGGTAAGTTTTAGACTGATTACCTGTATCCCTGTGTCCCTGAGACCTGACTACAAATCAATTTAATTTCACTCAAACACCACCACAGACACTACTTCAATCATTTGATGACTGAAATCGTAAGGGAACTAACTTTGATTACGTAGAGGCAGGTCCTTCTTAGACTGCTCTTTTCAACCATGGTAAGTTTTGAGCTCTCAACCGTACGCTGAACATCGCTGAACATTTGTAGAGTGTTGTTTAGTGGTATTCAGTCGGGTTGGTAAAACGACAATGTGACTCAAAATTTGTTAGGCCACTGAACATGAGTGCTTCTCGTCAGGAATGGGACTTTGGAAATTGGACAAATGGGAGTGGTAGGGGATTTAAACTGAAATTGGTCTGAATGTTTTCTTACATATCTGGCGTTGGAGAAACACGATTGACGAAGGGATAGCTGTCGTAATCTGCTTCTCGATCGGGATAGTGATATTAATCTTCCCATGCATTTATTTTCGAGGAATGCGCCTTTAATGTTTTCCCTTTTCTTAAGGAATCCTGTCACCTTCTGAACAGAACAAAGAAGCGTTTAATCTCGATTATGTAGGCACTAAAGCACGATACGGTATTATCATGAATAGCAAAACTTTGGTTGGATATGGACTGAAATTTACGGGTGGTAGCTATCTCTCTGCTGGTACTTTTCATAAAGATAACAATGGGCAAACAGTGAAGACAATCGGTTTTGGTTACATACTTGGTGAGTTCATCTTTCAATCTTTAAAACTTGGTTACCTCTTACAAGGACAGAGTTTATAACAATACCGAGTGTGACAAAAAACGTTCAGGAGTTTGAGAAATTGCACCGGGTGAGTCAAAAATGGCCCAGCGTTTGAAAGGCTACTGCTCCTGAATCCCGGGGGGGGGTACTTGACTTTCAATTGTACGGGGGGTGCACTCCAAGAAAACAAATTTTCACCCGGCTTTAGAAATTTTTCCTCGAAATGATAGCCGGCTTTAGAAAAAATCGGCGAAAAGCATATCCCAAAACGTAAAAATCGGCGAAAAGCATACCCCTAAGCGTAAACCTTCGTCGAAAAACAATGAAATAACACTATTGACAACCGGCTTTAGAAAAATTGCCTTCTTTTGATACCCGGCGTTAGAAAAAAGAGGCGAAAACGATACCCGGAAAGGAGTGCACATCGCGTCAGCAAAATCTACTAAGTACCCCCAGCTAACATGTTCAATAACTGTTTGAATTTTTCCTGGCTGAAATCGGTCGCTCCATTAAGATTTTACAAGAAGTTTGCTAAAAAAAGTCCCTTCGAGAAACCTTGAAAAACGTGCTAAAATCGTGAGCGAGTTTCCCCAATCTGTTTGCCTTACAGTAATGACTTGATAACACTTCAGCAGGTGCTATCCCCTTGAGGGAATGAAAAAGTCCTCCCCCCCCCCTTGTGTGAATAACTTATTCAGGGGGATTCAATTCTCTCCAGAGGTCAAAATGCATGAATTCATTTGAGTGTCATTATTGCTAGGAAGGAAAACAAAGGGAAATTTTGATTGTAGTTTTCCGTTGCTTTTCCAGGCTCTGGAAAGGGGCTTTCTGTAGAAAATCTCTCTTATCGACGTGAAGGAATGGCCGATTAAAGCCGGGTAAATTACTGAACCTAATTGAAAATATTGGGAATAAAACAAGACAGTCTTTAATATCATTGCTTTGATATTGAGGGAGCCGCATTTTGTCAAAGCCGGGCCTTTTTATTGACTCACCTGGTAGTACCTAAAGTGCTGGATGGATTGGAATGAATTAAACTTTGCTTGATAGCAGAAACTGGATAAAACAGACCCTGTAAGTATTTCTGGCAATTTGTCGAATATTTGTCGGCTTTTTAAAAAATAATTTTACCAGTTGTTTATTGCAAGATTATTTCAAACCGTGTTGATTGTTACAGTGCCTTGGTATGTGGACTCAATATGGTTGCCATGGTCACCTTGGAATGCATGTTCAAAAACTTGTGCAACAGGTACAAAAACAAGGAACAGGAATTCTACGAGAGCTATTGGTGAGGGAACGCAACTGCCGGCAACTGCTGTCGATACCGGGAGCTGTAAAATTGCAGAATGCATCCGTAAGTTTTTGCATTTTTAAGTCTGGAAATCCCTTATTGAAATCATGAACATTCGTAATCTACTGGATGAGTAAACTTCTTCGTCTTCTCTTCTGTTCATCGGAAACCTTTTCCCTATTTATCAGGGTTAGGTCCTTGAATTCACAGTTTGTTCTCGTTCCTTGTCACCTTCCTGGGTCAGATTTACTTCCTGCAGGGAGAGGCAAATTTGAGCTTTCAAGATTAACATGTCTGCTATCAAATTACCAATACCAACAAACGAGGCATCTATGTTCAAGTTAACTATCGAGGAACATTTTTAGAGTGATTAGACATTGATTGAAGCTAAATTCACATCGCTGGAGTGAACCAAAGCCGTATACATTTTTTTGGGACACCCGGTATAAATTCATAATTTAGACTTAATTGAACCAATTAAAATGATTAAGAGAGACACAAAATATGTTTTTCACAGAGTGTGGTATGACAAATTGGTAACCATGCACAGTACCAGATTATGGACTAAATGCCAAAACACAAAATGTTGCAAATGCAAAAACTGCTAAATTGTTGGTTTAGGCCCATTTCAAATGTGATTCACCGGAAATGTAAACAAAAACATGGCCTGGCAATTTTTGTCAACTTCAAAGTGCAATTTCTCTGCAGTCGTTGGTCCGATTTCTATATGGATTTTTGTTCTGAATAGCTCTGAAGATTTAAAAATTTTTGCATTTGCAACTATTTGTGTTTTGGCATTTATTCCATGCTCTGGATCACTGTGCAATGGAGACAAGGCTAAAACTAGATTGTTCGAATTGCTACAGCTTTATTGCTCCATGATACAAAGTTATACTTACGAAATCTCAGACGGCTTTAACAAACCTGGAAAACGTGTAAAAAAATATACACCAGGGCTGGAATCCGTCTTTCCCCCCCCCCCTCCCAGGTCAGATAGGGCTAAGTGTTTTCGATGGGTAATTTAGGCAGTATCCCAATTATTGCATGGCCAACAAGGGCAGATTTGGTAAGACAATAGCACGAGTTGGTTTTCATTGTCACTGCAATCCAAAGCAATTAGCGATCGCAGACAAAGGAAATTCTCTCAACCAGTAATTCAAAAAAACCAAAGCCGCAAAAGTTTCTCTGAAGCCCAGGTAGCTAGCTGGCTCGTTGTGCATTCCAGAAATTGTTTTTAAGAGCGAACATGAGCATAAATCGAAAGAAGAAGGATATATCGACACATCTACCTTGGGCATTTAATTTATTTGATTCAAAAGCCGATTGGGAGGCGATTCAAAAATTTTTTTTTGGTGTAATTAAAACACTTACTGCTCAGCTTCTGAACCAAAGAAATAGAATTCCCGAGGTAGATGTGTAGATATATCATTCTTCTTTCTATACATGCTCATGTTTGCTCTTGAGAACAATTTATGGAATGCACAACGAGCGCGCTAGCTACTTCGGTTTCAGAGAAACTTTCGAGGCGTTGCTTATTTTGAATTTATGGTTGAGAGAATTTCCTTTGTCTGCAGCCACTAATCGCTTTGAAGTCAGGTGTCAACAAAAGCATCACATCCTATTGTGTTACAAAATCTGTCCTCGTTTGCGTGGCTATCAAAATTTGTACCGGTACAATGTGAAAAGGTCTAAAATGGCCATTATTAGAGTTATACTTTTATTATTAGAGTTATTATAAGAGTTGTACTTTCAATCGTAATGAGTATGAATGAATGAAGGATTCCCTTGACACTTGACAACTCCATATACGGTAGATATATATCAGCAGTTAAAGTTTGGGAGTTTTTTGCAAACCACGATAGCACACCCCTCCCCGAAACGTTGGTACCTTACTGCGTCCCTCAAGGCCGTAGGAAGCATTTCAAACTTTCTATAGGGACATGGCACTTCAAGGGTACTTTTCCATCAAGCTAAAGGGAAACTTCCTGAAACAAAATAGGCACTTTTTCGTCATAATTGCACGATCTTGGAGGGCACGTGCCCGCAGTGCCTCCCTCTGGTTCCTTCGTCTCTGGCGTCCCTAACAAGTGAAAGAAAAGATAATCACCGTCATGATTTGTAATCTATTGCTTTGTTTCCTTTTTCAGCTCGTGCTCCAGGCAACGTAATTGTAACGACGATTGCCAAAAAGCAACTAAAAATTCAGTGGGATGCTGTACCCTCAGCAGAACTGTCAAATACTCTTGACCATTATGAATACCACAGATGGAAGGCCTTAGATCCTGCAAGCATAACAACAGCAAAATCGTATTTGACAGGAAATACTGTGATAAATAACATATATGCTTTAGAAATCTATACAGAGTACTGCTTTCAGGTTAATATCATCTTGCAAGGGAACCTTCCTGGTAGAATTGGCAACAAAAGTGATCCTGTTTGTGCCTACACTGATGAAGGTGGTAAGTTATCACACAACTATTCATTGATACTGTCGTTATTTGATTCTGTAGATATTGTGTTGGAAGATCGTGGCAATAAAGTATTAATGAACTCGCTTCTGGCTTTACAGAAGAAGGCTGGACCGCCCAAACAGATCCTGAAGCTCGAATGCACTTGCCACTTTGACAAAAGAAGAAATTTTTTAATACTCCGGGCGATTTGATCCTCCCAAGATGATCAACGATTTAGGCACATTTGAAGGTTTCTTGAAGTGGCCGGCTTTCTCTATAAAATCCCTCATAATTTCAGAACGGAGTGGCCGATTTCAGTAAAATAAATTTTAAAATGGATTTGAATATGTCTACCATCAAATGATATATTTTCCAATATTGTCATGTAGATATCCAGAGAGCAGTGGCCTGTCAAACGGGGGATTGTGGCGCAGTGATGTAAGCCTCTCTGACTTTGCAGCCAGAACAGTCAGGCGGACATGGTTCGATCCCAGGTAGAGCCCCACCACTTGAGCGTCATGACAAGGGGTCACGGACTCGATTAGCGCTTAGCTACTTCTACGATCCCAGCGCTTGGCGCTGAAAACCGTGACTTCGCCTTCGCCTACGCCTTCGATTGTTTTTATTGTCTCACCTGGTATTTTTTTCTTGTAGTGCCAATAGCACCACCATCTTCAATAATTGTCAGCACACACACATGGGAATGTCTTCTGGTCAACTGGACAGCGATACCAACGCCGAAAGCTCAAGGAATTATCACTAAATACCATATTTACTACAAGCTTGCTAGTGGAGGCAGTAAAATGGTTCAATCTACAACATCCAACAATTCTTATCAGCTATGTGGGTTGTTACCATACACTGAATATAAAGTACAAATGTCTGGTTTCACAAGTAAAGGGGAAGGGGTATCATCAGCGTATTCACTGCCAGTACACACAGGGGAATACAGTAAGTTTATCTGTTTTATTATCAAATTCTTTAAAGTTGGGTCCCGGGGGGTACATGACTTGTGGATGGATGGGGGTCTGCCGCCCGGTTTCAGAAAGGTACCCTCTTCTAATAACAGAAACTTGCCTTGGTACCCACTTTTATGATGAGTTTTGATGGAAAACTGCCCATTTTAAAGTATTTTTGTGAATTTCAGCGAAACCCCCCTCCCTCCCCCATGTTTATGGAACATCTGCCGAAAAAAGACCCTTTTTTAGAGAATTTTTGGCCCAAAAACCCCCATATGGGCGGCACATACCCGCACCCTGAACATGTTATGTACCCCCCCCCCCCGGGAGTTAGGTATAGACAATACTGCTAAGGAACGTCCGATTTGTTAGATCACATGTTCGGCACAGTCAAATCTCTTGAACAGCCGCAGCGGGTTGATGAAAAGTTACCGATAAAACAACTTAAAGGGGCTGTACAACCCGTCCTCTCTGCGTGGCCCTGCGTGTCAAATCATCGAATGTGTACAGGCTAAAGCGTAGGCCTTGATTAGCTGTAATTTAGCTATTCATTTTCTAGCCTACTTTAGATAGATATTTTTTTCATAAAACACAACATAGCTATGTTGATTTTGCATAGAGAATAGTAATCCAAAGTATCTGCGACAATCTTGGTGATCAAAGCTTTGGTGGAGAATTTGTTTTATCTTTCTAACGCCGACTATTGGAAGTCTTAATGGATATCGAAAGTTCCATCACATTTCATAGACATAGACAAGAAAACACTGCAATGAAACTTGCGTAGAAGCTGCAATGAAACTGGCCGCTATTAAAAACCCAAGGCTTTAGTCACGTGCATGGGTTATCCCGTACTTTCCGATTGCTCAAAAAATCTTGTTCAGCCCCTGTAAATGCTAGCACTTGGTTGATTATGGAGGATGCATGTCTTGAAGGAAAAGATAGACGGTAGCAATTGTTGCATAATTTGCTTGGGAATAGACGGTTACACTAAAGACGGCGGCGAAGAAATTCTTATCAAGATGCACGGCGTACTTTAAATGAAATCCTATAGAATCGTTCAAGACTATTTCGGTTATAGGGATTCCAGCATACCCTCAAAACGTTGTATTTTTTACTTTACATTGGAATTTAATTCCAATCGGGGTGTATGAGACTATTTTCAATTGCTGAAATCCTGGCTGAAACATTTTAGGACCTATGCTAAGCGAAAGATCCACTTAAAATCCAAGGAAAAGTCTTTTCAGCTTGGTTTTGGTACCCAAGGTAGATAGGATTTCAGTAGACTTATCACGTTACGTCCTACCGGGTAACACAAGAATAATTGCACAAGCAAGATTGTAATTAGCTCTCTGAAATCAAACATTTTTAGCAACTGCTTTTACTGGTTAGTTGAAAGGCTTGGCTATCTTTGAGATGCTGCATGGGGGGGTCCCACTGATTTTCGGAGGGTCTTCATGGCTTTAACTGGCAAAGCAACATCTCTAAAGCAGGCTAAGTGCACCTACGTGCTGATATCTTATTTGTGTTTACAACATTTGCTTTCAGGAAGCTATGAGCGATCTAGTTCGTCAAGTTTCTTCGGTCACCTGGTAGAAATCGCTACCACCAACCCGCCCTACATGCTCATAGTAGGGTAAGTAGGGTAAGGTAGGGTAGGGTAGGGTAGGGTAGGGTAGGGTAGGGTAGGGTAAGGTAGGGTAGGGTAGGGTAGGGTAGGGTAGGGTAGGGTAGGGTAGGGCAGGGTAGGGTAGGGTAGGGCAGGGTAGGGTAGGGTAGGGTAGGGTAGGGTAGGGTAGGGTAGGGTAGGGTAGGGTAGGGTAGGGTAGGGTAGGGTAGGGTAGGGTAGGGTAGGGTAGGGTAGGGTAGGGTAGGGTAGGTGGTAGCGATTTGTAGGACTTATCGTAATAAATTTATGATCCCAGTATGGAGGGATAAAGATTTCCCATTTTATCCTCATACTATTTCATTTGATTTTCAGTCCCTTCGAAAGCACCTTCAATCATAACAAAAGAACACACAAGCTCGACCTCCATCAAAGTTACATGGCAAGCTCTTCAGCTTCTAGATTGGCGTGGCATTCCACTGGGCTATACAGCGTATTACATGTTAGATGACATTTACATGAAAACAGGCACCAGGTACAATGTATCATCGTTTAGTGTCCCACACGCTGACTTGGAAGCCGAGCTAACTGGTTTGGAGAAGTATAGAAATTATGTAATATGGATGGCTGCTTATACTGTTGTAGGTCATGGCTCAATGAACAGCAGTGCAATTAAGCAGATGACCGATGAAGACAGTAAGAATTATTTAATTTTATCAAATGCAGTCAATTTTCTATATTTCACATTCCATATAACAGGGGTAGATTTTGCTACACAACAACTTCAGGGCCGGGTTGTTCAAACCACGATTAGCGTTAATTTTGGAGTAAAAGAATAATTCTGTAGTCATTTGCATTGTCCTAATCGAGTATTAGCCTAATACCAGTTTTTTAACAACCGGGCCCAGTTGCTTTTGATTGACACCAACAAGGACAGATTTTGTAAGACAATAGCATGAGTTTCTTTTGTTGACACTTGAATTCAAAGCGAATAGCGATTGCAGACAAAGGAAATTCTTTCAACTAGTAATTCAAAAGAAACAAAGCCGCAAGAATTTCTTTGAGACCCAGGTAGCTAGCTCGCTTGTTGTGCATTCCAGAAGTTGTTTTTATGAGCAAATATGAGCATAGATCAAAAGGAGAAGGATATATCTACACATCTACCTCGGGCATTTTATTTATTTGGTTCAAAAGCCGATTGGGAGGCGATTAAATTCTCTTATTTTTTGGGTGTAATTTAAACGCTTACTGCTCAGCTTCTGGACCAGATAAATAAAATGCCGGACGTAGATGTTTAGATATATTCCTCTTCTTTTGATATTTGCTCATGTTTGCTTTTAAAACAATTTCTGGAATGCACAACGATCGCGCTAGCTACCTGGGTTTCAGAGAAACTTTTGCGGCGTTGTTTGTTTTGAATTACTTGTTGACGGAATTTCCTTTGTCTGCGATCGCAAATCGCTTTGAATTCAGTTGTCAACAGAATCAACTCATGCTATTGTCTTACAAAATCTGTCCTTGTTATTGACACCTCAATTCAAAGCAATTAGCGACTGCAGACAAAGGAAATTCTCTCAAAAATTTATTCAAAACAACAGAGCGGCAAATATTACCCTGAACCAGTAGATCAATCTCTCGCCTGGTGCACGCGTAACGTGATTTGTAAGAGAATTCACGAGCCTGTAACGAAAGAAGAAGAACAGATCTTTAGATCTGCCTGTTGGATTTTATCTATTTGATTCAGAAACCAAGCAGAAGACATTTCAATTCTCGCAGTTTGTTCATTCATCTATATTCAAAATTGGTCTCTGCAATACCTGGTGAATGAAAACAAACACGCGGAAAATACGCGCGGCGTTTAAAAAAATACTGCTCGCTGAATTTCCCTGAAAGCAATAATTTTGAAAACTATCTTGTTTTAAAGCCTATTAATTTGATTCATAATTCACCTGGCTTTAATCGGTGCTCCTTCCCGTGGATATGAGAGATTTTCTGCAGAGCCGCGCGCTTTCAAAACCTGTAAAAGAAGTGAAAACGACGAGCAGAATTTCACCGGTTTTCCTTCCTAACAACAATGACCCTTATGCATTGCAAATATTTTGCCTCTTGAGAGGATGGACTCCCCCTGAATATGTTTCTCATACTAGGGGGAGACTTTTCATCCTCCCAAGAGGATAGTACGTGCGAAAGCTTGTTCAAGTCATTGCTGTAAGGTAGTATGTTACAGAGATTTGTTCGTCATGATTTTAGCACATTTTGTAAGGTTTCTCGAAGCAACTTGTTGAGAAAATCCCCTATACAGTCTGACAGGAGTGACCAATTTCAGCCAGAAGAATTTCTAGATACAATTTGAAAAGTTGGCTATTCAATGAGATAGTGCACACATTATTGCTTTGATATTTAAAGAGCAGAAGCCTTTCAAATGCTGGGTTTTATTTCTGACTCACCAGTAGTAATGAAAAGCAAACTACCAATTCAAGCTAACTATTTGCAAACAAGAAATGTACATATTAAATCTGGCCTAACCGGAAAATATGAATCCACACTGCAGCAGCAGTGAACTGATACAAAAGTTTGACTTTGGTTGCGTTCAGCTTCTGCTATTGGGATCCATATCTTCCCTTCCACTTTGGGCAAATTGATTTTCAAACAGTTTGAAATTGCAGTGTTCCAACAAAGGACCATGTGTGACAATTAGACTTATGATGGTGAGTCCCTTGTATCCCTGCGGTAAACCTTGCTCAACAGAGACTCATAATGAAGCAATGAATAAGCTGACCCTATCTTCTGCATTCGATTGATCGAATCTGGATCGAACGACTGCTTCGGCTTTGTTCAACGGTCACTCCTCAGAAAGGAAATGCGATAGAAACCACGGTAAGCAGAAACTTAATCAACGAAACCTGGTATTCGTCTGAAAAAGAAAGTTCACTTTACCTGGTGAGTGCAAAATAAGTCTTTTAATGCTGCAATGTCCATGTTTTTAAGACCAAAACATGCCAGAAATTTTGAAGTACCTGCCGCAGCAACTTCGTTCAAATCTAGTCAGCTGCATCAACCGAATCGAGTGTTCAAAACTTATTGGTCTTTGCCAAATCTCGCAATCTGATTGGTACTCTAGAAAGCTCAGAGTTTTGGCCTAAATAGGGTCAGGTTTTTCAGAGTAATGTTATGAGTCTCTGCTGACCGAAGCGCCATCTTGAAGTCAAAAAGCACAGGGAAACAATGGACTCATTGTCATAAGTCTATGTGACAAAAGGTCTTTAAGAGACAGCGTCTCACCAGATTATCTGAAGTACCTTGATTTTTATTTTGCAGTTCCTTCAAGAGGGCCCACGGGTACTACTGCCCACAATTCAAGCTCCTTCAGCATTCTGGCAGAATGGACAGCACTGGAAATTCCTTACCGGCTTGGTATCCTAACGCAATACACAATATTTATAAAGAACCTAAAGACAGGAGTGGAAGTAACAAAAACGATTACACCGCCTGTGACGTCAGGAGACATCAACGGTCTTTTACCGTACCTGAATCACAGCGTTGAAATTGCTGCGTCTACCTCAAAGGGTATGGGACCCCGTGGTACTCCAGCGTATACCCTTACAGATGAATATAGTGAGTATTTTCAGACGGGGGCTAATCCTTCCAAACACTGCGTACGAGATTTTATGATTTAGAATTTACTAAGATTTTTTTAGAAGATTTTGAGATATTTCTGAGATTCTCAGAGATTTTAAAAGTTCCTGAGATTTCAAAAATTTTTTTATTTTTGCTAATTTTTTCGAGATATTCAGAGATTTTTGAGATTTTGTAAGAATTTTCCGAGATTTTTTAATATTTATTCGAAATTTCGAAAGATTTTTTCGAAATTTCACAAGATTTTAGGATCATTGAAATTTTCTGAGAATCTGTATCTTTCGTTGGGAAAACGTGTGGCATATTTTTAGCTTTTCAAAGATTTCAGGATTTTCTTTGGGATCTCAAAGATCTTGCAGAGATTTTGTGATTTCGCAGATTCTTGGGGTTTTTTACTAAAGTGTACGAGTTTTTGTAGTGATCTGCCCCTCGTTTTCAGAAGCATAGGGCTCAAATCTTTAAAAAGGTCGGTGTAAAATTCTATTACAGATTTCTTTGAAATAAATAGCTTGGAAGGAACTTAGGGCTTTTTGCTAAAATCTGCCGTGGAAATTTATTGATATCTTGATTAGTTTCAAGATGGCGGCATTTATTAAATCTGAGGCTATGACGTCATCAAATTTCTAAATCCTAAACTAGAAAAGCTACAGATCTCTGCTTGCCACCATATTGTAGAACTTTATAAACTATGGTTTCCTTGAAGGTTATATCATTTTTCATCTATTGGGTTAGAATCTACGATGCTTTAAATTTTTTCAATATTTTCCATAATCTTTTTCAAAAATGATTAAACTGCTGCCATTATGAAAAAATCAAGCTATCAAAAAATTCTCACGGCAGATTTACAGCAAAGTACCATTAGTTCCTTTTAAGCCATTCAATTCAAAGGAAAAGAACATAAAATTTTACACCCACCTTTTTAAAGATTTGAAAGATTTGAGCCCCATGCTGTTTTCAGATAATTTTTATTGGAAGTTAATCTTACATGCAATTAACGCCAATTATTGAAATCTCGTTGATTTAAAGACCCCTTACCTCCCATGATTCTTTGCTTTCTCACAGTGATTTTCATACTATATGACAATAATTTTGGCCCAGCAATCCTAAGGTTTGTACTATCGTTCAATCTTGAAAGTAACGTTGCTTTGCCATTGCGGTTGCAGACATTTCTGAAAATATTTGAAAGTAGCCCAAGGACCAGAATCGAACTTTGAATTCTCGTTTCCATACAAACCCCTTATGGGCACTTTCCTTATTTTTTGGTCTAAATACATGAGTCAATTTACCAAATGAGATTTTTACATTTTCTTTGACTGATAGACTCACTTCTTCGTTTTGAATATCGGCCACTTACTTCTTTATTCCACAGCCACCAAACATGTTAATTTTCTGGTTACTATCCCAGTCTATAATACTGATTTTGTTGTACAAATGAAAAATGACGATAATTGTTATCAATATTTTTTCTAGTTCCTGCCGACCCACCTCCGAATTTTAGAGGAGTGAACATCAGCTCCTATGACTTGCTGCTTACCTGGTCGCATATACCCGATGACAAATGGAGAGGTATACCATTGGGGTATACAATTATGTTCAGAGAAACGTCCTCAAGTATCAGTGTTTGGAACACTTCTGTTGTTTATGGAAAGAACAATCTATCAACAGTTATCCGAGGTTTAACAGCATATACGAACCATACTCTAAGGATAGCTGGCTTCACAATCAAAGGCAATGGCAACTTTAGTGATGATATTATTGTCATAACGGCAGAAGATCGTAAGTTTACGTGCACATGTGTTTTTTATAAGAAATGTACTGGGTGTCGCAATAAAAATGTATACGGATTTGGTTGACTCCAGCGATGTGAATGTAGCTTCAATCAATGTCTAATCATTCTAAAAGTGTTCCTTGATTTTTAACTTGAATATAGGTACCTCGTTTGTACACTTGCTACATAAGTCCCTCTAACTTTCACTGTCGTTTTTGTTGTTTTTGTTGTTATCTCTTTAGGGGGAGCGAAACAAGAGCCTTTTTTTGAATGAGTCTACCTCGTTTGTTGGTATTGGTGCTTTGAGAGCAGAGATATTAATCTCGAAAGCTCAAATTTGCCTCTTCCTGCAAACCAGAGCCTTTTGGCCTAAGAAAATTCTTAAGGCACAGCGTATAAATTTTCGACAGCCTTGATAACAATATTAGCTCTTGTGTTACTCTGTTTCCAGAAGTCACCCCCCCCCCCAGTCACCCATTGGGCAGTTTCTTAATTTTTGATCAGTTTCAGTTCTTAATTTCGATGTGCTTCAGGAAGTTGCTTTTGCCTAAAGGCCAAAGCTCTGGTTTGCAGGTTGACGCAAATTTGAGCTTTTGTGATTGATATTTCTGCTCTCAAAGCACTAATACCAACAAACAAGGTATTTATGTTCAGGTTAACTGTTGAGGAACATTTTGAGAGTGATTAGCCACTGATTAAAGCTAAATTCATATCGCTGGAGTCAACCACATCTGTATACCTTTTACCATTTTCGTCCCTTTACCGCGCTAATATAGCGGCTACTCGATATAGCTATCCCTTTAAAGTGAACGAATGGAGCAAAGTAGCGGCAATTATAAATAGGGCAAAGAAAACTACTACGCACGTTATTGTTCCTCTTGCTAAACAATGTGCCCGCACGTGTGGACATCATCAAATACAATAGGCTAATAATGGAATACCTAGACTCCCTCCGCACGGGGCTTTATCTCTGTTGATTCTCAAAAGTCAACAGTTAATCTGGTTTCCCTTCACTTTTATCTAAATTTGAAGTATATGTTTGCTCCTTCACAGCTCCATACGAACCACCCGAAGAATTCCAAGCTGCTGAAGTTAACTCAACTACTGCTGTTTTCCAATGGAAAAAACCGCCCAGTGACAAGGTTAAAGGCGTTCTACGTGGCTACAAAATTATGTACACTACTGTTTATATAGACGAAGATTTTGTGAGCCAATTGCTTGTGAAAAAGGCGAAGCGAAGGAGACGAAGTGCTGTTGTCTCACTGCCCATAGTGCGAAATCAGTAAGTTGTGTGTTTGATATGTGAAAATTTCCTTCACTTTTTTATGTATGGTTCCCCTCGTTTAAACCAAGAAGAAATGACGAAGTCCTCTCGTACCAATGAGATGTATGACATTTGACAACCTACATACTTCGATTTTGGAGCTTTTCTACATATTAATTCATTTAAGAAATCTCTGTTTATCATTGTTGTGCAAATTTGATCTTTGGAAGTATCCAACGCGGCGAATTTTCATCAGATTTGCGAGATTCTGGTCTCTACAATTAATCTGCGGTCCTAGAAACAGGGCTATGCAAACCAAGGAGACACCTTCTACCGGGTGACTCAAAACATGTTCCCCTGCTCCACTGATCATTTTAGCAAATTGACTTGCATTGTAATCATCAAAATAAATTTTTCTAATGGCCACAAGATTGAAATATTGTCTCAATTTATTTGCTAATTTTCAAAACAGTAGTCCTGTAGTAAATTCGAAAGGTTAAAATATTTTTTTGCAGAACATGCAGAAAATGGCCTAAAACGCATGATCAAAGGCATTTTAATTTTTTCATTTTCATTTTAAACTCATTTATATAGGGTTACAATTCAGAGTAGAAAAACCTGCTTTACAGTTGGCCCTGTGTACTGAAGTTATGAGGATATGTCCCTTGTACCCCTGCGGTAAACCTTGCTCAGCAGGGACTCATAATGAAACTGAAAAAGCGCTGGAGCGCCGAAGACTGTTAACCGAAGCGCCATCTTGAAGTCAATGAGCTTAGGGAAATAAAGGACTCCAGGTCATAAATCTATACCTACCTATGCCTATACCTACTTGTAATATAAGATTAATAGAACTACATATATAATTACAACCAAAGAAATGAAAGGGAAACACAATTTCAAATAAAAGAAACACAAGTAGCCAGGTTTACCATTTTAAATACTCCTTCCTTATAGCAATAATTAAGACCTCAATTTCTTTTTTTGTCTCAGTTTCAGTTTATTGTTTCATATTTATGCGAGTTTGCAAAGTATTTCGAATTGATCGAATAGACTTTCAACGACCAAGAAGATTTGACCGTGCTTTTTTAGGCCATTTTCCAGGAGGAGTTGAGGCTGCACGCAGGCTATTTTCCAGCTGTTCTGCAATAGACCATTTTGACATTTAGAAAAAGGATCTGGGGAGAGCAATATTTTTCTGGTAAATGGCTGCCACAGGGCTTTTTCACCAACGATAAATTGCACTGTGGCAGCCATTTACCAGAAAAATTTTGCTCTCCCCAGGCCTTTTTCTAAATGTCAAAATGGTCTATGCTGATGTTTCAATTATTTCGAATATCCCAAGTAACTGTTACTTTGCAACTTACCAAAAACTACATGAAAAATTCTTCAATCCTTCAGCTGTTAGAAATAACCAATCTCCATGATTATTGCACAACCAGCTGCAATGATTTTTTAAACAGTGATACATTTTGATGAGTCACCCTGAACAAGGACAGCTAACGTTACAGTAGGATTCCCTACTTTTGTTGTCACCCAAGTAACAAGGGCAGATTTTGTAATACAATAGCATGAGTTGCTTTTGTTGACACCTCAATTCAAAGCGATTAGCGATTGCAGACAAAGGAAATTCTCTCAACCAGCAATTCAAAACAAACAATGCCACAAAAGTTTCTTTGAAACCCAGGTAGCTAGCTCGCTCGTTGTGCATTCCAGAAATTGTTTTAAGGGCAAACATGAGCATAGATCGAAAGGAGAAGGATGCATCTACACATCTGCCGCGGGCATTTTATTTGTTTGGTTCAAAAGCCGTTTAGGGGGCGATTCAATTCTCTTATTTTTTTGGGTATTATCAAAACATTTACTGTTCAGCTTCTGGACCAAAGAAATAAAATGCCCGCGGCAGATGTGTAGATATATCCTTCTTCTTTCGATCTATGCTCATGTTTGCCCTTAAAAATAATTTATGGAATGCACAGCGAGCGAGCTAGCAACCTGGGTTTCAGAGAAACTTTTGCGGCTTTGTTTGTTTTGAATTACTGGTTGAGAGAATTTCCTTTGTCTGTGATCGCTAATCGCTTTGAATTCAGGTGTCAACAAAAGCAACTTGTGCTATTGTATTACAAAATCTGCCCTTGTTCACCCAAGTAAAAAGCGATTAGCGGTCTTAGACAAAGAGAATTCTATGGCTGGTTGGTCAAGTCATAAACAAAAACAATGCAAGCCGCAAGAATTGCTGTGAAACTCAGGTGCTAGCTTGCTCGTTGAGCATTCCAGAAATGATTCAAAGAAGAAGGGTGTACCTAAACTTCTACCTCAGGCATTCTACATGTTTGGTTCAGAAGCGGATTGACAGGTGATTCAATTCTCCTATTTATTGGGTGTAATTAAAACACTTACTGCTCAGCTTCTGAACCAAGCAAGTAAAATGCCTGAGGTAGAAGTTTAGATACATCTTTCTTCTTTCGATAAATGCTCATATTTGCTCTTAAAAACCATTTCTGGAGTGCACAACGAGCGAGTTAGCTACATTGGTTTCAGAGCAACTTTTGCGGTTTGCTTTGTTTTTGTTTATAAGTTGGCCGACTAGGCATTGAATTCCCTTTGTCTGCGATCGCTAATCGCTTTGTACTTGGGTGTCAACAAAAAGTAGCGGATCCTATTGTAACATTATCTGTCCTTGTTGTCACCCTGTATATTTGTACTACATCTGTATTGTTATTTGCAGAATCAACATTACAGTTGGACCCAATCAATATCAGATAGAGCTGAAAAATCTTCAAGGATACACGAATTATAGTGTTCAGATATTGGCTATAACACTACATGAAGGAATGGCCAGTCCACCTACGTATATATTCACAGGAGAGACTGGTATGTAATGTCTACCTTTGTGTTAGGTACCATCAAGTCGCTGGCGACTTCTGGCGACCCTCTGAACAAACAATCTCCATTCTGTTCTGTTAATTGCTTTTTCATTGAGTTGATGCAAGGACATCCCAGTTAATTCTTTCAACACATCCAGCCATCTTGTTCTTTGCCTGCCTCGTCTTCTTGTCCCCTCTACCCTCCCTAACATAATATCTTTCTCCATCCCATTAGCTCGTATTGCATGTGCGAAGAAGGTCAGTGCTTGTTTTATAATCATGCCTTCTAATGAAATGAAATGTCTACCTTACTGGACATCATTTATGCAAAGCTGCATAAAACGTTGCATTCTTTTTTCCTTTAGGGACTTCTTTTGCTATCGGTTCTTCGAATTAGGCTGCCGTATTGCAACTGTACACATTTTCAATTTTCTCGTTCATAGCGACATGAAATATATATCAACATTTCTATTAAAAAAGGCCTTTTTCCATTCATTCGTGCGTTTATTTGTTCGTTCATTTGTTCGTTACTTTATTTAAAGTAGACTGGAAAGAGTTATAGCCACTTAAAGCTAATTTAGGCATGCTATGGATGCCACATTCAGGCATGGGACCCTTAGTTAGCGGTTTGAGTTTGTGTTTGTGTTTGCGTTTGTGTTTGCGTTTGTGTTTGCGTTTGCGTTTGCGTTTTTGTTTGCGTTTGTGTTTGTGTTTGCGTTTGTCTTCGTATTTACATTTGTGTTTGCGTTTGCGTTTGCGTTTTTGTTTGCGTTTGTGTTTGTGTTTGCGTTTGTCTTCGTATTTACATTTGTGTTTGTGTTTGTGTTTGTGTCTTTCCTTTTCGAAAGACAATGACATGAGTTGCTTGATCAGGCATCTGGTAGGTCACCAATATCCATATTTTGACCTAGTACCAACAAGCTTAACTTCAACGACCCAACGGAAACCGTATAAGCCGCACCCACCCGACAATGTCACAACGAGAAAGAAACGACAAAGAACTGATCTGATCTTTTCCGCTCAAACTGATTAACTGACAGGCAGATAAGGGAATTGGGCAATTAATGGGTATGAAGAAATTTGGAAATTCTGTCATTTTTATCTTCCCATCCCAAAAATCCGCCTCATCGTTCCTGTGGACCAATATGGCAAATAGAGGCTCGATGGTCATAAAAAGGGGGTTGCACTATCCGTCTTACTTAGCTCAACATTTTTTAGAGGCAATCTACATGATGCTACAAGACCCAAACGCGACCCCTTGGTAGAGCAGAATATTGTCATAGTCTTTTTTTTAATTAAAATGTGTTTATAAATCTCAATTTTGCAAGCTTATTTCGATTTTTGACCGTCGCGCTTGGATTTCAAGTTTGAAACTTTACCTAGCCGATGCCATTAGCTAGGGGATGCGTATTCAAGGCACTGAACTTTTTGTTATCTTCCTAATTTTAGTGCCAGCGATGTCTCCGATGAACGTTACTGGCAAGGCGACGACATACACAGCAATATTGGTGAAATGGAAACACATGCTGCCTGCATATGCACATGGGATCATTAGAGGCTATGTTGTCTACTATGAGCATGGAAACCACAGTGAAGCAATTGCCTTTAACGATACACAAGTACCAAACAGAGAATATCTAGAGATCACACATTTAAAGATATTTGCTTGGTACACGTTTCAAGTTGCTGCCCATACAACGCCTGGGTTAGGCCCTAAAAGCACTCCTATATATGTGAGAACAAACGAATACCGTGAGTACAAATTGGACTTTTTCAACAGTTCAAACAAACTGATTCCTCTGAGCTTTAAGGAATTTATTAACAGGACAGTAGGATTTTTCGCAAATACAGCGGGTACCCGCAAATAAGAAACCACTTTTTAACTTGAGGCCTCAGAGAGTTTCTTATCTGATGAGACCTTTTCATGATCAGGGTCAAAGTTTCTTATACATTGGTACCATCAAGTCAAGTCAAGGTATATGACAGAAGCGTACATGCATGTGTATTGAACATTACTGGTACATTTCACATTTTAACCATGTTAAATTTTGCTGTGTGAATCTTTAATTTTTAAAATCTTTATTCTGTTTTGAGAATGCTACATTATATTACAGTCATTTATGGGGATATTTTTTAGTATTTAGGAACAAACTATGAGAAACCTGAAAATAAGAAACTTTTAAATTTCACACCTAAAATTGTTTCTTATTAAAGGAGGCCCTTTTGAAGAAAATGAGGCCTGTTTCCTATAGAAGGGGGTTTCTTATTTGCGGGTACTTACTGTAGTATTAGTAAGGCCAGGTCTACATTGTGTAAACGGGGTCTGCGAGTTTTTGCACGCTCTCCGTAGAAGCCTGCTTAGAAGGCAAATATAAAAAGCTCTTCATGGCATGGAGAATCACAACAGGGTGGATAGCAAGCTTTCGTAAAGACAGTTTCATTTCCCCCATCCCCTCCCTGTTATCAGTGAAATTCAGGTTGCTTACGAAGTGGCCGATTTCAGTTAGATAAATTTTAAAGTAGATTTGAATATGTCTACCATTAAATGATATATTTTCCAATGTTATCATCTTGTTGGCCGGGGAGCTGTGGCCTTTCAGAAGGGGATTGTTTATTTTTCACTCACCCGTTTTATACCTACTGTATGTTCATTTGACACAAGCAGTTCCCAAAATGGTAGCTTCTGTTGCTACCGGGTGTCCCAAAAAAAGTACTCCTGTTTGAAAAATCACCAAAAATTGATTATCAAACCTTTGATAAAATTTTCTTTTTGAGTTTTTTTGTCAAAGACCCAAAAATATTCATAGATGATAACATGTTTGCTTTTGATACAGCAAGGTAGAAAAATTACACATTGAAAAATCTTATTATGAGCTACAATTTTTCAGCAAAATACTCAATCTTGCCTAAGAGTGAACATTTTTAGTCATTTTATCATCATTTAGGTCTGCAATGATAGTTTGCATGTCTTTCTGTCATTTATGACCAAACTAGATGCTTTACATGCACAAAGAAATTGATCTGGCAATCATCAGTGCTTTCTGCAGTATGATTCAAAACCAGGTAGCCCTAAAACGTGCTAAATGTGCTAATTTTTAAGTCAATTACAAGACCAGCGAAGTATTGGAAAGTAATTTGTTCCTCGATATACTTGACCAAAAAATGAAAATTGAAGATCTGCTGTGAAATCAAATTTTGATGATTTTTCAAACGGGAGTACTTTTTTGGGAACACCCGGTATAGCAACGGAGATTTGATAGCCCTGATTTCTTTGTCAATAACGATGCCTCGGACCTCAAGTTTTGAAGAACTGTTAATTACAGACCATTCAGTCTCCATTCATCAACGAAATCTACAGTTGCTTGTCACTGAAATTTACCGAACAAGGATGAATCTAAATCCTTGTTTTATGAAAGAAATTTTCGCAGAGAGAGAAATACATTACAACTTAAGGGTCATGAGCAACATCTATGCACGCAAACCTGGGACTACAGCCTATGGGTTAGAAACTGTGAGTTTTCTGGGGCAGAATCTCTGGCGAGATTTGCCATTGCATATAAAAGAGTCCCGATCTGTAGAGTATTTTAAAAGAGAAATTAAGTTTTGGAATATTTCATGCAACTGTAGATTATGTAAAGATTTTATTGTAAATTTAGGTTACATTTAGGTCACATTTTGGTATTTATTGGTAATGGTTGGCATTAACTAGCCTAGTGCTATACACTATGCCAACCTTAAATAAAGTAATTATTATTATTATTATTGTTATATAAAAACACACTGTTATTTGTCAAGACGTTTCGATTAAAATCTTCATCAGTTTACTTTACAACACCGGACAGCCAGGTTTATATACAATGTAAATAAAATTAGATTAACATAAAATTTACATAAAATCAAAATTACGATACCCTACATCCAAACTATAGACTTACAATAATACAGACGTTTTACAGCGTAATTATTATTGTTATTTATCTTTTACAGTTCCCTTCAAAGCACCAGACAATGTTACGGCTCAAAGCTTCATGCTTCCTCATGATATAGATGTCACGTGGGCACCCCTTCCTTTAAAGTACTGGAATGGCATTCCACTGGGGTACAAAGTAGTGCTGTCAGCGATGAGCATGGGTGGTGTGCCACTTGCAAAAGCAATGCGGTTCTCATATGTTCAGATGATTTCTCCACACCTAACAAAATGCAGTTTCAAGAACTTAACGTCGTTTTACAAATTCGGAGTTCAAGTAAATGCGTATACAAAAATAGGGGATGGACCTGCAAGTCCACTCAAATCCGTAGGTAAGTAGTTCATAATTTATTCTTTCATGATCCCGGGGGGAGGGGTACTCTGGTATATTCAGGATAGGGTTGCTCAGGTTACATTTTTTGGGTCTAAAATTTGGGCAAGAATTGCTTTTTTGGGTCAATCATTTTTACAGTTATCTTTTGGGTTTCTGAAGTTCTAGCTTACTTTTTTGGGTCTAAAATATGGGAAAAAGTACACAAATTGGGAAAATATAACTTACAAACAAAATTAGAATCAAATAACATTACTAAAATCAAAAAACTTAAATATCCAAATACATTATGATAAATCTAATCAGTTAGGGCACTTTTCTGCAGATTTAAGATACTGACTTCATAACTTTTGGGTATGTACGGTCGGAAAAATTATTTTTTTGGATCTACTTTCATGCTAGAAATTATTTTTTTTGGGTTGGTACGCTGTACACCAGCCTGAGCACCCCTATTCTAAATATACCCGAGTACCCCCCCCCCTGGGTTCATGATACTGGACGTGTCAAAAGATTGTACGGACAGTTATTGACCAAATCAGGTAAAAATTATATGCACGTTTCTCGTTTAAGAGCTCTTTGTATCGAAATCTACAAAACTATGAAGCAACTAAATCCTGTTTTTATGCAAAACATATTTTCTTTCAAATCATCTGCTAAGCTGAGTCGCTCTCAGAGAAATCCACATGATCTGTTACATCATAGACCTAATCAAACTAATTTTGGTAATAATAGCCTAAGAGCCTTAGGGCCTCAAATATGGAATGGACTCCCGAATGAAATGAAGTCTGCTCAAACTATACACATTTTTAAGAGACTGATAAAACAATGGGATGGAATGCAATGCAACTGCAACGCATGTCAATTTGAAAAACACACTATCGATCAAAATTAATTAGAATAAAGGATCCATGAAATAGTATTATTGAAACAGTGTGGCATTTAAATTAGTTTAGTTATATTGTATATTTGAATAGTTGTAAAGATGAACAAAAATAAAGACGAGCAGGAATAAATATATATAAATTCTTTCTCAATTCCCAACTAGTTTCGACCGTGTGGTCATCATCAGGAGAATGAGTTATACTTTCATCATCAGGAGAATGAGTTGAATAGTTGTAAATATTTTCGAAATTGATTAGCTTCTCTTATTTTATATATTTAGAAGCTATTTGTATTATACATTTTTTTCGAAATAAAATAAGATGACACACACACACACATTTGAAAGCATGTAGCCTCGATGTTTCAGATTCCTTAACATGTGAACTTACAGGGTGTCCGAAAGAAATTGTTCGATATTTTATCAAACCTTAAAAATAACGAAATACGGAACGGGTTCCGTGGTAAGATAACCATATAGCTGAGGTTTTGAATTCATTTTAGACACCAGAAGCTAGCAAATCGGCTAAATATCCACGGAGTTACGAGCTCTCGAAGATCAAGTTTTTTTTTACAAAAGCTGAAACCAGACGCCCCTAAATTGCATATTTTGTGAAAGTAAAACCTTGTTTTTTCAATGCAAATCAAGTGGAATTTCAAAAGCACTTTCGATAAACTAAGGTGTTGGATGCTTGGAGGAATCCTGTTCAGCACAATTGGGAATTGCCCCAACTCTCATCGATTAAGTTTTCATTCCATGTTTTTAGATACTTGCATTCTTAAGTAAATTTTTGCAACGGTTGCAAGAATTGAAAAACTTTCGAAGTCCCAGTTGGTTTGCTCTGATATCGACGAAAGGTAAAACATTGGACCGTCTTCTTTTACCTCGATTTTAGGACGTCTTTTTGGAAAACAAGTCAGTTAAGGGCGTCTGGAATCAGCTTTCGCACAAACTTGAACTTCAGAAGCTTGTAACCCCGTGAATTCTTAGCAAATTCGCAAGATTCTGGCATCTACAAAAATTAATTTAAAATCTTAGAAACAGGGTTATCTAACCAGAAGCCGGTACATTTTATCGTTATTTTTTTGCATTTAATCAAACGTCGAACAATTTTTCTGGGATACCATGTAGATGAGAAAATTTTACTGACATTCGCTTATCTTATGATTTAGACACGTGCATGGATATCCTTTAGGTAGAGGAACAATAGCTCGAGTAACTGTTTTTTTTGTCCTATAATTATATGAATCACTTTACTGAGGTTCTGCTGCCGGAGGGGGGAGGGATACTTAGTATATTTTGCTGACGGGATGTGCAATCCCTTCCGGGTATCGTTTCCGCCTCTTTTTTCCAACGCCGGGTGTCAAAAGAAGGCGACTTTTTTAATCCCGGTTGTCAAAAGTGTTATTTCGTTGTTTTTTAGCAAATTTTTACTTTTTTGAGTATACTTTTCGCGGATTTTTTCTAAAGCCGGCTATCATTTCGAGGGAGAAGTTCTAAAGCCGGGTGCAAACAAATTTTCTTGGAGTGCAAACCCCCGTACAATTGAAAGTCAAGTACCCCCCCCCGGGTCCTTCTTTAGTTGCTGTTATTCGCTGGAATTTTCACGTGATGCTCAATACGAGACAAAATTTTAATTGCTCGTGCTTCGTAAAAAATCAGTCAATTTTTATTCATCTTTTTAGAAACCTGCAAAGTTGCCAATGCGGTACTCTATTCATCATGGATCGATCACTCACCTCTGGTTTCCAATAATCCCGGTTCTGCAATTCCATCCGGTTTTCTACCACAAGTTCTCTCAGCTGCGTTACGCCACTGTTCCGGCCAATGCATTGGTTTAAACATAAAAGGGAACGCAGTAATAGATTATGTGAAAGATGGCAAAGGGAATCCTTCGAGGAAACGAGATTTGGATGAACTGATGAAGACGATGTCAGATGATACCGAGTTCTTCTTTCCGGTGATGAAACCGAGCTACGCTAACGAGAAATACTTGTTCATCGAAATAATGAAAATGGAAAAAGTTGTCGTGGTTGAAGGAGAGCCATTAGTGAATACAGTTGGTGGAAATGTTGCATCATCTGTACAAAGTCTGCTGCCAGTTTTGCTGGTGTTTGTCATGTTCTGCTTTGCATCTGGTTGCGTTGTTTGGGTTATGGTAAGAGAATTTTAAGGTTACCGGGTGACTCTAAAAAAATTCGTGAGCTGGATCATAACTCGGACTAAAAAGAGAGAGAGACTTGTGGCAAGTCCAGATCATAACGAACTCTCTGAAATCAGTTTATTCTGTTTATTTGAAAGGCTTGACGATCTTTTCAGATGCTGCATAGTCACGTTAAGCTATGACCCGGGGGGGGGGGGGGTACTTGACTAGGGAAGTGACGGGGGTGTGCGGAAAACCTCTCCACACCCTGCACCCTGTCGCATAAAAAATAGGCCAAAAGTATACCCTGTCGCATAAAAATGTTGCCTCTTAAATACAGTGTAGAGCGCAATTTTTGCTTGTGATACCCTGTCGCATAAAAATTTTGCCTCTCAAATACAGTGTAGAACGCAATTTTTGCTTGTGATACCCTGTCGCATAAAGATTTTGCCTCTCAAATACGGTGAAGAACGCAATTTTTGCTTGTGATACCCTGTCGCATAATTTTTTTACCTATTATAATACCCTGTCGCATAATTTTCGCTAGAAAATGACACCCTGTCGCATAATTTTTACCGCAAAATGACACCCTGTTGAGCGGCACATCCCGTCAGGTCAAGTATGGGAGTGCCCCCCCCCCCGGGAGCTATGACTACCGTCCGAAAAACTACCGGGTGAGTCAGAAAAAAGGATCCCCGCTTGGAAGGCCACTGCTCCATGAATATCACAGCAATAATGTTCAAAACGGTCTTGTTTTATTGCCAATATGTTCAATTAGGTTTAATAATTTACCCGACTTTAATCGGCCATTCGTTCCCGTGGATTGGATATGGGAGATTTTCTGCAGAAAGCCCCTTCCAAAAAGCTGCAAAAACAAGTGAAAACAATGAGCAAATTCTCCTTGGTTTTCCTTCTTAAAAATGATGACACTCGCATGTATTTTGTCCTCTTGGGAATATAGATTCCTCCCGAATAGTTTATTGATACCAGGGGAAAGACTTGTTCATCCTCCCGAGAAGGTAGCACGTGCTAAAGCGCAGAAGTTATTGCTGGAAAAGGCCCGTGTAAGGCAGAATTGTTTGGGAAATTTGTTCGTGATTTTGGGCACGTTTTGAAGTTTTCTTGAAGAGGCTTTCTCAAGAAAATCCCTCATAATTTCACAACGGAGTGGCCTATTTCAGCCAGGTAAATTTTAAAATGAATTTGAACAGGTCTACCATTAAATTATATATTTGCCGATATCATCGTCTCGATATCCACGGAGCCGTGACCTTTCAAACGGGGATTATTTTTATTGACTCACCCGGTACAATGATCATCGTTTCTATCCTTAGGGACAGTGCAAAGTTTATTTCATAACATGGCCGGTACAAAACGTAACGGGGCAACTACTTTTTTTTAGATTGTACAGAACTATGTCAACACTTTTTACAAAGCAAATATGAACGGGGTAGTACCTTTTTATAAGCTCAAGATGAAGTTTGAAATATCAGATGGCTAATTTTGAGGCCAAAATTGTGGATCATGCAAGTTGAGAAATGCTTGGAAGGATGTGTATGAACATGACGCAAGATGTCCTTGTCAGTTATCAGTCATTTCTCTTCATCTTCAAAGTTGATTTCTTCGTTGACAAAGTCTCGTAAAGGCAAGAATTGATTATGTTATGGTCTTTGGCTAATTCATCGGTGATACAACATTTGTTGTTCATGAATACGGAGCAAATACATTTTTTTAAGGAAAGGGTGACGGGGCAGTTGGTTTTTTGGCAATAATTTCATACAGGGCGAGCAGATTTTTTAGCAAGATTTTTTGTTCTCCACCGGCCATGTAATATAATAAATTTTGCCCTGTCCTTTATCATCAAGTTTTAATCAGACTGCGCTTCCCGCCCGGCATTTCAATACCTAAATCCTAAACATTTTTCCTGACTCACCCGGTTCTTCTGACATCTTTCGTCGTAGGAAACTTGGAACAGAACGGGACAATTTCAGCTTCCAACAATAGCTGGAGTATTTGAAGGATTCTATTGGGCATGGGTGACTGCTACAACTGTTGGGTAAGTCCCCTTGTCCCGAATTTAAAAGCCGCTTAGACTTGGCCCAAGTCTATTTCGTCAACTCTAATAAGTCTATCTGGAAGTATACTACGAAACTATAGATCCGGAGATATACAAGTCTATTTCGCTTTTCAATTTTCCCTTCAATTTTTTTTATGAATTTTTTTTTATGAAATAGACTTGGGGCAAGTCTAAAGGCCGCTCGATGCAAAATCTATGTATCGCAGAAGATGGAGAAGGTTTGTCAGATAGAATAGAGATGATAGAGATAGATAATACAGCGCATAACAGCGAGAAGGAGACTGACTTATGGTGGATCTGGATGAAGCATTCTGAAGAAGTCTGTGGCATAATTTGCTGCTGTAACTAAAACTAAAACTAAAACTAAATCTATTTAGAAACAAGCACTTTTCTCTGTTTAGATGTAAATTTTGAACATTATTGGACATAGGTTTTAAATATTGTAGATAAGGTTTTATAGTTCCATTTAAATAATAGCTTTTTTACTTTGTTTTTTTAATTAATGTTTTTATCGGAGGGCCCCTTGAAAACCAGCTTCTGCTAAAAGGCAACCCTCCTGAAAAGAATTAGATATGAAACATAAATATGAAATTTCTGTAAAATTCAACCTGATGTTTTCTAGCCGCCATCTTTGAATTTAATTTTAACTTCTCGTGCCTAGACTCAAATATGCACATTGAATTGTATTCGACTAAGCAACGAATTAAATCATGGGCGATTCTGACACGTAAAGAATGTGTCTCAATTTCTATAATTATATTTTAGATGAAGTTGAATGCTTACCTTGACGTGGAGAATGTGTCTGTCTTGCTATTTCCATATATTGAATTGATTTGAATGTTTACCTTGTGTATCTTTTCTGCATTAATTTCCAACCGAGCTGACTGCAGCTTCCATCTGTCTCCATTTTAACTCTCAAGCATGGAAGGATGGCCTAAAAATGTATCTTTGTCATGGTTCTCTAGACTGATGATATGGTCGTAGTTATCGCTATTGAAATACTGCCGGACGCTGTTAACTACGACTCATAATCAAACGCCATTATTTTGAAATGACTATGACTGCCTCGCTTCCATAAGAGCCTAGGCAGAAAAGCACAAACATTTGTAGTGTTCAAATGAAATACATTGATTTGAAAACTTCACAATAAATCAGTTAATGCTTAGCGAAAGCAGCAAAATAGTACCTACGTACAAGATTTGATATTGTCGCCAACTGTTTTCATGGTATTCTTGTTCGTAAGACTTTGTTCTGTCCGGCCAAGCTCCTTGAAACTCTGCTTTGAGCTTCGAGTTTCCGTTGGTCAACATCAATCAATCGAATTTGCAGAGATTCTAATGGCGTTGTATTTGGTTGTATACTTTGTACATGACTGTGTATAGCAGCCTCGTTCCCAAGGGCGTTCAAAAGTGAAAAAAGTCAGTCCAAAAATATTGCCGTAATATTATGAGTCCCAGTAAGAGCGGTCTCGGTCTGGCGTAATAGTCTCGTTTTGGATAGCGATTACTGGGACTCATCGTAATCAGTCTAATGGTTCTCAAGCAGGTTTTCTTATAAGCAACCTCGTTTCGAATCGCCCATGATTAAATGCGACATCCAAGTTAGAGTCACATTTTATAACATTTTTAGTTGATTTGAATTGATTTTCTTATTCGACAGGGCTGTCATGTGTTGTATAAATTCAGCCCAACTTGACTCAATATGAAAAGGCTAGTCAATGTGAAAAGGCGACTCAATATTAAAATGATCGTTGTAGTAGTATTGTAGGGTAATTGCTGCCGAAGGCAGCCCAACTATTCTGCTTCAATCAGCTGGCGAAATTAGCCTTCCTGCCTGCCGTCTGCCTGCCTGCCGTCTGCCTGCCTGCCGTCTGCCTGCCTGCCGTCTGTCTGCCGTTTGGCTATGTAGACGGACCAGCTCACGGCTGCGGTTCGCGGACTCGCGGCTTGTGAGCATCTATCCAACAAACAACAAAAAAGTTCTCCAACAAAAGATAATGAGTTCTTCCTATCTACTTAACTACCCAACTACGTCAATGTACGACAAAGGTTTATTTCTGACAATGCAGAACTCAATATTACGGACCACGGAACCATGGACTACAGAACTACGGAACCAAGAGCCTTGGACTCAGGAATTAGAAACCGGCGTTGGAGAGTAACTCAATATTCTAAATCATTTACTTTTGAACCATTACCCAACTGTAAATTCAAACATAGTACACGTTTCCTTAGCGATAATCATTCAATTAATTTCTATAAAATTGACCTCGCTACAGTCGCATTTGGTACAAATACTAATTGGCAGCACTCGCTGACTGTTGTTATATCTAGTTATGTAAGTAGTGTAGGGTAGCTCATATTGTAGAGTAATTCTGTAAGTAGTGTAGTGTGGCTCGTAATATATATTGTAACTTTTTAATGGAATATATATGAAAATAAAGGCTACTCATTATCATTATGACTTCCATCTTTTCTTAGATATGGTGACATCACACCAGCATCAGTTATTGGGAAAATCTTTGCAATGTTTTGGTCAATTATGGGCCTAATTCTTCTTGGCTTTCTCAGTGGAGCCCTGTCAACAGTCCTGACCGCCTCCGAAAATCCGATTGCGAAACCCAGCCCACCGAAGACGGGGGTAAGTACAGACTGTTGATCCTATTCGCCAGGATGGTATGACATCAAAGCAGCAATGAAAACACGATGCTACTCTCTATATTGTTCTATGGAAAATTGCAGACAAAACATTGAAAAGATCATACAGTATCTAAGAGCTAAGAGCTCAAAGTGACGACAAACTGCTCTGTAATGGGATCGCCACAGTGAACAAGTTAAGACAAAGGCACTACGAGTTATCGGCCTTGTTAAAGGGAATGTAAGCATATAACAATGGCTCAAGCCACTTGCTGTCAAATTCTAGCCTATCAGATATCAATATTTCCGTTGACCAAGATCAGTTAGCCAAATATGGTGCTGCACGTGTGGCGGCCTATTGTTTTGTAAGGTTATTTTTATCAAAGGCTTATATATGCTTAGATTCCCTTTAAGCATGCCAATAAAGTTTTCCCATCATGTGGTTTGCAGAAATTGCACAGAGTGATTGTTGGTCCACATTTCAGTTATTGCTACTCGTTTGGGAATTGGGATCGTTGTTTGTGTTTGGGATTTGGGAGTGAAAGCAGACTTTTGTCTCCCCAAAAATAGGCTAACCATCCATGCAAGTGCCTAACCAAAGTTTTAAAATTTGTATTGTTAGAATAGGCCATTTGGATCAATTCAAGACATTGTACCATTTGAATGTCATGTGATCGAAAATATTCGTCATTGATAGGAATGCCAATTTTGGTCTTGTCGTTTTCCCTATTTTGTGTTCAAACTGAGACAATTTAAAGGGAAAGTGCTCAAGCCCAAATTGACATACCTATGAATTATTCATGTTTTTGACTGCAGATTTGGAACCTACATGTTCTATATAGCTAGATATTTGTTGAAAACTGTAAAGGAAAATGAAATAAAATGAATCAAAAGGGACTGATGCTGTTTTTGCAAAATATTTCCTTGTTGAAATATATAGTTCACAACCAATCAACTGTTTTCAAGGTTGGAATGGTGCTGGATACTTGGGAATTCGCTGTCGCACAAAAGAAAGGCATGAATGTTGGTAAGGCTCAGATTTCAAATTCTTGGTTTTATATTTGTTTCAATTATTCAAACTTGTGTTTAGCCCTGGTCGAAACCTACAATCCTGGCCATAAGTGTTGAGAATGTTCGGCAGATTGTTAAATTTTCCATTTAGCGACCCCTGCTCCCCCAATTCAATGCTGTTTGTGGAGATACAGTAAAATCTGATACCTGCAATTAGACCTTTTAGCTATTCTAAAAAAGAGCCTGGATCGAACGTTATTTTCATACATTTTTATACGTGTAGCAAAAGTTTGTTCGATTCTGATTCTTTTCTGAATAGCTAAAAGGTCTATGACAACTCATCACAAAAAACCAACATTGAGATGGGGGGGGAGGGGTAAAAGTCAACATTTTGACAGAATTTTGGCAGTGAGGTCTACAAAGTGAGGGGAAGTCGCTTTTTTCTCAACACCTTATGTCCAGGATTGTAGCCTCACTGCACAAGAACTCTCAACTTACGCTGATCTCATTGAAGTGAATTGATAGCAATAACTGCGAACGTGTAATCAGTCTAGTCGAAACCAACGAGCAGTCATGGTTTCGCAAATATTTGAAATGTGCTACTGAAGCATTGCTGCCAGTTTGACAATGTATGACTACACGTTTTTTTTATAAGAAACTGGTTCATAAGAAACTAGTACTACGATGACCAAAAAATTAAGAAACTCAGTACTACGCTCAAGAACAGTTAAGAAACTCTAAAACTTTATTTCTTTATGTCTCTTTTATTCTATGTCTCTCTAACAAAGGTACATTCGTCTTTTCTTGACTTTTAACCACAAAATTGGTAAATTTTTGCCTTAATGTGCATGGCTTCTTCTTGATGACAATGTCAATGCAAAATGGAAGCCCTTGCTCGAGAAGAAGGCTCAACTTCGAACAATACCGCAATTTTAGGCCCAAAAAATAAGAAACTGATTAAGAAACTTTTACTACTAAAACACCGAAATTTTCATGCGAAATTAAGAAACTTTTAGTACTAAGTGCTGATCCAAGTTTCTTTTAAAAAAAACGTGTACTAGGCTAGTAAAACAACACACGACATTTGAAAAAAATACTGCTCTCTGAATATCAAGGCAATAACATTGAAAGATGTTTTGTTTCAAATCCGATATGTTCTATTAGATTTAGTTAAAAACAACAAATAGTTCGTCAGTTTTCCGTCCTAACGACCATGACATTTACAAGTATTAATATATTTCATCCTCCTGGGAAAATGGAATCCGCGTGACTAATTCTCTTATACCAATGGGGAAAACTTGTCCATCTTCCCAAGAGGAAACACTTGGTAAAGCATAGGCGAGTCATTGCTGTAAGGCAGAAACCGCGGGGGAATTTGGTCGCGATTTATGCCATGGTTTTGACAATTTATTTCTCCTCCAACAGATATGAACTTTACAAGCTACTCCATTTTGTTGGATGCAGTTGGGAACGGAACTATTCGTTATGGAATCATGGACGCGCAAATATCCAAAGTTTGGGCTCCAAAACTTGCAAAGGAAAAAATCGGAGTAAAGAAAGCGTTAGACTTGGATGCAGCACTGGGAATTTACGCCGCTGGAAACGCCAGACAAATGTTTGCCTGTTTTAAAACTTACGTCAAAGAAGAGGCATCCACTATTTTGAATCAAGTGCAGGCAGCAGTCGACGTATGATATATTTTGTTTGGTTTATCAAAAGTGCAAAGTAAGGTAAAATCCCGGGGTGGGGGGTACTTGACTAGGGAAGTGATGGGGGTGTGCGGAAAACCTCTCCACACCCTGCACCCTGTCGCGTAAAAAATAGGCCAAAAGTATACCCTGTCGCATAAAAATGTTGCCTCTAAAATACAGTGTAGAACGCAATTTTTGCTTGTGATACCATGTCGCATAATTCTTTTACCTATTATGATACCCTGTCGGATAATTTTCGTTAGAAAAGGACACCCTCTCGCATAATTTTTACCGTAAAAGGGCACCCTGTTAAGCGGCACATCCCGTCAAGTCAAGTATGGGAGTACCCCCCCGGGGGTAAAGTAGAGAAAAGTGAAATGAAGTGAAATAATTGCTGTATACATCGCACCTTTCTGCAAGTGCACATAACGCAAAGGCTCTCTCAAGCCCCCTGGTGGCTTATTTAACCCTATCTCACCTGGCCAATGCTAAAATATACAAAGCAAGATGCCAAGATTCCGCTACTTTGACTTTATATCTATACTTTATCGAATGATGAAAATTTCAAGATTCTAAGTATAGCATCGTAACCATGGCAACCAATGTTTTACTGTGTAGTCAACAAAATTTGTATCTAAGTCATTCATGAATAGGTGAAAGTAACAACGTTTTAAATCGCTCTGTGGTGTTAAACCAGGCTCAATTAAAGGGGCTTTACTGTAAAAACTGTAAACAAATCTGATAACACCGCACGTGGCCATTTTTCTCCATTGTCTTCTGCAGTTTGTTTGGTGGCTTCACCCAAGCCACCGAAATATGCTCGTTAAAAATCCACTTATATCCAAGCAATCGTAAGAGATATGAATATTTGGATTTTTCCTTTGTGAAGTGCAAAGATCCACCTTCAAAATGATGCTTTCATTTTCGACAAACAGGTAAACGTCTGTTTGCTATTGCCCATCAAAAAACTTCAAAATCACTGTTTTGGAGACGGAGCCCCTTTAACCGAGAATATAAATGTTTCACTCATCCGAAATATACTTTGCGTTGTAGAGCGAAGCAGCCAAAGTTGCAAAGATGCTATCAGTCAGTGCTGACGTCACATTGACCATAGTCCCGGACAAACCAGAGTTTTTCAGCTGGGCGTCTGTGACAATGCAATCATACATAAAAACTGGAGGTTTTGCTCTACTTGTTTTAGTCATAATTGGCATCGTTTACGATGTTATTAGATGGCTGAGGAGCAAGAAAAAAGCGTCAAAAGTGATACCACGCAGAGGTAAGCTTTAATAGGCCCCGTTTCCACTGCTCCGTTTTCACTGTTCATTTTGTTTTCAAAAATTCATAGAACATATAATTTATGGTATACTATCTAGGATCTGAGATGGCACCTTTTTATTTAGGTTATTCATGAATTGATAATCGATAGCATCATCAGGGATAAGGAGTTTTTTGTTTTATTTTTCTGAGCAAATGATTTGTGGTACAGAATTTAAAAGTAACCTAGAATAGGGGACTCATCGTAGTATTTTCACAAATACAATATTAAACACTCTAATCTGTGAAAAAGAACTGTTAACTCCTGTAAAGGAATAGCAACCAAATTATTCTGTAATCAGGGAGAAAACTGTTTAATCCTGCAGGAGAAACAATAAATTGACCTGAAACCTTGAAAGGAGAGAAAATAAGTTAATGGCTGCAATAAAGGCTTTCAGTGTTTCAATGTTTCAGGTTATTCGTTGTTTCTCTTGCAAGATTTAATAGTTTTCTCTTGGTTACAGGCTAATTTAGCTGTTATTCTTTAAAGGAGTTTAGGGTTTTCTTTCCACAGATTACAGAGGCTATAGTGCTGCGTTTGATGGTTTATTACGATGAGTCCATTTTTCACCGCTATTTTAAACTTTTATTTTCGTTTGTTTAGCTCGCATTCGTCAACGATCAGATACTTTTAGCGACTATGGGTCTGGAACATCGAGTGTTAATGTCAATGACACACAAGAGCAGGCAAGAAGGTCATCGACTATCAACAGAACGCTTTCAAAGGCAAGCACCCATTCACACATTTACCCAGATCTAAGTCATGCTGCCCAGGATGCTGCAGATAACGAAGCATATGAAGCGTCATCCAGACCATCTTCTCCGTTAGTGAATTACAACGATCAGGCGCCTCTGCAATCAAATACTCCACTTGACGAAGAACAACAACAGACGGGAGATCCCTTATCAAGATCTGTCACCCCAAGGGAATATGTGGAGCAAAGGGCCCACTCTCAAGACGGTTTTAAAGAAGTGGTCTTTGATACAAATGCTGACCCAGATGGCAATCGCGCTTTTGACTCGAAATCAATCAGTCCTAAACACCGCGCGAATTCTTTTGCAGACACGTCATCATTACTAGCTGCTTTAGTTGCTGACTTGCCATCAAAACCGGATATGACGCAACCGGAAATGGAAATGGAGCAACCGGAAATGAATAAACCGGAAACTCCACTTCCGCTCGAAAGCGATATTTATGCGTTTTCAATTGGTGGTTATTATGACAATCAGTTATTAGAAGAAGTAACAGAGAAATCGATTGCTGAGTTCGAAGAGAATTTCGAAACCATGATGAAATCGCTGGAGGAGAAACACGATAAAGAAAGAGAAAAGCTTCAAACAATCAAAGCAAAATGGATCGAACAAACATATGGAGGCAAATATAAATACTGGGATCCAACAGAGTTTAGTGCACCTTGGTGATCGGCTAATCTTGATTCAAAGTGATTAGTTGATCTTAATTTGGTGTGATTAGCTGATCTTGATTTGCTACCATCGATACCTTGTTAATACTACCGGGAGAGTAAAAAATGCATGTCATTTGAAAAATGTATTGCGCCCTGGATATCAAAGCAATAATATTGAAAACTGTCTTGTTTCCTTCCCGATATTTTCAATTAGATGCAGTAACTTACGTTCCCGGCTTTAGTCTGTCATTTCTTCCCGTGGCAATGGGAAGTTTTCTGCAGAAAGCTCATTTAAAAAGCCTGCAAAAACGGGTGAAAACAATAGAATCCTTCTGAGATTCTTAAGCCTGGTTCTCATATAGCTTCAAACCATCGGCGACCTCCCGGCGACCCATCGGCGACCCACCGGCGACCTTGCTCCGGCAGTTTAATTTTAATGAGAACAGTCAGCGCCGATGGGGCGCCGACTGCCGGCGTCCTGCCGCAGTCATTCGAAAAAGTTGAGCTGAGTTCAACTTTTTCACTCTGCTGCGGTACCGGCGCCAATGAAAATTATATGAGAACATGAGGCGGCGCACTGCCGGCGATGCGTCAGCGAATCATTTGCAGTCCCTGCGATCAGGTGACCATAGCAAGCCAATCAAATACGAGGATCAGCGGGGAATGCACACTGAGATATGGTTGACGGCGCCCTGCCGGCAACATGTCGCCGATAGGTCGCCGATGGGTCGCCGACGAGTCGCCGGCAGTTCAACTTTTGCTACGCAGTAGTGACGCCGATGGGTCGCCGTCGGGTTGAGATTATATGAGAACCAGGCTTTATACTATGGGGGAAGACTGGTCCGTCATCCCAAGGGGAAGACATGTGGCAAAACATAAGCAAGTCATTGCTGAACTGAACGTAAGACAGAGATCCTGGCAGGAATTTGGTCTCGATTCTAGGCCTTATTTTTAAGGTTTGTCGATGGGGCCTTCTCGGGAAAATCCCTCATATAATTTCGGAAGAATGTTGCTGTGATGTGCAAATGACAGTAGCTTTTCAAGCGCCATGCGTACTCACCCGGTATATACGGGCACAAAATGATACACCATGAGCTATGCGCATACTAACCGGTTTTGTGTTGTAAAGGAAAATATAAAGCCCGAGGTCTCATAAGTACAGACCGAGCTTGCGAGGTCTGTGCAATAAGACCGAGGGCTTTATGTTTTCCTGTACAACTACAAAACCGGTTAGTATGAGTTTTATTACCTGATAGCTTCTAATTTTGACTTATACCATTTAGTCAAACTCATTTTGTTACTGTTATGTCGTTTGAGTTCATTGTAAATCTCACAGGCCTAAATTAGTTGCTGTGGTGACAAAAACGCGTCCTTGTATCGTATTATACAAGGCTACGGGAAAACCGCGGGAAATGTGCGATTAGCCAATGGGATTGGCGGGATTCTTGTATTGCCTCGTTTTTGAAACGTCAGTCAGGTAATAAAATGGGATACAGATTGGGTGATTTGAATGGCCTGCTACTCTCATCGTGATTTGACAACGTATGTATTCAGTTTACAATTAGTACAGTTAAGCCCGAAATTATTCTTACCTATGCCAAATTCTGAGTATTTTGCATCGTTCTATCTGAGAACCAATTTTACTGTGGCTGAAGTTTCGTGAGGATGTGATAAAAGGCTGAAACAAGTGCTACAAGAGACATTTCAAGGAATGAAATATCTTATGAATTGGTTAGCAAATATAACGATTGAAAATACTCAGAATTTGGCATACGTATGAATAATTTCGGGCTTAACTGTTTGTAATGCCAACTCATTTGTGTTCTCCTTTGTCGCTTCCTAATCTCGCCATTACCGTCTGAATCACATTTTCCAAGCCAAAGTCAGCGTTTACCAGAGATTGATTCCCCTCCGCCCGCCATTATTGTCCAACGGTTTGTCTGAATTGTTTTCGTTCCTCCTCATGCAACAAAGAAGAACACAAGTAAGTTGTCATTGTATGTTAATTGCAAACTGAATAACTACGTTCTCAGATTAAGATGAGGGTAGCTTAGGCCATTCAAATCACCCAATCTGTATCCCGTTGCTAATGGATACATTCAAACACCTAAAGTCCGACTCGCCTAGCATAAGGCCTAAGTGATAAACCTTATGCATAAGGCTTGAAGCTAGGCTTGAACCCAGCATAAGCCATAAACCTTCAAAATGGTTGCTGTAAAAAATTGCTTGCATCTTTCTTTTAGTTGATAGCTTGAAAGGAACGTTAGTGATTTGCTATAAACCGTAAACTCTTGTGATCTCTTGATGATTTCCAAATGGTAGTGTTTGTTGTTCTTAGGTTGTGGCGTCATCAAGTGTCGAAATCGTAAACCAATAGAGCAACAGATTTCTGCGTTCCAGCATATTTACAACGTTCATAAACTAGGGTTTTCTTGAAAACTGAATCATTTTCCTCAATTAGTTTTGAGGCGCCACATTGATTTTAATTTCTTTCAGTACATGGCCTAAATTCTTTCAAAAAGTTAATTAAAAGTCGTCACAAGTTTTTGAAGCTATGTTGACTTTAATTTCTTTTAACACGTGGCCTAAATTATTTTAGAAAGTTAACCGAAACACGTCAGAAGCTCGTCATCTGTTCATGGGCAGAATGAAGATGAAAAGTTTGTATGAGAGATGATACAAAGTTTTCGTTTTTCATGCTCTCCCAGAGGCTCATTTTCAACGGACGGTTTGGATACCAGAGCAAGTTAACAGACACACGAATGACAACCATGGTTTTATCATCGAATTGACATATGCTTTAACCCTATCTGACCTGGGTGTTTTGAAACACTCAATGCCTGGGGGGGGGCGGATTCCGCCCCCCCTGTTTATCTCTGTTGTCATAAGAGATATGGCAGCCAAACTTGGCACAAAGGTAGTTCATTATATAAACAATGAAAATTTGAGATTATAGTCCAATTAGCGATGTTGTTGTTGTTGTTAGAGCATGATGATCATTATGATGTCATATGACGTCATATAAATGAAAGGTTGCTAAAAGGTCATGAAACTTTATTTTTCATAAGGAAATGAAAGATATAGATCAAAATATATGTAAAATCTTAATTTAGACTTAATTAGACCAATTAAACATAATTAAAAGAGATACAAAGTATGTTGTTCACAGAGTGCAGTATGAAAAATTGGTAACCATGGAAACAAGGCTAAAAATAGAATGTCCAAATTGTTGCAATTTTATTGCTCTATGATACAAAGTTAAACTTACGAAGTATCAGAGGCCTGCTGCATGTGTGGAAAACGGTGTAAACAAAAATGTACTAGGGGGGGCGGAATCCGCCCCCCCCAGGTCAGATAGAGTTAAAGGACAAGTCCGGGATTGGTATGATTGATCATGAAATACGAGATAATACTGCTATGAATGATGTATGATACTTTTTTCCACTATTTTTCGCCTTCTCCTTGTGAAATTACGTATTCAAATATGCAATTTAAGCGAAGTGACGTCATATCGCACAAACGAAAACGAGGCTGTGTGATTGTTTTTAGCCTCTTTATCATTGCAAGCCTCTTTATCTTGTTCTTGTGCCATTTTCAATGCATGAGTACACAATAAAGAGGCTAGCAGCGATTAAAAAGCGAAAAAATATCACACAGCCTCGTTTTCGTTTGTGCGATATGATGTCACTTCGCTTAAATTGCATATTTGAATACGTAATTTCACAAAGAGAAGGCGAAAAATAGTGGAAAAAAGTATCCTACATCATTCATAGCAGTATTATCTTGTATTTTATCATCAATCATACCAACCCCGGACGTGTCCTTTAAATCCAACAAAGAACTGAAGATGTGTTGATTGCTGCAATCTAGGCCTTTACGCACATTACTGGGCTTTGGGCCAACATTTCTTTCTTCATCTCGCCCATGATCTATTGTAAGTTTTGAAAGACCGATGAAGACATCGAAGGGTAAAGACTGTTCATGCAGAAGTTGCTCATCACAACATTCTTAGAAATCTATTGCGTGACAGCAAATGCAGATGTGAGCATATGTTCCAAATCTTTAACTCGGCGTAAAAAGGTGGGTGTAAAATTCAATGGCCTATTTCTTCTGATTGAATGGCTTTATAGAAACTTTAGATACTTATCTATAATTCTACCGTTGGACTTTCCAGAAATAAATTACAGCGTATTCTACATTTCAGCTCATTTGAGGGTGTGACGTCATCAAATTTCTAAATCATAAACTAGATGAATGACAGACTTTTGCTCGATACCATATTGTAGGCATTCATAAACTATGGTTTTCTTCGAAATCACTTCTTGTTGCGTCAAACGGTTTAGAAATTAGGACGGTTTTAAGTTTTTCTGAAAATTGTTCTTGAATTCCTAAAAAAAGAAGAAAAACACTCCAACTCTGAAAATGTTTAAGATTTCAGAAAAGTCCAACGGTAGAATTATAGAGAAATTGCAAACGTTTCTTTGAAGTCATTCAGTACAAAGAAATAGGTCACTCAATTTTACACCAGCCCTTTTAAAGATTTGGAACCTATGCTGCAGATTTGTAGTTATTGGAATAACATTGCTTCTTGATATTATACCAGGTTAATGAAACGACTTAACACATTTTGCGGGCTGAGAAATAAAAAGTATTTGAGGGGGCTCTCTCTTCGATTAGTTTACCTATTGAGAGAGCTCTTCCTTTAAGTAATTCACTCCATACAATTTATCTCATTTCTCTGTATTTGTATATTGTATTAATTTTCCGTATCAATGTATTAATTTCTGCAATATTATCTTATTTCCTTGTAGTTTAGTTATCTGTTAGTAGAGTAATTTATAAATTGTATGTTGTGCATTTAAAATATATGAACTGAACTGAGTATGCAGCCGATATTCAATACTGAAATGTTAATCTATCGTTCAAAGGCTAACTTAGATGAGAAAATTTTGTGTGGTATCATCAGTCATCTTTAAGACCAAGAAATTAAGAAAGTGCTTCTAAGGGGTTTGTGTGGGCCGGTCCATGATTTACTTGCCTTTGACATAAAGATTTTATTCCTGAAATAACCAATTGTATTATATCCATATTTCAATGGCAAGTAGATTATGGACCTCAATGGAACGCGGAATTTGGTTCCCATATACAAACCCCTTGCCAGCATTTTTTCTAATTTCTGTCTCTAAAAGATGAGTGCTTTAACCGAATAAGATTTCACATCTAAATTAGCCTTTGACTGATAGATCAACATTTTAGTTTTGAATATCTGCCAAGTACTCTTTAATCCACAGCCAACTAAACGTTTTCACTTGTGAATGACTCATTCGTAGTAAATTGTTTTATTTAGTGTAAGATAGTTGGTTTGAATTAGCTTTTGTAGATTGAACATCTAATGGTAAACTGTAAATCATCTAAAATATCAATGCTTAAAGCAGATGGGTCTGACGCTTTTCTTTCGAACTTCGTACCTTTGAGTTTACCCTTACCCTTATCCTAGGCCTTGGCTTTCTATTACTGTTACTATTACTAGTTGAGCAATTTCACATTAGATGAGAAAATTTCTTTCCTTTCAGGTTTTAAGGTCAATTCGGCTTTGTCTTACAGGATTTAACAGTTTTTCTCTTGTTACAGGCTTATTTTGGTTATTGTTTCTTTTACTGGAGTTAATAGTCTTCTTTCTACTGATTTTGGTGTTTTGTTGCGTTTATGATAAGTCCGTTATTTAAGGGTATTTTAAAATTTTGTAGCACGAATCATTTGTTTACATATTTTCAGCGGACGTAAAGCTACTTTAACGAATTACTTTAACGGAAGAAACTTTCGCGAGTAGCATAGGTTCCAAATCTTTAAAAAGGCTGGTGTAAAATTGAGTGACCTATTTCTTTGAACTGAATGATTTCAAAGAAACTTTAGCTATTTCTTTATAATTCTACCGTTGGATTTTTCTGAAATCTTCAATATTTTCAGGATTAGAATGTTTTTCTTCTTTTTGAAGAATTCAAGAAAAAATTTCAGAAAAACTTAAAACCATCGTAGTTTCTAAACTGTTTGACGCAACATGAAATAATTTCGAAGAAAACCATTGTTTATGGATGTCTACAGTATGGTATCAAGCAAAAGTCTGTCACTCTTCTGGTTTATGATTTCGAAATTTGATGACGTCATATCCTCAAATGAGTTGAAATATAAGATACGCTGTAATTTGGAAAAATATTCAAAACGTCTGACAAGTCCAACGGTAGAGTTATAGATAAGTATCCAAAGTTTCTGTCAAGCCATTCAATCAGGAGAAATAGGTCATAGAATTTTACAGCCACCTTTTTACGCCGATTTAAAGATTTAGAACCTATGCTTTCGCGAGTTGGGAAAAAGGCGAAATTTTTGGAATTAGCTTTTGTGAATCGGTCAAATAGGATATTTAGCGTGAATAAAATTTCGCGAATTATGTTTCTTATCAACTCTTCCAATGTTTCAATTGTTTCTTGATTCTTCAAGGACTCTTTCGAATCTCCCATGCCTATTCTTGTTGGTAGCATATTCAGAAATGTTAGTTGGTAAACAAAATCACATATTGAATAGTAAGAAGAGGAATATCAATATTTGATGAAATGAATATTTGATTCCATATTATGGAGAATTGCGTGAGAATAAACTTAACCCTATTTTAACCGGGGGGGGGGGGCGTTTTTCGCCCCCCCTATCGGATTTTTTTTAATAGCTCCCAAACGATGTCACCTACAGTGCTGAAACTCCTTGACTTTTCCTAGAATTTAGTTGGCAATCAGAAAATAGAAATTTCAATACCTATTGTTTGATCACGTGACCACCACATGCCCATATTTGGAGAGTGGTCACAAAGAAATTCTTAAAAATGGCTCTAATTTCTTCCTTTGTTACTAAATCTCAACAATATATATACCATTCGATTCGTCTCGATGAGTACTTTCGTTTGATATATAATTTATTCACATTTGCTGACATCAGCAGTTTATTATTTCTATGACGTCATCAATCTTTATGACGTCATATTCCTAATGAATGAGTAATTTTTTATGTAAAACTGATGGAATTACCTCAAATATCGATGAAGGTACTTGATTTCACCAGTAACATGCGAAATTAATGGTTTTAAATCATAATTATTGAGCTTACAATTTTGCATTGAATCAAATTTTCATTATTTAATTAGTTAATTTATTAGAAACCACAAATATCCGTACGAAACCATATGAAACTACAAATTAATGATATCAAGCATGTATTTGGATGGTTTTTTGCCAATTTGATCTCGCCATTTGCGAATAATGGGCCCTTTTCTGCAAATAGCTCGATTTTCTCAAAATTTGCATTGTTTTTGGTTGCCTAGCAACCAATCACGTGACTATTGATTGATTGGTGCTATTTTTAGATTCTCCTTTGTTCAATTATGACACAGTGCAAGTTTCATTGTCATAGCTGTTATACTTGCGGAGAAAAACAGGGGGGGGCGAAAAACGCCCCCCCCCCCGGTAGAAAATCACTTTTTTTTTACCCGGTTAAAATAGGGTTAAGCGAGTTTCAAAGTTTAGGAAATTTTACGCAATAAACTTTCGCGAATTTGGGCCAAATGCTCGAAAAATGCAAACGTTTCTTCCCATGAAACTTCTTCCCCTAAAGTAGGATATGTTGAGTTATTTTGCAACAGAAACTGGTTTATTAGTTTTACGGTTATGAACAACGTAAGGAGCTCGAAAAATCTGGTTATTGTGACTTGATGAATTGAGGAAGGTTTAACCACAGGTTTAACAAACGAAATTGGCATTCAGAGGAAGGCTGGACCTTTTTCCAAACTCTGTGTGAAAGCGCAGGAGGTACCTGCAAGTACATTTCTTTCATGTGTATTGAAGCCGTGCCTTCTATTGTAAATTATATGTTTGAAATTAAATCGAATCCCTTTCATATCCACAGGTGACATCTGACATGTACTCAAGTTTGCTCATGGGTATTGTGGACACGATTTGTGTCGATCGTGTCCACAATACCTGGCCTAAATGTTACTAAATGAATGAATGTAGTTCGTTACCTTGCTCGTCTTCATTTCATGAGTATCTCTGCTCTTTTGCCTCAGCAGCCATTCTTGCTTACTCAAGTTCATAACGGCCTAAGGTTTTTGAACAGTGCCGCGCTCTAAACTAGTTCCCAGATCGTCGCAGCCCTCGAACAGGATGAGTGATGAGTTGTTCGAGGGCTGCGACGATCTGGGAACTAGTTTAGAGCGCGGCACTGTTCAAAAACCTTAGGCCGTTATGAACTTGAGTAAACAAGAATGGCTGCCGAGGCTAAAGAGCAGAGATACTCATGAAGTGAAGACGAGCAAGGAAACGAACTACATTCATCAAAAGAACTGGCAAAAGTTAATGCTCGAGGTTTATAGCAGTTTAACACAGCAAAACCTTTCTTTTTTGTGGGATATGTTCCATGAAAAGGACAATAATTACAATCTACGATCGAAGAATCTGTTGATGTTGCCTCAAACTAAAACAACTACTTATGGCAACGATAGTTTATCTTTTCGTGGTAGCATATTATGGAATTCCCTGCCTAATGATACAAAAATTGCCGCCTCCGTCTGTTCTTCCAAGTCACGCATAAAATGGATTGGAGAGACTTGCCATTGCTAAATTTGTAAATAGGGTATTTTAGGGTATTCTTGGTTCTTATCGTGAACTGTAATTTATTTTGTTTTTGTAAATAGTTGGTCTTTATTAGTTCTTGGAGTAGAGCTATTTTTAATAAGGGGTAATCGACAAACAATTTTCGTCACAGTTAACGGAATTGGGCCGTTAACTGCTGACCCCCCCCCCTCTCCCCCTTCTTAACGGACCACTAGATTTGTCATTAGATTTTCTCCTGTCGTAGGCCTACCGCCACCTCTCATTATAGGCCTATATGTGTCTTCAGTTGGGGCCTACAGCCTACCGCGACTTTTTCGTCTAGATCGCGACGTCAAAATTACGTAGTGCGCTGCCAAAAAATTTACTGCTACTTGTTATTCTTTAAAGATTGATAATGAATATTGCTTATTTCAATTTTCGTCACAAAAGTGGGATTTTTAACGGATTTGAGCTGGACCCCCTCCCCCCCCTAACGGCCCAATTCCGTTAACTGTGACGAAAATTTATTGTCGATGACCCCTAACCAACTTTAAAGAATGTTATAATAATAATAATAATAATAATAAAAATTCATTCATTCATTAACATTTTGGCCAGGTATTGTGGACACAATCGTGTCCACAATACCCATGGTTTGCTTCGTTTTTCAAATGCAGAAGTCTTCCTCTAGACTCACGAGATACACTCTTTTTTTATAAGCATACTATAAATTTTGTCCAGCCTCAATATTCTCAAGAAATTTTCGTTTTGAGCCTCAACATATTCTTAAAGTATTCTTATTTTTTCAAATCTGATATGGTTTCAGGGGAGCATTGCTAAAAGAAATGTCATGTTATTACGAAATGATCGAACGAAAGAAAAATTGAAGCAGTTATAACAATATGTTTTGAACATGCTTATGTCAGTCATGCGATTCTCTGTTATGAACATCGCAAAACAGGCAACTGCTGAAAAATGAGACACAATATGCGAGCTGAGGCTGAGCAATATTCTTATAATATTCTTAAAATTTGGATTATTATGAGCCTGAATATTCTTATAAACAATATTCTTATAAAAAAGAGTGTAGTTCCAGTTATCGCAACAACAACAACGAGCTTGAGCGTCGCCATCAGTCTATCAATAGCGATAACTCTGAACTTGTAATCAGTCTAGTCTTCTGTGTTCTGACAACCATACTCAAGTTACACGTATTTTCTATAAGAAGCTGACTATAAAAAACTCAACTCTCAGATCTCCAAACAATTAAGAAACTCCAGTACTGGGAAAGCATGACTTAATTAAGAACTATTTGTTTTGATGAAAGAAATCCTCAGCGTATTTTTACTTCATTTCACTTGTTTCCTGTACCATATTGCTCTGAAAAGTATTTGAGCAATGTCTAAACATCAGAAAAGCTTCAAAAACGTGATTTTTTATGTTCACCAGAGTAAAGGTAATGAACATGAAGATTTTTGCGGAAGCTTTAAGAAACTCGTAAGAAATATTGAGTATTCAACAATTTTGACTGTCAAAATCTGATAATTGTAAGAAACTTTCAGTACTGGCCAGAATTCTTGGTTTCCTACAAAAAACCTGTACTTAACGAGTAAAACGCTTCCCTGGCTGACAGTCATGGAACCGTGACTTTTTTCTGGACTTTGCAATTGGTATCATTTTCAGTTACCGAGATAATTAAGAGAAAAATCCTAATTTTTCATGCATAATTTAACGTTTCTGAAAATTTTAAAAATTCATATGCATTTGCCGCTGAAGAGAGAGAAGGGGGGGGGGGGGGTGGTTTATTCCCTGTAGACGTCCCGCAGCTTCCGTTTTTACACGAGGTCATTACTACAATCCATAATAAAGTCACCTGAAAATAGAGCTTTGTGATTGGTTCCTCCAATAAATGTAAACAATCACGCACAAAGGTGTAAATAAGCAGACACCCTAAACATTGTTCATCCTTGTTTGTCCATCAAAAATCCTTCTTTCGCTTTCATACAAGTCCAAGAAAGGTTGCTTGAGTAAATTTTGAGTGAGTATATTTGTTTTTATTTCGGAAGAGTGATACAGATGAGTACAGAATACAGTGATTACAGTATTTTAGAAATTAAAAATATATTGGATGTGATGAATTTGAAATAATTTTTTGACATTCTTAGATCAGGTAACAAGGAAAATTTTTGTAAGAAGGTGAAGGTGAAGGCGAAGTTGCGTTTTTCAGCGCCTCGCGCTGGGATCGCAGAAATAGAGCAGACCTAATCGAGTCCGCGACCCCTTGTCATGACGCTCAAGTGGTGGGGTCCTACCGGGTATCGACCCCACTCCGCCCGACTGTTCTGGCTGCAAAGTCAGAGGATTACACCACTGCGCCACAACACCTTCAAAGACATAAAACAATAAGAAATAAGACAAAAGCATGAGTTGCTTTTGTTGACACCTGAATTCAAAGCGACTAGCGATTGCCGGCAAAGGAAATTCCCTCAACCAGTAATTCAAAAGAAACAAAGTCGCAAAATTTCTCTGAAACCCAGGTAGCTAGCGCGCTCGTTGTGCATTCCAGAAATTGTTTTTGAGAGCAAACATGAGCATAAGGCGAAAGAAGAAAGATATGTCTACACATCTACCTCGGGCGTTTTTTTTCAAATGCAATTTTACAATTTGTCTTTCAAGTACTATGTGCTGATTCAAGTTTTTTAGAAAAATCATCTATGTCACTTGATTGCAATTCCAGTTTTGTCTCTCCAACAGAAAATGGCCCAGAAAAGCTGCTATGAAAATGGATGGCAAGATTTGAAACCAACTGTCCACGCGAGAAGATCGCATTTGTTGCAAAATAATTTCATGAGCGATTTCACGTTTGTATCAGATGACGTGAAATTCCCGGTTCACAAATTCGTTCTTGCATCCGCCAGCTCCGTTTTCTACCCGATGTTTTACGGGCCAATGGCTGAACAGAAACAAGAGCTTGATCTTAGTTTTTTTGGAAATGCTGAATGCATCTCAGAATTTCTAAAGTTTGTGTACACAGATGAAATCTCGTTGAACTGGAATAATGTCTTTCCGCTGTTGAATTTAGCAAAATGTTATTTGATTTCGTCCCTGGAAAACATATGTTCGGTATTCATTGAAGAATCTGTCACAAAAGAAAACGTGTTACTTGCCCTCCAGCAATCTCGTCTTTTTGGTGCAAAGGCTGCCGTTAGCAGATGCCTGGATATAATCTCAAGAAAAGCTTCGGAGATAATGGAGCAAGAATCATTCTTGGCTTTGAATTTAGCAGGAATCAAGGCCATTTTGGAGTTAGATACCGTAAAGATCAAGGAAGTAGATCTGTTTTTGGCTGTTGATAGATGGTGTGAGAATCAGTTGATTAATAACGGAAAAAAAGTATCACCAGAATTGAAAAGAGAACTCCTTGGGGATGCAGTATTCTTGATACGTTTTCCAACAATGTCCTTGACAGATTTTGCAAAGCATTGTTCCCAATCAGGAATGTTAACCCCGGCGCAAGTAGCTGACATCGTTCATTATCTCAGTTTAGGAGAGGAAGAGCTGCAGAAATCGGTCAGGGTTAGCATTGATTTCTGTACAAAACCAAGGAATAATACAGGGAAAGAAATTCTAGCAGATCGCATTCGATATTCTCCACCCATCTCTTGTTGGAGGTACCTTGGAAAGCCTGACGAGCTTGCATTTACAGTCAACAAGAGAGCATTCTTCACGGGTATTACATTATTTGGTGATCCAAATGTACACAGGATTGTGGAGATGAAAATAGTAACGAATGGATGGACATTCAAGCCTAAATACACATTTGAAGGCCGAAATTCAGGACCACTATCAGGAACATACCGCGTAGATTTTGAAAAACCAATTGAAGTCTTGGGCAATCAGAGAGTCATTGTTTCTCTTGTGATCGCTGGACCAGATTCAATAGGTTTTAATTGCGATGCAAAAAAGATGTTTGAAACTGATGGTTTTCAATGTCGATTCTCCAGTGCTAAAATCATGTCAGTTGGTACCACTGTCAGCCGTGGACAATTTCCAGCATTGATTTTTGAAGTACCGTAAAAGCTCTATTTAGCCACATCTCTATTAAAGCACATATGTCACGTTAGCAATGGGTTAATACAACAAACAAGTTTGGAGTGGAATTCCATTGTTTCATGTTTCATGTTTCATGACTTTTTATTTCTGTTTCATGAATTTTTATTGCAATGAAAATTCAGCCTCGATCCTGTGCTTTGTAATAAACAATAGAGAGGATTGTATTGAATGAACCAATCAGCTTCATGACATATGCCCTTTAAGCTCCCCCTCTCTAACATGCCCATCGCTTCTTAGCCAAAATTGTAGATAAGCCCCTCTCAATCAATTCCCTACACTTGCATCAAATACTAGAAGTTTCCAAAGATTTCCATTCAGTTAAAGTTTGTAAGTCTTCTCGGTATTGTTTGGGGGTTAGGGATAAAAACGATGTCGAATTTAGATTCACGTATTTGAGTTGGAAAGTTATCTTTCGATTCTGCAGAAAATGGGATTAAAGAACTAAAAAGCTATCAATTATATCCTTGTCATTTTACTTTGTGAATAAGCCCACTCTCTCCCCCTTCCCAAAATTAAAAAATCCCCCTTAGCTTAATAGAGGTTTGCTTTATGATACTCCTGAATCAATGAATGTTGTTTTTAGCTTTTTCTCGTGAATGATTTTTCATCTTCGTTTATAATCGTGAGGTTAAGAATTTTGATGCGATGGGAGACTGAAAAATGCAGGTTAAGGTATTATAATAACATATGTTAAATCCAAACTGGGAAGAATACAGTAAGAACCCGCAAAATAGAAACCAGTTATTTCAAAACAGCCTGATGGGTTTCTTAATAAAGGGCATTAATCTGCAAACAGGCTGAAGTGTTTCTTATCACATGGTTAAGAAACCTTCAAATCTTTAAAGAAACCCCATAGCAAACGCTATCAAACAGTATGTTCTCGTTACGTAGCATTCTCTCCAAATTTGGTCAATCATAGCATGCATGCCAAGTATACTGTAGATGGAGATGCTTTTGCATGAAATCTCTAAAAAATATTTAGCACCTGATTTTAACAAAAATTACTAAATATGAAAATTGTTTGGGATCCTCCTATAGAAAACCTTCCAAGAAACAGGCTGAGAAGTTTCTTATATGAGGGCACCATTTCTCGAAAAAATCAGCCTAAGGTTTCTTATAGAGTGGTTTCTATTTTGCGGGTTCTTACTGTAATTTAGAGGGAATCGACATAGTTAAAAGCTGGTCCGGGCCATGATGAAAATCTAATCTATTGTATTTAGCAACTTTGACACATTCGGTTTCGGTAGCTGAGGAAACAATGGGAGTGTAGGCATTTATTTAGCCTAGTTATAGCGGTTACCAAACTCGTTACCAACCTCGTTACCAACTTCCTACCCGGGCTTTTTGTCATTTTGCGACGGAGACGCAAATTTCTTTGAGCGGTTCTGAGACAGCCCGGGGGGGGTACATGACTTGTGGATGGACAGGGGTCTGCTGCCCGGTTTTCAGAAAGCTACCCTCTTCTAATTACTGAAACTTGCTTTTGATACCCACTCTTATGATGAATTTTGGCGGAAAACTGCCCATTTTAACCATTACTTGCGAATTTCAGCGAAACCCTACCCATGTTTATGGAAAATCTGCCGAAAAAGGACCCTTGTTTAGAGAGAAATTTGAGCCCAAAAACCCACCCATATGGACGGCACATACTCGTACCCTAAATATGTTATGTATCCCCCCCGGGTGAGACAACTACCGTATAGCTGCCATTTTCCATTGTTTGCAGCATAGGCAACGCCGCTTTTTCTATAAGTAAAAATTTCTTATTATCATAGAAATGCTTGACTGCCTCTCCTCTGGGTTTGTAAATACATTCTTTTTTATAAGAATACTATAAATTTTGTCCAGGCTCGATATTTTCAAAAAATTTCGTTTTGAGCCTGAATTTATTCTTAAAAGAGAACATAGTTGAAATTAAGTCCATCTCATTTCAAGGAGATCGTTGAACAAAAGAATAATCCAAGCAATTATAACAACAAGAATAAAGATTGGATGATTCTGAGCCTGAATATTCTTTCTTGTATTCTTATAAAACAAGAGTGTACCATTGCAATCGAAGACAAATTACATAGAAGGGTTTGTAACACTGTAGAGCAGGTTTGTTTTTACCCTGGGTACCAGAGCCAAAAATGATAGAAGAAATAAAATTTTCAATTTCCTTCTAATTTCATATTCTGGTATCTAGGGTAGTTTGTTTTTATAATCTAGAAAGCGAGTATTACATGCATCTTTTTTTACTAAGAAACTTTTGGCCAGTACTGAAAGTTCTTAATGGGCCTATTTTTGCAAAAAAGCAAAGGGGTTAACATTACTTTTTTCCCTAAAATCGGTAATTTCAAAAAGGGACTATTTGTCCACAAAGCAAACCTTACTTTTTGCCCCATAAATCGGTATTTTTGAAAAGGGTCTATTTTTTGTAGAAAAGCAAAGGGTTAACCTGTGCTCCTACAGCCAGATTAAAAATGTTGGATTGGAAAGCGACAATAAAATACATTCTAAAAATCGTTGATCTACGTTTCCTATTTAATGATCCCTGGAAGTTAAGGCCATCGCAGGTAAAAAAGCATTTGAAATCAAAAGTGGCAGCGCTCTTCGCGATAAAATGGAGCGAGTGTGTACTCCAGGCATCGGTAACTAGCATCAAGTATAGAAAATTTAGGTACTACAAATTATAATAAAAGTAAATTCGAAATAGCGAAATACCTTGTTCATCTCAAGGACTTTTCATTAAGACAGCAAGTTGCTTAATTTAGATGTAGCGAGCACAACTTAACGATAGAAGTAGGAGGGCATAAAAACAGCTTTGGAAAATAGAATTTGCACCAAATGTAACACTAGCTGCATTGAGGACGAGGTTCATCTGCTACTCGAATGTAGTGCATACGTAAATCTAAGGCGACAATACTTGAGTCAGGAAATCATACAAATAATTAAAAAATCAAAATTACAAAAATGAAGCATTCAAACTGATAACTAACAATGAAGACCCAGACAACATTCTACCAATTGCAAAATATTTAAAAGAAGCATTTAAAAGCAGAATAGATATTAGCTAAGGAAGGTTTAATTTCTTTGTCCATTCACCCCAGACCTCGTTCATTCGTTCTTACTGTTCGCGTGTTTGTTTCTGTTTTTGTTTTTGTTTTTTTACTTAGTTCATAAATTATGTTTGTAGATTTAGCTTATAGTTATATTCGTAAATTTAGCTTCTAGAGACCATGTACCATCGTGTATAGTGTCATTGATTTAAAAAAAACCTTACTTTTTGCCAAAAATCGGTATTCTCGAAAAGAGCCTATTTTTGCAAAAAGCAAAGAGTTTAGCCTTATCTTTAGGCCTAAAATCGGTTTTACCGTAAATGGCCTTTTTTTCCAAAAAGAAAAGGGTATAGGCTTATTTTTTGCCCAAATAGTTGGTAATTTCGAAAAGAGCATATTTTGCAAAAAAGCAGAGGGGTCAACCTTACTTTTTGCCCCATAAATCAGTATCTCAGAAAAGGGCCTATTTTTCAAAAAAGCAAAGGGTATAGCCTTACTTTTTGGCCTAAAATCTGTATCTCAAAAAAGGGCCTATTTTTGCAAAAAGCAAAGGGTATAGCCTTACTTTTTGGCCTAAAATCTGTATCTCAGAAAAGGGCCTATTTTTGCAAAAACGCAAAAGGTATAGCCTTACTTTTTGGCCTAAAATCTGTATCTCAGAAAAGGGCCTATTTTTGCAAAAAGCAAAGGGTATAGCCTTACCTTTTGGCCTAAAATCTGTATCTCAGAAAAGGGCCTATTTTGCAAAAAAGCAAAGGGTATAGCCTTACTTTTTGGCCTAAAATCTGTATCTCAGAAAAGGGCCTATTTTTGCAAAAAGCAAAGGGTATAGCCTTAATGTTTGGCCTAAAATTTGTATCTCAGAAAAGAGCCTATTTTTGCAAAAAAGCAAAGGGTATAGCCTTACTTTTTGGCCTAAAATCTGTATCTCAGAAAAGGGCCTATTTTTGCAAAAAGCAAAGGGTATAGACTTACTTTTTGGCCTAAAATCTGTACTCAGAAAAGGGCCTATTTTTGCAAAAAAGCAAAGGGTATAGCCTTACTTTTTGGCCTAACATCTGTACTCAGAAAAGGTCCTATTTTTGCAAAAAAGCAAAGGGTATAGCCTTACATTTTGGCCTAAAATCTGTATCTCAGAAAAGGGCCTATTTTTGCAAAAAAGCAAAGGGTATAGCCTTACTTTTTGGCCTAAAATCTGTATCTCAGAGAAGGCTCAATTTTTGCAAAAAAGCAAAGGGTATAGCCTTACTTTTTGGCCTAGAATCTGTATCTCAGAAAAGGGCCTATTTTTGCAAAAAAGGCAAAGGGTATAGCCTCACTTTTTGGCCTAAAATCTGAATCTCAGAAAAGGCTCTCTTTTTTCAAAAAAGCAAAGGGTATAGCCTTACTTTTTGGCCTAAAATCTGTATCTCAGAAAAGGCTCTATTTTTTGCAAAAAAGCAAAGGGTATAGCCTTACTTTTTTCCCTAAAATCTCTATCTCAGAAAAGGGCCTATTTTTGCAAAAAAGCAAAGGGTATAGCCTTACTTTTTTCCCTAAAATCTGTATCTCAGAAAAGGGCCTATTTTTACAAAAGAACAAAGGGTATAGCCTTACTTTTTGGCCTAAAATCTGTATCTCAGAAAAAGCTCTATTTTTTGCAAAAAAGCAAAGGGTATAGCCTTACTTTTTTCCATAAAATCTCTATCTCAGAAAAGGGCCTATTTTCGCATTTACCTAAAATCTGTATCTCAGAAAAGTGCCTATTTTTGCAAAAAAGCAAAGGGTATAGCCTTACTTTTTTGCCTAAAATCTCTATCTCAGAAAAGGGCCTATTTTTGCAAAAAAGCAAAGGGTATAGCCTTACTTTTTTACCTAAAATCTGTATCTCAGAAAATGGCCTATTTTTGCAAAAAAGCAAAGGGTATAGCCTTACTTTTTGGCCTAAAATCTGTATCTCAGAAAAAGCTCTATTTTTTGCAAAAAAGCAAAGGGTATAGCCTTACTTTTTTCCATAAAATCTCTATCTCAGAAAAGGGCCTATTTTTGCAAAAAAGCAAAGGGTATAGCCTTACTTTTTTACCTAAAATCTGTATCTCAGAAAATGGCCTATTTTTGCAAAAAAGCAAAGGGTATAGCCTTACTTTTTGGCCTAAAATCTGTATCTCAGAAAAAGCTCTATTTTTTGCAAAAAAGCAAAGGGTATAGCCTTACTTTTTTCCATAAAATCTCTATCTCAGAAAAGGGCCTATTTTTGCAAAAAAGCAAAGGGTATAGCCTTACTTTTTTACCTAAAATCTGTATCTCAGAAAATGGCCTATTTTTGCAAAAAAGCAAAGGGTATAGCCTTACTTTTTGGCCTAAAATCTGTATCTCAGAAAAAGCTCTATTTTTTGCAAAAAAGCAAAGGGTATAGCCTTACTTTTTTCCATAAAATCTCTATCTCAGAAAAGGGCCTATTTTTGCAAAAAAGCAAAGGGTATAGCCTTACTTTTTTCCCTAAAATCTCTATCTCAGAAAAGGGCCTATTTTTGCAAAAAAGCAAAGGGTATAGCCTTACTTTTTTCCCTAAAATCTGTATCTCAGAAAAGGGCCTATTTTTGCAAAAAAGCAAAGGGTATAGCCTTACTTTTTGGCCTAAAATCTGTATCTCAGAAAAGGCTCTATTTTTTGCAAAAAAGCAAAGGGTATAGCCTTACTTTTTTCCATAAAATCTCTATCTCAGAAAAGGGCCTATTTTCGCATTTACCTAAAATCTGTATCTCAGAAAAGTGCCTATTTTTACAAAAAAGCAAAGGGTATAGCCTCACTTTTTGGCCTAAAATCTGAATCTCAGAAAAGGCTCTCTTTTTGCAAAAAAGCAAAGGGTATAGCCTTACTTTTTGGCCTAAAATCTGTATCTCAGAAAAGGCTCTATCTTTTGCAAAAAAGCAAAGGGTATAGCCTTACTTTTTTCCCGAAAATCTGTATCTCATAAAAGGCTCTATCTTTTGCAAAAAAGCAAAGGGTATAGCCTTACTTTTTTACCTAAAATCTGTATCTCAGAAAAGGGCCTATTTTTGCAAAAAAGCAAAGGGTATAGCCTTCCTTTTTTGCCTAAAATCTGTATCTCAGAAAAGGGCCTATTTTTACAAAAGAGCAAAGGGTATAGCCTCACTTTTTGGCCTAAAATCTGAATCTCAGAAAAGGCTCTCTTTTTGCAAAAAAGCAAAGGGTATAGCCTTACTTTTTGGCCTAAAATCTGTATCTCAGAAAAGGCTCTATCTTTTGCAAAAAAGCAAAGGGTATAGCCTTACTTTTTTCCCGAAAATCTGTATCTCAGAAAAGGGCCTATTTTTGCAAAAATGCAAAGGGTATAGCCTTACTTTTTTACCTAAAATCTGTATCTCAGAAAAGGGCCTATTTTTACAAAAGAACAAAGGGTATAGCCTTACTTTTTGGCCTAAAATCTGTATCTCAGAAAAGGGCCTATTTTTGCAAAAAAGCAAAGGGTATAGCCTTACTTTTTGGCCTAAAATCTGTATCTCAGAAAAGGGTCTATTTTTGCAAAAAAGCAAAGGGTATAGCCTTACTTTTTTTGCCTAAAATCTGTATCTCAGAAAAGGCTCTATTTTTAGCAAAAACGCAAAGGGTATAGCCTTACTTTTTGGCCTAAAATCTGTATCTCAGAAAAGGGCCCATTTTTGCAAAAAGGCAAACGGTATAGCCTTACTTTTTGGCCTAAAATCTGTATCTCAGAAAAGGCTCTATTTTTTGCAAAAAAGCAAAGGGTTTAGCCTTACTTTTTTACCTAAAATCTGTATCTCAGAAAAGGGCCCATTTTTGCAAAAAGGCAAACGGTATAGCCTTACTTTTTGGCCTAAAATCTGTATCTCAGAAAAGGGCCCATTTTTGCAAAAAAGCAAAGGGTATAGCCTTACTTTTTTGCCTAAAATCTGTATCTCATAAAAGGCTCTATTTTTAGCAAAAAAGCAAAGGGTATAGCCTTACTTTTTGGCCTAAAATCTGTATCTCAGAAAAGGGCCTATTTTTGCAAAAAAGCAAAGGGTTTAGCCTTACTTTTTTACCTAAAATCTGTATCTCAGAAAAGGGCCTATTTTTGCAAAAAAGCAAAGGGCATAGCCTTACTTTTTTGCCTAAAATCTGTATCTCAGAAAAGGCTCTATTTTTAGCAAAAAAGCAAAGGGTATAGCCTTACTTTTTGGCCTAAAATCTGTATCTCAGAAAAGGGCCCATTTTTGCAAAAAGGCAAAGGGTATAGCCTTACTTTTTGGCCTAAAATCTGTATCTCAGAAAAGGCTCTATCTTTTGCAAAAAAGCAAAGGGTATAGCCTTACTTTTTTCCCGAAAATCTGTATCTCAGAAAAGGGTCTATTTTTGCAAAAAAGCAAAGGGTATAGCCTTACTTTTTTACCTGAAATCTGTATCTCAGAAAAGGGCCTATTTTTGCAAAAAAGCAAAGGGTATAGCCTTACTTTTTTGCCTAAAATCTGTATCTCAGAAAAGGGCCTATTTTTACAAAAGAGCAAAGGGTATAGCCTTACTTTTTGGCCTAAAATCTGTATCTCAGAAAAGGGCCTATTTTTGCAAAAAAAGCAAAGGGTATAGCCTTACTTTTTGGCCTAAAATCTGTATCTCAGAAAAGGGCCCATTTATGCAAAAAGGCAAAGGGTATAGCCTTACTTTTTGGCCTAAAATCTGTATCTCAGAAAAGGGCCTATTTTTGCAAAAATACAAAGGGTATAGCCTTAGTTTTTAGCCTAAAATCTGTATCTCAGAAAAGGGCCTATTTTCGCAAAAAAGCAAAGGGTATAGCCTTACTTTTTGGCCTAAAATCTGTATCTCAGAAAAGGGCCTATTTTTGCAAAAAATCAAAGGGTATAGCCTTACTTTTTGGCCTAAAATCTGTATCTCAGAACAGGGCCTATTTTCGCAAAAAAGCAAAGGGTATCTTCTTACTTTTTGGCCTAAAATCTGTATCTCAGAAAAGGGCCTATTTTTCAAAAAAGCAAAGGGTATAGCCTCACTTTTTGGCCTAAAATCTGTTTCTCAGAAAAGGCTCTATTTTTTGCAAAAAAGCAAAGGGTATAGCCTTACGTTTTGGCCTAAAATTTGTATCTCAGAAAAGGGCCTATTTTTGCAAAAATACAAAGGGTATAGCCTTACTTTTTGGCCTAGAATCTGTATCTCAGAAAAGGGGCCTATTTTTGTAAAAAAGCAAAGGGTATCTTCTTACTTTTTGGCCTAAAATCTGTATCTCAGAAATGGGCCTATTTTTTCAAAAAAGCAAAAGGTATTACCTTACTTTTTGGCCTAAAATCTGTATCCCAGAAAAGGCTCTATTTTTAGCAAAAAAGCAAAGGGTATAGCCTTACTTTTTGGCCTAGAATCTGTATCTCAGAAAAGGGGCCTATTTTTGTAAAAAAGCAAAGGGTATAGCCTTACTTTTTCCCTAAAATCTGTATCTCAGAAAAGGGCCTATTTTTACAAAAGAGCAAAGGGTATAGCCTAACTTTTTGGCCTAAAATCTGTATCTCAGAAAAGGGCCTATTTTTGCAAAAAAGCAAAGGGTATAGCCTTACTTTTTTGCCTAAAATCTGTATCTCAGAAAAGGCTCTATTTTTGCAAAAAGGCAAAGGGTATAGCCTTACTTTTTGGCCTAAAATCTGTATCTCAGAAAAGGGCCTATTTTTGCAAAAAAGCAAAGGGTATAGCCTTACTTTTTGGCCTAAAATCTGTATCTCAGAAAAGGGCCTATTTTTGCAAAAAAGCAAAGAGTATAGCCTTACTTTTTGCTGAAATAATTGGTAATCTCGAAAAGAGTCAATTTTTTGCAAAAGAGGAAAGGGGTTAGCCTTACTTTTTCCCCATAAATCGGTATCTCAGAAAAGGGTCTATTTTTGCAAAAAAGCAAAGGGTGTAGCCTTAGGTTTTGGCCTAAAATTGGTATTTCCAAATAGGGCATATTTTTGCAAAAAAGCAAAGGGTATAGCCTTACTTTTTGGCCTAAAATCTGTATCTCAGAAAAGGCTCTATCTTTTGCAAAAAAGCAAAGGGTATAGCCTTACTTTTTTCCCGAAAATCTGTATCTCAGAAAAGGGCCTATTTTTGCAAAAATGCAAAGGGTATAGCCTTACTTTTTTACCTAAAATCTGTATCTCAGAAAAGGGCCTATTTTTACAAAAGAACAAAGGGTATAGCCTTACTTTTTTCCCGAAAATCTGTATCTCAGAAAAGGGCCTATTTTTGCAAAAATACAAAGGGTATAGCCTTACTTTTTGGCCTAGAATCTGTATCTCAGAAAAGGGGCCTATTTTTTCAAAAAAGCAAAAGGTATTACCTTACTTTTTGGCCTAAAATCTGTATCTCAGAAAAGGGCCTATTTTTGCAAAAATACAAAGGGTATAGCCTTAGTTTTTAGCCTAAAATCTGTATCTCAGAAAAGGGCCTATTTTCGCAAAAAAGCAAAGGGTATATTCTTACTTTTTGGCCTAAAATCTGTTTCTCAGAAAAGGCTCTATTTTTAGCAAAAAAGCAAAGGGTATAGCCTTACTTTTTGGCTTAAAATCTGTATCTCAGAAAAGGGCCTATTTTTGCAAAAGCAAAGGGTATAGCCTTACTTTTTGGCCTAAAATCTGTATCTCAGAAAAGGGCTTATTTTTGCAGAAAAGCAAAGAGTATAGCCTTACTTTTTGCTGAAATAATTGGTAATCTCGAAAAGAGTCAATTTTTTGCAAAAGAGGAAAGGGGTTAGCCTTACTTTTTCCCCATAAATCGGTATCTCAGAAAAGGGTCTATTTTTGCAAAAATACAAAGGGTGTAGCCTTAGGTTTTGGCCTAAAATTGGTATTTCCAAATAGGGCATATTTTTGCAAAAAAGCAAAGGGTATAGCCTTACTTTTTGGCCTAAAATCTGTATCTCAGAAAAGGCTCTATCTTTTGCAAAAAAGCAAAGGGTATAGCCTTACTTTTTTCCCGAAAATCTGTATCTCAGAAAAGGGCCTATTTTTGCAAAAATGCAAAGGGTATAGCCTTACTTTTTTACCTAAAATCTGTATCTCAGAAAAGGGCCTATTTTTACAAAAGAACAAAGGGTATAGCCTTACTTTTTGGCCTAAAATCTGTATCTCAGAAAAGGGCCTATTTTTGCAAAAATACAAAGGGTGTAGCCTTAGGTTTTGGCCTAAAATTGGTATTTCCAAATAGGGCATATTTTTGCAAAAAAGCAAAGGGTATAGCCTTACTTTTTGGCCTAAAATCTGTATCTCAGAAAAGGGCCTATTTTTGCAAAAAAGCAAAGGGTATAGCCTTACTTTTTTGCCTAAAATCTGTATCTCAGAAAAGGCTCTATTTTTGCAAAAAGGCAAAGGGTATAGCCTTACTTTTTGGCCTAAAATCTGTATCTCAGAAAAGGGCCTATTTTTGCAAAAATACAAAGGGTATAGCCTTAGTTTTTAGCCTAAAATCTGTATCTCAGAAAAGGGCCTATTTTCGCAAAAAAGCAAAGGGTATATTCTTACTTTTTGGCCTAAAATCTGTATCTCAGAAAAGGGCCTATTTTCGCAAAAAAGCAAAGGGTATATTCTTACTTTTTGGCCTAAAATCTGTTTCTCAGAAAAGGCTCTATTTTTTGCAAAAAAGCAAAGGGTATAGCCTTACGTTTTGGCCTAAATTTTGTATCTCAGAAAAGGGCCTATTTTTGCAAAAATACAAAGGGTATAGCCTTACTTTTTGGCCTAAAATCTGTATCTCAGAAAAGGGCCTATTTTTGCAAAAAAGCAAAGGGTATAGCCTTACTTTTTGGCCTAAAATCTGTATCTCAGAAATGGGCCTATTTTTGCAAAAAAGCAAAGGGTATCTTCTTACTTTTTGGCCTAAAATCTGTATCTCAGAAAAGGGCCTATTTTTCAAAAAAGCAAAGGGTATAGCCTCACTTTTTGGCCTAAAATCTGTTTCTCAGAAAAGGCTCTATTTTTTGCAAAAAAGCAAAGGGTATAGCCTTACGTTTTGGCCTAAAATTTGTATCTCAGAAAAGGGCCTATTTTTGCAAAAATACAAAGGGTATAGCCTTACTTTTTGGCCTAGAATCTGTATCTCAGAAAAGGGGCCTATTTTTGTAAAAAAGCAAAGGGTATCTTCTTACTTTTTGGCCTAAAATCTGTATCTCAGAAATGGGCCTATTTTTGCAAAAAAGCAAAAGGTATTACCTTACTCTTTGGCCTAAAATCTGTATCCCAGAAAAGGCTCTATTTTTAGCAAAAAAGCAAAGGGTATAGCCTTACTTTTTGGCTTAAAATCTGTATCTCAGAAAAGGGGCCTATTTTTGTAAAAAAGCAAAGGGTATAGCCTTACTTTTTCCCTAAAATCTGTATCTCAGAAAAGGGCCTATTTTTACAAAAGAGCAAAGGGTATAGCCTAACTTTTTGGCCTAAAATCTGTATCTCAGAAAAGGGCCTATTTTTGCAAAAAAGCAAAGGGTATAGCCTTACTTTTTTGCCTAAAATCTGTATCTCAGAAAAGGCTCTATTTTTGCAAAAAGGCAAAGGGTATAGCCTTACTTTTTGGCCTAAAATCTGTATCTCAGAAAAGGGCCTATTTTTGCAAAAAAGCAAAGGGTATAGCCTTACTTTTTGGCCTAAAATCTGTATCTCAGAAAAGGGCCTATTTTTGCAAAAAAGCAAAGAGTATAGCCTTACTTTTTGCTGAAATAATTGGTAATCTCGAAAAGAGTCAATTTTTTGCAAAAGAGGAAAGGGGTTAGCCTTACTTTTTCCCCATAAATCGGTATCTCAGAAAAGGGTCTATTTTTGCAAAAAGCAAAGGGTGTAGCCTTAGGTTTTGGCCTAAAATTGGTATTTCCAAATAGGGCATATTTTTGCAAAAAAGCAAAGGGTATAGCCTTACTTTTTGGCCTAAAATCTGTATCTCAGAAAAGGCTCTATCTTTTGCAAAAAAGCAAAGGGTATAGCCTTACTTTTTTCCCGAAAATCTGTATCTCAGAAAAGGGCCTATTTTTGCAAAAATGCAAAGGGTATAGCCTTACTTTTTTACCTAAAATCTGTATCTCAGAAAAGGGCCTATTTTTACAAAAGAACAAAGGGTATAGCCTTACTTTTTTCCCGAAAATCTGTATCTCAGAAAAGGGCCTATTTTTGCAAAAATACAAAGGGTATAGCCTTACTTTTTGGCCTAGAATCTGTATCTCAGAAAAGGGGCCTATTTTTTCAAAAAAGCAAAAGGTATTACCTTACTTTTTGGCCTAAAATCTGTATCTCAGAAAAGGGCCTATTTTTGCAAAAATACAAAGGGTATAGCCTTAGTTTTTAGCCTAAAATCTGTATCTCAGAAAAGGGCCTATTTTCGCAAAAAAGCAAAGGGTATATTCTTACTTTTTGGCCTAAAATCTGTTTCTCAGAAAAGGCTCTATTTTTTGCAAAAAAGCAAAGGGTATAGCCTTACTTTTTGGCCTAAAATCTGTATCTCAGAAAAGGGCCTATTTTTGCAAAAAAGCAAAGGGTATAGCCTTACTTTTTGGCCTAAAATCTGTATCTCAGAAAAGGGCTTATTTTTGCAGAAAAGCAAAGAGTATAGCCTTACTTTTTGCTGAAATAATTGGTAATCTCGAAAAGATTCATTTTTTTGCAAAAGAGGAAAGGGGTTAGCCTTACTTTTTCCCCATAAATCGGTATCTCAGAAAAGGGTCTATTTTTGCAAAAAGCAAAGGGTGTAGCCTTGGGTTTTGGCCTAAAATTGGTATTTCCAAATAGGGCATATTTTTGCAAAAAAGCAAAGGGTATAGCCTTACTTTTTGTCCTAAAATCTGTATCTCAGAAAAGGGCCTATTTTTGCAAAAAATCAAAGGGTATAGCCTTACTTTTTGGCCTAACATCTGTATCTCAGAAAAGGGCCTATTTTTGCAAAAAAGCAAAGGGTATAGCCTTACTTTTTGGCCTAAAATCTGTATCTCAGAAAAGGGCTTATTTTTGCAGAAAAGCAAAGAGTATAGCCTTACTTTTTGCTGAAATAATTGGTAATCTCGAAAAGAGTCAATTTTTTGCAAAAGAGGAAAGGGGTTAGCCTTACTTTTTCCCCATAAATCGGTATCTCAGAAAAGGGTCTATTTTTGCAAAAAGCAAAGGGTGTAGCCTTAGGTTTTGGCCTAAAATTGGTATTTCCAAATAGGGCATATTTTTGCAAAAAAGCAAAGGGTATAGCCTTACTTTTTGGCCTAAAATCTGTATCTCAGAAAAGGGCCTATTTTTGCAAAAAATCAAAGGGTATAGCCTTACTTTTTGGCCTAAAATCTGTATCTCAGAAAAGGGCCTATTTTTGCAAAAAAAGCAAAGGGTATAGCCTTACTTTTTTGCCTAAAATCTGTATCTCAGAAAAGGGCTTATTTTTGCAGAAAAGCAAAGAGTATAGCCTTACTTTTTGCTGAAATAATTGGTAATCTCGAAAAGAGTCAATTTTTTGCAAAAGAGGAAAGGGGTTAGCCTTACTTTTTCCCCATAAATCGGTATCTCAGAAAAGGGTCTATTTTTGCAAAAAAGCAAAGGGTGTAGCCTTAGGTTTTGGCCTAAAATTGGTATTTCCAAATAGGGCATATTTTTGCCAAAAAGCAAAGGGTATAGCCTTTTTTGCTGCAAAGTTAGTATTTTCAAAAAGGGCATATTTTTGCAAAAAACCAAAGTGGTTAACCTTACTTTTTGGACTAAAACTGGTTCGGGTACTCAAAAAGTCTACGAGTGTCATCATATGTAGGATAGGCCGCTTTTATTTCCATTTTTGTCTATCGTAAAGTTGGCTCAAGAGGAATGCGTGTAGCCTTACATTTTGATCAAAACTAAAGCGTTTGGCTGAAAGTCTGTATTTTCGGAAATGGCCTATTTTGCGGAAAAAGCAAGGGTACACCCTTAATATCTTTTCAAATTTTCAAAACGAGCCTCTTTTTGGAAAAATCTAAGGGCATTGCGTTACTTATTGAACGAAAATCGGTATTTTCAAAAAGGGCATAGTTTCTGGAAAAAGCAAAGCCAACTAGACTGATTACAATTCGTCGTAAACTTCGCTTGTTTTCTATATTTTTGATTTTAACGTTTTCGAGAGCGATTCCATTCAATTAAATTAGTAATTCTACTCAATAGCGAGCGAAAACTAGGAACGAACTGTAATAAGTCTACTTCGCTACCAAGAATACAGTAAGTACTTTATCAACTGCCAAGTTTGGCGAAAGAGGAAAGTAGATGCCTGTTGTATTGGATACTGTAGGGGGCTTTGGTAGAGAGGAGGCGTATTTCAAATGTTGATTTAGAAGGGAGGGGCTTGTTTTAGACCCGGGGGAGGGTACTTAGTATATTTGTCCTACGGGGATGTGCCGTTTTTAAGGGTATCGTTTTTACCAATTTTTTCTAGCACAGGGTATCAAAATGAGGCAATTTTTCTAGAGCAGGTTGTCAAAACATGTCAAAGGGGAATATTCTGCTAGATCGGGTCGTTTTTTGGTCAAATTTCATGTTTCTGAGTACACTTTTCATCAAATTTTTCTGGAACAGGTTATCATTTTGAGCGAAAAATTCTGGAGCAGGGTAAAGAAAATGTTTTCGTGGGCACACCCCCGTACAAATTTAAGAATAGTACCCCCCCCCCCGGGGTTTTAGAGCTGTCCTTATATAGAGCTCTAAGTTTGATCGTATACTGCAAATTCAGTTGAGAAAAGATAAAAGAAAGCAATTTTTATCCTTTCATTACTACTATGTACAAAATTCTGAAATAAACAGATAAGAATCACGAAAAACTTCTTTCAACTACGTTATGACGATTATGTACTGTACAAATCTAGGATTACGATATTCAGGACAGTAACTTTTCCAATTTTCTTTATACATTAAAAAACGCACATAAGAACCACACAGGATGAGTTTCGGTATCCTGCAGAACCGCGTCCCAAATCAATACTATGCATTCTCAAATATCTAATCCTATTTTGGCTGGGCAATGGCAAATCCCTAGACTGACAACGTGATTCCTTGTATTCGTTCAAGGTTTTTAATCGGATGTTTTTATTTTCACTCATACAAGGACTCACGACCAAACAGATTCAAAACAGAGACTAAAATATTACGAGAGGTCTGAAGAAAAATTGAACTTCTTCTATCCTTAGATCGTCGAAAGAAAAGTCGAACGTCGCTTCGAACGTCGAAATTTGATCTAATCAACCAATCAAACGCTAGGAATTGGCACGTAGTGTGACCTTATTTAGAAAGTAGCTATCTGATTGGTCCCGCCGTACACGCGGCGGAAATTGCCTAAATTAGCCAGCATTTTATAGCTATATTGTCATGAGTCTCAGACTGAAGCCATTACATCATCCAATTCAATGCGGAAAACTGAGACTCATGTAATCAGTCTAGCGAATTCCCACCTCCCCAGTAGATTTTTCTGATAACTCTGCAAGGAGAAAGATTATGGCAATGAAACTTTCTGACTATTTGCAACTACCTATTGTACAACTACCTGTAAAGTTTCATTGAAATAATCTGACAAATGAGGAAGACAATGTTCTGGGAATGATCCTGTCATAAGCAAAAATTTCCGAAGCGCAATTTTTGGCAAAATAGCAATATTTTGCAAATGTCTTTTGCAGATTAAAATGATGTTTTTGAACGATCTTCTCGCGAAAAGGCAAAACTTGTTATTCCAAACAAAATGACTCCCAAATTTCGCGAGAGAGGTCCATGTTTAGATCAAAACTAGCTTTTTTATAGCTTGATCTACATTGTTCCTGTGTCTATTCTGAAGACATAAAAACAGCGAATTGGTGTCGCAAAAAGGGCCAGACGTCAATCAGAAGAGGGCAATCAGAAGATGGCATCAAACAGAGTATTCATCACAAAAGAGGAAAGCACTTACCCCCCTCCATTCTCCAAAATTCATTACTGGATGAGCTCGTAAGTTACGGTTCTCATATGTGGGTTTATTCCTGCACTACACAAGCCTGGTTTAAAAGTTACTCTCTACAAAACAATCGACGTTGTACGCTGTCGGCTTATGCATTGCCGTGTTTTTAATCCTTGGGTAGGAAAACAGAGCAAACAATACAAGGTAATGTTTTCCGACGTGGCTAAACGGAAAAACATTGCTTGATAAGAACATGTCTTTGTGTAGCTAACAACTTTTCTGATTTGGTCTGAGCTTACGCAAACTAAGCATAGGTTCCAAATCTTTAAAAAAAGGTGTTGTAAAAACTCTTTGACCTACCTCTTTCAACTGAATGGCTTCAAAGAAACTTTAGCTATTTCGCTAAAAGTCTACCGTTTGACTTTTCTCTTCGATATTTTCAGAACAGCATAGGTTCCAAATCTTTAAAAAGGCTGGTGTAAAATTCAGTTACTTATTTGATTGAACTGAGTGACTTCAAACAAACTCTAGCTACTTCTCTATAATTCTACCGTTGGACTTTTCTGAAATCTTCAATATTTTCAGAATTAGAGTGTTTTTCTACTTTTTCAAGAAATCAAGAAAAATTTTCAAAAAAACTTAAAACGATTCTCTTAGCATACAAAACTGGTCAAGCAGCCTAGACACCAAATCTTAAAAAGGACTACTCAAATGGTTTAATGCATCTGCCGTGTTAGATCTAATTACTTGAAAGGAACTATGAGTACTTTACAATGAGTTTATTTGCAGTATCTTTGATATTTTGATCATTTTCGGAATCATACTGATGTTTCAACCAGTTTCGAGAATGTGACGTCATCATATTGCTATAACTTAAACCGGAACAGCTACTAATTTCTGCTTACCGCCATACCACAGACCTCCATAAACCATGAATTCCAAGAAGATCGTCCCATTTTTGACACGATTAATCCAGTATTAGCGATGATTTTAATTTTGTTTAAAACTCCTAATATCTCTGTCAATAAAAAGGAGCAATCCTATAAAGGCCAAGTTCCACTTCATTTGCAATTCGCATGCACACGTTGGCAGTGCGATTTTGGCCTGTTTGCAATGTCTGATAACTTGCAAATCTTCGCATGCGAGCAATCGTCCCGAATTGAAGGCAACCAATTAGAAAAAAGCAGCACGCACTATCAAAAGGAGACAGATTCCATTGGCTGAATAAACGACCGAAATTCGCGAGAATAAGATTGAGGTGTGTATTGAATCCGTAGAAGTTCGGAATAAGCAAATCGCATGCGTTTTGCGAATGAAGTGGGAATACGTGCCTTAATTCTGAAAATTTCAAATATCAAAATTTGTCGGAGATATAATATAGCAAAGTACCTGAAGTTCCTTTCAAGCCATTAAATCAAACGGAACGAAAGATGAATTAACTATCTGTGCCATCTTTTTCAAAGGATTGACGTCTACGCTTGGCGGAGGACAGTATCCAGTTAATTCTTGAGTTCGCAAGGAAATAAAAGATATGATGAAAAGTTCACCTAACACCGTCCATGGCCCCCGCATTTTGAACTCTGCAGTCTTTCTACCATTGTCCGTGCATACTTCAAGCGGCTAGCAAGACCTTTAGAGCAACCATATTGCTCAATTGCACTTAGCTTGAAGGTCCTGAAATTCTTCTCTTCGTCAATGTAAGTGACTGCTCCCATGATTGGGCACACGATTATTTTAGTGTGATCTTGGAAGAAGTTTATCTGCAAAAGAAATCGTTCGTTAAAGAGCCATTGTTACCCAGGCTCCTTTGCGGGCATGTTGTAATTTCAGATTATCTGAAAATCAAATTTGGACTAGGAGGAAAATATGGATTTGTCATTGCAGTAAAAGTCATTGGTTCCACCTGTCTGAATATGAATAATCGCTCAAGCTGATATGATACTAATGGCAAGGACTCATTCACTGGATTTGTTTTGATCAAAGCGTGGGAGTCTGCCTTTACAGGTGCAACACAATGGAGAAGACAAAGAGAAACCAAACACTGTCATGTTGTTTGCATGAATACGAGCTGGCTCCGAAGCTCGATGCAGATACTCAACAAGAATTTCAACGAAACTTTTGATGCTAAATCTAGATATCGGCCTTCTTCGTTTTCATTCCCTTTGCAATGATCCATACAAGTTTGTCGCCATCGCATTTTCGCTCTTTCTGCAAGCAAGCTGTGTTTGTGTTATGTTTCCTCCCCACGGTGCGCAAAGGATCCTGGGTGACAATGGCTCTTCAAAATTAACCAACAATAGTCAGGTAGAGGTGCGCACTGGGTTTACTCAGAAAAATTGCTATCAAAGCTGGCTCCATTCAAATCCATCGAGTACAGTAAAAACCCGCATATAAGAACCTTACATTTTGAAATCACCCTGTTTAGGTTCTTATGCACATGATACTATTCTTGAAAACAGGATGCAAGGTTCTTAAATAGGTTCTTATCAAAAAATTAATTACAGATCTTTGGGAATTTAGGCCAAATATAAGAAAACAAGGTTTTCACCTACTCATTATCATGACACAATTTTCTAAAGAACAATATACACACAAGGAATTTTTTACAAAAATGCTTTGCACAGTATATGGCTAAATTTCTTGACATTTGTTATCACATATTACTAACCAGTAGTTTACATTTAACTTTTGTTAAGCTAAGAACCTTCCTTGAATTTCAGGATGAATAGGTTCTTCTGTAATGGGGTGAAATTAGAACATTTTAGGCCTTAGGTTCTTATAAGTGGGTGGTTCTTATATGCGGGTTTTTACTGTACTCGAGGTACCACGATAGTTCAAACCTCTGCAGCTTTTTTGGCACACCTGGTTACAATATTTCATAAAACACATTTTCTCGGTCCATTCATCCTGGGTCATCCGGATAACATACCTGAATTATTCCGTGATTACATACCTGAATTATTCCGCAACTAAGATGTAACACAATTGCGCATCTGGTTCTTATCCAAGTCCGTAGGAAAGGCAATCTTGAAAGTTCACAACCTTTTGGAGGTGTCACGTTTGCTCCAGCCTGAAAAAAGAAAAGGAGAGGTTGCACTTCAAGTAAATCAAATCACCAAAGGAAATTAACCAGATAGAGAAGTACTGATTGCAGTTTGTCCTATAAAAGCTGCAACTGACCCCGTTCTGACGAAGAGAAGTTTCTATCTATTGTGCTGCATTACTGAGCTTGAATTGGTCGAAAAATTGCCTTCTCCAAAAATAGCAAAATTTTGATGTTCAGCGAAGAATTTTAGCGGAAAAGGTAACGCCAAGCTATCCACAAGGCAATCGCCAAATGTCCATTGCATGCGAACCTACCTGCAAATAAGGGCCTATTTACATGATCCCGCCTTGCCGGGATATCTCGCCTATGGGCGGGATACCCCGGCTGACTATAGAAACAAATACAATTTTCAGTTTGCGTTTACATGAAATTGACGTCCGTCTTGCCGGGATGAAATTGACGTCAATGTGTATGCGAAAATGATCTGTCTTTTGTCATGGTAATCAGTGAAAACTAATCAGCGTGAATAATTTTTATCCCGTCCCGCTTCTCTATCTCTCATGTAAACGCACAAAGAAAAAAAAAACATCCCGCCCAGGCGAGATATCCCTGCTAGGCGAGATCATGTAAATAGGCCCTAAGTGTTTGTCTGTACGCAGCATTGCTTCAGGTCGTTTTCCACAAAACTGTGTCAATTCTTTGAACAATGTACAGGGACCAATTTGGGAACATTTCAATTGCGTAAATTTTCAAGATTTTTCTCGCAATTTTAGGTGCCTCATTTCTTCCTAAAATCAGGAATAGCCGAAATTCCCATTTCTTGAATCCCAAACAACAGCTACAATCTTGGACAAAATATATCCGGACTGTATATTATCATAACAATTCCAATTTTAACACCCAATTTCCCCCCTCCCCCACCTATCAATGTTGGTCTGATGTAAGATTTTCGTGGAAAGGTTTCTGCTCCCATCAAGCCTGAAATTCGACGTCAATAACAGCATTGATCTTGGGGGGAGGGGGGATTGAAAGTTCCAGCAGGAGTCCAGTAATTTATGTCCAAGATTGTACAATGGCATGTTAAGTATCATGTAGATTTTGATTTTTGAGGCTCAGCATTGATGGGAAAGTGCATTTCGACATTTTCCGTAGCATTAGAAAGCGATGCCTGGCCTGAAAACAATATTTTAAAATCCAATCGAGGAAACATGGATAAAATTGAGCCAATCATTTATGGTTTAAAGAAAAGCCAACGGAAGCTAATTTTCGGTGATTCTTCATTTGACATAGATGATGCATTGTAAATCATAACAAATTCTCGAAATCAATTTGAACAACAGTCAAAAGGTCAGGCAATGGAGTTGTAATTCTTGAAACAGGTCTAGTAGTTTTGTATCATGACCTTTCAAAGAACGGATACAGTTTTCTAACTTATCGGAAAAGCTCTATTTAGCCCCCTTCTCAATTAACCCCCCTCCCCTCTGTGAGGCAAAATTTTAAACACCCCCCTCTCTCTATCAAGCCCCCCCTTCTATCAAATTCCAGAGGTTGCCAAAGATTTTCCATCTATTTAGCTAAACATGTTTGCATGTTGTTGGTTTAATCTGACTCGTATTTGACTTGTAAAATTGTATGTTGAATAAGCCAAATATGGGGTAAAAGGACTTATCATATATATCCAGGCTATTTGATTTTGTGAATAAGCCCCCGTCTCTAATAATCTCCACCCCCCTCTGGAGTGTCCAAAATTAGATCAGCTCCCGGGGAGCTTAATACGAGCTTTTACGGTACCCAGTAACTGTAAAAATTCAAAATAATTATGTTTGAACTAACCTTTAGGAGGTTCTCATTCATATAATCAGTGAAGTAGGCAAGCAATGTTTTCTTCTTTTCCAAACTAGACGGATGAGACTTAATCGTGTGGAAATGTTCGCATCCATCTCGATCGATATAATGAAGGGTCCTGATAATAGAAAAGAAAATATCGTTACATTTCATTGACAAAACAAAAGTACACCAACAATGTAAATTTTTCCAACAATGAAAGCTTGAAATGAAAGCGAGTTCAGATCTAAGCCGAATCCAAGAACAAAACACGCTGGAAACCCATATGTGAAGCCATACATTCTGGCAACATTGTAAATCTTGCCTGAGAGCCAAAGTTTTGAGATTTGTCCATGTAGTTGAAGTCTCCAACGATAGTGTGCGTTTCATTTTGGCATTTGTAACCAAATATACAAAGAAATTTACCTGGTAAATCGTATGTGCCTTTTCAAAGTAGGTAGCCTAAAAATCGCTCAATTAGCTTATTCTTAAAGCTAATGGTATATAGGCTTCTCTATAAATAGAACTAAGAAAACACTCAGACACAGCATTGCTTCTTTGGCTATGAGTTATTCACAGCACGTGTGGGACATCGATTTGAATAGGCTATATTTAGATTTTTTTGCTCTTTGTAAATGCGAGCTTTTAACCTTGCACAAACCCTTTAAAAGGAATGTGTCCTTGTAAGTACAGCCGCGTATACACTTTGTCAAAATATGCTGACACGATGCTGACGAAAAGCCTTGAAGAGCACCCTGTGATTGGTAGAATTTAACTGATCACATGCAAAACTAGAATGTAAATTTCACAACGAGGCTGCCTGCTGTGACATTTCAGGTTCACCTCTGGAAGCGCAACCGCAAGTAAGTCATCAGTCTCCTTATATTAGACCTGGCTACCTTATGAGTTCCATGGTAAAGTGATCACATGAAATATCACGCGAAATTAGCGAAGTCGCTGTACTTACATGGACACATTACCTTTAATTGCAATTATATCTGGGAAAATGATTTGGCCCTTGATCTGCTTGCCAAACAATTCAAATGTCGTAGTTTTTCAAAAGTAGGGGCTATTGGTTTGAATCGTCTACCCATTCAATAACATGATGCGAAAGGAACAAGGACAGATTTTGTAAGGCAATAGCATGAGTTGTTTTTGATTGACACTGCAATTCAAAGCGATTATCGATCGCAGATAAAGGAAATTCTCTCGACCAGTAAATCAAAACAAACAAAGTCGTATTTCTCTGAAACCCAGGTAGCTAGCGCGCTCGGTGTGCATTCCAAAAATTGTTTTTAAGAGCAATAACGAGCATAGATCGAAAGGAGAAGGATATATCTACATATCTGCCTCAAGCATTTCATATGTTAGGTTTAAACGCCGATTGGGAGGCGATTAAATTCTCTTATTTTTTGGGTGTGATTAAAACACTTTCTGTTCAACTTTTGAACCAAAGAAATAGAATGCCCAAGTTAGATGGGAAGATATATCCTCCTTCTTTCGATATATGCCCATACTTGCTCTTAACAACAATTTCTGGAATGCACAACGAGCGCGCTAGCTACCTGGGTTTCAGGGCAACTTTTGCGGCTTTGTTTGTTTTGAATTTATGGTTGAGAGAATTTCCTTTGTCTGCAGTCGCTAATCGCTTTGAATTCAGGTGTCAACATAAGCAGCTCATGCTATTGTCTTACAAAATCTGTCCTTGTGTGCGAAAGGTAGACATTTCGTCGACTTACTCTCCATCTTCATTCATAAGCAATCTAGTTGTGTCATTGAACAACACACCAACACTTCCATTATTTAGTTGATAACCCAGTCCATATTTGTCTGAATAGTCCACCCATTTGCTAATCCAAAAGACGGGGGTCGATGCCGGATCTTCTGCCTCGTCTGCAAATAAAACGGACAGACAATTTACCTTTGATGCCACCGGTAGCGGAAAAGATACAGAAAATGGTTCGGAGCCGCATTCTCAAAAGAACTTTTTCGGACATTATCTACTCTACTTTACTCTTGCCGGATGGATTCCTATCCGAACTGATGCCATATCACGATCTTTCTCCATCATCACTGCGTGGATATATTTGCAATTTCCAGTTGGGTATCATGTTGTTGCACTTCCACGTAAGTTGTTGTTTTTGTCCCCTGTTTAGTAGGCCAAAAGTTGGTTGCCATAGCAAATAGTGTGCTGCCTTTGCGGACATAAAGAACGTATTTCAAATAGAATGCTTAATAACGTTGAAAAAATGAAACATTTAAATGTTCAGAATTACTTCTTAGGTAATTCATTGAACAAGTTTGACTGCTGGTCAAGTGACTGACGTAGGATCGAGACCGCAAAGTCAACTTCAGTTTTCTTTCTTGAGTAACGAAAACTAGTTAATATGAAAGAAGGCAGGCATCGTAAATAATCAAAAAACCCTTGCTGCGTGTAGTGCAATCGTACTACGACAAAAAAGTAAGGTAAAATACAAGCACATTGATATGAATTAAATTAAGCACGACGTTTTGAGCATAGCCCTAATATTATTATTACATCATCAAATACAAATAATGAATACCATAGATGTAACAACATATGTCTAGCTTGAAATCCAACAGATATCACTAAAAAACAGACGTAGCTGGAGAATATTTGTATCTGAAGACTTCTGCAAAATTTATTCGTATTTTTGCCTCACCCATTTCACCTAAAGCTTACCTATTTTACCCCAGCATACACTCTTGAAACATCTACTTACCCATTTGAATAACGATCCTATCGGCAGGCTTGGATTCCAGACACTTCTCCAACATCACGCGCAACTGTCCTAGATAGCAATCGTCTGGTTCAGCTAAAAAAGAAGCAAGGCTTAAATAACAAAGTTCAAGAGTTGAAAAAGTGTGGGAGCACAGAGGCACATATGTCAGGAAATGTATCCTATGCTTGTTTGGCAACAGGAAGCTTGTAACCCTATATTTGACATTCTGACGGGTAAGTGAAATAAAAACAATCCCCGTTTGAAAGTCCATTGCTCCCTGAATATCAAGACGATATTATTGGCAATACATGACTTAATGGTGGACATGTTCAAATCTATTTTGAAATTTATCTGAATCAAATCAGCCACTCCGTTCAGAAATTATGAAGGATTTTATCGAAGAAAGCCCCTCAAGAAACCTTCAAAGCAGGCCTAAAATCGCGACCAAAATTCCCGATAAGTGCCTAAACGGCCTAACAAATCGAATCACCAAAAGGACACTCGAGGTAATAAGTCAAATTTTGTGGTGCCTCGCATAAGAACAGAAACCGCCCGAAAAACATTCAATTTTCAAGATGTATCGATAAACAACATATTGTACTGACACATAACAGCCCTGTAGAAGTCCTGCATGGCAGGACGCAACATTGGTAATACACAAATTCTTTAAATTCACATTCATTTCCTGTTGTTTTTTCGTCTATTGCAGTGTTTCTGCCTTCAAATTTATACAACAGATTGCCGCCTGAACTGAAAAAATGAGAACTCAGTTGTGAGATTCAAGAACAGATGTAACGACTTTGATTTTTAAGAAACCTTATATGGTAAATAATAGGACTGATTTTCGTTGGACACAGGTCCTTGATTTATAGCAGATTTTTCAGGGATTTTTCTCTGCGAAGTCTGCCAACTTTACCGTTTTCTCAATGCTTATTCTCTTGGCATTTTTTCCTACGATCTCCATCATTTTCGGCATGGCATTCTGTTGGTACCAGGAATATTTCTCTGAGAATCCTACCGTGTGGCGTGTTCATAAGACTTCCGATGCCCAAAATGTACGCCAGCAATTCAGCAAAACTTACCGTTATCAGTTTCCATGCCTGGATCCTCTGCAACATCATGGCCAATTCCGTCTTTTACGCAAACTGCGTGACTGACGTTGTTCAGAGGGTCTGTCTTTTTGCCTTCAGGAATTGACCTCAAGAGCCCCTCACTGGGTCTACCATTGAACTCTGATAGTGGTTTCCTGGAAGGCATGCCACCGGTTGTGGGCATATCGGTGAAACGCGGAGCCATGGTTAAGGAACTAATGGGTAACTTTGATGGACAGTAGCCTTGGAAGAATGGATCGTCCATTATCTGCAAAAACAAAATAGAAATGTGAAATTATGTGTTAACCAGAGCATGAAAAATAGTCTTCTTCTTGCATGCGGAAAAAAATTGTGCTTAAACTTCCTGCAAGAATTGAATAATGAAATATGGTTTCGTCAATGAGACCCCGATTAGAAGCTAGCTCCTACTAGCATGAATCACCTTTATAAGTTCATCATTTTTGCAAGTATTTTGATGTAGAGCTACTTATTATTCAGATAAGGCATAACGATACATTGCAATGATAGCTTTCACACTCCCTATCACCATAGCATTTGTTATAAATTGGATGTGAATGAAATTAAACCAATAAAAGAAACCATAATGATTTCTGACACAATTTCTGTACAAATACGAGAATTATGAAAGAACACACCAATTAACACTACTATGCAAAAGAAATTTTGCAAAATATTGGAATTTTGCTACTTTCCTTCGCGAAAATTGAAATCCGAGAATTTGCAACGTTGACAAGGTCAGTCCCATAAAATTGCCTCCCTCCCCCAAATGGTAAAAATATTTCTAAGAAATTTTAAAAGTAGCTGCTCAATGGGCAACTGCTAAAAGTCAGAGAACTTCACTATCGTAATATTTCTCATTGACGAGTTATCAGAAAATATCTACGGCTCTTATAAAGATGTGCGTCACTGATGACATCCATACCTCGTGCACTCTTGGTCGAGCACTAGGATCGGGCCTAAGCATCTTGATTATGAGCATCTGTGCAGAATGGCAAACTTTTGATGGGATGTAATATTCATTCTTTTTTATCCGCATGTATGTTTCTTTCAGTGAACATGTTTCGAATGGAGGCTTACCAACGAGCAGGGTATACCTGAAAGAAAAAGATAGTTCAGTACACATGAAGCCTCAACAAAAATCGTTTGGCATTTTGCTGAAACGAGGAGACTCGTGAATGAACCATCAATTTCAAGCAACAACAGGTCACTTGTTAGCGTAAAGGCTAACCTTGATTTGATACTGTTTAGATTTCGTGAAAACCCTATCATTCATGTTCATTAATTACCTGTCAAACATTGAAACAACAGACCTGGCTCCACCCTCCCCTCAAATGCTGGAGGGGAGCTGTGGATTGCTCTCCTGAACGTTTCAGAATAGCAGTAAATCACTCTCTTTGAAATCCCTTTTTCTTTCTTTTCATATACACATATTTTTTTTATAAGAAACTAAGAATTTGGGCCAGTACTGGAAGTTTCTTAAAATTATCAGATTTTGAGTACTCAGAGCTTCTTACGTGCTTCTTAGAGGTTCCATAACAATATTCATGTTCACTACCTGTGCCCTCGTGAACATTTCAAAACAAGGTTTTTTAAGCCTTTCCAATGTTTAGACAATACTCAAGTACCTTACGAGCAATATGATACAGGAAACAAGTTAAAGTAAAGTAAAAACATATCGAGGATTTCCTTTTAAAAAAAATAGTTTCTTAGCTTAGATTTTCCCAGTACTGGAGTTGCATAATGTTTTGGCGATCTGAGAGTTGAGTTGCTTATAAGCAGTTTCGTATAAGAAAAAATACGTGTATTTTAGTAAAATTTCATGGTCAGGCCCAGGGGCGGCGCTGGGGGGTAATCAAGGTAATCGCCGATTACCTATTTTTTTCAAGGGTTTTGGACCTTTTTCATTTCTCACAACACTAATAAAAACAGGACGCTTTCAAATCTTTGAACTTTTGTTGTATGGCGTCATATTCATGAGGCAGAGCGCTCTAACGGTGCTCTGTGAAGTATATTGATTGCCATTTCGCTTTCTTTTGCTATGGTTTGACAGACAGTCGATAATTTGTTGTTAATCTTTCTGCGTACATTATCTTTGTTGAATTTGATAGATATTGAATTCGAGGATTAGGATGGCCGCGTACACCCTTCGGTGAGGCCGTGAAGTAATCGTGGCCCTTCCTGATTACCTCACATTTGTTTTCGTGGGTGTCGTGACGTAATTCTCTATTGCGCAGATCGTATTAAAACAGATAGCGCCTCGCAGCAACTTAGTCATTCCGCAACCTGATTACCTTGCACTGTTGCTCTTGAGAAATCTGTTCAAATCTTCTGTCATGGATCGAGTTTTGGGAAACGAGTATAGATGGGATGTTTCTAAGATTTTTTCACTGCGTGCAGCACAGAATAACAATTAAAATCACGAGCAACGATTGCGCTTGAAGAAGGATGGAAGGCCATGTCCAAGAATAAAGTATGCGGGGAGAACAAGTGTTGACGGTGTATGAGTCTTTTCCGTGGATATGTGGCGGAGAAAATGAAGAAGGCAAAGAAACGTTTTACTGCTGGCCCTGCCTAGTGATGGGTGACATATCAACGGTAAGTGTGCATTTTACTAAAAATTTTCGAAATTATTTTATCTGACCAGATCCATTTTCCTATCAGATTTGCACATCACATAGAGTTTAATAAGTAAACTGAAATATATCAAATAGAACTGCATGCACAGCATTAATTAGGCTGGAGTCGCATAAACATTTGTGGGATAGTTTAGAAATAACATTATACCAAAAATTGCGATCCATGGTCACTGGACATTACACATGACAAAATCTCTTCGGCCAAGGTAGTCAAGTCTGCCAGCGATTACCTTGCCCTTTTGGAGGCTAGGTGTATGGAGGCCGTGGAGGGCAGACATGAAGCTGGTTTAATCCCATATGAAAAAGAGCCGCGGGCCCACAACCGCTGCATGAACCACAACTCGTAAACTGTTTGCAAGAAACTGAACTCTGATATCGCCAAAAATGTTAAGAAATACAAATACTGCGAAAATATAGACTATTTATTTTAGTAAAGAAAAACCTTAGCATGTTCTTACTTTACTTTCATTTGTTTCCTGTATCATATCACTCACTTGAGTCTTGAGTAATGTCTAAACAGCGGAAAGTCCTAACAACTTTTGATTTGAAATGTTCACGAGGGGACAGGGATTAAATACAATATGAAGACTGTTATGGAACCTTTAAGAAAGTTGCAAAAATGATACAAATATTTTGAAGAAATTGCATATGAGAAACTCAACTCTCAGATCGCCAACAAATTAAGAAACTCCAGTACTAGGAAAATATCGCGTAAGATTATCTGGTTCGAAAATTTTTCTTGATTTTTCTTATTTTCGGGAGGTTCTCTGGCTGTGTAAGTTTTTCTTCTTTGATCTTGAAGTTGTGTATATTTGTTGTATGTACATCTAATCTTGAATTTTATTTGATTCAACAGATGAAAGGGTCATTTGTGCAAGTGAACGGTTTCAAATCGACAGGGAAGGGAGGAACCTTACAAATATTGCTGGGAGCCATCAAGCTTCAAAAAAGCATATGATGAACCACACATCATACAAACTGCTTGGCAACATAGATGTCGCTTGTGCTATAGACGAGGCCAGGCAAAGAGAAGTGACAAGACACAACCACAATGCATCAAGATACACAAAGATGCTGCACCACCACATTGATGCTGCTGTTGTGTTCTTGTCTGCCCAAGGGCTGGCATTTCGTGGGCACGATGAGTCCAAATTGTCATCGAACCGGGGCAATTTTCTGGAGCTTATGGACCTCGTCGCATGTTACAGCCATGAATTGCCCTCCTTTTGTATCACAATACCGATTGCTCGAAGACTTGCATGATATGTTATTGATTTTTACGAAATAGACTTCAGAGGATCGGGTGCACAGGGCAGTGGGTGTGGTCTTATCATAAGCGAAATATGGGCGTTTCCCAACATAAAAAAGGGCGTGGCCCAATTCAGAGATATCGAAATGTACTCACAATATGCATCCTAAAGACCAAACATCTACTTCATAGCCATGACCTTTCTTGCTGAGAACCTCAGGTGCAATATAATTTGGTGTGCCACAAAGTGTCCTGAAAATAAGACCAGACTTTGATTCTCTTCTTGATATTAAAGCTTTATCACCATACAGGGTGTCCAGAAACCTGTGACCCCTTTGATTGGCAACTGCAGAGGAGTTGTAACTACACAGTTGCATAAAAATAGCCTGCGTGCAGATAATACCCAAGGAAAAGGTATAGTCTGCACAACGCCGCTCGATTGCGTGCATTGTACCAAATGCCCAGGGGTGGAAAAATTGTTTTAATTTCTGGGACCAAAAAAACTCTTGAAAAATTTCTGCGAGAACCAAATGTGCCAAAAAGGTTCACTTTTTGAGGGGTCAGGATAATGCATTGAGCAGATTTTGAATATTGATTATCAATTTGTAGTCACCATATTATAGATTGTACTTTGGCAAATTTGGTTACTTTTTAGCTGACAACTTTCTGAGTCATAAACAGTGACTCAAAAACTTCCTTTGTCTAGAAACAGTGGTGGAAACAGTGGCTTCCTTTGGTTGAGCAATGTCAGCATTTTACAGAAACTTAGTTTGACATGTAAGAGAAAATTTAGGATGTTTGCATTGCGTTAGAAAGTGGATTTTCCCATTTTTCTTTCAGAATCCGTTTTCCCCCTTCTTTCATTTCTTTCTGGTGACCTGCAAAACTTTCTGGGGCCATTGGTACTGTGGTCTGCTATTTTCTCCACCCATGCAAATGCCAGTTTGGGCAGTTGCTTTGTCAATTTCACAGGAACCACATCGTACCAAAGATTTATACAGGCCTTTTTTGATTGATGCAGGTTCATGGGGGGGGGGGTTGATCACCCTCAGTTCAGTTCAGTTTCAGTTTCATTGATCATCAATTTATACTATATACAATTCTACACAATTACATTACAAATAAATACAATACTAAATTAATAACATCAAATACAAAACTACAATATAAGCAAAAGGAAAGGATATTACATGATTGTATATAGTATAGATCGATTAAGGAGGAGCTCTCTAAGTAGGTAAACTAATCGAGAGAGAGCCCCCCCATAAAAACAAAGAAACTAAAAAAATATCAAGATAAAAAACTATGAACCAGATGTACCCCGAGGAAATGACAAACCTTGATGCGGAAGAAGAGAGACAGACAAACTAGACATAGGAGTCGATATAATAAGCTTTCAATTTAGACCGAAAGAGTGAAATAGAGCCAGCAACGCGTATGAAAAGTGGAAGAGTATTCCATAATTTAGAGCCAAAATATTGGACTGTTTGGAGTCCATAAAGGGAGGTCCTTTTTAAAGAAAGAAACAGATCACCTCTGGTAGACTGACGAGTTCCAATCCTGTGAACAGAAGAATTTGGAGTAAAGTAGTTATAAAAGCAGACAGGTGAGAGTTTATTTATAGCTTTATAGGCAAATGTTGATATATTTAAATGAAGCATGTCCTGAAGCTTGATTATCTTTAATGTGTGAAACAAAGGTGCAGATGGAGCAGTAAATGGTTGGAATTTTATACATCTTAGGGTTTTCTTCTGCAAAAGGAACAACTGATTTAAGTAAGTGTCATAGGTAAGACCCCATACTATAATACCATAATTGAGAAAAGACGAGAAGAGTGAATTATAGAGACAGATCAGGGTCTGTAGAGGAACATAGTGTCTGACTTTAAAGAAGATTCCAGTAGTCCTAGAAAGTTTTTTACAAAGTTCATTGATGTGGTATTCCCTCCTTTGTTTATTAACATAGGTTATTTACAGGCCCTGGCAACAATTTATATTTGAAAATGCCTGACAAACCAAAGATAAATCTTTCACTTACTTTTTACGCTCACCCTCGTACTTTGCTGCCAAACCAAAGTCACCAATCTTAATGTCCATTTCATCATCAAGGAATAGATTTCCAAGTTTTAAATCACGATGGATGATATTTGCATCATGAAGATAGCAGCACCCTTCAACTATTTGCTTCATGTAATACCTAGCCTCTGGCTCTGTAAGAGCTTTACGACGCTTATGAAGTTCCATCATCGACTGCAAAAATATGAAAATATCATCAAAATGTATACTTTCAATTAAGTTGAGAACAGTGGCGGACACTTTTGCCAAATATTGGGGGGGGAGCTATTGTTTCAGTTAAAAACCACTGTTAATTTATGTTGTTTTCAATTGCAATTGCATCCCCACCCCCCAAATGTCTGCCACTGGTTAAGAATAGCAGGCCTGACCATAAGATCTTTAGCAGGGGAGCAATAAATCTATTTCTATGAATAAATTGGTTCCCTGGTTGAGTTCAGGTGAACTGTTCTAAAATGAATGTAAGCATCAAAACTAAAAATATAAATGTCCAAAATGTTTTGAATCTGGTTTATTTAGTGTCAGAGCTTTTTGCAGCATAGAAAAATCACAGAAAAAATTTCCACTGTTTGAAAACGTAGTATCTTGCTCACGAAACGCTTTGCATTAGAAAGGAATGTGGCAACTCAGTGTTGTTAGTTAAAAATATCATATTTTTTGATACTAAATCCATCTTCGTAATCATTCTCATCATCCTCAACAATAATGATTTGTGGAAATTTTCTGACCAAGAACCCCTCAAAGGAAGCATGATCTATAGATGTTGACATTCTTTTCTTAATATGAAATAAGCAAAAATAAATTTTAAATAAGTAGCTTTTCAGTGGTCAAAATTTCTGTAAAAACGTCTGAAATTCCGTGAAAAACGTCTGAAATCTACAGCTCCATCCCAGCATTTGAGGAGAGCCTGGAGGAGAAGCAAGCCATGGAGACCTGGAACGTCACTTATTAATTTAAAGGGAGTACAAAGACCAGCATGCTCTGCACGAAGTAAGCAACTTGCTCTGCACAGCTTTCAGAGTAACTGATTGTACAAAATTCACAAAAACAAAAGACGGCGAAGGCTGTACTCCCTTTAAAAACAATTTCCCCCAGAACATTGTTATTCAAGTCTTGGAGCCCTTGGAATTAAAAAAAAAAAGAAATGAGATTATGTTTCCTGAAATGCAACTCAAACTGTGTTTTTTGTTCTTTGAACAGGTTTTAAAGTTATCATCAATTTGTATTCAATATTCTTTGCATCCAAAATGACTTTACATTTTTTGCAATAAGTATGGGGAAATTTTGCACCCACCCCATTTATTCCAGGATTCCAAACAACCTCAACTAAGATGTAATCCTACAATGGGGTAAGATGGGGCCCTTATGCTGGAAGGGGGTTCGAGTTGAAGGGTAAGGGTATATTTTGAAACCACGCCCTTTAAAACCTCCAAAAATCCAAGTTATGTTGAAAAGAAAGTTTTTACATTGGAAAAATCAACAGTAAATTTAGCACATTTATATGAATTGCGTTTCAAAATGCTAAGTAGTTTACATAGCAAATTGTTGTTCTTCAGTATGGAATTATATGATATCTGAATCTGTTTTAAAGAAACATGGCAATATTCAAAGGTTCAGACGTTACTGTTGTGCTGTTTGATGGAGATTACTTTGAACACACAAAAATGTTACCAAAAATATCCTCCATAGCAGGTTCTTTGGCTTGAAACCTATGTTTTTAGCTTCTGCGGATAGTATTAGTGCAATAGATGCAGTGAATTTAGTGCAGACTAAGTGTTCTCCCTTTATACCTCAAATTTATCCATGCGAATAAACGCAATAGTTTTAAAAAGAATTTTACTAAACATAATGCAATGTCACAGTATGTTATCAGGTGCTCTTGCTCACAAGAATAAAGTTTTGAGACAAATTATAGGGAATGAACGAAAACGGAATGAAAGTCTAGTGTTGTGTTACCAGACTTTTAGCACAGTATGGCCAAAAAACACACAATACGAAAAATTTGATGGGGGCCCCTTTTGATCGGGGGCCCTTAGTTCTTGAACTAAGGTAGCCTAAACTAAGTTACGCCACTGAATTGAACTCCTCAATGTCACATATCAAATATAAGATACTCACCCTTCTTCTACAAAGTTCCAAGACAACATAGACAAAATTCTTGTCTTCAAAGAATCGATGGAAACCAACAACATGGTGATGATTCAAAGAACGATGAATTTCTATCTCCATTGACATCTAAAATGATAAATAACATCAAGATTTATAACGGGTTGGGTGGGCCAAGAAAAGTAAACTCCCAAACCAAAAACCTTCTGAAAATAAGGATTTGAAGTGATTTAACAGGGGTGTGTTTTGTCAGCTTCAAGGTGGTGCAGTTGTGTTTGGCTGGCATGGGTCTGTTGGGTGGTGTGGTGTGTGGCTTTTGTGTGTTTTTGATGGGATATCAGGATATTTTGTTTTCCCAGGTTTTTTCAGAATGCGAGGGGCTGTACACTGTTTTGGGAATATGGGCAGGCTAGGTTTGGCTTTGTCACTTGGGTGTCAATGGGGCTTCAGTGTGGTGGATGCAGCTGTATAGCTCTTTTGAAATGGGTCATTTAATTTGAAAGCATCAAATTTCAGATCAAAATTTTCTTCATAATCATGTGCTCTGATCTTGCTCAAAGTTCAAGAAGATTTTGAATTTGATGAGGTTCTATCAATCATTTGGTTTGTGGATTTTTGAAAGGAGGGCCCACAGGACCTTGAAAATTCCATACTAGTAATAAAACTGGTTTCAACAAAGCGAAAAAACCAAAAGAGCCCCTGTCTTAAACTGAAACTCAGATTTGGAATTGCCTTAGGCTTAGCCTTAGGCATCTCTTTATTACTCAACGGTCGAACGGTTACACTCACAGATGAGAAGTCTTTTTCAAAGCACTGTTTGTGTTTATATGTTATCTGCTTAAACTTATTCAGTTGAATTATGAACGAATTTCTCATTTGAAAAACAAGTGGGTGTAGTTAAAGTAACTGATATTTTTACACACTTTTTCAAATGTCTGTAAACCGTATACCTTTTCCTTCTGATGGGGTTTTTGAAGCAATGACTTTGCAACGATTTTGCCCGCAAATATTTCCTTCGTGTCCATGTCTGTGAGTTCGTAGCATTTTGCAAATCCACCCTGCAAAAAGATTAAGAACACAGTATAGTAACCTCAAGAAACGCATGCAGCAATCATTCCTGAGTAGATAATTAGATGTATTATAATATACTAATGGCGGGAAACTGATTGATACCTTGCCAAGGAAGCGGCCTCGAAGGTACTGCTTGTGCGGCCTACGTGTTCGATCCACAAGAATCTGGTCTATCTCTGGCGCTGCTGCAGCTTTCTCCATCGTGTTTGAAACTGCAGTGCTCTTTGGTGGGTTCTGCTTATATTTATCTTTGGCTGAAGCTTTATACATGATTATTTCTTCTCTAATCTAAAGGAGAAACACGGTTATAAAATGATCGCTTGGGAGCTACCGATCGGTTCTTGTGCTGCAACGGTCAGTTTGTGAAGTGTGCTTGATTTGTTCGAAATTCGGTCGCTCATCGCTGATTGGTCAGTTACTTTTGAAATTCGGATTGGAACAAAGAGCACAGGGATATAAACTGGAAGAATGATGACAACACAGGGAAGCAAACTTTAGAATTGGGTTGAAGTACTTTTGGGTTGATCCCGGGGGGGGGGTACTTGACTAGGGAAGTGACGGGGGTGTGCGGAAAACCTCTCCACACCCTGCACCCTGTCGCATAAAAAATAGGCCAAAAGTATACCCTGTCGCATAAAAATTTTGCCTCTCAAGTACAGTGTAGAACCCAATTTTTGCTTGTGATACCCTGTCGCATAATTTTTTACCTATTATAATACCCTGTCGCATAATTTTCGCTAGAAAATGACACCCTGTCGCATAATTTTTACCACAAAAGGACACCCTGTTGAGCGGCACATCCCGTCAGGTCAAGTATGGGAGTGCCCCCCGGGGGGTTGATTTGGGTTGAAAATCCTTTTCACGAGGGGTGTATCCATAGAAATGGGAGGTGTATCACTCTTCCGAAATGGCGTACGAGATTTTTTTAAACAATTGTATGGGATGTTCATCTGTCCAGTCATTTTGATGAATTTATGTACATTGTATATTCATTGGCAGTACGAATATTGTAATACGTTATTTTTATTATCATTATTATTATCAATTTCTTTATCGTTGGCTCACAGAAAATGATAGCTAAAAATAGATAGCTAATTAATTCCAACATTAAAATGTATAATACATATGTCACATAAGAACAACTTCCACCACAGATGATAGGCGAAATTTTGCCTTTGCCCGTCATGATATCATAATCCCCCGTCGAAAATGTATAATTTCATATTTTCCCCGCTGTATTTTTAATGTCCGGCGGGGTCGTTACTGGGGGGGGGGGTGTTTCCTTGTATGAATAGTAACGGGGAGTTGCAGGGTAGATTGTAAAACGGTTACTGAAATTGAATTGTAACCATTGGTAAAGAATTTCAAACTAAATAAACAAAGATAAAAATTGCTTCCTTTTCATTGATTCCATAAAACTGGTTATAGGTTATTATTGTGTGGGTATGTCAACTTGTATAGTATAGTTCCCTAGTTATGAGCGATTTTATGAAACTGCTATCTCAGAATCTTTCCAAACAGGCCTAAAATCCTTGGCTAGTGTAAAATGCAGGTCAAGGAGGCAGGTCACTATTATGGCCTGGCCGAAAAGCTTCACATTCATAGGATGAACGAAGGGGTTTATAGTGTATAAGATACAAGCTTGACTAATGTCAAACATTTATTCAATTGTTTTTTTTTTTTTTTCTTATCAATATAAAATATTACAAGATATGCTACATTCTACTATACTTTAACTACTTACTATGCAACACTACAAGGACGATACCATGAGGAGCAAAAGACAATGTCTACCCCATGGCCAACACCTAAAAACATACAACACTAAGTAACTACATAAACACCTACAAAATGATATACATACGATAAGATACTGATATATACTGGAGTCTGTTTCACATTGGTTGTCAGGTCAGTGACGGAGGCGCCTGATGCTGAACAATAGAATCCCCGGCTGAGAGAACAACCAACAACAGCAACAATTGCTGTTGTTACTGACCCCCTCCAGAGTCCCTACTGCCCAAGACATAGCGCCTGTATGTTGTCTGGGTTTATTGATCACAATAACGTAGATATTTAGATGTTTGAATTTGTGTAGATAAATTGTCGAACCTCACATCCAATGTGAAACAGACTTTTGGACGAATAAAAGTAGAGAAAGAGACTTTGCGAACGGGAAGGGGGGGTATAGCAGCTGCTTAAACCACTTCAATTGAACCGGCCTGTTTTGTGAATGAAATCTAGGGTTAACTTGAGTACGTTTCTATTAACATCAATAGAAAGGTCTTTTTCACCATACAATAAAATTAGGACCAGTGCGTTATTTGGAAGGCTGTTTATTCGAACATATGGTCGCAATAATTCCGAAACTCCAGCGAGAAGATCTCGTCGATGAATGTCAAATGAAGGGCAGAGCAACAGAAAGTGCTCCGTATCCTCAATGCCATCGTTCGTTGGGCACATTGGGTCAATGTTATCTCGGAAATTATGATTGAATTTGTGACAATTTAATCGACTCAGACCGACCCTTACTTGGGTAAGATACGACAGGCCTATTGGGTCATGAATACCAAATACAGATTTTGCAGGGGGGCGAATTATCGACAAAATCTTTTTCTTAAAAACAGCAACTGATGGTGCAAGTCTGATTTCTGGATCAAGCTTGTTCCATTCAGATATGCAGTTAGGATAGAAGCTGGATTGAAATTGTTCGGTTCTCGCCCTTATTCGCCCAACGACATCCTGGTTACGAAGAGAGTAATTTGACTGATGAGGCTGTGGAATTGGCTCCTTTGTGTACAGGGGTATGAGATTATTCATAATCTTATAGAACAATGTAAGGCGTCTACTCCATCTTCTGGAGCTTAGCGACTCCCAGCCAAGCTCAATGTACAGCTTATTGCGCGATGTTCCCTTCCAAGTTCCTGATACAGCACGGGCAGCAGAATACTGAACAGATTCTAATTTTTCCATTAAATTGGATAAACTGATGTTTTGACTGAATTCACACACTTTAGCTGGGATGTGATAGATAACATCCCCGTAGTCTAGGTGTGGTCGCACGTAAAGCTTATATAGCTCGCTAAGGGTATGTATTCAATTGTCTCGAGAGGGAGTAGCGTGTGAGGCTCATGAACGTACAGTTTTCTTTGAGATTTGTTCGTTTTTTGATGCAGACAAGCAACAAAAGTAAGGTGGTAAATGTATTATCATGAACGATAGGAAATGGTTTGAATCCCATGATACAAACAATAGACACAGCCAGTTTACTAATCCCGAAGCGAGAGGCGTTATGGTACGTCTTTAGGGAAAATGAAACATACCTTCAACACCCTTGCCTTCGTGTTGTGTGAAATCCTTCAATGAACAAACATATTTCAACACGTTTGTGCAATCGCCGCCGCTCTCGTATCCTGTACACAAAAAGATTCCTTCGTTCAGCCTATGAACCCTTGGCCATAACGGTGACCTCTGCAACAGTGACCAGCAGAAATTCGACCTGCATTTTACACTAGCCGCCAAAATCCTTGATCAAATTTGCCAGCAATTCAATATGACGCTGAAAAACAGCTAAAAGAACAAGAAATTTCCAAGTGAAAAGAATGGTAGGGTTGGTTGGCTCTGTATTTATACAACAGACTGCCTGGGAAATAAGATAGCCCAATTAAATTTCATTTTCATAGCTGTGGAGGCAAATGTTATCGAAAATTTTAGGCCCCTTTTGAACAATTCTGAACGGTCCCAGGAAGGAGGGGCACTTAATACTTTTATATTGGGTATTTGCTGCTGAACAGGGCACCATTTTTTGCTATTTTGTTTCGGAACACTGTATCCTTTCTCTCAAATGGTGCTCCCGAAAGGGTATAAAACTTTCCAATAATTGCTCTCTTACAAGATTTTAATTGGGAAATTACAAGTTTTCTTTGCTTTCTTCCCACAGAGAGTAATACATCTGAAAAAATTGCTACCGCATATGGTAAGGATCTCTTTTCCCAGCAGCACACTTCCGTTCATTTATGGGTCCAGTGCCCCCCCCCCCCCGATTTGAATAATCTTTATGACGCTTCTGCTTCAGTTTATACAATATCATAATAACTCTTATCAGTTATTTTGTTCATCTATCGGCTCCTCCTTGACACGGATAGCAACAGCCATTTTGATTTCTTCACAAGGAAAACAATGGATGGTGTTGTTGTGTTCAGTCAAGCTCTCTTCATCGCTAAAAACTAGCAAGCATTTGCTGCAATGTCTCGGTTTATCGTGTTTTGCAATGTGCATGTTGAGGATGCCTCTTTGGCTAAATTCACGTCCACATTCCCGACATGTATATGACTTATGTATAATCGCACTGACGCTTTTATGAACGGTGATATGGTGCATAGTAAGATCGGATTTGTCATCGAATTTTTTCTTACAAATACGACATTTAAATTCCGAAAGGCTGCCTCTATCTTCTAATTTGTTATTCAAAATTTCCTCGGATAATTCCATTGAAGTTACAGCACATTCCTTTTTATATTTAAAATGGGATATGAGACACGACTTGCGGCCGAATCCCTTGCCACAGTTTTTACATTCAAAAGGCATCTTCTCCCTATGTTTGAATTTATGTTCTCTCAAATAGGCTTTGTCGGTAAAACCAGCTCCACAGATGTCGCATTTATGCGGCAGTTCTCCGGTATGTTTGTAATAATGAGTTTTTAGACGACGTTTCTCCGTGAAGCCACTTCCACAAATGTCACAATGAAGAGGTTTTGAGTCACTGTGTGTCCATTTATGCCTGACAAGTCTACACCTGTCGTAAAATGCACTAGGGCAAAGATCACATTTGTAGGGTCTAATACCTTCATGGATGCGAATGTGCCGTAAAAGCATGCAATTGCGTCGCGTTGTGTAGCCACAAATATAACACTCCAATGGTTTTTTCCCGATTTTATGTTCCTCTGTGAGGTGGTCTCGAAGGCTAGCTGAACCTGAATGAATCTTGAAACAAACGCCACACTGATATTTTTGGTCCCATCCTACTTTAATCGGGTTACTTTCTTTCTCTTCAAAAGTGTAATCATATTTTCCACCTGCGAGATGATCCTCCTTCCAGCTACTGTCCTCTGCCAGTTTTTTCACCCATGTCAAATTTGCACGATTTCTATGCTTGCGATTCTTACTTATGTTCCTTTTTTCTTTGTTTCGTTGCTTCTGCGTTTTTCTAGAATCGAGATGGCAGTAAAGTTTCCCGTGAATGTTACGCATATGATCTTTAAGAACGTCAGCGTGAGGAAAGTTATCTCCACAAATTTCACATTTGTAGCCGCTGGACTGATTGTCATCCATATCATCAACAGACTTGATCATCACTGGACTTGATGGGTGGCAGTAAATTCGCAGTTTGGAACCTTCAACCGGACATTTCGCATACCTTTCCTCCCGAACGGCTACATATTTAAATGGCAGCTCAACTGAAGACTCTAATCTATCTATAAATTCACCGTCCATTGACTCATGACATTCAAGTGAAATTTCATTCAAGTTTTTTGCAGGAGAATCTTGACATTCTTGAGCATTACCTTCGCTAACTTCATCGATTGGCAACAAATTCGATTTTGGATGACTAGATTGCTGTTCAGGACTATGACAATCATCAGCACCCATTGTTTCTTCATTTGCATGGCAATTATTCTCTTCGGAGTCATGTTCCTCAGTTTCTGTATGCGCCACGGCGTGTTCTTCTAGCAAAGCGCTGTCATTAAAATATTCCCCGCAAATACGGCATTTATAAATCTTCAGTTTAATTTGATCTACACATACATGACTTTTAAAAGCATTGCCACTATCATCAAAACGTTGCGCACAAATATGACATTGATGAGTCAACGGTTTCCTTTGATCTGCACAAACATGACCTTCACTGTCGTCAGCAAAATATTCTCCACAGATATGACACTTACACATTGCCAATTTATCTGAACAGATATGACTTCTAAAGCTGTTTATGACAACAAAGTATCTCCCGCATTTCATACAATGAAATGGCTTGTCCACACGATGCACTCGCAATAAATGACTTTTTAAAACCCATCTTTGTGTAAAGCATCGTCCACATATTTCACAGTTAATTGAATCAGCTGCTTCAGGAAGTCTTTGCTTTGCACTATGTGTATCTTCTGCCTCCGGCATATTCTTTGCAAGAATACCTTGAAGAATAAATAAAAAACACAATGTATGCGTCAGAACACATTAATATCTTTTGTGCTAGAGATTTGTAAAAGTTTGACCCAATAGATTTTCTACAGGGTGTCCCAAAAAAATTGTTCGACGTTTGATTAAATATGAAAAAATAACGAAATAATGAATGGAATCCCTGTTAACATAACCATATTGCTGAGATCTTAAATTAATTTTAGACACCAGAAGCTAGTAAATCGGCTAAATATTCACGGAATTACGAGCGTTCGAAGGTCAAGTTTGTGCGAAAGCTGAAACCAGACGCCCCAAAATTGCATATTTAGTGACAGTAGAATCTCGCTTATTCAAAGCAAATCAAATGGAATTTGAAAATCACTTTCGATCAACTAGCTTTCTATAACATTGAATCGAGGTTATGGATGCTTGGAGGAATCCTGCTCAGCACAATTTAGAATTGCCCCATCTCTCATTGATGAAGTTTTCATTCCGTCTTTTTAAATACTTGCAGTCTTAAGTAAATTTTGGCAACGATTACAAGAATTAGATAACTTTGGAAGTCTTTTGTGGTTTGCTCTGATATCGACGAGAGGTAAAATATTGGACAGCCTTCTTTTACCTCGATTTTAGAGCGTCTTTTTGGAAAGCAAGTCAGTTAGGGGCGTCTGGTTTCAGCTTTCACACATATTTGAACTTCAAAAGCTTGTAACTCCGTGAATTCTAAGCAGATTCGCAAGATTTTGGCGTCTAAAATTGATTTAAAATCTGAGGAACTGGGATGTCTAACCAGGAGTCTGTACCTTTTATCGTTATTTTTCAACATTTAATCAAACGTCGAACATTTTTTCTGAGACACCCTGTATCAAATCTAAAAAACTTAGCCTTAGTCTGCGCGCAGGCTAAAAAAACTAAGAAATTGCAAAAAGTACAATTCAAATGTGCCAATCATGGGTGGAAAAAGACAAGGTCATCACTATGACTGACACTTACAATGACTGCGTTCACACTGCTTTATCTTCCATTTTTGAAGTGAACCCGAGGGGTACTTAACTTTCAATTGTGCAGGGGTGTACACTCCAAGAAATAATTCTTTCACCCGACTTTTGAATTTTTCCCTCCAAATGATAGCAGCTTTCCAAACAATTGTTAAAAAGTATACCCCAAAACGCAAAAACATACATAGAAAAACAATGAAATAACACTTTTGACAACAATCTTTAAAAACATTTCCTTTTTGATACAACGTTAGAAAAAAGAGGCAAAAACAGTACCCAGAAAGGAATGCACATCCCGTCAGCAAAATATATTAAAGTGTAAGTAAGTACCCCCCATCAGGGATGTGAATTGCTTCCCATTCTTGTAATATATCTTTGTCACCAGGAATACAGCAATAAGTTAAATACAATGACACTAAGGTTAGGCGACACAGTGATATGATATATGATATATCATGTGACAACCATACAAGGCTGCAAGTTGTTTATTCTGTCAAACAATGCTAATATAGCTTGGGACCTAATTTTGCCTATTGTTTTGTACCCAGTAGTTTTCCAACAGAACCAGCTCCCAGGACCAATGCAATATGCTTATCTGTCACTACAACTCCCTGTTTTCACTACAACTCCCTATGGCATCACATCATGGGGACTTACTTTCAAATCTTACCTAAAACCACATTCCGCTACAGAATAAAGTTCTTCGATGTATCAAATTTGAACCATTCTCAGCTCCCTCTGCACAAATTTTCCAGTAGCTAAAAATTCTTAAACTTGAGGATACTTTGCATTTAGATATTCTGACTTTTGTCCATAAAGCAATCAATAAGTTATCTCCTTACTTTCATAATTATTTCCAGCCAAATTCAATTATCCATAAGAATGCGTCAGGCAAACAGAGGTGATCTTTTTAAATCTCTTAGGAACACTACCCTTTATGGTCTTCAAACAATTCAATATTTTGGCAGCAAAATGGCACAAAAAATTTAAGAAACTGCCTATCAGCCCCAGACCTTAGTTTCTCAAGAAAAATATGTGTATGCCAGAATCAGAATTTTGCACTGTAAAAAGTTCCCAATTTCGAAAATTTGTAGCACCACAAGTACCTCGTGGATTTGAATGATTCAAATTCTAGTTAAAAGCTAAAAAATCAACATATTTTTGTGATTTTTCTCGTCTTCTTAAAAGCACTGCATTTTTCAAGTCTTCTTTCCAGTGCTCGTAAGAAGGCGAGAAAAATCACGAAATTCTTCAATCTTTTGGCTGTCAAGCAAATATTGATTCATTCCAATCCATCCAGTACTCTTGATGCTTTGAATTTTCAAAAACGTGGGAACTTTTTTCTGGTTCACCTGGTATATACAACAACTTGCATCTGTAAAAACTATTGTGCAAATGTTGATTTTTAGCCATGCATTAACAAGTGTTATTAAAAGAAGATTATACACCATGCTTCTGTTGATATCAACTACTAGTAATTTTCAACATGAAGATTCTATTTTGGACAGTAATAGGGTGCAAGGACAGCAGAGACAAAGAATAATTTTTCTATTTATTCATGGCCCCCTGCCAAGCCTTGCCAAATGAGATGAACAGGGCTTGAATGGGACTGGACGGTGCAATGGATTGGGCTGCCAAGCACATTTTCTTTTTATCCTTTAGCCCTGTCCCGGCACATTTCAAACCAGTAATGTGCAAAGATACTTTCCAGTCTAGTAATTTTAGTATGCAGTACAAAATACTGATGAATGTGAGCTTTGCTGATATTCCAGTTTGCGTCCAAGGTAAGTGAACAACCAAAAAGAGATCATAGTTTCAAAAAGAGAATCAATAATATGCATGTCCAAAAAGGAAGCAAACTTAAAGCAAAAAAATGATGTGCTTGGCTTGGGTGGTTTTCCTGTGTGTGCAATTGCCATATAATATGACTCAGATCATTCGAGTGTGAATGAATTCACGTCTAAAGAATGTTTCTCGGCTTTCTGTATGTTGAAATGAAGTACGTGACAAATCCTTCTGTCATAAAATACCCTGCGATTACCTTCCAGACTTGGCTAGTGCGGCATGTTTACTGTGTGAGGTGGCCTAAAAAAGGCCTTAGCCTTAGGCCTATAAGGCTTAAATAAATAAAACACATCGGTTTGCCTTGCACGCCTTCTTTCAGCTAAAAAATTATTTTGGGGTGCTAAGTTAAGAGTTTGTTGGCTTACCTAAGTAATCAGCCATGACTACCTTGGCAGTTGAACGGCACTCTGTGATTATTTTCCTTGTCCAATGACTTAATTTGCCTGATTCTGCTTCGAGTGTCGTCAGCAAGCAACTCAGACTCAAGTGTTGATTAGTTGATTAGTTGATTGAAGTGTGGCGTCGGCAGATAGCCTCGTAATGAATTTTTGAACTTTTGAGCGGCAAAGCGGCAAACATAGAAATAGGAGCGGCAAGCAAAAATAAAACGCCACGCACATTGTTTGGGCCAAATTTCCAAGGTACAAGAGAACAATGAAGATTGAAGCTGCAGAAATTGTATTCCGTGGAATCATGGGACTGCAGTAGAATGCAATGCAAGCCAGCGAATACACGCAAGTAAAGTTGTGGACAAATAGAGTAAATTTTGCCGATGCATTCATGTCCATACTTATAAAATTATATCAGATGCTCTTTCTTTGCATGCAGTTTTTACGATAACACTCGGCTTTTAGACAGGGACCGCGCAGCCATTGGGCTAGGGGGGGGCTAAAGCCCCCCCCCCCACTTTTTTCAAAGATAGGTCTAAAAACTTTCACAAATATGGAATTTTCAATATTACGCAACTGCTGCATTTGCTGGGAGCCCGGGGGGCCACTTGGTACCTGATGTGTTATCATGCGCGTACAAAAAAACGCGGGAAAGGGTGCCTTTCTTCAAAGTAGGCACGGGCCCGCGCGGGAGGGGTGCCAAATCGACCATAATTTCAAAAAAGGGTGTCCTATTTTGCATTTGATAAGTTCCTAAACTCAAACTCCTGTGCAATGATATTCTAATCAAAATTTCTAAATTAGAATTAGTAACGAGTCAAAGAACTTGAAAAAGCAGACCAGCACAAGATAGTGTAGGAATTCGGGAGCGGTTTCTTCCTTTTCTACCCTGGGTACCAGACTCTATGAAATAGCATCTGTAATATCATTTTAACATTATTAACATCATGGCAGTACAGTGGCATGGCCACGGGGGATATGGGTATGGGGGTCATTGCCCCACCACTTTTTTCGAAAGATGGTTCTCGAGATTCCTTTAAAACCGAAGAGAAAATGGCTTGGCATAGGTTGGGTAAGAATTTTCTGATAAATGTCAAAGCTTCCATTTTAGCACTGGCAAAAATGGAATCAGGGGATGCATTCTATGCCAAAGTAAAGGATGCATCTTCAAAAATTTTCCTCGTGCTCCGATGTATAGGATAAATGTCACAAAACTACAAAGGTTTTCTTGCCACTAATGGCAAGCATGATGTTGGGAGATGCTTTCTTTGCCAAAGTAAAATATGTTTCTTCAAAAATTTTCGTCGTTCTCTACTTTATTGGACAACTGTCACAAAACTAAAAAAGTTACCTTGTCGCTATTATCTATGCTATTGGTAAGCATGATATTAGGAGATGCATTCTAAGCCAAAGTAAAGGGCGTCGCCCAAAAAATTTCCTGAGGGCTTTGCCGCCAGACCCTCTCATTTCAATACCCCCACTTAATTTAGCTTGGCCAAGCCACTGTGGTAGCATCTATAAAATTATATTTTAGAGAGTCTGGTACCCAGGATACCCCTCTTCAAATCACACCGGCAATATTAGCAATTTTAATAACTGGCTTGTCAGCGATTAGGGTACCTGAAATTGAGAAGCTCTATTTTGACGCGGGAAAGGGTATGTTCTGAAGAAAATTTTCCGCGATTAGGGTATGTATTTCGCTAAAACAGGTCAGTGTTTAGGGTGCATATGTTAAACCTTTGTACGAGCATGATACTATAGGAAACTATAGAAATGGCCCCCCCCCCCCCCGGGGCTGGGAGATCTTCTCGATAGCTAGATGTCGCAAAACCTGACTTCATTCAAATATGAAGCAAGCAAATTTCGACAATCTAGCGATATTGAACTTAACACGATGTCCCTCTTAGAAATTGCTAACGATTTCGTTAAAAATCAGAATAGGCATCCAACTGTTTACTTTGGGCAGGTTTGCTCTGACAGATCTTCAGTGGTAATAGCTTTTATGAGAAGAAATGCTTTGCTGTTAATTTTGTTGGCTTGTAACGATATGTCTCTTTTCATAGTAATTTAAATCTTTTTTGAACCAAACTGTATACAATATAAATATGGACGTATTAAGAGGCAAGTCTTTTATTGAAAAGGGCGTTTTCCGACGTTCTAAAGGGCGTGGTCTCAAAAAATTTTCCGGGGGCAAGCCCCCGGACCCCCATTTTCCTCGCTTCGCTCGCCGCTCAGCCCCCCACTTTGAAACCGCTGCGCGGTCCCTGCTTTTAGAAGGTGCTTGAGTAACCTGGGAATGGAAAACATTACTCGCCCTCGTATACCAGGATGCAAACAGCAGTGTTCCCAGGAATGAATCTTGGGGAACTTATCATGGCCTGACTTCGCCTTTGCTCCAAATTTTATCAAAATGAATGTTCCCTACAACTCCCGATCTCACTGTTCAAAGAGCAGAGTAAGCAGCTCGGGATGGTGATAATTCTTGAGGACATTTTTGCTGTGTTCTTGGTTTTCTCCAGAATTTTGTGAGGAATTCTCAGGGCTGTGTGTCGAAGATGATGCTTCCCATTCACTTGGATTTTTGCTTTGTAGTTCAAACAAGGGGCACAAAACAAGGACAGATTTGGTAAGACAATAGCACGAATTGGTTTTGATTGACACCGCAATTCAAAGCGATTAGCGATCACAGACAAAGGAAATTCTCTCAACCAGATATTCAAAACAAACAAAGCCGCAAATGTTTCTCTGAAACCCAAGTAGCTAGTGCGCTCGTTGTGCATTCCAGAAATTGTTTTCAAGAGCAAACATGAGCATATATCAAAAGAAGAAGAATATATCTAAATATCTACCTCGGGCATTTTATTTCTTTGGATCAGAAGCTGAGCAGTAAGTGCTTTAATTACACCCAAAAAACAAGAGATTTGAATCGCCTCTCAATCGGCTTTTGAATAAAATAAATTAAATGCCAGTGACAGGCGTGTAGATATATCCTTCTTCTCTCAATCTATGCTCACGTTTGCTCTGAAAAAAAGAACAGTTTCTGGAATGCACAACGAGCGAGCTAGCTACCTGGGTTTCAGACAATTTTTGCGGCTTTGTTTGTTTTTAATTACTGGTTGAGAGAATTTCCTTTGTCTGCGATCGCTAATCGCTTTGAATTGCGGTGTCGATCAAACCAACTCGTGCTATTGTCTTACCAAATCTGTCCTTGTTGGGGCACAATCAATACTATCGAAGAAGCATCTGTAGTTTAAAGTTAGAAGATCTTCAGAGAGTTTTGATCGAGATCGTTGGCGTTGCTTCTTATGCCCCAGCAGGACCGTCGGGAGGGGGGTAAGGGGGTAAAAGATCCGGGCCTTAGCTGGTGCTTGAAAGACACTTTGCTTCGAATTCTTTGCATGGTTTCATGTAGAAAAAGTTAAACAATTATGTCTGCTGCAGAGGAATAATTTCTACCGTTCTGCGGAGGAGGTACGCTGGCTCCTCCATGGAAGTAAATAATGTTTTCCTCCGCAAAAGAACAAAGCTGTGGGAATCAAGCGCAAGCGGCGTGCAATAGACCATTTCGACATTTAGAAAAGGGCCTGGGGAGAGCAACATTTTTCTGGTAAATGGCTGCCACAGGGCTTTTCACCAACGATAAATTGAACTGTGGCAGCCATTTACCAGAAAAATGTTGCTCTCCCCAGGCCCTTTTCTAAATGTCAAAATGGTCTATTACCCAAGATACGAGTCCTTGTTTGGAGGTGGTGAATGGTTGCTGTTGTAGTTGTAAAGCAAAGGAGAGAGAGAAGCAAAGAAACACAGTAATAGTATATTATTGATGTTTTGCAATGGTTTTTTGTTAAAGCTGCCTGTGTAACACCTGGGCCGCATGGTAGAAATGCACTACTATTCTTCCTGCGGTACCTATCGTTCTATATTTGTTAGTTTTGTGCATTCTTAACAAGATATGAATAAGTGCTCTTGTTTTAAGTCTAGTCAGCGCGGTTAAACTGATTTCTGGGCATTCACCTCTATAAATTCAATTGCGAGAAATCTAACAAGCCTAAAAACTTGCGTTACTGATAGCAGATACATCTTATCAACAAAGCGTTAGAAAAAACGAGGTTATAGATGCTTTAAAAAGCGCAATTTTACAGATTCGAATCATGAACATTTACATTTTGCTTGAATTCGTGGAAGCGTTTAAATCACGATTATTAACCAAGTCACTACAGCCTAATCCTTGTGTCCGCAGATCCCTGCCCTCTCATGCTACGAAAATTAAGCATGTCTGCTGCAATTGTGGACATCCTCTTCCAGTCATCGTAGGTAAATGACGGACTGGAAACAACATGGGTAATATCTTCCTGAACGCGAGAAATATCTGGATGACTTATTTCAACATACATCTTATCAACAAAGCGTTAGAAACGAGGTTATGGATGCTTTAAAGAGCGCAATTTTACAGATTCGAATCATGAACATTTACATTTTGCTTGAATTCGTGGAAGCGTTTAAATCACGAATATTAACCAAGTCACTACAGCCTAATCCTTGTGTCCGCAGATCCCTGCCCTCTCATGCTACGAGAATTAAGCATGTCTGCTGCAATTGTGGACATCCTCTTCCAGTCATCGTAGGTAAATGACGGACTGGAAACAACATGGGTAATATCTTCCTGAACGCGAGAAATATCTGGATGACTTATTTCAACATACATCTTATCAACAAAGCGTTAGAAACGAGGTTATGGATGCTTTAAAAAGTGCAATTTTACAGATTCGAATCATGAACATTTACAGTTTGCTTGAATTCGTGGAAGCGTTTAAATCACGATTATTAACCAAGTCACTACAGCCTAATCCTTGTGTCCGCAGATCCCTGCCCTCTCATGCTACGAGAATTAAGCATGTCTGCTGCAATTGTGGACATCCTCTTCCAGTCATCGTAGGTAAATGACGGACTGGAAACAACATGGGTAATATCTTCCTGAACGCGAGGAATATCTGGATGACTTATTTCATTAGATTCAACCAAACCCAACTTGCCTTTGTTGGCGTGTAATGGTGTGCCTCTAAGTAACATCAACGGAAAGGCCATGATTGTCTCGGCTCCTTGATCCAGACACCATGCAATCGATTCCTTAAACGATTCGACAGTCTGTCCTGGTAGGCCGAAAATCAAAGATATTTCATAGTCAATTTTCCTGAGTTTGCACTGCTCTAGAACCCATGCAGCTTTACGTAGGTTATTTGGTCGCTGTATGAGTTTCTGCTCATTCTTATGAATAGTCTGAAGTCCGAACTCTAACGAGACAAACGCATGTTCGTTTAGACGCTCCACTGCATCAAGGAATTCGGGTTTTACCATCTCCATTCGACACTGCAGTGCTAGCTTTCCAGTATATCCGCCATCATGGAGTGAATCGATAATGTTTATATAATTTGGCCCGCTGTTAAAAGTAGGATCCAAAACAGCAAGATCTTGTATTACAGTGTGCTTGCAAATCCAGTCAATTTCTTTTTGTATCCGTGCATGTTGGTCGAAATATTGCCGTTTACGTTCAGTGGTATTGTTTGACTCCCGATGTTGACAGAATGAGCATCTAAAGGGGCAACCTCGTTGTGTTTCCCATCGCAGGAATCGCTGGGGTTTAATATGTCCAGTTAGATACGGTGAAGGCAGTTTCTCTAAATCGATACTTGCGCTCAGTCCCATGTCAGGTTCATTGGCCCAGTGCACTCCTTTTATTGCCGGTTTCTCTGAAGAACTTGTCATCAGTTTAGCCATTGGCACCTCCCCATAGCCTCTAACAAACGCACTTGCACCGGGGTAAAAGTCTTCAAGTCTCTGCCCATCACTAGGGGAAGTGTAAGAAACTTGAGGCCCACCTACAATAATCCTCCCTGGATACTCGTCCTCGCGAAGGGCCTTGATTATTGTGCAAACGTGTTTATCATTCCATACATACGCACCGATCCCGCAGTCCATGACAGGATTCTGCGATAAAGTGCGCTTAATCTGAGCAATGACATTATCGATGTTGAAATTAGGTTTGTTAACTGCATGGGATATTTCTTTGACATGGATGCCATACTTCTCTACGTGGGAGATTATTGATGCTGTGCCTAAAGATAAGGGAGGGTCTTTTGGACGGCACCAGTCCAGAGACACCATTAAAAGTGATCGTGCATTGCGTCTCAGCATGACGGATGCACCTGTCGTGGGACGTGCTGGCAAAATCAAGGTTTCTCGGAGATCTAATTCTCGTTTGTATTTATTTTCTTTTATTCAATGAATCAACGTGTGTTTCTCCTGGCAAGCGGACATCAATGACGAACATGTCCTATATGACAAGGTCCTGTCTTGTCTGCTGTGTCTTTAGAGGAAGCAGCTATCTGTAAGAAGAGAAAAATCAGTTATACCAGGCGTGAGTACTGTAAAAAACTGTCTTCATATGTTTGTTCAAAGGAATAGGAAGAAGAGACAATTTCTTTCGACCAAGTACGATGTTACTGCCCAAAACAACCAGATCTCCTGCTCTACAACATGCATTGACTGCTACTCTACGCTACCTGGCCAAACTTCTAAAGTTTATTCTGCACTGGTTCTACCTTTGTCCAAAAATCTATTTGAAAAAGACCAACAATTAAAATTTCAGCAAAAGCGGTTCTACCATTGTCCAGCAAAGTAACACAGAAAAGACCACACAATCACATTTTCAGAAAGACTACCAGTTTTGGGACACTCGTACTTCAATGTGAACCTTTGATACAAACTGCCAGTTTTTAGGACAAATATCGCCAGTGAAGATTTAAAGGGGCTCCGTCTCCAAATTTCGGCCGAAACAATGATTTTGAAGTTTTTTGATGGGCAATATCACACAGTCGTTTACCTGTTTTTTCGAAAATGAAAGAATCATTTCAAAGATAGATCTTTGTACTTCACAGAGGAATAATCCAAACATTCATATCTCTTACGATTGCTTGGATATAAGTGGATTTTTAACAAGCATTTTTTGGTGGGTTGGGTGAAGCCACTAAACAAACTGCAGAAAAGATGGAGAACAATTGCCATGTGCGGTGTTATCAGATTTGTTTACGTTTGGCCTTTAGTTCAAAATTTTCTGTCAAATTGAAGAAAAAGGACGGCAAAAGTTTGTCATAAAAAGACCGATTTTGGGGACAAAGGTGATGCAAAGAATTTTAGTGAAGCATGGGTAGTTAGACACCGCAGTCATGTTTCAGTATATACGCAACTGTTGAGCAAAATTCATCTATTTCTGCGGAGGAGGTATCGAAGTTACGATAGTTTCCCCTTAGTAGAAACGAAGTACATAACAGGTTTTCGGACAAATGCAGGACATTTCCCCCTTCAGCAGCTCATGGAAAGGTTTTGTACACGAAAACATGTATTTGCATCAAAATAGGCACGGTACAGATTTCTAGCTGTGCTGAGATCTGCAGCCCTTGGGCAGCCTTTGCAGTTTTTGTAAAGGTCCATATGGGGTCCATAAAAAGATTTGGCTTTCCTAGCATGAGACTGAGTTGTTAGCAAGTTCGATCAAAGATTTTAGGCTGTTTAAACAGATTCTGAGATAAAAAATCTATAAAAACCATCGGTAACTCGAGCGAGAAAGATACACCTTCTTTTGAAAACAAGATTTTAGCTACGAAATGATCATATCATAATTTTGAAGGAATCCAATGAATAATTAAGATTGCAGGTTTGCAAGCTTCACTCGTTCTGGGATCCACCTATATAGCTTGGAAATTTCTCAAGTGATCTAAGGATCTGCCTAACCTTTGATTTTATGCTTGGTTTCTACTAAATCGACCATGGAAATTCAAACTAGACTTGAAAACATTTTTGATTTTCAGCGAGAGTGTCCATTTTGATCACGTCAATAACTGACACTTTTAAGAACAAAAGTGCAAAAGTGGGTGGAACTTTTTGCAGGTAAGTCTAATGTGATTCAAAATACTGCAGTTAAATTGCTGGTGATTAGAGCTTTCCAATGATCTATAGTTTGTTTCCATTTTGAATCTTGAGTTCTGGATCTTGAATTAGGGTGTTTCATTTTGAATCTTGAATTCTGGATCTTGAATTAGGGTGTTTTCATTTTGAATCTTGAATTCTGGATCTTGAATTAGGGTGTTTCATTTTGAATCTTGAATTCTGGATCTTGAATTAGGGTGTTTTATTTTGAATCTTGAATTCTGGATCTTGAATTAGGGTGTTTCACTTTGAATCTTGAATTCCGGATCTTGAATTAGGGTGTTTCATTTTGAATCTTGAATTCCGGATCTTGAATTAGGGTGTTTCATTTTGAATCTTGAATTCTGGATCTTAAATTAGGGTGTTTCATTTTGAATCTTGAATTCCGGATCTTTGGATCTTGGATCTTGAATCTTGAATCTTGAATTAGGGACTCCCCCGCCAAAGGCAAACAAACGAATTCGAACAACGCGTTCGACTGAACTGCTCCAACGATCAAAATCTCAAAGTAGCGAACGAATTTACGAGATCTTTTGCGTCCCCAAACAACCAAAATATAATAGCTTGAAGAAACATTCATCTAAGTACTGATAGCTTGTTTTGCAGTGTAGCACTTCAGGAAAACCTCTTTTTGCGGCGATTTAGGGTCGGTGGTTTCAAGGAAAAATAGCAGGTGATTTAGGCCATGTCCGTTTCTGGAAGCGTAAGTCCATGAGTCGTAGTTATAGCGTCCATCAGCCTATCAATAGCGATAACCTACGAACATATAATCAGTCTACCCTGTCCCCTGTGTTTCGTGTTTCTTCATAATGAGGCTATTGATTTATTGATTTCAGAATTCTGAAAACTCGCGGGAAGGAAGTTGCATTGCCAATGACAGAAAGTAAAAGAATGGGTTTTAACCCTGGCAAGGTTGCGATCAAGTCCAGGATTTTACTTCTTGCTGGTCAGGTAAGCTGCTTTCTGTATAAATGCCACCATTTCGATAATTTCCTAATAGCAAGGGTAGCAACCACACACGTACAACAGACACAGGCTAGGCCCGACACAGGTAAACAGGTAAAATGATTCGTCACGTCACAGGCTGGCGTGCGGACGTGTTTCTGAGAGCTCCGTAAGATGTAACTGCCTTAACTCATCAAATGCAAGTTTATTATCTTTAATTCATTTAATTACTAACACGTTCAACAGTTTAAAGCATGATAAAGTCTTATTGATATTCTATTCGAATCTTTCTGGAAATTTTACAACATTGAAGTATGGCTAGCAAAGAAACAGAGAACATTGACGTTATTGCAACTATACAAGAAACTGGCAAATCGACCGATGACAGACTTGATCTGGTTATCAAACTTATAACCGAAATCAAGATTGAGCATAAAGAAGTCTACCAGCAATTAGAAAAGCGGCTGGACAAATTTGAACAGTCCATGCAATTCATAAATACCCAATTTGAAGACCATAAAGCCATAACAGAGTCCCTCATCAAGCGGAATACGACACTAGAAGACAAAAACACAAACCTCACAAAGCAAATCACGGAATTACATGACCAAGTGAAATCACTTCGTCAAGAACATAACAACCTCGAACAGTATGGCCGGCGTGAAACGATCGAAATCGGAGGTATTCCAAAGGAAAAGGATGAAGACGCCGTGGACTTGGTGCTGAAAGTTGGCCAAGCGCTGGGCATATCAGTAGGAGAGACAGACATCGAAGCATGTCATCGCATCAGCTCGAGAGAAGATGCGGCCATCATCTGCAGATTTGCTTCCAGAAAAATGAAGATCAACTTCATGAGCAACAGAAAAAAACAAATGGCAAAACCAATCCAAAGAAAAGATCTTGGTTTCAAGTCAAACAAAGAGAAGAAGGTCGATGTTTTTGTCAACGAGTCACTGACAGTGAGAAACAAACTTCTGTTAAAGCAAGCTCGAGATCGGAAGAACGAAATTGGTTGGAAATATGTTTGGACAAGAAATGGGACGATTTACGCACGCAAAGAGAAAGACATAGACTTTGTGCGAATTAAGGACGAACAGGACATCTACTCAAAGATGATTTAGGTGATACTAATCTTTTTCTCTCTCCTATCCTTATACTATCCTTATCCATTCCGTCACATAATATTGAATCTAGCTAGAAATAAAAGATGACATCTCGTGCAAAAAATCAACCTGACAACATGACAAATTGCGTCTCCTGTCCAACCTGCGACAAAACTATTTCGGACACTACAGATTCCTCGATATGTTGTGATGTGTGTGGTCTCTGGATTCATTTCAAATGCAGCGGACTGTCAAAAAAACAGTTTCTACAACTGGGAAGTGATAACTCCCAGTGGTTTTGCAAACAATGTGCTAATGAAGCATATCCTTTTCACGGTCTTGATAATCAAAAGTTTCGTAATCTCGTTTGTGAGTCACAGGTCAGATTTAATGAGCCTCCGTTGGATTTTGTCAAAAAGCTGTCATTCAAAACCACATGCTCCGTGTGTAACAGGAGAGTAATTAATCCGTCTAAAGGCCTTCCGTGCCACCATTGTCAAAGCTTTATCCACAAAAAGTGTTGCCGCCTCCCAAACTGGCAATCTCACGACATCCGCGCGATATTAAAGAATTGGTACTGTTCATCTTGGATTTAATTCTAATGAAACGTGTCCATGTACTACTTTTACACACGAGCTAAATGAATTAGAACTCACCCAAACAATTTCAGAGCTTGACTTTAATAGACTTGAACTAAACGACGCTCATCCTAACTCAAATAATGACATCGATGAAAATGTGAATCTCAAGTGCAACTTTAAATACTACTCGACGCATGAATTTCATAAATTGCAAAGTAAATTAAAAGCATTTAAACACATGCCTTTTAGTCTGATACACACAAACATTTGCTCAGTAAATAAAAACATAAATAATTTAGAAATCCTTCAAACAACACTCGGACATAACTTCGACGTTATAGCTCTTTCAGAAACTTGGATCACAAAAGAAAATGAATCTACAACTAAAAACCTGCATTTAACTGGCTATCAGAAATATCATGGTACTACTGGTAATAGTCTAAAAGTTGGCTGTGGTTTCCTTGTCTCCGAAGGTATTACCTTCATACCTAGAGAAGACCTAGACTACTCCTTTGTAGGGAAAGATTGTGAATTTGAAGCAAACTGGATTGAAATTACCACTTCGTCAAAATCAAGTTACGTGATAGGCGTAATATATCGTCATCCAAGAAAAAAACAAGAGGATAAATTTATTGACTACCTAACCAACACGGTCCTACGAAAGATCAGAAAAGAAAATAAAACCGTATTCATTACTGGTGACTTTAACATTAACCTGCTTCAGTATGACACAGACACATATACAGACAACTTCTTAAATCTGTTACTTTCAAATTTTTTCCAACCTCACATAATTCAGCCTTCTAAAATTGTCAGTAACCATAAACCTACATTAATTGATAATATTTTTCTTAATTCAATAGAATTTAATACTTTTAGCGGAAATCTGACCTCCACAATTACAGATCACATGCCTAACTTCATTTTCTGTCAAAACTTAAATGTCAGATCATCCAAGGGTGCGAAAAGCTTCTATCGTGACTACAGTAACTTCAATGCTGACTCATACATCTGCGATCTAAGAAAAGTAGACCTCGTTAATATGATAAATGCTGGAAATAATCCAGATGAAAAGTTCAATGTTTTTCAAGAATCACTATTAGATATAATTAATAAACATGTCCCATTAAAGAAAATCTCTAGGAAAATGCAAAAAACAAAAAATAAACCCTGGATCACAACTGGTATTCTTAATTCAATTTCAATGAAAAATAGATATTATTCGAAATTTCTGAAGACCAAAGACCCTACATGGTACAAAAAATATAAAGGATACAGAGACCTGCTAAATCATTTGATAAGAAAAAGCAAAAAGATGTACTACACATCCTACTTCGACAAATTCAAAAACAATTCGAAAAAAGTTTGGTCTGGTATCAATGATGTTATTCAAAAACAAAAAAAGAGTTCACAGGACTTTTGCCTTCTAATTAATGGTAAATTGACTACTGATAAAAAAATCATAGCAAACCGTTTCAACGAATATTTCACAACAGTAGCGCAAAAGCTAGTTGACAAAATGAAACCTGCTACGAAGCACTTTAAAGATTATCTTGAAACACCAAACACAAAAAGCTTTTTTATTCAACCAATTACACCGCAAGAAATCAATGACTTAATTGCCAATCTTGATGAAACTAAAGCCAATGATTCGTACGATATACCAGTAAAACTCGTAAAACTGGCAAGGCACACAATTTCATTGCCTGTTTCTTTAATAGCTAACTCTTCATTTGAAAATGGAATTTTCCCTCAGAAACTGAAATTTGCAAAGGTAACTCCAATACACAAGGGCAAATCAAAACTCGAATTTACTAACTATCGGCCCATTTCAATATTACCATTATTTAGCAAGCTCCTAGAAAAGGCCATGCATTCGCGTATGATAAAATTTCTAGACAAACATAAAATACTTTTCAAACATCAGTTTGGATTCCAAAAAAACAAATCAACAACACTGGCGATTCTAGATCTCTACACAAAGTTAGTTGAAAATATTGAAGGAAAACGTTTTTCATGTTGTATTTTCCTAGACTTCTCTAAAGCCTTCGATACAGTTAATCACAAAATTCTATTAGATAAGCTGGAACATTACGGAATAAGAGGTATCGCTCATTCTTGGTTCAAATCTTACCTTACAGATAGAAAGCAAACTGTTTCAGTAAATGGTGAAACGGCAAAAGATCTTTCTATTAACTGTGGAGTCCCACAAGGAAGCGTCTTAGGCCCACTACTCTTCTTGCTATATATCAATGATATCTACGTTTCCTCACAAAAACTGGATTTTCACCTCTTTGCTGATGACACTAGTCTTCTTTTTTCAAGCAAAAATTTACAAACCTTGGAGCAAACAGTAAACTCAGAATTGAAAAATATTTCTGATTGGCTATTGGCTAACAAACTTTCCTTAAATGTATCAAAATCCAATTTTCTGATTATAAATCCACATCAAAAAGAGATTGATAAACCAATTGTTCTTAAGATTGATAATGAAAAACTTGAACAAAAAGATTACACTAAATACCTTGGCGTAATCATAGATAAACAATTAAATTGGAAACAGCATATCAAGCAACTAAACATAAAGATCTCAAAGAGCATTGGCTTACTTTACAAGACAAGACACTTAGTACCCCAAAACACCCTATGCACGCTCTATAATTCATTTATTCAGTCTCACGTACTTTATGGCATACTAAACTGGGGTAGTGCTTATAAAACTAATCTGGAACCATTGAAATGTAGTCTTCGTAAAGCAGTTAGGGTAATTGATTTTGCTAAATACCAAGCTCATAGTGAACCACTGTTCAAAAAATATAATCTGCTTAATTTTGATAACATGTATAAACTTGAAGTGGCTAAATTCATGTTTGATATTTATCATGAAAACAGTAGTGACATTTTCAATGACTTGTTTATCAAAACAAATTTACGTCATCATCACATGACAAGGCAATCCTCAAATGACAACTTCTCTCTCCCCCTGGTATCCACAAATTACAAACAAAGGTCAATTATTTATGAAGGAGTCAAAATTTGGAATTCTCTGCCATTGCGCATAAAAAAGTTACAAAATAAGCCATCCTTCACAAAAAAGCTGAAAAACTACTTTCTAGAGTCGAATTGACTAATTTATTTTTCGAACTTTATTATAAACTTATATCATCATCATGCACCGCACTACCGAATTTTTCATGTTGAACACTACTAACCTACTAATATTTTCTTATTCTTATTCGTATTGTTACAGTTTCTAAACCTTCTTTTCGTTTACAAAAGAAAAAATGTACGCTTTCTACACACGCCAAATCGGGCATATGGCCTAGATAGCTCCTTGTGAGTTCTTTCCATATGTCCGGCAGCAAATTTTATTGAACTGTATATCCATTGTATGTAATTTTTTATATGTATCTTAATTAGCGGTTCTTTTATCTAACACAATGTACTAAGTTTATTGCTGTGAATGAAAAGTTTCAGTTTCAGTTTCAGTAAAAGAGTGGTGAAATTCTCTGTGAAATTGTCTTTGAAATTGTCTGTAAAATTGGCTACAGCAGTGAAATTCACCAGTTACTTTTTATTGGTGAGATCCACCATAAATTGATAGCGAATTCAGCACGATGTTAAATTGGACATGGCTAATTTTACATCAACGATCTTTGTGAAATCGACTGTATAATTCACCATTGGATTATTTTTTATATGCTGATTCCAATATTTTCTGGATAATTTTTTTATGATTTAATTTCAATTTTTTTGTCTTTAAGGGGCTTTTGCAAGGAATTTTTACAATAGTTTGCAGAGAAACTGCCAAGATTAGAATGATAGCAGTTGACAAATCTACCACAAAGACTTTCATATGCACAATTGGACAGTAACAACACTTTGTGATGCATGTCTTCCCTAATAATGTTTCTATTGAAACTTTTATTGAATGGAATTATTTATGTCTCAATTAATCAGTTTATTTGAGGGCATTAGAAGGTATGATGCACCACTTGTGGGACACTGTAAATATGTTCTGAGCATGTGCAGTAATGCTATGAATATGTCATTGAAAATCTTCTATTGAATTTTACAATGCGTTGAATTTCACATGGGTAAAAAATTGTACAATCAATTTTCTCACTGGAGATTTTCTACTGAATTTCACAGTGTGTTGAATTTCACTTGCAAGTAAAATTGCACAATCAATTTCTACACTGGCAAATTTCACATTGAATTTCATGGTGTGGCAAATTTCACAGCAGTGAAATTGTATGCAGTCGATTTCATTGGTGGATTTTACGTTGAATGAATTTCACCACTGGTGAATTTCACCACTCTTTTACCTGTGCGAGCTCGAACGAAGAGGAAGATCTTCGGTGTAGAGTTACGGTTTTCTATTGCTTTCCTATTGCCATGGCGTAAATATCTGGCATGAACTTAATAGAGAATGCACCACAATTTTACGAAATGATGCTGTGCCAATGCAATTAGATAACTTTTGTTTGTTGGACCCGCGCGCCACTCACAGACACAACATTTATTTGGTAAAATTCAATCAAGGGTAGTTCGGACACTATTGTTCTGATGTCCAAACTGCCCATGAAATAAAGCCCAGCCAAATATTGTGTGTTTGTGTGCTATTAAAGGGAATGAATGGAGCTAAGGAGAGGCAATCTATAACAAGGACAAAGGAATCTCCTATGCACGTTATTGTTCTGCTTGCTAAACAATATCTACAAACATCTCGAACCCATCAAATTCAATACTATTTGAATAGGCTAATAATAGAATACCCAGACTCCTTCCGTGAGGGGCTTTTATCTCCGTTGATTCTCTTTAACAAATAGATGTTGCTTGCTTGAACTTCGGTCCTAAAGACATGATGATGGAACAGCACACAATCACACAATATTTGGCTGGGCAAGTAAATAATTTTTTCATTAATATTTCATGGGTGATTTGAAGTAATTCATTCTTTCAGCTGGTGATAAGCTTTCTTGGTCCAAAGTATGATACATCTTCAATTCAACAAAGCGTCATTTCACAAAATTATAAACCAACAGAATTTAACTCAAGCAGACACAATAATGGACATGAAAATATTCCTGCAGCCGAAATGCAAACTATGGATCAGTTGACAATTGCAATGCTAAGTGGATTTGGTAATTGGGATTCTGTTTATTTCTTCCATATTTCCTTATATGGATATCAATATGAACAGATGCTAGCTTTCTTTCCATTTTTCCCATTTCTGAACTCATGGATCGCAAGAGTGATAAAAGGATGTCTCTTTAACACAATCAACATGGTATCAGCATTGTATCTAGCAGCAATCTTCATCACAACAACAACATTCACTGTCGCAGCAACAGTTCTTCACAAGATTACTTCAAAAATCACATCAGATGAAAACTTTGCAGATTTGACTGTTGTGATGTTTTGCCTCAATCCTGCAAATATTTTTCATCTGACAGCATACACCGAGTCAACGTTTATTTGCTTTCAGTTGGCTGGAATCTGTGCTTTAGAAATGATGAGTAACAAATCAAAATTTATCATTTCTGGTTTATTTTTTGGATTAGCATCTGCTACAAGATCAAATGGCCTCATCTCAGTTGGCTTTCTTGTTTACAAATTTTTTCAAGAAACATTGCAAGAATTGCAAATAAATCAGTCACCATATGAACTTATTGATTTGACCTTCCTGGAAAATTTACTAAAAAGATTGTTAGCTTTTGCCATGGGAATTCTTACTGCAGTAAGCCCATTCATATTGTTCCAGTATTTTGCATATCAGATTTATTGTACAGAAAATAGGCCATTAGATGTCTTCCCAAATCATTGGTGTTTCAAAACACTGCCAACTTCATATTCTTACATTCAAAGCTATTACTGGAATAATGGTCCTTTCCGGTATTATGAGTGGAAACAGATACCAAACTTTATGCTTGCAGTACCAGTTATAATGATGTCATATACTGCTATTTGGCTATGTCTGGCTCCTCTTAGAGTTGACTGGAAGACATTTTGTAAAAGTTTGGTTGTAAAAGAATGCAAGGAAAGCAGGTCAGTTTCACTCCATTTTTAGCAGGAACCAACAGTAATATGATGTGTTTAATTTAGAAAGTGGAATAGGTGAGCTATCTGACTGAAAAGTTTCTTGGGAATCCTTCTTGAAAAAATATGGTTCTTTCTTATCGCAAAAGAATTTTTGTCATGACATAAAACATTCCTGAAAATATTAAGAATTCTTGAGAATTCTTATCATGTTAATGTGCTGTCTTGTATTATTGCCATTTTTTTCTAAAACAAGAAAGCTGTTCCTGATTCGCAAGAGAAAATTCTCTCATGTTGCAGAATTGCAAAAGGATTCCAGTTTAGAATTGACAAGATTTCCCATAGAATTGTGATTTATTTTAGAAGCAAAATTTGGAATGAAAGTGATTATTGAATGTCAAAGCTACTGTATTGCCGTTGTTGTCAAGAATATTTCTAATTATTTCTGTTTCATTGAATACCTTGTTCTTTTGAGCCTGTAAATCTTTTAACAGTTTGTCAATCACCAATATAGCTACACATTTTCAGTTGAAAAAGCTAGACTTGGGGAATGTCCGAATTGATCGGTTGATTTTCAGCAGCTGTGGGAACAAAGAATAAGGACATATTTTTGTAGCACAATAGCATCAGTTACTTTAATTGACACCTCAATTCAAAACGATTAGTGATTGCAGACAAAAGAAATTCTTTCAAAGCAAACAAAGCCGAAAAAAATGTTACCCTGAAACCAGTAGGGCAAATTCTCGCCTTCTGCATGCGCAAGATAGTTTTTAAGAGAATTCAGGTGCTTCTAACGAAAGAAGCAGGGTAAATTTAGAGTTTTGCCAGGCGGATTTTTTACCTGGTTCAGAAGCCGAGTAGAAGGCATTTTAATTCTGGCGTATTTAGGGCTTAAATGAAGCAATTACCACACTACTCCTGAATCAAATAAACAAAATTTGGCACGCAGACCTTTATATTATTTTACTCTTCTTCTTTCGTTATAAGCACATAACTTACCTTTCGCATGGACAAGGCAAGAGTTTGCCCTACCAGTTTCAGGGCAACTTTTGCGGCTTTGCTTGTTTTGAATTACTGGTTGAGAGAGTTTCCTTTGTCTGCAGTCGCTAATCGCTTTGAATTGAAGTGTCAATCAAAAGTAACTGATGCTATTGTATAGCAAAATCTGCCCTTGTTGGAATAAAGTGCTTCATTCCGGCACTTGGATGGTAAGAGATATTTTACCAATTTTACCGACTCTATGCAGAACATATGAAGTGCCGAACGTTCCGATTGAATATCCAGAGCAAATCGAATCTATTTATCCGATATTCGGGTGGCCCTCGCCGGACAGCCAAATTTGCATGCTGAAAACTGACTTCAAAAATTGCAATATCGGAATATTTGCATTGCAGATTATATTATACTTTTAGCAGAATCTAGCTATTGGACGACCGATCAATTCAAACGATGATTTACGAATTGTAGCATTTATGTCTTAGGGCCTGTTCATATGGAGAAAGTTTCCCCGGCATTTCCCCGGTGAAGCGGGATTCCCGGCTAGCCGGGGAAATATTCATCGACCTTTCATATGAGAGAAGTTTCCCCGGCAAGCCGGGGAAATAAGACAATAGCGCTTTGTCTCTGACGCCAAAGAATTCGAAAGGATTAGCGATAAACAAAAGAAGTTTCCCCGCCTAGCCGGGAAAATGTGTTCATATGGGAAAATATTTCCTCGGCTAGGCGGGATCCCGGTAGAGCTCAAGCGAGATCTCGGCTAGCCGGGGAAATGTTTTCTCATGTGAACGCTCGTTCTTTTTTATGTGGTAACGCTATATGAGGCGAGATCTCGGTTGAACGGGAATCCCGCTTCACCGGGGAAATGCCGGGGAAACTTTCTCCATATGAACAGGCCCTTAATTCCTTTTGTAGCTTTTCAAGAATTTTGGAATGTCCACAAGTATTCCCATATGCATGTCACCTGTTCTTTCTCGTCACATTTGGAGTTGTTAACATCCATGTTCAGGTAAGAACCTCTTATCTCTTCCTGAAACTTACAGGGGCTGTACAATCCTAAACTTTCTCTCCCTAATGCAGGCAAGTAGGAGCAGATAAATTGCAAATGAAGATGTTTTTCTACATGTTTGAACATGGGCAATAATGCACCGTTGATGTGGCCTATTTTATGATCAAAATTGTATTTTTACTCACTGTGTTGTTTCTCTTCCACAAGATTGCAGGTAAAGCGCTTGATAATGTTGCTACTCCTTCGTTCTTCTCTCGTCACAACAAGGAATCAAACGCCGCCAATATTCAAATTTCAAATACAGTTGAAACGGTGGGAGCTCCTACGCAGCGATACGTCTCATTTCAAACTTCCCTTTGGAAGTTTGAAATGAGACGTATCGCTGCGTAGGAGGTCCAACCGTTGCAACTGTATTTGAATATTGGCGGCATTTGATTCCTTGTTGTGACGAGAGAAGAACGAAGGAGTAGCAACATTATCAAGCGCTGTACTTGCAATCTTGTGGAAGGAGTAAAAATACAATTTTGATCATAATATAGGCCACATCAACGGTGCATTATTGCCCATGGTTTGAACCCCGTAGAATTCGGCAGTGCTATCAGATTTTTTATGACATCAGCGATTGTAAAGATACAGCTGGATTCTGAGCGACGAGTTTCATATGCGTTTAGCCTAAACACACGAAAGGCAACAGGCAGGCTAAAGAAATTGTAAGCCAGCCGCCAATTAGAGAGGAATTTCTCATTGAATTTGATGATATTGGCCAGCTGATCTTTATCTTTGTTTACAAAAATCTTGTACAGCTCCTTTAAAAATAACATCATAAAAATATTCCTAAATGTAGAAACAGAGGAATATTTTAAATACACGTTAATCAAGGGAAATTGTACTCAAAAATTCTTATTAAAGGGTCTTGATCACCCCCAAGTTGTAAGCAAGTCTGTAAACACCATTGTTTTTGGCATGTGTCCATTGTTTTCTGCAGTTTGTTTGTTGGCTTCATTCAATCCACCAAAAAGTAACCGTCAGGAATCCACTTGTATCCGTGCAATCGCAAGAGAGATGAATGTTTCGTTTGTTCGTTTGTGAAGTACAAATATTCATTTTCGAAATGAAACTATCATTTTGAAAAATAGATGAAAAATCTGCAGGATAATGCCTTTTAAAGAACTGAAGATCATCATTTTGACAAAATTTGGTAGAAGCAACTATAGTGATTCTCCTTACCATTCGTAGTTTTGTGGAAGATTTTTTCGCCCGTTTTTCAATAAGAGAGAATTTATGGATGATTGAAAAAATTTCGATGTTTTTGTGCTGTCATTTATGTTTGAATCAAGAAGATCTGATGCGTTGTTTGACGCTCCACTCTTGAATGGAATTTACCTATTTTGCCTTGGTACTTCGATATCCAACGGATTTCTTAACGCATAGTAAAATTGCTACGACCTGGTTAAAAATCTTCCTTTCAAGCTGCCAGGGCACAAACCATTAGTTATCTCGTAATTATGATAGCCATGTCATATTTGCGAAACAGTCTCTTGTTGAAGAAAAATATTTTGCATTTGGATAAAGATAATTGAAATTGTGTTTAAATTTGTGAAAATTTAACTTGCGGAGACCGACTCTAACTTAAGTTAGATAGGACAGACCTTTTGGGTGATGAATTCCATAGATAGGTTTTCCAATATCATATCTTGTTTCTTTTTTTGCTCCCCCTGCTGACTTGTCGCTACAACAGAAGCGAGAACACGAATAACAACGAGTGAAAGTTAAGGGACTTATGTAATGAGTCTACGGTACACCTTAGCATATGAAAATGGTTCAAATTACATTGATTTTTCAACGCTGAAACTTGTTTCGACTCATTTGATATATTCTTGAATTTGTTCCAACATCAGTTTTTCACTCTTTTAATCACCAGTACTTATTTGTTGTTTTAGGTACTAACACGAATGCTGTTCTCATCAAGTCCCCTGCTCTTCTGGTTTTCTGCCGCCATTTTGTATCCACGCAACAAGAAGCAGGTTCAGTTGGATTGGAAGGGATTCCTAGTTTTGGGATATTTCATCCTTTATAGCCTTCTTGGGTTGTTATTACATTGTAGTTTCTATCCTTGGACTTGAATTTAGTGGAGACCAACCAGGGACGTAGGAAGCATCTCAAACTTGGAGGGGCACGACACTTCGAGGGCACTTTTTCCATTAAGCTAAAGGGGCATTTCCTGAAATCAAAAAGGGCACTTCTTTGTTTATTTCAAAATCTTGGGGGGGGCACGTGCCCCCAATGCCCCCCCGGTTCCTACGTCTCTGAGACCAACATACTACTTTACCAAAGAACAATTTCTGTTTACCAGAAAAACAAGATTTTTCTCATCAGAGCTGTATTGGTGAGTTGTTCCTTCTGTGAAATTTCGGCTTTCTTGAAATTTTAGGAATTAATCTAATGCATTTAAAAACCTTTTGTTGCAATCTATCAATGAAGTTTAACTTAGAGTTAGTGATGATGTCTTTTTCTTGGTTCTACCGGGTGTCCCAAAAAAGTACCCCGGTTTGAAAAATCACCAAAATTTGATTACACGACTGATCTTCAATTTTATTTTTTTTGCCAAGTGGATCAAGGACCAAATTATCTTCCCAGACATAGCTGACCTTGTAATTGGTTTAAAATTAACAAATTTAGTTCTTTTTAGGGCTACCTGGTCTTGAATCATGCTGCAAAAAAGCATTTATGCTTGCCAGATCAATTTCTTTGTGCATTTAAAGCTTCCAGTTTGGTCATAAATAACAGAAAGAAATGCACACTATCATTGGAGACTTCAATGACGATGACAAATCTGAAAATTTTGACTGTTGGCAAGATTGAGTATTTTGCTTAAACAGTATAGTTCAAAGCAGTAGTATCGAATAAAAATTTCCTACAAAATTTCCTACAAAATAAAGGTGTCTGCAATGCTCCATTCTCAAAGTAAGGTTTTTCAATGTGTAATTTTTCTACCTCGTTGCAACAAGAGCAGATTTTGTAATACAATAGCAACAGTTGCGTTTGATTGACACCTCAATTCAAAGCGATTAGCGGCTGCAAACAAAGGAAATTCTCTCAACCAGTAATTCAAAACAAACAAAGCCGCAAAAGTTTCCCCAAAACTGGCAGGGCAAACTCTCGCCTTGTGCAAGCGAAAGATGGTTTTTAAGGGAAGTTATGTGCTTATAGCGAAAGAAGAAGGGTAAATCTAAATTTCTGTGGCTTAGATTATGTTTATTTGATTTAGGAGCTGTTTTGTAATCGTTTCATTTTAAGCCCTAAAGACGCGCGAATTACAATGCCTTCTGCTCCGCTCCTGAATCAAATAAATATAATCTAAGCGACAGAACTTTAGATTTAACCTTCTTCTTTCGCTATAAGGACATAACTTCCCTTAAAAACCATCTTTCGCTTGCACAAGTCGAGTGTTTGCCCTACCAGTTTTGGGGAAACTGTTGCGGCTTTGTTTGTTTTGAATTATTTGTTGAGAGAATTTCCTTTGTCTGCAGCCGCTAATCGCTTTGAATTGAGGTGTCAATCAAACGCAACTTTTGCTATTGTATTACAAAATCTGCTCTTGTTCCTCGTTGCACCAAAAGCAAACATCTTTGCATCTATAAATATTTTTGGGTCTTTGACAAAGCAAATCAAAAAGAAAGTTTTATCAAAAGTTTGATAACCAATTTTTGGTGATTTTTAAACAGGAGTACTTTTTTTGGAACACCCGGTATCTCAAATGTTAGTTGTCGAAAAAGTGCTTGGAATATCATTACCAAGGCAAAGTTGACTTACACGATCGTAAAAAGTAATGCAATGAAATTTTAGGAGTTAATCAATGCATTTGAAGACGTTTTGCTGCAATCTATCAAAGAAGTTGTAACTTAGAGTTAATTGGTATCTATCTTTTCTCAAACTTTAGTTGTCGACAAAGTGCTTGGAATATCATATCATATCATAAAAAGTAATGCAATGCAGTACCAGTAAAAGACAAGGAACAAGCTAAAAGGTGCTAAAAAATTTTGTATTCAGAAACACCGTAACACGACGAAAAAACGACAGCAAATGCGTGTAAATTAAATATTTGTTACCTAAATCGACACCCATATTGCTTGTTGTTACACGGCGTTGATAGGCTATTTTAGCAACAAGGCGCGGACGTCTCCGAAGACGGGCACGTTCAGAGGTTTTTGGAGCATTCCAATTTTCCAGCCTTTTATCCCAAAAAGCTGCTCATAAAGAGGAATACTCCTTGAAAATAGTTTGTGTTCTCGCGTCTCCATTGCATTGGTTATGAATATGCTCACATAGAAAGTTCTTACTTTCCATATCGACGTTCTATTTTTGGTGGGCAGCCTTAAAAAGTATAATTTTCAGGTCATCGATTTCATAACAGAACTTACACAAAGCCCCAGGAGATTTACAAAAGTTTTTGAAGTTGATTTCGCTTTGTAAATTACATCCTCGAACAAAAGAATTCTGCTGGAGTCTTATCGGCCCACGTCTTCTTGCAAAAATAACCTGATATGTTCGATCCAATAACGCTTGAACTCGTGTCCGAAAGCATGTGATAAAATAATCCGAAAAAGGAAAGGCCACGATACCAGCAGCATCGATCATCGGATTCATTGCTTCAAGCCGAAAAGAGTTTTGGAATCGGCATGAATCTAAATAGATTTTAATGAGTGTCAGGAGAATCTGATTGAGGAACTTCAAAAAGTGCAACATCTCGCAACATGCATCAAATCTTCCTGTCTATGTTGGACTGTCATTCGTCAAAACCTTTGGGGTATTATAAATGGTTTGTTGGACATGCATAACCCATTATCTGTGAATTTCCAGTAACCAAGCGTACTCCTTGCATTTTATGCTCGAAATTTATTCAATCTGATCGAATCTGATAAGGGCCAGAACTAAATCACTCCCAGCCCACTTCAAGGTCCGCGTTTTAGGTCTTTTGGAAGCACAGGGGAACCAGATTCACTGCTCATCTTTTAATTTTGCATTTTGGTAATTCGTTCTATTTTTGTGTCAAATCATGAGCCTCCTATTTTGAGATTTTCTGTTATTTTCTGCAAACAGGTTTAGTCTATTTTTGTTCTGATTACTGATTTATTTCGAAAAAAAGAATAGATTACGAAAATACAAAAATTAAAAAGATGAACAATAAGTCTGTTTTCCCTGTGCTTGGAAGAATATAAAATTTCAATATTCGACCACGTGATTCGAATCGACGCCGCGTTGAGTTGCAAAACTCGACGTCTTCGCGAAAACAACATGGCGTCGTTTGAATGAATTTCGAAAGAAAGATCAAGATCAGTTTCAAGCACAGTAACTAAAGCATCGAGTCAACAAAAGAGAATCAAAAAGGGTATATTATGATTACTCAATTTTAACCGAAGCTATCGAACTTACTTCTAATTTTACTCGTTTTGTGGGATGATGGGGGAGGGAGGGTGATTTCGACAGTTCTGTCGTCGTGAGAGAAGTAGGCTGACAAGTCTAGGCTACTAACACCACATGACTGGACCCACTTGGCTGCCATTTCATAAGCCTCGCTTGCTTTTCGTTGAAAAAATGCTTCACTGGCACTGCAGTTTAGGCCTATGCATGGTTTATGCCGCTTTATACAAAATAGAGTAGGAAATGAGCAAAGGAACAACCAGCATTCGAAATCAAACAAATTGTTGAAAAAGAAATGGGCCTAACTATTGGAATGTTATGTTTCTCCAATGTTTTTTAGGGAACAAGGTGCTGTAAATTTTAAGGTGTGAACGCTGAACAAGGGAGGGGAATTTTGTCAAAGAATATACAGTGTGGTTTACAAGATTGTGTAAAATCATAACTTGTAGAGATCAAATGTTGTTTTGTGCAACAATCTGAACATCACCTATTGTTCTCAACTGCAGAAACTTGCCAAATTTCCAGGAATTGAAAATGAAAGTTGAAATTGAAATCTTACACTTATAATGATTATGATAATGATAATAATCTTCTTTAAAGTTGGTCTATTTACAATATTAATATAATTACTAATTTAGACCAACTATTTACAAAAACAACTTCAAGAGGGGGGCTTTGGGGGGTACTAGAACCCCCAAACCCGGACCAAAATTAGCAAAAACCCGAAAACCCGCAAGCAAAAAATTCAAAACCCGAAATTGCACTTCGGAACGCAAAATTTCAATTTCGGTAATAATCTTCGACTATTTCCGACATTTTCGTTCTCACTGACACTCTGTGCATCGTTTCAAGCATTCAGACGCTGGTTTTTCGATCTCGGCTAACTAAAAGAGAATTTATGACTTCGAAAACCCGAAAACATTGAATTTTTGAAAGAAATCCTGAAACCCGAGCATCAAAATTGGCCAAACCCGCAACCCGTGGAGCATCTCAAAACCTGAAAACCCGCATGATTTAGACGTAAAACCCGAAACCTGAGGGCTAAAATTGGACAAACCCGCAACCCGTGAAGCCCCAAAGCCCCCCTCCTTTAACAGAAAATATACAAATTTACAATTCTGGCTATTTACAAATCCGGCAAAAGCTGCAACTTTTGGAAGTGCTTTTAGCCCCATCCTATATGTCGGAAATGCTCTTACCAGTTGGCCAGAGTCAGATTACTCGAAGATCTGAAAACAAATTAAATCAACCTTTTCGAAAAAGTAACATAGGGCAAAGTGGTCTCTTCTACTTACAACCTAAAATCTGGAACAACAATCTACACTCTGACCTAAAGTCTGCTAAGAATGTTAACAGTTTCAAACATAAGATAAAGGACGATTTCTTCCAAGACCTCCAAAATCAAGAAAACAGCCCCTATATATATATATTATTAAATTTCTGAAAACTGCAAAAATAACAGGCCCAACATCAGGCTGTTTAAACATTCTTAAATGTGCCATTACTTTCTACTTTTCAACGCAACATGTTTTTGTTTCTTTTTTTCATGAAAGCTTTTCTTTTCTATAATACCCCTGGTTGGACCATTATGGAAACAAGGTTGCACTGACCTTTTAATGCTATCCCTGCCATTTTAAACTAGGTAGGGGTGTTTTTATACTAGATTCTAGTTTTTATTATATTGTACACACATGTAAATTGCCTTCTTTTTTTCGTAAATTTTTATATTACAATTAGTTTTTAGTTGCATGGCAAACTTTTCAGTATGGTCTAAAGGGGCAACTTCCTGAAACAAAAAGAATATTTTTTGTTGTAATTGCAAAATCTTGGAGGCATGTGCCTACAGTGCCCCTGGTTCCCACGTCTCTGAATAGAACAAAGAAATCTTTGACAGCACATTATGCAACTTTGATTTGAATGGGAAATTTTTACATTTTATTGCTCTTTGCAAATGCAAGCTGTTGACAATGAACAGAGATGGAGGAATGGGGGGGGCACTGGGGGCAGGTGCCCCCAAGATTTTGAAATTGTAATGAAAAATTGCCTTTTTTTGTACAAAATAAAATGAGTACATGTAGAGGATTGAGTCGCGTCACACACTAAATTTCCAGATCAGAAAATCACAAAGGAAGAAATGAATAATTTTTGAGCAAAAATCACTGTAGTTTATGCCAGCTTACGCCAAATCCTCCAGCTCTTGCTCACCAAATATCTTTGTTGGACTGATAACATGAGTCTCAGCTTTCCACATTGAATTGAATTACATAATTATTGAATTGCCATGAGGTAGTCATATTGTTTTTTGCTCCTAATGGTATTGTTTTAGTAGTAGGGTATAGTATTTTGTAAGTAGTGTGGTTTTTCATTCGTTTTGTAAGCTTTTAATGGATGTAAAAAAAAGAATTATATATGGTTATGGCTTCAAATTAAGGCTAAATACACTTTGTTCAGGGCGCTTCCAATTCGATTGCTGCTTACTTGATTATGCTTAAAGCGAGACTGTTTGACTTTTCTTAACGACGTTCCAAGGATAGAAGGTCACGCTTCATTTTTCTTCAGATTTTAATCTATGTTTAGAATCTGTTTGGTTGTGAGTCCTTGTATGAGAGAAAATCAAAATATCAGATCAAAACATTGAACAAATACAAAGGAATCACATCTTCATTTTAGTTCTTTGTTGCAACATACACTCTTTTCAAGCATGACAGTGCGTTAGATAAATGGCACTATTTTTCTTACCACTGCAGGGGTCACAGATTTGATTTGGTCCTCTCTACTTTATGATCCAAGAGCTTGGCGGTAAAACCGCATTACCGTATTAAGCTCTCACTGAGGGGGGTAAGTCCGATAGGGGGACTGGTATACATGTGCCTGCCTGGGTTATGGGTTGATTTGCAATATTTTGCCCTGGGTCATGTTTCATGAATTGTGTCCAGGTTATGGGTCTGCTTTACGGAGATTTGCCGTAGTTATGAGTAAATGTTAGCAGTGTATTGCTATTATTGGCTATTATGGCAAAAGACTTTCATGAAAAGGAATGTAGCTCTCTATAAATTTTCAATTGACTATGTATGTTACGGTTCTTGTGGTAAATTTTGCCCGGTTCATGGGGTCATATTTCAAAATTTTGCCCTGGTTATGGGGTCATATTTTCAAAATTTTGCCCTGGTTATGGATCCTATCTCTGAATTCTCAAAGGCACATATATACCAAACCCACTATAGGAGTTGCCCCCCCCTCGGCTCTCACTTAACCAAGATACAGTATACAGTGCAGGCCTTGGACACTTCAACATGACAAAACGTTTCAAGAATTCTTAAGAATTTACTAGAATCCTTTGCATTATGATAAGAATTCTTGAGCAATATGAAAAAATGTAAATCTATTACTGTAAAATTGGAATTCCCAAGAAATTAAAGATATAGAACCCTTGAGAATTCTTGAGAGTTCTTAGGCCAGAAATCCATGTTCATGTATTTTAAAATCCTGTCAGGCACTTTTGAAATTTGAATGCATGTTATCCCCCTGCTTCTATGTTTTAAATACCTAGCACACCTCCTGCCCTGAGGCTCTAAATCACTTAATTCATTTTCTAACGGTATCTGAGATTTTCATCAATACATGAAATCAATTTTCCTGAATTTTTCTGTGGGACCAGCTCCCATGGTTGTCCAAACAGTACAGTAAATTGCACTGTAAATTGATGGTAAAGAAAATGAAAACATATTTTGTTAAATCTTTAATGTTTTAGAACATTACCACGCAGTTTTTGTTATGATGTTTCAAATTTCTTCACTGAAATGAAACAGAGTATTTTGTTGCGGAATTTTGTTTCCAAAGAGAGTTTTCACCTTCACAATGCAAAGAATTAAAGGAAAACTGGAAGCCCATAATTATCAGAATTGGGTGGTGCACGCAAATTAATATGTTTAGGCTTGTTTCTTTCAGAAATGGACACTTCACCTGCATCTCAAGGAATGTCTGCAGCTGCGCCCATCAAGGGAAACAGGGAGACAAGTAAAGGCAATGCAGAACTTGCCAAGTACGCTGAAAGTCAGAAAGTAAAAGGAGCGACTGCCACAGTGGCTGTTAGTGATGCTAAGACAACAGAAAATAGTAATTGCAATACAGCAAAGGGAGATGAAGAGATATATGATGATAGGCCGTTTAAATGCACTCATTGCAGCAAAGCCTTTAGGCAGAAAGGACATTTGGTATACCATTTGCATACCCATTCTTCGAGCTATGATTATAAATGTGATGTTTGCAGCGAAGAATTTAACACCCCCGCTAGGCTTTTTCGACATCAACGCTCTGAACATCAGAAACAAGTTGCCGGGCAAAATGTGGATATTTATCAGGAATTCAAAGTGAATGAGCAAGGCATGAGAAAAACGTACACATGTAGAAAATGCGGGAAATGTTTTACACATTTGCACTCAGCGAGAACTCACAGTTGGATGCACTCCGGAACGAAGCCTTACAAGTGTGAAAAATGCAACAAATCATTCCGGCAGTCCGGACACCTGATTTGCCACATGGTAGAGTTTCATTCAAAAACATCCGAGCCTCGTGTTTGTTTAATTTGCTCACGTGAATTTAGAACCAGAGGATCGTTGACAAAACATATTTCAATGTCGCATGGAAAGCTCATTTTGAAAAAATCAGGTTCCAAAAAGAATGCTTCGGTTAAAAAGGAAACCAATGAAATTCTTAATACAGAGCCCGATTCAAGCAAAACCCAGACTCAGTCCCATAACGGATCTCGTTTATGGAAAACTTCAAGTCGGAAATTATCTTCCAGTAGTGGACTTGCGAATTCAGGTGTTGGAACAGGGGGTGACAACGTTGTCAAAGACGGGGATACCCCAGCAATTGGCAGTGGCTCATCGTTGGTTAAAGGGGTTGGGGATTCCAAAGATGAACAAAATTTGGAAGCAAGAAGTGATGTCGACGAAGAAGAAGATTCAAACGAGCAAGAAGAAGCATACATGCAAGATTTAGGAGAAACAATTCTCGTTCTTCCCGGCGATAATAGTATCGATAGCAAAACCATGATGAAGATTAAAGAGAAAGGGTTTAGTCTTCAAAACAACGGTGGTAATGGCAACATGCTCATACATCGGTATATTGCCTCTAATCAGATGGGTGAAGTCCCAGAAGACACAGAACACCTCAGCGACCACAGCAGCGACTGCCTGGGAGATAGTGCAGAAACTGTCGAAGAGTCTCGTAAAAATGTTATCCGGAATTCCCAAGAGACAGCTGTGAATGACTGCACCGCATTAGGAAGTATGAGTTATTCATATTCCCCAGAGATATTAAACGATAAACGAAACATTATTATCAAAATGGTTGGTAGGAAGCGTCGATTTGAGTGTGTGGCTTGCAAGAAAGTTTTTGATCACTCACAGTCCGCAACAAACCACAGCTTGATACATACTGGTGCCAAACCATTTCGCTGTAACTTTTGTTTCCAGATGTTCCGGCAGCGAGCGCATGTATTATACCATATGCATAAACATACAGGAACAAAATTGTTTCAGTGCGATTTTTGTGGAACAAAATTTGCATCATCGACAGTACTGCGAAGACATGCAAGGGAGGTCCATGGCCTCGATAAACAAGCTTTAGATGACATGATTGAGCCGAAACGAGCTCTTGTAAAGTCAATGGGAAAAAGCAATGAAGCAATGCGAATGTCTCTACGGGACAGATCAACGCTGAAGCCGCCGAGCTCTGAGTTAGATTATGTTCAGGATTCCGAGAATGAAGATGACGCGATGGAGACCAATTTCAATGCATTAAGTGCAAATCTCAACTCAGACGGTGCGAATGTAATTCTAAGCGGAGTGAATTTAAAAGGATCAAACCCTGTTGTTTCACCACCAACGAACAGAAAGAGTCATGACGAAATGAGTCCCTCATACGAGAGAATCGTTTATGTTGGCGGTAAAGCAAACGATCTCGAACTTGCCAGAAACGCAGGAACGTGGAAAACCGTGCAAACGCGGCTCAGTCAACAAGAGGAACCAGGCCGCGCGGCTGATCGAAGTGATGACGAAAATGACAGCGTGGAAATGGATGGAACTTTCGGAACAAAGAGAGATAATAATACGGAAATCACACCCAATTGTGAAATGAGAACAGTTATTGTTAGGCAGAAAGAATTAAAGAAAAATGATTTTGCTTTTTGTTCAATGGTTCCACCATCCGAATTGAAATCCAGGAGAGCGGACCATGTTGAGAGTACTTCATTTGAAGAACCGATGGCATCTGAGGTAATCACAGCAAGGAGTGGGAATGGGTCAGTTGAGAAGGATCAGACACGGAAAAAGGTATTTATTCATGTGTTTTTAGGGAGCCCCTACCCACCGATATGTGCCATTGCCCCTACTTCACCTGTGATTCGTGGAAAAAGTATATTTACATTCTCAGCTACAGTCTACCTGAATAGACAACAAAAACATTGCTTTGTGATCGGATTACAGTTTGTCTCAAACTAGATATCACCTGCAAATGCACGCGAATATAAACAATAGAAGTGTTTCGCAACGGAATTTTGCGTTATCGCAAATCTCAGGTAACATCTAATTTGAACAGATTTTAGTTACAAGACAAAAGATGCCAAGAACTACGGTCGAGCTGTGAAAAACGTAAACATCGTGTTACAAGGAAACCTTAGTTGCAACTGGTCTAAGCCTATATTCGCAGACGTAATATGAGAATTTTTACCGATTTTGTTTTGTAGATGTATAGGCTACTTAGAAATATTTTTTGTGTTCATTTTGTAACTGCCAATGGCAATGGAACATTCCTATCAAGGCTTCTCTGATAAAATTTAAAATTTTTGTTTCTTGCTTCTTGCGTCGTTTCTGATCTGATTGAGCATCTTCGAAGCAAAATGACGAATACTTTCCTGCTTTCCTGCAACAGCTGTTTTATGCGAGGTCTCCCATTCGTAACGAGGCATATGAGTCATGGGACATCCTTCAGGCGCCAGCGTTTCGGCTCCTTTTAGGCAATTACTTCTCAAGGGTTTTCTTAATTTCAACTATGAATTTAAAACTAACAGCTTTTTGGAGGGAAATCTATCATTCATTGGTGCTCCATGGCAGCCATTTACCAAATTTGTGTCCGCCATTTATCAGAGCAAACCACTCTCCCCAGTCTCTTTTCTAATTGTCGAAATGGTCTATTATTTCCCTCGATTTCATGTCCGGATATGGAAACCATAGCAACTCTGTACGAAAAGCTGAGCGCTCCACGCAATGACCGTAGGCCTAAGTTGTCGGCTCAAGGCTCAGATAATAAAACGCTTCAAAATTCAAGTTTTCAGTGACGTTAGCAATGAACTAAAACCACAAGTATCCACAAGAATGTTTTCTCAATCCAAGAATCAACAAACTTTTCACTTTCAACTAGGATTTCCTCAGTTTGAAGGCCACTTAGCTTCCATGAGCTCACCACAGCAATGAGAATTTCCAACTGGTGAAGGTTGCCATGACTACTCTTTAACCTCATTTCAGTGCGTATAGAAAAATATCGATGCCCATTTCGTCCCATTTTTTATGTGAAAATCGATAAGTCCCCGTTTGAGCAAAACATTTTTATTTTTGTTGTCTTTGTTGTTGTTGCTGCGATAACTGGGACTTTCTTGTGGGTCTAAGGTTGCTGTCTTTGAAATAACCCATCGTAAATGTCCTCTTTTTGGTTGCAGACTGCAGAAAACGAAGCAAAGAAGAACGAAGGCAGAATCAGGACACAGGAGACCTTAGGAACAGCAGAGCAACTCTTCCCTTGCATATTTTGCGATAAGATTTTCAGGAAAAAAGATGACGTCATTGTGCACCTCCGTAGTCACCAGAAACCGATGACATATTGCTGCGTTCTCTGTGATGTCAGTTTCACAAGCATCGAGCATTTTCGTGGGCATACGTGGAAGCATGTAGCGGACAGCAAAACTGTTACAAGGAAGGAGCTTTCTGGCTTGTCCGGAGAGATTGTTGATTCTGTCGAAGAAGTAAATATTAATGGCTGTGGCTTTGAAGTTCATATCAAAGGAAATGGTGAGGATTTCTTTTGTAAGTTATGCGATGAAGGCTGTGGTGATTGGTTCCTTGCGAAGAACCATGCATCAAAGCATAAATGAAGGGGAACTATAGGCTTTTTAGGTCGACATTCTTCACAGGAACATTTAATATGAAATAACATAGTCTTGCATGACACGACATGCAGCAAAAACCCGCATGTAAGAGCCTAGGCTTTTCAAAGCAACACACTGTTCGTCACACTCTGAAGAGAACTAAAGCTCAAAACGGCCTAGTTTGGGTCCATTAGGCTCAAAAGCTGATATCTAAAACCTGTTTGAAATGAGTGATCGATTCTTTTTCTCGAATTTTGTCAGGTAGAACCTACAGATTGAAATTTTCAGATTGGACCCCAATTTTATGAGAGTCCACTGTATGATTTATTGCATAAGAACCAATGTTGACTTGCAAACTGGTAGGTATATACGGGTATTGACTGTAGTGGATAACGAGGGCAGATTTTGTAATACAATAGCATCAGTTGCTTTTGATTGGCACCTCAATTCAAAGCAATTAGCGATTGCAGACGAAGGAAATTCTCTAAGCCAGTAGAAGAATGTAAATCTAAAGTTCTGTCTGGTGGATTTTGTATATTTGGTTCAGAAGCCGAGCAGAAGGCATTACAACCCTCTCATATTTAGGGCTCAAATGAAACAATTACTACTCAGCTCCTGAGTCAAATAAATAAGATCCGCCAGACAGAACTTTAGATTTACCCTTCTTCTTCCGTCATAAGCACATAACTTCTCTTAAAGACCATCTCTCGCATGCACAAGGCGAGAGTTTGCCCTACGGGTTTCGAGAAAAATTTTGCGGCTTTGTTTCTTTTTAATTACTGGTTGAGAGAATTTCCTCTGTCTGCAATCGCTAATCGCTTTGAAATTGAGCTGTCAATAAAAAGCAACCGATGCTATTGTATTATTAAATCTGTCCTTGTTGTAGTGGATGCGTGATTCCTTGCATTTTTCTTGTTTTGATGCTTTAGACCCCGTTTACACTATGCCGGTACGAAACGAATACGGCATAAAACTGTACCGTATTGGTTTTTCTGTAGAAACGGAATCACCGTTTACACTATACTAGCACAAAATGAATACGATAGGTTTTGACCATGCGCAGAGTGAGGATTAGTCAAAGCGCATGCCCTCAGTTGCCAGCTTATCGCCTCGATGTGAATCCGACATGAAATGATGCCGTATTCGCCGTTTACACTGTGCCGGTAGAGCGACGAAGCCAGTTAGCATGCCGTAGTCATTTCATGCCGTATTCAAGTAAAAACTATGCCAGCATAGTGTAAATGGGAGACCAATACGGCACAGTTTCATGCCGTATTCATTTCGTACCGACATAGTGTAAACGGGGTCTTAGACTGATGATTTTGATCTAGCAGGAATGAGGTTATTCGTAATATTTTATATTTTAGCTGCTTTTATAGGCTCCAGATTTTTAAAATGGTTGATGTAAATTCTATGACCTACTTCTTTGAGCAAACTTTAGCTACTTTGCTATGCCATTGGTGGGATTTTAAGAAATCTTCAATTTATTCAGAATTAAAGAACTTTTTATCATTTTTAAGAATTCAAGAAAACTTTTTTTGAGGAAAATTTAAAAGAATCGCGACATCTAAATTCGAGAAAGCATTGAATGACACCATAGTTTATTTTATGTATGTCTACAATATGGCATCAAGCACACGTCTGTCGCTCTTCTGTTTTACAATTTGGATATTTGATGACGTCATATCCTAAACTGAGTTGAAATGCAAAATACGCTGAAATTTCGAAAAATATCGAAGAGTTCTGAATAGTTCAACAGCATTATAGAAAAATAGCTAAAGTTTCTTCAAGCACTTTGGTTCAAGGAAATTTGTACATCAACATTTTTAAAGGTTTGGAATCCAGGCTTATCGTCTTGATTCAAATTAGCACGATGAAAAGGTAAAAACGGAGAAACGGAACAATGGGAACGTGTGAGACTTATGTCTCGTTCAATTCCTACTCTGACCACTCCCCCTCCCCCCTAGGGAATTTGAGTAGCATTTGACAAGAACAGGAGCTGTTGCTTATACAGTAACTGTGAATATGGCATTTTCTCAATGCCCGGCCCCCGGGCATTTAAGCGTAAGTTTCTCCCCAGCCCCCAGGAATTTGAGCAAGGATAGGAATTCGCCATTGTGATTGGCGCTTTAACGTTTGACGAGGAACATGACCAGCCCAGAGGTCCTTCGGAGGTCCATGCTCGAGCAATCTATCAAGAGTTAGGAATGTAGTGCCTCCAGGCCATCTCCCTCCTACGACTAGGTTCCAACAGATGCTACACTTACAAAAGTACACACAGACACACACATACGACAAGACATCTACAGACATCGTGCACGAACTTCTATTGCTTCCAAAGCTGGGTATCATATGGGGGGAAAATTCTACAGTCGAATGGAAACATTGTTTCTTGAAGTGAACTTCCCCGCACGAATTCCCCCGCAAGTACACCCATTCCCTCGGCGATGTGTCTTTTTGTATGAATAGAAAAAATGTGTGGTGCTACTACCTCTCCGTCCTGGTCTGTCAGTGAAGATTTTATTGTAAGTATGCTTGACTATAGCTATATGATTTTCATTAATCTGTTAAATTTGTAGGATGACAACATTGGTTTTAAACCTTTCAAGTCCTTGTCATTTATTATAGAGTTTGTACTGTATGTCCCAATATGATGTATCGGTATTTAAAAAGTACCAAAATAATTGAATCTAGGAAAATAGGCTATCCTATCAACCGCTTTCGTTAAGCAAAAATTCTTAGATTTTATTAGCTACCTCGTTTTAAAATACTTCGAAATTGCACAGAATTTTAAGCAGTTTCTTGTTTAACATAGAACTGTGCCTGGCCGTCCCAATGTTCGTATGAAAGTCTACAAGTCCAAGATTGAGCAAAATATCCAACTCAATTAAGTAAAATGTAAAAAAATGTGTAAAATGTTGTTGTTGTTGTTGTTGTTGTTGTGATAACTGGAACCATCTGGAACTATGTCGTGAGTCCAGTTCAAGCTATTATTTCAAATGCTTCGTATAATCTTGCACAATTTTGATTGATGCTGAAAATATTTGGTATTTCATATCATTGAAACAAAGAAAAATTCAAAGAGAAGTTGCAAAGTCAAAGTTTGGAGATTTTTCAAACACTGATTCATCATTTTGGGACATGACACGCGGGGACACGTAGTAGTGTAGAGAATTATCGAAGGAACAATGACATTGCAAAATATTTTTCCAACGGCACAGATAACATTTGATACGTATGCCGACAAAAGTTTGTTCTGCGTTGCGTTTCCACAGCAAGTTTTCCTGAGCCACGACGTTCTTTGTAGCGGGTGAACAAGAACAAATTACAAAACGTTTGGCAGGCTGTGGAATAAAAAGTATTTGACAGAATGCCAAAGCTAAAATGTTATTCTGTTAGTGCAAGGCTAACTTAGATTTGAAAAGTTTGTTTGGTAAATCACTAATCTTTTTAGACCGGAAACTTAGACCCCGTTTACACGGTAGCGGATCACTTTTGATCCGATACGAAAAGTGTTGCGGATCAGCCTCCCGTTTACGCGAGCTCGAAGTGATCCGATGCACTTCTGCTCCGCTATCCGCATCAATTTTGATCCTGCTACGAAAGCGAACTCGTTTTGTGTCGGATCACTTTTGTATCGGATCACTCTTGCTCTGCTTCGTGTAAACGCAAGTGATTCGCATCAATTTTGATTCGGATTCATTACGAGGGTATTTTCCATACAAACGAGGTTTAATCATAATTGCAGTTTGTTTTGAAATGTTGACGTTAAAAGGAAATCACTGAAAATCCGAGAAAATCTTGAATGTGACCTCGCTCTATTTCTATGGTGACCGCTGAGCCGCTACCGTGTAAACGAGACCGTGATCCGATACAAGTTTGATCCGCTACCGGTAAACGGGATGGTGATCCGTAACACTTTGATCCGCAACACTTTTGATCCGCTACCGTGTAAACGGGGTCTTAGGAAAATGCGGGGAAGGAGTTTGCTTGGGAATGAGAATTCCACGTTCGATTCTAGTCCATGGTTTACTTTCAATTGAAATTTAATTTCTATTTCTGAAACTGACAATTGTATTTAGTTCAGATTTCAATGGCTAGTAAATGATGGACCAGGATAGACCCGAAACTAAGGAAAATGATGGGAAAGAGTTTGTATGGGAACGAGGATTCCACGTTCGATTCTGGTCCATGATTTACTTGCCTTGAAATGTAAATTCAATACAATTATCTGTTTCAGAAGTAAAATTTGAATGTCAATAGCAAGTAAAACATGGATCAGAATCGTACATGGAATTCTCAGTCCCGTATGAACCCTTATAAGCATGTTTCTAATTTCTGGGTCCAAAATATAAGTGATCTTATCAAAGTTAGCCTTTGATTGATAGATTAAAGTTTTTGTTTTGAATGTCAGCCACTTAGTTTTACTCCACAGCCCACCAAACATTTTAATTTGGTGACCGTAGTACGCAAAATATTTTTACCTGTACTGCATCTACCTCGCCATTGTGTCAAATGCGAATTAATTTTAATGCGAGGCCAGTTTTATCTGTGCTGTGCCAACAGTTTTGCGATGTAATTGGGACTTATATATCGGTAGACAGCAGCTTTAGAACTAGCGCCCAAACCTAATTAATGTCCACCCCTCTTGAGCAGAGTCCAGAAAAGAGCCCAACCTTCCTTCGAATGCCAATTTTGTTGGTTAAACTGTCCTCATTTTCTCATGTTATGAAGTAAAAATAACCAGGTTTTTCGAACTCATCGCATTGCTTATAGCCCTAAAATAAAGAAGCGTTGCCAAAATAACCCAAGATTTTCCTCAATTCCTTATACAAATTACTTAAACCTTCCTCAAATATGATATCAAAGGGGCTGGGTCACGTAACCGTAAACAAACCTGTTATCTCTATAATCTATATTGTTGCCCACGCGTGGCCATTGTGTTCTGCACAGATTTTGGTGGATGGGGTGAATCTACAACAAAGTTACTACTAAAAATCCAATAATATCTTTGCAATCTTACAACGTATGGTTGTTTCATTTGTTTCTCTTTGAAGTTCAAGAGTTCATCTTCAAAATAGCACTTTTATTTTGAGAAAAATAGTGGAAAATCTGTCTGATATGGCCTGTCAAAAATCTGCAAAATCGTCGTTTCGAAAGAAGTTTGTTTACTTTACGTAACCCAGCCCCTTTAACAAGCAAAACCTTCCTCCGGCTCAGCTGTTTAGCCGTCCCAGCCGTTCTTGAAGACCCTTCCTTGCCTGGCTCTATTTCACGATAAGCCTTCTTCCCATAACAATCGTATGGAAGAAACCCTGACCCTACTGAAAATGAACAGTGCTTGTTGTAAAATGAAGCCAATGCCAAAGATGAGTGAGGTGGATGGCCGAGCGGCTTATACAGTTTCTGTTAGGTGACTGAAGTTAAGTCGTATGAGGTCAAATCCAGATGGGCGACCTTCCAGATGCCTTACTAAGCAACTCACTTTGCCGTCCTTTCGAAAGGACATTAAACTAGGGGTGCCATGTCTGGATGCTGCATGTATGGTTAATTTGAATGATTCCTTTAGAGTTAATTTGCCCAGCTGATATCTTGGGTATCGGCCATATTGCTGCTATAATGAAATTAAATTGTCTTAAAGTCAAAGTCTTGCATTTTAGGGAAAAAATTGATCATGAATTGTAAATTCTCCTCTTTCTGGACTTTATTTGTCTTCTCATTGTCTACGGGAAAGTTCTGGCAAATTATCAGGCCCCTGTTTTCAGGAAAATGAATTTTCACCAAAATATGCCTTTTTTAGGAGCTAGGATTTTCAACAAAATATTGGCTAATATTTTTCATCAGAAACAAGGCTATAGGCACGCAGTTTTTGGAAAAGTGCTTCTTTTACAAGATCAACTTTTTGTCGAAAACAAGACTGAATTTTCACCAAAACTCAAGGCAATAGGTTTGCTGTTTTCGCCAAAAACTATGTCTATTTTTTGAGCAATCGAATCTTCAGCAAAACTATATATTAGGCTTGCATTTTTCACCAAAATAGGCCTCTTTCTAGGATATCGAATTTTCAGCAAAAGGTAAAGGCAAGGGGCATGCATTTTCACCTAAATAGACATGTGTTTCAGAGATTGAATATTAGCCAAAAAAGTAAGGCTATGGGCTTCTACTTTTTGCCAAATATGCCTAATTTTGAGCAATCGAGTTTTCAGCAAAAATATAATGCTATATGCTTGCATTTTTTCCAAAGATAGGCGTCCTTTTTGGATACCGAATTTTCAGCAAAAGGTAAGGCTAGATGCATGCATTTTCACCTAAATAGACATGTGTTTCGGAGATTGAATATTAGCCAAAAAGTAAGGCTATGGGCTTCTACTTTTCGCCAAATATGCTTAATTTTGAGCAATCAATTTTCCAACAAAAAAATAAGGCTATAGGCTTGCATTTTCGCCAAAGATAGGCCTCCTTTTAGGATACCGAATTTTCAGCAAAATGTAAGGCTAGAGGCATGCATTTTCACCTAAATAGACATGTGTTTCGGAGATTAAATATTAGCCAAAAAGTAATGCTAGGGGCTTCTACTTTTCGCCTGGTATGCCTAATTTTGAGCAATCGAGTTAAAAAAAACGAGGCTATAGGCTTGCATTTTCGCTAAATATAGGCTTCCTTTTAGGAGACCGAATTTTCAGCAAAAAGTAAGCCTATTGCCTTGCATTTTGACGAAAAATGAGACACGCTTCAGGATACCGAATTTTTAGGCAAAATGTAAGTCTATAGGCTTGCATTTTCTGCTATAAATGCCTCTTCTTATCGAATTCTCAACCAGAAGTAAGGCTAAAGTCTTGCATTTTTCGCCACAATATGCCTCTTTAGGATACCGAAATTTTCAGCAAAGATTTAAGGCTATAGGCTTTGTTCTTCAGGCAAAATATGCCCCTTTTTATGATACCGAATTTTCAGCAAAAAGCAAATGCTACAAGCTTGCATTTTCTGCCAAAAATGCCGCTTCTTATGATATCGAATTTGCAGCAAAATAGGAAGGCTTGCATAGGCATGCATATTTCACCAAAATATGCCCGTTTTTAGGATATTGAATTTTGAGCAAAATTGTAAGGCGACATGCTTGCATTTGTTGTCTAAATAGGCCTCTTTTAGGGTACATTAAAACCGAAAACTTTCGGACGGAAAAGTTTCGGAAAAACAACTTCGGACAAGAAACTTTCGGACGCTTTTTCGAGAATTTCGGACAAAAAAACTTTCGGACTAACAATTTTTGCATAAAGCCAACCTACATGTCAAAACAAGCTGTAATTTGTATGTTATTTAATCATGTGCAAGTTAAACTAACTACATAGATACATATAGATGCATCATGAGCAGTTTTCAAGATTGCAGACGAAAATGAGAGGTACTTTCATGGACTCAAGAACATTGCTATTGACAACTGAAATGTGGAAATTCACATTGGAAGCAGGATCACTGATGATATTTTATCATTTGTTAATAGTTGAATGGGCAGAATTAATGTTTTTTTCTATTTTCAAAGAATTTAAAACTTTCGGACAATCCAACTTTCGGACCAACAAAAAATTGTCCGAAATTTTGATTGTCCGAAAGTTTTCGATATTAATGTATCTAATTCTCAACCAGAAGTAAGGATAAAGGCTTGAATTTTTTACCAAAATATGCCCGTTTTTAGGATAGCAAATTTTCGGCAAAACTGTAAGGTTATGAGCTTGCGTTTTTCGCCAAAAGAGGCCTCTTTTTAGGATATTGAATTTTCGGCAAAAAATAAGGTTAAAATCTTGCAGTTCTCCCCAAAAGCGGTCTATTTTTAGAATATGAAATTTTCAGAAAGAAGTAAACTATGGTAGGTTTGCATTTTGCATCAAAATATGTCCGTTTTTAGGATATCGATTTTTCGCAAAATTGTAAGCTACAGGCTTGCATTTTTCGCAAAAATTGGTCTCTTTTAGGGACAAGAAATTTTCAGCAAGAAGTAAGGCTGTAGGCTTGTGTTTTTCTCCGAAAGCAAGGCTAAAGGTTTCAATTTTATACCAAAATAGGCCTCTATTTAGGATACCGAATTCTTAGGCAAGAGGTTGCAGTTGTCACCAAAACATGTCTCTCGCAGGATATCGAATTTTCAGCAAAATTGTACGGCTACAGGCTTGCATTTTTCGCAGAAAAAATAGTCTCTTTTAGGGACAAGAAATTTTCAGCAAGAAGTAAGGCTATAGGCTTGTATTTTTCTCCGAAAGTAAGGCTAAAGGTTTCAATTTTATACCAATATAGGCCTCTGTTTAAGATACCGAATTCTTAGGCAAGATGTAAAGGTTGCAGTTGTCAACAAAACATGCCTCTCTCTCATGATATCGGACATTTTCAGCAAAAAGGTAAGGCTATGGGCTGGCTTCCATCGCCACAATTACCCTGGGTACCAGAGCCAACAAAATAAAAAATAGTAAACAAGAACAAAGGAGCGAAAGTTGGCTCTGGTCAAATGGTGACATCGATTGACCCTCCTTTCTTCTTTCTCTCTTTTCCTTTTCTAAATCTCTCTTTCCTTAATTTTTAGGCTCTGGTACCCAGGGTACGCCACAATTAGCCTGTTTTTAGGTAACCATTTCACACGAAAAGCAAAGCAATAGGCTTGAATTTTTCGCCAAAATAAGCCTATTTTTATAAGACTAAGGTTTTACCAGAAAAGCACGGCTTTGATTGAAATAGAGGTTGCAGTATGGTCTCGTAACAGGGAAGCCAAACCCTACTATATCCTTGTCATAGGATTGAAGCAAAGAAAGTTATGGATGCTGTAAAAATGTTTTATTTATAAATAATTTAAAGAATCTTTCCTCTTTATCTAATAATAATTTTGTGTACTGGGTGAGTAAAACTAAGTTGACACGTTTGGCGAGCTGTGGAATAAAAAGTACGTGGCTGATATAAGCTAACTTTATAAATTTGATACAAAAATCTTGTTTGGTAGATCACTCATCTCTTAAATTCACCCCGGGTAATGTCTGTGCAATACAGTGGGGACTGTTCAGTACAGTGGAGGCTGCTGAGTACAGTGGAGGGCTAACATCAGTACTGTGGTGGGCTAGCAATGCCAGCACTCTACTGTACTCATGTAGGCCTTCCACTGTACTTAACAAGCGCCACTGTACTGATGCTAGCCCGCCACAGTACTGATGTTAGCCCTCCACTGTACTCAACAGCCTCCACTGTGCTGAACAGCCCCCAATGTACTGCACAGACATTACCCGGGGAGAAATTCAGAAATATAAAAATGCTGAAAAGGGTTTGTATGGGAATGAGAATTCCAGGTTCGATTCTGGTCCATGATTTACTTATAATTGAAATTTAATTTCTATTTCTGAAACTGACAATTGTATTTAATTCAAATTCCAATGGCCGGTAAATGATGGACCAGGATCGCACAAAGAATTCTCGTTCTGATATAAACCCCTTACCAGAATTTTCCTAATTTCTGGGTTCAAATGCCAAGTGATCTTACCAAATAAAATTTTGCATCTAAATTTGCCTTTGATTTCTAGATTAAGGTTTTGGTTTTGAAGATCAGCAGCATAGCCTTTATAGCTCGTTTTTGATTCAACCAGTACATGTGATGACCATGCTCTCTGAAATTTTCTCAAAGCTCTGCTGGTTGATCATTGATAATGCCAAGGTTCAAGGAAGCGAGTAGTTAGTAACTTGGTTTTATGGTGGTATTGTCATCATTTCACGCCTTTCTATAAGAGACTCCCAAATATCCTCATTTTTTTAATTTGTTAAAGTTTCTGCGAAATAGTTATGACGATATTTTCATCACTACAAGCATTTCTATAAGAAACTCCCAAATATCCTCATTCTTTACTTAGAAATATGTTTTATATGATATATTTACGAGAGCACAGGAGATATCACATCAATTTAAACCAAGCATAGCTTCCAAATCTTTAACTCAGCGTAAAAAGGCGGGTGTAAAATTTTGGGATCTATTTCTTCTGATTGAATGGCTTGGAAGAAACTTTAGATACTTATCTTTAATTCTACATTTGGACTTCTAAAAAATCTTGAACATTTTTCAAAATTACAACGTATCTTACAATTCAACTCATTCTAGGATGTGACGTCATCAAAGCTCGAAATAAAAACCAGAAGAGTGATAGACTTTTGCTTGATACCATATTGTAGACATCCATAAACTATGGTTTTCTTCGAAATTATTTCATGTTGCATCAAACAGTTTAGAAACTACGATGGTTTTACGTTGTTTTGAAAATTTTTCTTGAACTCTTGAAAAAGTAGAAAAACACTCTAATTCTGAAAATATTGAAAACTTCAGAAACATCCAACGGTAGAATTAAAGCAAACTAGCTAAAATTGCTTTGAAGTCATTCAGTTGAAAGAAGCAAGTAACTAAATTTTACACCAGCCTCTTTAAAGATTTGGAACCTATGCTTTTGAACCAATTAGAATTGAAGAAAATACCCCCAGAAACTCTTTGAAAAAACTTTCGGCATTGCAGATGAGAATATTCAGAAGCTTCCGGTTCTGAGAGAAATTTTCAGTTTCTTGTAAAATTGCATTAGTAAAATAAGTGTAATTTCTACCTCTCCATACTTGACGAGTAAAATTTTTACATACATTTGAGTCATGTCTTCTCAAGATATCTCCTAAGGGTCCCATTCGTCGATGCAAAATTTTCCTTTGACGACAGGTTCTGCTGGAATTCCACGACTATCAAGAAAAAATATGTGTTTATTTGATGCTTCTACCAGTTGCACCAACAAAATTCAGAGGTTTGAAACCCAGGGGGGGGGGGGTCCTCTGGTTTATTTAGGATAGGGATGCTCAGGTTACTTTTTTGGGTCTAAAATTTAGGCAAGGATTATTTTTTTGGGTTCAAGAAATTCTGGCTTACTTTTTTGAGTCTCAAATATGAGAAAATGTAAAAAAATTGGGAAAAATATAATTTACAAACAGAATTGGAGTCAAGTGACAGTACTAAAATGAAAAAAAAAACATGAATATCCAAACACATTATGAGAAATCTAATCAGTTAGGGCACTTTTATGCAGATTTAAGATACTGACTTCATAACTTTTCGGTATGTAAGGTCGGACAAATTATTCTTTTGGGTCTATTTTCATGCTAGACATTATTGTTTTGGGTTGATGCGTTGTACCCCAGCCTGAGCACCCCTATCCTAAATATACCTGAGTACCCCCCGGGGTTTGAAACTTCATACCGGGTGTTCAAAAAAAAGTACTCCTGTTTGAAAAATCATCAACATTTTATTAAAAGGCTGATAACAGTACTTTAGGTATTATGATTTTTCAAACGTCTGAACTTCTTTTGTCGCATGCGTTACGAATGCGGATTTCTTACAGACGTTCTAAATCAAAGAAGATAAGATACACCGGGTGAGTCGATAAACAGTCCCAGCGTTTAAAAAAATGCTACTCCTTCAATATCAAAGCAGCAATAATATTGAAAACTGTCTTGATTTATTCCCGATATGTTCAATTAGATTCAGTAATTTACCCGGCTTTAATTGGCCATTCCTTCCCGTCCACATGAAGGATTTTCTACAGAGAGCCCCATTCGAAAACCTACAAAAAACGAAGGAAAACGACAAACGAAACTTTCTTTCGTTTTCCTTCCTAGCAATAATGACACTTACATGTATTCATGCATTTTGTCCTCTTGGAAGAATGGAATCCCCCTGAATAAGTCATTCATACTAGGGGGAAGACTTTTTCCTTCCCCCAAGATCATAGCACGTGCTATAAAGCGTTTTCACGCCATTGCTGTAAGGTAAACACGTTAGGGAAGCTTGCTCACGATTTTAGCACGTTTTTCAAGGTTTCTCGAAGGGACATATCTTAGAAGATCCCTTGTAAAATTTTAACAGAGCGACCGATTTCAGCCAGGAAAAATTCTAAAAGTTATTGAACATGTTAGCTATTGAACTAGATATTGCAAAAATATCGTTGTTTATATATTCAGGGAGCAGTAGCCTTTTCAAACGTCAGGCCTTTTTTGTATTCACCCGGTAGCGGGGTCTGGAACACAGGCTAAGGCTAAGAAGATACACATTTCTTAGAAGCATTATCAACATCTCAAATCATTTTCCGTGATATCGTTTAAATGGACAAGTGGATAGACAGCTATTGTACTCAGAGACTAAAAATTTACCTGGCATTCGAGGACTATGAAAAAAAAATGGGCCTAACTTCATTCGGTTCGCCACGGCACTGTTAGGGACAGGGCAAAATTTATCATATTACATGGCCGGTGGAGAAAAAAAATTCTTGCAAAAAAAATCTGCTCGCCCTGTATGAAATTATTGCCGAAAAACCAACTGCCCCTTCACCCTTTCCTTAAAAAAATATATCTGCCCCGTATTCATGGACAACGAATGTTGTATCGTACCACCGATGAATTAGCCAAAGACCATTTGCCTTTACGAGATTTTGTAAACGAAGAAATCGACTTTGAAGATGAAGAGAAATGACTGATGAATCGTTCTTGCAAGTAACTGACAAGGAAATTTTGCGTCATGTTCATACACATCCTTCCAAGCATTTCTCAACTTGCATGATCCACAATTTTGGCCTCAAAATTAGCCATTTCATATTTCAAACTTCATCTTGAGCTTATAAAAAGGTACTGCCCCGTTCATATTTGCTTTGTAAAAAGTGTTGACCCAGTTATGTACAAGCTAAAAAAATAGTTGCCCCGTTACGTTTTGCACCGGCCATGTTATAAAATAAACTTTGCACTGTCCCTTAATACTGTAAAACGGGCCTTATACTCCGACACAAGAAATCTGTTACCTGATGTATCGGCATCGATGTTCCCATATTCTTTCCATTGCATCCTTAGCATTCTTCACTGATTTTGCACTCCAAAGGCGTTCCCCAACAGCAAGACCACGTGCCCTAAAAACAACATGAAATGATAAGTTTGACATCTTCTGCTGTAAGGGCCTAGACTTATGACTAAGAGTCCCTTGCTTTCCTATGCTCTTTGACTTGATGACGTCGCTTCGGTCAACAGAGCAAGGCATACCGCAGGGATACAAGAGACTTGGGTAATCAGTCTGATAAGGGCCGAGCCTGGGTTAGCTTCAACCCGCCGCAGAGGGTCAGCTCTCCTCCAGTCGAATCCCTTCAAATGTTTACACGACCAGTATATATTAAACGCAAAGAGTTTCGGAAGAATGAGTTTCGGACAAAATGTTTCAGCACAAATAATTTTAAAAGAAATTTCAGACGTCTATGGAAACAGTCAATTTAAACTTTAATCTGGTTGGCTTAGAGACTGAGACAAATGAAGAAGAAGTTGACTTGGAATCAATTTTGTCGGGAATTGTTGGGGAGATGAAGTGCTGATCCTATTGTATTGATACATTGTGTTTTAGCTTTGTTGAGAGCGAATCAACGTTGGGGCTCACGTTGTCATGCGCATCGCTGCTTTTGTTTCTTCCCTGGTTCTCAACGGTCAAGCTAATTTGCATATAAGTGACGTAAATCGCTACTGCGCATGCAATCTGGAGCCCTTTTTAGGGGATTCCTTGAGGCTCTCAACTTAGCCTGTTCGTATCCCCAACTTGGAATATATACACATCATGCCATTGACTTCCCGGAGAGTTTTTATGTATCTAAATTCTTGGAAATGGTGCACGAAAATGCTCAAATTTACCCAGAAATAGGATTCAAATCAGGCAATAGCACAAAAAGAACATGCCTTACTGGAAGACTGCAGGACAAGTGCAAAATTCCTGCCATTTCTTAAAGTGCAATGGTATCTTACGGTATCCGCATTGAAGGATAAAGTAAAAATGATTCCCATGCCCAGCAAGAACTAACGGCATTTTGCTCAAATGTTTTCAGTTTTGCTTCAAGTGATTAAATCTTAGTTCAGTTTTCAGCAAGATTTCAGCACGCTTGGGTATAAGATTCATTCAGCGCTGATCTTTTTACATGCTGCACAGAACAGACAGGTGTATAACGCTGATCAAGCGCACCCCACGGATAAAATTTCTTTGATTCTACCGATTGTGCTTCATCTTAAGTTTTGAGAGGGGTCCTTGTCAGAAATCTTGATTCGATAATAAGGATTTAGGTGGATGAGAATGATTGCTAAAGTGAATTTTGTTGAAAAACTATGGTGATTTTGGACAAAAGTGCTCCCCAACACATGCTTTTCATATGCAAAATGCCTCATGTGCAAGGCAGAAAAATACTTTATTGATTTTTTATTGCAAAAAATTCCGAACACTAAATATTTTGGACCACAAAATCTTTCAGGCATTAGAATTTCGGACGTTTGAAATGTCCGAAGATAATGGCCTTCGAAATTTGTTTGCGTTTAATGTATGCGATTTTGAACCACAGAGATCTTGAAAATCAATTCTAAAAACGAAAAAAAGACTCTAAACAGCTTACCATGTTCTTGGCAATATATTAGTAGCATCAACGTATTCTCCCCACATTGCTGCAGTGCCTCCTATGACAAGGTTTTTCTGTTCATCAGTACCTACGGAGCGGAAGATTAAGAACAACTTTGAAGGCAACGAGTCAAAATAAATGGTTCATTCAGCTCTTGGAAAGAAATGAAATTAGGTGTTCCCCAAGGATCAGTTCTGGGGCCTCTCCTCTTTAATATATTTATCAATGATATTTTCCTTTTGTTGAATGAGACTGAAATCTGTAATTATGCAGACGATACGACAATTTACTGTTCTCATCAAGAGTTACGGGAAGTTATTTTAAGGCTAGAAAAGGATACTACTGAACTAAGCAAATGGTTTGAACAAAACTGTATGAAATTAAACGAGGAGAAATGCCATCTCCTTGTACTTGGCGAGAAAGAAACTGAAATTTCAATAAAAGTTGGTTCCTCTGTCATTAAAGAGAGTAAAGAAGAAAAATTGCTGGGCGTTGTAATTGACCAAAAGCTAAATTTTAAGCAACACGTGAAAATGGTGTGCACAAAAGCAAGCCAGAAGCTACATGCTCTTGCAAGGGCCTCAACGTATATGCCAGAAGAAAAAATTAAGATTGTCATGAGGGCTTTCGTAATGTCACAGTTTAGCTACTGTCCATTGATATGGATGTTTCACGATAGACGAGTTAACGCAAAAATTAACTCTATTCACGAAAGAGCATTGCGAATAGCGTATCATGATCGGACCTCCAGTTTTGAAGAACTGTTAATTACAGACCAGTCAGTCTCCATTCATCAACGAAATCTACAGTTGCTTGTCACTGAAATTTACCGAACAAGAATGTATTTAAATCCTTGTTTTATGAGAGAAATTTTCGCGGAGAGAGAAATACATTACAACTTAAGAGTTACGAGCAACATCTATGCACGCAAACCTAGGACTACAGCCTATGGGCTAGAAACTGTGAGCTTCCTGGGGCAAAATCTCTGGCGAGATTTGCCATTGCATATAAAAAAGTCCCGATCTGTAGGGAATTTTAAAAGGGAAATTAAGTTTTGGAATTTTTCATGCAACTGTAGATTATGTAAGGATTTTATTGTAAATTTAGGTTATATTTAGGTTGATTATCATTATTACACATCTTTTGTATCGATAATGGTTGGCATTAATTAGCCTAGTGCTATATACCACGCCAACCTTAAAGAAATTAATTATTATTATTATTATAAGACATGGAAAGAGTAAGAGAAACAATGTTAATGTATTATTTTATGGAAAGCATGAATTTGACCAAATGCTGAAAGTTTTTGACGTTATTTGAGTGCTCATAGTTTGAGTTTCTTCCGATGCCTTAAAATGTGGCATTCATGGCGAGGACTCGGTGACCGCGTGCGTGTCATTCTTCGCCGCGAGTGTCACAGTTTAATGTAATTTTCATTGCAATGTTCATTTTTAATTGATAAATAAAAAAAATGCTTAGATTCTGCATTCTTCGTCCTCGTAAACACTTCACAGGGAAGTGAAGTGGCACTGCACTGCAATGTCTAAACGTTACTCCACCCTGCCAAGAAATAAAATAAAAACAAAGAATAGGTGAAATTAAAATGAAAAATATTACGGATTTCTTCGACTAAAGGAAAAACCTTAAAAGAATTTCTTCCAGTAATGGAATTTCAAAATTTTCTAGTGAGCTGAAAGATAAATTTTCGAAAGAGTTTCTTACAAAAAAACTTGCATGGCAAATAACTTACCGTCGAAATCTTGAGGGTCACAGAAGTAAAACTGCAAACAGAAAAATTAAGCTTAGAAATTGCTACTACAAAGTTATCAAAACAGCTCTATTGGAATTGACAGATAGTTCTTTCTAGCCAAAGAAAGAAATGAAATATCAAAATAACTTAATATCTAGACTTAGCTATGTCAGAAGAAGCGTAGGAGAGGAAGTGGAAATATTTCTGGTTGATATTCCAAGAACGAAAATTGAGTGCAAAATGTAGTAGATCTTTGAGAAATCATAGATCACAGATTTGTGAAGAACATTTAAACTAGAAGACATCAGTTTTAATTCTAGACTTAGCTATCTGTCAGAGGAAGCTTAAGAGAGGAAGTGAAAATATTTCTGGTTGATATTCCAAGAACGAAAATTGAGTGCAAAATGTAGTAGATCTTTGAGAAATCATAGATCACAGATTTGTGAAGAACATTTAAACTAGAAGACATCAGTTTTAATTCTAGACTTAGCTATCTGTCAGAGGAAGCTTAAGAGAGGAAATGAAAATACTTCTGGTTGATATTCCAAGAACGAAAATTGAGTGCAAAAATGTAAGATCTTTGAGAAATCATAGATCACAGATTTGTGAAGAACATTTAAACTAGAAGACATCAGTTTTAATTGTAGACTTAGCTATCTGTCAGAGGAAGCTCAAGAGAGGAAGTGAAAATATTTCTGGTTGATATTCCTAGAACGAAAATTGAGTGCAAAATGTAGTAGATCTTTGAGAAATCATAGATCACAGATTTGTGAAGAACATTTAAACTAGAAGACATCAGTTTTAATTCTAGACTTAGCTATCTGTCAGAGGAAGCTCAAGAGAGGAAGTGAAAATATTTCTGGTTGATATTCCTAGAACGAAAATTGAGTGCAAAATGAAGTAGATCTTTGAGAAATCATAGATCACAGATTTGTGAAGAACATTTAAACTAGAAGACATCAGTTTTAATTGTAGACTTAGCTATCTGTCAGAGGAAGCTTAAGAGAGGAAGTGAAAATACTTCTGGTTGATATTCCTAGAACGAAAATTGAGTGCAAAATGAAGTAGATCTTTGAGAAATCATAGATCACAGATTTGTGAAGAACATTTAAACTAGAAGACATCAGTTTTAATTGTAGACTTAGCTATCTGTCAGAGGAAGCTTAAGAGAGGAAGTGAAAATACTTCTGGTTGATATTCCAAGAACGAAAATTGAGTGCAAAAATGTAAGATCTTTGAGAAATCATAGATCACAGATTTGTGAAGAACATTTAAACTAGAAGACAGCAGCTTTAATTCTAGACTTAGCTATGTCAGAAGAAGCGTAGGAGAGGAAGTGGAAATATTTCTGGTTGATATTCCAAGAACGAAAATTGAGTGCAAAATGTAGTAGATCTTTGAGAAATCATAGATCACAGATTTGTGAAGAACATTTAAACTAGAAGACATCAGTTTTAAGTGTAGACTTAGCTATCTGTCAGAGGAAGCTTAAGAGAGGAAGTGAAAATATTTCTGGTTGATATTCCTAGAACGAAAATTGAGTGCAAAATGTAGTAGATCTTTGAGAAATCATAGATCACAGATTTGTGAAGAAAATTTAAACTAGGAAGCATCAGCTTTAATCTAAAAAACTACCGGGTGACCGAAAAGAACTTCACGAGCTAGATTAAACGTTTTTTTTAAGAAACTTGTATCAGCACTTAGTACTAAAAGTTTCTTAATTTCGCATGAAAATTTCGGTGTTTAAGTAGTAAAAGTTTCTTAATTAGTTTCTTATTTTTTTGGGCCTAAAATTGCGTTATTGTTCGAAGTTGAGCCTTCTTCTCGAGAAAGTGCTTCCATTTTGTATTGACATTGTCATCAAGAAGAAGCCATGCACATCAAGGCAAAAATTTACCAATTTTGCAGTTAAAAGTCAAGAAAAGACAAATGTACCTTTGTTAGAGAGACATAGAATAAGAGAGACATGCAGAAATAAAGTTTTAGAGTTTCTTAACTGTTCTTGAGCGTAGTACTAGAGTTTCTTAAATTTTTGGTCATCGTAGTAATAGTTTCTTATAAACTAGTTTCTTATAAAAAAAAACCTGTAGACTCAATTACATGTCGCAGTTGAATTCTCATTCTTATACTGAATTCTGCACACAACAGGTAACCAGTGAAGTTCTCTTAATATTGGTGTTAACGCCATAGAAAATAGCAACTCTAGAAAACAGCAACTCTAGAAAACAGCAACTATGGCAACTATTTTCTATGGCGTTAGAAGTATTCTTTTTTATTGAGATAATCGCTTGTTTTGCTAGCAAAGATCTAGCTTGTGATGTTTTTTGGGTTACCCGGTAGACTTTAGCGTTTTCAACGATTTTAGCAATGCATCTACAGTTAAGATGACAAGCTAAATTGCTTTCAAACAATGCTCTACAAATAACCATACACGTATTTTTTTTATAATAAACTAAGAATTTGGGCCAGTACTGAAAGTTTCTTAAAATTATCAGATTTTGAGTACTCAGAGTTTCTTACGAGTTTCTTAGAGGTTCCATAACAATCTTCATGTTCACTACCTGTGCCCTCGTGAACATTTGAAAATAAGGTTTTTTAAGCCTTTCCAATGTTTAGAGATTACTCAAGTACCTTACGAGTAATATGATACAGGAAACAAGTGAAAGTAAAGTAAAAACATGTCGAAGATTTCCTTTATCAAAATAAATAGTTTCTTAGCTTATATTTTCCCAGTACTGGAGTTTCTTAATTTTTTGGCGATCTGAGAGTTGAGTTTCTTATAAGCAGTTTCTTATAAGAAAAAATACGTGTACATCTGCTATGGAAGTCGGAGTATTTGGCGGGAAATGTGACGATAATCACCAAAGAATGAAAATAGTTTCCCGATCAAAGATCACATAACCTTTAGTTTTCAACAGGTGGCTCATTTTTCACTCAATCAGGATTCCACTCTCCAAATACTTTTTGAGTGTTTACTGTCAAAGTTTCATGATGAACTAACCTCAGGCCAATCCATTCCATAATTGATGTAATTAAGATACCAACACGCAGATAGAATTGCCTTGTGTCCTTTTTCTGTAACTTTTTTCATTTCATTTTCCCATCCACCAAGCCAAATATTTATAACAGTACTATCTTTCAGCTGAGAATGAAAAAAATGTTTAATTCATAGAACCTCGCTGATCAACACCTTCGACAGAACAATTCTCTGTTATATGGGTTACCATCATGCGAATCACAAAAGCTACAGAATATCCAGACTGCTGCTGCAAGAATGTTAACGGGCGAATGCAGACGCTGTCACACCACACCGGTGTTGAAGCGACTTCATTGGTTGCCTATTACAAGCAGAATACAATACAAAATAATTATGTTAACTTTTAAATGTTTAAAAGATCTAGCACCAAAGTATCTTAAAGAATTATTGAAACTACGTAAGGCTTCTCGTTGCACGAGATCTGCAAAAGATGAACTATTATTAGAGGTAGGATTATCATTTATTATTATTATTATCAATTTCTTTATTGTTGGATTATAAATGACAAAAGATAGCTAAAAGTAATTAGCTAATTTATTCCAACTTTAAAACAATAAAATACAAATATTACATAAGGAAAATAGTGGATAAAATATTTACAAATCATTAAAAGTATACAGTGTAAAAGTAAAAGTAGATATCTAATGATATTCATCATAAAAAGCCCTATTCATCATAAAAAGCCCAGATCAGATTAGCAACGGTCAGGAAAGACCAGATTAGCAACGGCTGGTGATCGTGCTTTCGTAAATTTTGCCCTTCTCTTTGGAACAGACTCCCTTATTCGGTTAGAGCGTGTGAAACTGTAGAAACTTTTAAATCTCGTTTGAAGACCCATTTATTTAAACAATATTTTACTTAGATTCTTAATGAGACGTTGTAAACTTTTGTAGTTTTCACAAATTTTTAGTTAGGCTTAGTGTTTTTATTGTAATGCGCCTATGAGCCCTGTGGATATATGGCGCAATATAAGTGCTTTAATTATTATTATTATCATTACAGTCATCAGCCCCAGAATTACTTGACGATGGGTATAGTCAAGCCACGGGCTGAACGAAGCTCTGAATTAAAATAATATTTACTTAAGATATATCAAGCCTTCCTGGTTTATTATTTCGTTTCTGATATATAGTCGCCATCTTAATCCCTACGCATGGGTGGAAAAAATAGCGGACCACGGCACCAATGGTCTCAGAAATTTGTTCAGGTCTCCAGAAAGAAAGAAATGCGAGAAGAGGGGAGAATTGATAAAATCAAAAATTTTCTCTTTGCATTTCAAACTAAGTCTTTAGAAATTGGATTGATGTTTGGTTAATTTAGGCGGTCTCCATACTACAACAATACTGTTTGTAATTTGGTAAATAGTCAGTCGCAAAGTCAACGAAATTAGCTGAACATCCTTTTCAACTGAGATTGAGGATGACTGACCAATCTTCAAAATCTGTCCCACGTATTTCTATCATAACCTGCAAAAAAGTGGATTGTCGTTTGCAGCACCCTGCTGTCACAGAAAGTTTTTCAACGACTTTTCGGACCCAGAAATCAAATATGTTTTCCACCCCTGTCCGTACGCATGGCAGAGTGACATTACCTAGAGCCATTATGTCACACAAACGGAAATGGCTCTTGGTTACGTCACTCTGCCATGCGCTCATGCGCTGTGATTAAACACAGCTCGATATATCAGGAACGAAATAATAAGTCAGGAAGGCTCGGTGTATCGTATGTAAATTTTATTCTTAATTCAGAGTTTTATAAAGCCCTTGGTCGAGCAGAAAGAAAGTTTTCAAGTTTAGAAGTTGCAAAGTTGACTGTTAATGAGTAGTTTATAGGCACTTTAGCTCTTGAAACTACTTTGAAATGAAATAGAAAATAAAACATTTACCTGCACACCGTTGTCGAATATGTCTTGCCATACAATATAATTTCGTTGAAGACCATCAACTATCTTTATTAACCTGTAAAATAACGAAATGTTTGTTAGTCAATTCAGCAGCAGTCATTCAGTTGTACAGACTATCAATCAGTTCCTCATTTGATTATCAATCAATCAATCAATCAATCAATCAATCAATCAATCAATCAATCAATCAATCAATCAATCAATCAATCAATCAATCAATCAATCAATCAATCAATCAATCAATCAATCAATCAATCAATCAATCAATCAAATAACCAAATCTTGAACCACTATGTCAAGCAATCATTCCACTGACTTCAGTGACTGCACCATTACTATAAATACCAAAGAATACGTGCAAAAGACGGGTGCAGTGTGTCTCAGATTAAAGATGCTCCATCCAGTTATTAGAAAGGTAGCGTTTTCTCCCATCACCTCATCACCCCATGATATGTGCCCCTGTGAGGGACTTAAAACTGTATATATTTCAAAATATTTCTCGTTATTTGTTTCGATTTATTCCTTGAATCAGAACATTATCGACTTACCTTTCAGCATAATATTGTTCTAACTGTTCATATGTTTCATTTTTGTTTTTTTTCATCCATTCACCAATCTCTTTGTTCTGTTTCCTGAAAATAAAAAGCCGTCTATATTTCGATATTGAAACGGTACACGCTTAACAACCGGTGTTGCTTATACAGTTTTTCGTGCAAATTTGTTTCCGCTCTCACGGTCGGATAAGTTGACAATTGTATCTCCAAAATGCACAAAAATGCCAAAACACGCTTGCCACAGTTCGCGCGCAGCACAAATGCTACATCACAAGGGCTTGCTTGGATTTCCTTGGATTGGTGCTGCGAGGATGGCCAATAACTCATACCTATCTTTTATTTTCCTTTTCATTCGTTCATCAGTTTGGGTGCCACAACTTGATGCATTATTGTTTTAAAAAGCAGCATCGAAATTAGATGTTCAAATTAAAGTTAAATAAAAAATACCGAATAGGTGATTACTAGCAAATATGATATAATATAATTTATCTTTTTGAAAGCTTTATCGAGGAATTGTTGGTTCATTCACTGTTCTTGAAGAAAGGCCAAAAGGGCAAAGCCCAGGTTTTGAGATGAAAACAATTTGACTTTTCATTGCTAGGCCCGGCCAAATCTGTATATTCTATTTGGGAACCCCGGGTATTTTCAAGCATTGGACAGAATAATAATATAATTATAACTTATTAGTTGATAAATCATTTGGTATTTATGCACATATAGCCTCTGCTTTCTTGTTTATTGTACCGGGTGTCCCAAAAAATTTTATACGGATATGGGTGACTCTAGCGCTGTGAATTTAGCTTTAATCGATATCTTATCACTCTCAAAATGTTCCTCGATTGTTAACTTGAACAAAGATACCTCGTTTTTTTGTATTGGTGCTTTTAGAGCAGAAACATCAATCTTGAAAGCTCAAATTTGCGTCCACTTGCAAACCAGAGCTTTGGCCTTTTGGCCTAAGCAAATTCCTGAACCACATCGAGATTAAGAACTGAAATTAATGAAAAATCAAAAAACTTCCCAATGGGTGACTGGGGGATGACTTCTGGAAAACAGAATAACACAAGATCTAATATTGTTCAAATTTTATCAAGGGTCTCGTTGATTTATACGCTGTGCCTTAAGAAATTGCTTAGGCCAAACGGCTAAAGCTCTGGTTTGCAGGAAGAGGCAAATATGAGCTTTCAAGATTAATATTTCTGCTCTCAAAGTACCAATACCAACAAACGAAGTATCTACATTCAAGTTAACTATCGAGAAACATTTTGAGAGTGATTAGCCATTGATTAAAGCTAAATTCACAGCGCTAGAGTCAACCAAATCTGTATACATTTTCTTGGGACACCCGGTATTGAAAAATTTTTTATCGAGAGCTTACCAGCAAGTAAAATCGACTTCATCAGCGCCAAGATGAACATATTTGTCTGGAAATACGTTTTTTACTTCTTTGAAGAGTTTCTCTAAAAATTTGTAGTTTTCCTCCTTTGTTGGGTTGATCGGCCCAAAGTTCCTAAAATTGAAAAAAATTTGGATAAAAGATTATCAGAAAATTGAGTCGGGTTGATGTATTATCAAATTTGTACCGGGTGAACCAGAAAAAAGTTACCACTTTTGAAAATTCATAGCATCAAGAGTACAGGATGGATTGGAATGAATCAACATTTACTTGACAGCCAAAAAAGATTGAAGTATTTTTGTGATTTTTCTTGCCTTCTTATGAGCACTGGATAGATTAATAAATTCAAGTTTACAAAAACTTGGTTGCAAAATGACTGAAAAAGGCCTAAAATACTTGATCAAATCATGATGGACTCCTCGCTTAGAACAACAGAGAAAATGTAATTTCTATGGGTGAGAGCTATCGTCTGCACATTTATTGCCATGGGATTGAAAATCTTCAGTATCTGTTTGAGAATCTATGTCTTATAACTCTTGAGAGAGGTGAAACGCCCGTGTGCGTATCGTTCTGTGTGAGGAGAGTGCTAACGATTTGATCAAGTGTTTTAGGCCCTTTTTACCTATATCTGCAGTGCTCCTAAGAAAACAAAAAAATCACAAAAAATACTTTGATCTTTTGGCTTTTAACAAGAATTCGAATCATTCAAATCCATGAATTACTTGTGGTGCTATGAATTTTAGAAAGTGGGAACTTTTTTCTGGCTCACCCGATACATACATTTCAATTTCTTATTTTCGTGAGACATTCACAGTTTCAATATCTTATTGTTTGTTGAGATAAAGAGATTTTCTTGCAATCAACGAAAGACAAAGTTTTTTGAACGACCATATACATGTGAAACAATTAACAAAGAATATCTTTTCAGATCAGATGCAACGAGAGTATCCAATAATTTTTCAGATTTCAAATAAAGAAGGAAAAAGCAGAAAATAAACATTTCTCATCAAAATGCAGTACGGTCATTCAACCATTCTTTCGTATTGCTTCTCAGCTATAATCCTTGCAAAAACAATTAAAAAACGCCATTAATAGCGAGTCGGCTGCGTTGTCGTGCCCTAATGCACTGCATAATCGCGCAAGAAACCAACATTGTAAGGAAGAAGGGGGAGAGAAGAGCAAACATATGTGATGTTTTACAAGAGTTTTTGGCAGAGAATGTAGTAGCTAGGAGAGGAGTGACAGCAGAGAGGTATCGAAATGACAACTGCACTCGTACTCACCCATTCCCACAGTCGGTCAGCAATCCAGGGATAGCTTTCCAAGATTCAGTGTGACCCTAGAAAGTAAAATTCTTTTGTACGTGTCTTTCTGGTGGTAAGGCCAAACGGGTGAGGCAGAGTGTTTCAAACATTGTAGACATAAGCGTACGAGGCGGGGGGTGGCAGCCCTCCAACTTTAGACAAATTATCGAAAATGAGCCCCAATCGGGCAAAAAAATGCCCTCAGTCGGGCAAAAATTATGCTAAACAATGGACTGTGTGTTGGGGAGCCCCCCTAGATTTTTTCTTCCCGTACGCTTATGCTTGTAGAATCTACCCGTGTGGATTCGAATCCCGTGGTCGGAGCCATAAACCACAAGCCATCAGCCATCTCAGCTGTCCATCATTCGAAGGTCAGTAAAAGAGCATTCAGGGGGTAACTCTGAGGGCACAGATTGTGGTGCTGCAGGCCCACAATAGCTGTATAACTGCCTATAGCTCCAGCCTGCCTTAACTAGGCCTGCGTGCAGACTCGACTGGTTTCCTGGTTTACGAAGTCGAATTGAGTTGAATGGAAAATTGAAATTTCACGCCTTAACAAATAAATGTTGCTTGCTTGCCTGCTTCTAACCTTGTCTGCTGGGCAGGACATATGTGTTTATCATAGATGGCCGGACTTGCCTCGATTTAATAGCGACCATGCCTCACACAAACTGTTCTTCAAGGCTTTTTCTTCAAAGCACCCTACTTTTCCAAACGATCTTGCAATGAGAATCGGCACAAACGTAAGGTAAAAAAAAAGGAAAACAGAACGAAGGAAAAATTGTAGCTTCTTTTGTAGAAGGCCATGGAAAACGATATTTGGCTTATCATTGAATCCTTGAGAGACATATCAAATAAAAAAGCAACCGTAAAGTTCAAAAATTGGATTAAAGACTTGATGCGCAGAAGGACGTTTCACAAATTGATCATGCAGTTGAAATAACACAATTTTTCAATGTTGACTCTGAAATACTCACTGGTGTGTCGAATTCCGGAATGATTCTAATTCCACGATTCCTTGCATAATTTATGATTGCCTGAACATTTGCCGGTGTGTACACATGAGTGACTGTATTTCTTGAGCCCTACGTAGAAATGAAAATCATGATACATGATACATGATACATCGAGTCATTCCTATTCTAATTTATCATTTCGCTCGTGATATATTGACTTTGTTTCCATGAAGCTGGTTTACCTTTACAAAGCGAATCAATACCAACTACCTGCCAGAAATGTTATTGGTACCGCGTGAGTCAGAAAAAAGAATCCCCGTTTGGAAAGTCACAGCTCCCTGGACATCAAGACAATGATATCGGCAAATATATAGTTTAATGGTAGAAATGTTCAAATCTACTATAAAATTTACCTGACTGAAATCGGCCACTCCATTCTGAAATTATGAGGGATTTTCTCCAGAAAGCCTCTTCAAAAAATCTTCAAAACATGCTCAAAATCATGAACAAATTTCCCTAACATTTCTGCCTTACAATGGCCTTACAGCAATGACTTGTGAACGCTTTAGCACGTGCTATGCTCTTGGGAGGATGAACAAGTCCTCCTCCCTGGTATCGATGACCTATTCAGGGGGATTCCATTCTCCCAAGAGGACAAAAATACATGAATTGATGTGAGTGTCATAAATTTTAGGAAGGAAAATGTGCTCATTGTTTTCATTCGTTTTTGCAGGATTTTTGAAGGGGCTTTCTTCAGGAAATCACCCATATCCACGGGAAGGAATGGCCGATTAAGGCCGGGTAAATTACTGAACCTAATTGAACATATTGGCAATAAAACAAGATATTTTTCAATATTATTGCTTTGATATTCATGGAGCAGTGGCCTTCCAAGCGGGGATCCTTTTTTCTGACTCACCCGGTATAACGTTATCCACAAGTCACAATGAGCTAACGCTAACAATTGCCAAAATTCCTACTTTTCTAAAATCAGTAATATTTGATATACCGGGTGAGCAAGAAAAAAGTTCCCACTTTTGAAAATTCATAGCATCAAGTGTACTGGATGCATTGGAATGAATCAATATTTGCTTGACAGCCAAAGATCTAAGTATTTTTGTGATTTTTCTCGCCATGTTACAAGCACTGGAAAATTTGGTAAATTCAAATTTAGAAAGACTTTGTAAAATGATTGAAAAAGGACCAAAATACTTGATCAAATCATAAAGGACTCCTCGCTCAGAACAACAGAGAAAATGCAATTTCTCATTGGTGAGAGATATTGTCTGCACATTTATTGCCATGGGATTGAAGATATTTTGTATCTGTTTGAGAATCTATGTCTTATTATTCTTGACAGAGGTGAAACGCCCGTGTGTATTGTTCTGTATGAGGAGAGTCCTAAACATTTGATCAAATGGTTTAGGCCTTATTGTCAAGCATCGTTCCCAGTGCAAGATGAACTTTCATTGCAATTGGAAAATTTGCGACGAGAGAAGCGATGATGGTTCATCGCGTGATGGGAACTGGAGCATAGGTTCCAAATCTTTGAATCGGTGTAAAAAGGTGGGTGTAAAATTGTATGATCTATTTCGTTTAATTGAAAGGCTTGCAAGGAACTTTAGCTACTTATCTATAATTCTACCGTTGGACTTTTCAGAAATCTTCCATTCTTTCGAAATTACTGCGTATTTTATATTTCAACTCATTTGAGGATGTGACGTCATCAAGTTTTTAAATCGTAAACTAGAAGAGTGACAGACTTTTGCTTGCTACCACATTGTAGACATTCAAAAACTATGGTTTTCTTTAAAAATATTTCATGTTTCATCAACAAAGTTAGACGTAGCATAGGTTCCAAATCTTTAAAAAGGCTGGTGTAAAATTGAGTGGCTTATTTCTTTGTACTGAATGTTTTCAAAGAAACTTTAGCTATTTCTCTATAATTCTACCGTTGGACTTTTCTGAAATCTTTAATATTTTCAGAATTAGATTGTTTTTCTTCTTTTTCCAGAATTCAAGAAAAATTAAAAAAAAACTTGAAACCATCGTAATTTCTAAACCGTGTGACGCAACATGAAGTAATTTCGAAGAGAACTGTGGTTTATGGATGCCTACAATATGGTATCAAGCAAAAGTCTTTCACTCATCTGGTTTATGATTTAGAAATTTGATGACGTCACATCCTAAAATGAGCTGAAATGGAAAATACGCTGTAATTTTGAAAAATATTCAAAATTTCTGGAAAGTCCAACGGTATAATTACAGATAAATACCTAAAGTTTCTCTTAAGCAATTCAATCAGAAGAAATAGGTCATTGAATTTTACACCCACCTTTTTACGCCGAGTTAAGGTTTGGAACCTATGCTGTTAGACGTAACGATGGTTTTAAGATTTTTAAATTTTTTTTTCCTGAATTCTTAGAAAAGAAGAAAAACATTCTAATTCTGAAAATATTAAAATTGTTTCAAAAGTCCAACGGTAGAATTATAGCAAAGTTGATAAAGTTTCTTTGGAGCCGTTCAGTTTCAAGAAACAGGGCATATAATTTTACACCCACCTTTTTAAAGATTTGGAACCTATGCTGGGAACTGGACTTGCCCAAGTTGTCCTGTAAGAAAGGAACAGATGTCCCTTCCTTCCTTGCAAGACGACTTGGGCGAGTCCAGATGGGAACCAGCCTTTATGTTTGTTCTCCAAAAAACCAAAAAAGCTTCACTTTTATCCAATAAATCAAAGAGCCTGTAATATCCAAGCGTATGATGTAAATTCAAAATAGTTCACGTGTGATTTCAACGATAAAACATAAACAAACCTTCAAACTCAATTCTGGAAAAGTTTTGCTGACATAAGGGAATGCAGGGTCATCGACAATATGCCAATGAAGAATGTTGAATTTACTGTATGACATCGCATCCTGTTAGATAGAGACAAATTATCATATTAATGATGTTCAAATTCGTTGAAGAGAATCGACACTGATGAACAAGGGCAGATTTTGCAATTTCATTTTCATTTCATTTTCATTTTCATTTCATTTTAAATTATTTATACACAAAAACCCTTCAGCTAACAAACGCAATACTTAAATAAGAAAATACCGGGTGTCCCAAAAAAATGCATACGGATTTGGTTGATTCCAGCGATGTGAATTTTGCCTCAATCAATGTTTAATTACTCTAAAAATGTTCTTCGATAGTTAACTTGAACATAGGTACCTCGTTTATTGGTATTGGTGCTGTGAGAGCAGACATATTAATCTTGAAAGCTCAAATTTGCATCTTCCTGCTAACCAGAGCTTTAGCCTTTTGGCCTAAGCAAATTGTTAAGGCACATCGTATAACTTAACAATATCCTTGAGAAAATTTGATCAATATTAGATATTGTGCTATATTGTTTTCCAGAAGTCACCCCCAAGTCACCTATTCGGCAGTTTCTTAATTTTTCATTAATTTCAGTTCTTAATTTTGATGTGCTTCAGGAACTGGCTTAGGCCAAAAGGCCAAAGCTCTGGTTTCCATCTGGACGCAAAATTGAGCTTTCAAGATTGATATTTCTGCTCTCAAAGCACCAATACCAACAAACGAGGTATCTATGCTCAAGTTAACTATCATGGAACATTTTGAGAGTAATTAGCCATGGATTAAAGCTAAATTCACATCACTGGAGTCAACCAAATCTGTATACTTTATTTGGGACACCCGGTAAATATCCTAATTACATTAATATAGTCTATATACAGTTAAAGCAAAATTATGTACAGTAATCTATGTAATAGCAGCTGCTCTTCCAGGGCGTCGTGTTTTAGTTTGTGTTCAGCTCATATAATAACTTTTCAATTGTTTTTTTAATCTACTAAGTGTAGGGAGCTCTCTGATATTGATGGGTATATTGTTCCAAGCTTTCAGAGCCGAATAGTGAAAGCCTTTCTTGACATATTCAAGATTATTTCTTGGGATTTGTAGGTCCCTGCAATTCCTTGTTCTGTAGTTGGAATGCTGGGTCCTATGATATTCAATAGCAACAGTTGCGTTTGATTGATACCTCAATTCACAGCGATTAGCGACTGCAGACAAAGGAAATTCTCTCAACCAGTAATTCAAAACAAACAAAGCCGCAAGAGTTTCCCCGAAACTAGTAGGGCAAACTCTCGCCTTGTGCAAGCGAAAGGTGGTTTTTAAGAGAAGTTATGGGCTTATAACGAAAGAAGGAAGGTAAATCTAAAGTTCTGATCAGGAGAAGAGTTGTCAGCCAGCAAGTGAAGGACGCATTAAAGTCTATCTCAAATGAGATGTCACGTGAAAATGCCCGCGAATAACAATAATTCAAGTGTTTTGCTCAAGGAATTTCGCGTTATTGCGAATCTGACGCGACTGATCTAATTTGAGACAAAATTCCGGTGATATAATTCGATGCTATCTTACCAAAAATTTATATATAGTTTTGATTGGCAGGTAATGTCGTGAAGTGTCAATCAAAAATGCACGATGCTTGAATCTCGGCCAGTCTTTTACTTTGGTCTTTCGAGCAAGATACTGTCGAGAAAAGAAAAGTTTTCGTTAAAAAGTAGTGAAAAGTAGATATCATTTGAATTGATAACTTTTTAATGAGTAATTATTTTCTTAAATAATGAAGGCAAGCGTGGAGAAGAAAGGTTTAAGGGTTAAAAGCTGGCACGAACCAAGTTTAAGATATAAAATATTGCATATATGTATGTATGTATCATTTGCCACAATTACAAGTATTTACAAGTTATATAATATAAAAATAGATACAATACAATATATAATGTTAAAAACGTAAAGGAAAAACACCCCTAATTACAGTGGCAGGGATAGCATTAAAAGGTCAAGATGACCTTAATTCCATAATGGTCCCCTTAGAGGTGCTGGTACAACGAAAAACGTAAGAAAAAAAATATACAAAACTGTAGTTTGTTTTCGGTATAAAACATGGTTTATAAGACCATACCATGATTGGGAGAGATGATGACAAGTCTTAATAGAAGACATATATGTCATCTTCCTCTTTTTGTATGTTTTGGAAAAAGTTCTCTTTGATCTTATGTTTGAATGTGTTGATATTGTTTGCGTTGATATTATTTGATAACTTTTACACGTGCTGTTTCATTGTGTAGCTAAATAAACATGGGTTTGTTGGCGTTTCTTTTGCCTATTTATAGCTATATGCCTATTCCTTTCATTTTTGATTTTTGATTTGATTTTTGACATCAAGGGTAGCTACAATAATTTTATGAAGAACCGAGGAAAAGATTGCGGTTTAAAATTGAACAGATAGAATGTAGAACCAAGGCTGGGTTTTTAGTTCTTCTATAAAAGGTTGTACGATTCCTCCATCTCCATCCCTTACAATAGGCATTTCAAAAATGTAGCAATATGATATTATTATTATCAATTTCTTTACCGTTGGATACATAAAAATATAGCTAAAAGTAATCAGCTAATTAATTCCAACGTTAGTTAAAATTGTAAAATACAAATGTTACATCAGAAAAAAGGGGATAAAATATTTACAATTCATCAAAAGTATACAGTATAAAGGCATAAAAGTGTATAAAAGCAGATATTCAAATATCATCATCATATCATATCATATCATCATATCATCATGATAGTTTGAGTGTAGGCTGATTGCATGAGTCTCAGATTTTCGCATTGAATTGGATGATGTTTATGGCTTCAAAATGAGACTCATGACAATACAGCTTCAAAACGGGGACTGATTTAGGCCATCTCCTATTATCACTAGTATGAAAGAAAATATAAACATCAGATAGAAAACGTTGAACGAAGACAAGGAATCACGTTGTCAGTCTAGTAGTTTGAGTGCATATCTTTAAACCTTTCGAGGTGAGAGACCAGGAATCTCATTGCAACATATGGCTCTCAAAGTTCCCTTGACTGAAAAATGGTCAGGGCGGTGGATGAAGGATAGAGCTTTCTCTTACCTGGTTATCTTTATTCAAATACACAATTTGACTGAATGTTTCCAGACCTAAAAATAAAGTAAAATCAAAATAAAGTTTTTGATATGATCAAGGTTGCTCCTGTTTTTAAACTCTAGAGTTCTCTTTGTAGCACAAGATAAACACTACACGTCATCAGAAGAACAATACCGGGTGCGCCAAAATAAACTATGAACTTTTGGCAGGCCACGTTAGATCGTACACAGGACTGAGACTTAATCGACATTTTTGATCGTTTTCAGCGTTTTCGAAAACGAACATTTTAAGAAAATCGCTTCTAGCCCTAAAACTGAAAACGAAAACATTTGCAAAAAATCCTGGAATCTCATTCAGGCTTTCTGCTAAAGATTATATCATAAATCTTCAAAGTCGGTCCACTGTACGATTTACCGTGACCTGCCAAAAGTGAAACAATCTGAATATCTCCAAAGAAACCCTACTGGTTGTCACAATTTAGCAACTTTAAGTTAAAGTATTTGTGTGGGTTAGAACTTGATTTGGTTTAAATTGTTTTACTTTCACATAATTACAGCCGCAAGTCTTCATTTAGACATTTTTCTCGAACTTTGAATCTCTTTCTAGCTTGACGCTAGTATCTCAGCAAGTCGAAAGTATCTCAGATCAACGTAACTGGGAATAGGGAATCAGAAATAAAAAACCATGACCTGACAGCATATGTGTACTGTGTTGGGCGGTGGCGGGGCGGTGAGTACTATGGAGGGGGGATCAGTGGCGGTAGCAACTGCTGTCGCTGTTGTTCTCTCGTACGGCACCCGCACGGGGTTCCTGTTGTTTGGCATCATGCCCCTATGCTGGCCTGACATCCAATATGAAACAGATCCCAGCATTTATCAGTAATTAATCGTATTAGTAGCTTTTTGTAGTTGTTAACTTAATTTTCATCTATTTACCTGTCTCTATGTTAATGGCCACGGGGATAGTCATTGTCTTTTGCTACCATACCTGTGGTATCGTTCATATAGTGTTGTATAGTCGTATAGTAATTAGAAAGTATAGTAGGATGTGGATGTAACATGTACAGTAATATTCTAGAGGAATATAAAAGAAATTCTTGACACGAATGCAGTAAAACATGATCCCAAGACCTGCAGCATCATCACACATATTTAGAGAATTTTCAAAAATTCAAATTTTTGAGACATTACATCATGGGTAGTTAGACACTGCTGGTGTGCTTCTATGGAGGAGCGCTGGATGATATGTATCTGCGGGGGAAATTTTTTGTAGTACTGTGGAGGAGATATCGAAAGGACGAAAATATTAATTAAACGATATCTCCTCCGCAGTACTATAAAAATTTCCCCCGCAGATATCTCCTCCGCAGTACTATAAAAAATTTCCCCCGCAGATATCTCCTCCGCAGTACTATAAAAAATGTCCCCCGCAGATACATATTATCCAGCTCTTCTCCATAGAAGCACACCAGCAGTGTCTAACTACCCATGATTACATCTGATAACATGCTTTTGTCTTACCTCGTAGAGCTCCCCAGACAGTTTTCGCAGTTAGTGTAGATTTTGGTGCTTCGACGCTCAATTCATCTGCAGAAAAAAGATGGGCAAATAAGACGAATTCATAGAAAAACTGAAATCAGAAAATCAAGTGTCTGACTTATTAGTGGGTTTTAGCCCCGCTGTATTTTCATTTTTTCATTTCATTTAATATTATTTATACACAAATTAACCCTACAGCAAATTAAAATATATAACATCTATTTACAATGATAAAACCTTATTAATAAAAACCTAAAGCCCTATAAAACGTAATCCTTGCTGTTTTTCCAGGGAGTTCTGTTTGGCTTGAGAGTCTAGTTCTTTAGATGCGTTTTAAGTTGTTTTTTAAAACGATCAAGTGTCGGCAATTCGCGAATGTCGGCAGGTGTATCAGTCCCTGACTTGAGAGTTGCGTAATGAAAGCCCTTTTTCAACCGTTTTACGGCTGTATCGACCGTTTTACGGGGCAAATGAAAAACAATCCACTTCTGAAAGGCCAGCTCTCTCCAGATAGCAAGACGATACAATTCGCAAATGTATTTATTATCTAGTGGTGGACACGTGCAAATCAATGTTAAAATGTACCTGACTGAAATCGGCTACTCCGTTTGAAAATTATGAGTAAGTTCTGGGGGCTTTCTCGAGAAAATCCCTCATGATTTTAGAAAGGAGTGGCCGATTTCAGTCAGGTAAATCTTAAAACATATTTGAACACGTCCAGTATTGAATGATATCCTTGCCAATACCATTGCTCTGATATCCAGGAGCAGTGGTTTTTCAAACGGGGATTGTTTTTATGGACTCACCCAGTAGAATCTGATCATTTTACCAAAAAGTGCCGAACTTAAGGCAATGAACGTGGCGTCAAATCTAAGTTACAATTTGAAAACTGGAAATGTAAACATGAAGCAGTTCCTTAAATTTTGAGTGACTTTACTAAAAATGGGGACTGACTTGGGACAACCGCGGTGGCATGAATATTTTGTCCGTATAGGGCTGTTATTTCTTTTAAACTACCGGACAAACATTATTTGATATAAAATATAGTTCATACTATCTATCATTATCTAAATAATTAATCATTATTAGTTACTACCGTATATTTATCATTCTAATGCACTTCATCACAAGCACCAAAAGAATTCACAACATTCGTCGATAAAGTGCAGGGCCGTAGGAAGCAGCTCCTGATTGGGGGGGGGGCGGGGTAATTGTTCTTAAAACAACAGAGAACAATACACCTAATTAATGCTTGTGACGTAGAACCATTGTTTTGAAAAATTATTGGTGGGGCTTCAGCCTTCCTGCCCCCCCCCGCTTCCTACGGGCCTGTAAAGTGTGAGAACCAATCGAGTTTTTGTGATTTTTCAAGCTAATAAAACATTTTGCTGGGGTGAGACACACTGTCCCGAATCCGTATACTTACAGCGTTCGTCCATGTTGATATCCAAGTTAGTGAGATTGCTTTCAACCACAACATCCAAATTACTCAACACAACACCGTACGGCATTTCCTCGTTCGATTTCTTTGGGAAAGCAATATTTCTATACCGCTGGAAAGCTGATTCAAGAATTCCCAAAAAGCTACCATTGCTGTTTGTTGTAAACTGGAAATTCACGCTGTCAACAAAATAGTAAAAATCTTCCCTGTATTCGAACTGGGGCTTAGGCCAAATAGACCCTTTCACATAATTATCGTCTAGATTGTTGTCCAGTCCTGTTAATAGAGGTACCCTTGCTCGCCCTCGTGGTACTTGTCGAAAAGGTTGTTCAAACTTATCATTCGCTGAATAATTATGGAGTGTTTGTCTCATGATGCTCTTGGAAACATTTCCCACAGCCAAGTCAGTTTTAGGTCGCCCTAATGGTGCTGGTCCAGTGATGGTCTCAGAGGCGTTAGTCATAGCTAAGTCAGGATCTCTAGCACGCCCTTCTGCTTGTTCCACAATGTTTTTCGATGTTTGAAAAGATATATCTGGTCTGGCAATGGTCTTGGCAAGATTTGCTATGGCTAAGTCAGGTTTTCTGGCTCGCCCTAGTGGATCTGGTCCAGCAATGATCTTGGAGGCACTAGCCATAGGGAAATCAGGTTCTTTGAGTCGCGCTTCTGGCTGTTCTGCACTGTTATTCGCTGATCTGTCAAAGACTTCAAGTCTAGGAATGGTCTTGAAAAGATCAGCCCCTGCTGGATACACGAGAAAGCAGGAAAATGCAAATTTCATCAAGGCAGTAAAGAGTAATAAAGGAGGCATCCTTTAAGCTCTTAGCAGTGCAGATAATATCTTTACACTACAAGGATTTAGCTCTTAGACCAGAATAATTTTTTGGGAGTAATCGTTCTCCCTAGAAATCCGTACACGTTCAGCAAAAATTCTTGAGCAATAACGAAAACCCCAAGAAATCTCAAAGAATCTTATTGTTTGGAAAAATCTTGCACATTTTCTTGTGGAGCAGGATACACCATCTAGCGGTTGTAAACAACACTAAGTGATAGACATCAAGTAATTTGTCGCCAAATGTGAGCACAAACAAACTTGGAGGGGCTAGTAAAGTCTCATGTCAGATTGGCTGCTAAATCCATTGTAATTTGAAAATAGGGTACAGCTATATAAAATCAGCTCTGTCGTCATCAACCTCGAACCCAGATCAATGATAGCCCTGAAATTGAGGCTGCTGTGGTCGCTAAAGCAACGAATGAAGTGTATCTTTCAAACTGGTCCGTCGTTTATGGAGTAATTTGGTCTTTAATCTGGTCTGTAAGTTATGCAGCTTGAAGAGAAGTTCAGCTTTCAGTCTCTATCAGCTTTTAGTCTCTAATTGGACTGTCTTTTAGCAACAATCTCGGCGAATTTTCACCAATAATAACTGGTCCATCTTTCATTCACAGTCATTACGACACGTAGCTGTTAATTGCTCTGTACTTCATTGATTATAGTAACGAAGTTTCGTGCTTCGATTTGATTCACAATGTTATCATTGCTATCAGGATCAGAACGAAGTGTAACCTGTAACCTTATCTGTACTTTATTCATAATCACACACCATGTTCAACTTTGTTTGTAAGCAGCTCAAAACATGATCAAAGTTTCATTGAGTCTGAAATCATTAATTTACTCCAAAAATTTTAAGCATTTTCTTTGCGATAATGAATCGATTTCATACACTCACAAGATCAATAAAATATTCAAATAATCTTTATGGGGTAACGAAAAAGTCTACCTCGGAGCAACAAGCACATGCATGTTCGCTCTAGTGTATAATTTTGATACGCAAACAAATCAAGATTCTAGCCAAGTACAACCTGTTAAGTCGCCTAATAATTAATGGCAATTGATTTGATTAAAGTTACACTGCAGCTGCCTCCTTCCAGAATGTTATATGATAAATATGGAAATGCATTCTGGGTAGCACTGATTCGGCCTTCCCTTAGGGCATTGCATGCAAAACAAGGACAGCTTTTGTTTGTAGCAATATCATTAAAGAGCCATAGACCTTTTAGCTATTCTACAAAAAGAGCCTGGATCGAGCATTATTTTTATACATTTTTATACGCGAGGTTCGATCGAGTGCCGTTAGAGCTTCTATCATTATTGTGCACATTCGAAAATTCTACAAAACGTAGCAAAATATCGTTCGATTCTGATTCTTTTCAGAATAGCTAAAAGGTCTATTGTCACTTAGGATCTTTTGCAGGTATGCTGCAATTTCAAACTGTCTGATAATCGAATGAATAGAATTCATGAAAGGGCTTTGCGAATTGTATACAGAGACACTGAATCCTCCTCCTTTGGTGAGCTTCTAATAAAAGATAACTCAATATCAGTTCACCAAAGAAACTTGGAGTTGCTTATGATAGAGATATGTAAAACCAAAAACAATTTAAATCCAGCTTTCACGGAAGATACCTTTGTCGAAAGAACGAACAAGTACAATCTTAGAAATAACGATGCTCTTCTGGTACCAAGGGCAAATACAACTGCTCCTGATATAGAAACCATACGATATGTTGGAAGTAGACTTTGGCAAACAATACAAAGTGAAACTAAAGAGTCTTCCACCCTAGGAGTCTTTAAGGGTCGCATGAAAAGTTGGGTCACAGATAAATGCAACTGCAGGCTTTGCAAGACATACAGTATATCAAGAATCTTGGCTATAGCCACGTGGGTAGACATAGTTATTGCTCCCCGTGGTATTGTCCTTGTAGTAGAGTAAAGTAGCTTGTAAGTATAGTAATTAAGTAAATATGTATTGTAAATTTTTAGCGGAATGTATAAAACAAAAAGAATCTTGGCTATATTTAATTTGAATTTGTAATTAGATTTTAGAAATTATGTAAAATATGTTTTCTTTGGGCATAGTTGGTTTTAATTAGCTATTCAGCTATTAGTCGCCAACTTGAAATAAATATCACGTAGACAGGCCCCTGATGCTCAAGTTTTGAGTCACAAATCATTTCTTCCTTGAGATACCGGGTGTCCCAAAGAAAAGTACTCCTGTTTAATAAATCATCAAAAATTGATTATCAAACTTTTGATGAAATTTCTTTTTGAATTGCTTTGTCAAAGACCCAAAAATAATCACAGATGATAAAATGTTTCCTTTTGATACAGCAAGGTAGGAAATTTACAGGTTGAAAAACCTTATTTTGAGCTATGGTTTTTTAGCAAAATACTCAATCTTGCCTAGGAGTCAAAATTTTCACATTTTTTATCATCATTGAAGTGCCCAATGATAGTGCGCATTTATTTCTGTCATTTATGACCATACTAGAAATTTTAAACAAACAAAGAAATTGATTTGGCAATCATCAGTGCTTATTGGAGTATGATTCAAAACCAGGTAGCCCTAAAAAGAGCTTAATTTGCTCACTTTTAAACCACTTTCAAGATCAGCTATGTATTGGAAAATAATTTGGTCTTTGATCTACTTAACAAAAAAAGAAAATTGAAGATCGGCCGTATAATCAAATTTTGGTGATTTTTCAAACGGGAGTACTTTTTTTTGGGACACCCGGTAGGTAGGTTTCATATAAGACATTCGCACTCTAGCAGGCTTCTGTCAAAAACCAAATGATTCTAGTTATACATGCGAGAAATGCTCATTGAACTTCACGATTATTCAGCACTCCTGGGCTCCTATTTAGAAAGGCGTACAGGCACACAAGCGTGAATTTGAATTTACCTTTCGCTCTTGGTGAGCAAACATTTCATCATATGAACCTTTATCATACCAATAGTCAATGGCCCCCCCCCAAGTAGCAGCTGGTTTGACACATAAATAAGAAATTATAATCAAAAGGGCCGAGTGACCAAAGTCCCCTCAAATTCACCAGGGTTGACCGTACAGTATAAAATATGGCGCGCCAAAGCAGTCAACATTCTAAACTAATTATTTTTTCTTTCTGTTTTTTATATTTACCTTCCAGCACGCAAAAGCTCTGTTTATACTAACATATTGATACATCTAAAACTTAGAAATGCATTCTCAACCATACTTATTTCTTTCTGAACTGTAATTCATGGCTGAACTGGCAAAAACTCTTTCTAAACTCTTAAAATTTCGTTCTAAACTAACTGCCTACTTTCGGAACATGCAAATATCCTTCTGTAAATCTTTTTCTTTCTGAACTTTCAATTTACGGGCTGAACTTCAAAATTTTCCTTCTGAACTCTAGACGTTTTCCTTCTGAACTCAAGAGTGCCATGCAAGTCCTTGTTTTGCATAATTATAATAATAATAAAAATAAAATAATAAAATAAAAAGCACTTACAAGATTCATCCATATTGATATC